>OX411778.1:14292709-15726459 GCA_948252455.1 Acleris cristana
ATGGATAGTACAGATCTTATAGCACCAAAACAATAATAAAGACAATTTCATTTGGAACTTCCTGGCCCTAAACTCAGTAATGTTTAAAAAGGTGTACTATACATTGGTACTCGAAGGATTGAATGCCTCTGCCTCACTGGGGTTGACGCAAAAAGCTTTTTCAAGGAAAGCTTCTATTTCGCACTGCAAACATCAAGGGGAGTTTGATATGTCTTTACTTTTAACTGGAAATTCATTTATCCTTTACCCAAAACTACTTTAAATACAGGGTGTGTTTGAAATAGGTTAATATTGGCTCAACGAAAAGTTTATAGACCAAATGTATTTTATTTCATAATTAACGCAAGTCCTAAAGCATTCAAATTCAAATTCAAATTCAAATGATTTATTTGTAAATATAGGTGTTATATAGGTGTTACAAGTTTTGCAATAAGTATCACTATATTTTGCCGCTAGGCATACAAATATGTCAGGTCATGATAGCGCATGCACATGATAAAATTATAATAATTCGTACAATGGGTATAGGACGGCACGAAGGTAGTATTGTATTATAGTTAGGAGGTGTCAGATAAATATTCCGATAAAGAGTAGTATGCTTTTTGTCCTAAGAAATTAAATACAGATTTTTTGAACCTCACTAAGTCATCTAGGTTCGATATATTCTTTGGCAATTTGTTGTAGAGTTTTGGTGCCATTCCGAAAACACTTTTTGCATGTAGGGCTGTTTTGAGTGGTCCCGTGAAAACTTTATTTCTATGCCGAGCACTATTAAAAACTGAAAACCGGGTTGTGTTTCTTTTGACAAACATTACTACCTCAAATATGTAAAGGCACGGTAGTGTAAGTATTTTAAGCCTAATGAAATGCGTTTTGCAGGTTTCTGTTGGTGGAATTCGACATACCGATCGCAAACATTTCTTTTGTGCCTTGAAAGCCAATTCTCGGTCGGTGGAATTTCCCCAAAACATAACACCGTACCTCAGCGTCGAGGTTACATACGCATGGTAGGCGGTCAGCACTGCTGGTTGGTTTACTACTTTACTGAGGTTATATAATGCATATGAGAATTTATTGAGTTTGTTACATACAATGCCAATTTGGTTTTTCCATGTCAGCTTACTATCTAAACTTAATCGTAGAAATTTTGTAACGTCAGTTTCATCGATATTATTTTGTCTATAAGTCACAATAAGATTAGGTACTCGTATTCTGTCGGTTCTTTGTTTAAATTTCATGATTTTAGTTTTCTTCAGCATATTTAAATGGGACAGTTTTTATTTCAGGATTTTATAAAACAAGCCTAATAATATCTCACCTTACCTTATTTCCGAGTAAGATATTTTAAAACAATTGAAACCATTACGGTTTCAGTAAATAAATACTTTTACAATACATTCGGACTATATTTTTTTTTCGGTAAACTTCGACGCAACAACGGTTTGTAATAAATAAATACCCAAACGTAACAAACAAATATATTCATGGACAATTAACTGTTTTGTTGCTGACAAACAATGCATAGCTTTGAAATAGCAGATAAAAGTTTAGTGATATTCTTGCGTTGGGTAAGTAAACGGTTTTTAAACAGTAAACAGATTTTCGTACAAAAAATAGCGTTAAAAAACATAAGTCTTTCTGGATGACGGGTAAAAAACAAACCTACGAAAACGTATAGGTTTTTTTTTAACATTAATTTTACCCGTGCGAAGTATGACATAGGTACTTAGGTATCACAAAAAAATCAACGATTCTTTTATTTATTTTTTACATTCTAGCTCCTTGAGTTAGAACCCTTGGCCATTGCATCCACATCACAGCATTACAATACATTTTACTGGATATCAATTTGCCACTGTCAACAAATAAAATAAAACATTTATTTTTCACATTTCTCTTGATACTTATACACCTATTACACCTGATTACAAGATATACGTATATTTTTTAATAAGTACCCTAAGTGTCGCGATAACAAACACGTACGTAAGTAAAATAAAAATTAAATTAATAAATTAATTTAATTTATATATTTTTTTTTAAATATCAGGGCTCAATGTCACACCTATTGACCTAGTCCCAAACTAAGCTCTAGGCTTGTACTATGGGTACTAGACAACGATATAAATACTTATATAGAGAAACATACACTTAAATACATAGAAAACATTCATGACTCAGGAACAAATATTCGCGCTCAACACACAATATCTGCCGTTACCGGGATTTGAACCCAGGACCGCTAGCTTCGTAGGCAGGATCACTACCAACTAGGCCAGCGCGTCGTCAAACAATATGTATACCTAACTTCTTTCCGTTGCATCAAAGCTTGATTTAACCAATTAGCCGTTTAAGTGCGCCATTGACATGATACCCGCGGGCACTCGATCGGAACGCAATCGCGTCGCAGGGCAATATCAATTAACTGAAGTCCCGCGTAACCCGAGCCGGCACGCGCCTGAAACCCACTTGGATGCCCACGGAATTGCCCATATGGGCCTTACACCTGTTACTATTACCACATAGTCTTTATATCTACATATAAAACTCGCGACTGACTGTGTGACTGACAGAAAAAGCACAATCTAAACTGCTAAACCTAGGGACTCGAAATTTGAAGGTGCTCAGAGATATTCCCTTGAAAATTATAGGGGCGCTTGTTGCGAAAAGGATTTTTCGAAAATTTATGAAAGAGTAATTGAAGAAATAGGAAATTAACTCCACGCGTACAAAATCGCGGGCGTCCTCTAGTTAGATATTTTTTTATAAAATATTTAGTTAATTGATAAAAATACTATAATATAATCTCAATCTAAACCCTGGGCTTGTTTGTGGGGACTAGACTATGACAAAGGTTAAAGGCAAGTATTACTACTATTTAGCTGTTCTCACAAATATTTACCTGTGTCGGGGATCAAACCTGGATCCTTAACTTCGTAGGCTGAGTTACTTTCAAATAAGCTAACCGCGTCATCGATATTATTAGTTTTTAACATTAAATGTTAGATTTTTTGTTTAACCTTTAAAATCTGTAACGAACTTAGTCCTAAAAAAAGTACCTCATGAAGTCTTCCTATTTTAATATTAAAAAATAAACCTGACATTCACACTGCGCGGAGTCTTTTCAAAGGAATAATAATATTTTTTGGTATAGATAGCTATTCTCTGAAATATTAATCCGCACCGGCTTCACGCAACCTAAATAACCTATTATATATAAAATAAATACTTTTCTTTATCTTCATAATTGTTCTGTGTTTTCATAACAAAGCTAAAATATTTGCCTTCGTAAGAATTACTATTATATTTAAAAAAGGCGGTGACCGAAACACGGACATACCTCTTTTACTACATATAGTCGTAACTGGCTTGTGTATGTGTCTCACAACTGCACCGTAACGTGTACCTTCGTCCTTAGCCGGCGATGCCCGGTCAGGTGCGAGGCGCCGCGTGATAAGAATTTCGCACACAGCGATAACCCGCGCCGGTAGTGGCGTGAGATTTGTTTGAAGAAGATAGCCATTGAAGGCAGCGGGAATACGCGTATCTAATCAAAATTGTGTCATAATTTGTATACATGTAAACCTAGACTTGAAATTATGTTTTTTTTAGGTTTTATCCTTCTTAAGGCCCCTTCTGCCCATGGGGGTTGACTGGTTGACCGGTCGATGTAGCAAATCTGTCTGTCGGTCGTTCACAGATGTTCCTGAACCATGACTTTTAACGTATTTCAGCGCGTTCCTTGTACTCGTAAAGGTCAAACACGCTCATGTCCTTGCCCGTCATGATAAGGTGAAGCAGTCGGTACCACGTGCCCGAGATATCCAACTTAACGCTTTTGTAAGCTTCATTAGTTACCTTAACATTTTGACACGCCGTTTAAAAAGAGCCTTCTTTATCATCTTTGATTGTGTTTTTGGTAACAATATAACCGGATCCAAAATAATTTTGATTGTTAGGTACACTGATCCTATTGAACTAATTCAACTAGGTAGGTAAATTCCTCTTAAACTTTTGGACTTTTTTGGTCAGCCTTAAGTACTATCCAGACTATATACATTTAATGGTTACGGTATTTAATTACAACAATTTTCGCCTCTCGAAATTGTAATCTCTAAATTAAGATATGTCAAAAATATTATTTAACAAAATTCTCATCTAAGAATAAAGGTTGACATTTCTTAATCTAATACTTGACATGTCAAAATTTAAAGACAACCCTTTATTACTAAGCTTTAATTTTTGCAAATAAAGTATAAACCCTTGTTGGCATCGAAGAAAAACACAATATAAATTACTAAACATGTCGACACGTTAGCGGTTTCTCCACGATACCGACTAAGAATTACTCGAGCCACTCGTTCGGAACACGCACAAAAACCTAATCGGAAGCTAATAGCCAGAAGGGCCGGCTCGTGACATATGTCACGCGTGTGCCCGCGCCCCGTGGCCATTTTTTATGCCCAACTACTGCTTACTAGTTTCTAGCTCCTTGTGTATTTGAACACGCGATAAATTTAACTGTTAATGTCCAAACAGTTCATACGAGTGCAGTAAGCTGGCATAATCATCTTTATTCAGTAATGCCTGCCAAAGATAGCGGTAAGAAACTTGATAGGGGGCTGGCGATGCGACACAATTGCATTCAATTAATATTCAAAAGCGTGCTTATCCCTAAGTAGACAAATAAGGACAATGTACCTATACAAGGGTTAAAAACACGAATAATTCTAACATCATTGTCAAATTGAAAATTGTAATGAGCGGAGATCCACACTGGCAGATGCCAATTCTGGTACTATGGTCAAGTTTCATCCGTAAAGCGGGAAAAGCGTTAAGGTTATAAAGAGAAACACAAAAATATTGGTTCTAATTTATCTGCACTTCAAAATTAAAAAATAACACAACCTGTATAAACTATTATAAACAAACAAAAGAAACAAAATAATCTCGTAATATTAAATGTAAATACTGGTAAAGTTTGCAAAGGCAATGTGATAAAGGGTGTCCAGTGACAATCACGCGATGTTGCGAAACAATCGAAATCTTGGAGACAGCCCCATCAGCAGAAGCATCGTACGAGCAACAACAACACGTCAGGTATGACTCACTATTTACGGAGAGATAGTGAGATACTTTATTTAATCAATTGATAGGTTAATTTATATGACGTACTTAATTATGAAGCCTTTGCCTGAGTAGAACTTCATTACTGATATCTTCTCGGGATCTTTAAAGTTTATTGTAATTAAATATATCTTAATATGTTCTAAATGTTTGAATCCAGGACATGGACTAGGTATCTGTGTACAGAAATAGTATATTTATGAGTCCATGCGTAATAGAACTAATAGAAATACCTACTACGAACACCGAAACATTTAAACAAACGTACAAATAATAACCATAAACTCAAGTGGGAACGTTTCATTACAAAACACTACCTAACACAATTTGAAGTAAGTAGTTATTAAATACATCTTAGAAATATGTTAATTTAATCACTAAGACAAATATTAATAATATACGTATAAACAAGATGAAACTGTGAGCTAATTTTGAGAATATTATGCACGCGGGATTTTGGAATAATGAAGTTCGTTAATAAGGTACAAGCGGTAAGGGTGGGGTTGGGAATTGAACCGGTGTCCCGACAGGTGGTGGTCACGGGACGGTGCGCACCCGCCGTGCTATATCGTGTCGGACCCGCGCGTGCGGCTTCAAAATAATATTAGAAACTTACAACTTATTTAGAGCAAGAAACTTTGGACTTACCGTTAAAATTTATTCAGTTTTATACTTACAAGCATTCTATCGGATAAGAAATTACGTTGTAAGTACATAATTACAAACCTATAAAAAGCAAATTTCTTGCCAATTCGAGTAGCTTTAAGCGATATCAAATTTTGTACCTAATTTCAATATATCGCTATGGGCCGTTGCATTTTCGATAAAATTAGTTGAAAAAAGTTGCAACTGCTTCACCCATGTTTGTCCACCAAAGCGTTTCTAACACCCGATTTGAAATTCCGATAAGATTTTGTCCTTCGCGTACCCTTTGCCGTTTACCTCCGTCCGCAAACATCCCGTGGGTTATTTATTGCACGAGTCGTGTCATATGTTAACATAATATCAGTATAATGTCCCGAGTCTTATGGGTTTCTGAACAAGATTAATGTTCTGTCTGCAATATCGCATATTTTTCATGAAAAAAAATGGTGATTTTATTTAAAGTGGAAATTTAAGTAGGTACTTGTTTTGCCCTAAAGCTGTCTAGTAGAAAACACATCTTTCTGCATACAGGCAGGGAACGATTGTAAATAAATTAAACGTATGACACATCGGCAGGTGTGCGTATCGTAAACAGTAAGCTCCCGTGTTATGATTTCTTGATTATATCACTTCGCTTGAATAATCTTGAAATCGTTCATTGTTATTTTATTACGAAACTAAACACCATGAGGAGATACATTTGTTTATTGCAACTGCTATAAAGTTATTCAATGTTTCATCCGTTCCATCGCATCAGTGCAAAATGTAACTCACCCTATGGCTAAATCGCCCTTTAAATAAGCGCTTCAAAAAAGACATTATAACTAATCTTAAACGCGTCAGATATCGATAAAACGTGGCATCGAAATGTAAAAAAACTTGGTCCGTTCAGTAACCCAGTGGCCGAGCAGCGGTGTCCGGACGCCGCCACACAATCCTTTTTCAGTTGTTGACACTTTGAACTTGACATTCGGGCGGGCGCGGGCGCGATCAGCAAACAGCACGCGAGATAAGCAGCGTTATCTTCGCACGTGTGTGCCCAGCTATTGTGAGAACATGTGCTTACATTCCATTCTACACCAAGAACTAACTCTTCTAGGCATTACACATCAATCGATGTCAAAAAAAGAACCCGTGGTAACGCTAACCTAACCTAACCTAACCCGAAGATCTCAAAAAAGAAAGCAGGTATGTTTTGTGCAGTAAACAATGACTCAGCTACTATTTAGCAAATTGCGGTTTCGCGCTAGGCCTGTACGCCTGTACGCCGGTAACACCGTAACAACCTGTCTCTATCACTGTCAGCCACCCTTCGTGAACCCCAACCCCTGGCAAATTACCTAAATTAATGTTTTTAAATTCAACATCATCGAACCATTTAGTTAATTGACTATCGAGCCTGTGAAGGGTTAATCAATCGCCAAGTTGAAACCGTAGACTTGTCACCAAAAGCGCTTGTGGGCCTATTATGGTCGCGTTTATCAATGTGGATAAACGTGGACAAAACATTTTTCACTTTCTGACCAGTACGAAAGTGCGAAAGTGACGGATGCTTTATCCACCGCGATAAAGGCGACCATAATACAGGCCTAGTCATTTACGGTAATTGCATTAACATAAGGGAACGTGTCACGGAAAAGACTTATCAGTTATACATGTTAAATTGCAAGTCAATAAAAAAACTTGTGGAATATTTCGCCATGGGTATTACCATCCATCCCATTAGGTAACATTATTCAGACAGGTTCTGGAAATATTTTATTCAGACTAATAATGGAAATGTAACCGGGGGAAGGTGACGTTAAATAAATGCGACAGTTAAACTTATCATAACGATGTATATTGAACGCTGAGCTAGACACTGAGCCCGCAGGGAATAGGAAATTAGACCTTGACGCCCGTGGGGACGAATACCTAATGTTGGGCGAGCACGCGCCTACTGCTTACCAACCAACTTAACTTTTATGAAATACCTGTGGAAATTTACTAAATTATACCCTTGTTAGCAAAATTAATGTCATTTTGATATTTTTTCACATTAGCAACATCGCAACAACATCGATCCTATATTTTACCACTAGGTATCCAGATCGTTTCCTAATTATAGTAGTGTCGTAAGTGCATGAATGAAGAGTTTGACAGGCCAAACACATCATTAAGGTTTAAAGTGCCATCGAGCCTATTAATTCATGAGGGGCTGAGCGAGGGCGGAGTGGATGCTAAGACGACCTAATTGCGGGTCGTAGGCGTCCATAATTTACAGGCCTGTTGTACAATTCATGTTACACGGGCCACCAGTGCTACCACGTACGTTATGTGACTAGGGTGGGTAATCAATACTTCTTTCGGCTAGCGATAGGCACGCGGTCGCGCGGCAACTCTCTGGAAAAACAGCTGTAATTTATTGCGTACCTACCGCTCGGAAAATAAGTTTTATACACGCAAGAACTTAGATCACGAAAAACAAAACACAGTAAGTAATATTATAAAAATCGAAATGGCAATAGGTACAATGGCAGTGGCATGTATCTCCTCAGGAACATCACTTACAATATATTACGTCTTCACTTTTAAAACTGAATGCTTAACTGACAAACAATACCCAAAGTTAACTATTATTAATTTATCTCCTAACGGGAATAAATGCGGGAATATTTTTTTACGTGCGGAAAAATGCGAGCATGCTCTGGTTTTGATACAATTGGGTAATCCCCAGTCCAGCATAGTGTATACACTCATAGGTGTTATAAGTTGTGAAGTGAGTAGCCGTGGCCGTGGATCGAGGTCGGCTGGATTTAGTGTGAGCGCCGCATTGCGCTCGCTGCGACACTCGCCTGCAGCCGGCTCCATCTCCAGATCACTCGATATTAATCGCTCCACTTCGACATAGCGCTTCCGAGGGATTTCATTTAATTAATATTTGCACAAGAACAAGGAATATGATTGGTTTGATTATGTCATACGGTATCGTAAAAGTTCACGCGAAACGGATTCAAAATTTTAGCATGTCATCATCGTTTATGTGCCAAACATACTCGTACGTATAAATGCCAAATGGATCACTATAGATTTCGACTGATTGACAATCTTTTGAAATTAGCTTTAGTTAGTCGTTTTAATTGAAACAACGGAGAACATAAAGAATAATATTCTAGTTAGCGTAATACACGGGATGCACTTGTTACATGCTTCTGTTATAAGAAAGTGAAAATCAATGTAAACAAACCGCATGTGGCCGCGCGAATAGGCATTAGTAATGCCCCACTAGTTGGAACTGGTCCATTTAGCGAAGTCCAGAGACCCGTTCAATATGCAAACGACGCTTGTCCAGCCGTTGGTAACAGTTGTCTGTGTTGTCAGACCAAGGCCCGGCAGACACCTGCTTGCAGACGTCTGGCAATTGAGAATGAATTTTAGATCACCTAACTACGTAATCGCTAGCTTTAGCGCTTCGACGGTGGGGCTATTCTAAACGTTTTCATTGAAATCGAATGTAAATCGGAGCGCTGTATTATTTATAGGCAGGTTCGCTAAACCAATCACTGTCAATGCCAAGGTTGGGACCGGAATACGTAGTTTGGAGGACGTCTTTGAATTGATTTAAATGTGGAAACCAAGTATTTACTAGTTACCTATCATTATTGAGTAACAATGGACAGTTTAGCGCAGAGCTTATTGTAATAAAGTGTACTTATTCTATAAGAGAAAAAAAACAGGCCTTCGGATAGGTAAGTGTCGACACCAGAGTTGTATTGATTATCTGCCACCCTCTAATAAACGCTAAATTGCAACTTTAAAAAAAAAATTAAGATCTGGTGTCTGCAAAAAGGAATAGCGTACGTAATCAACATTTAAAAAAACCGTTTAATAGTAACCCATAATTTTTAACAAGCTTATTTCTTCCACAAACTTGTTATTATACCTCTTTGAAAAAATAGGAGCAATGAATACTTCGCTACACTAAAAGGTAGAGCGAAACTTACGACCTCAGATTTTTAATTCGTTTGTTAATTAATACCAAAAAAAAACCGCTTTATTATAGCATTAAATTGTCACCCATTTCTGGGACTCTATTCTACTTGGTAAAAACATAATACGATAACATGTAAAAAACCATATGGTTTTACTGATTGTGAGTAGAATAGAGCCCAAGGGCTTTTTAAATCGATTGCAAAATTTGTAGGTACCGAACAGACAAACAACCAAACCCAGAGACAAAAAGACGAGCAAATAAAAATGTTATAAAAACGGTAAGTACTCTTGCTTAATACAATTATATTTGCGTGACTCCCTCACACATAACGACGGGAGTCGACCAAAGTTTAGTCGTACAAGACTATAACGAAGTCACATAAGCATATGACAAATTCAAATTTTAGTCTAACTATCAATGAAGTTTCGCTATTTCGCGGTAGTAAAACATCTAAGTTTGGAATATTACTATCATAAATGATTTCTGCTCTACTTATATAAGTATGAAAAGAAGTATAATATTACCGTAACTAAATACAACACACGCTTACTTACTCATAATTCTCTTAATCCGTTCAAATTTTGTACGTATGAGTAACTAAGCAATCGTCAGTATGGCCACCGTGCCGTGTTCTGAAATTATGTCCAAAAAAAACACTCTACATTTCTCTGTTATAGGTAGTACGCGTAGTACGTTCTTTTCTGAACTTAAATAAGTATTCGACATTGGCCAGGTAGATTAAATTGCAAATCATTTTGCTACGAAGGCGGTCGCCGCCGTATCATAAAAAAATCACTGTTTCGCAATCAATATACATATTATATAAGTCATAAAGGAATAGAGGATACTACTTAAATATGACAAGTTATTTAATTTCTAAGATTGTGATAAAAATGAGAGTGCAAAATACGTTTTTACCTCAGCACCACAAATATGCATATTTTGCTGATTAAAGACTGTGAACAAAATTCGATTTCGCTGCGAGCGTGAGTCAAAGTAACTTTTTAAATGTTTTTCACATTATAAATGGATGGGTTGTCTGAGTGACAAGTATACATGTGGTTGAATTTTTACCATGTTGTATTTTTTACATGTTCTCGCTGCTGAGGTGAAAAGTTGTATGTGGTCACATAAAACCAAAGTTATTTGAATCTCGTGTCTTTGAATCTTTCGCTTACTCGGGATTCAAAATGAAACAGCAACTCAAGAAACAGCAAAAACCAACGTTGCCTTCTTGTTGCAAAATAACTAATACCTTATTCATAAAAAGTACGTTTGCGTAAAAGGATACTAAATAACTCCAGGAGCTCTGAAAAACTAATTTAAAAGATGTGACGTCGTAGACAAACACGAGCCTATTTTGTATAAAAAAAAACTCTTTTAAAAAGAAACAACGAACTATTAGATCGGGAGAAACTGACACAAAATTTCCAGTCATTTGTATGTACCAAGTATGGCGCACCCTATAGAAGTATGGCAAATATAATAACGGTCACATTGTATCATATACTTTCCAAAAATCCAAATGCCATACTGCACTGCTACAAAAAAATTACTCCTTTGCGTATGGAGGTATGGCGGCCATTTGGAACCGTGTCTGAAAAGTATGGCATGGTGATTTTCGTGAATGGCTACTCGATGATGATTAGCTGTGCAAAAATTAGCCTGGAACAAATGGTTGAATTGTTTTTTTATAAAAATGTGTTTTCGTCGGTATGGCGGGCAGTAAGCCACACCGGAGAAGTATGGCATCACGCTATCGCCTACTTCTTTTTTCATCGACTATCGGAAAATACAAGAATTTTTGTGTTACAAATCGTTCGACTTTCGTAATTTATCCAACACGTTCGATTAACGCCCACGCGACTTGGCCGCCCGTACCAGCGCTATGATCATCATTTTCCTTTCCGTCATTAGTTAATTAGACCCCTGAAAGGGTCGCCATACTTGGTACAAATGACCGGAAATGTTATGTCAGTATCTTCCGGTCTACAATATTTGGTCTTCACGAACGCTCTAATAAAAACTTATCTTAGGCTATTATTCTTATTTATGCTTTAAGTGTATATCCCATTGAAAGTGCTTTATATCTGTTATATTCGACGGAAAGGCAAATAAATCATTGATAAGAGAGCGGGGGCTGCTGAAAAATTGCGTCTGCGTTTATGTGAACGATTCAAATGATTCATAACTTTGCATGTAATTTCAGCAGGGAATCGCAAGCTTTTGATAGCAGGCATAAATACCGCGTGGCGTTTTAACAGCAACAAATTTAAAAGGGTTTGCAAGGGGGAACGAATAGGGCAGCTCATGCAACCGAACGTTCCCCTTATGGATATGCAAGATTAAGGGCATTTATATGCAATTTACGTAACTTCTGTATTCTTTCAAAGTGCCACGGACATTTTTTATGTGGCCTTCGTGCTTCTCGAATTTGGAGATCATCCAACACAACAATGTTTGGTAGAAATCGATGGGGATTGCGATGATTGATCAGAAAGTTAGTCGGATGAAATATTGTTGTTTAGTTTTGCGACGTCCACTATGATTTCTTTTAATTAGGTATTTAGATTTGATCATCATTATCTTTTGATGTTATCAGGATAATCCTATCCGTCAACCTGATCTCAGTGGTGAACCCAGTCTTTTACTTTGATAAACTACCTTCAGTTGTACGAATATTGTCACCTGTTCTGATAAATGCATTTGAGGGCTGTTGGTTTAAAGAAAGCAATAATTTATTATTGAAAGTAAAGGCAACAGTCGCGGGCGAGGGCGGGCGCGCGACACGCGACCCGTTCCTTTACTTTTTCCACTGTTTTTAAAACTGTCGGTCGATGAACTTTTCAAGTCTTCAAGATATTGCGCGAATAAAACAATTCTACAATAATATGCTAATACAATTAGAGTTTCACAGAAATGTAAACACAAATAAATTATGTTTCTTAAAAAGTAGACAAATCTTATCTTTAAGTATATTCAATGTCATGACTAATTAAACATGCAATGAAGAAACATCAACCAAAAAAGTCTGGAATAATATAAAAAAATATTTCAATTCATAAACGATAAACGTTCGTTCTTGTATCATGCAAACATTTGGTCCTATTACGAATTGAATTGAATTACATTGCCAGTTTTTTTATGGTAGCAATAAAAGAGACGTTCCATATTTACGTGAATCGCCTTTATTTTATTACCCCCTATAACACCGCTAAACTGTTACTTTATTTATGTAATGGGTTAAAACAAAACCAAACGCAAACAGTGCTAGGTACTATTTTGGTACCGAGACCTAATCTTTAGATTCTTGACTCATTAAAGTCTCCCCGCGTGCCGTTAATTTGGTTACACGTTTAGCGTTACTATTAGCTTACCTAAAATTTCAAGGTATTAAGCTAATATAATAGTATTTAATCGTTAAACTAATACAGAATTCTAAAATGTTTAATGGAGTATGTAATTAAAAGCAATAATTTAAATTAACCAAGTTAATGCTAGATGGTTTCGAAGTAGAGTGACCCAACTGCTGCAGTTTCATTAAAGTTATGTACCTACATAATTATTTTTATCTTTAAAAATAGGCATTTCTCAGTTCCTCGCGTTCGCATATATTTTCTTTTTCTATTGTTATATGTCTACGGATAACTCGGGTACACAACATAATTCCGAAATGTCATGATTCCAAAATCATTAAAACCCTGAATTTGCATACTTACTTACTTCCGAATGCAATATTTTGATAGAAGACTTTATTTATCGATATAGCTTATAAATCAAAGGTAACCCAACTCTCGTATATCAATTAAATTATGAACTGAATCTAAAATAGCTTCAGCATAACATAGCTTTCGGAAAAATAAAAATTAGGACAAATGAATATTCGGAACAAAATAATTCGGAAGTTTGAGGTGTTTCCGGATAACTTATACAAATAAGCAAACATTTTGTCTTGTTATTTTTTCTCAAATACAGCTGTGCTGTAACCCAAAGTTTAGAATATTATTATATATTGATTGAAAATAGAAAAAAAAGTCTAAATTTTCGTAGTTCAGGACAGGACAGAGCCACAGATTAAGCAGAGCCAGCACCTCAAAGTTGAAACTTGGATTACTAATCCAAAAATGGCACACCCCGACCCGACCTGCTAAAGCAAGGTAAAATGTTTAATTTTAAATAATTAAATTAGATGTCAAATTTCAATTTTATACACCTCTAATTTTTATGTCCATTCTCAATATTTAAGCCATTAAATAATTCTCAAGATTTTCGAGTATATCTGCATATACTCGAAAATCTATTTCAAGACCAAAATCGGACAGTTCCCATCTTGATTATTTAGTAATTTTAACAGTATTGCCTAAAAACGGGGGACTATTTACTCTCATAATTTTTTTACGCATAATAATCAATACGCATAAAAATCAATTGTCATAACACCCTTTTAGACTGACATTGCAAAATTTAATAAACGTCTATTGTGTAGATTAGGTTTGGTTAGGTAAGGTTAGTTTTTAATAATAATTAAAATTAAATTAAATTCTATTGTAAAGACCGTTTTATGACAATTGATTTTTATGCGTAATGATTATTATGCGTAAAAATATGTATGCGAGTAGACCCCTACCCCCTAAAAACATAAATGAGAACTCGTGTAACCAGTAATGTAAACAAGGGTAAGTTTTATTGATAAAAATACCTACACTTAAACCAAAATGCAGTAATCTCAGCGAACGTGCGCCCGTTGAGGTTAGGATTTTGGTTTTAAATTAGATTTTCGAGTATAGATTTAATTACTTTGGATTAAAAGTTAACACATTTTGTTCAGTGGAATGGACTGTAGGTAGGGAATCCAATCCCGCAAACGCGGGATCCCGCTAATGCGGGATCCCGCACCATTTTTGCGGGATCAGAAATGCGGGATTACTCATGCGGGATCCCGCACGTTCGCGGGATTGAAAAAAAGTAAGAAAAACAGGCTCAGACGATGATCGGCGGAACTATTATCGGAACGGAACGTAATCAATGTCAGTTCCAGTACTCTATGACTGGGGATTCCCCTACGGCGCTCGGGGATTTACCTTTGCGCGCGGTCAAGTGTCAAAGAATGTTATTGCGTCATTTGAGTCTTACTTGTGATGTGAAAAGATTACGTAACGTACGACAAGACTATTATTTTTTATTATCAAGTTATCAAAGTGCTGCACGTTACGAGTGAAAAAATACAATTTATTATTAAAAACAAAAATAAGCTGATTTTTAATGCCTCTAAAACCAATGAACCAATGAATATGTTCTATTTCAAATAAAAATATGAAACGTGAAATATTGTAAATATTGTATTGTATTGTCTTAAATATCATTATATTTAATTTATAATATAAGTGATAACTTTGCTTCATGTTGTAATAATAATGAAAAATATTGTATTTATTTTCTTTCTTTTAATTACATGAAACAAAAATAATAATAAATAAAATCAATCCCGCAAATCCCGCGGGATCCGCGGGATTGATGATCTTAATCCCGCAGGCTTGCGGGATCGCGATTTTGATGCGGGATTGGATTCCCTAACTGTAGGTATAACTTAGTACAACTTATGTCGAATTTCACTTACAACTTAACAAAGATTAGAGGGTTAACAGCTGTCAAAATGTATGAACTAACAGTCGATTAAAATTCATTAACATTTAACATCGTTTGGGTGAAATTGGTACTTAACGTGTCAATTGTAACATCCGATAGGTTTTAATTAATTTCACGATAAAGCTGTACACTCACCTGTATGTACTGTTATGTATGTCAATGTTATACATACAATAATCAGGTTTAAAAAATCTTCAGCATTACTAGTTAATTTACTTGCCTGCATTGACGCAATATTTACGACTGTAATTGTAATATATCAAAGTGGTGTGCACTAAATTATATATGATAGGGGTGGTGGTACTCTTTATACTATACCTATATTTATTAGTATTTTAAGCCAACTTCAAAAAGGGGGTGGTTATTATGCGATTGTAAACACCTTTAAATGAAATCGTAAATTTAAATTATAGGTAAGAAACAGAAGGGTGTCATTGGGTTTTCGAATATCTCAAAACATATTTTCAAATACCTAAGCTAAATAGCTTTTAAGTTATAGGCTAAAAAGATTTTTTTATTTCAGTGCCAAAGTTTTTTGCTGCCTAGATAGAAAAACTGTTTTGTAATTAATGATGAGACCTTGACTGTACGCTGTGTCGGATTACTGAATACTAAGTATAAAAATTCCAAATTTCAGCTGGATAGCTTAGCTTTAGCCATTTCAGAGTAAAAAGGTGACGTAGATGTTTAGACGGTCAGACGGACAGACGAAATTGAAGTAAAAAAATCTGTAAGTACCTACGTAATTCCTTAACTGAGTTAAGTATATATATTTTATGTAATATATTGAAGTTAATGGCAAAACTCAGGTTACATTGCATTGCTATTGTTTTCTTGCCGGCTTCCTATTCACTTGTCTATATTTTCCCGCGTAAATATCGTAATATCGGAGTCGAGTGGATTTTATTATATTGTGGGCTCGACCAAGATCCCTGCCGCTCTAGAGTCAATAGTTCGATAGCGGAGAGCTGAGGCGGTAATATGGTATTTGTATTTATTTTGTTTCGACAACCCAGCGTTCTCACGCCGGGCCCGTTCCGAGAAAATGTTTAACTGGAAAAAATATCAATCGTGTCACCTCCGCGCATTTCTTTCTTAACTTTCGTCATTTGAAAAGTAATGGCCATAACCTCAGAATTCCGCATGATTTTAAAATTAGGTAATAATACATAAAGGTGTGCAAAAATGCGTACATTGTAAGCGAATTTACAGAAAAAAAATAACTTTGTAAACGGTAAAATTCACTTCTCTACTACCTTAAAGGAAACATTTTCTTTGATTTGTGGCTTTTGCTAGAGGTACCCTTACCTTGGTCAGTCTCCAGTCTTTTTAATACTTTGTATAAATAGGATCAACTGGATTATTATTTTTGAAAATTTCAAGTTTTATTGCTGACTAATTTAATTGACTTTTTTTTACAGTTAAGTGATGATCGCCATTTTTTTTTGAGTTTTCTGGCGACGACCACCCCCAGCCGCACACTGTCGCCATGCTTGCCAATGTGCAATTGATCTATTAGAATTCCTTTTTTATTTGTGTTATTTTAAACCATGTATCATCATGCGGCATGACTGACCTGACTGTAAATATAAGTTGGTTAATAAACAATATTTTTTTTGCGCGAAGGCAACGGTAGGCGTACCGTAGTTATACTTACTGACCCATCTCAACTTTTCACATGTATAGCCGGTTTTTCGATACAGTAAAATTTTGACAAGCCATCAACTTATCTTGTCGTCAACATTCTGCATTGAAAGTATTGAAAGGAATTCGCAACTAACTGTTTATCACCGCTAACTAGCTGTTTACAAGCGTACACAAACGTAAATAATGATATCAAAATGAATGTAGAATGCCGCTATCGCGATGGATTATCCTCTCCAAACAGATTTCTGATAAGATACGAAAACATTACAATATCTCGGGGCCAGGAGACAATTGCAAATGTACCTAGTTTTGTAAATCATGCAGTAATAAAATCCAGTTAAACGATTGAAAGTATTAAAAAAAACAATCTTATTCCAATCTAGACCATCTTACAACCTAATTAAGAAAAAGTTTCCAATTTGAGAATATGCGCTGATATTTAATGTACGCATGTAAACCTGGGCCTGAGTAAAACCATAATTGCTTTTGACCCGTTTTGGTATTGTTTTTCACTCGGCCGCCATTACTATGAAGTAAATAAGAGAACATACAAACAACTGGTTGCTACTATTTCATTTTTTATTTTAAAGGCAACACTTACATTGTCCGGTTCTACGCCGCTAAATCTAACTTATTTAAACATCCTGCCAAAAAAAAGAGACTTTTTTTAAATTTCATGAGTATTTATACCGATTTCAAAACCTTTGTTTTATTTGAAAGTTGATTTTATTGAGAATTTTCTAAGCGATCCGCCAAACCATTCAAGTAATATCAACTTTTAAAATCTATTTAAAGTGATCTCATATCTCCATAATTCGGTAAAGAAATAAATATAGAAATACACATAAACCCATTTAAAATGTACCTATTTTATTCACCCCCAAAAACTTACCCGAAACAGTGAAATCCAATAAGGCAGGCAATTGAATACAAATGCGGCAGCGATGAAAATTCAATGCCTCCAGCCTTACGTAAGGGGCGGCACGAGACTTTACTCGCCAGTTTATTCGACCCTTTAATTTACAACTTTATAAGCTGGAGCTAAGCCAGTTAAATGATGTAATATTATTTGGGAATGGTTGACTTTAAGTCGCGTATAACTTAAATGAAAATTATAAAACGGTTTTACTGTAGTAAATACTAATTAAGAAGTATTATTTTACGTGGAGTGAAACTCTTGCACAGCGTTATTCAAGATTAATAAATAGGATATCTAGTATTTAGTGTATTTAAAGATGAATAGCATTCTTTCATAGGTACGTTTCACTAGACACTTTTTCTCTGTATGGTGAAACTATGAAACCAAACCTCTACGGTGTCTCCGAATATATACGTATGTTTTTTTAAGGCTATTACTTAGCGGAAAAGTGATTGAATTTTTCTTAAAGGCTGGAACGGACTTCTTCTTTGAGTTTAGTTTAGCCAGTGCTTAATAAAAAAAACAGCTTTATCCATGCCATTACGAGAAGGCTGACCCATCGTCCTTGGACAGGCTCAGTGGAGATCAAAAACTTTTGAAACATTGATGAAACTGCTAATCCAGAGGCCCTTTTCAGGAAAGCTTTGTAACTTATATTTATACTTAATCTCTTTTCAACAATGCATTGAAAACAAACTCTCTTTTAAGTATTTAATACAAATTGTGGCCATAGGTAAAAAGCGCGCGGTCAAACCGTAGGGAGCATGATAAAAAGACACGACAGAGACATGTTTGTTTCTCAGTATGTTTAGTTAAAAGTATGTCAATTTTGAGCTAGTTACCGTTATAAAAATGGGCTGGAATTTGAAATATTGTTTAACCTGATGAAAATGGAACATTATGGTGCATAGAGCTAATCTGATGACGGAGTCAAAAGGTGCCAACAGGACCACTACTGTACCGAAAGTTGACCCATAGAGTTTGGACTCGTCAATTTCGTCTGTGCCCTAAGTGCGAGTAAGTACCGTCGGTAAAAAAAAACTTGTCGAAAAATCAATTTTGAACATAGTCAAGTACTGTTGCACTAGAAAGTAGTGCAAAGTGCTTCTTCCAGGGGCCTGTACCTTTCGGTTGCGATCCTTCACGCACCTGAAGATTCTTTTGAGATTTTACAGATGAATATAACTTGTATTGTATTTTAGACCCTCTTACTAACTGGACCACTATTGTACAGGTATAACTATATTACCTTTGACATGTTATCATATCGTCAACGTTACGCTAGTTCTTATTATTATTTGACAGTAATGGCGGCCGAGAATCAATAAGATAACATGTTAAACGCAATATGGTTTTACCCAGAAGAATTGCCCAGAATAAATTATATATACATTTCCTTAAAGTCGCGAGAAACCGCTGGATGGCTGGATCGAAGATGTAATATGTTGAAACCGCAACCGCAAAGTTTGAATATGTCTAAATAGTTTTTGTTCGTTTTATTTAATTTATCAAGACTCTACATCATGTAATCATGCTATCGAGCTTTGGACTTTATTTAAGCTTTCGTAAAATATCAATGTTTACAGATCATAAATATAAAAATTGCAACTCTATTTATATCAATACTTTTATAATAATAATATAAAGAGGCAATATCGTTTGTTTGTAGGAGGCAATATCGGAACTTTAATCCGACTTGGACTTTATAATAAGTAACGAAAACTGCGTGATTGGAGCCGCGCTTAGATGTATATGGATAAGTATATTATCTAAAGCCCTTCTTTTTTCGACGATTATAGTCGATTCGTCTCATGAGCTAACGTACTTTATATCAAACTAATTTTAGAAATATTATTTGTTTGATAGTTATATTGTAGATTTATAACATATTAGAGTTACTTGACTAATCCGGGTGTTGCACCATATTTCAACTGTAAAGGCTAAAAGTATTTTTTCCAAAATAATGTGTTTTTAGTTAGCTCAAGTTACGCAATGATGCAGAGACACGTACAGTCAACCAGTTAGATTCACGGGTCACGACAAAACGATGTCAAAGTGACATAATAAATAGCATCTTTAGCATTAAACTAAAAAAACCTTTTATTATTTCACTAATTGCGTCACAGTGTCATAGAGTCATAAGATAAGGTCCCAGGATTTAAAATGGATAACAATGAATTGGAAGTATTTACTAATAGATAGATATATCTGTGTCGAAAATCAATTAATGTAATAAATGCAATCTTGGACCTTAGCCTCGTAACTCGACGCGTTGAAGTCTTTTTAAGGACGGTGTGCTCAAAACTTCACGTTTTCTCAATGTGACCTCAAAAAGTTTTTTGGACATACTTTTTGTAATCATCGCAAAACAACTATTCAGGTGCGAATTATTTTTTATTTTATAATGAGCACAACAGTTTTCTCGGTCTCCTGCATAACGTTTATTTACGACATATATTTAAGTTAGAGCTTTAACTAGTTTGACGCTATTAAAAATGTGTACTCTGATATGAATTAAATCATGAAAATGAAGTCTTAAGATACACTTAGGACCTATTGGCTAACTGAAGACGTGAGCACGTTAGCAGAGGTACAGACCGGCACCCAACAATAAGCGCGAAGGTAAAGGTAGGTGAAGTTCTGACTGGTGCTGCCCTGGGCGCTTCCTCCGTGGCGTGACTATGATCAATATTTACGCAGATGTGTCGTGCCAGGCCGCCGGCTCCGCCTGCCTTACGTAATACCAGCCGAGAACGAGACCGCGCGGGCACGTCTGGAGCCGGCCGGGAACCCCAACACTGCACTTACTATACAATACACTTCTCCATTCAACAACTTTTCACAACTTTATCCAAACTCGACTACAATATTAAAAACCAAAATGGAAAAAGCACGGGGCGGTTTAAGTAATTAAAACTAACCCTCAAACTGTACGACACCTTAATGACGAGGGGTGATCGCGGGTAACACACGCGGCTATGTAAAACTTTGAAAAAGCTGAAAAACCGGGCGGTGAAATGTCGCCGGAACGCCGTATCAGCTGATCGGGTCACGCTCGGAGCTGACCTCTAAGCCACACGCTGCGTAACTCTTCGGCTACGTTACACCATGGTAATCCTCTTAGGATAAGTCATAATCGGTCGGTTGTGACACTGGCACAAAAGATACGAAGGTAGTTATGAAAAAGTGTGTGTACTTACCGGCCGCGATCGTGAGCCACCACCAGCAGCAGGCGGCCACGAGCGCCCGAGCGCCGGCCATCTCAGCGGTGGCGCATCACACGTGCGCTCTCGCCGGCCGTCCCGGCGGACTGCGCGCCAGTGCCGGCCGCCCCACTCGCCCCGCGCGATCGATGCAAGCGCCTCCACGCACCCTCGAGCCCCCGCGCCGCCCCGCGCCGCCATTTCCCGAGTTTCCTCGAGAGCGCGCGCGCTGCCCTCTTTTCCGGCAGATCGCTGACCGCCCCTAATTGATTGGCCCGCACATTCGCCGAACGCATTTTAGGTCAGTTCCGCAGAGGCTCTGCGCAAATCTCAGGATCTGTTAAGGATATGATTCCGATGTTGGTGACAGCGACCGGCGACCGCAGCCTGCGATCGGTGATCCACTGTTTAGTATGAATTTAAATGAAGAGCTGTCCAACTCAATCGCCCGCGACATCGCGCCGGTCGCCGGTTGTTGTTAGAAAATCAAACGTAGAGTCAACTTTTAAAGTAACGAAAACGGCACGTAACGGATTGAAAAGCGCTAGTCTTGTATTGCCACCTCTAGCCTACCCGCAAAAGTGTCAACAATATCAAATTCTTTTTCATGCCGTTGAGATTGAGAATCGCCAGTAAATCGCACCGAACTCCAATTTTTAAAGGATTTTTTAAATGCTCATTGTGTTAGAAAATAATTATAAAGGAAAATAACGGCTATAAGATTGACAAACTTAAAATAGAACTGTAATTTGTGTTTCTGATTTATCTACATATGTATAGTTCTGTTCAAAAAGTAAACTATTACTTATTATTTTATTTCTTTACAAAGATACCCGCTTACTGAATATGGAAAAAGCATTTTTTTATGAAAATGAAAACAGTCTTCGTGCAGCTCACAGTATAATATTTATTTATACCTGAGGGCTCATTGTCTAACGCACTCGCAATCACGATCGTTTTCATTTTGAAAATCGAAGGCTTGTCTGCATACAAAATGAAAACAATTGCTCCACTTTGAAGCCGGTGCGATTGCGAATGCGTTAGACAATAGCCCCCCTGATCTAAGCCACATTAAACTTTTGTATCTTCCTGTTAAATACTATAAGTAAATTACAGATTGCAGCCAATGGATCAAGACATCATATTTTTTTTTTATTAGTTTTTTTTTTATTCTTGTTAAAGATTACATCTCATGTTTTTACATTTTATTTGATCAGCGCACCTCTTTAATTGAAATAACCTCTATTCTCACCTCTATTAATGGAACCGTATATGTAGGTACCTACATAGTGCATGCAGTCAATCATACAGTTCAAAAATATTAAAATACCGGGATATGTTTTTTGGTTCAGTCAAAGTAAAGTAGATACCAAAACTAGGTAGTCAGTTATTTATTTTAATTTGTTTGGTAGATTGTTTTATTATGTTTAAATTTTTAATATTCATGTTTACTTAATTATTTGTAATTAAAAAAGCCGAAGAGAATTATATGAATTTTCGCACGAAAATAGATGTCCTGAATTAGCACATAAGTAAGTTTCTTTTATTAAAGAGGAAAAGTGCCGAAGTCGAGGGCAAAATCATTGCAAGCTTTTAATTAACTTTACGTGTCTTTCGCTCTGTATGTATGTACGCTAAGATCTTTCAAACTACCCAACGGATTTAATGCGGGTCTCATCAAGAGGAAGGTTTTGTGTATTAATGAATGTTGGATTATTATTATTAATATTTATTTATTAAAATTTATTAATGAAAACAATTACAATATATCTATAGATACACGGGTGCACGGGTGCTACAAAAAATTCACATAACCCGAAGCAAAGCGAGGGCAGGTCGATAGTACTTTATATATAAACATGCATCACAAGCAATATTATGGTATCAAGGTGCTGATCCGATGATGGAGTTGAAGGGTGACAACATATCTAATCTCGTATGTAATAAAATATTCATTGATCCAAAACTTATTTTTTAACCCCCTTACTAATAAACATTGAGTAACGGTGGTATAGGCTATACCACCGTTACTCTGCTAGCTATACCGTATAGCTATACAATGTTTTGTCCTTATCTGTCAAATAAACATTGTATAGCTATACCACCGTTACGTTAAAAAAATGGTCTTATTCCCTATTTTGTAAAAGTTCCGAGAGCTTGGGGCAGTACTAAATATTAATGTATCTCTTTTATATTTAATATTATGAATTTAAGGTAGGTGTAACAGATTTTTCAGAGAAGCCAAAAAACGATTGAATAAAAAAAAAATCCCCATACATTGAGAGATCCACCCTAGCAGGTAGGTACTTATGTTATGACAGGCACCACTAATGAAAAATAAATGTTTTAAAAAACAAAAAACCGCCTTCAAAAACGCTAAAAATAACTTCTACTACTAGGTACTTAGTAGTAGGTACCTATCCTATTAGGTTAGTCCAACTGAAGTCGGCTTTTTGTTGAAAATATTGTGGTCGCCGACTTCAGTTAGACTAACCTAATAGGATAGGTACCTACTACTAAGTACCTAGTAGTAGAAGTTATTTTTAGCGTTTTTGAAGGCGGTTTTTTGTTTTTTAAAACATTTATTTTATTTTACACTTTTTAGTGATCATAATAAGCTTATGTAGTCCCACTTCTTAGTTGATATATGAAACTTTAAGACATTTCAAGCTCGCCGCAAGCAACGCCGCGGGAAAATCATAGTCATTTTAAAACAATTAAATGTGCTTTGTTGTAGTCGCTCAACTATCTTAATCGAGATATCTTATCGCCACCCTTGAAATCGGTACCGTTAAGGAGTTCCGGTGGCCATCTGTGGTCTTCATCATCAGTTCCGCTTCACCAAGTGACACTTTCTGAATGCAAATGCTACATTTGTTACTAAAATTTTTTTTATCTTAAATGCAATTTTTACCTTGCTCAACTTACCTCATACCCATGCTCAACTTACCTCACTATCGAGGCAAGTTAAGCATGTCTGACTTTAGTCACTTTAAAGAAATTTTGAAAAAAAACGGAAAATCTGTCTGGAGACGTTAATGTCCAGATAATTTTCCAAATAATCAATGCAGATAACATCTTTCTAATGCAAACTATCACGAAAGTACAGGGCGATAATTCCAAAACTGCCCAAAGCACCCCCCCCCTACCCGTCTTATAACCAGCCCCCATACGTTTGGTGACTGGTACTGACGTTAATACATAAAAAATACATATTTTGTGTTGCATTTCAATATAACTATTTTAGTTTATGTATTTCCAATCAGTCAAAGTCAATCAAAGCTGTTTTTTATTTTATCTCCACTTATTTTAAAGGTTGATATCGGTTAAATAAGGTTGATATTTAAGTAACGAGTTAAACTGATTTGAATCAGCCCATATGCAGCGTGTCGATTTTGTGTCAGCGGCACCAAATGTACGGGATCTTCTTATAACCAATACTAATGAATGACCAAGCGACAAACAGCAGTGCCCTAATGGCCCTCCCATCGTTACAACTTATCAAGATGGCCGGGGCATTTGGCGAGGAAAACGAATGCATTTGCAACATTAATAATGCTTCATCATTAGTGGCTTGTCTACGTTCCACCCCGCGGCTTTGCCTCTATTTAAATATAGAAGCTAAGTCATTAATATTGAACTCCTCTGAACTCCCGTAGCCGCGAAGGAAACTAGGTATTTTCCTAAATAAAGTATTTGAAACAAGAAAAAGAAAAAAAACGGGGCTTAATAAAGGCTTCGGAACCCTACACTGAGCATGGTCCGACATGCTCTTGCCCGGTTTTTTTTTCTTGTCCTTATGATTTTATTATGAAAGAGAGTGTGTTTGTGTATTCTATCGTGAAATTTGAGATTAGCTTATGGCCTGGAGACAGATATTGGCTCCTTTTTATCCCATAAAATTGGTCAGTTCCCGGAGAAACAGCGATACCTACATCTAAGAGGACAGAGACGCGGGCAAAAGCTAGTAAATATAAAAAAAAACTGAACAAGTACATGTCAGGTTCGCGCACAGAGGGTTCCGTCCCCCCTCAAATTAGGTATTATTATGCCGATCTGAATTCGATTTCGAATCGAACCAGCGCCAGTCCAACTCACACTTGACCAATTCTTAGCATTATCTAGCCGCGATTAGAAAGAGATTAAAGGGTGTTAAAGGTGACAGTTTTACCATACACTTACCTCAAAGTGCATATGAATTGACAGCTTTTCCAATCCCAAACTAATTGCGGTTTCATAATATTTGTTTCTTTTTTGTCAGGGTTTGTAGGTACTATAAACATACCAAATTAGATGCTTGCATGTTTAACTTTTTTTTTTACTCTAATTACAGCAAAAACTCAAATACCTACGTTGAAAAAAAAGGTTTCATGTATGGGGACCCCATGTTAGGGGGAAAATCAACCTGCTAACAATGACGGCTTAAAAGATACAGCTCTTTAAAGTTAGGACGGACGGACGGACGGACAGATGGACAGCGTAGGCATATTAATAGGGTCCCGTCGGGCTCCCTTTGGGTACGGAACCTTGAAAACGGCGATGACCGGCAGACAACCGACACGTATGTACAATCAGCCCAATGGAACCCTGACCCACCATAGAACGGTGTCACAGTGACATTATAAAACAATTTGTTTGACACTTCTTATGACTTGAATCATAACGTCTCTGTGACACAGTTCTATGGTGGGTCAAGGTTCCAATGGTCTGATAGTACCTACGTGGGCTTTTCTTACTTTGATATAACGGGTATGAAAAACAATTAAAGTGGTTAATCTTACTAGCCCCGCTGAACGCTTTACTAGATGTCATAATCAAATAAATCAATACCCTTACCATGAGTTACAATTAACTTACTCGCTAGCGACTCGAATGCTCTATCCCTCGCAGACCTCGAAGTATTGAAGCACCTTTTGTTTTGGTGGTACTATCCTTGTATTTGCGTGATACTATCGTTCATTTTCTTGATATTGCTTAATGTGCTGATGTGTTACGTGTAGTTACCTAATTTTATTTTTTTGCTAAAATCTGGATTATACGTATAGAGCAATCTTGTTTAATTATATCTTAGTGGAAACTGTTGAGGAGTAGGACGCATGTTTTGTTTAAGGCCTAGAAAGTAAGTTGTCGACGGTCTCGGTTACTTTTGGTTAAATGTAAACACGGAACACGGAAAAAGTTAAAGTAATAATAATAAGTAACTTACCCGCATCTCCACAAAAATTCCAATCAAAGATTCCGTCCTCACCCATCAAAACATTTAACAATTGCAATAAATGCACGATTATGAACAATCAATGATAGTCTTTTGTTTTATTTTTATTTGAAATTTGAATTGAGGCAGGTTCCTACTTATTTTATTTTTGGGCCAGGTACTGGCCAGTAAGAAAACTTGTACTGGTGTTGATGATAAAGGTTGGTAAACACAAAATTGATAAGCAGGGATTAATCATGGAACAGAACAGCTTACAGCGCCTCTATTCTGGGCGGTAAAATCCAAAACGTATTCGACCTGTTCGTACTGTTTTTATCTCGGCCGCCATTGGATACTGTCAAGTAAATAAGAGCTATCAGAAGGTAAACTATAAGATCATCATAATCATTCTCCTATCCTTATCCCAACTTATTTGGGGTCGGCGCAACATGTCTATTTCTTCCATACTTCTCTATTAGTCGTCATCTCGGTAGTCACTCGTCACTCCCTTTGTAGCCATGTCATCTTTCACACGTCCACCCATCTTTTCTTTGGTGATAACAGGTCAAAAACGATTTGGTTTTTACCGTGCTGAATAGAGGCCCAGTAATTAATGTGTAGCACTTTTCAAAGAAATAGTCTTACTGCAATATTGTTTTACATAGATAAAAGCTATTTCCAGTGTCGATATTTTAAATACCAGCGTACCTGACTGAGAGTGAAAGGGGTAATTTATAATATGATATACTTAGGTACTTACTCATATACCTACTTAATTATATTTTACGCTTCTATAGGGTAGAGTACAAATATTTGCCATTATTTAGAATTGAAACCTATTCTATGGTTATTATTTTAAACATATAATTTAAACAAATTACATAATCTCAAAAAATAACGTTTTGGCGTCTTATTTTTGTCTTTCCTAGTAACTATTTCGCAAAATTATGGAACTTTGATATTTTTTGTATAAAAAAAACCTTAAGTAGGTATTCATTTATTCACTCGAAAGCTCGAAAAACTTGGTGAAAAAATCAGAAGTATTATTAAAAA
Source organism: Acleris cristana (assembly GCA_948252455.1). Lineage (NCBI taxonomy): Eukaryota > Metazoa > Arthropoda > Insecta > Lepidoptera > Tortricidae > Acleris > Acleris cristana. The sequence goes on from OX411778.1 coordinate 14,320,117, forward strand.
TCTTACAATACACTCTTATTTATCCTTATTTATTAGGTAGGGTAGGATATTCTCTTTGGGTAGGATTAATTAATTGTTAGTAATATAAATAAAAAATAAAATAAAGTAATAGACAATAACTGATAACCGTTCCGCAAAAAAATAAAGTAATGAAAACCATTACGAAATTGCGCGTGAACTCAAATTAAAAAGAAATGGAGGTAGAGACAATGGTAGCTCAAAAGACTAGTACCCGGGCTGCAAGAATTAAGAAAAAGTATGACAGTTTGTTTTAAGGTGACAGGTAGCAAGCTGACTGAGACTGACAGACGGCGACGGCTGACAGCTAAAAAATATCCCCAGCTAAAGCCCAGCTGGTTTTATTTATTTATTAGTTGCACAGCCAAAACTTACAGTAAACTATGTTTTAGTTCATTAACGGAGATGTCATAATTTTTTTCTAGAGATATACGTATTTCTAGTTCCTTTTCGGAAATATTTGGCCCAAATACTCTTGTTTTTGATAAGTAAAGAAATGAAATTTAAGCGTGGTTACTACGATGTTTTTATGCGAACGTGTGCCCGCAACCCGTCCCGGGTGGCCGTGCGCCTATACCAGGATGGAGAGTATTTAAAGTACACGTACTCGGAACTGTACGGAGCCTGCGAGTACATCTCGCAAAACATTCAGCAGCTGAAATGCAATAAGGGCGTGATTGGACTCATCTCAGAGAGGAACATTATTATACCGTGCGTTATAGCCGCGTAAGTAATATCGTTTATTTACTTGACATTGGCTAAATGTCCCTATAACTGTTGCTATTTAATTAAAGGCAGTAAACCATAGTTTAGGTCGGAAATCCTAATTAATAAATCCTGATGCGAACAAGAGGGGTGCTATAGATTTAATGTGTATCTGAGTATGTGTCTGAGCTCCGAGAAGGATGAACCGAATTTGATTTGGTTTTTTACATAGGAAACTAGTTTAAGGAGTGGTTCTGCCATCTGAGCGGTTTGTGGCATTTCGTCCACTGACACATGTAAGCACTTTATTCAATTACATATACTGACCCTACCATGTCTGTACATCTATGAAATTGCAAATATGTGAAGTGTAACAAGAGCCAGTTCCCTGTTTTCAACAGTATACACCAACACGGCAAGATTAACATGAGATCGTTTAAAACAGCATTACTCGCTAAAAGTGTTTTTGGAATGGCACCTAAAATATTTAATAAAATCCAACTCAAATATTAATGACTGAATGTATAAATGATTTTAGAAAACTACTTTTTAATTTTTTAGCAGATAAGGCCTACTACAATTTGCAAGAATATTTACTCGAAACCAATTGACAAATTAGATTAATGTTCAATGTTCAAATATGACGCATGTTAAACTTATAAGATATTTGTTTGCCTCTGGGCAGGATGTAGTGGTACATAATATTGAAATGTAACATCTGTTTTACCTACTTTCAATAAATAAGTAATTTTAATTTTGAATCTGAATTTGGAACTATGTATCCGTTTTAATTTATTCTTTCTTTTTCTTCAGGGCTCACAAATGCTGTACTACATTCATGTTTCTGGATCCTCTCCAGGACATTGAGAGGGTGGCTGAAGATATTAATTTCAAGATCATCATTACCATTAATAATTCTGAATCTGCTACTAATTCTGAACTGTTTGGTAAAAAGCCAGACAAGACAGTGAGAATTTTTGATTTAGTGTTAGATTTCTTCAGCTTAGATCCATCTCCGCACAAAGTTAAGCATGTGCACTCGTTTATTGCACAGACCTCTGGAAGCACGGGCAATCCCAAACATATACAAGTTCCTATTCAGTGCATTCAACCAAATGTGGAGGATCTTACCAAAATGTTTAACATAGTTCCAGATGACGTCATATACTTCTCCACGCCCCTTACATTTGATCCATCATTGATCGAGATACTCCTTGCCTGTATGAATGGTGCTTCTCTCCTCATAGCCCCAGATAAACCAAGTATTTTATTCCCAGATGATAAAATTAACTCAATAACTTTCTGGCAAACCACACCATCAAAATTCTTCCAATATTCAAATGCAGACATCAGAAACAAAATTCTCAGTGCCAAGTCTTCACTTAAAGTACTTGCATTGGGAGGTGAACCACTAAACGGAATTAAGAGATTGAAGGAACTAAAAGATTCAGAGAACCGTACTAAGATATTTACGTTGTATGGAGTTACGGAAATGTCTTGCTGGGCTTGTGTTGCTGAACTAGACCTCAATAAGATGCTGGGTGACCATGAGGTCCCCCTCGGGACTTGCCTCTCAGAAACGCAGGTTCTAGTGGAACATAATAATAAGAATAAAAACACTGGGAAAATTATCTTAGGCAAGTTACTGTTAATGACTATATTTTTAAATTTATTTTAAATTTTTTTAATAGTGCTTGGTATTAAGTTGCATTAGAAAAAAATATTTTGTCAAAATTATTTATAATTATATTTATTTGCAGTGAGCAAAACACGGCAATGCATAATACTGAATACTCAAAGAAGCAATATTGAAGAGAATTCCCTGAAATTTGTTGACACTGGTGATTTAGCTGAAGTGAAAAATGGAACAATATACTATAGAGGTCGCACAGATGATGTCATTAAAAGATTTGGACACAAAGTATATTTACAATCTATTGAGGCAACCATCATGTTATGTCCCAGGGTGAAGACATGTTCCTGTGTGTGGCTGCCGAAGCCAATGCTACTGGTGGTGTACTTCTCCTCTGAAACATTAAGCAGCCGGGAGTTGTCAGATTTCCTAAAATGCAAGCTAGAGGACAAATACTGGCCAGACAAGATTATAAGGGTGGACAGCCTACCAACTAACCCACATGGAAAAATTTCCAAGTTAATTCTTTCTAAAATGTTTGAAAGTGTGTCATTCGAACCACAAACATACAGCTCCCTAAAGCTACTATTGTTGAATGAGCTGAGAGCTTCACTCTGCAGATCCTTTACTTATGATGACATCAAAGACAAGGATTTCTTTTCACTGGGTGGCACATCATTCCTCGCAGTTTCAATATGCAATAAACTGTCCTTGGTCTGCCCACTGTTTAGTAAATTTATCCTTCCTTATTTAATGTCCCATAAGACTACCATCAATGATATTATGGAATTAGCCAAAAAGGAGGTTTGTCTCGAGGATAGTAAGCCTAAACCGAAGCTGAAGCGATCGAAGACCAGCAAATACAGCATCGCCAGTAAAAGGGGGACCAGCATCAGTATCACCAATCCTGTAGAGTTCACCGTCCTTTGGGCACATGACACTGGCAAATGTGTTGATTCGTCACCATCATTACACCTCAGTGGATTGTAAGCTGCGAAATATTTATCCTTATCGAGCTCGGCATGACTGCACAAATAGATTTACTAAAAATTAATGTTGCAGCAACCTTTACGTAACGGTAGGAAGCCACTCCGGGAAGATAATCGTAGCGGACGCCATATCTGGCACCCTGCAGGGGAGCATAGTGCTGAAGTCGCGGGTGGAGGCGGCCGTGCTGTGCTGCTCGCGCGACAAGCAGCCCGCCGTGGGCGTGGTGGGCGCGCACGACGGGACCGTCGTGTGCTTCGTGCTCGAGACCTGCCAGCTGCTGTGGAAGATCAACGTCGGCTCCATGATCAAGAGCAAGGCGATCTGCTGCAACGGGTTCCTGTACGTCGCCTCGTACGACGGACATATCAGATGCATCAATATCGCGGTATGGGATTTTGCCTTTATGACATTCCAGGCGTTGTGGGTAGGGAATTTGATCCCGAGCCTTTTTTCTAAACCCGGGATTTCGGGATTGTTGACAGACGATCCCGGGATACCGGGACAGTCCCGGGATTGTGTGTGTAAAATCAGCTTTATACTTATATTTTCTTTAACAGGACAATTAAATTTCCTTTAAATAATCAGTTAGAAGGTAAAAAAAATAAAGCTTAACAAAATTCACTTTAATCTTTTCTTAAAATAAACGAATTAGTTCTGTTATTAAACTTTGAAAACAAAAATTAATTTACATAAAATAAAACGTATTCTTCTACGAGATAAATATCAATTATCAAATTATAAATGAGATATGGTTAAAATTTTAAGTTTTGTCAGGAAAACAAATTCCACCTAAACATAAATAGAATAATTTTAACACAAACTAAACGAATAAAATAAACATTCCAAATAAATATGTTAAATTTAGTTTTAAATGTCTAGGTTAGACACTTTACGTATTATTTATATTGCGAAAATAAAATCTAAGGAATATTAATGCATCCAATGTTTTATCTCCAAGTCTACTTCTCAGTTTGTTACACATTTATTTTCGTTTCGTGACAATGTTTGCATCATTTTTAATATTTTTTGTTAATCCCGAAAATCTCGGGATATGTAAAATTTAATCCCGAAAATTTCGGGACTAAAATACGCACGGGATCCCGGGATCCCGACACTCGGGATCCCGGGATCAAATTCCCTAGTTGTGGGCCTCTATTCTACCGGGTGAAATCCATAATTGTCTTTGACGTGTTATCGTAATGTCAACGTTTTGATCGCTTTTATTTACTTGACAGTAATAGCGACCGAGTCGAAAACAAAACAATACCATAACACGTCAAACACAATATGGTTTTACATTATGGTTTTTATGGTGATACGCTTGACAGCGGGTAAGACTTAAATTTCGTGTAAGCAGGGTACTTTTCGCGAGGCCCTCTGGGGGCGCAAAAACACGGATTTAATATATAAAAAAAAGACGCGTTCACATCTTTTGAGTAGGTACTTAATAGTACTAGACAGTGTTTTTGTTTCGCATTGAAATATTTATGTTAAGAAATATCAACCAATATTATAGTTCCACAGTTGAATACTTACGCGTTCAATCGAGATACAAATCGCAAGTTGATACTTAGCTCAGGGTCACTGGCGCTACTGTGGGATTTTCCTCGACATTTAGAAAGCTCTAGCCTAGGCTTCTTCTATGGATACTAGACAACTATCAATATACATAGAAAATATCCTAGACTCAGGAACAAATACTCACGCTGGCTTCGTAAGCAAAGTTACTAATAACTAAGCAAAATGCGTCGTCAAAAGTCACTAACAACTGAGCTAAATACGTCGTCGAGTGATCAGTGTATTCCCCGTGGCGTGGCACAACTTAATGGCACTACTGATCAATAATAGTATCATAAATAGGAGGTAGATTTAGGTAATGTTAGATTTTCAGCAGGCCCGAAGGGCCAAGAACACCCAAAAGTAGGAGCTCCGCGGCAGCGCAGCTCCGTAGACACTTAAATTGATTATGGTTCGAAAAAAATTGGCAGTAGTGCCTAGGGGAAAAAAGGGAATGATCGGAATGCGTCGTCAATTACGATCATTCGCTTACTGTTCATAGATTGGGTATAAAGAATCAACAAAACGTGGAACTCATACTCTATTAGTACTATTCAAAAAAATATTATATTTATTCTTCAAATTGCCCACATGAGGGTAGTTTTACACGTCGGTAATATGGAGTGAATCTACTTACTAGCGCTTCGAAAAATAACATCATTTCGTAGAAGAAGCGCCGCCGCATGAAACTCCAGCCCTTTACTGAGGGCCTACTTTGAAAAACGAAGTTCGAGTTACGCTAGCTTCATCCCTGTCTCTCGTCTTTCGAGACTAAATCGAGAGAGGGGTGGAGCTAATGTAACTTCGAGCTTCGATTTTCAATGTAGGGCCTTTGACCCTTTTGCCCTTGACTGACCAAAACGAGCGGATGCGTACTGTATCACCAACAAACTCAATTTGCACAATGAAGCGATAAAAATAATCACATGATTATGTTATGAGTAATACGTCGAGCACAAATATAACAGCAAACTTTAACGAAAATTTAATGAAAATTCAACTTAATTGCAGTACGATAGAGTGGACAATCCGCCGGACGAATATTTTTTATCACTGTTATCTGTAGCACTACTAAAATAACATTTATGGTAAAAAGTACAATGAAGGCCGATCTAGCAAATAAATCCACGAGTGACTAATTCGCTCTTGCAAATAAAAACCGTCAGTTTAAATGCATTACTATCATTGTGTTTTCTAATTAGCTACAGAATTTCCTTTGAATCGGACGATGTTTTTTTGTAGCGCAAGTAAAAACACAATTTATGAGATACTTAACCAACTTTAATAACAATTACTCTTTTATTAGTCAGCTTAAAGGGAAAAAGTGGCCACTTTTTCCCGTTAGGTTGATAACTCGAAGGTAAATTGTTATTAAACTATGTGATATATCCTATAAGTTGTGTTTTCATTTGTAGTACAAGAAAGCACCGTCCGATTTCCAGAAAATACTTTAGTTTATTACAAAACACTATTAGTAGATACTGATGGCACCACTGTACATCCGGCATACGCTCGCAGTCTTAAAGCTTTATCTTTGATTTTAATATTGACTAGCCACCCGCCCTCGCCTCGCTTCGGCTTATGTCATATATAAAAATATCCGTGAAAAAATATCTAACGTTGCGTGGTTTAGCAGGAATTAACGGACATACAGACAGACAGACGCGCCGTTCTCGACTTTGTTTAATACCTTGTAAAGACGAGGGTCGCTAAGTTATCAAGACATTAGGCATCAACCGTTACTACATATATACTGTAACAAAATTGTATCTGTCTGTACAAAAAAAGGTTATTTCGTGGTGTTAAGATTGGTTTTTTGTAAATGTCGTCTGTTAGAGCATCTCGCAAAAACTACTGGACCGATTTTGACGTTTTTTTGCGTTTAACAGACTAACGAATAGACATGGAAACTGGTTTATCATATCATTAAATTTTAAGGAATTGTGAAGCGTACCTGAAATCGCTTAGTTATCAAAAAAATCTATACCTACATAGCTCCGGGCCATAACGCTTCTCACCCCCTAATCGTGTCTGATTTCCACGATTTTTGATTGAGTATGTGGTAGAAAGTTAATATGAAAAACTAGGTTTGTACGTTTCCGTATCTTAGATTTATTTTTAGAAAAAATGTTTTTTTAGAAAGGTAAATTACAGACCTAGTTTTTCATAATATATACAACGTATTCATAAATCGGACTAAGTTTCAGGGGAGAGAAACGATATCTACCGCATTTTTTATTGAAATTTTCAACTTCACAATCCTCTAGTCCATTATGTCTTGGAAAGAATCGGATTTAGTCGGAAGAAGTCGCGGGCAATAACGAATTAAATAGGCTAGCTGGAGCCCTATTGAAAAAGTAGTAGACTATGCTAGACTTAAACCCTTTTTAACTTGATCTTCAGGAGAGTGTTATACTCTTTTTGACTAGGACCCCAGTTTATTAACCACTGTAAAAAATAAAATCGTGAGTAGGGATATCATCCGCCCGGATTAGTTCGGACATGTCCGAACTTTGTCCGGCTCTTTAATATGTCCGGGTTTTTAATTAGATGGAATATGAGTAATAATATCAAATAAGTCTTTAATCTTTATTAACTTCTCATTCTCATCTCAATACCACTGTATTAAGTGAGTAATGTTTCCATTTTGTGACTAAAAACTCTGGACTTTTATAGAAATGTCAGGGGTTTATGTCAGGACTTTTCAAATTGCTAAATGGTAACCTTAATAGCGAGACTTCTCCATGTTACATCTTAGTTTGTAAGGTACAAACCAGGGACTCGATAACGATACCGTTGTGTATGGTATCTGCCGTATTAAAAAAACGGTTCTTATAATAATTTTCATAAAACATGAGTTTGTGGCGTAATTTAGTCATCATTAGCATATGCTATATGTAAAGACGATAATGGTTTATAACGGTTATTTATACCTTTTCCATTATATTAAGTATAACGGTATACTGTTATTCAGTCTCTGACGTATTGGGAATTTGTGACTTCTGAATCATTTTCGTTTCATTTTCTTTCTTTTGATTCTATGAAAAATATACGGTGAAGCGATAGAATATCCAAAGCTTCAAATTCCATTTTTCGGTACTCCGAAACATGGAGTCTGGTTACTATATTTACTACCAGAGCCCATAATCACAAATGTGACAAGTACAGGTAACAGGTGACAATTTGGCATCTATTATGTAGCTATTTTAGCGGAGTACTAAGATCCTGAGTAATGTAGTTAGATATGTACAGTCAAAGTCATAAATATTATACGTTCACATAACGTCAATAATATCTACGCGCCCCTATGCTACTGATAATAAGGCCTATGTTTACAAATATTTGACGCGCGCGATGGGTATTGCACTATAACCGATCATAGTTTCGTTTGAGAAATATCGGCCTGACTGTCACACTCTTTCACAGACTGGCAACATTAAGCAAAAAATCTCCGTCACCGACCAAGCCATTTCAGCGGACTTGGTGCTCGCCAAGAACCAGTTCGTGCTGCTCGGCACGCTGTCGGGCGTGTGCGCGTGCGTGCAGACCGCGACCGGCAGCGTGGCGTGGCGAGGCAACGTGGGCAGCCCGGTGTTCGCCAGCCCCACGCTCTACGACGGGGACAAGTACGTCGTGTTCGCGGAGGTCAGCGGCGAGATACACTGCCGCACTGTCGAGAAGGGCATCAAGGTGAGAATATGGGTGTCCCTCGGACTTACAACGTTTATCCCAACACATCGTTTGTCCGAATTTTAATTTGCCCTAATTTTCAGCTGAGTCAGGCAACTTTTTAAGTTTTCCAATTATATCTGCGGTATGGTTAGGTTAGAGTTGTATTTTAACAACACTGAAAAGTTTTAAAATTTAAGCGGTAATGGCTATATACTATATACTATACCTATACAGGGTGGTAAAAACGAACGCCACATGGACGGCAACTACTAAATTTTCAAAAATCCATAAATGCATTATTTTTTGTTTTCAAAAATAAAAGTAGTTTGCGTAGAACTTGCTATTTCCACTTGATGGTAAATGGCATCTGAGACCCATAGACATTTGTATTTTCAAGAGTACCTAGACTTGAGCAAGGTCCGACCAGCGGAACAATTGTTTTCATTTTGTATGCAGACTCGCCTTCGGAATGTCAAAATGAAAACGATTGCGTTAGGCAATAAACCCTCGGATCGCTACCACCGTTTTATCCTATAAAAGCCAAGCAGCAGCAGCAGTATTCACATTATGTCCAGGTGTGGGGATTAGACAACGGGTGAAATTATTTGCATATATAGGCATTGGGCCTCAGGTTGGCAACGCATTTGGAGTCTCAGGATTGCAATCTTGAGATTGTAGTCTTGAGGATTCAAATGCCTATGGGTCGCAGATCCCACTTTCATCAGGTGGCTTGTGCAGGTACTGGTGTGCCTTGCCTTCTCCTGGCCGTAAAAAAATATTAATGTAAGCAGTGATGTCGTAACATTTCGGCAAATATCAATCTAGTCTTTTGGCAAACCAATCCTTAAAAGAGAGAGTTGCACCCATCCTGGGGTGAATATGGCCCACCTGCCCACCCCCCCACTTACCTACTCAGCGAACTAATGTTTATAAAATAAAAATTATCTATTTAAAACTGTTCCGAGTAGGTGACTTGCTCAACTGGTAAGCGTGACGATCACGTGATAAAATTAAACCACCTGTGATTAATGATTATTCACCTGCGGAGACCATCTGGTGCGAATTTATAAAGCTACAAGTTCCAATTTTCACATCTAAAATTACTCGTAAATGGCAATGCTGATCGAATATTCCATGCGACTGGTAGCAAATAAACAGCTTGACAAGCCTTATATGGAAGATAGCACCGCACCATTAAGGACGCCGCTTTTTGTCATCTTTTAAAGATGCAATACCTAGGCTAGACTGATTTGGGTAGACTGATAGATTGGAATGATAAGTAGTTGTGGAGTTCTAACTTGTAGTTTTTTAAATTAATTCTTTATTGCACGAAAGAATACCCTTATACAAAACGGCGAACTTAGTGGCACAAGGCATTCTCTTCCACATAATCTTTGGGCAAAGCAGATTTCAGTAGCGGTGCAACATAGGGTCCAACTAAGTATATGTACACTTACATATCATTATATTATACTAATATAAATACATGAATTGCACTATTACATACATAGTAGTTTTATAAAATTCCTTCTTTGTTTTATTCCTTTATGTAGTAGGTAGCCGCTTACAAAATCGGATAAAAAATATCTAAGTTTTTCTATGTATAATGAGTACAACGAAGAACTAGTTTTGAAGATACTTCTTGCCTTTAAACCATTTTGAACTTGGCCATTTATTATTTTCGTTTCTATTACATACATACATAAACTCACGCCTACGTTCCCAGAGTGGGGTAGGCAGAGCTCTAGAATTACCTAAAATCTTGTTAGTAATTCTGTAACCACATTTTGCACAAATAGGCTTAGATGTTTACCAGCGTATTAGTGACAGGTCCTTTCTATTATTATCCATACTAATCCATACTAATAGTGTCTGTCTGTCTGTTACCTCTTCACGCTTAAACCGCTGAACCGATTTAGATGAAATTTGGTATGGAGAATCGGAGACAGCTTGAGTCCCGGGGAAGAACATAGGCTACTTTTTATCCCGGAAAATTAGACAGATCCCTTGGGAGCAGCGATAAACGACTTCTACGCGGACGGTGTCGCGGGCAAAAGCTAGCTGTACTTTATACTTATAAGCCTACTCATAAGATTCATTTAAGTCTTAGAATAGAACCGAGAAAAAAATCAGTCTGCTTAAGAATATATTATTTACTAGCTTTTGCCCGCGACTCCGTCCGCGTAGAAGTCGTTTATCGCTGCTGCCTCGGGATCTGTCCAATTTTCCGGGATAAAAAGTAGCCTATGTCCTTCCCCGGGACTCAAGCTATCTCCATACCAAATTTCATCTAAATCGGTTCAGCGGTTTAAGCGTGAAGAGGTAACAGACAGACAGACGGACAGACACACTTTCACATTTATAATATTAGTATAGTATGAATATACCTTATGATAGGAACCTTCATTATGCTGTGTTCGGCTGCTTCCGCGTGGTCGTTTAGTTACCGCACTGCAGGTGCAGCATAATTTAACCAGACCGCTAGAAAAAATCGGTGCCACGAATTTGATACGTACCTAGATCGGTTTATTTGGAAATCACGTTAGGCCGGCGCTCATTGGGTAATGAATGACAGAGCACAAAGAACTAACCTGCTAACATTAATTCCTAGTCGACCGCAAAGTATTTAACAAAACACGTGTATGTATTCCTAAATATTCAAAAAATCTGACATTACATGAATGGTACCTACACTTTAATTGAGACAACATAATATAAGTTACAGTCAAGTTCATAAATATTTGTACACTTTAGTACCTTGTCACTTTAATCGCTGTGACAATTCATGTATGGCAGTTTAAACACGACATTAAATAGACAAGGTACTAAAGTGTACACATATTTATGAACTCGACTGTAACATAAAGTAATAATTCACTTATATTGTTTTCTTTTCTAGATATGGAGGTACCAAGGCGCGAAGGGAAATATATTCTCATCACTCTATATTAGAGAAGAAAATAAAATGAAATGGCAAATTGTATTTGGATGTCATGACTATAATGTTTACAGCATTTTTGTCAAAAATTTCCAGCCGATGTTAAACTGGAAGTGCGAAATGAGTGCGCCGGTGTACTCGACGCCGTGCGCCCTCGGCGACAAGCTGCTGCTGGGGACTTCTACCAACGGCAAGATAGCTGTCATAGACACAGAGAATGGCATCCAGTTAGCAGAATATTCGCTTCCAGATGAAACATTTTCTTCACCTGCTGTGTATGGAGATTATATATTCATCGGATGCAGGGATGACCACTTGTACTGTCTCAAATATACAATTGAATTGTGATATGTTGCTAACCAGATAAGTCTTCAAGTACCTGAGTAAACTGATAATTATTAATGTAAATAAATAACAAAACAAATACATGTATAATTTAACTTTATTGATGATCTTACACAGAACATATAGGTATAGTGAGCATTCATAATTTTGACATTACAATATGATATTATGGTTACAGGTTCAACATAATGTACCACAATGGAATGCATTCCTTCAATTGAAATAATTATCACTTTACTTGTGCAGATCATTTGCATTGTATACTTAAATAATAAAAGCCATCTTAAAAATGAATAAAATGCTTCATATAACAATATTATATTTTTTGAAATCTTTTTTGGTTTATTTAATAATGAAGATCTGGAACCACTTACAAGGACAATTTGCACATATACTTCAATCTACTGCAAATACATCAAGCTCTTATAAATCTTTACCCAAAAAACCCTAATGAACATATTATATTGCTGCCAGAGCAGTTCATAAACAAATATGATAATTAACAAGCAATGTACACATACAAGAGCAGCACCACTCACTGCTCTTCCTCGCCAAGCTCCACCTTCACTTTGGAGAAGTCAAAGTCCTCATCCGTGCCCCGCTTGTAAATCTTGAGCACATCTAAGCAGGTTGTCTCAAAGTGAGAAGTAGCATCGTACGACTCTGATATGAAGATCTGACTCTGGCTGCCATCATCTGTAGGCTCAAAGTAGTCCGACACAGAGACAAACTTTTGCCTGATAGGGCCAAGGAGGTCAAGACCCGGCTTGATTTCTGACTCAGGGTCATTAGTTTCCACAGTGGCAGACACCATGGCAACAAACCATCCCTTGGCTGCCACCTGGTGAGTGGAGGACACAAGGGATACGTAGATGTCAGAATTTCTACCTACCTGCTTCTGAGGAATAATAATCTGAGTAGACAGAGCATCCTTGGTATTGGCTATGGGGTGGTCTAACAAGCAGATGCAGCGAATCACCTGACACTTCTTGCGCACTCTGTCTAGGACGTAACTGGGATCGCAGTACACCTGCTTACACTTGGCAATCTCATTTCCAGAGCGCACACCCACAACCTTTCCTCCTTCACCAAGTACAATCTCATCAATAGGTTTGTCCAACATGTATGTGCCTCCATAAATAGCAGAGAGCCGGGCAAATCCCTGAGGTAGCTCACCCAATCCATACATAGGGTACAGGTAGGGAGACTTGCCATACCGGGCAAGCGAGTCGGAGTAAAGTTTGATACGGCGAATTGTTTGAATGGCTGGTTGTTGGAGATAGTTGTCATCAAGATACAGGGCAAGAGCATGCCCAGTGAAGTCTTGGGTGTTTCTATCAAGCCCAAACTTATCGTAGAGAGACTGCATGTTAGCAGTACTGGGATCGAAGTCCTTCCACGTCTTAGCATCTTCCTCCTGAAAATCTTGCACATAAATGAGGAAGTTGCGGAAGCGGCGCTTCTCAAACATGCCCATGAGATCGGACGCCAAAGCCTCTTTTTGGTCCACGGGCACCTTGGAGATCTTACCGCCCTTGTAGACGTAGCTTCCCTCCACGGACTTGAACTCCAAGTAGCGGGTGACGCCCGTGTGTATCAGCAGCTTCACCAAAAGGCCGTTCGCCATCAAAAACTTCGGGATCAAGTCGACGTTCCAGTCGCGCCCTCGCCCGTAGGTCTCATCCGGCACTGGTGCGTTGAACTTCGAGAACAATTCATCTAACGGGGTAATTGACGCAGATTCACCGCCGTAGTACTTGTTTCGATCAATGTGCAATACCTTCTTGCCAGCCACAGAGAGCATTCCACTTAGGATGCATTCCTTGAGGCCGGTGCCGAGCACGATCGCGTCATATTCTTCATCCATGATGAATAGAAGGCGAAATAATTTACTCCTCTTTACAGTATCACTGACCGGGCGGAGATAAACGTCAAAATGTCGGAACGAAAATGTCTGCCAAAGCCAATGATATGATGACGTCGACGATTTGGTTACCAAGTTTACCAACCCTACCAGACAAACTAACGCAGCATTCAGAAAACCTAACTGCCGTTTATTAAAATATACTTCCTTTTTATTTCGAAACTCTCAAAATACAGAAATAGAGTTCATATTGCATAATAACAATATTGCTTTATTACTTTATAACAAATAAATAACTGTTTCAAAAACAATAAAAAATATTTTTAGATTCTTGAAAAAACACCTCATAGTACGACAGATGGCAATCTGTAAGTTGGTAGTACTGGTACCACATTTTGACACTAAGTAAATAGTGCGGCTCTACAAAAGTTTTAAAAGTATCGAGTATCGATACACATTTTTTATAATATGGCCGTTGCACGGTATAATGTGTGGCTTCTATTCTACTGGGTAAAAACCATATTGCCTTTGACGTGTTATCATATTGTCGACGTTTTGATAGCTCTTATTTATTTGACAGTAATGGCAGCCGAGTTAAAAACAATACCATAACATGTCAAAAGCAATATGGTTTTACCGAGTTGAATAGAAGCCACACATTAGGAGGCCTAAGACCTTTTCCTCAAACTGTACCTACTAATTACTGCTAGAAAGAGTGTGACCAATAGAGAAACATACCCTGAGTATTTGAACTCTTTTTATTAGGGTGATTAAACAACAACTACATCTGCGGAAATAAAGAATTAAATTAAGAGGGAAATAATCGGAATTTGTACTTAAATAATAAAGCTATACATTTTTGAATTGACGAGGCGCTTTGAAATACCTTTAAAAATACTGTGAGCACCTAGTCCCCGCAGTCCTAAAGTTTCGATCCCAAAAGGCTCAAATAACTACTACAATTTTGCACCTTTTGATGGTTTCCGCTGATTCTCCCGCGAAAGAAAGAAAGAAAGAAAAAACATTTATTCGTGACAAACAGACAACAGCCCTAATACTGGTTCCGGGAAAGTGTGACGGCGCAAGGTTGTTAATTTGTATGGATGGTATCCCACACCAATACCCGCCCCAACTTCCACGGAATCATTCCATAGTTATCCCATCAGAGGCCTCGTATTCGTAAATAACGCGATATTTTAAGTTCTCCATATTGTGAACAGAATAATGTCAAAGAAAAAACAAATGATGCGATAACAAATTAATTGCTTAATTCGAAGCACAAATACATAAGCTAAAATTTAAAATAAATTTGAATTTAGAATTCTTAACCAAACACCAGATATTTTGAACCAAAGTGGCCAGTTGAACAAAACGCCAATTTCATATGTAAGAACCTAATATCAATTGATTTATAAAACAATTACATTCATTGCCAAGAGCTCTATTATTTAAAATTCAATGAATACACAAACATATCAAATGAAAGGGGCTTGTTCTGAGGGTCTCGCTTTCGATTTTATAAGTCTTAATTAATCGTTTTAAAGTTATTTAAGAAAAAAGATGAAAATATTCCCTTCCATTCTATTGATTTTTGATTTGGCTTTGTTTAAGAATCGTTTCATAGTATTAAAATACAGAATCGAGATGGCAGAAGTTTACTAAAATATTTTCATTTTCATTTATATCAAGTATACCAATAAACATGCAAGTACATTCTTTTAAATAAATTAAATATTCTTAGCTGTTTTGAGTTTATTAGACAAAATAACATTTTATGAAATTTGACCGACTTCTTTGCGTCGCGCACTGTGTCGATATTGATATACCGCACTAGTCCTGTCATCTGCGCGCAGGCGCCTGCTACTCGCAGCTCGCTGTCGTCGACAGTTGCTCGGCCTGTCAGTCGGTTGATTCAACTTTTGCTTGTTTTCGAGTTTTGTTTCTCTTGAACATATCAGTGCACCGTGGCGATTATTATTGTATGATTTCGTATCGAATATTGTGACCGAGAAATGGATAAATGTCAGTGGATTTATAATTCGATTACAGTGTTAAGTGTTCCTTTCGTTCATTGAATGGAGACTGAAGTGATGTGTGAAATTGTAAACAGATGACTCCGATGAAACCATATGTTTCGATACTTGCCGCTGAATCACTTCGAGAGTGCCGAGGTAGGTGGAACGCCCGGCGGGGCGCCTCGGAGCCTGGATTTTAACGAGAGGGAAGAGCAGATTGACCTCATTTCAGATGAATAAAAATGTCAACAGAAGGAAGCGGAGAGACTCCACCGAGCGCCCCGACCCTGCCGGGGGCGCCGGAGCAGACGTACCTGTTTCCGAAAGCGAAGGGTCACTCGAGATCGGTCAGCCATGGAGGCACGCCGACGCTGGGAGGTGCGCCCGCACCTCGGCCGCTCAAGTCGGCGCTGCGCGGGCACCAGCGGGCCTTCTCGCAGGGGCAGATCGGCGACGGGCGCGCGGGCTCGGCGGGCGCCGCCGGCGCGCCGGGCCCGGGCCACAGCCGCGCCGCCAGCCGCACCGACTTCATCCTGCCGCCGGGGCACCGGGCGCCCGTGGCTCGCGCCACTTCGGTGCGCCAGCACTCGCGGCAGGCCTCGCGCTCCGACTCCATCTACACGCTGCGGCGCGCGTCGGTGGTCACCCCCTGGCGCCGCGCGCTGTGCTGGGTGCTGCGGCGCCGCGTCACCGTCACAGACACGCGCCACCTCATCGTCGTCCCCAACCATCTGGTGCCCGATAAAACACCCCCAAAAGATCATCCCAACGGCCACCGTTGCACTAATAAAATAAGGACTACTAAATACACTCTGTTATCGTTTTTACCCAAAAACTTATTTGAACAGTTCCATAGGATTGCCAATGTGTACTTTATTTTCATAGTGTTGTTAAATTGGGTGCCCCAACTGAACGCATTTGGTAAAGAAGTGGCTATGTTACCCGTGATGTTTGTGCTCACCGTCACCGCTATCAAGGACTTATTTGAAGACAAAAGAAGATGTGTCTCGGACAAAAAAATCAACAATTCATATTGCAGAATCTACAAAAAGTGAGTACAATAGCTTTAAATTAAATGTTACAGTGGGTCATTATTCCTCCAACATCTGATGCACAGTTAATGTCTATGAAAGAGAGGCAGCGTGGATCACATTATGATCAGAAATGATTCCTAAATTTTTTGTATTCACAACTAAATTTTAATAAAACAAACAACTAATTAGGAAAAGTACATTTTAGTAATAAGACAAATAAAACAGAGATTTAGAAGTCCTTACTATAGCTGAACATAGCAACTAATGAAAACAGGATAAAAGGATAACCCTAATGTAAAAATAAGTGCTGCAAATTAAATGGAGTAAATCAAATAAATAAAAATGGAGTAGAAAAATTCAATCTCCTTTACTCTTCAGTTTAGGTTGAGTCTTCATATGTAGTACAATACAAGTTGTTTACAACTCAAATTCTAACAAAACCCTGTGTCGGCCTGTGTGGTGTGGTTTGTTATAGGATACTGTAATTGATATAGATATTTTTAATGAGTTCTATCAAAAATACAACCAATTAGTTGCTCATCCATTTCAGAATTAGTTGTCCTGACTCTTTGGTTTAGACTAGGTTCCAGAGCAACCCCATTTAATATTTAAAAAAAGAAATATATGGCTTTACATCATAATTTTCTCAGGATGTACCTAATTAGCAATAATTAAAACAAATTCACCAGGTCAATATCAATGTCAAATTTATTTCACCATTGTGTGTACATATGACAGCTTGTGAAATTACTAGCATAGACATAGATGCATTCTATCATACATCCTGAGGGTTGACAATGCATTTGCAATTGAGAAAATGCAAAATGTCCAAGTGCCTTAGTCCCCACTTGCCATGAGGTGGCATGAATGCTCGCCTACTCCGCTCCATTCCAAAAAAAAAAGTTGCCATCTGATTGACTTGACCCCTTAGGTCTGAATAAGACAATTTAATGTTGCGATTCAAAACTAATTAAGTTCCATTCGCTTAGGTGTAGTTTATTATGTAACTCAAGGTGATTCTGATCCCATAATGTTGACATAATATTTATTAACATCCTTATGCAATACTTGTTTTAAAGCTCTTTGGACACCATTTACCTCATTCGGGACAGTGAACCTTTAAATGTAAACAACTAGAATCACGCCCACGTAATCTCCATGTGCCAACTGTCTTTAATGTCCTTGTGTAATGACATCATGTGGTGACCGGCGCGTTAAAGTTGGAATGGTCAAATATTAACAAGGTTAAAATGGGTGGGCGGTATTAGTACTAATTAGCAGAACTATACAAAAAATAAAAATAATTGAATAGGTACAAATCCTTGTTAGAATGGCAAGACTTTAAGAGCTGATAACTGTAGGCCGAGAGGGACAAGGAAAAGGGAAGGGAAAGTTAAATACGTCTTTCATTCTAACAAATAGCTGCGTCCTTCACGGCCTGTCAGTCCGACCGATCGTCTGTGGCAGCCCTAAACAAACTTAGAGTTTCATGAAACCTAAGCTATGAACCACCCTGATTATAACTACTACGTTAATATTTTTTTTAAACGCATCCAGATCGGTTCATACGTTTGGGAGCTATGCCCCAGATAGATACGCAAATACATACGTTAAATTTATAACACCCTTTTTGTGTTGGGGGTATAAATATACATACCTACATCTATGTAGTAAGGTCATCAAATAACTATTATGACCTAGTTCTTGACGAAAATAATATAATACAATCTCCAAAAGATTCCATTGTGTTCCCGTTAGACATTTTAACCAATCTAGGCGCGCAACTATCTGCCCTAAGTCCTTGAAGTAACTAAAGTATTGCTTTTATCGTTTTTAGGGGTAAACATACGATATTTTCTTATGATTCAATTCTTAGTTTTGTAGTTGTAGTTACTTGATCCTCCCATTTGAGGTCCTCTTGTACTCGTAATTGTAAATCTTATGGCATCTTATGCTTTCTAAAAAAGACTACACAAAAAATATCGTAATTTATAAGAAAGAGGAAAGGAAGAATGAATATCGTAATAAAAAATTGTATTCCTTGTATGTGATCAACAACGGAAACTACTGCATTTGTTACGAACCTAATGATATCTGGAATGATACTCGATATCAGTATCATTTGAATCGTAGTTCAGTTTAGTGTTGCTAAGCTAACGCAGTGTACTTGGTAGCTACCTAAGTTATTTCGGTTTAACTTTTATTTTACCATATTGCTATGTTGTCCAAGTAAGTCAACAAATAGCTAATGATGCAATTATATTTCATGAAATAAAGTCGTTCCAAAATGTGTAATATGAACCGCAGGTGACCAAGAACAGAACCTTGTGACACACCACAATCTTTCGCTCTTTAGCTGCCCCAATAAAGTATCTTCTTCTCTCACTCACGACTCAAACTCTTTCTTTGCTACAAGACTGCCGACTGCCTTAATTCCAAATAGTATCTTACTTAAAACACAAGTTTTTAGTAACTTTTTCATACATACATTAAATCACGCCTTTTTCCCAGAGGGGTAGCAGAGACCACTTCTTTCCACCTGCTACGATCCTGACAGGATAAATAAAGTGGACATGGTATTATTCTTTAAACAAATAGTAAATTTATTACAAATATTATATTTTTGGCATTAATTTTGAGAAATAAAATGTCGCTACGATGCTTATTTAAATAGACATACATTCATAAGTTCCATTTGCCCTCACTTCGATAAATTGTTTTGTAATGTTGAACAAAAGTATAATACCTACCTATGCTTCATAAACAGTGCCGTTTCGCTGCCGCATAAATGGAATTTCGAGATAGGCAAACCAAAATGTTTACTATCGAATTCTGTTTTAGTATTAAGTACAACACAAACATATGACATTTGCTGCGTTGCAGTGGCCGTGAGAGTTCACCTTTAGGTTCCAAATACGGCAAGGTATCCGTCAAACAGAATTAACATTAAGCATTTCGCAGTGTGCAAGTCTTTATGACTCGAGTCTTTTACATAAATCATGAAATGATAGTCATCAAGATTAAACTAATTTTGTCGTAACAAGAGTTTGTTCATCTGTTATCTTGTAAATTGCGTAGGTATACCAAGCTACCGATGCAATAATCTATGTGCGCAAGCGATCTCTAACCACAAGATTTCTTTCTAACCGCTAGGTTTAAATAAGCTAAGTAAAAGCATAAATGTAACGAGCATTACTGTAGTGGGGCCGATTATGTAACGTCTTGCCAATGTTACATAGTTATTTCTTGTAGTTAAAATAGGAAAGAACAAAATTGCCTCTCAGGCTTTGTAAAAAATATGCGAAATTATATTTTTGAATAGGCACCTATTCTAGAAATAGGCGAGTGGATATGGATTTGGGGTAGATAATAGTTGTTTAATTGAACTGAAATTACTGATTTAACGATGGAGTTGGGAGTTGCCATTGTATCTTCGCTGTATTTAACGTAGGTCACTATGAGCAGTTTAAGTATATGCAAGAGGAAAGTACTGTTGGAATAATAATGCATACTTACCTAAAAAAAAAACTTACATTACGTACCTCACATCTTGGAAAAACAAACAAAATGAAACATTGCAGACTCGCGCTTTTTGCTGATGCGTCCGCAATAATTTTATCGTTATTTTTCTTGGTCTTGGCTCGTGTCCCTGGTTATACTTTAATTGAATATACAAGATGACAGTTTTTAGTAGTATATTAGTTAAATCGAGTAAAAGAACAATAACGTGTGAGTTAGTGTTTCGGAGACATCCCCTTCTTACTTCAAGTAGCAATGCGATACGTTTTAAATCTTTAATTTAAATATTTTTATAATATTTTCCAGTTTGCATTCAATAAATGGTGACAACGAACATAACTTTACTATTTAAATTGCCTTAAGGAAAACGCATCAATCAACAACAACTCGTGTTTATACGGTTATTACAATGCGGCAATAATTATACCAATGGCGGTGCAGATTCGACAAGGCTTCCGCTGCAGGCCTACGCTAAGCCCTCCCTCAGCTATTACTATCGGCTATACCTCAGTGACGTGGACAAGCGTTTGTCACGAAGGTTATTTCCTCGGCCTGACAGCAGCCACACGCCATCCCCGCAGCGGCACGCCCTTTAAACAATACTCTGTGAATTATGAAGTGGCCGGGCTGTTATCGAGAATGTCGCTGAATATCTTATGCTGTTTGTTCCGACAACCTTTCAGTTTGTAAGCCACGTGGGAACCTTAATCGCGTTATGTGCGTGCGTAGAGGCTTAGCAACTTATTCATGCGAAGAAAATACCATACGAGCTGGTAAATCAGACCGAGTTCAAAATGACGAGCGGCAAATAAAGCTAAGAAATTATTAAGTGGGTCGACCAGAATGTGTTACCATCTTTCATCTCAATTCTTAACTTAGTTGAGGCAGGAGAACGACGACGACGAGTGAACGTT
The DNA here is from genome assembly GCA_948252455.1 of Acleris cristana. NCBI lineage: Eukaryota > Metazoa > Arthropoda > Insecta > Lepidoptera > Tortricidae > Acleris > Acleris cristana. The sequence continues at coordinate 14,341,321 of OX411778.1, forward strand.
AGTAACAAAACTTTATGCTTGTCATCTTGACATCTTTCGTTTGTTATCAAGTGAAACGTACGTGTAATTTGCTGCTGAATACAGTTTATTTAGTGATAAATCCCAATTATAAAGATATCTTCTCAAGAGACTTTATATCTATGGCTCTGAGTGTATTATGCCATTAGATGATCGTCCTGAAGCAGTCGATTCAGATTGTGAAGCAGTTGATTCATATTGTAACTTATCACTGTTCCGTATTAATGCAATATTCAGATGTATGTTAGCATAAATCCGAGTTCCTTTTTCAAATTACGACGTTTGTGAAGACCATAAGGTTAGTTGTTTATCACATGCCAAGCTCTGTGATTTTTATACAAAATGGTCACAATATCAAGTTTCTAGCTCTGAATGTGCCAAAAGAAATTTCTACATGATAATAAAAAACTACTGTAGGCGTGGCTTTAATTTATTTGCGTGCCGGTATCTTTACTGCTTTTAACAGATTTTTGTAAAAAATATTGTACAAAAATTAAACGTAATTCATTTTATGACACGTTTTCGTTACACAATGAAAAAAACATTTTCCAATTAAATCCTTAACTAGTAACTACGTACAATATTTTTGAAATTCGACCTTTTACGTTAATTAATTGGTGAATCCTTGAACTTTAGTCAGCAGCACCCGGCGAAAGCAAATCAAAGGTGACTCAAGCAGTGGTTTGTTGTGTTAGGTATTTGAACTGATGCAAGTGAGAGCGATCGATGCGCATCAAATATTTCTCAGCTCGGCTCGTGTAAACAGCCTTCTATCGCTGTGGAGTGGATCTGTAATCATTTCTCAAAACTCGGCGGCCATGTTGATTGATCGACACCTTTCAATTTGCCATAAAAGTCACTTAATGAAGTTCCAGTTACAGGTTAATAATTGAAATTAACAAGATTGAATGCTTGGAAATGTCAAGGAAATGTACAGTTTTGTCTGAGTCACCAGCGAATAACCTATTACCGATTTTTTACTGGTTAGCGCAACTAATCAAGTTGAAGTCAATTTTAACAACATTTTGGCCACAACTATCCGCTGCTGTCCAATTTTCCAGAGAGAACCAACTAAATATCTTTTATGCAAAACCCATTATAATTACCCGTGATTGATGGCCTTGGACAAACCTCTTTCAAATTAGTAAAGGTGCAGTTACACGGGCAACTTTTACCAGCAATTTCCAGCCGGCAATCTATGGACGTCTCTTTCAATCACACGGAAGTACGGAAGTAGAATAAGACATGTCTGCCACATTCTACTTTCTTATTTTCCTCAATCACCCAAAGGTTAGCTGGAAGAGATCCCTTAAAGGGATAAGTTCGCCTTTGTACATTCCAACTTTGTAATTATTGTATTTGATTTTATGTTTTTTGTACAATAAAGTGTTTACATACATACATACATACATACATGATATGACGGCTATTGTTGCCGGCTATAAATTGCCGTTAAAAGTTACCCGTGTAGCAGCATCTTAAGAAAACTTAAGGAATTAATCGGCGCGAAATAATTAAACTGACTGCTGTGATTAGTGTTGACATTTATTGAGACATTTCTGTGAAGGGCGTTCGGTCGTCAAAGATTCATTTTCAATCGTCAACGTTCTCGGCTCCCACTGTATTATGCATAACTGTTGATTATAAGGAAAGCTAGTCATTCATAAAATCCATTACCGTGAGCGGTGATTATGGGGGCCATGAATACTGAATGATGGTGTCGGTGGTGGTAGGGGGTGGAAGTGGGTCAACGGTCAACCGGTCAAGGTCCGGCGCGTCCCGGAATGAACCGGACACCCGGCATTACAGGAAAGTGAAGTTAAACACAGACATTACTGTAAAATCATACACACCTAGGTAAACACCATTAATACATTTTACACTGACTTGTATATAGGTACCTTCACGTCAAGAGGGCATGATTTATAGTTACATGTCTGTGTTACTCCGATTGAAAACCCCCCTAAAATCTAGGTCAGACGGAATCCCCAAACCGGAAGGCGAAGTTGATTGGCAATGAGCCTAATGAGTTTCTAATTCGTAAGTGCTGGAGTTTTCAAGATTTATTTCTTGTTTTGCAGCGCCGAGTAAATTTATTAGTTATTCTACCCGTTGGTCTAAGAGCACAGATTGAGAGTTACTTCATGAGTCCCGTTACTGAGATTTATTGCAAATAAAAAAGGTAAAAGAGTTTTTCATAAACCTTATACATAATTTATAACTTTATTTAATATAGATTAAAATGAAACATTATTTTGCTACACTAGACACGTAGCAGTAATTTGATGTTCGTACGACCTTCTAGTATTTAGCTACGAGTGTGACTGGTTAAACACGGTTAAATTTCGCTCATTCCCAAAATACCAGTATTTCAAAATACCGAATTACTCTTTTTAGCAGGTTCTCAAAAAAACAGATGTGAAATATTAGCTGAAGATAATAAACAATACCCTAATTTGAATGTTTAGTTTTGGGATTCCAATACATTGAGAATCTGGAGTTTTAAAATTCTGATATTTTGGGAATGAGCGAAAAATTTGATGAAATCTCGCGCGACTATGGTACTGATAAACATCATGAGTTGATACAATTTCCTTAGACAATGTAATTGTTTATTGATCATGTTATTGACACATTTACTATTTTGCGAGAACATCCTCTATAAACGACAGTTTGCTAGAAGTAGTTGAAATTGTCTTCTCTCTACAATTGTAATATTGCCTGACCCTAGTGACATCCATAAAGACCCTGTAAATGTTTAGTATCTGCAACTAGTCGGTAATCATCGTAAATGTTGTTCTTAAGACGCGAAGCGTGTTCGCGGCGGAGCTGTAAATCAGTTGGCGGAACGAGCGGGTCCGCTTTGCCATCAACTCTGTGTAAATCATGCTGAGACTTGACTCACTTCTGCCATTGACACTGTAACTGCTGACTTGCTTGTTCGTGCATAACAATGTCATTTTTGTTAATACCATGTCAAGATATTATTAAACAATTAAATATGTTTTAAGTCTGCACAACGCCAGAGCTCAACAAAGACTGGCCCATTTACAGGACATGTCTCGGACACACGATTGGTTAGTCTGCTCTCTCCCTTCATAATAAATACGACCGACAGGGACGGGAGTAACTTAGTTACCTTTTACAGTGCATCCAGCTCCGCTAAATCGTGTTATCTCGTTTACCGTCTCGGCATCGCTTCACTCATTAGCAGTGCGGCTTCTGTATAACATTTTATAACCTAAATACCAACCGTCGTCATATAATTTACCACGAAGAGCCAGAAGCACGACCCACTACTGTCATAACACGTAACTGACGTAATGAGATTCTAGACTATTTAGAAACGCGGATTATTCATGTACCTTATCGCTAAAATCAAACATCTTTATATGAGGAAATAAATTCTTATCACATCTGTCTATTTCATAAGCGTTTAGAAATTCATATTAGCATAGCGTTTGCTTATTTTTTAGCACACTTATATTACCTTCACTTAAAACTAACAAACAATGCAATCAAATCTTGAAAGTTGATCTATATCTACTTCTAATTGTCGGATTTACTTGAAATTTTGAGTATTATGTAATTCTGATGACAATACAATAATATGGTACTATCGAGCGGATGTGATGATGGAGACGGGAGGTGAACGCAGTAACTCCTCAATGGGAAATAGTACGTCCGTCGAGTTTGGACACTTTGGACTCGTTTGCCTCGTCTTTAAACATTAGTTTTTTTTTTTGCAAATGGTTTGCTTTTTATCTTCAAAATTATGCCTATCTTATGATGGTTTAGCGTTCTACTTTTCCACGCGAGCCCCCTCGCGATAAAATATGATTGTGAGCCGGTTTTATGAAAGTACTTTAATACTCTATTGAAGTAGACTGAGAGCGGATCGTGAAGTTTATAATCCCAAATACCTAAGCGCGAATTCATGGATCAAAATATAACATAAACTTTATGATATGCTGTGGATAGGTAGGTACTGATTGTAGGTATTTAATGGGGATCCCTGTGTCACCCATAAAGTTATTGTATCGAGTTTTGAAAATCTGAAATTGAATTCCATATTATTTATGCTCATAAGGTTATAAGTATCGATTGTCATAAAAGTTGGAAAGCATAACGCTTAGTAATTTTTACGTTAACTACCTACCCATAATGTTAAACATTATAATATTCTAAAGTTATAAACATGTCTATTAGGTTCAAAGGCATTTTGATATTGATGATTATTCAGAAATATTTAAAGTCATAAATGTCATCATAACATAACATAATACGTACTCATAATTGTTTTATTCATACTGTTCCCGTCGCCTAAAATTCGCGTGTCGTCTGGTCAACGCAAATCAACATTTATGACTTTCGATTAATATGATTGACGAAAATCAGAACTGCTAATTATACTTTCTAATACGACTAAGGTTAGGAATTTTTGTGGAATATCGTGGTTCGAGAATCCAAGGAGTCGCTATTTCCTAATTATTATACACATACTACAATAATTCGGAAATAGCGACACCATGGATTTTTTAACCACGATATGCCACCAAAAGTCTTAACCCTAATTATGACTTTCAACATTATTTACACTAATTATCATGAAAAACGTTATGGACTATAAAAAAGGGGAACTTACATTTTATAAGCAATTATGACAGACAATAATAGACCCATTTTATGGGCATATTGAGGGCTAATACTAATGACATTAAAAACCAATCCATCTTATAGGTTTTATTGTCTGATGCTGCACTTTCAAAACGAGTACACTTAGAGCAATTAATCTGAACTCTGATAACCATCTTTATTGCTTTAACTTCTATAAGAAGACTATCAAATGAATAACAATATATATGCAAATTCTAATCTGAATAATGCAAGTAACTGTTATTATTATTTGTAAGACAGGACCGAACTGAGTATAGTTAAATATTGAATAAATACAAAACACGTATTTATTATTTATCGCTAACTTAACTGAATCATGCCATGGAAAGAGATCGATATTTTAACTGTTATAGCCGGGCGTGCAGTACGGACACGTTTTTCCTCTAACTCTTCAACTCGAATTTTCCAATGGACGACAGTTTACCATGGCCTGTACATATTAACTTACATGCTACGTCATTAATTCATTATTACATTAGAATTATGATTAATTAAATGATTAGGTTAATCCTGGCAATAACCAGCGAGAAACAATAGTACAATGAGGGGTATGATGACATCCAGCCTTGAAGATTAAAAGAGATTGAGCACTCGGAACACCTTATCTCTGGCAGATAATTCTTTAAAAATCGGCCAAGTGCGAGTCGGACTCGCGCACGAAGGGTTACGTACCATTATCTATACAACGTTAGCAAAAAACGGCAAAAAAATCACGTTCGTTGTATGGGATAAATATTTATTTTATTCTGTTTTTAGTATTTGTTGTTATAGCGGCAAGAGAAATACAACTTCTGTGAAAATTTCGACTATAGTCACAGTTCATAAGATACAGCCCGGTGACAGACAGTCGGACAGACGGACAGCGGAGTGTTAGTAATAGGGTCCCGTTTTTACCCTTTGGGTACGGAACTCTAAAAATGGAATTACTTGATGTAGGTACCGACTTGAGCTGAGCGTATGATATAAAGCGGAAAAAATGATTCCACTCAGACACATTACTATGTTAAGCATAAATGTTGACGTGTCATTATTAAAAATAATATTGACTGTGACATTATTCCGCTTTATCGTAAATGTAAATTTAATTGGATATCTGAAACAGCGAGAACATAAGGAAGATATTTAATATGTTTAATTAACGTATGTTTTAATTGCAAAAAACACGAGTAAAGTTTAGGTACATTACTGACGGAATGTTGGTCATCTCACGCACGCAGCGCAAGAATAAAACAACTGATGATCGACCAGTTTCCTTATACGCTCTGTGAAGTGCACCTACACAAGTACTTAACGCATAAGCTATTAAAAACAGTGTAGTTAAAGCTATGGCAGTGGTATTTAAGTTTCGAAACGTTTCTGTATTTAAAGATTTTCGCTATAAAAATAGTATGTAAAATATGTTGGCATCATCACTGCGTCACTACGCCCTCGACGAGCCAACGCGGGGGCACTTGTGCAAACTTTAGCTTTTGTAAATTCTTTAGTGTTTGCCGAGTGCTCAATGAGCATAATGATCCGTTTGATCAATAGTTATGCTTAATGACAATAGCTAAAAGTAACTGCAGATTCCTTTTCCTTAATGGAGGCGTAAGCTTCGTGTATTTCTCTTCAACAGAATTTACATGAGGCGGTATCGCGTTGCAACTTGAAACGGATTTGCCGTGCACTAATTATCGTGTCGACCAGTCAATCAGTCATAATCTGTCGGTTTCTCATATTTTTAAATCAATGTCTACCTTATTATCTTCGCGATCAATACGATCCATGCTCAAATAGCGATGCTCCTCGTTCGCTGAATGACGAGGTGACTCGCAGAAAGTTGTGGATACAAGCGGGGCTATTGTCGGCGCCAGGTGATTCGTGTTTGTATGAAGCCCCACTAATGAAACTCCTAATTACGTGGTTCACATTGGCCTTCGTAGAATGACCTTTTGCGGTTAACTGTTCGAAAGACGTTGGCATCTATAAAAATGGTTGTAAAAATTGGGTTTACTACAAAATTCCTATATATCCAAATAAAACCTGTAACTGTTCCTATAAACCATTTGTTCTCAATACCTTTACTTTACGCTAGCTGCCACAGACCTACTATCTAATTTAGATTATAAGTCTATCTTACCTTAGTCGCTTGTAACAGCATACTAAAAGACATTTGAACAATCTTTTTATTTCAATCAATTAGTTAAGGATATAATGATCAATGATGGACCCCCAATGTAATTCTCAATCAACCGTTGAAGGTCTTATGCTGTAGCAGTGCAGTAATTCGATTGCTTATCCTCGGTGCATTAGCGTCGTTTTATTTCGTTCTCGTCACGCTGCGGTACCAATGGATACTCTGCCGCCCAAAGAAAAAGGTACTATGCGCCCATAGACTTCATAATTTTTAACTACCTTCTTCTCCTGGACGGAAGCATTGCGCGTTCCACCATTGGCACTATTGCCCTTGGGCTATTAAGGAAGTATTATACAAACAAGAACTTCGGGCCTTCACCGTGCAAAAATGTATCGGTTTGAAACAAACAGGTTTGTTAGAGAACTACTGCCATTTCCTCATACGGAGTAATGGCGAGCGATTCGTATGTATTGTTAATTGAGCACCGACCAAAGCGCTAATTGTTAGCAACTCGCTGACTTCTGCTAATCACTTCGCATTCTCTTAATATCTTCCACGGTAGCTGCTTGAACACGATTACAATAATGCTGTTAACGAGCGGATGACTAAACATTGTGTTGCTAACAATATGTCTCGTTAAAAGCGGGTAAGGAAAATAAAAACGGGCCTTCCCTAAAAGTATTTTGCTCGTTAAAAGTTCTGAAGCCGATAATAATAATAAGCCACGAGTATGGTGGAAAAGCTATAGATATGTATGAAGAACCGCTGGTTTCGATTCATTACACGTTCGATAAAGCACGAGATCTGGTATTGGGCCGTAACTCCACGGCGCGTTGACGTAACTAGAGCGTGGTCCACTTCGCGCCGGAACCGCCTGCAAGTGCCCACCAGAAATAGACGTCGCGAATCGAGGGAAACAATCACTCCATGCAATACGAGAGTTTGGCAAGGACGCCCCTGGTCAAGCATTACACTAGAGACCAACGAAATCGGGTCAATGTACGTATAAATTGGCGTACACTGTGACCAGTTTTCATTGCTCTTGTGTGTACACCGTTTGTTACACCAGTTGTAACATTGATCTATTTTAGTTGGGATGTAAATGTAGAACCGTAGTGTCTGACCGCGACTTTTCGTATAACATATATAATATAGTACTATGAAATTCGAGGTGAATAATTAAATCAGAGGTTCCCAAACTTCTAACGTAACGAAACACTCACCAAATCCCTTTTATTTTTTAGAACCCCAAATGAAAAACTTCGTCTACATGTGAGTATTTTTATCTTAGCTGTAGTTTTTGTAGTGTATTTCGGGGAGCCCTGGTAACATTTCCACGAAATCCACTTTAGGAATAGCTGTTTAAATAACGTTATATATAGCACAAACGTGGGCCGGTTTAATAAAGCTACAAATTGCCATTTTTACAGTCTTTTATTTGACTTGCTGTGAGTGTTACAGTAAGCTTAGTATGTAGGTAAGAAATTTGGCAAGTTGACTTTCACCTTCTTCCATATATCGCACGTTTTTTGAAATTTTGAGTAGATTATGCAGATTTGATGGCAATACACTAATATCATGCAAGATACATTAAAAATTACTTAAAAAACACAAACAAGTATACCGTGCAAACCTTGCCAATAATTTCGTGGAATACCTAGTTTTGACATTAAAACATTTGTAAAATTTGTGTTATATTAAATGGACCTCGGACGATTTTCACACCGCAAGGTTAGCAGGCAGAGGCAAATAAAAATAGCCCGTGATACAAGACCACTGTCAGAAAACTTCAGAAAAAAGTACTGGAGTTAAGTCTCGCGGCAGGGTCGCGGGACATCGCTGGATGACAGCAGCAGAGGACCGATCGTTGTGGAAACCTTGGGGAAGGCCTTTGTCCAGGGGTGTTCTCTCAAAAACGCGGTCGGACGAACGAACGAGTGAATGTCCCAGCGGCGAGTTTAAGTGGTCCCGTCAGAGCAAACCAAACACATTTTAGCGCGTGCATTCTCAATTAGGCAGCCTTATACATTCGATCTCATCGACAGAAGCAATGGTGCCAAATTAAAAATGCACGCACTAAAATGTGTTTTGTTCGCTCTGACGGAACTACTTAAACTCGCCGCTGGGATATTCACTCTTTCGTTCGTCCGAGACACCCCAGCAGTGGACGTCTTGCGGCTGGCGGATAATGAATGATGAAATTGATGAATGAGTTAAGTCTCAAAGTGAACGAGCTATACATTTTAGTAATAGTAGTGGATATAATAAATTCAAACGACTCTCACTTTTATGCGTTATTACTGGAGTACTCGGTTCTTGTCGTCAAATGGTTAAGGATCGATTACGTGACTCTTTGTGTTTCTCACTTTAGGCGGGACTCGTGATTAAGAGCAAAACAAACTGCTTCTGAGAATAATAAGAGCACGAGTATGCATCCATACTATCCATACTAATATTATAAATGCGGATGTAACTCTGTCTGTCTCGCTGTTACGCTTTCGCGGCTTAACCGATAAACCGATTTCGATGAAATTTGATATAGAGATAGCTTGAACTCCGAGGAAGGACGTAGGATACGGTTGATCCCGGAAAATTGAGTAATTCCCGAGGAAATAACGAAAATCGACTTCTACCTAGACGAAGTTACGGTTACCACGGAACAGCTAGTTTAAAATATTGAAATTTTGTTTTTGTAATTGTAACGAAAAAAGAACCGCTTAGAACGTGCGTGCACCAAACGTCTATCCTTGTAACAACACAATTGGCAAACGCCGGAAGATATTATTGACGCGGTTTTTTACAAAATAAACTAAACAATCGTTTCATTTTAGATTCTAACACTGTTTTTTGTTCGTTTCAAATTAGCCACACCAACTGTTCAGGTAAAATAATAATTTATCCTCACGGTTGCTCGAGTTCTGCTCTAAAAACTAAGTTTGGCGTTCCACGTTACTTAGTATTGTATTTATCTTCATTTGCTTCCGAAAATGTATTAATGAGGCATCTAGATAAAACGCGCGTCTAATAGGAAATATAAGCAAGCAACGATACATACATTAATTCGTGGGAGAAACTGTAAAGTACAAATATGGTTTAAGTTTATGGCTTGAAAACTTGAGAAAAGCGCTCCATGTTTTCCAAAACACTTTTTTCAACCTTTACTCATTTGTGTGAAGTTACTTTTTCCTAATAATGCAGCGGCGGAACGACTCCAGACTCGCAAATGGCTTGAAAGCTATATAAAGCCGTTACTCCCCGCCAGGTCCCGCGCTCCCAGCACTCGACAACTAAGACAAGGGTTACACGATCAGTTTGGCGTCAGTTCAGTCCGTGCTCGAAAGGGACGCAGCTATATTAACGTAATAGCTGCGTCCCCCTCGATCATGATTGAACTGACGCCAGACTGATGAAATACTGAGCGTGTAACCGATGTCTAACGGCCAGTTCCATCGCGTACTATACATTACTTGAAATCCAGACCTCACCGTAATGTTTACAGCAAGCACACAACTACACGGCACGTAGACGAAACAGTACACCCCGTTTCTACTCGCACGCTCTACGGCATTGGGGTTTTTTACAGTCTTCTTGTTTTGTCTGGGCACGTATGTAACCTGCTCTAGTATAAATTTATACTCCGCGATAAAGTCGCGTTTATTTACCCTAACGTTAACTGTTCGAAAACGTTGATAAAAATTCCCACAAGCGATTTTATATTCCTACTTTATTGTGACGTCGTCGAGGAATACCCCGCGTGCGGCAGTTGGTAAAACAGCTGCCCGAAAGTTGTTTGGGAAATACCCGGACTGTTAACTAAATAAATAAGCCCTTATGGGTATTCATGGAGTTCCATTCAAGCATAAGCTTATGTTAATCTTGTAATTGGTCTTTCTATGTCATTAAAATTTCCCTCCTTTCTTTCTCTCATATTTAAAATGCCCCTGCAAGTTTTCCAACCTGGGTAGCGGGAAACTGTCGTCCGGCATCAAATTTTAGTGTTGGTTATCTTATCTTTTAACCTACCGCTACTGTTGGTTAGCATTTGTTATTCGCATTTGTTGTGTTTCGGAGTTCCGGTACAAGGATATGAAGGACGACCGGTACAATTACTACCATAGAGGCATTGCATGTTAATCCTAAGAGTTGGCATTTGCAGTCACCTTGTCTGAGATGCCCGTCGCGTCACAAGGTACGTGAAGCCATAGAAAACTGACATTCTTAACGCATCTAGAGATGAGCATTTCACTCGAGATCAGTTTATTAAAACTGCGCTTAATATTGCAATCTTGATGGCGGCCTGTGTGCTCGTTTGCCTTCTCCATACTATAAATAAACCTTCTGTAAGCAATGTCTTGAATCTTGTGACGTTCTCGCCCAGGGCCAGTCGATACCTCGACATCGGCATCACCAAATCGTACAATATTGACTAACGAACCCAATTGAAAGCGATTGTTGATAGCCGTGATCTTGAAACTTACGCGGGTGCTGATTTGTAATCAGTGGCGAATGAGATTCGGGTTAACAATACAGTTGACCTCGCAAATTGGCTCTACGTTTCTGTATAAGTACAATTATTACTATGATAGCCAAGTATGATAGTGTTGCGTAATCAAACGTAAGGACTTAAAATTAATGTTTTGACGAAAATATCAAGCTTTTCCATGGACCTATTACAGTGGCTATTCTGTGGGCTTTGCTTTGTTATTGCGTTGACACCTGATCTTTCCAGCCCATGCTAGTAGGAAAAAAGTACCTGTGAGGTCTGTTTATTACTACGTATTAATTACATTGCTACATAAACTTACACGACAAGAAAAACTTTTGTTAAGGCGCTTTTCCATGGGCGAAGCAAGACGATGCGAGACGACAATTTAAATTTGTATTGAAAAATATCATTTCCCTCATCGAGCATCTTCGATGGAAATGGTTTTTTAATACAAATTAAAATTCTCGCACCGTCTCGTCTCTCCTCGCCTCGCCGGTGGAAAAGCAGCTTTACTGTTGGTGAGGTGGAGTAAGAATAATATACATAATAATGGGCGAAAAGGAAATGCGTTTTAATTTGGACTAATAAAGCAGGTAGGTAATTTAAAACAATTAGCAAAATTCATACAATATGAATTTCCTTAATTTGCTAAATGGTTGTACCTAATGCCTACTTTTTTAGTTGGTGATGTGATAACATTGTAAACTGCTGACCAAATATTCTTAGTAATTGATTAGATAAGGCAGGGTATTTGTGCCTTTTCTGTGAATTATGTAGTTAAGTTATCCGTAATTTTACATAATCGTTAGTTTTTCCCCTCTAACGTTTCAAATTTTGATAAAAGAATATATCTGAGAACGAGATTAATCAAACGGCAATTCCGTATACTACGGGAGTTTCCGCTCTTTATCAAATCGGGGTTCCCACGCAGCCAGCAAACAAGCGGGGCCGGGGTGCCATCTTTTAAGGAACTGTTTCATTTGTAATTAAAACACTATCTTTTAGCATTAACACGTAGCACCAAACAATGCAGATGCGTACAACGCGCATCTAAGATTTCACATCATAACTAAATGGAGTGTCAGCACGCCGTGGTCGGTAATTGATATGTGTTCAACTGGACGAAGGCGATGTTAACTAGCTTAACAGCTGATGGCCTCCAGGCAAGTGACGACGGCGAAGTAATCAAAAATATATTGGACTTTATTAACGACCTCCTAAACTGCCAGTAACTCATAATTCACTTCTCTGCAATGTCGCACAACCTTGAAACATGAACTGTTTTCAGAATAGATAAAGAACTGAAATGCATGCGTGAAATAAATTGGAAAAATTGTTGGCAACACTCCAATGCTGAATACTGAAGCAGACCTTATGAAACTGCAATCGCACCAGACAAGTGCAAAAATCTCATAAATTTATATTGTTTTAAACTCAACAGCAGCTTTTATCAGGGCACAAACAAATCAGTTTGAGTTCAAACTGATTTGTACTTCAAACTTTAAACAGATGGAATTTCCAGAAAAACAAAACACTGGGAGAGTTTTTTTTACTAAGTAATATTATAAGTACATGCGGAATTGAGTTTGTTTGATTCTTCTTCACGGTTCAACTCCTTAACTGACCTTTGTAAAATTTGGCAGATATTTTATAGCCCGAAGACGGACAAATTTATTTTCATCTCAGCATCTCGAAAAGGTAGATTTTGCTGTTTAAAGACAGTGGGCGAAATTCGATTTTGATGCGAGCGAAAGACGTGAGCATAATTCGATTTTGCTGCGAGCGTGAGACAAAAGTAACTTTTTATTTTATTTTAAATGCTGATAACAGTGCTTGGTCAATAATCAATATACATAGGTGGGTGGCCGGGTGGTTAAATATACATGTGGTTTATTTTTTACAATGTTGTTTTTTTACCATTAGGGAAGTACCTAATTTTATTATGTTCTCGATGCAAAGGTGAAAAGTTGTATGTGCAACACGAGATCAAAGTTATTTGTATTTTGAATCTCGTGTCTTGGATTTGAATGTTTCGTTTACAAGGGATTCAAAATCAACACTCGCAGCAAAAAACAACTTTGCTCTCTTGTTCCACAACTATTATTAACCTGAAAAATTAAAATATCCCTAGGGAATAAACGATAAACAATTGCTGCGCGGACGGAGTCACCGGGCAAAGCTATCCAACGGCTAAAATGTCAAACTATGTAAATAACAGTCTCGGTAAATAACAAATTATTTGATTTATTGGCTTTGCTGACCTTTCCGAATGCAGTAGCCGCACAGAACAACGCCGGTCTCACGTTTGTGCAATAAACTAGTGTGATGTGATGTGAACTCTCACGACCGCGGAGTTAGCATGCGCCGCTCGTCGCCGGTCACATTAAATTCTGTTTTGGGAATCGTAACTTACGAGCACGATATTCGCTTCACTGCCTTCACGACCGACTGATCGACGACATATTCCGCCTACTTACAGTTCTTTGTTTACTATCTACCTAAATGTGTTTCGATGGACGTAATTATGCACTCGGTGTAGACCGACTTTTTATTAGGCAGGTTATACATTTATTATTTATTTTACTAACAGGTTGCTAACGTTGAATACGAATTAGTATACTGCAACATTTTAATATGTTTACGTTGCCAACTAATGTATATAAATAAAAATAAATCGCTGAATAACATAACTTCCGAAAGACTGCACCAAATTGAATAGTATTTTTTTTTACTATATTTTTTATTGTCTGTACAAGGTTTGTATGATAGAGCAAAAACCAAAAATCCACCGGGAAAGTCGGATATTTGCAGCGGGGGCGACGCCGCTGGCGGACAGCTAGTGAGCAATATATTCTTAATGAATGCGTCTAACCGGACGTCTGTGTTATAACTAGTGCTATCCGACCTTCGCCTTGCGCGATTCTTTTGAGTGAGATCTGGTTGAAATCCCCGGAGCGCACGAAGGTCGCGCGCGGCGTCCGGTCCCCCGCCGGGGCTAACAATCACAATATTCACAATGCGTCTCGCGGACTCGCAGGGCAGCCTGCAGTTTTTGCTCCAAACGAGTCTCGCCGAGGCCACACGAAATCTACGACACGGTTCCCTCACTTCCTACTTTGAAAAATGCAGGTTAAACCAAAACACGTAGCTTTATCTCTCTCGCTCGACGTTTGTGACAAAATCGAGGAAAGGAGACGGGACTTTGCGGTTTAAAGCGGGCTTTAATAAATTTAGACGATCTATAAATGCTACCGCAGTGAAGTTGGGTTTCGCTACTAATGTAATGACTTATTTATACAAGTTGGAAACAGACGCTATATTCAAGGATAAGTATTTAAATTACGTGGCAATTTTATTTTTCCTTAACTTAATGAATACTCTTGTATGAAATTTTATTTACGTGGTAGTACAGAATATTTGTTGCCAGACACACTTTGAACTTTATTAGGTAAAGTAAAGAAATACTCATTTTAGTAATAAACGGTAAATGTCTCAACCGCTTTTCCTTTAATCTATTAGGTAGGTACACGTTTAAACGGAAGTAAATTCATATTAATAATAAGTATATTATTGACGTTTAATTTACATAAAACATTAACTGAAAAAAAAAACTTGAAAAAAAACTAAGCTAAAACTTAAACGCTAAATTAAAAAAAGGTCCTTGCGGCATTGTCCCCAAGATGCTGGGCTAGAGGGCAGCATTTTCTCGTTGAATAGTTAAACTAAGGCGTTGAGCGAGGAAACTGCCAGCTCCTTGATCTCCCGTGACGTCAATGAGCCTCTTAGATTTTTTTTGAAGGGGCTTACAGCGCTAGGCCCCACGGACCGATGGCCTCGACGCTAAATGGAATAAAAATATATTCTCACTAGAGGACACCCGCGACTTCGTACGCGTAGAATTAGTTTCCCGCTACTCCCCCCATTTCGTCCCGTTGGGGGTCGATTTTCGGAAAATCCTTTCTTAGTGCTCGCTTACATCATAAAAGGAACCCCTGTACCAAATTTCAAGTTTCTAGGTACAGTAGTTTCGGCTGTGCGTTGATATATAAGTCAGTCAGGTTTGCCTTTTATATATATAGAAGATACCACAATTTAAATCAACACATAGGTATTCAATTAAAATCAACTGTTTACGCATAGCAAAGAAAGGTTATTTAAAACACGTGCACTGAGGTTTTATCTTCTCTCTCAAAGCTAAACATTTATTGCGTATGTAATCTAACTATAATCCTGAATGACGGTCGATTTTTTTTATTGCAAAATTCAGCTAGATTATGTCACTCAGTGCCCCCAACTCCGCATTGAGTCATTTTTGTATGAATGATACGTAGCTGGGCCCTAAACTGTTAAAGTCGCAGGCTTAGCGGTTCTTCTTAATCCATATTTACGCGAGTTGCCTGAAAAGATAAGTGGTTGTGACGCGATTGGTGGACATTATCGCGGATTTATCGAACGGAAGTACCTATTCTTACATCATGGAAACATGAATCACTCTCAAGATCACTGAACTGAACTTGACTGGAGAGTTTCCAAGTCCTGTGACGTCAATGTAGGGTATACGTAGGTAGTTTGAAGACGAATGGATTCAACACACACCGATCGATGGTACCAAGCCCAGAGCGGTTCAGATTCCTCACTCTCTAGACAACTCAACGTTAGTTTAGTTCCCATCGGGGATTTATTTTTTCTATGTAGCAGTTAGAAAAAATAAAAATCATATAGGTATACGTTTTGCTTTGACTTCTTTTCTACTCTTTTATGGAAGTACTAAAAGCAGTTTAAAGGTTTTAATATTTGTAACCTTTTCTTAAAGTATAAAAAGAAATGTAGAAACGGGACAACATTTCATTAGCGAGGTTGCGTCACATACCTACATATATGGAGGGTTCCAAGGATTCACACCGTCAGTCAGTCGGTCAGTATGTTCCTAAGGCGCTGCGTCGCCTTGATCTATGTTAACCGGAATCAGATCGAGCCGACCGGAAGCGGGCGACCTCCGGCGCACCCGCCGGACCAAGTTCGTTTGAGACTTGACCAGCGCGGGACAATAAAATCATTTTACAAATGTTTTTTTTCCAAGATCAGTGACGATTGTGACGACGTTTTCCTGTTATGAAAAGAATACTATGAACTTGTAGTTAGACCTTTAAAAGGTAACAAAAAAAAACAATTCATTCCTTGTTTGAAGTTAACATCAATATAACAAGGAAACACTGTCAATTATTTATTAGCACATAAATTTTGTTCCTTATCAAACGTTATAAACGTTAATAATATTAGTTTTATGAGTTTGTGACCGACATTAATGTCATGAACTAGCTTCGTATTTACCTTCCGCTCCGCGCCTCATTCGCATGCGTGCGCGCCGCGCCGAGAGCGAATTTCTCCGCGCGCGCGCATAAAAAGAAAGCTATACTAACGGTACGCTACGTCAACGCGCAAAACGTTTATTCGCCTTAAATTCCGGCATAATCCTGTGTGACGCACGAAGTGACGTAGCACCTGTATCGTGACATAATTTGAACTAAAACACGGTGACCACCTATCTTTAGTACGAGTTTTAGTTTTCCGACAGTTTTATTTGGCAATTTTTTTCCGGAGGTAAAGCTACAGGATCTGTTCTTGATGATCTTTTTAAAAAATCCTAAAAAGTTAAACCTTGCTAACGTAGAGTATTCCCAGATTCTTAATAGCTTTTGGCTGGCTATCTTTGTCACGCTTGCACTCGCAATAGACAGTATATTTGTCACTCGTTTGTCATAGAAAAACGAAGATTGCCTATTAAGAAAATGGTAGCACTGTATAAAAAAAGCAATATTAAAAACAGTTGGGAAGTGAAACTTCTGAATAGTGATCGGTTACCCTTTTAAAGCCTAGCCTTAAGCCGATCGCCATAAGTAAATCATGCCCTCAGCGACTGTTGGCGTTGGACTTTGTTAACATTTAATTAGGTACGTGATTGTTTCCATTCCACCGCTAAAACAATTTTGGTTTTGGTTGCTGCCTACACATTTTTTTATCATTGAGGGTATACACACTACATGTGTATACGTGGTATGTGGAGCTTTTGAGCATTGAATATCAGAGCTAATGGAACGCAGCCTAAATGGGATTTACCGGAGTGCACTATCGAGCTGCCACTTTGTGAGCTGAGCTATAAAAATATTGATTAATAGGTATTAGTCAGCGGACAAACACCGCTGTTTGCAGGTGGACGTATGTATACACTAATACAGGGTTGCATTGGAAATTAACCTCGGCGGCATGTCGTTAAAAACTCGTTAAATCGGTATCAGCCATACGGCACGACGATGGGCCTGCCTCTTCGTTTATACTTCATTGTTGACCGCTGGCTGATTAAATTATACCGTTTAACTGCTTTCTCACCACAACACTTTAACTTTATCAAGTTAAAAAGGATACAACTCTCATACCGGCTCTTCTAGACTTTTCACTGTTATAGTTAATCATTTCTCTCTGCGGTTTTCCTTTCCAGCCGACCGTTGGAAATTCCGAAGTTCGTGGTAAAATGTAACGACAACACACAATGCACTTTTATGGCATCTCGACTTAATAAACGAGACGTTGTTAGAGGATTAATTTAATGCTATTAAAGAAAGCAAACAAACAACAACAACATATTCTTCTGATGTGTCGGAATGATTAAGAAGTTTGAAGTCATTCTTTGGTTCGGCAGACTGAGGAGAGTTGTTTTACATGTTTTTGTAGTTACAAATGTTTTAAAAGGTAATAAATACTGTGCTTTTGTTCATTGGTCTATTCTTGTTGATATAATAGTCACCTGTCAGAAGAGTTCTCCGATATAATATCGTAGGCGGCGGCCTGCGTCATCTCGAGTGATGCCCCACGGCCGAGCCGCCATTGATCGTTCCCTTTGTTTGTCTTAACGCAAGAAAACATTATTATTTCTTACAGACTACTTCAAAACGGTACTTATTCCAAATGGATTTGCATTCATATGCAAATCGTCATTATACTTCATAAGCATCACAACATGACACACGTTTATCTACCTAAACCCTAAAATAAAACGATGTGTGGGTCAAGTTCTGTAGAAATATACAATAAACTGAGGTTAATATTAATGCTTTATGGTTACTATGGCCATAAGTAACGCAACTCTGCCGAAACGTTCGTGATTATAACAGTACGGTATTAAATACATTTAACCCTACCTTATGCTTTAATACCTGTCGTGTTGAGACCCGATCAAAATTATTTAATGCATGACTATGAAGCACGAAAGCTTAACAATAAACTTAATATGTTCTGGAGTTTAATACCCTTTAGGCCTGGTTCCCACTATGCCGGACCGGCAATTTTGCCGGATGCGGCTATACCTATAGTGGCTGTACAATTTATATGAAGCTGTCAAGCTTCATACATAAGCCACTAGCCATACCGGCCTTAGACTTACATCGAAACTCACATTTGATTGATTTATTTATTTATTTATAACTTAACATTAGACACCATGGGCGGATTCCATAATAAAGTACAAGCTAATAATGTTAGTGGTTTTGCATGAATTTTAACTAATAGTATGAGCTTGTACTTTATTATGCAATAGGCCCCTGAGCGTTATAAAATTATATATAACAATATTTCATTCATTAACATTAATAAACATGACTACAAAATCATAAAAAATCATCATCTGTTTTCATATATGTTGTGTTTGTTTGTTTTATGATCCGTTTTATGTATAGGTATTACCATAGGTATTACGCTAACGTATAACCTCCAAACATATTATAACCGGTAATGTCAAACATGAACGACACAATCACAAGGCTCTCCTGCAATAAAGAACCTCACATACATATTATAATGTCCTGCCATTAAATATCTCGAATGTTAATTGCTTTATCAGGTTTAAAAAGAGTAAAGTGAGATCTTGTAACAAGCTGATTATTTATAAATAATCAATGCAGGTCTTGTGGCTTTGGTTCGCTATACGTAACTAGTTGGCCGCGGGGCCGCACGCGCAGCCCGATCGTGGGTTATTGATGCACCATAAACGATAGATCTTCCCATTAATCGACAGATATAAATAGAGCACGATCTGCTTGACCGTAATGTTCAATTTAGATAACGTCCGAAGCAGTGCACGAAGTGCAACTATGCTGTTCTTTTATAGGTTTCAAAACTACCCATGATGCACTCGTAACAAATTGCAAAAGCATCTTGATGAGATATGGCTTTTTATTACACTTTTATACCCCTACTCTGCGGAGTAAGCGGGTGCAATAACATGCTATTTTTAACTTAACAGGCTTAAGCCAGCTTTATTTTTGCTAACTTAAGTTGCGATATGTTCGCAACGTTGTCCTTACTCGTTATGGCTAAATAGACACACGGTGATAAATCACTATGTGTACCTACGTACAGTCGTTATCTTGATCTAATTAATAACTTATCGTTTTAACCCCTTTGATAATTTTCCACGGCAGTTCGCACAAGACATTAAAGCGACAAGGCACTATATGCCTAGAAGTGGTCTCATTGTTAAACCAGGCCGGACCCGGCGCGGAGGTCGCGGGAGAATGTCCTGACCTTCACATTGCCTGCCGCGGTGAGATCCGCCTCCACGACGTCGCTGACATGACACAGTAGGTTAGGTATACTTCGGCAGATTCGCCTCACGCCGCGCCTACAACGGCCCGCGGAGAAAGTGACACAGTGCGAGCCAGGGCATTCCGCATTATGCGTGTTACGCACTCTGTCCGTTTATGGAGTACTTATAATGGCAGTGTGCAGTGATTTAATTTACTATTTCAGAGTAATTCCTTAATGCAGCGTGAAAGATGTTTCGGTATTAGCGTCATAGCCTTGCAGCCAGTTTTGTGCGTAAATACGAACATGGCAACAATGCCCAGGTTTTGTAATAGCTACATACACTCGTAATTGATTGTACCTGTTATTCCCAGAAAGAACCATATACTACTCTTTATCTAAATTGTTATAATTGTTAGCATGCGCATTTTCCACGACAAATGAATTTATACTGATTTGCACGATTAACTCTTATATTAAAACGCCACGTTCCAATTTTTTTCTCATTCATGATGAATTGAAAAAGAGCCCACCATTGAAGGGACACTTAGATAAGCTAAATAAAGATTCTAGATTGTGCTAAGTAGAAGTTTTCAAAGAAAGCACGAAATATATGCCTTGAATATATTATTAATGTCTTTGACGGTCAAAAACTGTAAAAAACTTATACATAATCTTTATTTGAAGGTTACCGCGATAAAAAAACAAACATGTTTCAGAACGATTTGCCAGTAGAACACTATCTTCAGTCAAACAACCCAGCTAAAATACTCCTGCGATCACATTGAGTCAGAACTCGCGATGTTTATCTGAAGAATACACAGCACACCTGTGAAAATATTGTATTTTTTTAACAAACCTTATCATAATCGCTATTATAGCACCAACGTGCTCAAGGAATACATGGAAAAAAGATAACGTTATTCTTCATTTGCTGTAATGATTCGAAATCGCCGAGCCGAGCCGATTCGTGCTGCTAGTCGTTGCTCGTGCAATCTAGCGTAACAGCTTCGCAATCGGTAATGGTGTTTTTAAAGCCATCTTTATCTTTCGATTAGTATACAGATGTCAAGTTAAACTTTAATACAGGTTTGACTCAAGACCATTATATGTCAAGTGAGGTATGTTGACTTGTAAATGGCGTGGACTATGCTAATAATTCATCATCGATTAGTGCCAAGCCAAGCCAAGTGCCAGATAGTCATACGGTTTTTTTCTTTTTTACAGTATTGATTTATGTAAATTCAGTTTAGTGGCCTCCATGTACCAGTATAATTAAATTATGCATTCATTTGTCATTGAGAATTAGTAAAGCATATAACAAATTCAGTAACTGCTACTTTGAATTATAGATACAAAAAAGCTTGAAATAGAGTACGTACGAGTATAATGAAGTGGCGTGTCTACGTAATTACTACAATTAGTGTTTGGAAGTTATTTAAATATTGGCCAGGTATCTAAATTTAGAAACACACTGTCTGGTACGTATGTCTTTCTTCTTTGCCTTTACTCCACTTACAACTTCAATTCTTCAATGCAGTCTGCACCGATTAGTGCAAAAATATTGATAGTCTACGGGAAAGTTTATATGGGTATTATCATGTATTATCTTAATTCCTTGGTTAATACCCGGTAACTTCCTTTTGGTACCCTTATAACCTTTTCTTGGTCTTGGCCTCCTCGACAATTTCCTCCAGTTTTCGAACTCCTCCATCTCAATCTCATCAGTAATCAATGTCATCAGTATCATCATACAGAGATCCTCTTCCACACCATCTTTCCACCGCTTCTTTGTTCTGCCGGGTCCTTTTATCTCGTTATTACTTACTAACACCCGTTCTCTATTAATTCTTATTTTCATTAGGTACTTAAATACCTTACTTGTCTTTTTTTACTCATAAGTTGTAATATTATGTAAATCATTTGTGACTTTTGTAATATTGAGTTGTTTTACTCCAAATACTGACATAGGTCATGCATACATTTACATTTGATTACATAAACAAGTCATCTGTCGCCGAACTGTCTTGCGTCGAAACATACCTACTTCAAGCGTTGCGTAATTGTACTCAGGAACGTACCAAGCACCTATCAAACCAAACCAATACACCATTAAACTTTTATGTAGCAACACGAGCGACAATTAAAATGGTAACAGATTCTGCCGCCTATAAAAAATGGAACTAATTTAATTTCCCTAGCGGTGTCGTAAATGAACGTTTGCTAAGTGTCAAATCTTTTCATCTTTCCAATCTCCACAATTTTATTGGGTTAATGGCGCCCAATAAATGTTACGCGTCAAGGAAATTTTCGACTCTATGTGGTAATTCTCGCCCTCCAAGTAGTAAGTACCTACCAACGCTCTTCCGTGATTTATGAAAATATTGAGTTTGCATAATTCTGTGTTAAATATACAAATAGAAGTCGTTCGCAACTGACATTAAATTACACACAAGCACACCATGACCTATGTGGTGTGCTTCAACTTTGTTCTACACCATTATGTGGCCTTTACCATCACACTCGAAGACCGTAACCCTCAAATGTTTATTGCTTGTGTGGAAATTTTCGTCTAAGTGCTAAATATTCGCCCTCCAAAAGCTGCTAGTGCTTTTCCGTGATTAGTGGATCGGTTAAGGGGTGAGTCACATATTTACCTTTTACTAGTTTACGCAGCCGTTTGATGACCGGCTTACATCATCGATCATAGACAATACGTCACCTAGCCTAACTAATGGTTACTATTGATGGGGCATTAATCATGAATGTTTTGATAACTCTTTACAAGGTAAGTTCCCGGAGCTTAAATCATCAGTTTTAAGATTTCAAAGATATTGCATAACATCGCGACGCAAAGGATAGGGGGGGTTTACTACGTTTTTGCTGTTGTGCGTATCTAACTATAAAATGCTATTAAAAGCTACTAACAAAATGGCAACTTACCATAACAAGTTTATAACAAATAGGGGACGCTCACCCGCGTCTTCGTAAGCGTAGATATAGTTTTCCACTACTCCCTCTATTTTTTCCGTTGGGGGTGTAGCTTTCGAGTGATCTTTTTTAGTGCACCCCGAATACCCCTACGGTATCCATGGAATATTCACTCCAAATTCCTAGTGCCCAGGTCTAGCGGTGTATGCTGTGTGTTGCGTGGCAGTCAGCTTCGTTGGAGTTTTATATGCATAAAGGATAAATAACAGATAAACTAGGTCTTTGTTTCTAGTTTCTAGTTTTAGCAGGTCCAAGGCGTTTAGCATAATCAGTTAACTGTAAATAAATCCAAATTCAAAGCTATTACTGTTAATTTTATCGCACATGTAGCGTTAAATGATTTTTAGGTTGTACTCGTATTTATTTAAAAACTTGTTTTAGGTATATATTTATTTATTGATACCGTACGGTTTCATTTCTTTATATTTACATTTTATTGACGACGTCAAGTTTAGTCACGACGTATAGCCATTAATCATTTATTTACTGTTTAAATGGTTTTACGTAGACAAACAAAAAGTACAGTCGAATGTGTATATGGAGAAGACTCGTAGTAGTTGTGCAAAGACAACTTGACACATATTGACCCGATCTCATAATACTAAAATGTTTATACAGGACCGACCCTTCCGTACACTCAAAGTAAGCTAAATTATACGTTTTACTCGTGAAGAGTACTTATTCTGGCTGACGTGTTTGAATTGGATGCAAAATTAAATTATAGCATGTAGAGGTACTTTTTAGGGTTCCGTAGCCAAATGGCAAAAAACGCAACCCTTATAGATTCGTCATGTCTGTCCGTCCGTCCGTCTGTCCGTCCGTATGTCACAGCCACTTTTTTCCGTAACTATAAGAGCTATACTATGGAAACTTTGTAAGTAGATGTATTCGGTGAACCGCATTAAGATTTTCATACAAAAATAGAAAAAAACAATAAATTTTTGGGGTTCCCCATACTTAGAACTGAAACTCATTTTTTTTTTCATTAAACCCATACGTGTGGGGTATCTATGGATAGGTCTTCAAAAATGATATTGAGGTTTCTAATAAAAAAAAAATCTAAACTGAATAGTTTGCGCGAGAGACGCTTCCAAAGTGGAAAAATGAGTGTCCCCCCCCCCCCCCCCAGTAACTTCTAAAATAAGGGAATGATAAATGTAAAAATAATATATGACGTACATTACCATGCAAACTTCCACCGAAAATTGGTTTGAACGAGATCTAGTAAGTAGTTTTTTTTAATACGTCATAAATCGTAAACCGCAATTTAACTTTCACGGAACCCTTCATGGGCGAGTCCGACTCGCACTTGACCGCTTTTTAATAATAACTGATCAAAATTATTATAAAAGTGTAGTTCCAAGCTTCGATGACAAATGATTAAAACCCAACAAACCTCATGTAGTAAATAAGTGACACACAATTTGTCGAAATTGTTGTTACCTTGGTAATAACCGATATTAAATCTTTTTATCGATAAGCACTACGACTGATATTTACTAGTCCCCAACATCGTAATTCAGTTCGCTGGCTAAATGTATACAGAAATCCAATAAGTACGCAAATGGTGTCTGCCCGGTCGATGACATCAAATGCTGGATCCACGTTCGGTCTAGACACATGACATGTCTTTGTTTGTCAGACGCCCTGCGACGAGGATTGCAATAACTTAAACTAGAACATTCCGCTCAATCTCGGCTTATGGAAATGCTTTGTCCTACAATTATGAACTGTTATTACGCGACATCAATTCAAATCGCTTGGAGGTTGGTTTCGGTCACGCATAGTGAATTGCTGTTTAATTGCGCCATCGGTGTTAAGACTTAGCCGAGGATGCCGCCTTGCTTTGTCTCATTACTCATCCTTTGGTCACGTCTTACTCTTGACACGCTTTCCAATATTTCTTCACACGCCTCGGACAGTTAGTAAATACAATCACAAATTCATTTCTTTAAGCGCAAATGGAACAAGTCTGACCGTATAAGATCCTCAAGAAGTTTTCATTTCGATCCTGCATGTGACGCTTAATTTACGCATCCTGCTTTCAACTATCAATTCACAATCGCGGATTGAAGCGAACGACACTCCCCGATGCGACCGAGATTCGCTTGGGGACTCCCGACTTGCGTCATTAGGGCTGCGGCTGTGACCAAAATAGCACGTTAAGGAAACTGGGTTTTTCATTTGTGCACTCATTCATTTATTAAAGGTCGCTGGCCTGATCTCATTTCGCTCTGTTTTAACGGAATAAAATATGACTTAATTGAGAGCCGGGGTAGGTAAATATGAGGTGCGGAGGTGAAGTCTGTACGATAACGTTAATATAGTCACCATTGCCCTCTCCCCGCACCTCGTGCATACCCCGGCTCTCAATTAAGTTGTACGCCTATAGTCAAATTTAAAATCGCAAAGTCCGAAATTAAAATAGACTACAAAAAGCAAAATTCTCTTATTCGAAGGAATATCTTACTTTCAATAGATTTATTTAAGTAAAATGTAACTTAATGAGAGTATGCAGATGAGATGCTTTTAACATGTTTTATTGATCTGGCGTTGGGAAGATTTCGCTTTGTACGACTTTTGAGAGTCCATTTATTATTATTGAGGTGAGGTGAGGTAAAATGTAGTATGTTCTCATATCGGTTTTTTTTTCCTTACATGAATGAAGTCAACCTTGTCCATAATCATAATAATATAAACATTCCTAACCTCTGCTGCGGCGTTTCATGTAAGTAGTTGTTAAATATTAATAGGTACATTCTTCTTTTTAAGTATTCACGCTTTAGACTGTTTTATTATGTTTTGAACGAGTACTACATTGAAGATGTCGTAGTCTTAAGACAAAACATTATAAGAGAGAGAGAGCCGGCAAACATCGAGGTTATCAGCTGTCAAATCACTTTCGTTGTACGCGCTGAATGGTCCGCGGGCCCATTGTCTGCCTCGTTCGTTAAGGTTCCGCGGTACGCGCTTATCGCTGCAAACCCTTCTGGGTCAATGCTGTTCCCACCGCGTGTGTCGCCGTTATTTTTCCTTTGTCTTGCGCATGCCTGAAGTAACTGTTTGCTTTGCTATAACGAATGTTTTGAGTAATTCGAATACTTTTGTTTGACCTAAAGAACGAATAAAACAACTCTTTGTAATGTCACAAACGCCAGAAATCATTCGCTAATATGTTTAGTCTAGTTCATAGCTAAGATTTAAAACAATACGTCGTTTATCATTTATCAGTATAAAGCGGGCCGTTCTCCCGGCGGCCCGGCCCCGAACAATCACGATGTACGGAATCCCTATCCCAATAGAGGTTTGATACTCGGTCGATTTTAATAGCTCGTTACGTCACCTGTTGCTTTTGCCTTCGAGCCATTTGTTTACCAGAGAACGAAAGTCGAAACGCGAGTACGCCGACCTTTATAGTTCCGAAGCGATACGTACCATTAGGGTCTATATCGTCTGCCATCATTATTTTTAGTCATAATGTGTTAGGTCATTATTATTGCAAGTCATAACGTATTTTTCTTAAGAAACTGTTTCTTTTTCAGGATTTTTATAAATTAAACCTAACCTAACCTAGCCTTGTCTACACGTTAGATATTTCAGAAATTCTGAAAAGTTTACAGTTTCAGAGATAAAATAAAACCCGCCAAGTGCGAGTCGGGCTCGCGCACGTAGGGTTCCGTACCATTATCTATACATTAAGACACTATACCAGTTGCCGTTATTAATATCGAGCAAAAAACGGCAAAAATATCACGTTTGTTGTATGGGAGCCCCACTTAAATATATTTTTTATTATGTTTTTAGTATTTGTTGTTATAGCGGCAACAGAAATACAGCATCTGTGAAAATTTCAACTATCTAGCTATCAAGGTTAATGAGATACAGCCTGGTGACAGACAGACAGACGGACAGTGGAGTCTTAGTAATAGGGTTCCGTTACCCTTTGGCTATAATAATATGGGAAACATTGGGCTCGCGTACCATTAACTCTAAAATCTATATAAATCGAGCCCGTTTTCTATGTAATGCAGGTAGCTGGGCTTCCGCGTGTTAATCTCACCTCTCGAAAACTGTGAGTTGTTTGAAATATACAAAGAGCGGTTGTGTACTGTAGTCGGTTTGACAAGTTAATGACATTCGCGGTGTGATAGCCGGCCGTGGTGATAAGAGCGGCGCAGGCGCAATGATTTGCGCTACGAGTGGGGGTTACGTCAGAGTAGCTCAGAGCTGAATGCACTTTCGAGATGTGTAAAAGTGCCCGTGCGGCCTATTTACTGAATAAATGTATTTTATCTTTTTTTATGTAATTCTGAACGCACTTAGAAGAGTTATTGTGCCTATGTATATTTATCGTTTAACTTGAAACGCGTTTAATAATTTTGTTAATTTTTACTAGTGGGATATATCTAAATACTCCAGTGTTCTGATAGATGGTCTACCATTTTTGGAGGTTGTATAAATAAATCGGGGCAGTCGTGCGGACGCAAAACCGGTTTAAATGTAAAAACCGGCAACCGATTAACTGTTTGAGGATAGACAGATTATTAAATTTCTAATTTGGGATGAATATCTATAGCAGTGCATTTTTAGGAAAAAAGTTAGTCATCAGTCACTCACTTCTTAAAAAGAAAATAGTAACTACTTTACTGTATAAATAAATAGCGTAGGAAACTTGCATCGTTTTGGAGTTTTAATTGTAGGTAATTAACTATGAAAATTGTTTTGGTAACGCTACAAAGAAAGTTATACAATCGCCAATTCTTTAATTTCTCGGTTGAAAGCTGTTTGTCTGATTTCACCGACCAACTGTTAAATGTGAATCAACTTATCGATACATTTTAATACCTACACCTTTAATCGCTTGTTAAATTGGTTGTGAAATTCAACATTAAAGTCTCGTTCACATTTTTTTATTAGTAAGTATTTCCTATTTATTGTCTCTTAATAATTCCGCAAGATTTAAAAAACTCCAACGAAAATAGAAGAGCACGTTTTAAAACAGTCAAACAGATTTGCATGAAACTTAACTATGAAACAACTACCTACCCTCGAAATACAAGAATTTGACTTTTTACGATGATAGACAAACACAACACCATCACCCCTATTATGTTATAAGTTGACGGAACAACAAAGTTATCTTGTTTTCCACCTGAGATTAATCGTGTACTTCGGCCTATTATGTAGCTTGCAAAGGTTATCTGTACTTGCAACTTGCAACAATTAACTTTGCAGAGCCCGTATGTCAAATGGGACGGAAAAGGATACGGCTACATGACTGCTATTAGCGCTATTACGCTTATTGCTGTCGCTTTCCTGGAATTTGGTAGGCTTTAACGGTTCATAATACGATCTTTGTTGTGTGGTAAATGGTACAGTGACACCAGCAGCCCGCATGCACGCGTGCGCTATCAAGCGAGTGTGGCGATAACGAATGTTGCAATACTGTCACTTTACGACGCCGAAACAAAACAATTATTATTCGAACTCTTTACACTGTATTTGACCGCTAGTATGCCTTATTAAAGGTGGCAACTCCCAAATGGTCAGTTATTTTATTACTTATCAGTGTTGCTGATTACTTGATTGACCAACGGGATATCCGCTACAATACAATAAATCGTTTCATAGAGCTGTGTTATTTCGCCGAATTTCGTTATAGCAAAAGCTTATTTCTTCTGAAGTTTTTTTTAATATTTAACATTAGTTTATTAAACGTTATTTAGACTAGGTTAGAGTTGCCACTACCAGACCAGGACAAAATTAGCTTACAAAGCTCCTGCGGCGGGAATTACCTGTCGTTGATAGGAAAGATTCTGAGAAGTGACTCATATCGAAAGAAGCGGAAACTATTACGAGTATGCTTATGCAAGAAAATATTATGTTATGATGATCTAATCTATATTACTAAACATTGTCTTCTATCGAGCCATCGTGACATCCAATGCACTTATCTATCGAACGTGCTTTACAAAATATACTTAGACTATATTTTTATATTATGAATATAGAGATTATAGAGCCATTCTAGTCACGACCACGACTATTGTCTCCTGAGAAAAAACATTATTGGAACAACGGTTCGTGTAGTGACTAAGTGCGATTGTGTGTTTGTTTATGTGTTGCAACATTATTTTGCAATTATAGCATTCCAGCTAGTAACGTTATTGTAATTACAAATAGGAATAATAATATACACATGGTTGGATGCTGCGGCTAAAGTAAATACAGCATGCAAGTAATAATATTACTTTACTACTCGTTCTTTACAAGTTTACCGCCTCCTAGTCATGCCTCTGTAGTTAATACATGCGTGATTAAATTAATATAGGTAACTAAATAGGTTAATGATTATTTGAAATAAAGCTACTTTAAAACCATTGTCATGTAGGTATATGGAGTTATATTACTCGTAAATACCGAAGCATTATATGTGGGGTTCTCGTGGCTAATAAGTAATAACTATTGTACTGATTTCTATGAACAAATAAGGAAAGCTAAAGGTCGTGTCGTATAAAAAATTAAGTAGTTCAAAGGGCAGAAGTAACTGCCCCTTCCTTGGTCGTGTAATTTTCAAAAAGATTGAAGGGACTTAGCCTCCAAAGTTTCATATTAAGTGCTTTGAAGTAACCCATTTATTCTACACGCAAGATCGTGGATAAAGAAAGAGAGATACTACTCGTATAGTCATCCAACATAGAAGACGGACAGAGTTTTCTGTTATGTCCTTTATGCGTTCACTGGCCGCCACTTTCCCAGACCTTTCCCCAGATGCCACATGTTTTGCTTTATACGAAACTCATATAATGTAAAAACTGCGATCATGGCATACTTACTTGTATAAGCGTTGTCGGCTGTTCACGCGTTACACGCTAACCTTAAATCGATGTACGAATAGCGGATACTTCACCGACGAACTCGGTTTACACGTTTGATGTTGACGGTAAAGTAATTAAGATTAAGCCACCTCATTCCCCTAACGTTCCATGACTTGCGTCTTTGCAGTCACTGGGTTCGTAAAGTAATTAGAAATGTAAATTAAAATTATCTAATTTGATAGTATGACAAGTACAAAATATAACCTGTAACGTAAAAGAAAAACACTAATGTTTTTCCAGTGCCTGACTCGAAGCATCGGCTTCGTTCGAAATGTTTCTTAATCGCGTTGACCTTATTATATTTCACTAAAGGTTGCAACGTGTCAAATACGTTAAATTTGTTTTCCGCTATTCCCATTTATTCCTTTGAGGGGTTGAACTTCCAAATATCCTTTGGTTTCTACACATTCTACTTCAGGAGACATTTCAAAATTCATGTTTCTAGTTTATATTCTTATTCTAGGACTTCTTTATCATAACAAAACAGCTTTATAAGTTACTAGCTGTTGCCTGCGACTCCGTCCGCGTAGAAAACTAAAGCCTATGTTACTCAGAGATAAAGTAGCATTCTACTCTTAAAAGAATTTTAAAAATAGGTCCATTTGTTTTTGAGTTTATTTATTACAAACAAAAATACAAAACTTTTCTCTTTATTGTATTAGTGTAAAAGTGTAAATGTAGATTATAGATAGTCACAATCTTTCCTAAGAGCAGATTTTTGATGGGCCTTGTTACTAATAGGACGGCAGTCCAACACTTTGGCCGGGTAGCAGGCAGCCCGGACAATGTCTTGTAGACCGATGCAAACGCTGCTAAAGTTTCTCTTTTGTATTGACTCGAAATGTAAGCGGTTACACGATCTGCCATCAGCTTACGTCAATCCTATACATTTTGTAAATTTTCGAAAATCGCTATCTCAGTGTTATGCATCTTGACTAGGCCCCCTGGTCCTGATTCTTTAGAACTGAATCACTGAATTTCAAATCTCTCTCGTTTCCACAGGGCGGAGGACCGTTACGTGCGAGTGAAGTGGCGTGACGTGAAGGTGGGCGACCTAGTGCACCTATCCAACAACGAGGCGGTGCCGGCCGACATGGTGCTGCTTCACTCTTCCAACTCGCTGGGCATCTGTTACTTGGACACCTGCAACCTGGACGGCGAGACCAACCTGAAGCAACGGCATGTGGCGCCGGGTTTTTTAGAAAAGGTACACCCTCCGACATTCACAGTGTATTTACCGTCAGTTGCGCTCCTCATTCCACGTAATGAATGACTACTACTGCCGACTGCATTTTGGATTGTTCAGCCTTGATGCTGCCTCGGTAAATTAATTACAATTGCGACTTGCGACTGGCCAGACGGCTGAAACACTTAATTAGTCAATTCTGTCGTTTATGTTCAGTATGAGATGAAGCTTCAGTTTCATTTTAGTGCCTTGGGTACGTAACTGCGCAAGGAAGATGATCTTTTAGAAGTCCGACTTATAAAGCAAGGTAGCATTGTCACTATTAATTTTGAATTCTCTGTTCTATTAGTCAACCTTATTCTAAGTTTGTGTTAGACGACCTTTCTGCAGCGGAGCCAGGTCAGGGTTATTAAATGATTGTGCTTTTTTAAGGCTGGGAAAATTATAAACACTATTCCTTCCAGAGATTCTTAAAGCGACTCTACAGTACAGTTGCAGGCAAAATCTTTTGAAAGTAGTTATATGTGTATTTGTAACTGGCTAAACTGTTATAATTGAGTTCTTGCGTTTTTGTATTCATTTACCTCCCTGATTTGATTGACATCCGAGATCAGGCCTAAGCGAAACGAGATTTTAAGCTTAGAATTTATTACAAAAAAAATATATCTACTTCGAGCTTTGTTGCAGTAAAGGTCAGGGTTATAGTTAATATTCTAAGTAATCCATAACGACCATCAATCATTTCCCTCGCCGGTAGCCTGCACATTGTCTCTCCGCGGGCATTAGGCGACGTCCAAACTGTGTCACCGCCGTTCCAGTCCACCGAGCTCCACATTTAACCTCATTGCGGGCTGACATTAACGTCGCTTTCATAACACGCCGGGCATGATAATGACGGTTTTTCTCGATTTTGACTCACTATTATACCTGAGCGCAGCCAAGAACCGAAGCGTGGGAACACTTTCTCCGATATTACCTACACAAAGCTAAATCGGAAATAAAACTGTGAGTCAAGCGAGTTGCATTGCATCTACGACAATTATGTACTATTAAAGGTATAGAGTATAAAAGTAATAAAGAAGATTAACAACAAGCGACACGCACGATAAATGGCGGCCGTCTGTCATGAGGCTGTGACGATCCAAGTCGAGCTTTGCATCTAGCGACTGTAATAATAGGTCTGCCCTTATAAGTGAATGGGTTGAGAGGCCACACTGACAATTAAGGAGTGACTTTTTAAAGCTTGTCTTATTTGGTTACCAAATTAGTTTTGATTTTAACTAAGTTTCTGAGAAAGGTTTTAGTAATTGGAAATCAATCGGTCGTGCTACGAAATCCTTTAGATTAGGGGTCAGTTATAACGTTATTGTATTAATAGTCTTGTTGGTTCTGAAAGTATTAGTCTGGATAGTAAACAGCGCTATAGAAGTTGGGTCTGTTTGCAAGAAACAGTTGTTTATGACGTGACATTCATTAAACACGTTTCTCGATTGTCTGAGTTTAATAGGTCGATTTTAATAGATCGCTCGGCATATCTTCGAATCTTTCTTTTCGTGACATTGTCATTCAGGTTATCCAATAGATTTTATGCACAGTTTGTATTTCTCCTTTCAGGCTGCGACTTTTAGTCCGTCGAAATTCAAAAGTTCAGTAGAAGTGGAGCGTCCTTCCACAAAGATATACCGGTTCACGGGCACGATCTCGCACCCGGACCAGGCGCGGGTGCCGCTCACGTCGGACCACCTGATACTGCGCGAGTGCACCATCAAGAACACCGACTTCGTCGAGGGCATCGTTGTCTACGCCGGCCACGAGACCAAGTCCATGCTCAACAACGGCGGTCCGCGCTACAAGTGCTCCAAGCTAGAGCGAAAAATGAACACTGACGTCATCTGGTGCGTCCTAGTACTCCTCTTCCTGTGCTGCGTCGGCGCCATCGGCTGCAAAATCTGGCTGCAAAACTACGGCGTGCCCCAGGGCTGCGGGACCGACCCGTACTGCCCGCCCTACCTCCCCTACTCCAGCTCGCCCGCGTACGAAGGCCTAATCATCTTCTGGACGTTTATCATCGTCCTCCAAGTGATGATACCCGTGTCGCTATACGTGACGTTAGAGATGACTAAGCTTCTGCAAGTGTATCACATCCACCAGGACGTGGAGATGTTCGACGCCAAAACGAACACGCGAGCGCAGTGTCGAGCACTGAATATAACTGAGGAGTTAGGGCAGATCAACTACCTGTTCAGTGACAAGACCGGCACGCTGACTGAGAACAAGATGGTGTTCCGACGGTGCAACGTTGGAGGCGTGGACTACGACCACCCGCCCGGGCCACCGGCGGAGCACTCGGAGGAGCTGCCGCCCCTCGTGACTCCCATCACCGAAGTGTCCCCGAACAGTAGGTTACTCGAGCAAGTGATGGATAATAGCGAAGATCAACATACACAAATGGTGCGTATCTCTTTTCAACCGACCTATCGTACTTTGCGTCACAAGAGGACAATTAATCATTTAATTGTTTAAATGCGTATTGTTGTCGAAAATTTAATTAAAATTAATCAACATCAATTGGAATCGAATGAAATTGTCATTAATTTACCATGTCATTGTTATACTCTGGAGCATCATGAAAAGCAGCCGGTTTTTAGGACCTATCTGATCCTCTTAAAACCTACTTATATATCCTCCCTCGCCTTTGGCTCGGGTAGTTAAATGCCTCTGTTAAAATGATTAAAGATTTTCAGATTTTATTACTCCATAATATAATATTACGGCATGTCAAATTCTTAGTAATTACATTGAGGTCATAGGAAATAAAAATAAATTAATGACTTGTTTTATGTCCTTGTTATACAATCTACTATGTCTATACTAGTGCGGAAAGATATCTTTTTCGTGCCTGCTTGGACTTAGGAAAAGTATTACTTTACGAGCAAATGCTTTGAAAAATTGAATATTGTTATCAATTGTTACTGTCGTGTGTCAGGTGCGTGAGTTCCTGCTGATCCTGGCGGTGTGCAACACGGTGGTGGTGAGCCAGCCGCACGTGGACTCCATGCGCATGAGCGGCTCCGACAAGGACGAGCGCCCCTCCGTCGGCACGCAGCGCCCCAACGACAAGTCAGTATATCTCGCTCGCACTATACTACAATAAAGTGTTTCTATTAGTGATAGTTATCTTTCCTTTTCTCATAGAGGGGTAAGGTTAACGGACGCCAACAAAGAGTCAAAGTCCGACAAGTTCATGTGCAACCCTCCCGCGGGGGACAGAGTTGGGGGAGACGAGAGGGCTATAGTCGCGCCGTTCTAAGAGGCCGAATGTGACAGTTGTCAACGCAGTACAAAATACAGGGAGCGCATTTATCACATAACTTTTTTGTTCATAATAATTTGGTTTTTATAAAAGTGTTATTCATAATTTTTATTATCGCTGGAACCGTAAACTTTTCAGAAGTTTTTATTCGACGTGGAGATAAAGCTAGGTTAGGTTGGGTTTTTGTTATAAAAATCTTGAAAAAGTAACAGCTACTGAAATAACTAAATGAAAAGCAAGCTTTAAAAACCCGACTGCTTTTTTTATATTGTCGTCGATATATACCTATGTTAATAATTGACATTTTGCCATTATTGTTATGTCCATTTTAACAGTTTAGGCATACTACGTCACCCGGGATGGTGAAAGGATTCTAACGATAACACACACATCTAAATCGGCTCTGGCGTTTAGAAGTTATGGTGGAATGAAGAATCATACATACATACATACATGAAACCCTGAAAAAATTACACTCCGTTTTTGGGCAGTCATGTAAAAAATAGTACCTATGAATTCGGATGATTATGACTTAAAACACTTTATAAGTAAAAATAATTATGAGAGTCAATATGGATCCCAAAATATAACCTCAATCACATTTATTAATCCTAGCTAACAGCTGTCACATTTTTTAGAACGGCGCGATTATAGTCCCGCTTATGCTTCCGCTAACGCCTAGATTTTCGATTATGGAGTAATACTCGTATAAAAACCGAGTTTTGTTTATTTTGGGGCTCCGCAAAATATGTAGTGTTTTAAAAGGGTGCTATGCCAAAGAGTTAGAGCCTAGATTACTCTCCTTCGCCCCGTCACACCGAGAGAGGGCTGACCACGAACTTGACAGATTATAACCATGTCTTTGCGTTTAAACAGTCAGCTTACTGTTACCATTTTTTATTTACTAGGTATTTACCCTCTCAGGATTATTTCGTTAAAATAATTATCTTATCACTACATAGTATAAAACAAAGTCGCTTCCCTCTGTCTGTCTGTCTGTCCCTATGTATGCTTAGATCTTTGGAACTCCGCAACGGATTGTGATGCGGTTTTTTTTAATAGATAGAGTGATTCAAGAGGAAGGTTTTTATGTCTAATAAATGCTGGTTTATTGTACGAGTGTTACAGAAAACCCAAATAAACCGAAGCGAAGCGAGGGCGGGTCGCTAGTCTATTAATATTTTGACCACCACTTACAACTAAACTAATATGCAAGATTGTACCTTTAGCTAGACTCTTGTTGGTGGAGTAATTGCCACTTGTCTCTGTTCTCTGCCAGCTTTTTCACCTCCTGATACGACACGACATTGACCTTAAAAGGTTACGCTACCAAATTCGACAGTGTCGGTCAAAAGGTTAATTGAATGTGTTTGACTTCACTTCTTTATAGGCAATTGGCTAATGCGTCGCAAGAGACAGTTATATTTCAGAGTGACATAGTTGCAACATACAAACACTGTGTAATTTATTGATGCATACATCGCGCTTGCTGAGAAAGATGTTGACGAATTATTCAGTGTTTGTAAATTAATCCTCTATCATACTATCATCGTCGTGACTAAGGAATGCAATGCCGGCTAAATACTTGTATACTTATTAGTATTATTACCAGAGGCCGGAATTTTCGTAACACTTTTGAGATGTCATAGGGACTTCTCGTCTATCGACTTCCGATATACATAATTTATATCGATAATACATTATTCAAAATATGTTTACGAGTAGAAGTAAACAACAGGCAGTCTTACCACGATAGAGCGATCTCTTAGAGATGACCTTTTCGTACCAACTTTTTGAAAATTTTAAATAGGAATTAAAATAATGATATTTTATTGTTTCTTATAAATAATTTGTGGATTTCTTATGCCTTTTAAACATTTTTCGAAACAAATTGCAACAAGAGTTGCTATCGATTGTTTTCATTGTAAATCTATATTTTACATTTTCAACTACTCTAGGCACTAGAATCGTTGGTTTCAATCTGTCGGTATACTCCTTCCCACCCTGTATATGTATTTTGATGACTTCTTGATTGATTGAGGTTTTGCGTTTGTTTTGAAGTTTGATTGGTTTACTAATGCCCGCTTTCAATAATCAACAAACAAACCAATTAGAAATTCCTTACTAATGGTTGTTTAACAACAATTACCCTACATCGTTTTATTAAACTACTGATAGTTAAGCAACTTTTTAAATTAAATTGACTAAGGACAATACGTCAGCGATCAACATTTAAAATAAAATAGAGTGTAAGTAATTCAGTGAAATTATCAAATGTAGTCCATTCACTGTAAAACCCTGTACATCTACCGGCCTTTATGGCCGTGTTTACCGATGTTTTAACATCTGTCACTCTCTGACCAATATGTAAGTGCGAGAGTGGCGAGTGCTTTATCCACTGCGATAAAGACGACTATATTATAGACTTTTGACACGTATATAGTACGAGAGTGACGGATGTTTTATCCACATTTTGTCACGCGAGAAACGCAACCATACTAGGCCCGCTGCTGCGGTATTTAAAACTTTTATCGTGATTGGAGTTATTGAAAAAAAACCCTGTACATATTTTTTAATACTGTGTAAATATGTTTTAATGTTTACAACAAACGGTACATTAAGGCTTACCAGTAAAGTTGCCACAGATTACATTTTTTTTAACTAACTAACTAACTAACTTATTAACTAAATGGGCGACAATGGACCGGGCATAACGGATATTAGTGGGGCAATTGAAGTTTTATCTTAATTAATAATAGATTGAAAATATCACCGAGGGAATATTTTACATTGAACAAAATTGTTTCACGAGATTGGGGCTTATATGTAAAACAAACAATTGGTTTGCCGTGTGCCAAAACGAGGTCATCTGTGTAATATATAATTTACTTAATAAATACTTATAATATACTTAATAGCTTTGCTTCGGTTTGTGAGAGGTTTCTGTAACACCTGTACATAATCCAGTATTTATTATCAGAGGGCGGAATTTTCATGGCAAAAATCAAACGTCAATAGAGTTGGAACGTTAAATTTTATCGACTTTTCCAGTTATCGATAAATTGATATCTCTTCTATATTACTGACTTTTTTACCTCTTTGATTAGCGAGTTGCATAGCCATTAAAAGTGAATCGCATGGCAGTTCACTGGCATTGCTGCCACTAGTCTTATAACGACCAATTCACGTATTTAAAAAATGGTAACTTAATTTATAACGAAAAACAATGGGTAAAGAAGTATCCTTCTGTTCATCATTATTTGACGTCTATTTTTGTTAATAAATAAATAAATATACGCTTCGTAAATATAACTTATCGATAGTCGATAAAATTCAACGTTCCAACTCTATTGACGTTTGATTTTTGCCATGAAAATTCCGCCCTCTGTTTATTATACATAAAAACTTTCCTCGTGAATTACTCTCTATTGATGTAAAAATTGATGTAAATCTGTTGCGTAGTTTGAGAGATCTAAGCGTACATACAGAGGGAAGGGACAGACGGCGGAAGCGACTTTGTTATAAACTGCGTAAAGAAACATACAAAAAAAAATTGCATATCAATTTTATTTCAATGATTTAATAAAACTTCGTTTTAAATGTAGGTACCTGCGTGTAAACATCGTTATGCGTGGCGGTACGAAACAAAAAAAAGCCTAGGACGTACGACAAATGGAGTGGCCGAGTCGCGCGACGCCGGATGCAGTAATTAATTAACATAAGATCCGTTGTCTGTGTGCCGTAAGAAATGTGGAACAACAACTTATCCCATCCAATACAAAACACCGATATGAATGAGAATAGTTTTTATTTAATTGTATAATTTTAAGACATAAATAACATGTATAATCCGATTAAAATTTAACCGGTCATATTAACTCTAAAAAGTAAAATATGTAAACTGATCAATTTTACATTTCTCCTTTTAAAATCAGCCGAAAAGGAGTAAAATTGGGTGTCTGTTTCTATGTTAAGGGTAAAAAAAAAAATGATAAAAGGTGATTATTCAGTAAGTAGGCCGCACGGGCACTTTTACACGTCAAAAATCTTCCATCGCTTCCCCAGAGGACACCACTGCTGTGAAGAAACGCGACAAGAAACTCAACAGCCAGACATTTTTTAATTTAAATATTGCTTACTTAAACTTGCATTATAAAAAACAATTAATATAAAATATAAATGTCATAGGTACATAATTAAACTAATTAAGCAGGAAAACGTGTCAAAACTCACAATAACAAGAGCAAATAAATAAAAAAATTAAATATTTACATACCTAAAGCATTTTTTGTGAGCTCTGGAACTATTGCACCGTTTGGAAAATTATTTCACCATTAAAGCTAGGACACTACCCTTAATATATAGGGTACCTATTTTTTTATTCGTATCGAAGCTAGGGCTGGTCGCTAGTAAGTTAATATAACGTTTAATTATTTTTTTTAGTTTGTTTACATCTTTGGCAATTTCCATAGATTAGTTATTTTCGTAGGGACTTTTTTGTTATGGCTATAAAATGTAGAGTTTTATCGCATATATCGTGCGGTTACAGGCGGTCTTTAATTAGAACTCGTTTAGCTTAACGCAGACGCGCGTTACGACTCGGGCCCGACTTTGAGCGTCACATCACATCTGAGGTCGTATAATGAGGCCTGCAAAATTCTAAGCAAAATAACGGGACAGAGGAACTATATGAACCTGGCAGGTTGTGACTTTCGGCAGCGAACGGGGGTGGCGCTTTACTCATGTTACCTATTGCCGCTCGGGCGCTAGGGTTGTGCATGTATGTTATTTATGTGACATTTTTGCGTCGATGCGCGTCGCTTGATACTGATACGCACGCAAACAAACTCGGTGGCGACTCGGTTCCGACTAAGGGTCTCCCCAGACCTATCGACGCGGAATCGGCTTGAGCCGGTAAGAAAAAGTTGTCCGTGCAAGAGTGAAAAAGGCTCGGCTCGGCTCGATTTGGCGTTGCGAACGGAACGACGTCGTTTTTACTCTTATTGCATAGACATGAAACTCCCCAGTCTGGGGAGACCATAAACCGACTCGATCCGTCCTGTTGAGTTTGCTCGTGGTAGCTCGCGGCGCGTACAGTCGAGACACGCACACATGCAAGCCGCGCCATACACCTGTTTTTGAAGACGAACCACTGTTTATACTGTGCTATCGGGAACGCGCCCCGCTCCGCTCTCTGTGCGTTTGCAACTTTAATCGTGGATGATGTATAATGTATAATTCCGTTGCGTGAGAACATTTTGAATTGTAAATCAAATTCGTCCGGAAGCCGATGGATATTCACTGACGTTTCCTCTTTATTGAATTCAACAGATTACAAATGCATATATGTGTTTGTATACGTGGATGTTTGCTCGCTTGGTTGGTTCGCTGAAATCCCTGTCTGTTTTTTACGCTTTCACGGCTAAACCGGTTTTGATGAAATTTGGTTTGTATATAGTTTGATTTGAGCATACAAATCTGAAAGAACAATAAAAGAGTTTTACAGGGACGAAGTCGAGGACAAAGCTAGTGTGTATCTGTGTCTCTGGATGTCTATCTATGGCATCGGCGATTTGAACGTGTTTTTATTTTACATAAAGCTAGTTTAATAGTTAATATAATTTAATAGTAATTCCTCACCGAATTCATCTCAAACTTATAATCGTGACGTAGATAAAATAACGTTTGAATTGCTTCAGCTTTGTATATTTGACTTAACTAAAACAAATCTCCCTTTCCCCTTCGCTTACGCGAATGCTAATCAACAATGTCAAATGCATTTATTCAAGTGCACCTCAAACTAATCAAAGTGTAGCGACAACGCTTATTAGCTAACTAAGTGCCTACTGAACCAAGTACATTGTATTATTTTAACCAAGAAACGTTGAAATTAAACCAGCTGTTTTAAAATAACTTACTTGGACACGTTTCGTAAGATTTTCCGCCCTTTAATTTTCCTTGTTAACATTTTAGGGTTGTTATAACCAAACACAATCATTTATTTATATTATAGAAAGTTGGTTAGAGCGAAAATCATTTTTATTTTTAAGACTAATATTGTAATAAATACAGTCGCTTCATTTGTGCTCCAATCCGTTTAACCGTAATATACAAAGCGACACAAATCAAAATGTGTATTGTGTTGCATTTAAAATCGGAATGCGATTTACTTTAGGTTTTAATTAAATCAAACTATATCTGTTTTTGAGTTGTGGCGCTTTTGTATTTAAGCAGCAACATGTTCTGAATTTACTCAAAGGATACTCATAATTCGGGAAAAAATACACCTCCGCAGACGAGGTTACAGTATAGGCACACCTAGGTAACCATTAAAAATTTTTTCTTCTTCTTTGTACTTATAAATTTTATTGTTTTAAATATTGCAGCCATTGGCTCTTTGATGCTTGCAAAACAACTAACTCTAACCTTCTGAAATTAAAAAAATAACTTGTCTCAGATCGCAGCGTGCCGGCGGGGTGTCCAAAAAGCTGACGGCATTGCCCCGCTGGGTGGCAATGCTGAGGGCTAGGTAAGGTCTAGCCCGTTAATCACGCAGATTTTCTCTCGCTTCTTTAACCTTATTTGGCTGGTGTTCTGGGATTTATTTCAGTGTATTTTTGGGTGCTTGCGGACTTGAGGCTCTTACAGACTGGCGTCAGGGTACTGTTGGAAGCTGTCATTGCCTGTCACCGAATGCTCGGCATTTAGACTGTTAAGTTCTTCCAAAGGACTCGCGAGTTAGGGCAGCTCAACTCGTTTATAGGATTGTGACCCGACGCTTAAATCGCGTAACCGTCAAAAAAAATCCACAGTAATTTAGCTCCGGGAGTTTCTTGATTCAGGAAGTTCGATATCCACGATTTTTCAATATGTTTATGAAAAACTAGGTTTGTACGTTACCGTTTTTTTAATTTGTTTTAATTGAAATATTTTCTGAGTACAATATATTCAAAAATCGTACAAATCGGACTAGGTTTAACCTTATCTCATTTTGTAACGATTTTTTTTACATTCTATATCCTCTTAAACGAGTTTTGTACGTGATACGAACCGAAGATATTTTTTAATATTTTTAAAATCTCACAGAAGCCATGGCAGCGCTGCAGGCATTTGAACAAACTTTAACGCTAGTCTGTACGTCATCATAAGGGATATTTCTTGGGTAGTTTGTGTGTTATTTGTGTTATTACGTCAGAGTTCGGCCTTATATTTATTTGAAATATGCAAATAGTCGCATTTGTTCTTGTTGTTTCTTTTTTATTTAAATAATGCTTCTGACTAGCAATGAGAGTGTTTTCGTGTGCTTTTGGTGGTTTCTAAGGCTTACTAATAAATAAATACCTTAGTATTTACGTGGTTGAGGAAAGAGTTCTAGTCGGCATGATTTGATTTTATTCAATTGAAATAAACTTTATTAGAATTATAAAAAAAAGACGAAACATCATTAAACAAAAGACTATTCTTTATATTACTTTTAATGCAGAAGTTAATAAAGTTCTCATCATCTCCGTCCAACGACCTAATAAATAATTTTCCATGTGTTAGGTACTTTTTGTTTACCCTTTGCTCTATGATTTGATTGCTTTATACTGTGTACGTGCAATGCATTCAAACTATTTACACGCTACGCACTTTTGAAGCAGGGTTTCATTGCATAAAGCTGTGTTGTATTCACAGACACTTTTTTTACTTTTATCTATTTCTATTTACTGTTTGTCATTATATATGCATTTTCAATCATTTGACTATGAGGTCTGTAAAAAATATTTGTAACCAATTAATAACCATCACCGCATAGTCAAAGGTTTTGTAAAAGTATATTCGTTGTGACTTTTGAGTTCCAAAAAGACCTTGCGGGGTTCTTGCGGCACTGGAGTGTTTTCAATCCATGAAAACGCACCACACCTCTTACAGTTACACGGTTTTATGTTGCACGATTGCATTAACATAAGGTTGAGTACTTTGGACCTTATTTTAACGGAATAAGGTGAAAAAGTGTAAGTATATATCTCTTTGTACTCGAATGTACGGTTAAATAGGTAATGGGACCCGTTTTTGTCAATTGAAAAGAATAAACAAAAAAAGTAGGTTCAGTCCTACCAATATCAGTTTACCTAATATCGGAACTGCACATACCTATGCACCGCTGTCATAGTCATAGTCATAGTCATAATCATTTATTGCTTTATGTTGTACAAAGAGGTCTTAAAAATACAGTAGGTAGCTTCAACATAAACCCTGCAAGGGCACTGCAACAAGACACAATAATATACTTACATGTCTATTTAGAAAATCACATTTACATAATAATAAAAAAGATGAAATTTAATAATAAAAGGCTAACATTATTTATTCACTCTTGGAATGAAAAAAACTCTTCCAAATTATAAAAACATTTTGAGATCAAAAAACTCCTTAACTTATTACAAAATATAGACTCTTTTGTTATATTTTTTATTGCTAGAGGTATTTTATTGTAAATTTTTACAGCCATGTGATGTGTCCCAGAGCTAACAATTTTTAAATTAGTAAAAGAGCTTATTAACTTATTTCTCGTCCTGAGGTTGATTTGACATTTATTTTCTCTTTCTTGTGGAAATAGGGTTTTGTGGTTTCGTACAAGTCTACATATTTCGTAAATATACATGGACACGAGTGTTAGGATATTTAGACGAGTAAAATGTGGCCTGCAGGTATCTGTTGCTTTAATATTAACCAGTATCCTAATACATTTTTTTTGTAGAGTGAAAAGTTTGCTAACATTGGTGCTGTTGCCCCAGATGATCACTCCATAACTAAGCCAGGCATGCGCGTAGGCATAATAGGCTGTTATGGCAGTTTTTAAATTAGTAATTTTTTTCAATTCATAGAGTGCATATGTGAAACGAGCTATTTTGTTTATTATTTTATCTATGTGTGCTTTCCAGTTCATCTCTGAGTCTATTTCTACTCCTAACAAATTACATGAAGAAACAGTCTCTATTACATTATTTTTATATGAAAAGTTCGTATCAATGGGTATTTTTTGTCTTGGTTTAATTTGGATTAATTTGGATTTTGCAAGGTTTAATTTTAAATTATGCTCTTCTAACCAGTCCGATATTTGCTTAAGGCTAACTTGTATTTGTTGTTCTAAGTCCTTTCTGTTATTACACTGGAAAATTACTGTGATATCATCTACATAGAGTATGCTATTATTATGAATAACCTTCGGCAAATCATTGATATATATTACAAAAAGAATACATCCTAAAACGCTACCTTGGGGGATTGAACCCTTTAATATTTGTTCTTGCGATCTAAAACTAGTACGGCAATTTGTGTTTGCGTCGTGATAATCAATATCTACAAATTGTTTCCGGTTCTCGAGGTAAGACGCAAACCATTTATTAGCTATTCCCCGTACTCCTATTCCGTACAGCTTTTCCAAAAGTATTTCGTGGGAGACTCTGTCATAGGCCTTGCTCATATCTAACAACATAGCCACGGCGTACTTCCGGTTATTTATTATGTTTAGAATATCGTTTGTAAATTTATATAATGCAGAAACAGTTGATCTTTGTG
The DNA here is from genome assembly GCA_948252455.1 of Acleris cristana. NCBI lineage: Eukaryota > Metazoa > Arthropoda > Insecta > Lepidoptera > Tortricidae > Acleris > Acleris cristana. Next base: position 14,385,127 of record OX411778.1, read on the forward strand.
AACGAAAACCATTTTGGCTGTCGTCATATATACAGAGATTCTCACAAAATGATTTTAATCGTATTGCCATTGCGGATTCGAATATTTTTGAAAAGGAAGATAACAGTGCTATGGGGCGGAATTTATTTGGATCATTTGCTAACTTCGTTTTGGGGATAGGTTTTACTATTGACGTTTTTAAGAGGTCGGGAAAAATTGCTTCGGAAAAGGATTGATTAATTAAGTTCGTTAATGGCGTTACTAATTCGTCCCTACAATGTTTTATGAGAATCGGTGGGAATTCGTCAAAGCCAAAACTCGTTTTATTTTTCATGTTTGTGATAATATTTTTTATTTCGATGTGACTAACTGGGTTTAAATATAATGATTTTGAAGTTGGGGAAATAACTGGCCTTCCCTTTGGAGCATGATCCAACGAGCTAGCTCCAACAGATACAAAAAAATCATTTAGGGTGTTAGCAATTTTACATGGTTCCTTGATAGTAATATCATCAACAATTAATTTAATTTGTGTAGTATTTCTTGTATTTTCTTTATTAGTCCTTTCTTTTATAACTTGCCACATGGTTTTTGTAACATTTTTTGAGGACTCCATTTTTTTAATAAATTGGTTCTTTTTTGAAGTTTTTATTATTTTCTTTAAAGTTTTTTCGTACATTTTATAATATTTATTTAAAACTGGGTTATTTGTTTTTGACTGTAGTAGTAATTTTAAAAGCCTTTTATTTTTACAGGAAACTTTTAAACCAACACTTAACCAAGATTTACTTTTTTTCTTTTTCAAACGTATTTTTTGTTTGGGAATACAGTTATCCAAAATAGTAACCATTTGTTTGTGAAATGCATTGTAATTTTGGTTAATATTTTGGTCTGGTGTAAATATGCTATTCCAGTCAATGGTTTGAAGTTGTGCCTGAAACATTTTTATATTTTTGTCACTAAATATTCTTTTTTCAGTCCACCATTTCCTATTTTCAGGTGGCTGTGATAATGGGAGAGTGATAATAATGCCTTTATGATCTGACAGGTCAAGTTCTAAAACATCAAAAGTGCAGTTTACAATGTTAAAATTTGTAAAGACCACGTCCAGACATGTTGAAGTTGTGTCAGTTATTCTTGTAGGTTCTTTAATATTTTGAAAGAAATTGTAACTTTTAAACAGTTCAGTCATGTTTTTAGTTTGGCTAGAATTACTTAGGAAATTTACATTAAGGTCTCCTCCAATTATAACACTCTTTTTACTGAACTTAATTACTAATAATTTCAATAAATTTTCTAATTGTACATTAAATAAATTGACTTCTCTACTACTATTTGGCCAATATATAGTTATAAGTATTAAATTTAACTTAAGTATTTCTATTGCACAAATTTCAATCACATATTCTATAGATAGTTTAGCTATATCTTCTAATTCTGTATATTCTACGTTTTCTTTTGTCAGTATACAAACTCCTCCGCCGTCGCGTTCCTTTCTGCTAAAAATACTAGCCACATTATAATCTTCTATATTTAATAAATTTATTTTAGCCTCTGTGATCCAGGTTTCAGTTAAACAAATAATTGGTATGTCCTTTTCTTCTGTAAGCGCTTCTAGTAAGTGTATTTTATTGCTAATACTTCTTACATTTTGGAATAGTATTTTTAAATTATTAGTGACGAAAGGAATAATTTTTTGGGTTCCTCGTTTCAGTTACAGAATGTTCGTTTTGCGAGCGTGTAAAGACGCGGCCAGAGTTTGTATCTTGATAATGGACATTACTGTGCTGCCTAGGTTTTCTATGATTATCCCTTCGTCGCTTTCTTTCTTGCAGACCTTTTTGATCAAGTAGCTCCGATATCCAAAGTCCGGTATTTCTAAATGTACTAACATTTGAGAGCAGATACTTCGTCATTCTTTTACTAAGGAGCTCGATTTTGAGTGGTCTTCGCATGCCTCTTTGTCCGATGCGTTCTAATTCTTCAATATAACCATTTAGGTTAATTTGTGTGATTTCTTGAAAGACGTTTATAACTCTGTCATGCAGATCGGCTTCGGTTTCAAACCTCGTTTCGTCAAGGCCATAAAGGACGAATACTCTGCTATTATCTGTTTCTTGCTGTTTAGGATTTGCTTTATCAGAGATTTTGTAGTGTGAAGGCGAGTTATTTATATCAGATGACTTGTTTGTAGATGCTGAGTGGGTTATTTCTGGGGTGTCTAATTTTAATTTTAATTGCGCATTCAAGTCTGACTTTTCATTATGACGTGACGTGATGTCATTGTTTTGTACTAACGTCGATACAATCTTTCTGGTTTCAGTTATTTCCCGAGAGAGTCGTTTATTTTCTATATCTAATTCATTTATACAACTTTTGTTACTCACAGTTGAGGTTTTCAGATCCTTGATTTCAGCATCTAGCATGTCATATCGTTTGTTGATATTGCTGACGCTTTTTTGCAGCGCTTTAATCGTTTCTGATAATTCATAGTCCCTTATCTCTTGTTTATGGGATTGGACGGTTATTTGTGTTCTAAGTTCCCGTATTTCCCTAATTAATATGGAAATCGTTCCTTCACCAGTGTTTGAGATAATAGTGTCTCCTGATGGAAGAGTGTTTTCTAAAATTAGAGAGTCATCATCTGTGTATTTTATTGTTGTTTTCCTTCTTTGGGTTACGTTTCCATCATCAACTTGAATAAGGGAGCTGCCGTTGGAAGAGTTGCTGAAACAACTGTTTAAAGCCTCATTTGGTAGTTGTTGACTAACTGTAGTATTCGTATTGTTTTGTTTTGGCTGTCTCGATTTACACTGAGGGCATACCCAAGTGCTTTTATATTCCTTTGACATTATATTATAAAATCTCTTTTCTGAGATATTAACACAGTCAATGTCGTATTTTTCTGCGCATAATGAACATACTAAATATCGCCGGTGAGTTATTTCCTGCTCGCATTTAGCGCACATATTTTTGTTTGCGTCTGCCATCTTGCGGAATGCTAACAAAAGTTGCAAGCCTAATCGTTGTTGTGGTTTTCTTGCTTTGATATCTGTCGCAGTAGTTTCTAAAATTACTCACAGATGGCGTTGTTCTCCGCTGTTTAGTAGACGCTGTTTCAAACTGTACCCGAAAAATGCTTTTATCACTTTTTCACTTGTTATCACGTTACTTTCCACTTTTTATTTGCATTAGAGAGTAGTTTAACAAGAAACAAAACAATTTAGTCACTTCGGTGTTCACAGTTTTGTTTTAGACAGTGTAACGGTTTTTATGTCACGCATTTTAGTAAAATAGATTTTTCTTCCGTTATCGTTTATACTAACACGAGATAACACTTCCACACATGAGTCAAAGCACAATTAACATGTTTTCACAATATTAACGTTATATATGCAGTTTTTACATTATTTTGCTATTTTACATTACGCGGTTATAATCAATTATTGTTTACATGATGAGCGCCCTCTAGCGGTCCTGTAAAACGGATACAGTCGAGTTCATAAATATGTATACACTTTAGTACAGTCAAGGACTTTAATTGTTATGCCACTATGGAACCCTGTCATAATGACAGCGTCAAACCACATGAAAGAAATTACGCCAAAATTAATGATTATGCGACAGGGTTCCATAATAGCATAACAGTTAAAGTCCTTGACTGTACCTTGTCACTTTAATCTTTGTGACAATTAATATATGGCAGTTTAAATATGACATTAAATAGACAAGGTACTAAAGTGTATACATATTTATGAACTCGACTGTACCTAACGGGGTTGTAGAAAATTGTCTAACTGAACACTTCATATTTATTTGTATGAATACCAATCAATAACATCTAATTTGTACACGTTACGCCCATTCCAGTTATTTAAAGTATAAAGTCCAGGCCGACTCATTTGTATGCTAAGGATTCCCGTCATTGTCGAACAGTCATAACCATAACATAAATAGGTATAGGATGTTTGTCTTGGTCGCTTGTAATTTTATATGCATTGCTTTTATTACACATTTTTATTGGATATTAAAAACTTAGCGTGTGTTGATTTTTAATCATATGCGGGGTATACAAGAGCTTGTGGCCATATGCCTAATGTTTAACGGCATGTAAAGTTTGACAGTTCTATTAGCTTTAAGGGAGCGAGTTGTTATGTGGCGTACCTATTAATCAGCGAGCAAAATGTTATTAAGTCTCCTTACGCGAGATTTCGAATTGTAACCGTATGTTCGTTTTAAGTTTCGTTAAGTGCGCGACGAACTACGCTTTGAAATATACTACTAATATATTACACGTTTAACATTATATAAAGTTTGGATTTGCCGTCCTGCTCAGACCAATGGTGGCGTGCATTTAGCGTCATCCCTTCGCCATCGCGTTATACGGTATAGATTGTACTGGTGGTGGATTTACAGATGAATGGTTTAGGAGTTTGTTTACTTGAATTTCGTATTGAAGATCAATAAAAGACTTTAATATCAAGTTGCAACTTCTCAGTCCTCATGCTACGTTCAACATCCGCATTGTACAAAAGTCGTCGGGTTTTGGACGCTCGCGTTTTCACTTGTTTCCGAAGTGTATAGAGCAGCGGTCGGCAACAGGCGGCCCGCAAGCCCTTTACTTGCGGCCCGCGAGTCTTCCTGGCAATTTTTTTTGTAAGGGTCTTTGCATTCAGGATTTTTTGTAATAATTTCTCACAAAAGTTGAAATCCTTAGCATGCGTAATTGCGACTGTAGATATCGCCAACCACGAAGATATTCGTAGTCGGGCAGGACGAGAGATTTATTTGTAAGTATTTTTTAATAAGGCGCTTTTTGCACAAAAATGTATATTAGAATTCGTCCTTATTGACTACTGACAAAGTGGTAACTTTTGTCTGTAAAGTCATAAATTATTAACATGTGCGGCCCGCGTCAATTTCGTTAGCTACTATGTGGCCCTTGGCTGCTAAAAGGTTGCCGACCCCTGGTATAGAGTGTTGTTTGTTGACGTAGGTACGCGCGGCTGACGGAGTCGCGCTCGACGACGCCGTCGCCGCCGCCGTCGACGACGTCGCCGCAGCGGTTCCGCCTCGGCCGCCTGCCGTTCGGCCTGGGCACCGAGGACAGCGCCAGCGAGCGCAGCTCCGAGAACACGGTCAGTGCCAACTGTTCACACACCCTTCTCAATTCAACTAATAAGTGAAATAGCAGTCTATTGTATTAGAAGTATATTGTTCTTGCAATATAGCTTAGTGCGGCTGACACATCTGACAGGGGTTATTATTTAAAGAAAAAAGAAATATTTTACGTCAATGATGTTTAATTGTAAGGTATTCCTCCACCACCATCTTACATCTTTCGATCGCGGCAACTTCTAAAAGTATACAGGAACGTTACGCTAAATATTCGAGGCACTAAGCTAGAGTGCAAGAACTAGATAAAATTAAAAATGAAGAGCATATGATGTGAAACAAATCACTGAACATTGTTATTTCAGTAAATTATAATCATTTGTTTTTATCCATAACGTTCCGCGGGTATAAATAAAACGACTACCTACATCTATCTGCCTTTTTTTTTAAATTGAAACCAGGTATTCTAGCGGTGGTTCTTAGCTAGGTTTCATTAAAATCGATTGGGCCGTTTTAGAGATATCAGCTCTGAAATATTTTTTATGTATCTAATAGTTATATTTTGTACCTTTTACAGGTGACGCGTTTCGAGGCGGAGAGCCCCGACGAGCTGGCGCTCGCGGAGGCGGCGCTGGCGTACGGGTACGAGCTGCGCGGGCGCACGCCGCAGGAGGTGGAGCTGGGCGTGCGAGGCGAGCTGGTCAACCTGCGAGTGCTGCGCGTGCAGCCCTTCGACGCCGTGCGCAAGTGCATGTCCATCGCGCTCAAGGGGCCTCAGGGACAGGTACGCACACACACACACACACACACACACACACACACACACACACACACACACACACACACACACACACACACACACACACACTCACTCACACACACTCACACATGCATAACCCGTGGAACGTCACGTCATATACATAATATGTATTACAATATCAGTCTTATTTCGAACTCTGACTTCCAAATTCAAATATTCTAGTATCCAACGTTAGATACTGGGACGCGTGAAATGCATGTAGACCAATCTGTCCTAGTTTGGAAAGGTCCTCCACTCTTCAGGGATGTCTTTTCGGGGATTTATAAATCGTCTCAGGCGAAATCAGATTGCTTGATAGTAAATCATGATTGTCGGTTGGTGGTTTGCAAATCTAACCTTACCGTCTCACGCCGGCTCCATAGCGCCAGTTTCAGGCACATCGGCCTTCTTGATGAAACATGTGTTTACAAATAGAAAATGTGTATTGTTTCCGTCACGTAAAAAGGGCGCTGGCCATGTGCCTGTGTAGTCGTGCATTTATCGACGATATGTGGTATGAAGGGGGCGGGACGGGGGAATACTCCGCCGGTATGCGCGCACGCTATTGCTTGGCGCAAGCACATTCCCTCCATTATCGCTCAGCGGTCTTATTATGTGACGGGATCTGTGCCGATTTCACTTAAATGCTCGTATTTAGAAGACTTGGTTAGGCGTCAGCACTTTTAGAGATGGCGACGTTAGTTCGTCCCTCACTGTAATGTATTTATGTTGTTTCACCAGGTGGTATTATACGTGAAAGGCGCGGACAGCACAGTCCTGAACGCGCTGTCGCCCGTGCGCGCCGGCTCGCCCGACGCCGAGAGTTTAGAGAGGACCCGCTCGCTGTTGTCGGAGTACTCGCGCGCGGGTCTGCGCACCCTGGTCATGGCCAAGAGAACTATGCAGCCGGCGCTTTGGGAAGAGTGGCTGGCCGGACACAACAGGGCTTCTGAGATTGGGGAAGGTACGCTATTAAGTTTTTTTTTATTATTTAAGCAAAGCAAATTCTCAACAAAAGTTATTTTGCACATGTTCGGAAAATCTGCCACTTAACGGGTCAAATCTGGCGATCGGGTTGGCCATAGTATACACAATCGTTCGGGTTATTCAAAAGTTATCTCATGGTGCTTGAAAAAGGTGTGATGAAACTATTTCGTGTTAATAAACTTGCTTTAGTCAATACATTTCACCATTACAAGTAAGACAAATTAAATTCTCAAAACACTATTTTAATGGCCATTCGCAAAGCCAGACACTATTAACATGGTTAGCAACGAGTTTCACATCCTTTTTCTTTGGTTAAAACCGTACCGAATAATTGGCCCTGACCTCCCGACTTAATTGCTTATGATCTTATCTTCAGGTCGCGAACGTCGCATGCGCGACTCTTTGGCGCGTCTAGAGAGCGCATTATCACTGGTGGGGTCCACGGGAGTCGAGGACCGTCTCCAGGAAGACGTGCCGCGCACCGTGCGGGCTCTGCTCGACGCCGGCATCGTGGTGTGGGTGCTGACGGGCGACAAGCCCGAGACGGCCATCAACATCGCCTACTCCGCCGCACTTTTCTCGCAGCGCGACCGGCTGCTGCACCTCATGTCGCGCGACAAGGTCAGCGCAAACACACTTCACTTATTCTCACTACATTCTGTTTTAATAATGTATTTATGTTGTTATTATTATTGGTAGGACCACGCGGAGTCTACGATCAAGAGCTACCTGGGCGCGGCGGGCGGCGAGGCGGGCGACCGCGCGCTCGTGGTGGACGGGCGCACGCTCACCTACATCCTGGACCGGCGCTCCGGGCTCGTGGCGCCCTTCCTGCTGCTGGCGCGCCGCTGCTCCGCCGTGCTGTGCTGCCGCGCCACCCCGCTGCAGAAGGCTTACATCGTGAAGGTACGCTCACCTACATCCTGGACCGGCGCTCCGGGCTCGTGGCGCCCTTCCTGCTGCTGGCGCGCCGCTGCTCCGCCGTGCTGTGCTGCCGCGCCACCCCGCTGCAGAAGGCTTACATCGTGAAGGTACGCTCACCTACATCCTGGACCGGCGCTCCGGGCTCGTGGCGCCCTTCCTGCTGCTGGCGCGCCGCTGCTCCGCCGTGCTGTGCTGCCGCGCCACCCCGCTGCAGAAGGCTTACATCGTGAAGGTACGCTCACCTACATCCTGGACCGGCGCTCCGGGCTCGTGGCGCCCTTCCTGCTGCTGGCGCGCCGCTGCTCCGCCGTGCTGTGCTGCCGCGCCACCCCGCTGCAGAAGGCTTACATCGTGAAGGTACGCTCACCTACATCCTGGACGCTCGGAGAAGGTTCAGGGAATGGTCTACGGAGCCCCCCTTCTGGGGTTAGTTCAAAAATTACTACAACTAACGGTTGAGCGGAATCTCAGATCGTCTGTTACTTGTAGGGAACCTTGTAGTGCATTACTTTGAAGTATTTGACCGTCTCTAGGGTCTACCCACTAACCTATCGCCAAGCATCAGTGCTCTCCAGTGTAAGGGGAAGACAGTCGGTAAAATGACTGACGTTCCCTCCGTTCTCATGGTTACAAATTACAATTGCCTCAAAGCTCACTTATCATCACGTAGTCCGTTTGCCTTCCTAATGCCTCATGGCTTTGCTGCAGGCGGTGAAGGAGGAGCTGGGCGTGACGACGCTGGCTATCGGCGACGGAGCCAACGACGTCTCCATGATACAGACGGCTGACGTCGGAGTCGGTACGTACTAATTATTACGATCACTGTATCAACTCGTGAATTGTTGGAGCCGTCTCAGTCGCGACTTGTAAGGGTGCATCATCATTCGTTCTGTTGATTCCAGGGTTGTCGGGCCAGGAGGGCCGGCAGGCGGTGATGGCGTCGGACTTCGAGATCTCGCGCTTCAAGTACGTGGAGCGGCTGCTGCTGGTGCACGGGCACTGGTGCTACGACCGCCTCGCGCGCATGATCCTCTACTTCTTCCTCAAGAACGCCGTGAGTCACTTAACGCTACGCGTAAAACTATAACGCTAGTTTTTATTTAAAATATGACCGCTTATAAAAACTCTCTTGTTAAAAACTTTAATTATGGTTATTTATTATTAATCGGATGTGAATCTAAAACTAAAGCAACCAGTTCCGTGTTTCGCCCTCTTTGACCAAGGACGATTATTCTCGTAATCTTCGCTGTATATGCCTCGGCCCTAAGACGGCAATTCATACCAGTTACAAGTTGATGAGAAAAGATGATCGTTTACCAGCCCCTCCTCCTAAGGCTCACCATAAAAACGAACAAAAGAAATTCCACTTTACTTCCTTTACACTAGATCTTTATTTCAATGCCGTATTATGTACTATTTTTAGTACAAGAAGCCTCAGGAGGTTAAGTTTTGTCTTCAGCGAGACGCTAAAGCGGTGGTAGAGCGATAAAGGCCCAATTTCATTGGTTGATATCCTGCATGCTTGTAGTCATCCATTGACGAGTTGTTTTAACATTATTGCGCTGAAAGCTATTGCAACAACGCAATGTACCACTAAAAGCATGCGTTCTATTGCCTCATGAAACTGAGCCTCAAGGATGTTTTCGTTGCAGACGTTCGTGTTCATGGTGTTCTGGTACCAGCTGTACTGCGGCTTCTCCTCCGCCGTGATGGTGGACCAGCTGCACATGATGACGTACAACCTCGTGTTCACTGCCTTCCCGCCACTCGTCATAGGTAACATATTCATTTATCATATAACTAGAGGACGCCCGCGACTTCGTACGCGTAGAATTAGTTTCCCGCTACTCCCCCCATTTCTTCCCGTTGGGGGTGGATTTTCGGAAAATCCTTTCTTAGTGCTCACTTACATCATGAAAGGAACCCTTGTACCAAATTTCAAGTTTCTAGCTACGGTAGTTTCGGCTGTGCGTTGATATATAAGTCAGTCAGGTTTGCCTTTTATATATATAGATATACTAGTCTGTATTCATGTTAGAATAGATTTTTTGACACTAAAAATTGTTTCCAGGAGCGTACGACCGCGTGGCCCCAGCGTCCCTCCTGATAGGCCGGCCGGGCCTGTACAGCGTGTCGCGCCGCGGGCTCGCCTACCGCGCGCACTCGTTCTGGGCCGTGCTGGTCGAGTCGCTCTACATCAGCATAGTCATCTTCTTCTGCACCGTGGGCGCCTACTGGGACTCCACCGTGGACTACTGGGCCTTCGGCTTGTCCAACATGACCGGCTGCCTCGTCATCATGCTCGCGTACGTCGCCATAGAGACCAGGAGCTGGGTGAGTACAGATAGATACGCCCTTGACAATAAATATATCTTGATCTTTGTCTGTATACCTGGTGGGTTATTGTGACATAGCTGTGCTGGGGCATGTTTTATAAAACTACAAGTAACAATTTTACAGGTCTAAACTAGCAACACTGCTCAAATGGCTGGTCGTCATTGGTCGAGGTTGTGTCAAATGGAAACTTGTAACCTGTAAATTGTAATTTGTAGCTTTATAAAACAGGCCCCTGTTCATTTTACGGCGAGCGTGATGAATAAAGCTATAGCAGATGTATAGCTCTGTCCTTTTCTCTCAGCATAAACTGAACAGCATAGCTATGTCATAATAACCCAGCTGGCTCGGTTTAGGATGGGATTTTTACTGCATTTTATACACATCTCGATTGGCGCTAGATTCCGGCGTGGAAGCGGCGCTACATTACCGGCCGATATGATCTCAAATTGAGATCGATTCTCAATCCTGTCAGGATTGCACAACCATGAAGTTTCTGAGTATGGATAATGTTGACAGCAGTCAAACAATGCTGTTATTACTGTTCCTTCACACGCAACAAATAAGTTAAGAATTGTTTCACTGCTGTCAACAATGTCAATAGTCAGAAACTTCATGGTCGTGCAATGTGTCAGGATTGACTTCTTATCTGCTTAGAACTGTAATGAACAATGATTTTATCGAGCGGTGGCTTAAAAGACTGGATTTTATATGCATACGGTTTGTTATGGCCGCCGGTGTCGCTTCATGTTGGTTAACATTTATCTATTTATGTCTTATCAATCATAGACATCTTGGGTGTATTTTGGTAAAACTGCTTATCACCAAAATTGAGATTCATAAGAGATCTAATAGAGATTTATCTTTGCCATAAGAGTGAGGACGGTAACTTAACTAACTTGAAATTAAACGCAGATGAACTAACTACTCCTAAATCAACATTGAGTTTCCTGCACGTCATGCGAGCTTGTGATAATTATTCGTCGTGTGTCGTATTTGAATCACAGTGATTCGCACTACTGGTTGTTTAATTCTATACTGGATGTTTAGAACCATTGTTTTTTGTATGTTTTTTCAACTGATAAATGTTTCCATGCAGCTTTTCTATTTTAAACTTGTAAGTGAGTAGCGTGTGTCAAGTTGATTGTAATAAGACAAATAGTGAAATGTGTCGTGTGAGTGTTTGACTTCCTCGTGGACACCGTGTTTGTGTGATTTAAATGTTCACCGATTTTATACCACTAACGGCCACTCAGTGTTAAGGCATGTTTACATTTTGTGAAGTAACAAGTGCAAGTGAGAAGTGATTAGTTAACATATTTTGATGATGATAAGTGTTAAGTATTAAGAAATCGTTTACAAATTGCTTAGTTGTGGTTTGTGCAGGTCCAAAGTGTGGAATAAAATGGAGGACGAACAACGATCAAGTGACAGTTGCTATTTTACCATATTTCTACAGAGAAAGACGGCAATCCGTAGCGAACTCTGTTGTTAGAAAGAGATGAATGAATGAATAATGATGAATTGTTGTTTCAAATTTCATTGACGTTGATGCGTTCATGCGAGGAGTACGCGGGTGTGCGGGGGCAACTATTTAACGCATTCACTGCCACCGACGCATATGCGTTCACTGTCATACAAGTTTGTTCCTAGGCCACGGCGCCCCCTGGCAGTGAATGCGTTAACAGGCAAAATTAGACCGAGCGTCTATTCACTTTACTTCGCACTCGCACTTGTCACTTAACTGCGTTCACACGTTGATTTTACTAATCACTTTACACTTGCACTTCTCACCTGCACTTGCTACTTCGCAAAATTTAAACAGGCCTTAAGTTAATGACGATTAAGTCATTCCGTGACGATTTTTCATTTATACGTTTGAAAAAGGAAAGAGTTGATTGTCTCTAAAAAGTCTGTGATAAAGGTGGTAATTCACTAAATACACTATGCTGTTAGTTGCCATTAAAAAACACCATATTTGAACAAACAGAAACATCCACTCCCGCTAATAGAAATTCATATTAGGAACTGCCGCATTACAATTCAAGTACAGATTCGTTTTGGGGGATTGTTGATACATATTAAAAAGGACAGACGACCCAAGAACGATCCCTGTGGTACAACTGCAGGAATTTTAATGACTTAACATTCAAAATCGCGAAAAGCCACTATAGCTGAGTTTTATTCTAGAAATGAGACTCACAATATCTCTGCTATTATGAACTCTAGCTATCATGTCACATCGCTTGCATAGATTCATAATTGCGTTCCATAGAATGTTTGAATAAAAGTTTTTTTTGTGAAAATTTGTGGCTATTGATGCAACAAATTGCATGGTTAATAGCTTTTTTGACAGCGTTTTCGTGTAGTGATAAATAGAAGAAAGCCCTGTAGCTGGTTCCTGGGATACAAAAACCCTTGGTATGATTCAAACCACAAACGCACAAAGAGTGGAGGCGACGCGTTACGGTTACGGAACAGGATTGTTATAAATTACATGTAGGTACGGTGTTGCAGTGGGCAGAGCGTGGCCCTGCTGCCCTTCAAAGCCAAAAGGCAGTATAAGCAAATGGACTTCGTACTCTTATGCTGCCTTTTACATTTAGAGGTCAGCGTAGGCGTTGCTAACGCTTCGCTTTTTGTCGAATATTAGGATTGTAAACCGACGCTTTAATCGCGTAGCTGTCAAAAAATCGATACAAATTTAGCTCCGGGCGATATCGTTTCGCACCAGTTGTTATGAAAGTCTAGGTTTGTACGTTTTTTTTCTAATATTTTACTTGAAAGTAAAACGTACAGACCTAGTTTTACATAATACCTAGAACACATTAAAAATCGCAAAAATAGAACTAAGGATAAGGTGAGAGAAACTTAATCGCATTTTGCCCGGTTTTTTTTTTACCTTCACAATCCAAGAGGATCGAACCAAGTTCTACCGCAGGGCTCGTGATATTTGCTAAATCTTACCACTCAGATTATCTGGTACTAATAGGAGCTTTTAGTGACAACAGTGTCTGTATTCAAAGATTCATATGTCCAGCAAGATAACACTTATAAGAGTTATAAGTTGTATCACTAAGGGCGTACAAATTTGTTGTGAGACATAGAGAGCATGCCTGTAGAAGTACAGTTTAATTGAGAGCCGGGGTATGCATTAGGTGCGGAGAGAGGGCAACGGTGACTAGACGAGCTTTATCGTACCTCTCCGCCGCATGGCTATCCCGGCTCTCAATAGTTGTTCGTCTAAAATATTTTTAATTTAAAATTTCAGACCATAATTTATCTCTGCGCCGAATTTTATCCATTTCCGTTCAGCTGTTCTGGTGTGATAAACATCCATCCAGTAGTAATATATGTAGTTTCTGTTCATACATAATATCTTCCTATTTTTTATGTCATGACATTCATCATCATCATCAGCTTTTAGCAGTCCACTGCTGGACATAGGCCTGCATATGCACGCCGCTGAGCACGATTCTCAGCTCCCCTCATCCAATTGCTGCCGGCCACACTGCGGAAGATCACCGCTCCACCTCGCCTAAGTCCCGCACTGCGTCATGGCACTGTATCCACCTAATGAATGAATGAACGCATTGCAGACGGTGATCCACGGCATCGCGCTGGTGGGCTCGCTGGGCGCGTTCTTCGTGGTGACGCTGGTGTTCCAGTCGGTGCTGCTGTCATTCCTGCACCTCCCCTCCACCTATTACGTGATGCACCACGCGCTGCTCGACCCCACCTACTGGCTGCTGTTGGTACTCACCGCTGTCATCGCGTTGGCGCCCAGGTAATTTGCACACTAGGATTCCGTACCTAAAGGGACCTTAATAATGAGCCTTCGATGCCCGTTTGTCTGTGTTTTGAACCGTCTGTTGTTTTTTTTTATGAAATGTGTTATCTTATCATGTACAGTCAGACACCATCAATAATATATTTTCCAACATTGCGCTTAAAAATATCTGACACGCTCTTATGCTCTTATGCGCTCTTGTGTTACCAAAAACGTATGAATATCGGTAACACAAAAGGAACTTTCCATACAAATATTTTGGGACACATTAGAATATTATTTCATTATTGCATAGTTCGATGTTCTCTACCTGCCTGCCATTTTTTTTTTATAACTGGAGATGTCACTATATGTGTCAATTTTTTTTGAGAAATTGTCATGTGTGTCGTGATCCCCAGGATGGCGTGGCACGCGGCGCACAACTCGGTGCGGCCGGGCTCGCTGGGCCGCGCGGTGATGGCGCGGCGGCGCGGGCGCGCGCGGCTCAACTTCGCCGCCTACCACGGGGACGTGCCGCGCGCCGAGGCGCACGTCTACAGGTACGGGGACACGGGGACACACACACACACACACACACACACACACACACACGCACACACACACACACACACGCACGCACGAACGCACGCACGCACGCACGTGCACGGGCGACGCTACACCCAACTAACGGCTGAACCCTTTATTCAAACCAAGGGGAGGATTCAAATTTGACATTTGCCCGTACAAAATGTGACAAATTTTTGCCCAATTAAGCGTAGGGGCAGTTTCTGTACCTTTTGACGTTTTACCTGTGGACACCAGTCAATTTAATTAAAATAACAAGTCTTAGAGTAATATTATGAATTCGTATTCGTATAAATCAAAAATCATCGTTAAAAATTGTAGTGTTTCGAAGAAGATTCAACATAAAACATGTTTGAAAAATCAAATAGTATTGGAGTTTTTTTTCTAATTGTGTTTTCACATTTAACAGCATCAAGTAGATATTAAGTTTTTAAAATAAAAAATAAATAAAAAAATACACATAGGTGCTATGGTTATTGAGATCCAGATCGTGGAACACTACCGACTTTATCATTATGTGGCCTCTTAAAGTCTCGAGTTCCGAGTTTAGAATGCGAGGCGCATAGTCAAGCATAAATATATAATATAATCAAGACACATTAGTTTTCCAAGCAAAAAACACAATTTACAATTTAATTTAATTTATTTTTTTAATTTAATTTAATTTGTGATTACATTGATTTTGAACAAGTAACTCGCCTACAAAGAAAATTTCATTATCTTGGATGGTGTTTGCATTTCATCACTTTCACAGATAAATTACACCTTTTTCATTAAATATTTGTACAGCAGAAATGTGGGAGGAAATAAAAAAATCAGTCGCTTGTGACGTAAAAAAATGCTTCAAACATTTTTCATTTCTGAATTCCACTGACGCTTTATACCGACTGTAACGATCGTCGTTCCGGCAGGCCGACGGACGAGGACGGGCTGCGCAAGCCGGCGCCGGAGCAGGCCACGTGACCCGCGCCGCGCGCCCCCCCCAGGCTGTGATGTCATTAACTAGTTGTAGCTCCGGGACCAACGCGCCGCCGGCCGAGCCTTACACCGATTCCAAATAGTTTTGATACGAACTGTATTTTTAAGTTTTCTTTCTACAACATGTGTCTTATGCCCTAGTGTTAGGATCCGAAGTTGACGAAGCTTCGTATAGTAAAGTTGAGTTTTTACAGTTGACGCCCCGATTGTAGATTTAACGGTTCGGCGACCCTGTTAGCGCGACCGTCGGTAGATCTGCCGCCCTGTCGTTCGTCGCTCAGTCGAGGTCATTATTTGAAGAGCGGATGTATTAAAACTTGAGAGTGGTCACTTTTATTCGTCATTGCGAGTTCATTTTACATTTCACGCACGATACGCTTTTCACGACGAGCGTTGCCGTTCTCAAGTTTTTCATCCAAGCATACATGCGTGTACTTATGGCGACCGACTTAGTTTAAATGTCGATTTCACCTCATCGTAGCTAATATTAAATATCTCAGCTCGATAGCTATATTTATAATAGTTTCAGAGTATCGTTAAATCGTGTTACCTAGCGTTCTCGTGGTACCCACAGTATTGGATTCTGCTTATATGATAGCGAAGTATTTTCTAGAATTATATAGAATGTTTGGTGGAATCCACGAATTTATATGGATGGCTATCGTTTTGTGTTCATCGTAGGTAGTAATTCCACGGCTTCGGGCGTTCGCTCGACCGTCTCAGACTCGTGATATAGATGGTTGGTAGGAGTAGCGCGTGATGTTTGGCTTCCTGTCTGCCTGTCTGCGAGAGCCGCTGCCTTGCCCGAGACTGCCGTAGTGTATAAGCCTCGCTCGGCTCCGAGCTGGCGGGAAGCGCCCGCGCACATTCCAGGAGGCCCGCAGCAGGCGCCGCGGGACTCGGCCGCGTCCCTTCCCTTCGTAACTTCATGATTCCTAGAAGATTTGACTATTTTTAGTACTGTTTCTAGTTATGTACATAGAGACAAATTATATTTCTACATTGATAATTATTGTTATATGTACAGTAGGATATTTTTATATAAAATCTTTGTGTAAATAACTTGTATGTACTAAGACTGTTGTTTATTTTAGAGCTTTTAATTTGTTCAGTTAAATTACTAATAGGGTATTATGATAAATCATGTATTTTCCAGTCATTTTGTGAGTCATCGGACGACGCGGAGTTTCTCGAATACTTTGAGTTTCTTGCCATACGAATCGGAACTTTAGTTTTAACCAATTATTTAGTACAAATAAGACGAATGAAACTTATCTGTTGATATCTGTCTATTTTGTAATCAGGACCGTGACCAAACGTGTGTAATTGAGTCACGTTCAGTTGTCAGTCTGCTAGAAGCTGCCTCCAAAGTGTACCTATAGACGACGCATGTTTCCAGCCGCATTGTAGCGTGCACTGTCGCCGTGCTGCAGCCGCGCGAGTCCATTACAATCGAATGCGGCTCGCGCGGCGTCCACCCGGCGCGGCCTATGATCACGGGCATAAGTTAGACTATATTATTAAGCTATTCTTTAATTTATTACGAATAACTAGTCTTTTGTCAACGAAAAATAGTATTTACAAGCATTTCTCGTGTTAAAATGTAATCTGAAATTATCTTCCCTAACGCTCCTAATGCCTTTTCTTATTATCTCATTTAATTGCATTTACGTTATGTGATAATTGTCTAAACAAAATTGTTGTTTGAGGCGCATTGCTTGCCGCAGAACAAGCACTGCGATGACTAGAAAATACATATTGATGTGTTGTTTTTAAAATAAAAATAACAAATATTTAATATACAATTTGTTTTATTTCCGTCATGTTTTACATCGGCGCTTGTTTTTATGAATAAGTTGTTTAAATTTAATTCGATACATTACAAGATCTACGTGTGCGACAAATATTAAAGTGTACACAATATGTATAATCTACGACTTCAGGGCTATATTATACATGAGAACCTCACTCCACCTCGCCCTTATAAGATCGGAGATAGTACAGTCACCAACAATAATATTTAACCCAACTTTAGGCTGAATAATATAACATACTTACCTACTTAATGCTTCAAGTAAATAAAACTGACGTGTCACTTATTTCAGAGCCCATAATGTAAAGTATTAATGCTGCCGACTGTACAGGACAGCTGCTTTAGCTCGGGCCACTTGCACGAAAAATATCAATCTAATTTTAATCTATTTGATAACTAGGTTGAGCTTTTAACCCAAATCTAGGTGTAATTTTGTCTTCACATGACACTAAGGTCCTGTTTCACAATCGACCAGTAAATTTATCTGACATTTAAAGTTGGCTCTCTCCTTGTCTATTTTCAAGTGTCAGAAAGAGAAAGGGCTTAATTTATCTGTCAAATATGCTGGGTTGGTCTCATTTCTTCTTAAATGCAACTGGTCTAGGGCAGTAAGCGGTCTAAAAAGCAACTCATCTAAACAAGTATTATCAAGTCGTCCAAATTGCAAATGGTCTAATTAGCAAGCTGTCTTAAACGCAGCTGGTCTAAGTAGCACATGGTCTAAAATAAACACAGACACACACAAAGTAGGTAGGTTAGGTTAGTTAGGTAGCTTCAGATGCCCGAAGGGCAAACCGCCTAGAGATAGGAGCCCCGCATAGCGGGTCTCCGTCAACTTGTTGAATAAGAGAGGAATTTTGAAAATACATAGGGCAGTTGCGAACTTAGACCACTTGCTACATAAGACCAGCTGCGTTTTAGACCACTTGCTAATTAGACCAGTTGCTTTTTAGACGAAATGAGACCAACTCATATGCTTTACTTGTCGATTGTGAAACAGGCGGAGAAACAGCGGTCTTTTCGTCAAAGACGATATGCCATATTTGTGAGTATTCATAAGTAAGTATACCAGAGAAATGTCTAATGATAGCAAGTTAGTATAGTATCTTATACGCCGCATTAATCTTTTAATAATAATTAATCTATTAATAATACCCGCATTTGAGTACAGTCGAGGTAATTTTTAATAGTTGAATTATAGTGTTTTGAATCCGTGAGGGCGCGTCCTGCCAGCCAAATCGACTTTGCACGGTTGCGCCAATGTATGAAAAGTGCAAAGTGGGGCTGGGCGTCGTGGATTATTATTTAATTATTTAAACTTGCACAATAAAAGAAAAGTACAAATGGCGGACTTAATATCTTAAGGCATTCTCTACCAGTCAACCAACTGGCCAAACAGAAACAAGTCAAAGGTTGGTGCTTACTTTAATGCCCGATTCACACTTTGTTTAGTGCAAGTGTGAAGTACATACATTTGCTACTTGCCACTTGACAGCAAATGTATGAACTTCACACTTGCACTAAACAAAGTGTGAATCCGCCATAAGAAATCAGCTAAACATAAATTATAGAATATGGGTATAAGTACTATTACAAATATTACATACAATAAAATACAAACATACATACATCAAATCGTGCCTGTTTCCCAGAGGGGTAGGCAGAGACCAATTCTTTCCATCTGCTACGATCCTGACAAATCTCTTTCGCTTCTTACACACCCAAACATCGAGTCATGCACGCACGTCGGTTTCGAGCACAATAACATATAATAAAATACAATGAAAATAACTATACAAGTGCTTGATTCTCAATACAAAATTGACTTTAGAATAGTGCGTATCACGAAAAAATTGCATATTACACGCTACGTGGTTTGATTGCATGGAGACATCAAACAAATCTACTGGCATAGACAAATGTATGAGTGCAGAAAGATTTTATGATATAAAATAATCATTTGAGACCTCGACTGTACTCCACGAAAATATCAGGTAGCGACACTAGCCTTACAGCCCGGCCACGACTTCGGGCGACAGCGGTAGCGGGAGCGTAGAACGGCGAACGCCAAATACATAGAGATGTAATTCGCTTTTTCCGCTCACCAAATTCCAAAGTCGTGCCTAAGCAGCTCAAGTTACAGTAAGTTTGTAAAATCTTCGAGTTCTTGAAACTTCTTTTGGTAACTTATAGTTACGAAAATTTCATTTGTACATACCAAAACTTAAGTATATTCGTTTTTCTAAAAATAACACAAATTATCAATATCCGATCGATGCAGACGATCGCACGCGGTAACAATAAGTTCGAGTGCTTACCTTAAACTATAAAAAAATATTAACGAATTAAAGAATATGTAAATAATTATTTAAACACTTTCGTAATCGCTCAACTAGTTTGAAGCCGCTCCGCCGGCCTCTACTACGACGGAAGCTTTGTACACAAAAAAATACAAAAATACCTTTTCAATTTAATTGAAATAAGACTAATTTTCAACGTTTTGAGCTTCATTCCGACCTAACGGCCACGAATAGTCCCACCGCCGACTACTTAGTCTACAGCGATACCTGCATTAATACAATAAAATCCAATAATCAGTTCCATTTCAACGCATAACAACCGCAAATGTCGTTACAATTTAAACAAAATTAAAATCAACAATCATATATTTAAATCACAGCACTAGTTTCAATATGGCGTTGACGATGTCGACGGAGTGCTCCTCGAGCAGGACCACGTCGAACTTGGCGAGGTAGGCGGGCAGGTTCTGCGCGTCGTGCGACAGGAAGCCGACGCGCAGCACGACGTCGGTGGGCAGCCCCTCGGCCATGCCGGCGTCGCCGATGTTGTCGCCCAGCAGCAGCACGTGGCCGCGCCCGCGCACGGCAGCCTGGTACTCGCTGCCCGCGATCGCCGTCTCGTTCTTGTTGTACGTGTGGATCACCGAGCCCTTGATGCCCACTATCGTATCGTCCGCGTCCATCGCTAGAAAGTTTGACACCACCTGAAATGGTTTATTTTTATTATGGTCACCCTTATCGCGGTGGATAGAGCATCCGTCACTCTCGTACTTACATGGTCAGAAAGTGACAGATGTTTTGTCCACGTTTATTCTCATCGATAAACGTGATCATAATTGGCCCGCAGAACGTGATATAAGTGTGATACGTGACGCGATGCGTATTAGCGTTTTTTTTTTACAGGTAATCGCATTATTGATCTATTTGGCAAATAAAGCCAATAGCAAACACGTGTTGCCGCGTCACTATCTGTTTCTGACTCGCATCACGAGAGCCAAATAATTATGCAAATACACAATGAAGCAGTCATCGCATGGGTATAATTATAATATGGGTAATAATTCAAAACTTATTTAACATTTGCTATTAAAGTCCATTCGGTTGGTTGGTTGGTTTTGTTGGTTATTTGCACCAACGTAAAACATTTCACAAAGTTACACCGATACACATACAGGGTATCCCGTATTTAGAGATGAGGTTGTTGAGATAGAACAAAGGCTCGTCTATATACAGGTTGGTCTTGGACCTCTAAATACAGAACATCCTATGCAAATACGCAAGGCCTAGAAAAGTGCCAACTTTAGCATCTTTCGAGTGGTTTGAACATGTTGGTTTTAACAAAAAACAAATAACAATCACTAAAAGGTATAGAACAATACAATATAGCTCTGAATCCCCGCTCCACTGACAGTGATAACCAGCTCGAGCCCAGCCAGGTTGAACGCGGCCTGACCTGTTAAATACGGGCCGTGGGACCGCAACCAGAGGCAGCACAAACTGCCAAAAACTGTATCAAGGCTACCCTAGCCTTTATAAACCCTTTGTAGTATCCAACCTTAATTCCATTTTTTACTTCTTTCCTTTTAAAAAGCGCTTAATTTTTTAACATTTCATGTTTACCAAATTCCGCTTAGCAGTTTCGTTCTTCATAGATTCATTCTTACATACTCAGAAGCGAAATAAATGAATAAATAACAGTATAAGAGGTAGGGGTACCTTGACGTGCGGCTGCAGCAGGCGCGCGGCGCGCAGCGCGCACACGACGGCCTCGCCCAGCCCCGCGGAGAACACCAGCACGGGCACCTGCTGCGCCGCGCTCCACGAGATCATCTCGTGCACGCCTATCCTGCGCGGAACAATACCATACAATACAATGATTTATCAACATGTATGTAATGTATCAACCTACGTAAGTAAGTGGAATTTATATATAGTTTATGCAAGTTTAAGTATGTATTTTTAGATGTATAAATATAATATATTTCTGCATCTATTTATGTACATATTTTCATGTATTTATTTTTTATAGTAAGGTTTTATTGGTTCGTTTAATTTTAATGCTCTTTTCCTAAATAGAGTTGAACACATGCCTACTCAATCTCTAAAGGGTTAGCTGGAAGAGATCCCTTAAAGGGATAAGTTCGCCTTTATAATTGTTTTCTTCATTGTATTGTTTTTGTTTTTCTTTTGTACAATAAAGTGATTATATGTATATACATACACACATATATTTATTGATAACTCCATAGTCACATACGAGTATATTTCAAAAAAAAGAGTCATTAATTGCATCAAACATTACTTAATATTATTTATTTATTAAACTCGTCACTGTAGAACGTTTGTTCAAGTAACCATTTTCGAAGACCGCGTTTAAAAATGGGGATGGAAGCTAAGGTTCTACTTTGAAAATCGAATAGATAGTTACGTTAGCTCCATCCCTGTCACTCTTCATTCGAGACAAAATCGAGAGGAGATGGAGCTAACGTAACTTCGAACATCGATTTTCAAAGTAGGGCCTCTGCTTCCTGATAGTTTCTGACAGCCTATTAAGATCTGATGAACCCATAATATGCGCGGACCTCTCGGATTTCACCACCAACCATCACGTTACGGTCGCACCGCTGCCGTAATACCAACGAAGGCGGTAACTGCAATGTAGTAGTCGAAGCATTCTGTACTCTATTTGTAACGATATTAAATTTAAAATGCTTATACTATTATACTGTGCAGTTGGCCGCCGTACTCGAGAGACATTTAACTTCTTCCTTTTTCAAACTAGTGTATGAATGCTGGGTTTTATAAAGATCCGTTAGATCAAATTTCGGTTAGGAATGTCAAAACTTGTATGAAGTTACTAAAATTTGATCTGACATATTTACATAATTTTGGCAATTTAAGTAAAGTAAACTGGCCCGATTGTGAAAATTAAACATGGCTAAGAAAGAAGAAACTAATTCGAAATGGTTGCGAAAATACAAGCCATTTAAATTTTAAATATAACCTAGTTATTGCAAAGTGCCAGTAGCATTTGTTTAATAGCTGTGCACAGCTTATAGTGCAATAGTTGTTTTTATTACCTAGGTACCTCGATTGGCCGAGCGAATTGCGAAAGTAAAGCATTTTTGCTACCGCGGTAACCTTGATAGAGTAGCTTCACCGCAGACATGGATAAAAAAGCAGTTTAGATACCTATTTAGTTTGTGTAATAGAACCTCGTTAGCGATTTGATTTCTAGCAATTTAAATTCAAAACTTTTTCATTTCAATCTGTTTTTCATATTATTAAGTAATCTTTTCAAAAGTTGAATGACCTAGGTCAATTGTAACTTGGCGAAGGCATTCATATGCAACTTCGTCATTAACCTGGACAAAAATATCTTCGGAAGTCGGATTAACTACCAAGTATAAATAAATCAGGAGGGTCAGGAGGGTCAGGAGTACCCTAATCCAACGCACGTGTATGAAACGACTTATGAGTGTGGGGAAGCGAGGGAAGTTTGTCTGGATCGTAGCAAGTGGAAGGAAGTGGTCTGCCGAGCCCTAAGGGTAAGGGGCGTGATTGTTTGTATGGTTGCATATAAATAATTAATTATTAAATAGATAAAAACCCCTATAAAATGGCCACCCCCTTCTTCCAGAGTTAATAACTCATGGTCCAACCTAACTATTGTAGGGCCAATACCAACTGAGCGTCGGGGCAATAAATCATTTTTATCGGACTCTCTGTGTCGCACTCGTGGGGCTTATGGCGAGCGAAAGGGATGCAAGACAGAAGAAGTTCGATAAAAATGGTTTATTGGCCCGACGCACAGTTGGTAATGACCCTACAATAAGAACCAAGGATTAAATCAGTTTTCTATTAAAATAAATCGCGTCCGAACAATCATCTATTTGGCACTGGTCTCACCGCCAACGATGAGCGGGAAGCAAGTACAGCCAGCGATAAACTATTAATATTAGTCTCTTTTATTTACACGGGATCTAGATTTTTTGTTTCGACCCACTAGTGGAAAGAATACTCGCCAGCAGTGTGACCAGCCAGCGATCAACAATTAATATACGTGTCTCTTTTATTGACACGGGATCTTTATCGTTTGTTCGTTTCTTGAGCGAGAAAATAGTCGATAGCTCGCTTACTCGCCGGCAGTGGGACAAGTGCCTTTGGGAGTTGGACTGCCACAGACAGATTCACACAACAAACTCATATCACTCCACTGTAACAGAGGCTCTACTTTGAAATCCGTAATTCGAACTTCGTCTATTGCTATCCCTTTTGCTCTAGACGCGTCACTAATTCGCAAGAAAGTGACGGGGCGATCCGAAGTTCGAATGGCTGATTTCAAAGTAGAGCCCCAGTTCTAGTCGGAGGTTAACAAGGTAGCGTATTCCCCAATTGAGAATACTAAAATATGAATATACAGTCGAAGTCATAAGCAGCTGTCCATTTTAGTACCTTGTCGCAATACAAATTAAACTGAGAGCGGTTTCAATTTAGTATATCAATAGTTGCGACAAAGTATCAAAGTGTTCAGCTACTTATAAGTTCGAACGTACAACTTTCGAACGCGCAGGCCGTTTTTAAGTAGGTATTAAGATAATTGAACAAACCTAAAACATTCTACGATCTTGGAGCAGCTTTCCATCAGTTCGTCTCGTGGGAACTTAATGCCTCTGAAACGAAGAAAAAACACCTTTATGTAAAAACATTTTAAGATAGCTGTTCCCCGCGACTGTGTCATTCTCCGGGGTTCAAGCATTTTTTTTAAATCGATTCGTCGCTTTTTAATTCATATTTATATTAATCTATTCATTGTCATCCTATGGAGTTAACCTAAGGTTAAATGTACGTGCAAGCGGGCCTAAGTCTGACGACGCTGACGCCTGGTTGGCAGTGACCCTACCTTCCAAGCTAACGGTCTCAGGTTCCAGGGCCGGATTCATCATGTCGGGGACCGTAGGCAAAACAAAACAATTCTGAAGGCCCCTTTATGTTTTCCTGGTTCCTAAAATATTATTTTTATCCGGTGCCGGGGCCCCTAAGTGATGCAGAGCCCAGTTGACAGTTGTCTACACTGCTTAATAATCTGGCCCTGCCAGGTTCAAATCTCGGTTAGGCAGATATTTGTGTGATGAGCGCAAATATTCGTTTGCGAGTCGTGGATGTTAACTATTTATTTAAATATGAATTCCTCTATATAGAGAAGCAGTTTATAATTGTCTAGCACCCATAATAGTACCTAGGGCTTAGTTTGGGACTAAGTCAATTTGTAAGAGATTGTCCTCTGATATTTATTTATTTAATAATTTCATCATATAATGTTGTTTCGTACATAAAATTGATCTACTGCATAATTTGTTTACCAAGATTTTCTTCAATTTTCTTTCTGTCTGTCCCTCTGTATTTACGCTTAGATCTTTCAAACTGTCCATTCGATTTCAATGTGATTTTTATGTAAGGGAGGGTTTTTATTAAAAATATGATTTAAGTAAGCGTGTTACACAAAACTCACATAAACTGAAGTGAAACAAAGGCGGGTCTATAGTTTATTTACAAAACTATTGTCATTGCTCTTGTTGTAAAGATGTCGAATTTTATTAATTATGTATATACATCTACAGCAGGGACTTTTTCTACATCGATGGCCTATTCTATTGCATAAAAAAATATTGGTTACTTGAGCAACGAGTGAGCTGCGGTGTACCAGGCGATCATGTGCTTGATCTTCTCCTCGGTGGGCATGACCGGGCTGGCCTCGATGGGCTTGTAGATGGCGGCCAGCCGCACGTCCTCGTCCTTGTAGCGCTGCGGGATCGACGGGCAATCGCGGAACATGCCTGAATACCATTACAAATGATTCATAGATGGAAGTAAATGCAACTAACTATTCAAATCCATACCTTACGCAAAGTGTTAATATAAATTGTTTATCTGCTACATTTTAATTAAAATCTGTTGTGTTGATTAATTTTAAAAGTATGAATTGACTATGACTTTTGAGTGTGTTGTTAACTCTATCACATTAACTAACAAACTGGATATCTAAACTCAACTTAAAATTGTAAAGGACAATAGAATTGTACAAAGAAGGGTCCATCAAAGTGCATGCATTACCAAAACTAGTCAACACAATTTTCCCATTGTCCATCTTGTGGCGGGTGAGTGTGTGGTCAAAGTCCGTTACTATTTGCAGCTTGCTCGGGCCCCCACTGATGATCTTGTTGATCTTCTCTAGGAGCACCTCCTTGTTCGCAATGTGGACGTTTTCTTTGTTCATTTCCGGGATATCCGACAAATCCATTAGCTTCATGGTTGAATTCTGAATGTACAGAAAATCTTATTTTAAGTAATAAGTTTTATAAGGTATCACAAAAAAAATATTACCTCACCATACAATAAATTAAAACATGACTGGTTACCACGGCAACTAGCACAAGGCACCCTTATCATTTTTACACACACAGTTATTGACACACATTATTCACAAATTATATCAATCCCTTTTTTTTTAATCAGTCCTATAGGACTACTTAAACTATAGTTTAGGAGTTAAAGCAGAAAATCCAATTCTTAATTTCATACATACATACATTCATACTTAGTCTGCTAAACATAAAGCCCTACTTTTTGGTTCACACATTGGCAGGGATAAAGTATTGACACAATAGGTATTATATTTTTTTGCAGTATTTTTGGTCATGATATCTACACTTTAAAAGGATGTCTTAATAAAAATAAAAATGAAATAAATATTAATAAATATATATGTGATATGCTATTAGCAATGTCTATTGGGGTCACTACATAATTATTCACTAAATATGTTAATTCTAAATTAAAATTTGCATAAAAGTAATTAATGAGTTTGCTAATAAAATTAATGGGTTGACCTCTCAAACTACTGACAATAAAATTGAAAATGTAAATTTAAGCAATTTTTTTTTCAAAGATCATTTTAGCACAACACATTAAATTATATCATCGGCCAATTTGATGGATAGTTTGCGTTAAATTACCAAGGGCTTTACCATCAATAAACTTGTGCCAAGAGTTTTAAATGCTGAAATCAGTCATTAATTTTCGAAGAAAAGAAATAAGCACGACAATTTCATTATCTTAGAGAATACCATAAGGTTCCGGTTAAAATTGATTTGATTATCTAACAAATGTTTTTACTCACAAACACAAACTCAATCTTGTAACAAAATGTTAGTCCCAATATGCAAGGTCTCTGGTGAGCTATGTTACCTGAAAAATGCTATAAAAAGCACTTATTACGTTTCGCGAAAGATTTCGTGCAATTGTTGCTACAAATAAATATTTTCTTTTAAAATGAAGACGACGAAATAAATGAAATTTGCTGAATCGAGCGTGCAGCTGTCACCACATCAACCAGACTGACAGAATTTTGACACTTTGACAGAACTCTACTTTTGGGTTGCCAGAAATAAGGTCAGGGTCAGTCGAATTGACCTAATCCAATCAAACGTCAAAAGTTAACCTGCTCACAGTTTCAGTGTTTCAGTCCAATGGCTTTTGTTGTGAGCAATAAAATATTGTCTATGCGTACCACGCGTCGCGTCGCGTTGATTCACTTAGAGCTGCCAAAAAATCGCGTCGCACTGCATCGCTCCACGTTCGCTTTTTACCTCTTACCTCCAAATAAGTTGCTTGGTTTGATACGAACTAAGGTACGAATAACTATTTTTTAAGATAACTCCCGATATAATGGTGATCCCTGTCACTCGTCGTTCGAGACTAAATCGAGAGAAGGGGGTGAAGCAAACGTAACTTCGAACTTCGATTTCCAAAGTAGGGAACATACGTTTATTCTGAGCCACCAAGAAAAAACCTAATAAACATTTTTTTGTCATAATATTTAAACCGCGGCGTATACATGGATTTGGTTACTTTAGGATACATTTTGACACATTTCGTAAGTAAGGGCGTGGTGGCTTTTCAATCCAAAATAACTATCCGTGGTTTCAATATTGGAAACTAGCATTATCACACGTTTACGTTTCTCGGTTTAGCTGTATTCGACTGTAGCCCGTTTTCGATGAGTTTTCGACCACCAACTAGTATAAACGTTCTTTTCATAGAATCTGAGGTCCTACTTTCAAAATCGCAGTTCGAGGTTACGTTAGCTTCATCTCTGTCACTAGTCATTCGAGACTAAATCGTGAGAAAGGGATGGAGCTAACGTAACTTCGAACTTTGATTTACAAAGTAGGGCCTCTGGTTAAACCGAATGCGGTCGAGGATCGTATCATAATATATAATGGGTTAAAATTACAAAATGGGTAAAAAGAATGGTCAATATACCTATATTATATAATTATCTTTTATCTTTTTTTATTTTTTATCTTTTAGACTAGCGGCCCGCCAGCGGCTTCACCCCGCTGCAAATTTCCGACTTTCCCAGTGGATTTTTTTAAATAATTCTGCGTGATTTTCTTATTTTTTTTAAATGTAAGAACCTTCTACAAAGAATTAGAAAACATTATAAAAAAAAGATGTATGAAATCCGTAAAGCCGTTCTCAAGTTATAGCGTGACCAGGAGAAATAGGGGTTCATTTTTACTTAAAACCATACAGTTATTATAATACAGTTATAATGGTTTATTTCTGAACTTTTAAGGCCATTGTATAGAACCCATTAGTAGGGGGAGGTTAGGTCTAAAGCTTCCGGTTTCAGAAAAAATACATTTAGGCTGGGTTTTATAAAGATCCGTTAGATCAAATTTCGGTCAGGAATGTCAAAACTTGTATGAAGTTACTAAAATTTGATCTGACATATTTACTAACGGAGCTTTATAAAACCGGGCCTTATAGGTATATGTCACGACAATCATGTATTTTGAACTTTTTATTTTACGATACGTACCCACCCATTCCGTCACCCAGCTTTTCCCAGTTGTCTTAACGAGTACCTAGTCTTACCAGTCGAACTACTGGGAACTGGAATAAGACTTACTCCGAGATTAGTCTATACAAAATCGGCGTTTAATCTAGGTATACGACCTTATTCTAGTTTGGTGAAATGCGACCTAAGGGCAGATTCGACCAAACTGGAATAAGGTCTTATACCTAGATTAAACGCCGAATTTGTATGGACTAATCTCGGATTAAGTCTTATTCCAGTTTGGTCGAATCAGCCCTTAGTAGTGAACCCACTGACTGCAAAAGAGAAACGCTTACACTTTAGTATCTGAAGACAATCTGTTACGACGTCGCCGGAGCTCCTATTTCTGGATGGTTTTGGCCCTTCGGGCCTGATATAAAAAAGGAACCTAACCTATATATCAGTAAGTCTATTGTGAAGGAAATTCTCAGTAGTTCAACTACTCGGTAAGACTACTGGGATTATTGGAATGCGCCATTAATCTGAACTCCAATCAGACAATTAGTGAATTACTACTTAAGGTCAATGTGGCTAATTCCGTCTACGGGGCTATGCCGTCATATACACGCCTGCGTTGAATCTAAGCACAGTACGCCGCTGCCGACTCAGTCTATAAAGCAGCAGGGCTTTCTAGTTCAAACTAAGAAACACAGATAGCGCTGTACAATCTACGAAGAAAAATATCTGCTTTCGAACTTCAGTTGTGTTCCGAAGTCGAAACTGGAGTGTAGTGATATGCAGTTTTACCAAAGATAAATATAAAACAGTTAGATTTCTAACTATATTTGTGTGCTTATTACAATGTTTAAGATATTTCTAAAACTATCTGCCTGTTTATTGTGCGTAAAAGTCCGCTGGTTTTAAGTAATTCACCGTGTTAAATTAGGAACCTCAAAATGACGAAGTGGGAAACTCCGTACATAATAAAAGGGGCTAAGCCATCATATGCCGGTATTTCCCGATTCCAGATGTTGTCAACCATGTTTTTAGTGTGGTAATTTTTAAGAATCTTTTTATAAGCAACAATTTATAATAGCTGATTATTTTTCTTTAAATGATAAATAATAATTCTAGAATGTATTAAAAGTTGTAATAATCACGAAAATAGTACTAAATTCTCATATTTATTAAATGTATTTATTAGTAAGTAAGAAAGTACTTATTTTATTTTCTTTCGGCAAATTAATATCATCTCTGTAAAATGAGCGATAATTGAAAAACGATTATAAAAGATGTTACCTACCTTACATTTTAGCCCAGTGTTAAACAAAATCTCTTCCTAATTGTTGTAGGATTCGTAAATATATTTGTTTTATAACTTTAACATAAACAATTATGAAGTTATTTAAGAAAATACGCAAAAATCGACCATCCCTCCCTTATCTCTGAAAGTACTGGCCCCAATATGGTCAATTTTCGCCTATTTTCTTAAATAACATAAAAAACTGTTTACTTATGTTAAAGACAAATATATTTGAGATGCTCACAACAAGCCCTTTCATTTGACTTGTCACACAATAAGGATTGGGAAACTTTTTTTTGATTTCCTAATTTATCCCCCAAAAGTAGCCCCCAAGTTTGAACAAATTCAGTTATTTATGTTACGCGTCCGTCTTTGAGTCACCGACTTACATAATCGTACCAAATTTCAACTCGATCGCTCCAGTAGTCCTGGAGCAAATCTGCTGTGACAGACAGACTAGCAGACAGGTATATGGTGTGGAGACGGAACCTCTCCACGCGAGTCGAACTCTCTTATTACTTTTTAAATCAAATTGTTAATTACAAACTGACTTTTATTTTAGAGTTAAATGAAAAGTCTGCGGATGGTATCTATGTCAGACAGACGACAATAATGATAAATGCATAGTCATAGAGACAATTCATTCTATTAATTATCGTGGTAGGAATTGAATTGTTATGTCAATGAAAACTGTCCAGTGTGTTGATCGACCCGTTAACGATGGCTCGGGCTAATTATTTCTATTAAATTAGTCAAAGCCATGACGACCAATTTAAGTACTTCAGTACACTGTAAGTATAGTGCATTAAGCCACAGTTGATAAAAAATATAGAAAAAATATATAATGAGAAAATCTTAAAAAGGTTGAGCTCATCTGATTGCCAAATCATGCCGGAATAACCCCAAAAAAATATTTTTGCCGATAACTTTTATTGTGAATCTTATTTTCAAGGTTTGAAAGCACATATTTGATTGAAATCTGCGTGTCTTTATTTTCCACTAACATAGACTTGAAAAATCTTCGTTATACTAGGGAAACATCTTTTAAGACGGAATAGCCCCATTTTTTTGGGAAATTCCGTCTACCTGACTGTTTTTAAAAAAACATTTATAATAAATTATGCAAGTTAGATACAATGAATTTCATAATTTACCTTGAAAGCCAAGTCAATTGTTAGCCAACTACATGCGCGCCATGGGTAAATAGTATAAATAAAACGCCTCAAATTTTCAACCAAAGTTGAACTAGCTCAAAAATATGACGGAATTAGCCACATTGACCTTACGTGCTTTGTGTAACCAGAGTTACCAGTGATACATATACATAAGGTCGACCTTTGCACGAGCACTCAAGTCGTTAGGGCCGGCGCACATACAGCGCAGACTTTTTCATTGTCAAAGTATAATCGTCTTTGGCAGTGTTGAAATAAGATCGAAATTAATTAATACTCATGCTCAGCGAGGCGCTTCGCTGTAACGCTGTACGCTTTTATGCAAACCGGCCCTTAGGAATATGTTAAGCCGGCCATACATGTTACGGTTACCGGAGAGGTCTACCCTCAGGGTCTACCTGTGCAGGCGACCGGCCGGTAAACCGGTGCGTGTGTGCCGTGTCCTGACGTGAATGGCCGGCATTAGATGCATGGTCTGAGATTTGCGATAAGCATAAGTAATCCGGAAAAAAAAACCAATGCGTACTTGCAGAATATATATACCTTTATTAATACATTTTTTTATAATTTTCTTGCTTGTCATGACGCTTACTATCTTCAACAATATGTAACAGCATAATTCGATTTACATAGATATTAGTTACGAAGGGGAAATATCTAAAATAATATAACTAACAAGCTAATCATATAACACAAACAAAAACGTTTTAAACTTTATACAGTTAATCTTAGATCCCCGAAATAAAACAATGTAAATCTTAATTTCATCCGAAACTTGCTCCCAATGATTGCCCAAACATTCCGCTCAGGGGTTTCCTAAAATAGAGGTTCGAAGAAAAGCCTTCTTTATCTTTTCAGTTAGTTACATTAAATCTACTAATGCTCAGGACATTCTGGTTATTTAGAGACAAAAACGAGAAAAAATAGAAAGTTTATTTTAAAGGTTATTATAAAGGTTCTCAAATGGAAGCATAATAGAAGTTAGAGCCGCAATTGCCTCATATAATCTTGATTTTTAACCACTTCAAAAAAAGGAGGTTCTGTGTTTGTCCCGTATACATTGTATCTTCGCGATTATCTCAAAAACTATTGCTCTGTTTTGCAAAAGTCTTTTGCAAATTTAATCCAAGCACAGTTGACTACAAAGATATACTTTTGAACCTGATTTCAATGAAATAAGGTTCCATTGTCTTTGCTATCGACTGTATTTCTGAGATGGATCTTGGATCTAATACACCACGATTTTCACGCGATTGCTTGTGCCAAGCTTGAAAGGGTTATTCCCAATTGTCCGCACCTTTGTCCACACTGCGGACAACTGGGTTTTTTTTTCAGTTGTCCGCGCTCTAGGGCCGAATTAGCGGCTCTAGGGTGCGGACAAAGGGGTGCGGACAACTGGGATTAGCCGGCTTGGAACAGCCCGAGGCCCGTTTCACGAAGCTACAAGTTACAAATTACAAGCGGAAGTCTCTTTCTAACTCCTTTTGCTAGAAAGGGAGTTCCGCTTGTAATTTGTAACTTGTTGCTTCGTGAAACGGGCCACTGGAGTCCGTGTAATACTGGTTATCTACACAATTATCTTAATTAACTACGACACCGATTTGGCACTATAATGTAATACAGCAATAGTGGTCATAGTGCATTTATCCAATGGTCCCTAATCTTGTGATACATCAATACTTATTTGTAAAACACTATAACTTATATACAGTATTATTTAGTGGTAATCCATTTTTTTTATTATCAGTACATTATTATGGCTGGTTATTATAAAAAACATTATTATTGCCGGAATGTCAGTGTTAATGCGGCTTCTAAGCTTGATTTCTCTTTAGTTCTTTAAGGTAAGGGTCTCCCCACATCTATGTAGATACCCTAAGTCGATCACAGTTCACAATGTAAAAAGGAATCGCTTACCATTAAAAACGTTTGCAATTAGGTATTTGGTAGACTTATTTTTACAAACCCTAACGGTAGGCCTATCATCGAATTGCCATAAATTAAAGAATCAGTAGCCAAACGATAGGGTTTCCCTATCGATAAGCTTAATTCTCAATAGTTTTAAGCTATTTTTGGCGTTGTAAAGGTTTTAGCTCAAACGTCAATTTATAATTTTGTCTCGTACAATGCAAGTAAGTAGATCAATAATTATAATTTACAGCCTTTTTAGAATATTTGCGTAAGATACAGTCAAATTTAAAATGCATTTTCTGGAGGCCGAACCCATCCTGATTGCACGTTAGTAAAGGTTGTCGTGATTCCCAACCGTCTGGTAAGCAAGATACCTAACGCCGCAAACCAACTAGGCAAAATCCTCGACCAGCTATAATCACACGTAAATCAAAGTAAAAGAATCAACATTAAAACTAAATTATTTTCGTGATGCATAAAATATACAAATAAAACCGAATAATTATCTAAACTTAACTAAGTTCCCTTTAAAACTGACGATTGAGAACTGAATAGAATAAATAATAACCACAAATGATTTATAATATTCATTTAAACGTGCCAACTGATCACATGGTACCTCTTCCCGTACTTTAGGAAATTAACAACAATAAAAATCATTATGCCATTACAAATACAAAAATCGATAATATTTAAGCCTTAATTAAATATACATATTTCATTATGTTCTAAAAAGATTTTTAGCCCTTTGAACGCCAAGAACCACTAAAGTGGTCGTGTACTGTCGTGCCTACCACGCCATCGACCCATTTAGTGGTCACAGATACATAACAGTGCAAAATAGACCCGAGTATTAGTGACGTAAGGTTGACATTAGCTGTGGTTTTCAGCTGTCATTGGCATGTGAGGACGACGTTTGTATCAAGTCAAAGGGTTAGGGCGCATAACGTCCCACTCGCAGAATGTCCCTTCGCCCCTTTCGCGAAATGTCCCTTTCCTAAATGTCCCTTACGCAAAATGACCCTTCTGCAAAAGGTCCCGTTCGCAAAACGTCCCTTCACATAAATAAAGTCCCGTTCGCAAAACGTCCCTTTCGCAAAATGACCCGTTCGCAAAACGTCCCTTTCGCACAATGACCCGTTCGCAAAACGTTTCTTTCGATGAGAAGACTCTACTTAAACAAGCTTTTTCCAGGCGGGACATTTTGCGAATGGGTCATTTCGCAGACGGGACGTTTTGCGATAGGGGCGTTATGCAATAGGGACGTTTTGCGAAAGGGGTGGGACCTTTTAAGAAAGGGACGTTTTGTGAATGGGGTATTTTACATAAGGGACCATTTGCAGAGAAGACTTTTTGCGAATGGGACGTAATTTTGCTGGAGGGAGTTTTGCGAGTGGGACGTTATGCGCCCTAACCAGTCAAAGGCGTTCAAAGGGTTAAACTTCAACAGAGCTGACAAGATAAAAACAATATTTTTGTGATTAATCCGATCTACACTTATGTAGTTAAGTAGTAAGTTGGGTCGCAGGTTTTACTTTGCTAGAACTGGCTAAAGTTAACACACAACTTAATTAAAATAGTCAAAAAAACAAAACCCCACGGCATTTCAACACATACGTTTCAATTCTATTTATAACGTTGAATAGGGCAACCAATAATAAAAATGCAGAAATAGTAAACTACGAAACTACAACACAAAAGCGTGAATACAATTGGATTAATTCAAAATGGGAGATTCGAATCTTCACTGAGCTACTCCGCAGTGATAGATAGGATCAAGACATTTGCATCGCTAAAGTGTCACAATAGTGGGGAGCAGAGCGCGAGAGCAGGGAAGTTTCGAGCGTTGTCTCAAGGTCCGGTTAGCGGGGGGGCAAAAATACCAGAATTTCAAAATACCTCAAAAATTCTCAACTGGAATATTATTTTTACATACCCAGTATTTCGAATCCGGTGTTTATAGAATCCAAGCGTAGTCTAGTCTGGTATTTTTAAATTCTTAAATTTTGGATGAGCGGGTTCGGAATAGGGACTAGGGAGTCAGTCGTCACTGATGCGGCGCTTCTTCTTGGAGCCCTTCTTCTTTTCCATAGCTTCCATGCGCATGTCTTCCAAGTCCTCCATTATTCCTGGGGCAAAATACACGTCGCAGATTTATTTATTACTGATAATGACTTTATTTTTGTAAAGTTTACAGTAATGTTATAAGCCCGAATGATGCAACATTTTTTATAATCACCAAGGCTTTTATTTCACCGTTTACTTTATAAATGTTGTTATCGTATTTGTACCGTTTTTATAGCTCTTATTAACTGGTCATTCGAAGGCAGTCGATTTGCGATAGTGTTAAAAATTATACAGAATTAAGGTGCTAAAAATGACTTAGACTTGAATTGTTATGTAACCAAAGTCTCAAATGTATACACCGCAAAATCTCAAAAAGATGCATAAATATTTTGCCCTTTGTTATACACTTCATATCGCACCAGGAAATTGAATTAAATATTCTTTGACGTCATCCAGTTGTTATCCGGGAGCTATCCCCGTATGACGTAAGTCCGTAAGTGGTACTTACCGAGCTTTTTACTGATGTACTCCTCCCGCTGCTGGCGCGCGAAGCTGGACTCCATGTCGGGATCATCGTCGTCGTCCATGTACCGGTACCTAGATAACGAGGAAACTTATTACACGTTCACACAACACACAAGCGTTCAGTCTCAAGACAATGTTTTAATGTTCATTGATTGTGATGATTTACTTACTTAGATTTATCGTATCCAAATATCTCCTTTATGTGTGTAGAGTAATCCATGTTTTCGTCGCCGTCATCGATGAAATCGTCCATTTCCGAGTCATATTCGGATTCAGAGTCAATAGCGCGACCTATAAGTTAAAGGAATCATCATAGTAAGCACTCCACCTGGGAAATATTACACATAATTCAACATGTCCAAACACTTTGCATCTGACAACCATCAGTCTAGAGATTATTCTGATCTTTATCCACATTTTTCAATGATATTTTACGTTTACACTTGTGCAAAGTGGCAGCCGAATGGAGCATCTGCAAATTGGTCAAAATTTACTTGATCATCCATTCTAACTACATGAATGCAAAGATAATATTTGTTTAAAAAAGAATACATACGTTTCTGTTTTCTTCTGATATCATCAGATTGCACCTTCCTTCGTACGTCGCCCGGTGGGAACTGCCTTCCCTCGGGCCTCTTGCCTCCATTCTGCTCAGGCTTAATGCCATTTTTACCGAGCCCCTTGACATGCTTGTCGAAGTCAAAGGTGTTTGAGATCTTGGGTTTATTAGTCTCAGCTTGAGATTTGCCAGAAGACCTTTCATCGGGTCGTTTAGATGAACTTTTCTCTTGCAAGGCCTTCTGTTTAGCTGCTAGCAGAGCTCTCTCTCTATCAATCCGCTGCACCTCCTGCTCTCTCCCTTTCGGCGGCAACTTGCCCTGAGAGCTGTGGCCATTTATGTACTTGCTTTCACCATTCTTGTTTGGTATAGAAAACTTCTTATCATTTGAATTTTTATCTATCCTATAGGTGTTCTGGCTTTTTAAATCTATACTCTTCTTGACGTCTTGCCTGCCCTGGTCCTTCGAGCTAGACTTGTTTTTATCTACATCTTTAGTTCTATCTGAAGATTTGCTAGATTCCAGTTTAATCTTTGTTTTCTCTAACTTTTCCCTATCTCTACTAAGTCGTTCCATTTCTCTGTCTATCCGTTCTCTCTCAGCTTTCAATTTTTCAAACATCAATTTCTCCTTATCCCTTTCAGCCTTATCCTTGTCTAGTCTTGGTTTCTCTTTTTGAATTTTCTCGGATCTGTCTCTGTCGCTAACTGACCTTTCCTTACTTCTCTCATTTATTTTTTCCATTTTTTGTAGAGACGACGAGCCTGTCGCTCTTTCGCCAATTTTTGGGATTCGCCCAAAACCACCAGACTCTGGCTTTCTTTCTTTCTCAGCAGGTCTGTCATCTTTTTGGGCTGAAAACAAATTAGAAAACTAAAGACCTGAGCATAAAACAAATAGGTAATGTAATGACCAAGCTCAAAACAAATAAAAAATAGTACATGTTGGATAAGACAAAGTCCTACAAAAGCGAACTTAACCCTTTACGGGATCTCTGCAAGCTTACCTCTGGAAGATTTTAAAAAAGTAGTAAAAGCAAATAACGGACTTATAATACTAACGCACAAAAATAAAGACGATAAGAAACAATACACGATAATATAAGTATGCGCTTGTTGAGGCTGCATTTTCTAATATAGTGTCTGGACCCTTATTCTCGTGACTTCGAGATGATTTTTCATGCGATATGCACTGTCAACTGCGTACATTTTTTTGACATATCTCGCATGAAAAATCATCTCGAACTCACGATAATTGGGTCCCTGGTGTGTATCTTACGTTTCCTCCCAGCGTTCTTCTCGGCGTCGAGGCGCTCCTGGCGGCGGCGGCGGCGCTCCACCTCCTCCTCGTACTCGCGGCGCTGCTTCTTGGTCATGAGCCGCTCGGGCGCGCCCTCGGCCTTGCTCGGCGCCGGCTTGGCCACGATCTCCACAGGCGCGCTCTTCTTCTCCTCCGCTATCTTCAGCAGCTGGTTGAAGTCCATGGGCGGAGGCGCCGGCTTACGAAACTTTGGCTTCTCCGGCTTCTCATCTTTCTTCTTCTCCGGCTCGTACTTCTGAGGCGGACTGGAGTCTCTCTCTGTGATGAATTAAATTTGGTTTTCAAAGTTTAATAGTTTTAATGTGAAACATATCCCATGATGGTCCTAAACTTCAATACGATATGGGTTATACCCACTTGTTTCCCCTTTGTTGTCACTGTTATCTAATGTTTTTTTCCCCCAGATGTGAACAGGTAACAAATTCAAAACTTTCATTTCAGGGGTCCCGATATAAGTAATAGTTAGTAAAGTTACTCATTGTTTGTGTTAGGGCCTGTTTCACAATCGTCAAGTAAAGCATATCTGACACATAAATTTAGCCCTTTCCTTTTCTTACACTTGAACATACACAAGGAGAGAGCTAACTTTAACTGCCACATAAATTTACTGTCGATTGTGAAACAGGCCCTTAGTAGAATACATATACTTGTCGACTTTAATTTAGATACTTTACAATTTTACTGTGTAAAAGAAAATACAGGCGCATAACGTCCCACTCGCAGAATGTCCCTTTGTCCCTTTCGCGAAATGCCCCTTTCCTAAATGTCCCTTACGCAAAACGACCCTTCTGCAAAAGGTCCTATTCGCAAAACGTCCCTTCACATGAATAAAGTCCCGTTCGCAAAACGTCCCTTTCGCAAAATGACCCTTTCGCAAAATGACCCGTTCGCAACACGTTCCTTTCGCAAAACCCGTTCGCAAAACGTCCCCTTCGCAAAATGACCCGTTCGCAAATCGTTCCTTCCCATGAGAAGACTCCTAGTCTCTACTTAAACAAGCTTTTTCCGGGCGGGACATTTTGCGAATGGGTCATTTCGCAGACGGGACGTTTTGTGAAAGGGACGTTATGCAGTAGGGACTTTCAGCGAAAGGGGCTTTCTCAGAAGGGACGTTTTGCGAATGGGACGTAATTTTGGTGGAGGGACGTTTTGCGAGTGGGACGTTATGCGCCCTAACCGGGTAGTAGGTAGGTAAATTATAACAGAATACAAATCGATTACATTTCCTCTATAAACGTTATTGATGCCATGACCGAAAAACGAATGCGATTTAAATTAGCGGCATCACTAAATTTACCTAATGACGTCGGTCCCAGGCACAAGATATGAAAAATATTATATTTATTTAAATCTTAAAGAAACATGGATGTACATAATATTATTAATCCAATGGCACCTGTTAACTGATAGCCTGGCTGCCTGACTCAAAATATGTAGGTATTACTAAAAATTAAGCAATATAAAAATGTTTTCTATTCTATTCTATTCTAAAAAATACAAACACTTTTTCGTATGTGAGTTTCAGAGATGAAAATAATATTAATTTCTTACACACACTTGGCATTTTTACGCCTTAATAAACAAGTGTACAACTTTGATTTTTTTTTCAGTTACAACAGGTGGAAATAAATATAGCAAAAGTTTACAATAGTAACAAAGTTGTGTGAACAGATGGAAATAGCTTACTAAAATGTATAAAAAAAGGTATCGAAAATATTTTCTATTCCAAACACTACATGCCATGCTACATAAAGGTATTTATTTGAATTATCACATGTACCTACAGCTAAAGCTGGGCATTCACGACCGCTCCAACAAGCCGAATAGAGCAGCGCCGCGCCAAAATCGATCCGTGAATTTCAATACTGTAGCGTTTAAAAGTTCTTGGAGCGGTCCGTTGGATTTCAATATGGACGGAAAGCCAGCGTGACGCGCCAACGCGCTATCCAAATGGAACTATCGTGAATGTAGAAATTCAACGTTGGAACACGGCACGCCTCCGCGCCAAGCCAAATGTCATCGTAGTAAATGCGTTCTCTGGCTGCCATTTTCTTATCAGTCTGCTACGTGATGTCGCATGGCGTGACGCGCCCGTGAATGTGGTCAAAATATTACGCCCAACCAATTGTATACTCTCCATATGTCGGCGAGACAAACGGCGCGTCTGTGAATGCCCTGCTTAACACATAAACACTACAAAACACAAGAACAAGTTATTTTTATCATTTATTAGCCCTCGCTTCACTTCGATTTATGTGAGTTCTCTGTAACACCCGTACATAATATAGAATATATTAATATTATACATAAAAACCTTCCTCTTGAATCACTCTCTATTGTATTAACAATTTACAATTTCTTTCTATGGAGACACAACACAATTCGCCCTCATATCTATATCATTAATTTTATTATGTCAAAAATCAGATTGACAAATTCATAACTATATTCTCCATTAATGGCTGCGCTGCATTAATAACTTATTTTTATTACTGCATCCCAAAAAAGTATTAAATTGAAATTAGATTAATTAAATCATATCAGCTCAGTTTCCAAAATACTAATATTTCATACACACTTCTTATCACATATTGATCTAAATCCAACTGAAGATGAACAGGATAAGCAAAAAATATTTTAACAATGAAAAAAATCTGCCATTCCAGTTATTGTTTTTAAGTTTTCTAATACTATTTTGTTGGATTTTAGTTTTGGTCCTTGTATTTGTGGTAATCAATACATTTTCAACATTAAAATAGTTATAGCATTTTCACTGAAAAATTGTACCTCTTTATAGGGTACAACTTTTTTCCTGCAACTTCCTGTATGATAATTAGGCCGATTCAAAAATAAAGTACATCAAATGAACACTATGACCGTTTACAAAACTATTAACCTGATATAAAATTAATTTCAAAAAAATCGTAACTGGCCTAGGGTATTGATGAAACCCACATTAAAATCTGTTGCATATTTTTAAAAGATCTAATCGTACATACAAAGGGACAGACAGAGGGAGGGAAGGAGAGAGAGGGTTGTTTTATACTATGTAAAGATTTCTAACCCACAAGTCACTCACTCAATGCTTTGTGCATTGTCCACTTTGAGAGTTTACTGATGGTAAACTAATCTGTCTCAGGCAAATTGTTCCACACTTTAATTATGTTGTGGCAGCAGTTTTAAATACACAGAATACACTAAAACATGACATCCCTGAAAACCAGACAAAACTTCATCATTTCTTGTAAGTTACACTTACCCCCATTCTCCGTCCTTCTCCTTCTCTTGTGAGGAACAGGGTCATCCTCATGTGCCAGAGCATTCTTGACTCGCTCCCTAGTGCCGTTCAAATCTTTTTTGACATACTTTTCTGAAACAAGGTCATAAAGATAAAATTTATAGCAATACAAATAAAAAATAACAATTACACAAAATGAGTTAATACTAGAATTGAAGGTATTAATTGGATTCTTCTTGCTCATTTTTCTTGATCAAATAATGCTGTTGTAGGACACAATAGTATTTATTTAAATCTTTGCAGTACTCTGAAGGCAGCAAACACCAGACCAATAATGAAGCGCTTAAAAATAACATGGTATTGTGGTGCACTTATGAATATATAAATGCATTCATGCAATATTCCGTCATCAGTCCTTGAACTGCTGACAAAGCGAGGTTAAAATATAATCAAATCTTCAATCTTATCACTTCATTGAAATCAAATAGGTATCTTTAGACATATTCATGAGGATGTTAGTTCAAAGATATCATATCATCGGTGCTACTGCAATACCGCATAATGAACCAATTAAATAAGGAGCAAAAAAACACCCTAGCAAGTAAGAAGGTAAGGTATATTTTGCAACTTATTGAATTTGTTACTTACGCAGTATTGCAGTATCACCGACGAAATAGAACAGAATACAACACATTTATTTTGCTTAAGATTTACATATTTTTACAGTGTGTGAATAGGAGTGTTGCGAAAATGGTAAGATATTCTACAGAAGTATCACACAGTAGTAGCAAATATAACTTACTGCTCACAGGAAACTTTGGTTCATCAGGGATCTTGCTGTATTTCTGCATCATCTTTTCGTAGAGTGCGGCCGCCTCTTGGGACTCATACCCGTAGTCGTCCTGGTCGGGCTGGTCCGGGCCCTCGCGCGTCACGGCCGTGTTGTTGTGGTCCACAGCATCCTCAATCACAGATTTATTAGCGGATTTGATAGTCTTGAGAGTCTTTTGAATCTTCCGTAAGGCTTTGGGGTCACGCATCGCCAGCAACTCCTCCCGTTTCTTCTGTGTCTCCAGCTGTTTCTGCCTTTCTTCTTCATCTTTCTTTGCCAAGAACTTCAAAATATTTTCAGACAATTTATCTTTTTGTCTCTGTTCTTTCTTGGGAGGGTCGAAGCCAGCCCTGTAGTAGGAGTTGCGCTAAAAACAAATCACTCGAGTTATTATTTATCATTTATCTGTCAAAGCCAGTAATTAACACGAAAGTAAAAGTTTTGCAATACAATGAAGCGCTTGAACAGTTAAGATTCATATGCAATGGGAAAGAAACAAACTAGACAGAAGAGAATAACTTATTTTAAATGTATTTAAAATAGGGCACAAAAGTGTATTCTCAAGATACCATAAAAATTAACTCACAGATGACTTTTGTTGTTGATTTCGTTGAGCAGCAAGCAAGGTCTCCCGGAACTCCATTTTATGTGATTTGTTTAAAGTTCTTAGGCACTAATGTAATTAAAACAAAATCATAATAAACTTTTATCAAATCATCTACGATTTTAAGTAAAATACGTGTCAGAAATCACTTCGACGCACGACCCGAGCCATTTTCTGGAAACGTACTGAATAGTGTTACTAGCATTGTCAACACAGATTAAGATATAAGTTACATAGCCCTGGCAATATTGTGTCAATTTTTGAGTTTTTTGACCCCTCGAGTTGTTCTAGTTTTGTTACCATTTTGTTACATTATTTACAGGCTGTTTGGTGTCCTGCCTTTTGGCCCAAATAATTATGTTTGGCAAAATGTATCGTTTCCCAACCGTCTCATTTGCCAACCCAATTTTTTTCTTTAACTGTATAAATATTTCAGGAATTATTTCAGTACAATCGTGTAGAACCGTATAGGTTAGGTTAGGTTAATTTTTATAAAAATCCTGAAACATTTACGGTTACAGAAATAAAAGCGGGTTGGCAAATGAAACAGTAAAGTTGGAAAACGATCCCTTTTGCCAAACATACTTCGCCTATACAAAAGTAACCTACATATACATCGTATTTTTACAGTATATTTAAATAAATAAATCTTAATCCCGATTTTAATATGTTTTTTAAACAAATCATTGCACTATTTTTTATCTAAATAAAAAATCTAATCAGTAACACAAAACACTTATAGTACTGTTATGCTGGCAACAAAAAAGTGACATATGTCAATTTGGCCATCGTTCCTTCTTTTTCTTTCGTGAATTTGACGTTGAAACCGAAAATATGGTTGGTGTTTATTTCTAACTGTTTTATCTAAGTTTATCTATTAAATCGTAATATTTGTTGTAGTTTTTGATGATGTTACTGATGTGAAAAGTGGTAACGATGGTGTCAAGAGGATTATTTAAGTACCGATATAAGTTAGTGATTTTTATCCATAACCTTCCGTTTGCCTACAGGCCACCTCTAAAAAGAAGACCAGGAAGTTAAGAGGACACGTGAGCCATGGGCACGGTCGTATCGGTGAGTAATTCTTACAATGCGTATCCAAAATATATTAACTATTTACCGTCACTTCTAACCTAAAAGCGCCGCTTTGTTTCACTGCATGTTCTTGAGTTTCAAAGAAAGCTGGTTTCATGTTGATGTTTCCGTGTTCCAGGCAAGCACCGCAAGCATCCTGGTGGTCGCGGTAACGCAGGAGGTGAACATCACCACAGAATCAACATGGACAAGTACCATCCAGGATACTTCGGCAAGGTATGGATACGATTACTTTTTTTACCTATATAGTTGTGTTGTTTTTCAGTTAATACCATAGTTATAGCAACCTAGACAAAACAGGCCTTGAAACTTGCAAATATCGACTGTTTATCAGACTGGGTTGGAGCGTAAACAAAAAACCTATAAAGGTCACTATGTTTCAATCTGTGCTCAAGCATTAAAGGCGTTATTTGTTATATCTTCGCCCTGTCTAAAGAGGTACGTTAAATTATCTTGCTGGAAATATTAAATTAATCAACTTTCTAAATAGGATGTATACCTATATAAATGGAAGTCTGTACTTTCAGTGCAGTTTAAACAAAATAAGGGTGTTCTGTGCCATTCCAAACATACCAGTGGCCCGTTTCACGAAGCTTCAAGTTACAAATTACAAGCGGAACTCTCTTTCTAGCAAAAGCAGTTAGTAAGGGACTTCCGCTTGTAATTTGTAACTTGTAGCTTCGTGAAACGGGCCTCTGGTTACAGATTAGATGGAGAAAAATTAAATTATTTAAAAAACAAAAAACCCGACTGCAAAAAAAAAACAACTGAAAAGCGAAAAACAAGCTCTATAATTTATAGAAAATTGTAAGAGCAATGTACTTATTGATATTTATAACAATTTAAATTTAACTTGAATATTTGAAAAGGTATTGCAGGGGACATGCCGTTCCAAATGTTAAATTTTATGAAGAAATAGGATTTGTAATTCATTGCTTGTCCTTTTATTGCAGTCAGGTTTTTTGTTTTTTAAATAATTTAATTTATTTCACTCTTTTTAGTTTTTATTAATAAAATAGTTGTTTAATTAAATTATTACTAAGCGACATATGAGCTCTGGAGCTCGATTTTTTAATGTCGCAAAGCTACAAGTGACAAATTACAAGCGAAACTATGCGAAACTCTCTTTCTAGCAAAAGGAGTTTATTACTTAACATTTGCGTATTTTTTGACTTTCCTGTCAAAATGGTAGCATTAACGTGTTATAATGTATATATATTTGGAATAGGCTATTTAATACCTTTCATTTGATACCCATATTGTTATAATAAAAAAATATTATTTTTTATTCCCCCTCGTTTTTTTTTCGCGGACGCCATATTGAAATTTTATATACCCTATGTCACTTCGGCAATTAAGACGAATCGAATGACACCTCGTATGTTAAAATCCGTCAAGCCGTTTAGGCTGCAGAGCGTGCCCAGAAATAGACATACATA
Organism: Acleris cristana; assembly: GCA_948252455.1. Classification (NCBI taxonomy): domain Eukaryota; kingdom Metazoa; phylum Arthropoda; class Insecta; order Lepidoptera; family Tortricidae; genus Acleris; species Acleris cristana. Next base: position 14,429,621 of record OX411778.1, read on the forward strand.
CATACATACATACATACATACATATATTCATACTTACATACATACATACGCTCGAAAAACATAACCCTCCTTCTGCCGCAGTCGGGTAAAAAGAAAAGGGGTTGGCTTATAGCAGTAAAATTAATTAACAACTATACCTAGTTGAAGAAGTATTATTTGCAACAATAAACCTGATTTAGTGGGGCTTCCAAAGTTTCCAAGTACTTTGCAGTATCTTACTTCTTGCTAACATGTCATTTTGAGATATAGACTTTCTGCATCTGTGGTTGTTTTGCGATCTAGTCTTAATGCTGATCTGGTCATTTTGTAGGTAGATTAAGTTGTTTTGATACCAACCCGAAATTTTGGATATTCTATTCCTAGAATCTGTTATTCAAGACTAAATCTGATAAAAGGATTAGGGAAGAGGTATTTAGACCTGACATTATTGAGTCCTAGATGCAATGGTGCTCGTTTTATTTACTTACTTTGAAATAACTTAATCCTTACTAATATACTACAGTGCATTATATCGTTATTACTTTATCATATTTGCTTTCTAGTCCCCGCATCTTTCATAATTAAAATATTTAGAAGGCACTACATTTGGTATGTTTTTTTACATCCTGCATACTATTGATTAATCGAATGCCTGGATTCAAGCCAAATATGCATACATTAAAAAAATGGGTAAAAAAATTTGGTTTGAATTAAATTCTAAAGAGTTAAGAACTTGCTATCTTTCTAACTAAACCAACCTGCTTATAATTCCTAATATTGTGTGTGATTACTGTTTCCAGTTGGGCATGAGGAACTACCACTTGCGGCGGAACAAGGAGTTCTGCCCCGTGCTGAACCTCGACAAGCTGTGGACCCTGGTGTCTGAGCAGGCGCGCCTGAAGTACGCCTCCGCTACTGACGGCAAGGTGCCTGTCATCAACATTGTTAAGGCTGTAAGTATTCTTTAATAATTATTATTAATGATAAAAACAAATTAGTCTCCTGGCACATCTGCATGTATGTTTGTGCTAAACTGCTACTATGGGATTTACTATGAAACTGATAAACAAATGAAATGTATTTTTTCTACTCGCGTACTATAAATCGCTAATATTGATATCGTTAATGGTGTCAGAATACCACCTATAGCGTAACCGAAGAGTAAAAACAATTCTATAATTAGCGTTGTCATGGTAATAACAGTGCTATAATTTATTATAGCATTGTTATTACCATGGTAACGGTCATTCCGGATATCAGTCTGGGCGTTTAGTTAACACTTGACATCCTAATAATTTGTATACAAACCGTTAAAAACATTTTAACACCAATTAAAATTACGTATATTAAAAATAAAATTAATTTTGAGACTAAATATGTGTTTAAAATAACATTTTTATTCAATTACTAAAAATAGATGGTTAATATCCATCGATTTGTTATTTGGTTACCATGGTTACGTTCAATATGGATATCAACAAAATGGCGTTTCGTTTGGCATTCCAACTTGTTTATGATAAACTGATAGAAACTGTTTTTAGTAACTATTAAAATACGCGTGAAATTTGTTAACATTTATCAATAAAATTTCACAATCTATTAATGCGCATCGGAATGGTGAAAATTTCTTTGATGATAAGTAATTTGTTAGCAGAAAAATCGAGTAAAGTTTACGAGAAAATTTAGCGATTGTTTATTTTTATCATTATGATTTTAAGCTTGTAGAAAAAGTTATGTATGCAACGGTTCACAATTAGCTCTTAAGGTACTCGTGCCTGTATTTAGAGCGCTCGCAAGCTCGCGCTCTAACCTCGGCTCTCGTACCTTAAGAGGCTTCATTATGAACCAGTTACATAAATAACTATTTATCTGCATACACTGTGGTCATGTCAGACAGTAACTTACAATAAACTTCAAAGGTAAACTATCTAGCTAGGCACTGGGACTATTGTTGCAGTTTTATTTAGTATTGTGAAAATGAATTTGACAAGTCCTACAACAGCAGGCCCTTGCAGTATATTGTGAAATGACTCAAGTAGTTTGATAAAACTGCATCTCTCTCACTCGCCTTAAACTATTCAATTATTCTAAAAAAAACCTCTCAACACTGATGTAGATTTCAGTGTTACAACTAAGCATTCCCTATTAACAATTTTACATGCACTGGCCAGTCAAAATGTGTCATGAAAGACCATAACAAATAAAAAAGGTAACAGCTTTTGCCTATCTACGTCTTTCTCTTAAGTTCAAATGACAAGTAAAAGGGATTTGGCATACTAAATTTTCGAATTTAGTGATTCATAGTAATCGTATCAAAAGTACCGTAATCAATAATCCCTGTCATAGGCTTTATACATGTCTTGAGTCAGAGTTTTGTATGTTTATTATGAATTGACGTCTAAATGAATGGATAGTCTGATATAATGCATATTTAAATCTAGGGCATGCATGTTTCAATTTTGCATTTGTAATAGGCTATCTCTCCATCCATGCAGTACAATCTACTAATGTACTAGACTTTTTCTAAATATTGATGAAGTTGAGAACAGTAAGAGCGGGCTCCCACTTATCGGGTGTTGGATCTGTCAAAATATTGGGTGTTCTGGTGGCATTATATTTGATATGAGGCTGTTCACATCTATCTTGCACTGATGCCCCACTTTAAAACAATACTGTTGCCAACATTATCAATATTTAGAACCTTCAATTTTAGTTTTAATAATATTTCATTCTTATTGGACGGGCCAGGCTGGGGTTTCTTATTGTATATCCCGCATGGATTAATAGTTGGTCCGATTTTTCCAATCCTCAGATAAAAATGAAGTTGTTCACCAGACCATAACGAGTTTTATTTATTTATTTCAGGGTTACTACAAGCTTCTTGGCAAAGGAAAGCTTCCCAAACAGCCTGTGATCGTCAAAGCCAAGTTCTTCTCAAAGACGGCCGAGAAGAAGATCAAGGATGTGGGCGGTGTGTGCGTCCTTTCTGCGTAATTTAAGTGTAAAATAAAACCTTAAAACCCAGTCAGTTTTATTTGTGGTTTATTCCTTCTAGTTCCTGGAGATTGGAGAAACTCCAAATATTCAATAATAACGAAAATTACTATAGCAGGGCCGAGATTCCAGGCGAAACCATATTCGTTCGAGGACAATTCTGATGCAGTTGACATAACTGCATCAAAACTGCATTACAACCGTGGAGTCCGCTTGTAGTTAATCCAACATCAGGGACTATATCAGTTCTCGGGTCATTCGAGATGAATCTATCTTGAATCTGAATGGAATGACAGCGTCACTTCTATGGAATCTCGAATAGGAATTCATTTCGATCGCGACCGAGAATCGCCTCACTGGAACAAATAACTCATCACAGCTCTTACCGGGAAAATCAGGCCCTAGGCCAAGATGCATTCGGTATTTGTTATCGTTATTAAAATGTCTATGATTGACGTAAGCTATCAGACGGTCGTGTATTCTTTTTCAGTTTTCGAATATCTTTTACCTTAGCCTAGCGTTAAGCAACTTGTCAAGCCTCACAGCGCCTCAATATTCGATATATTATTATCTATTAGATAGATAAAACGGGCCAAGTGCGAGTTGAACTCGATTCTGTACATACATACGTAATTTTTTTAAATTATTTTTATGATATAATTCTTATAGGTTTTCCTATACTTAATCTATAGCAATTAACTACATTTTGTTTTTTTTTTTTCTAATTTTAGGCTCGGTAGTTTCGGATATCAGGGGGGAATGGTCAATTTTCGTCCTCTTTCATGAATAAAATCAAAACTATTTATTTTACTATAATAACAAAAATATATTTGAGATTCTTATAACGAGCCCTTGCATTTTGATATATGACACAGTAAGGCTGCGGCTCCACTCAGGCGGAGACCAGCGGAGCTGAGTGGAACAGAGCTGTGAAAAGAGCTAAGTGATTCCACTGAGGCGGAGACGAGCGGAGCTGAGTGGATTGTACAATGTAGTGATGCAGTTAATCCTCTCCGCTCCGCTCGTCTCCGCCTCAGTGGGCGGCTCCACCGGTTTGCAAAACTTTTTTTTTTAATTTCCTTATTTGTCCCCCGAAAATGACAGGTATTTAAAAAAGAAAAATTACTTTGCTCGTCTGTGTTTGGGTCATCAATTTACATATGTGTACCAAATTTCAATTCAATCGGTCCAGTAGTTTCGTAGCAAATTGGCTGTGACAGGCAGACGCACGAGTGATCCTATAAGGGTTCCGTTTTTTCATTTTTTGTATGGAACCCTAAAAACCCCCGATATAATGGTGACCCCTTTTAGAGCTGACCTGTTTTAAACGGCCCAACCGATTTCCATGAAACCTAGCTAAGAACCAACGCTAGAAAACCTGCTTTCAAATAAAAAAACCGCATCCAAATCTGTTCACCCTTTTAGCAGTTACGGTGCCACATACACACACACACACATAGCGGTCAAACTTATAACACCCTACTGCGTCGGGCGTTAGTAACAATTCTAAAAACAATGGCTGGTCGGTCGCATAGCGAGGACTTGCTCAGCGAACCTCGCCGTACGGGGGACAATTACCTTGAAGAATATCATGCTCATTACGTTGACGATGCAGTTAGCCTAGTTGGTAGTGACCCTGCCCCATACGCCTAGTGTCATTTATTTACCAGTTGTCCGTTCTGCGAGCGAAGATATACGGGAAAATTAGGTACCTACTACTATATATACTGACATTGAGTACGAATTAGTGTGACTAAGGGTGCGGATTAGTGGGAAAATATTTTTCTATCTGTTTCACTATCAAAATGGTTCGGAGGAGTGGGAATACCCCAACTGTTCGTATATAGAATTAATCGGTACTTTGTCCCCTCCAGCATATCAAAGGTTTTAACCTCAAGTTGTTAACACAGAAACATCAATATTATGTTCTCCAAATATCGAAAAAAATCTTCTATAGGTATCTATGTGTGGTGATAATTAAAACAGCGTTTATAAATAATATCATTATAATTAGTTGCACAATTTCAAGCATTATAAGTGAAATGTTAAAAGCATAATCGAGATTATTCATTATTATTACATTATGTCGATCTACAACTAGTCTACGGCAGTATATTTACTTTAAATTGAATCCCCATGTCAGATTTGATTATGCAGCACTAACTTAAAATGACATAGTTCTAGCAATGATAAAAAAGCTTACAGGTAAGTAAGTACCAGTGAATGTAAAATGCAATAATTGCAATTCTCCTACAATTTCAATACACTATATTATGTTATGGCAAATCATTTGATTGCTACTCATGTTATTTTCCCACATGTATAACTCAAAGTATCAAGCTAGTTGTTACTACTGAAACCACCAACTAGCCAACTAATAATTATACTTCTTATGTAACTTCTCAAGTGTAAATAGTAACAGTGTGGGTTGATCTTATTTGTTCAACGGGTGTTTGTGACGGGGTACCCTCAGAGGGCCGCGCCTGCTTGGCCTTCTTACGCGCAGCATCACTCTCTGCATAGTACATGCCCAATCTTGTCTTAATAGCAGAAAGTGCTGCACCATTTATTTCATAATGGAATATGTTGGTATATCTCCATTGCTTCACAAGAGGACCCCGTTTTCTTTCTTTCTTCACTTTCTTTTCTTTCACATTACCCCCTTGTCCCTGAGAAGTATCTGGGTTTTGGGGGTATACGAGCGCAGGGTTTGATGATGCCGTTGGTTCTGCCTTAGTCTGCAGCACAATGTAAGCTGTGGTAGGCTGAGGTCTTGCAGCAGCAGCAGAATGAAGTAGGATGCCCATACTCTGAGCTCCAGTTGGGGCCTGATAGAAATTAGTTTGAGTTCCTGTGGTAGCAAGGGCAGCAGTTTGATACTGATTTTGGAAGTAGTTTTCAGCCAAGTTGACAAGGTGGCCACTACCAGGATATGCAAGCGGAGTAAATGTTTCTTGTGGAACTGGAGTCTGCTGAGACTGGGAAGGCATCTCACTGGGCAAGGATACTTCAGAACTTCTTTTAGATTTAGGCATTGTAGCTGTAATGTTGTCTGGGTCATAGCTCTTGATATAGTCCTTCCACATTTTAGAGATATTAATCTCTAACCCAGCAATTTTGTCCAATCTAATAAAGTCTTTCAGGCGATGTGTGTGCACAATTGAATAAATGTGATTTTTGATCTGCTCAATAACACCTGTGGGCAGCCTAATTTCTCCCGAGCGTCGGTGACTGTTCTTCCCGCGGTTGTCACTGGGGAACATCACACCATCATCCATCTTTTTGCAAAGTACTCTGACCTTTCTCTCAGTGATGGCATGAATGTTTTTGAATGCTGTCTGGCAGACCTGAGACTCTCTACCTTTAACACGGATAAAATATTCAAAAGTGCATGTGCGTCGGCTGCTGGATTTAACTCTCTTGCGTTTGACATCTACTTGTCTCATTAGACCAAACAGATAGGCATTCTGCTCGTCATGAGTTTTCATGGAATAAAAGCCATCAAATGTTTTCAATCTTATATCCTGTGGGACTTTCTGGAAGCATTTGCGGCGACAGTTGCAGTCAGGGCCTGGCTCTTTGGCAGGAACTAATTTGCCATTTGCGTTTATGTACTCCAGCCCTGCTATTCTTAGCCGTTTTTGTTTTTGCTTGTGCCATTCTAAAATAAGGAAAAAATCGGTAAACATCAATCATCAAAGCAAATAAAAGAAGAGCAAAAATGCATACAGGGATTTGTAGTAGACATTTGTAGTAAAGCGCGTATGTCACATACTTTAGGGGTTTAACATTAACATATTTACCCGTGGGACAACGTTTATAAGGAAAAACTTTGCGAAATAACTATTTCAAGTCTTTAACTTACGTGTCAAGAAAGTAATAAGAGTCAAAAATGGAACATTCCGAGAGCCTCATGTCGAAGAAGTCGACAGGGTAGTACCACTTAACATTGTTCTCCATTTAGAATATACATGAAACGTTAAAACTTGCTACTAACCTTCTGGATTTCGAGAGCGTCTTTTGACAATTTTTCCATTTTTAGTAAGCTTTATTTTGCGATCACTACTTGAGACATCCGCCATTTTAATATCGAAGCATGATACATACGCATAACCAAATCATCGTAACAACCACAACCCCGCGAAACAAAACATAAAACACGAATCCTTAAAAAAAATAGAATTGTAAGCTCATTTGTCATAAGTAATACAATAAAAAGATATTTTATGAAATAATAACTATATTAAATTTGCCAATGTTTGGTAAACTTATAAAAAAACATTGATTTTGACTCTAATGAAATTGAATAACAAAACGCAAGACGATGTGTGAAAGGGTAGGGGGTCCGTGGGTGATATAAAAAAAACTCAAGCCATGGATAAAATTTAAAAAAAACCTCACTTATTTACTTCAAACTTAAACATTTAAGTATATATACTTAAGTATATTTACTTAAGTAGATTTACTTAGTGAATTTAAAACCCAGGGTAATATTAACCCTACCCTCCCTTTATATACTAGGGCTCTACTTTGAAATCAGAGGCACTACTTTGAAATCCGTAATTCGAACTTCGTCTATTGCTATCCCTTTTGCGAATTAGTGACGCGTCGAGAGCAAAAGGGATAGCAATAGACGAAGTTTGAATTACGGATTTCAAAGTAGAGCCTCTAGTCATGTCCGAAACAAATACACCCTCTGAATACCTTCGCCTGAGAAAACAGGTCGTTTTGGTTTCATAACAGGAGCTTTAAAAGAAATAATAACTAAGAAAAGATTAATAGTTCTAAAACGAATTGATTGGGCTGTCTGCTATTTTGCAATATGGGTATATGGCTGCAGAAATGGCGTTTAGGAAATAAAATTGACATTTCAATTCTTAATAGGGTCCACAATACTCTTAGAACAACAATAATCTGTGACCACTGTAAATACCATGGATGTAATAATTTGAATATGAATGAGTATTAAAAATTGGTCCATATAGATCGACACTTATTGGACAATTTTGTCATTATGTGTAATGGTAACACAGAATGGTAACTTGGACGAAAGCATGACGAAAGCCTGCTCGCCATTGGTTGCTACAACAGAATAGCATATATTTGGTTGGCTGCTTTGATATGATTTTGATATGACTTCATTATCTTTCGTCAAAGAAAAGCAAAAGGTGGTATCCAACAAAATTTAGTACGTCACAACTGTCATAAGGTGAATTTATTAAGGTGTACGCTGTACTGTATCAGCAAAGTAAAGTTATATTAAAGTATATCATATTTTCTCAACCGCATTTAGTGCTCTAAAACTTTCGTCCAAAATGTAAGTACTAAAAAATTAAGGCTGCGTCATGAATTGTTGTCCCAGGGTGTATAATACTTACTCATACTCGTATATCTGAGGTGGTTTTCCTTGTTTCATCATTTCATCTTGCTACCTATCTAATAATGAGAGTATAGGGAAGTTCGCTTACTTATTATTTTGTATTACATTTGTAATGCAACAGGCAGGTGTCTAGTTTGTAGTTGTTGTGTACAGTCACATGTTACACTATTAAAGAAGTGTCCATATTTTTTGTTTTCACAGGTCATTCCAATCTACAATGCCTAGCAGAGAATTCCTCATGGATATCTTTAGAAGGTATGACTGAATAGTACTCATTCTTGTTACCCAATAACTTGCTATTTATTTTTGTTTGTGAGTAAAAAGTGACAACTTATGATTGCTCCCAGTATTTAATCTACTTATTATAATGATACAAACTGCTACTATAAACCAGATTTATCAGTATTAATATTTTCAGTAAATCCTAACACTTTTATTTTTCTATCATCAGTACTTAGTAGGCCATAACAAGAGATAGGGGACTTGATAGAAGTGTGTGGAGCTAACCGCATTCTGTTTAGTCCACAATACTCTTTTATCAAACTATTGTCCTCGCATGTGATATCCACGGACTTGTTTCTCTAATAAGTCCATGGTGACTGTCTAAGACTCAACATTGGTGATATACACCTCATTAATAAACAAGAAGTGAAAGCCAAGATACATTTTTTAATATAGGGAATTGTTGTTAGTAACCTATCGACTGCCTTTATAACTGCAGTTTTGTTGTAGCTTATTACCACCTTTATCCTCTTGGCGACCAGATGTCAAAAAGTTTAGTTATAAATGCAACAATATTCCATTCTAGTTAAGGTGTTATATAGATTGATTTTTATGTACTTTGTAAAGTACACAGGTAGGTAAGGGTAGAATGTTGGATATGGTGTATGGTCTTTCATTGTTATCAGTCAAATAGTCTGATTTTGCAGATGTGAATTATTTTGGCAATAACTTTTTTTATGAACAGGGTGGACAAAGACAGGAGTGGTTATATATCTGCTGATGAGTTACAGCAAGCGCTGTCCAATGGCACTTGGAATCCATTTAATCCGGAGACTGTGCGGCTTATGATTGGTAAAATAATGCTTATCATCAATTATTAGTAGGTATTGTTAGTAAATAAGTTATAAGGCAGATAAGACTGTTGCAGTGCATGTGTGGAATGACCCTAATTTGTACACAATTTGAATTTTTTGATTATCTAATAACAAAAGCGATCAATGAGTTAAAAGGCATTGGTAATGAAAAAAGAATCAACAATGAATGTAATATTATAACTAATGCCTGTTGCTTACAGTCACAAGCATTCATATAATAGTGCGGGGTAACTGGTAGAATCTATATACTTTTGCAGAATCAGTCCATGGTTTTTTTTTATTGTACTTACCTAATCTGTTTAATTTTGAGAAATTACGGTATGGGTTTATATATTTTCCATTATTCAGCGACTATCAGTTCTGTAACATTTTTGCCTATTATTATTATATATATTGGTTAATATTTTATATTTTTTGATACCTTTGAAGTGCAAAGCAATATGAGTTTAATTTCATTAATAATGGTTGAATATATGAATTAAAATACATTTAGCATTTCTTTTGTCCTGTATATTTTTGCTTAACATACAAAGTCAAATAATAAGATTCTTGGATCTTGGAAGACAAATGTTTAATTTCCTAACCTACTGGTAGAACTTTATCTCTTCTAAAAATGCTCCTTACAAACATGCCTGTTAATATATTTTTTATCAAGTTAAATTGATAAACGTAATTTCTTTAAAAAAAACGAACTTTTTCTGCGCTCTACTGTGTACACATTTAATGAAAAAAAATTGCTGTTGTAAATTCATGCAATGTTAACCCCATACCCAATATTGTGTTCAAATATTTCTGACCCACTTTTATAGATTTTTAGTAATGAGATGTGTCAAATATTTTTAAGCCCAATTATAATTATTATAGAAATAAACCTTGCTAAGAAACTGGGCACTTTCGTTTTTTTTTAAAGTAGTTTAAATTTACTGTAACTAAATAAGATTTATGCTACTTAGATAATCTAATATTATTTGTATAAAAATTAGAAAAAACGTTTTTCCTAAATGTGACAGTTTTCTCTGCAAGGTGGTGTAGATTACTAATATTATTATTATAATGCTTTTTTTAGGTATGTTTGACAAACAGAACAGAGGTGTCATATCATTTGAAGACTTTGGAGCATTATGGAAATATGTAACGGACTGGCAAAACTGTTTCCGTTCCTTTGATCGCGACAACTCTGGCAACATTGATAGGCAAGAACTAAAGAATGCCCTTACAGCGTTCGGATACAGATTGTCTGATGAAGTTGTTGGCATAATGGTGCAGAAGTTTGACAGATTTGGCCGAGGCACAATACTGTTTGATGATTTCATCCAGTGCTGTGTTACCCTATATGTAAGTATTTTATATTAATTAATTTATTGCATTATCCTTAAGGTAAATTATTTTAGAGGGATACTAAATAAATATGTAGAATCGGTTAATTTTATCTAGATTAGAGGCTATACATTTATTCAGTTGTTACCAGTTGTTACGACCTTGAATGATGATTGTTGATTTTTGGGATCTTTCATGCTATTGTGAAATCTTTATGTAAAGTTAACATCACAAAATTCTTTGAGCCCCTTCAGACGTGCGGATACCGCGCGGTTGATTATTTGTTAGTAGAACTGCTTGTTTAGGTACAGTCAACAGCATAAATAAGTGATCATTTATGTACCTTGTCACTTTAACGTCGTGTTTGAAATGTTATACAAAATTGTGAAATGATTGAAAGCGACAATTTATTTATGCTGTTGACTGTACAACATCTGAACGCCTAGTTGATGTTTAAATAAATAAGAACGGCGCATTTACGAAACCGCGCGATTATCGCCCTTGTCTGAACGGGCTCTAATTCATATATTATTAGATAAAGGTTGTTTGATGAATGAGATTTGTTTATGAGCCTTGGATGTTTTTCCTAGAATATATTGTATTTAAGTATGTATTTTGATTCTGCTATATAAATGTTTATGATTGGCCAATTTGAGTAAGATTTTCCTCTGCTTGATTCCATTTGGATTTTTTGTTGTGTATGGCTTGTAATTGATCCAATTTGACGACTTTTTTCAGACTTTAACCTCATCTTTCCGTCAGTTTGACACGGACCAAGACGGCGTCATCACAATCCACTATGAACAATTCTTGAAAATGGTGTTCGGTCTAAAGGTATAAAACTGATGGGATTGGTTTCACTGACCTCTTGAATCTTGATTAAGTACTTTGCTTTGGATACCGTAAAAGACATTCTTTGAGTTAGAATTTTATACAATGAGTATGAAGGTGTATTAATTGATTATGGATTTCTGTGATCTTTTTATGCTTTTAAAGAAGACCGCAATTAAAATTTAATTGCAGGGTCTATTTAAAAAAGGAATAATATTAAATCGAAGTTTTGTCGATTCAGTATTTGTAGTAAGTGTAGTGTTTCTTTATGTATTGTTGGGGAATGCTCCTGCTTTATTGGTTAAACTGCCAATATTATAGAACCTAACATGTCTATGTTAGAGCTCTAATTATGCTAGTCTACAAGGCCGTCTTAAACTGGGCCTGGGTGCTCACTGTTACTGTGCCTGACAAAACTGTGTGCCCTTACGGTAAAGACGGCATTGCTGGTCTAGCTGCTTTATTCTGTTTTTAACCAGCCCCAAATATATGATGCAGACTTATGATTCTTTATTAAGATTAATAAGAAATAAACAAATAATTGAACATTATTTCTTGTGTGCCAAGCAATGCGCAAGATACCTAAGTATTTATTTCAACGTTATTTTACGTTTTTATTTTTTGTAATTGAGTTTTATTAAATTTAAGAGAAATGTAAGCCACTATATGGTTATAGTATGTAAATCGAGCTTTGCTGCTTTCGTTGTAAGATGTATAACTATTTGTTGTAATATTGTTGTCTAAATGTTAGGTATTCACAACGTTTTTAAAACTGACATGGATAAACTGAAACGAATGAGATAATAGGCTGCATATATGCATCACAAATTTATATACTATGTATAGGTAATTGTTTGTCTGTAATTGGTAAACTAAAGCTTGGAAACAGCTGTCCTAATTCATGAAGTTTTCAGTTATAGATTGATTTAATCAAAAGAGACCTTATTGCGGCTGCCGGCATAATTGGCGAAATATTATTTGCACCAATTCTTCTTAGAAACGCTATGTCGAATGAGTGCAGATTATATTTCGTCAACTATACTTGTATGCTCAAAGTATTTTTTGTAAGTGTTGATGCCAGTAGTTATTATTCCATTTATTATAAAAAAAATAGAGTAAAGGCGACCTACGTAAGCGCAGGCATTAAATCTTACATTTTCACTGTTGTTTACCGTATATGGATTCCATGTTTTTGTTCTTTCAAAGTTTATTTGTATTGTATCCCCCTTACATGCCCCTTACTAATAAACGTTGAGTAACGGTGTTATAGCTATACAATGTTTTGTCCTTATCTGTCAAATCCAAATGTCACAATGACTCAACGTTTATTAGTAAGGGGGTATGTATCTAAATAGTAACAAGAAAAGTAAACTCCCCTGCCGCAGTTTTTAGGGTCACTTTTGATTAGCACAGGCCTTAGCATGTGTCAGTCTGAGGATTAGCAAGATAACTAGTGCACTAACTGTAATTTCTCTTCCGTCCAGTGCTGGCCGTAGACTCGCCCGACGGTTGCCATATCACGCCGCGAAGGTTCGGGAAACTAAATGTTAATGCCTGCAAACTTTCCACTGCTCACCCTTTCCGCTATTTCTAGTAACCACACTTTATTAAAGCGGAACTTGCTGCCTAATCTAAATAACAACTTAGGGGAGGAATCGAGAAAGCATGTTTTTTTTTTAGTAGATACAACTTAAGTATATTAAACTGTAGGTACAGTCAGAATCAAATCAGAAAACGCTCATGTAGAAGAACATTTACAAACATTTACGAATACTTTAGGTATCTGTTTATTTGAATCTGATTGTACTCCTGCATGCATTTATATGTATAACGTTACATTTATTTTATATACTTATTAAGTACACTCGTCCGTAGCGTTCCTAGCTTTATGTGTAAATATTACACAAAAATTTATAAATTCTTTGAAATACAGTACAATTATTTATTAATAACTCTTCCAAATTAGCTCACTTTGCCAAATTTTTGTAGATTGCAGAATCCTTAGCGCGCTCGTAATATAATTAGTTTATGTGAAATCTTATGAATCGTTCGCGTTACCGCTGTAGAACCCTGTCGCAATAAGGCGATGTGTTGATCGCCGCATCACTCAAGTTTGAGTAGTGTGTCCTGCCATTGAAATATGGTTCTACCGTCGTAAGCGAAAACACTTCCTTGACCGTACACATACGACCTTACATGAGACAGTCGCAGTAACCAAGTTAGTGAGCGCCTGGCTTAGTACCTTTAGGTACCAACCAACACAGAGTAAATATGTAAACGACCAAGTAGCCGCCTCCTGTCTTTTCAGTAAGAAATGCACATACTGACAACAAGAGTCTAGTCGGGAATTTTGTTTAGTCATTTGATTTTAATTGGAAGCGGATAGCGCGTCATAATATTCAATTAGGCGGGAATTTCATTGCGAGGCACGTACACGCTACGCACACATGTGAGCCAGGATTAAAAGGTTCTAAACTCGAAAATCTAATTCAAGACCAAAATCCTAACCTCAACGGGCGCACATTCGCTGTGATTACTGCATTTTGGTTTGAGTGTAGGTCTTTTTATCAATAAAACATCCTAATATTACTGGTTACACGAGATCTTATTCATATTTTTATGAAATAATGTTAAAATATCTAAATAATCAAGATGAGAACTGTCAGATTTTGGTCTTGAATTAGATTTTCGAGTAGGTATAGGCGTGAATCACTGACGTCATTCGTGCGTGAACCGCTGTACGGTCGGCCAAGAAAGTGGTCTACCAGTTTTGACAAGTTTCTGTGAGATCTAATAATTGCTAAGGCCCTGTTGTTTGATCAGTAGTTAACTCAACTAATTGTTAAAATTCGAAAAAAGAATCGAAAATTTGACACATTTCCTTGAGATTTAACCATTAGTAACCATTTTTGACCATTAGTTAGTTTAACTACTGATCAAACAACAGGCCCTTAGGTTGACACTTGTCACTGTCATAATATTATTGCAAGGGAAAATCTAGCTTGTTGTATCATGACGTGCAAATGAACTTTAACCGTAGGGTGGTAGGCCACAATTTTGACCGACTGTACGAGTATTTATAAACATTTTGATAAGAAGTGAATTTATAATCACGTCTGCGTGGGTAGCGTGTACGATCGCCGCTTAGGAATTTCGGCTTTACATTGTTATACTAAAAGTTCAGAAAGTTTAGTACTTATTAAATATACAATTTTAATAAATGAAACGCTCAAATTTTGCTTCAGAGTTTTAAACTTTCGAAGTGGACGGTATTTTCAGTATATTTCGGGATATTCCCAACTGATACCAACCCAAATAAAAATTCCCAGCTGTAACGACTATAATGAACAGTTACCAGTTGTAACAGGTGGGAAAATTCCGATATTTCTGGTCTAGCAAATATTATGGCGATACAATCGTAAACGTATTTTCAACCTTTAATTTGTTATTTAAAATAAATAATGCACTAAGTAAATGATCGTTAAAACCGGATTCGTCTGAAATACTTGTTCACGATGTTGAAAAGGTATTAATATACTTTAAAAGTCAATTAAATTAATGTACTTATTTAAAAACGCTTGGCCAAAGTGTAATCTGCTCTAAAAATGTTTCATTCTACGGCCATAAGGACACTGCTCACACTAGCAACTTTTTGGACAACGTTGGTTGTTTCTATTTCCCTTTTGCGGTTTTACGCAACTTGTTTTTACAGTACAGCAGTACGAAAATTTAGTAACTGACACCTGGTGCGCCTTTAAACGCCCGTCGGTTTTTGAATCTCTGTAAAGAAATCTTATACAAATATTCTACACTTGTATGTATGTTGTACGATGTTGTGGCGTAATTAACCATTTGTGTAATTAAAATGTAATTTTCTCAAACTCCTGTGGCCCGTTTCACAAAGCTACAAGTTACAAATTACAAGCGGAACTCTTTCTTTCTTTCTAGCAAAAGGAGAAAGAGACTTTCGCTTGTCATTTGTAACTTGTAGCTTCGTGAAACGGGCGTCTGGGGCCCATTTCACGAAGCTACAAGTTATATATTACAAGCGGAACTCTCTTTCTAGCAAAAGGAGTTAGAAAGAGACTTTCGCTTGTAACTTGTAGCTTCGTGAAACGGGCCTCTGTTAACCTTTTGAGCGCCACAGACGGCTCTGGCCAACAAAGGCTACAGCCAGATTCAAAGAGACTTTATTTCGTATATATTACATTGAAATTTGCATGGCAAACCATGCATGTTTGTGTGTGTGACACATTTTGTGTTCGACTTAAGGCGTTCAAAGGGTTAATGTTCTAAAGTATGTACACTTAGTAGATTTCCTTTCAAATCCTCTGACAATAATATTAAATCTGTTTTCTTAAGAATGTTCTGGTAATTTTATATTAATATCTAGTACGCTTCTATATAGCCAGCATCAAAAATAAAAAATAAGGTTAGGAAAATAAATTTACACTTTGTTTACACTCAAACTTTTCATCACTTCACCTTTTAAAATATTTGATGCTAACTATATGAACACATCAGGGGCCCATTTTTCAAAGCGTTTTAGTCTAATATTAGTATTTTTTCTTGTAAATAAAACTACAAAATGAGACAAAACACTAATATTATTGGACTAATACGCTTTGAGAAATGGGCCCCAGGTCAAATGATTAAACTTGTAGTAAGTACTGTTAATTTGTTACAATTTATTGATTTTACATAGTTTTTGTTATTAATTTTAAAATGACATCTCATATTATTATGATTTATTTGTCAGAAAATACTGGTAGGTATATTTCTATTTGTAACCCCAAATTGTACCCCTTTATACCCTTTTCCAAATAAAAATATGAACATAAATATGAGCATCTTGCAACACAGCAGTTTCATTTAACTTTTTTCTTGACTTGCATATATTTATCACAATGTCCTCGACCAGATTCCCCTTTTTGATCCTAAGGGTGGTATTCCACCTATTCAATTCTTTGTCCAATGTGCATTTGATCAAAGAAATTGGATGACTTCATCAAATTTTCTAGAAACGAATACATTTGATCAAATGTTACGAATGACATTTAATTCAAAATGCCTACGCAAATAGTAGAGTCTGTCTAATGAAAGATGAACCTGAGAAAAAGCGGCAAATTCAAAAAATCTTCATATGGTATTACCGATCAATGTAGGAATAAACGATTTTGATACTTTTCTTATTTTGTTTATTTTGGTGGGCACGAAGGAAGAGAAAACGCGTACTTTTTCACAATACTAAGGTCCGTATTAATAAACTATAGGTACTCAAGTCTACTAATACCGCACTTAAGTGTCCGTTTATCCATATTAAGACCACACTCGGTATCATATTTAAGTACAGTTCATTAGTAGAAGCCCGAGAGTCTTACTACTTAATACGTATGGGTTGATCAACTTTTTTGTTGTTGTTAGTGACGTTAGTGTCCCGTAAGCCAGGAGACAACAGTGATAGTTTCTTAGAAAAAAAGTTATAATGTATACTTCTATCACACTCAGGAGAAAAGCCATAAAAGAATGGTAGTGGACTTATATCCATTGAAATCATAGTTTTAATGAGTGACCTAGGAAACGTCACCCTGGCACCGAACTACAAAGAAAAGTTGATTGACCCGTATAGTCAGCATTAAATAAATAGATAGTGACACCCAAAGTCGCCAAACGTGTACCGATCTATTTAGCAACTTTGGGTATCACAAAGTATTTGATGCTTTGAAACTATATATGAAAAAAAAATGCAGTCCACCATAATAATGATTGCATCAGCATGCTTTCTCATTTGTGAGCTCTTTTAGTAAATAAAATCACCAATAACAAGTCATTAAGTAAAAATATTTTATTTATTATTAGGGTAAAACCGATGCTTTCTGTCAACTCTGCTAATAGGCGTCTGAGTGTAGGCACTTGCTTCTTTACAATATAAAATTCGTTCACTTTATTTCTGATGGCATGGGTGTCAAAACTATCTAAATTGGATACTGTGGCCTTGTGAGTTCACTTCTTTCCTGGAGTACTGAAGACACCATGGTTTACTTTGCCATCATTCTCTTCAATGTCGAAACACTGATATCTGTAAGAAGAAAGAAGGAATGAATTAAACAGAACACCATTTACAAATATATTGTGACACGCAGTACAGCCCCATTTTACAGTCCGACAGCTCTAAGAACATTTGGGTTTAAGTGAAATCAAATTGCATCGGTGAGGTTCAAATCGCAACGGTTTAAGAACAAGGAAGACAGGTATAACCCGAACATCTTTTCCAAGAGCTCATGAAGTGTACGTAGGTACATATTAATGTTTATGATATCTTTTAACTAAATGTATATAAACACCTCCTTAGTGTTTTACTGAAACTAGGTATGAGTGTCAGTTATATTAATCATCTGTCTATTTAATTAATTTAATAAAATTGCGATTGTTAAGAGATTCAACATGGTATAGGTACAGACAATACACCTATGTATAGGGAAAGACAATGATTTAATTTAATTAATCTTAGTATTTACCGGTCATTGATGATAATTCTTCTAAATACTTTGTTTGACTCTGGCATAGTAAATCGTTTTGCCCCAACTCTTTCAACTGCTGAAGATTTTTCAAAACCGTTTGTTTTTCACCATCCACGTCCAGCTTATCTGAAAAGAATACATCGTTTAATTTCTTCTTTCTTCAAAAGATAGGTAGAACAGAAAAGGTATATTTTCTACGAAACTTTGGATTGAAGATATAGAAATAATAAGTATCAAAATTAACATGCCATACTAACCTTGTTATAACCTATGAATTTGGTCACCGTATGTAAACACTCTATTTTTTGATTCAACAATGCTTCCCTCTTCTCTTGTTTTTCTTTATATTTGTTTATAATGGTACTACGGATCTGTCGCACACCACTTTTGATAGTTTTACGCATGTTTAGTCCGTAAATTTCCAGAAGAAAACTTTAATTTGACAGACTCGAACCAACAACGACTTGGTTGTCAATGTCAAAACGTCATTTTAATAGTGTTGCCAGACCTGCCAGTCAAATAAAAGCCCGGTTCATCATTCGTTAGACAGACTCTATAAAGATATTGGATAAGTGGCCTCCATCAAAGAAATTTGATCAAATATTGGATATAGAAATTGGACAAAGAACTGGATAGGTGGAATACCACCCTAACGTTGTCGTTCGTTGGAAAAACCTCTTAAATTAAAATAAAACACATTTGTGTAAAACAAAAACGATTTCAGTAACTAAATATAGATAGGAAATATATTTCTTTAAAATAATTTGCGCTTATTTTATTTTTAAACAAAAGTCATTCAATATATTTATTCTGATTTGTCAGCCCTGATTTTCCAGGCACCCATTTTGTACCGGAGCCAGATGAGCCCGAGGTCGCAGCCCATCTGGATCCAAGAGATCACGGGTGTGACCTTGGACCCTTCGATCTCGGTCCACCGCACCGGGACTTCTGCTATTGGAATGTTCAGTGTTTGCGCTATGTACAGCAATTCGACGTCAAATGCCCTGGAAATAAAATATGATTCAGAGTTGCCACTTACTGGATCATTTAAAAAATTACAATTGAAACCACCGTTTTTTGAAGCTACACTAACCCTGAAGGGTTTGACGTAGTTTGAAAAATGCTTCAATACTTAAGTGGAATTATTATTATGATCTAAGGTCATTCCTGCATGACTTTTATAATGGTCTAAGATCCGAATAGGAGACGATTTGCACCGGGCTGTTTATTCGATGAAAAGTATTTTATATCAAATTTAATACGCTAAATAATATGTGGCAAATAAGTAGGCTGAATAAAAGCGTTAATTAAATACATAAAAACCTACGACACAATAGTGACTCCTACTTTTAGAGCTGATATCTCCGGCCCAACAGATTTTCATGAAGCCTGGAGTGACGGCACCAATGATGGACACTTAGCTGACAGGCACTAGTAAATTACAGTTGGACGCTTCACTCTCATTTCAAATTTCATACGGTCCTTAATTGATTTTTGCAAAACAAATGAATAACCCTTATCTTCTGTAAAATAAGAATCAAGTTTCCATCTGTGGTCCCTGTCCATTACTGGTTCAGTCACCCTACTCAGCTATGAAGTTCTTTCAGAAACCGCGTCCGAATCGATCCATGCGTTTGACACACAGATACACACATTAATTATAACCCCCATTTTTTTGTGTGAGGGGTTAAAAAGTCCCCGTATCTCACCACCGGTTGACGTGCAGGCTGTGGAAGCAGGCGCGCGCGGCGCGGCGGGAGAACAGCTTGAACCCGCACTGCGTGTCGCGCACGCCGCGCACCGTGAACACCCACACCAGGAAGTGGAAGCCGTACATCAGGATATTCCTGGAACACCCACGAAGATCTAGAGACACGGCGTTGTGTCCGGACAAGTTGGAAGAAAAAGCCGAGCGACGGCGACACTGCACTGTATTTACACGATGCCATTCAGGCCCTTTTACCCACCCTCATAACTTTCTTCCCAGTGCAGCCAGGAACCAGTTTTTTTTTAGAGATAGGCTACAGTACTAGGCAGATAAAGACGTCAATCCTGACCAAACATGGCACATAGATTTCGGCATTCACGACCGCTCCAACGAGCCGAATAGAGCAGCGCTGCGCCATAATCGATCCGTGAATGTCAAAACTGTAAACGTTTGCGTTTAAAAGTACTTGGCGTGGTCCGTTGGATTTCCAAATGGACGGAAATCCAGCGCGACGCGCCAACGCGCAATCCGAATGGAACTGTCGTGAATGTCGAAATTCAACGTTAGAACACGCCTCGCCTCCGCGCCAAGCCAAATGGCGTGGCCGTTAGTGCGTTCTCTGGCTGCCATTTTCTAATCAGTTTGCTCCATAAAGTCGCACCTTTGCGGCGTGGCGTGGCACGCCCGTGAATGTGGTCAAAATTTTACGCCCATCCAGTTGTATACACTCCATCTGTCGCCGAGACAAAAAGCGCGTCGGTAAATGCCCAGCTTAACGTTTCTGAATATTGATAATGTTGATTAGTAAAACAATGTTAAACTTATTGTTGCGTTTGAAGGAATAATAATTAACATTGTTTTACTACAGTCACAATTATCAATACCTAATCAGAAACTTCATGGTTGTGCAATGTGTAGGAATTGTCTTCTTATCCGCCTAGCACTAAATAGTTGACTTTAGTCGAGATTAAAATATTTCACGGTTGAAATGGTCGGATAATATTTTATTAGTCACGACTGCAACAGTAATCGGCGCGCTACAAAAAAGAAAAAAAGAACGCTGTCCTCATTTCATTCATTCTTGATTATTGTGGTAATGGTAATATTTTGTACACCATTGTAGGTATATAATAAATTGCCAATCATTTATACCATTTAAAAAGTTATTGGTTTTTGTTCCAAACTTGAATAAGATAAAAGTTCAAGGGGGCAATCCTACTAATATTTTAAATGCGAAAGTTTGTGTGTGATAGTTTGTTACTCCTTCACGCTGCAACGGCTGGACAGATTTGGATGAAATTTGAAATGGAGATATCTCATACCCTGGATTGACACATAGGCTACTTTTCATCCCGGAAAATATAAAAGTTCCCAAGGGAATAACGATAATCGACATCTACGCGGACGAAGTCGCGGGCAGAACCTAGTCCTACATTAAAATAATATTGTAGGTAACATCAAAGACGCGTGAACAATTATTGGAGCTAATTACTCAAATATTTGTGGCGTTATCTATGTAAAGGGACCTTATTGTCGATGGCGCTTACGCCGCTCTGCGTCACGCGACGTTGTATTTATTATCGGAGCATCGTTAATAATGGCGGAAGCGCCATCGACAATAAGGTCACTTTTCATAGATAACGCCACATTTGACTTTTATCGGGTATAAACACCACCTTAAAACAGGTAACCACGTTGTTAACCGTATAACCCATACTAAAAGATTTATACAAGTAACTATAGGTACAGTCAGATTTAATTTGGTACCCACCTTAGGTCCAAAGTCAATCTGACATTCTATAACAATAAGGTTGAGTTTCCTAAAAGTTACATATGATTTGACATCTCTAATGACATTGACGACTTCAAGCATATTTTTCTTGAAATGGGTCCCAAATTAACGCTCGTGACCGTACATGACCATACCTAAATACGCTTCTTGTAGCCAGAGATTCCTGTTCCAAATGCGCTCTCGAGCCAATAACGATGGCCTCAGGGTCGCAGAGCAGCCCCGGCGGGTGGCCAGCATCAGGTTTCACCAGTTCCTTCAGAGCTAGCTCCAGCTTATTTAAGTCTTCGAACTTGGTGGCACCGTCCGCATCTGCGAATAATATTGCCGCTCCTCTAGAACGCTGTACTCCCTGGAAAGAGTTTGTCGCAATCAGAACCGTTATGCGGATATATTAAATCATACGAGATCATATTTTGTTGGACAAGCTCGTTGATAACTAAACATCATAAACATCAGAGGACAATGTCACACCAATTAACCTAGTCCCAAACTAAGCTCTAGGCTTGTACTATGCGTACTAGACAACGATATAAATACTTAAATAAATAAATATATACTCAAATACATAAAAAACATCCATGACTCAGAAACAAATATTCGCGCTCATCACACAAATATCTGGCCTTACCGGAATTTGAACCCAGGACCGCTAGCTTCGTAGGCAGGGTCACTACTAACTAGGCCAGCGCGTCGTCAACTACTATGTTACTCTCTCACCCAGCTTCAATATCCACCGATTACTAGAAAGCGAGATAAATACGACGTTGTATGATTGATCACTACATCTGTAGGAACCAATATCAATATTCTTTCGACACACAGCTTGCTCGCATGTCAATGTTTGGATCTTGTAACAAACATTTACATTAATTTATACATACCAATCGTACAGCTCCACCTTTCCCCCTATTTTTCACCAGTTCCAGACATCGTACTTTGTCACACCCGTACTTGAGAGAGTATGACTCTGCCACTTGAACTGTGCGGTCCTTGCTGCCGTCACTCACTACGATTATCTCATATTTGTAGGAAGGGTTCTCCTTTGTTCTGTTCTCCAGATGTGCAAGTGCTTCATCAAGCATAGGTGGCACTGCAAGCAAAGAATACATGAAAGTCGTATTTTTTTTCGTGATATCTATCTATATATATTATATCTAAATATATAAAAGAAGAAACTGACTGACATATCAACGCACTGCCTAAACCGCTGGGTCTAGAGATTCCATATTTGGCACATAGGTTCCATATGAAGTCTAGGGGCGCACTAAGAAGGGATTTTCCGAAAATCGACCCCCAACAGAAAGAAATAGGGGAAGTAGCGGGAACTAATTCTACGTGTACGAAGTCGCGGGCGTTCTCTAGTTATGACATAAGACTTGGAAAGTAGTTTTATCCATACTAATATTATAAATGTGAAGGTAACTTGGTCTGTCTGTTACATTTCTCAATCTCGATTAAATTTGGTATGGAGATAGCTTGAACCCTAAGGAAGAACATAGGGTAAGTACTTTTTAACGCTAGCAGTGATGAACGACTACTATGCGGATGGAGTCACTGGCAATACATAAAAAATAATTATAGTGTTAGACCGAGCTACCGGAAAGTTCCCTGTTGGTGGGGGTGTGCATGCTATGGCTGCCTGCAGTGGGGATGCAAAATCAATTGAAGATATTGAATTTATATAGCCCGAAGTGATTTCAATTTTGGAGGATGGGACCTGTTTTATTTTCTATTTTCAAAAAGACAGGCAGAAAATATATATTCATTTTTATATTCAATTTAAAAGAGGGGAGGCCTTTGCCCAGCAGTGGTACTTTGTGTCAGCAACAGGCAAGCAAAAAGAATAATTTTAAAGTACAAGATAGCTTCAATTAGGCTTTATTCCAATGACCAGTATTAATATATTTCAAATGTTTTGACATGCAATGTAATATTTTTTTTTCTTTTCTTTTATAAAAAATATATTGCATTGCATGTCAAAACATTTGAAATATAATAACACAAGATAGCTTACAATAGGTTAATTCAATTGCTTTTTGGCATGAGCCAGTCAAAGGGTTTAGTTACGAATCTATAATCTAGTTATTCTATTCTATGATGATTAGACAATGGTATGGAGACTGGATTCAATTGAATTCCCCATGCAGGACCATTTTATATTTGAAACATATTTTTCCTTTTGAGGTACGCAACCCTAAAAAATGTTTTTCCAACTCAGGAATTTTCAGACAAAACTTCATACTTATGATAGGTAATCATAACTTACAGCGTTCTTCCTCATTATATGCTGGCACTACAACACTCAATTGTAGACTGTGTGGGTCCTCAATGCTAGGAAATGGCAGCCGGGTCCCAGTCTTAGGGTCATTGAAGCTTTCTTCCTTCTTATAGTGTTCTACCTCCGGGTATGGATTTGTAATGGCATAAATTATAATTGAAAGCTGTAATCATAACGTACAATAAATTTATGAAATGGAGGTGAATGTTTCAGTCAGTGTAATTATGAGACATGACAAGAAAATATACCTAACATGTTTTTATATCCTTATTGAAGCAAGTGTAGATCAGGTAATTTGATCTAAGATTATTAACTTTAATCTGTACAGGTAGGAAAAAAGTTAAAATGAAAATTAAAAGTCAATATATGGTTAGGTAAAAAGAGATAACCAACAAGTCACAGGTTATTCGCAACAAAGTATACTAACATACTATAATTAGTTCTGCCAAATGGATAGAATAATGTATGTATGAGCTTCATTTTATGGAATTAAGTTTTATCTGACCTCCATCATCTACAAAGTAATGTCCTCAATCATCTACAAATGTCAAAATATTGTTGAGTAAGAAAAAACAACTGTTTCTTTAAAATCATTGACCGGATATGCTACAACTAAGTCGTCAGATGGACCTGAAACCTAGCTTGTTTGATGTAGAAAAATTAGCCAATTCAAACTATGTAAAAAACTAAGGTACTAACCATAGCAAGTGTCTGGGGCACGCACCTCAATGTTGCTTATCCCAACAATTTTAACAGAACCAACATAATTTTGACGCTGTTATTATTACAGGCGAAATCACTGCTGTTAAACAGCAGCTATAGTAAATAATAATAATTACTGCGAAGGGCATTTCCTACGTCGCACAAGCCCGTTAAGTTTAATTACTAACAAAAACATATTTTTATAATTGTAATAATTAATGGCTTTAGGCTTAAGGATAAGTTCTTCACAAAACTTTTTCAGTTACAGTGCCAACAATGCAA
This sequence comes from Acleris cristana, assembly GCA_948252455.1. Classification (NCBI taxonomy): domain Eukaryota; kingdom Metazoa; phylum Arthropoda; class Insecta; order Lepidoptera; family Tortricidae; genus Acleris; species Acleris cristana. The sequence goes on from OX411778.1 coordinate 14,454,502, forward strand.
TTTAAAAACATTAACTGACGTACTTTTAGAAAAATGAGGATATTTAAAAATTCTGTTTTATACTTAAACCGCATTTATATGTATTTCTTATATTCAGCAAATCGTTCTACTTACCAATATCAAAAGAGTTACAGCAATCAAAGCGCCGTAGACGATAATAAGTCCCAGTACGGAAAGAAGGTCCATTGCTTTGACTATTTATGGTTTAATGGAAATATTCTGCGTTAAAATAGTAACGCATTTAAGTAACGTATAACGTATGCTTAAAACCAGATGAAATTTGTTCTACTTTAATAGAAATTACAAAGTTTTACATCGGTCAGAGTATTCCGGCAAACCCAAATGCCCCGAACCAAACCAACGAACACTGACGTGTGTCGTGATTGACGTTTGTTTGACAGTAACAACAAACGTTTTTTTACATACGATGGTATGACTACCTTACTGCCATTTGGGTACAGAGGCCCGTTTCACGAAGCTACAAGTTACAAATTACAAGCGGAAGTCTCTTTCTAACTCATACTGCTAGAAAGAGGGTTCCGCTTGTAATTTGTAACTTGTAGCTTCGTGAAACGGGCCACAGGTAGCAGCGCTCGTGCTCACTATAATTGTATTATAATCCTTGTGACAGCCGTATTTCTGAACCCAAGAACCTTTTATTAATCAAACCGTTTTATTTTAAACTGCTTTTATCTACCTACACACATATCATAACCATAGGCCATGTGCCCTCTATTATGCGTTCAGACACCGTAGTAAATGATCAGGGGCTCTACTTTGAAATCAGTAACTCGAACTTCGTCTATTGCTATCCCTTTTGCTCTCGACGCGTCACTAATTTGCAAGAAAGTGACGGGGCGATCCGATGTTCGAATTACTGATTTCAAAGTAGTGCCTCAGGCATTATCACAACCAATTTTATTATGAGAACTTAGGCTCCACTTTGAAATCCGTAATTCGAACTTCATCTATTGCTATCCCTTTTGCTCTCGAAGCGTCACTAATTCGCAAGAAAGTGACGGGGCGATCCGAAGTTCGAATTACTGATTTCAAAGTAGAGCCCCTTACTTGTCTGTGGTAGTAGGTAAAGGGGCTACTTTAATCTTATTACTTTACAGTATCGATTTTTGTAAGGTTATGAGTTTAAATTTGGAACAGCTGTCAAAACTCAAGAGGGTCTCTATTCTAGTATCCATAGATATTAAAACAGTTATCGATACGAAACGTCAATATGCTTATAAAAACCGAACGACATGTGGCCCGTTTCACGAAGCTACAAGTTACAAATTACAAGCGGAACTGACTTTCTAGTAAAAGGAGTTAGAAAGAGACTTCCGCTTGTAATTTGTAACTTGTTGCTTCGTAAAACGGGCCTATGATCTCAAAAAGAGAATTATTTTAGGAACTTCATTCGTTAGTCTATGTTTAAAAAAACCCCTTCATATTCGTTACACTGCAGCACTGAGGCTCTACTTTGAAATCCGTAATTCGAACTTCGTCTATTGCTATCCCTTTTGCTCTCGACGCTTCACTAATTCGCAAGAAAGTGACGGGGCGATCCGAAGTTCGAATTACTGATTTCAAAGTAGAGCCCCTGGTCACTGCAATACAGCACAAGTCCGTTTTGCGGGCATTTTTGTCATCAAGTCGTCGGCTTTTGAACCCACCTTAGAGTACTTATGATATGTGTCTATATAAAATAGTGTATGCAACTATTATGCACCAGTTGCATAAACTACTATTATTTATTTAAGTGGGTAAAATGCCAGCATCCTCATGAACGAGGATGCTGGCAATGATATTTTGGCCGCCACAAAGTATGGCGATGTAAACAAAATTTAAAAAAGATTTACGTTAGGTACCTACTTACGAATGAAATGAGACATCCTTTCTTCCTTTTATAGTTACAGTATAATTTCGGCAGCCTTGAAAAACACAAGACGGCATTTTATGAAATATATTTGTTACTTTTCGGTAATAAAACTTTATTGTCTTTAATGCGCAATTGAGCGGTAGTAAGGTAATATACCTTCCTTTTTGAGGAACGCTTTTGCGCGCAGATGACGTATCTTATATAAAATATCACTGGATGCTGGCCGAGACGATCAAGGTGAAATAGATTTCCGCCCTTTTTAAAGGACATTAGCTTTTTACAACATGAGCAATTTAAAAACACTGGCGGAATGAAGAATGTCAGTAGGTACGCCAAATCGCTTGAAACTTTGTAACAGTAATGTTTATAAATAAACAAACATAATACTTTTTATTTCATTCAAATAGACCCAGTAGTTTTGATTCTACAAACGTTTGAAATTTGGGTCAATAATATTAAAGCGCGTGGACGCCATCTTGCTTGAGTGACGTCATCGTTCAACTGCGGTACGCGCCCTTATATGAACGAGTAAGTTTACAGGGCTATATATTTTTAACCGTAATAAGTAGCCAGTTGAAATTTTCACAGAATACGTGTTATTATAAAATCTATCGTTTAAAACTATAAAATGAACAATAAATCAAATCCCAAGAGGGGTCCCCATACAAGAAACATGAAAAAAAATCTTTATTTTTAGCATTTTTATACGGATTGTATTTTTATGATGGCTTCCTATTTTGATGCTATTTTAAACTTAAATTGTAGTCAAATTTTCATTGTTTACGACTAAATAGCAATCTTAAGTAAAACTTCGGCAAATATGTGACAAAACTGATTTTATCAACACGATGGTTTAGGCGGTCACCCATCCTGTTTTAGACTACGCGTGTAGTTGCTTAACTTTGGAAGACGAAATACGGGTTGTATTTGTATGATAGCTTTTTAATTCGGTGTCACATTAAGCTTAAATGATAATCTAAACTCCATACTTACATATATAGTTTACGACCAAACAGTAAACTGTAGTAAATCTCTTACAAATATGTTTAAAAGTGCCTAGTTTAAATCAACACGATGTTTAGGTAAGCGGTGGTTGCTTAACTTTGGTGGTAGGCCTTTCTTTACAAATTTCGTGTTAAGTAATGTAGAATTAATATCGCTACCGTATAAAAGAACGAACTATAAAACATGATTTTTTGATTGACCTAGTAGTAGTTCTGATACTTCGTGTATTCATTACATCGATTTCAAATTTCGCGCGCGGGCGCTACCAGGTTCCTCACTCAAGGTAGTGTGTGTTGGTTTTTTTTTGTGGGACCAACGCCCTTTGTTACACTTTGGTACAATAGAGGACAATCTTGACTTCTACGGCTCCGACATTTTAAACGAGTAAGATCACTTAAAACTACGGGTACGCTGTACGAGACCGCGTATATAGCGAACTGCGTGAATCATAATATTGTTGAATAGTACAGTCGAGTACAAAGATATGTATACACTTTTTCACCTTATTCCATTGAAATAAGGGCCACAAATGTAGGTATACATATCTTTGTACTCTACAGTACTTACCGCTGCAGGCTCGGCCGCCTGTGTCCCGCGTCTCGCACTTGGTTTTTAATTTTTGGCATGTTTCACCTTAGCTATCAACATACTTTATTGGTATTTTTATGTAAAAAACGGTGAACCCAAAATTAAAAGTGCCTATTTATTATTCTAATTTTATTTAACCAACTTACTCGACAAACATTACAAACAGAAAAGCCGGTCAGTGACAGAAAGTTTGTTTAGTTAAACTGTATGTAATACAAAACAATAGATACCTAACCATAACTACCATAGTAACATCAAAACGAATTCGTAAAAATAATTACGAGTATTACGACTTACAAAGTTAAGCAACTACAAGCGTAGTCTAAAACAGGATGGATGACCGCCTAAACCATCGTGTTGATAAAATCAGTTTTGTCACATATTTGTAGAAGTTTTACTCAAGATTGCTACTTAGTCGTAAACAATGAAAATTAGACCACAATTTAAGCTTAAAATAGCATCAAAATAAGAAGTCATTATAAAAATACAATCCGTATAAAGATGCTAAAACAAAAGATTTTTTTTCATGCTTCTTGTATGGGGACCCCTCTTGGGCTTTGATTTATTGTTCATTTTATAGTTTTAAACGATAGATTTTATAATAACACGTATTCTGTAAAAATTTCAACTGGCTACTTATTACGGTTAAAAATATATAGCCCTGTAAACTTACTCGTTCATATAAGGGCGCGTACCGCAGTTGAACGATGACGTCATCATCCGTGAGCGCTAGCCGCCGAGTTTCGAGCGCCGCATACGAAGTTTAAAATTCAATATCTCGAAAAGTATTTGACGTATCGACATGATTTTTTTAAAGCAATTTTTTGTTTTTAATGAAGAATACGATAAGCCAAAAATCTAAACTGGCTGACATTCTCTATTGTACACACCTGTAATGGGAAAAGAGAGAAAAGTAAGGCTCGCGAAAGGAAAAAAATTAAAACGAGTTCGAATGAGCGGTCACTTTACAGAGACCAACTCCCTTCGAGTTGCAGATGGCTCGAATGTGAAATTAGTAACTCAGGCCTCTAATGATATGATACCGAACTTCATCCTGGATATCAAACAATGGATCATATGCCATCACCACCTTTTCTGCCGGCTCATTTAGTTACTAGTCAACCTAGCTATTTCATCTCTTTTGTTTTCTTCAATAAATTAACCAAGTAGTTCTACAATGGAATTGCCACAGTATTAACAATAAGAAACATGATCTCCTCTTTTTAATCTATATATATAAAAGGCTAAACTGACTGACTGACATATCAACGCACAGCCGAAACTACTGTACCTAGAAACTTGAAATTTGGTACAGGGGTTCCTTTCATGATGTAAGTGAGCACTAAGAAAGGATTTTCCGAAAAACGACCCCCAGCGGGAAGAAATAGGGGGAGTAGCGGGAAACTAATTCTACGCGTACGAAGTCGCGGGCGTCCTCTAGTAAATACATATAATCCCTTTAATCTAGCTGTATCGGAGATACCTATGACATTAATCGGACTCTAATTTTAAGTTACCTAGGTACACTCAACCAATTTGATTCATAGGCCACTATGGAACTATGCCAGTGACATTTTAATTAAATTCTTAAGAAGTCTCTCACGATTTGAATCATTGCGTCACTATGAAATAGTTCCGTAGTGGCCTAGGATTCAAATTGGTTTGTTATTGGTTATTGGTTTCGTCTCTCGAATGGATTGTATTGTAGGGAGGGTGGATGGGCGTGCTGGATGCGCCTTGTACAGAGATGTTGCGGGCCTTGGTGAAAACTTGTGCTATGTTGGGAGCACAAGTTTTCACACTGTTTGTCCTTGTGTAGAAGGTATTACTTTCCTATCTGTGTATATACCTAGTCCTCCTTCTGCAACCCCTAACGAATTAAAGAAATTAGTTGGAGCCCTACCGCAATCAATTATTATTACATGGCCGGTTTCAATTGAAATGGGCAAAAATGTAAACAGACCAATTTACCATTATTTCTATTACGTACCTACTTTTAAAGATCATGTGTGGTTTTATTAATGACTAGAGGACGCCCGCGACTTCGTACGCGTAGAATTAGTTTCCCGCTACTCCCCCCATTTCTTCCCGTTGGGGGTCGATTTTCGGAAAATCCTTTCTTAGTGCTCACTTACATCATGAAAGGAACCCCCGTACCAAATTTCAAGTTTCTAGGTACAGTAGTTTCGGCTGTGCGTTGATATGTCAGTCAGTCAGTTTAGCCTTTTATATATATAGATTTATGTACTTGATTTTCACTTTCATATTAAGTTTAAAATTCAATAACTATTAAATATATGTTTTTTTTAATAAAATCACGCTCGTACTGATTTGTTTACTTTTGGATTTCAACTGACACCGACTGTAGATTTTAACGTTCACTATTTTCTACGGGGCTGCTATAGGAACGACATTTTGAGATTTTAAATTCAGGCCTTTCAGGGAACCTTTGTTTATTGAATTCAGAAACACCAATATTACTTACGAACTCTTCCTAATCAAGCATTTAGTGCCGTTGATTTATCACTGGCTTCATCTATTCTTGTCCCTCGATTTTCCTGCGAAATAACAGATAGGTGGAGTGGTAATTTCCCATCCTTCGTCGTCTTTCATTTCTTTCTTCAAAAAGACCCTCTACTATCAAACCTTTATTAGTATACAATATCAATAGAGCAGATAGGGATAGTTAAAAGAGTTCGAGTCTCGACTCTGATTAAACGCCCCGGCACACCGAGACGCGCGTGTGCCGCGCGTCTGCAGCGCGCGAGACGCGCGTCTCGGTGTGCCGGGGTTCCATTTGTTTTGTTGTTTTACAACTCCCTGACGCCACGCGGACGCGACGCTACGCGCTGCTGCTGCCACGCGTTTGGTGTGCTGGAGCCTTTACGCATAATTTACTTAGAGAAAATAATCGAAAGATTTAATACGGTTATAATACCGCGGGATTTATTGCTCATTTAATACCGGTAAGTATTGAAAACAGAAACGAATTATGGCGGGTTTAATGCCGGGATCCTGGGATCCCGGGGACCGGTATTGGAAGCCCTCGTCACGATGTTATCGTCGTCCTGCGACAATGCGGCCTGGGACTCTACTTTGAAATCAGTAATTCGAACTTCAGATCGCTCCGTCACTTTCTTGTGAATTAGTGACGCGTCGAGAGCAAAAGGGATAGCAATAGACGAAGTTCGAATTACGGATTTCAAAGTAGGTAGAGCCTCTGCACACGTAAAGTTCGGACCGCGGGAAACGCCATGCGCCGTTCCAATCTTCGCTCCGAATCGTACGTGTAAATGCAACTGTAATAGTAAAATAGTAAAAAATAAACGGTTCGGAACGAACATTGGAACGGCGCGTTGCGTTTCCCGCGAACCGAACTTTACGTGTAAAGGCCGCTATTGAAAGCAGGATTGTTTGAAAAGGTGTTTTGATATGAATCATTTTTCTAGAGGTTAACTTTTTTCATGTTTTATTATTATTATTTACGAAGAAAAATCTTATTGAATACCTATTATCAATGTTTGATATGCCCGCTTTGGACTCGTGGTCGGAATGACGTCATTTTGTTCGTTTTATTAGAATACTATTTAAAATGTTCCAGTTGTCAAAATTCTTAAGTCAACTCGACGAGCGTGCGATGTCGCTGTATGGAGAAAGTCAAGCAGGGTAAGGCAGGGAAATAAAAGACATTTCAATTAATTAAAAACAATGTAATTAGAATTAAATAAACAAATAAGTATTATTCAAACAATTTTACAGTTAGGCATTAAGTATCACTTAACTTAACCTACGATTACGTGTTCGTAGAGAAAGGGTTTATAATGTCCGCTTTTTGGCTTAATTATGTATTTTGATAAAGGCAAGCTACAATACATTACTACATTAAGCAAAACGTATAGGTTCCTACCGTCCAGACTCCATTATAAATATAATATTACGAACGATTATGAGTTTTTAGTTAAAATGGGACATGCTCTCTCATTACCAAGTGTTGTTTAAAACAGGTAAATAAATAATATTTATTGGTTAATACTTATAATTATCAGTTGAATAAATTAAACTAAAGTGGCCCTTTTTTCATAATGGTAACATTTTTTTTCATTGAATTTGTAAGTACAATAATTAAATACAATAATTAAAACTGGAAAATGTTAACTAAAACAGTGATTAATATAATTATCCATTCAATAGATAGATTTACTCGTATGTAGGTAAATTACACACACAAAAAGGCTGAATAAGACTTCAACGTTATGGTGTTTTCTACAAAAATTTACGTTACAGTGCACTGTTGCGTCAATGTAGGTAGGTACGTAAATATTGTAGTGTTTGGGACTTCCTAGACTTAAAAGTGGAAACGATAGTGTATTGATTTCGCCTTATTATTTTTAGACGTCTATAATTTTAGTAAGCATTATACAATTTGTATGTGGGTTTTTTTTCGCTTAAACAACACCAATAAAGTGCGCGACCCATCCAGTACCCCCGTTGTTGAAATTAGTAGCAAACACAATTTTTATATAATTGTCCTCACTAGTGTAATCAGCCGGAACTTCGTTACAGAATGTCGAAAACGGAACGCCGTTTCTTTTCACCAGTTTAACGTAATTTTCGGTGCAGGCTACACCCAAATCAAAAGTAGAAAAGTGCAACCGCAGTTTTGTGCCCACTGGCGTCTCCAGTTCCCAGGCACAGGTGTTCACCTGGCGGTATGCCGTCGGGTACATGGGACTCGTCACCAGCCCGTACTCGTTCTGCAGTTTTCCACCGCAGCCCCGACCTTTGTTAGTTATTAGATAATTTAGGTCATAGGATACCAAGTCCCCTGACATTTTATGATTGTGCAACAGCAGATATCTGCCAGTAGAAAACACTGCTGTATTAGTCTCATAGTCATCTGTAATTCTCTTCAATTTCGGTGCACTTGTTTTATCTCCATCAAATACCTCTAAGTATACTTGTTCACTCCAGTAAACTGGGGACACAGTAATGAAGTATAAAGATATTGTGTAATTTACAGGAGCAGTTATGAGAGTAAAGCAACTTTTTTGTCCCTCTTCATCAGATGAGCTACTAGTTTGTATGCGTGCCTGTGGCTCAGTGTAATTCCTTCCACATGTACCGACATTAACAACTTCTATTTCAAAGCCTTTATGTTGTTTTGAATCGGTATTAGGGGAAGTGACTATTTCCAATGTTGTACTTCCATAGAAGAAATAATCATGAGAACTTTGAATACCACACAGTTCAACGTGTTTCGGTAAATTTAAAGCGTCTTCAAAAATATAAGGTGTCTCAAAAAGTTTATTCCCCCCTTGATTATGTATGTAATTTCGTCCGAGAGTTTGGTTCCGAGGCATAGTAAGTCCAGATATAATAAGTTTATCCGAAGTACATTGATTCTTGTCGGTATCGCCCGGCTGCACGTCTAAATGATTAATCCTTACGTGCATCGATAAGTAAGTATTAGGTGGCTGGATGAATTCATAAAAACAGTGCAGCCCCCGAGGGATGGAGCCCGCGAGATACCCCGGGGACCGGACCACCTGTTTTGTATCAGAGATTGTGTAAGTCGTCTGGCCACATGGTGCAGCAAGTGAACTTAATTTGGCTTTGAACCCTGAACTATTAATTTCACCATTCGTGGATAGCCTGATGCTCATTAAATTACCAGATGATGTTAACGGGGGAGGCATGGTATGACCGCAATAACTATTTATAAGAGGGCTGTCTGGGTTTATACCGTCCTTTATTTCAACGTAATCACAATCACATTTGGTATACCCTATAGAAGTCTGGTTTACGTCCTGGCAAGATGCAATATGGAAATTGAGAAATTCTAATTTAATAACCCGATCACTTGGCGCACGAATGGTCCAATGGCAATCCAAGTAATTTTCGTATACAGTACTGTTACCTATTAATGGAGAATTAATATTTATCGAAGTCTCTGATAACTCATAATGTCCCCCACAACCAACCGATTCCGAATAACTAAAGAATACTCCCACTCTAAACCCTTCATAACTAACACTTGAATCGGTTACAAAGTGCATCAACATTTTGTTACCAGTGCTCCTGAATACAGAATTATCTGAACCCATTAATCCACATGTTTTTACTATACGGTTGTCATTGTTAAGTAAATGTCCATTAAAAAGTTCCACGTAATCGAAGTGACATGAACGTCCTTCAATATGCATTGAGATGAATTTTACAACCACCACTTTATTATCGGGTGCTTCTATTTGCCAGGTGCAATTCATATTCCGGTCATAACGCGAACCTTCACCTGAAGTTATAACTGTAGGTTGATTCACCTTGCCACCGCAGAGGTATAAAGAGTAAGACAATTTAAAACCTTTTTTCTGTATGTATCTGTCAGTCCTAAAACGAATACTTACACTACTACTAAAACTTACCGGTGATGGTATTTCAGAACCGCAATAAGTATTTGAACCGTAGTCATACCTGCCAGCGTACAGAGAAATGTAATCATAATTACATTCTGGATATGTCCCTTCAAGCTCAAATTCTAGAAATTTCAACGATATTTTTTGACTTGGAGCAGTAATTTCATATTTGCAATCTAGGGACGGCATGTAGACTCCCGGATATCCTGGGCTGTACAATATTTGTGCGTTCTCTTTTGCTGTAAACTTCCCCCCACATATTGGTTTCCAAGTAGCTTTAAATCCGTCTAAGTTAGTTTTACTATCTGTTCGTAGAACAACTTTCATTCTGTTGTATGTCGAGTTTAAAGGTGGCGGCGGACTGCGACCGCACAGACGAGCTAATTGTGTGTATTCGTCATCAACCCAGTCATAAATAATTATAGCATCTTTAGTACAATTAGCCGTGTCTTCAATTACAAATCTGTCTACAAAATTCAACGATACTCTATTGCCTAAGTCTGCTTCTATTTCCCACGAACATTCTTGATTCTCAATATAGGTTTTTGGATAGTTAGGGGATGTAAAAGTTCTGTCAAACCGGCTGAGATATCCGCCGCATTGATGGTTAACAATTTGCGCTATTAGTTTGACAGAGGTTTCATTTTTCTGTTTAGAATGATACTGAACATAAATTTCACCGAATGATAAAATCAACGCTTTATCTTGCTTTTTATCTGTACAGTAGTCTCCAATAACAGGATAATGTTGGCTGGGCCCGTGGCTTATTTGTATAAATTCATCGGAACAGCTCAACTTAAATGTTCCGTCTAATGTTATATTTATTCTATTTCCCGCGGGTATTTTAATTATCCATGCGCAATCTAATGTGTCGGTGTGATTGTTTGGTACGTTTAGGACGTTCATAGATCCTTCTCCTATGCGAACTATTCCACCACATGGCTGTAATTTCCAATCCAGATGAAAATAAAGTGACGTAGCTTTGTTTTGAATCGCTTTCAAGTTCATTCCATTGGATGGTATTCTGATTTGCACTTCGGTATTACCACAGAGTTCTCTGTCAAATGATATACCTTTCAACGCGCCACTAATTTCAAGTTTGGGATCGGCATAACGGCATCGTGTCCGATTAAGAGAAGAATTGACCTTAGCGTTAACGAATATAGAATTGTATTCAATATTATAATCACTATCATTTCGATTACCAGGTTCAATAATTCCCCGATAACTCCAGTCACAAGAGTACGACTTCTCAAGAGCTGGTGATGTGAGCTCGCCACTGAAACCGTTAAGAGTACCACCACATAACGCTGGCTCGTTGGAGCTGAACTTGGCTTTAAATCTGTGCTGAGATGATGTCGGTGACAGCCATATATCAATTCCAAGCTTATTGCCAGATGATTCGAATATTCTATTGGCTGGATTGTAATCTTTGTTCGACATAGTTTGAATAACAGTCTGAAAATTATTATCGTTATAAATGCCTATTCGATGCGTATCTGTACCAAGATCAGAGTCTTCGATTTCTAAACGTACTCGTCTCGAGGTATTTGGTACAGTAATAATCCAGTAACAGTAGTGTAGCGTAGTTGTTCTCGGATATCCAGGAGTCATTAAGTATCCTTCTGGAGTAGTAAGGCTGCCTCCGCACACAGGTCTTGAGGAATTGAAAGTAAACCGAAATCCTTTCTTCTCCGAAAAATGCGTCCAATCCGATCGCTGACCAACGTAAAATTTAATCAAAACTTCGTTGGAAAAAGATTCCACCGGATCATATAAGTTTTCTATTTCCTCGTTACAATACGTTTTCAATGTTTTGTTCACCCCTTTGAGATCTTCAATCGTGACTTTAGTTGCGCAAGGTGATACAGATTCCGGTAATTGAATGTCTTGTGGTTTCAGTAGGAAGACATGACCAGGGAACCCAGTTATGCGCCATTCGCATACTGTGCCAGGACTAAGCATCGGTAATTTCGGATATCCGGGAGACGTCAGTTCTCCATTGTTGCTAATTATTGTTCCACCGCACACGTCGATGGATACATTAGCTTTAAAGCCAACATTTGGAATCTCAATTTGAGTGACATATTTTAAATAAAGCCCATTGCTACTGGATTTAATTGATCCAGGTCTCTCTTTACAGAATTGTCCTTTAAGAGGAGACAAGCTCGATTGACCGTCTCTGATCTCGAGGAACTCTCGCTTACAATCGAAATCGTATTTTAAGTCAAACCTTTCGAAATCCACTCTAAGTATTTCTCCAACTGGTCCACTGAATACCCAAATGCACTCAGAATATGGCATTGGAATCGAAGGGTAATTCGGAGTGCTGATGATTTCCCAGTTGTGAGCGGCGTCTAGCTTAGATGTCACACCACATTCTATGTTTTTCTCTTCGTATCGCAATCTAAAGGTTTGGAATTCAGTTTGATATCTGGTTCTCTCAAAAGTTACAAACAAAAGGTTACTCGACGTTTCCATTTCGTCATCACGGTTTTCATGATCGTAGCCACAATATTTACCATTTCCTAAAAATGGTGCTTCAACAGAACCTCCATTGCGAATAGTGACGAATTTGTTGCAATCATCTGCTTTATTGGTGATATTAAACTGCTCAAATCGTAATTTTATAAGCCGACCGGGTCGGACCTTAATCGTCCACTTACAACTATTTTCTGAACGTCCATACTCGCGATCTTGCTCGTCTTGCCACTTGAATTCAACTTTACCCGAAGGATCCGTAAATAAGCCACCGCAATCTGAAGTAATTTGGGCACGAAAACCTTTCTCGACCATCGAGTAATCAGTTTTGAAATATAGTTTCATAAAAGCAGTGGCCACTACAATATTTCGAACAGATTCAGACTTACAAACATACTCTTTTACTGGCTTCCATTGTAGCCCAGTTTCGGAAGAAAATATAGAAATGTAGTCGGCAAAACAATTTTTTCTCTCTTCAAGATGAAAGTCTGGGAAGTCAATGGTTAAATGACGACCAGGTAAAGTTTTAAATACCCATTCGCAATTAAGATCATCTCTGTACACATTGGGATAGTTAGGTGATGTGGCATTACCCTTCTCACCGGGTAGTAGAAGTTGTGTCTCATTTGAACCACAATTAATTTGCCCAGATTCGTCAGTCACCTGTTCAATAACTTTAAGTTTGGACCACCTTATGTGAAACAGAGAACCAGTGTTTGAACTATCTAATTTGAGTTTTATAAAAACAACATTATCAGAAGTTCGAAATTCTTTTGGACCTGCATTTAGTATCCCGCATAGTTCCTGCAAGAGCGGAGCAGTATCATCATACCCGTTATAAATAGCCAAATAATTTGAGCATTCCGATCCATATGTATGTATTACTAATCTGTCGACTACCAAGGATATAGGTTTTGTTCCAGTTGTCATAACTCTCCATGTGTACTCACCGGTACCACTATACGAGGAAGGGTACAAGGGTGAAGAAATTTCTCCTTTCTCCAAACCAATAATTTCATTTCCATGAAGAAAACCATAATGTAGTAAAAATCCTTTTCCAGCATTTTTGTTGTCACTGTGAAATTTAATGTATATTTTTGATGCTTTAGTAGTGTTCGTAGGTATTTCGTTGCCGCAGTAAACGTTCAGAAGAGGACCAGCTCCGTTATTTTCCCGCAATTCAATATAGTCTTCGTTACAGCCTTCTGAATACGCCAAGTCGAGTGTTTCGAACAAAACATAGACTCTGTTCCCTGGTGAAGTACTGAGCGTGTATTCACAATCAGAATTGACAGGATATGCTAGAGGATAGTTAGGTGACGCTATGGTACCCTCTTCTGAAGTAAAGGTACCTCCGCAAGCGTTAGACATGGTTGTGTAATGGGCAGAGAATTGACCGGTTATATTGTTAGTGTATGTACCAAGCTGGATTGTAAGCGCATTTCCTTGGCTGACGATCATGGGGGGCACTTTATTTCCGCAATATTCCCCAATTTGAGGTCCGTTTTCATCATTACCTTCTAAAACTCGTAGGTAGGAGGATGGACAGTTTCTATTAGTAACGATGTCGTAGTTTTTGGGAATCGAGATATGTGTTATAGTAAGCGTGATCTTCTGATCTAGTTTTGGTGCCAGTAATGTCCACGTGCAGCTTTGGTTTGAGTGGCTTGGGAATTTGTCATTAGTTATAATTCCATCAGCATCCGCCGTTATTACAGCTCCACATGTTATTGTGAAATTAGCCTTGAAGCCTTTAGCCGACCCGGAGGCGTCGGAAACAAACTGTAGGGCTATTCTGTTGGACTTCGATACAAACTGTGTTATAGTTGACCTAGGGCATATCAGTTGCGAGTAGTTTTTGCTTAATATAAAGTCAATACTGGTTTCATAAATTTTAATAAAATCACGGCAGTCTTCATCCCTGATGCCTTCGTTTGACGAATATAGATCGACATCCACAAAATTGATTTCAATTCGATGATATTTAGGGACAGTTATGTACCATATGCAATCCATGTTACTATCATAGTTATTAGGATAATTTTTAGAATGTATTAATCCAGTCAAAGCTTCCACTCTGCCGCCACATCCTGTCCGGTAGGAATCAAAAGTAGATTTAAAATAGGCTCCCCTAAGATTAGACCTTTTTACATATCGTACTAACATGATGTTAGTGTTCGAATGCAGGGTAGCCGAATGCCGACTGCATAGCTTTGAGAGTAATGGGAAGTTCGTAGTTGGCCCACTGTAAATTTCTATAGCATCCGAAGTGCAATTGCTGGTCTCCGTTAAGTATATTTCTGTAAATGATATAAAAATGCTTTTTCCCACAGGAGCTTCAATAACCCATTCGCATTCCATTTCATCGTCACTACCATCTACTGACAAAGAGCCATATCTTTTTTGGATTGTTCCACCACAGCCGTGTCGTACCCATTCTAATCGGAACCCATTGTGAGGCATGCCTGAGGACGCAATAAATTTAATTTGTAAAGAATTACTTTTAGTGCTGAACGCAGGCGGTTTTGTAGTTCCACATAGCTTTTCAGAGAAATTAATGTCAGGTGTTTGTCTCATTTGCAAAAAATCTTGGTCACAGTTAGTGGTAGTTGTTACTACTCTCCAACCTGACGAAAAGAAGCCATAACTGCTAATATATCCTGGAGGCCGACTAGCATACCTTCTTATTTCAGTTCTGTAAATATCGAAATCCGTGTAAGTGACATTTATTTTGTGCCCCTTGGGCACATTAATAGTCCATAGGCAGTTTAGGTGGTTTGGATAACTGCCAGGGAAACTTGGACTTTCAATGATTCCATAACTACCGGTTAGGTTATTGTTACAAATGGTTTGGTAATTTAAGTAAAAGCCTTTTGCGCCAATTAATATGTCTGATCGAAATTTAATTAATGCGTAATTGGAAGTAGTAATTATCCTAGTTAGGGCTGGCAACATTTCACAATATCGGCCTAAACTTGGGTCGCTATGCGTGCGACCGTCGAATATTTCTACATAATCGTCCCTACAGTTTCTTGTTCGTTCTAGATCTAAATCCGTAAAAGTGATTTGAATTCGCGTTCCACTACTAGTAACGATTTTGTAAAAACATTCTGCATTATCGTGATAGCTTTGTGGATAGTTGGGCGAAGATATTGACCCGGAGGCGCTGGACAATGTGCCGCCGCAGCCTGATATAGTACCATCCCATTCTATCTTGAATCCTCTTCCAGATAAATACATGTCGGAATGAAAGTGAATGTAAATACTGTTTCCTAGAGATTTTATAAGCCTAGATTTGAAACTTCCACAGTATTTTCCAATGGACGGCGAGTTTCCGGTTGCACCATTTCTTATTTCCAAGTAATCCCCATGATCGCAATTCCCACGCGAGGGTCGCTCTAAATCAAACTGGGAAATGTTCAATGCAATTTGTTGGCCAATCGGAACTGAAATCGTCCAGACGCAATCACGATTTCGATCGTAAAGTTCAGGCCATCCAGGGGAGTAAATAAACCCGTGAGTTTTGATAAATGTGGCACCACAATGTAATTTGGCATCTAAGAAAGAATAGAGCACTGAAAATCCAGATGATCGTATGCTGCTATCAGACTGGAACCTTAACATTAAACGATTCGTAGAGATAGTTACTGCAGGAGGTAGAGTCGATCCGCAGTAACGCCGTAGGATACTTTGTTGATTGTTGTCATCAATCTCTACTAGTTCCAAATAATCGCTCTGACATGAAGACATAGCTTCAAGATCGAACCTGTTCCAAGTTAGTTTTATAACAAATCCCACTGGGGCAATCAGTAACCAGATGCAATTTTGATCATTGTTGTACGTATTACCAGTAATGCTCGGGTGGTTGATAAGTCCACTGGTCTGTCTGTAAATACCTCCACATTCCGTGTTAATGGTCGTATAATTTGCGTAGAATCCAGTGCCAGAGACGCTCAAATCCGATTTAAAGCGTACATACATGTAATTATGAGTCGATGATTTTGTAGGAGGCATGTGTTCAGAGCCTCCGCAAAATCTCCCCAAAGAAGTAGAGTTGATGTCTGGCCCATCTCTAATTTCAACGTTGTCGTAGCGACAATCATAGTATCTATTGTCCTCGATATCGAAATCTTGAAAAGTGAGTTGAATTGATTTTCCTGGGGTTGCACTGATAATGTACTCACACACTTGGTTTGGTGGGTAGTTAAAAGGATATCCTGGAGATTTAATGACACCGCTGTCGCCCGTTATCGTGTGCTGACAAACGGCTTCGTACGTTATTCTAAAACCTTCCGACGCTACATTATAATCTGTATGGAATTTTATAAAGATACTGTTAGACGAAGATATGAATGCAGAACGCGGATACCTAGTCCCACAAAATCGACCGTAGAGTGGTGAGTCTGTTGAAGGACCGTCGTATAATTTGAGATAGTCGAATGAGCATTGTAATGAACGTTCTAGCGCAAAAGATACGAAAGTGATGCGAATTTTAGTATCTTTCCTAGTTTGAATTTTGTAGTCACATTGCAAATTATGTAGAGCTTTTCCATTATAAGATGGTGAAACGATTTCTCCTCTGTCTGATGTATAAAAGCCACCACATCCTGGTATTCCTTGAGCCGGAGCGTATGAAATTTGAAAACCGTTACCTGCACCGTATGCGTCAGAATGAAAGTGAATCAACATATGAGAACCTGCCGAAAGAACGGGCGATGGCAGGGTTGAATTGCAATACTGGTTAATAAGCGGGTCGGTGTTGTGTTCTCCGTCAAATATACTAATATAATCATAACTACAATTTGAATGTGCCTCAATATCCAGTTCATAAAAATGCAGCTGGATTTTTTTACCTAAGCTCGTTCGCAAATGCCAATAACAGTCTCTATTTGGCGGGTATTTACCGGGCGAGCCCGGGGAACTTATACGCCCATGGAGAGTTGCGTCTATTTCACCTCCACAAACAGGGGGTATACTATTCCAATGAAGCGCAAACCCATCTTTAGCTACAGAACTGTCAGATCGGAACCAAAAATATAAATAGTTATGACTCGATATAATTTTACCTCCTTTTGGAAATACATTTCCACAAAACCTACCTATAAGCTGACTGGCTGAACTGCGCCCATCATGGATTTGCAGAAAGTCGTAGCTACATTCCGGTTGATTTTCTAAATTAAATTTACTAAATGTTACGTTAATCACTTTTTCGGGAACGGTGCGAATCACCCAAGCGCACTTCGAATCATGCGTGTAACTAGAGTTGTGCAAAGGGTAGTAGAGGTTACCTTCCTCGTTGTCCAAAATTCCGCCGCAAGTCTTGACTGGTGTGTCGCAGACGTCACCTGTGTATTGTGCCGTGCACTCGCACCTAAAACCTTTTTGTAAAACGCGATCCGGTCTGCAGATTCCTCCATTAAGGCATGGGTTGTTGGCGCAGTAGTCAGTGGGCCTGTCGCAGTGTGCGCCGCTGTAACCGATGGAGCAGATGCAGGTATAGCCTAGATGTAGAGCATGGCATTGTCCATGAACACATGGGTTATTTTCACAACGCTGCGTCGTATTATCAGCCGTGGGAACGTAGCAGCCGTGGAGTCCTACTCCGTCCCCAGCCATGTCGTTGGGGCATATACACTGGCTGATTTGGCCGCCTAGGGACAGGTTGTCTATGCATTGCGCCGCGGGGTGACATCCGCCTCGGTTGATACTACACGTGCCTCTCCAAGTGCAAGTAACACCGTCTCCTTGATATCCAGATGGACAACTTCCGCATATACGCGAGCCGATCGTATTATGGCACGTGACCATAGGACTGCACCCTCCGTTAGGAATAGTCAAACATTCGTCAATATCGGAGCAAATGAAGCCATCGCCCTCATATCCAAGAGGGCAGTTTCCACATCTAAACGAGCCTGGGGTGTTGATACATTCCACTCTTGGATTGGCTGAGCAATGAAAACCTTGACTTGGGTCACATTCGTTTATATCAGTTAAACACGCAGGTCCGGTGCCGTTGTTCGTCCAGCCTTGATTGCAAATGCATGTAATACTGACTCCTTTCGGAACACAAGTACCGTGGCCACACATTTCAAAGTTGCCACCAGAGCAATCCATAAGCGGTCTAGTACAGTGGAGGCCAAACCATCCAGACTTACATTGGCATTCGTACGTTCCAGGTTTATTGATACAAGAAGCTCCGTTCTGGCACCCCATGTCAGTCCCAGCAAAGTTTCGGCATTCGTTGACATCCACATCACAATCGGTGCCCTCCCAATTCGACGGGCACAAGCAGTGGTAGCCATTAACCAATGTGAGACATGTACTACCGTGCTTGCATGGGTTTGATTGGCAAGCATCTCTCGTCATCGAGCTGATTTGACTTTCCAGGCTCAAAAGTCTATTGTTAATTCTGTTAATTTTTCTCCAAAGTACTGTAACGTTTGCCTGAACGGTACTAGGTGAGACACTATCACGACTTTCCAAGTTTTCTAACCTGCGTAATATGCCACTCGGTCCTGTGATGTACTGGTCGACTCCGCTGCCAGCAGGGCTCCATTGGGGCTCGCCGCGCGGACTGCTGCTTGCGTTGATGGCGAGCAGGTCGATCGATCCGATGAACACCCTCGACTTGGGTCCATTGGGGAGTAAGTATATGTTTTTGTCTTGAGCAGCTTCTAGTATTAAATCGCCATCTGAAGTCTTGATTTTCGGTCGGTCTTGATACACTTCACAGTCGAGGTGAACGAACCACACTGTTAGGAGGAGACACTGTATAAGTTTGGCGGACATGGTCAGTAGGTCGCGCCCGCCGCGCTGTGACTGCCTGCCGGGCTGCGCGCTCGACGGGCCGGGCCGTAGGGGGCGTACGCCACCTGTTTCTCTAGGGTTATCAGGTATCGCTATCACCGATCCGCCCCTTTATGATTCAAATGGCCATGTGGTATTTTGTTGATACTAGTGACACATCAAACATTGACTTTACATTTTTAGAGTTGCGTACCTAAAGGGCAAAACGGGGATCCGGCTATTGCTGTTACTTGTAATAACTGTGAACTGTGTAAACGGTACGTTGTTCATATCCATGGAACAAATTTTAGTAATTTATCAAATCTTTAATACATTTTTAGCGTCTTTCCTTTAGTTTATAAAAAAAACAGGTTCAAAATACTAGATGTATTTGTTTGTATTTGTTTTTCTTTGAACCGTATTCTCTCTGCCATGAAAGTTGAATGTTGATACCGACGTTTAGTTATAACCACTCTCTATTATGTCCTCTCATGAAGTTAACATAAATAGGTACTACCTATTCCGCGCACTGGTTACAAGAAACTAAATTAGTCTGTCCAAATGTTATACTTATGTACAGTCGAATTCATAAATATGTGAACACATTAGTAACTTGTCTATTTAATGTCATGTTAACTGCCACTATAATTATTGTCATAGCGATTAAAGTGACAAGGAACTAAATATAGTATATACCTAGCACCTACAATTATATAATAAGTGTTATACTGAAAACTCATGATCCTTTTTAGGGTTCCATACCCAAAATGTAAAAACGGGACCCTATTACTAAGACTTCGCTGTCCGTCTGTCTGTCTGTGACCAGAACCGACACATGAACCGTGATAGCTAGACAGTTGAAATTTTCACAGATGATGTATTTATGTTGCCGCTATAACAACCAATAATAAAAACAGAATAAAATAACTATTTAAGTGACCAGAACCGACACATGAACCGTGATAGCTAGACAGTTGAAATTTTCACAGATGATGTATTTACGTTGCCGCTATAACAACAAATACTAAAAACAGAATAAAATAACTATTTAAGTTTTGCCATTTTTTGCTCGATAATGGTACGGAACCCTTTGTGCGCGAGTCCGACTCGCACTTGGCCGATTTTTTATTATGATATTACATATATTAACTATGGTATCCTATCTGCAAGTCTGAAGTATTGTTTCCTGACTGTTTTATCTGTCCAAGAATTCATAAGTTAGGAAATCATTTTTTTCTAAACCCTAGCCCCCTTACTAATAAACATTGAATAACGGTGGTATAGCTATACAATGTTTTGTCCTTATCTGTCACTGTGACATTTGGATATGACAGATAAGGACAAAACATTGTATAGCTTTACCACCATTACTCAATGTTTATTAGTAAGGGGGCTTATGTTTTCATACCCCCTTACTAATAATAAAGACACATTAAGGTAAGGTTTGTTGTGTACCAATCCAGGAACGTTCAATGATTTCAGAAAAAATACATTTTCTAAATTATGAAAATAGTTAGTAGCTAATTTTAATTAGAACCTTGTGATAGGTAACCATTAAATATAAATATTTATATATATATATTTATATAAAAATATATATTTTATGAGATGCACATGTAGACTAAGTATCAGTTCATGAAACGCCTACATTACATACTACCCTAAGCATTAATTATGCTTGGCCTTTGGGAAAACCCTAAAAAGGGTCTCCGTGTCTATAATAAATCGAACATTTGTATAATTCATGTATTTTGTATTATTTTTTCTGCAACTCGACACGTCTAGCGCCTATTTTGCGTGTGGTTGGGATTACCTGAGTTTCACGTATACATCAAAAATGTTTAAGGATCAAAAATATCTTACACATTATTATTAGACATTTTTGATGTATGTATTTGATTTTTATAGCGCTACCAACCCCAACCTTACTTACAGTCAAAAGTTCTTGTATTTTTTAAATGTATTTCACGATCTCTGATCAAATTCACGAAAGCATGAATAACGAGAAAAAGTTAATTCCAAACTTCCAACTGGATCATATACCAACAAACACAGAAAAAAACTGGCTTTTGCTCGAAAAGGTTATGAATATTGTCTCTGCAAATCCCTATGTCTATAATTAAACAAACATTTGTAGAATATAGCAAACTGGAACTAACACTGATATTAGTATTTATGAAGTAGCATATATTACATAGGAAGGAAGAGTGCACTAAATGGCATTAAATCAACCTAAACACGCAAGAGTCGAGACGGAAGATAGGAATATTTCGAACTTTACAGACCTTTTATAAACGCGTCACGCCAATTACTCTATTCTGCTGAAACTGCAGTATCACATTACAACACGTACACACATAACATCTAAAGCATAACTACTGACAATTTATTGCCAAATAATTCACAAAACACGATTGAATAAAGTTTTCGTTAAATTTTAAAACACCGCGAATATTGACAAGTACGAATCATCATGACATGAATTGTCATATGGATCTATCGAAACAATCTGGGGTTCTACTTTGAAATCAATAATTCGAACTTCGGATCGCCCCGTCACTTTCTTGCGAATTAGTGACGCGTCGAGAGCAAAAGGGATAGCAATAGACGAAGTTCGAATTACGGATTTCAAAGTAGAGCCTCTGTTATAATCTGTCATCAAAACAATTGTAATAGGCCTCCACATTCGCGCGAGAACGAAAAATGTCGTCGAGCTTTAAGTACGGATACTTACTCGACCGTGTATCTTGGACTTTTTAAACTTCGATTTTCAAAGTAGGGCCTCAGGCGTATCTATAGTCAAGGACTTTAATTGTTATGCCACTATGGAACCCATGTCATAATGACATCATTCCATAGTGGCATGTCGTATGAGGCGCCTAAGGGAATATAGCTTTGTAGTACTGTTAGGCGATGGACTTGCAATCTGTCACTAATACGCTGGTAAACATCTTAGCCTATTTCTCTTACTGAACTATAAACAAGTTTTTAAAGTTGTAGGTAAATCTGTAGCTCTGCCTACCCCACTCTGGAATTTATGGGCGCTCGACATTTACGCGCGCTCGACTATACAATTAGGTTTACATTAAAAGTAAAAAAGAAATTAAAAAGAAATGGAGGAAACGAAGATGGTTGATGACGAGTATTCATCGTAATAGAACAATGTTTGTAATATGTTGTCCAGTATTTGTGGTAATGGGCTAATGTTATAAAAGTTGCGCGCGAATGTGGAGCCTTATTATTGTGTTCACGCAGCTTTCGCGCGTTCGCAGGCTCTTTGACACGGGCCAAAAATCCGACAAAAAGTGGTTAACAAGGCGCGAACCCGCGAAAAATACGAGAATCGTCTCCACATTCACGCGTTCGCGTATTGCATTCGCGCAAGAATGTAGGCGCCTATAAAGATCGGTAATTTGGAAAAAAAATTGGTGGTAGTGTGATGGCAACAGGGGCTCTACTTTGAAATCAGTAATTCGAAAGTCGGATCGCCCCATCACTTTCTTGCGAATTAGTGACGCGTCGAGAGCAAAAGGGATAGCTATAGTCGAAGTTCGAATTACGGAATTCAAAGTAGAGCCTCAGGCGCCAAATAACCGAAATCAATTTGACAAAAACAAATCGACAAGTCTGTTTGGCCATTCTCTGGAAATTTAAAATAGGTAATATAAAAAAATATAAAATACCTATCTATTTATCATTATATAAGTATATATCGGATGCAGTAGCCAGATAATTCATTAAATATCAGTGTGTGGACGTGGGCTGAAATGATGACGATGAATAAACAAAAAAACACGGTTATACAACAGGTACAAAAGTTTAATTTAAAATCTCAATGATCAGTCACATTTATTAGTTTTTTAATAGGTACATAAAAATAACAATTCTTATATTATTATTTCCTATTTAAAAGTAACTTTATGACAGTCCCCTTATATTGTAAATTGTAATATATCTAAAAAAGCGCTCAAAATTTTAATATATTTTTAACTGCATTGTACACGTATTAACTTACTTAAACTTCAGGTTTTTATTCAATTAAGTAAACGAAGCAATGTACATACAGTATAAACCTTAAAACCACAAGTAAACCGGTTTAAAATGCATACAAACATATAGTTTTAGCTTGTATCGGCTGTCATCAAGAAACTTTCACTTGGAAAAGTAGGGTGTGTAAATTATTTAAAGAGAGACAAAATACAGCATGTATTGTGTATACTTCGGTCGAAGTAAAACGCATAGCCAAGTCGGACACGTACTTTTGCGTAAAATAGTAAATACATTTTTTTTAATGGAAGCAGCAAAAGCAGTTACACAAGTAATATGGCAAGAACTTAATTTGACCGTCACGCCTACAGACCAAATTGAAAAAAAAAAGTATATTAGTGGTCGCTTTGTTCGGGATTCAGCGTAAAATTCTGTGGGGCAATGTAGCTATCCCTATATTAATAAGATTTCTTTTTGCTTTACTCAAAGATACTCGGCTCATATTTTTCAATTATTTAGACAAGACAGTCACAATGTTTTAAGTGACGGTTTACAATATGAATTAATAATAAGACCTAAATAAGATTTAACCAACATCTGACATTTTAATTCTATCAGGTCTTTAAATTTGACCTCTACACATCACAGAACAATTTAAGTAAGTAATCAAAATAACCGTTGAATCTGTTTAAATCAATTTTAGCAGTTGCCATTTCTTACTATACTCGAAAATCTAATTCAAGATCAAAATCCTAACCTCAACAGGCGCACATTCGCCGTGATTACTGCATTTTGGTTTAAGTGTAGGTATTTTTATCAATAAAACTTACCCTAATATTACTGGATACACGAGTTCTCATTCATGTTTTTATGAAATAATGTAAAATAACGAAATAATCAAGATGGGAACTGTCAGATTTTGGTCTTGAATTAGATTTTCGAGTATACAGTCCGATAACACGTCTAACTAAACTTTTCGAAGATTATCCTTCATCATTAACACGATCGTGAGGTAACGCTGAAATCGCAAAGCTGACAAAAAAAACCATACAAACATTTCTCACCCCGTAAATCATGTCCAATTTCCACGATTATTGAATATGTTGTAGTTACTGTGAAAAACTAAGTTTGTGCTTCTCATTTTTTTTTCCACGATACAAAAACTCTCTTGGAAACAAAAACGTACAGACAACCTAGTTTTTTATAATATCTACAACACATTCAAAAATAATATAAATCAGACTCTCAATCAGAATCAGAATTGATTTTTGTATGGGAGATTTCAGCCTCACAATTCTCTTAAGGGTAGAAATGTATTATATTTACAGTTAATTCTAATTTGTTAGTCTTAATTAATTACTTTACTTACATTATATCGTGTATTTAAAACAGTTATTAGCTTAAAATTACCGAGGCACAAACAGTGTAATAGCACCAAATAGTTTACGATATTTACATTGATATTTCAAACATAGACATTTGAACTGAAATATTCCCTACTTTTTTCAACACGTTTCTAATAATACCTTGCCGCATTTGTTTACTATGTGTACAACTTAAACATTCAAACTGACTGGTTTTTGTAAAACATGTATAAATTAGCAAATCGCAATGCCTATCCTATCCTATATAGGTATAGGTGTTTATATTGCCATTTGAGTTGCAAAAGTATGCAAAATTATGACTGAGTGTTTGAAATTAAATAGTGGGGCACGCGTCTTCCTGGATTGAAAATGGCATTGATTTATTTATCAGCTATTCATATAAATATGTTAGTGTCATAAAGGAATGGTAGTTGAAAAAGCATTTAGTTACATTCGTCAAAATTAATGGTTATAGCTATATTGCTTTCGTTTTGTAACAAGTAACAAGGCCGAATGTGGCATATCTTAAAATTATAATTTTTTACGAAATAGCTCCTCCGCGACAAAACCCGTTCAAGACATACTCGTCGTATTTTGACTATCTTTCCGAATATAGTCGCAAAAAAGGGTTGTTAGAATCAGTTCGGTGTTGTTGTATTCTATATATATAAAAGGCAAACTTGACTGACTTATATATCAACGCACAGCCGAAATTACTGTACCTAGAAACTTGAAATTTGGTATAGGGGTTCCTTTCATGACGTAGGTAAGTGAGCACTAAGAAAGGATTTTCCGAAAATCGACCCCCAACGGGAAGAAATGGGGTGAGTAGCGGGAAACTAATTGTACGCGTACGAAGTCGCGGGCGTCCTCTAGTTGTACATACAGTTGATGGCGCGGTAGCGGGTGTAGCAGGTGTAGGGCGGGTCCTCGTCGGGCGGTCAGTAGGGCGCGATGGGCGAGGGCGGCGGCGCGCGCGCGGCGGGCTCGGGCTCGGACTCGGCGGCGTCGGTGGAGGCGGGCGTGGGCGGCGGCGGCCGGTTCATGGCGCGGTAGTGGCGGTAGGCGCGGCGCCGCGTCGGCAGCGACGCGCCCGTCGCCGTCGCCGGGCTCGGCGGCGGGTTCGCCGTCGGCCGCGGGTAGCGCCCGAGGCTGTCCGAGGACCTGGCGAATACATACATTTGTAGGTTAGATCGATTGTTTACTAGAATGTTCTCGAGGGACTTGACTATAAAAATGAAATACCGGCTTTTTAAAGGCATTCGACTAGGTAAGTTGATTATGGTATTCGGTTGGGCTTGAGCGGCAGCAGCGCGGGCGCGGGGGGAGCGCGGGGCGCGCGGCGCCGCCAGCGCCGGAGCGCCGCCCAGGCTAGTGTGTGTGGGGTGTGAGTGTTCCTTACACGGAGGCGCTGGCGCCGAGCGGGCGCGCGCGCGGCGGCACGGGCTTGAGCGGCAGCAGCGCGGGCGCGGGGGGAGCGCGGGGCGCGCGGCGCCGCCAGCGCCGGAGCGCCGCCCAGGCTAGTGTGTGTGGGGTGTGAGTGTTCCTTACACGGAGGCGCTGGCGCCGAGCGGGCGCGCGCGCGGCGGCACGGGCTTGAGCGGCAGCAGCGCGGGCGCGGGGGGAGCGCGGGGCGCGCGGCGCCGCCAGCGCCGGAGCGCCGCCCAGGCCGCCGCCGCGCCGCCAAGAGCGCCTGCCAGCCCGCCGCACACGGCGAACGCGCGCGAAGACCGCCCGCCGGTCACCTACAAATAAAAAACAAACTTTCAAAACCCGCCTGCATTTTTAATGCGTAAGCGTACCCGGCGTTTATTGCCCAACGAAGTGGGCACGGGAACGACTAGTATTATAAATAGTGATAGTTACGTTGGTGGGCTCGCGGGTGTACCCGCAGGCCGCGGGCGCCTCGTCCGCGCCGTCGGAGCAGTGCTCGCGCCCGTCGCACAGCAGCCGCGCGCTCAGGCACAGTCGCTCGTCGCAGCTGCAACAACATTTACACGTTGTTTACGACTTGACAATTGGGAATTACCATGGATTTTTACATTTGTGGCATTATCAATGAAAAGGGACCTTATTGTCGATGGCGCTTACGCCGCACAGCGTCACGCGACGTTGTATTTATATCGGAGCATCGTTAATAATGGCGGAAGCGCCATCGACAAAAAGGTCCCTTTTCATAGATAACGCCACATTTTATTTTTCAACAAAATATGAAAATTCCGTAAAAGAGATCACCAGAGGAGAAATTAAAATTAACATCGGCCAAAAACTACGGATGATATAAGCATTGTAAATTGCTAATTATATGTAGAATGGTTGTGAGTACCGGAAGGCGTCGGGCAGCGGCGGGTCCCCGCCCACGGCGCAGTAGGCGCCGGCGGCGCACTCCCCGAGCGAGGCGGCGCACGCGCCGTCCGCGCAGCGCAGCCCCGCGCAGCCGCAGCCCGCCTCGTCCGAGCCGTCCGGGCAGTCCGCCTGCCCGTCGCACCTGACACACACAAATATGTCACCCGCAAAAAATAAACCGCCCACCCGTCTTTTGTTCAAAATTGTTACCGTATGATTATTTCCACTTTGACAGTCGGGACATCTCAGTTTTAATCGTAAGGGTTCGTGTTTTCACATAGAGTATATAATCCTAGAATTTACTCACATGATATATTCAAACCTATTTAGTATAATTATTAATAAAACATAATCTAAGTATAGAAACTTCATTAATATTCTAAATATTGAAATAGATTAAAATAAATAATAAAAATAAATAATAATAAGACTACAATCAACTTTTTATGACGTATAGGTATGTGACGGAATAGCTTTCAAAATCAAAGGAATTTGTTTCGAATGAAATTATGTATCTCTGTAATTCATTTACATTTACTACCAAAGCGTGTCATAAAAAAACATTTAGTAAATAATGTAATTTTTAGAGGTATTGGTAATTCTGTAGATCTGCCTATCCCACTCTGTTTTTTTTTATTGATTGAACAATCGTTGATGGTGCACCGCACCGCGTCAACTTCGCAATTAGCTGCGAGGGAGGCACTCCCTAAGTGAGCGCCTCGGCTCCGGTGTGTTAAAAACTACGAAAGGCTTGGGAGCGGATAAGTCGGTTTTGGTGGATTACTTCGGGTAGGTACGTCTGTCGCACGCAGTGGTGGGACTGAGTAATGACGGGAATGAAGGCAATGGACTGGAGTCACAAATGCAGCGGAGACCGAGAGAAATGTGCAGAGCTGACTGCCAACCTTCACTAGTTGGCTCGGCACTATAAGAAGAAGTAAACACTGACTTCCACTCCTTCGGTATGCAGTGCGGCTCCTGGTGGCAGGCGAAGTGTCCGGGCGCGCAGGCGCGGCACGCCAGGCCGCAGCCGCAGGCGCCGCCCGCGCCGCACGCGCCCGGCGCGCCGCCGCACGCGCGCCCGCCCCAGCACGGGTGCTCGCGCGGGACCTGCCCGCACACAATACATCCAGCGTCATACACAAACGAAAAAAAACAGGCCAAGTGCGAGTCGGACTCGCGCACCGACGGTTCCGTATTTAAGATATTTTGCTTAGTAACTTGGAAAAGAAAATACTAATTTTATTATGAACTTTATTTTCTATGCAATAAGGTCCATTATGACTAGCCTAAATTTTAATACACATTTTTATATGTGCTCGCTACACAAGCCCGCAATGTTGCATACAAATTCCATTACAATCTAGCTTATAACTTTTTAAAAAGTGAAAAGGGCCATAATAAAATGAGGGCACAAGTCTTATACATCCATATTTTATTCGAAACATAACTTTTTTATATGTGTCTGGAATAGCTTGTGTTTAAAAAAAAACAACGCTTGCGTTTCTCCTTGTCATAAACAAAAAGGCGGTAAAGAGTGATGGTTTTTTCACGTGAAGTTTCTGTTTGTAAGCAATTAAAAAAATGAGTTCACTCAATGAACTCCAACACATATTTTTTTTGCGATCTTTGAGAAAAGCACTATATTTGGCTCGGCAGGAACAGCAATTGCGGGCTTCGTATAAACCAATACTCGGCCCGCAATTGCCTACATCCCTGCCTAGGCAATAATGTACTATTTTTTGGATGTAGTGATGTCTCACCCGTTGCACGGCGAGGGCCTGCTGCAGGCGCGCCAGGTGCGGCACGGCGGCGGCGGGCGCGTCGCGCCGGTGCAGCGGCACGCGCATGAGCGCGCGCTCGCCGCCCGACAAGTACAGCGAGCCGCCGAACGCGGCCAGCGAGCCCGCCCAGCCGCCTTGCCAGATTATGTGCCTGCAAGTCAACATGCCGTCAAACATCGCCCACACTTAATAATGACCATAGTTATACCAATACTGTAACACTGTCAAATGCATATTTTGGCTGGGGAATATTAGGGCCCGTTTCACAATCGTCAAGTAAAGCATATCTGACACATAAATGTAGCCCTTTCCTTTTCTTGCACTTGAACATAAACAAGGAGAGAGGTAACTTTAACTGGCACATAAATTTACTTGTCGATTGTGAAACAGGCCCTTAGTATAATTTCGTGATTTTATTCAACAGGCGCTCATGGAATATACACAGGGTGTCTAATATATTAAGAGATTTGAAAGCCCTTTCCTTACCGGTCCAGAATATAGTTTTAACTTTTCAATCCGTTAATTAGTTTAGGAGTTATTAAGGTTTTGATGATACTGGCAAAGAACGCTAACTTGCGGTACAACTTTGCCTTCCTTGGCTTAAAGAAGCTATAATTTGTGACTCCAAAACTGGATAAACAACTCAATAACGTAGCAATGTATTGCATTTCACCTAAATTACAAAATATCGACGAAGTGTATCTGCTTGCTGATGGCGCAGTAGACGGCGCCGCTGGCCTGGTCGATGGCGAGTGTGGTCGCGTGGACGGTACGTACTTGTTGGTGGCATCGAGGTCGACGAAGTGTATCTGCTTGCCGACGGCCCAGTAGACGGCGCCACTGGCCTGGTCGATGGCGAGTGTGGTCGCGTGGACGGTACGTACTTGTTGGTGGCATCGAGGTCGACGGAGTGTATCTGCTTGCCGACGGCCTAATAGACGGCGCCGCTGGCCTGGTCGATGGCGAGTGTGGTCGCGTGGACGGTACGTACTTGTTGGTAGCGTCGAGGTCAACGGAGTGTATCTGCTTGCCGACGGCCTAATAGACGGCGCCGCTGGCCTGGTCGATGGCGAGTGTGGTCGCGTGGACGGTACGTACTTGTTGGTAGCGTCGAGGTCAACGGAGTGTATCTGCTTGCCGACGGCCCAGTAGACGGCGCCGCTGGCCTGGTCGATGGCGAGTGTGGTCGCGTGGACGGTACGTACTTGTTGGTAGCGTCGAGGTCAACGGAGTGTATCTGCTTGCCGACGGCCCAGTAGACGGCGCCGCTGGCCTAGTCGATGGCGAGTGTGGTCGCGTGGACGGTACGTACTTGTTGGTAGCGTCGAGGTCAACGGAGTGTATCTGCTTGCCGACGGCCCAGTAGACGGCGCCGCTGGCCTGGTCGATGGCGAGTGTGGTCGCGTGGACGGTACGTACTTGTTGGTAGCGTCGAGGTCAACGGAGTGTATCTGCTTGCCGACGGCCCAGTAGACGGCGCCGCTGGCCTGGTCGATGGCGAGTGTGGTCGCGTGGACGGTACGTACTTGTTGGTAGCGTCGAGGTCAACGGAGTGTATCTGCTTGCCGACGGCCCAGTAGACGGCGCCGCTGGCCTGGTCGATGGCGAGTGTGGTCGCGTGGACGGTACGTACTTGTTGGTAGCGTCGAGGTCGACGGAGTGTATCTGCTTGCCGACGGCCCAGTAGACGGCGCCGCTGGCCTGGTCGATGGCGAGTGCGGTCGCGTGGACGGTACGTACTTGTTGGTGGCGTCGAGGTCGACGGAGTGTATCTGCTTGCCGACGGCCCAGTAGACGGCGCCGCTGGCCTGGTCGAGGGCGAGTGCGGTCGCGTGGACGGTACGTACTTGTTGGTGGCGTCGAGGTCGACGGAGTGTATCTGCTTGCCGACGGCCCAGTAGACGGCGCCGCTGGCCTGGTCGATGGCGAGTGCGGTCGCGTTGGCGGCTCGCGCTAGTTCAATTCGACCGCGTCCGTCCGGCGATGCGCGCATTATGGCGCCAAGACCCACGTCATTCCAAACAAGGAACCTGTAGGAGATTCATATGGATTTATATAGTATTGTAAACTCTGTCTTCAATATGAGACATGGAATCAAAATGGTTGACAGTACACACAATTTCGCAAAGGTTGGCAAGTCACAGACAGAAGACCCCCTCTTCCATATAGCTAAAAGTGCTTTTAACCAAACTAATCATTTTGATGTTCTCACTACAATCGATCTAGACTTTAATTTCCAAGTAAATGGCAAATGAAGTTGCAAGCGCTAGTTATCCTGTACGTAAAGTAACTCGTACCTCTTCGTCTGGTGAAAGGCCAAATGGCGTGGCATCATGTTCTCCCCCCGCAGTATGACGCCGACGGAGGAGTTGTTGTCGAGGGCGGTGGCGTTGATGGAGTCGGTGTCGAGGCAGGTCCAGTAGAGCGCGCGGCCCAGCGCGTCCAGCGCCATGTGCGCGGGCCGCGCCAGCCCCGCCACGACCACGCCCGCCTCGGTCGCCGCGGACGTCGACGAGTACGAGATGGGCACGCGCCGGATCGCGTGCGAGTCTTCGTCCATCCAATAGAGCATTCTGAAATTAACGGATTAATAGTACATTGTTATAGTATTTTATGTAACTGATACATAAAGAGGGTCCTAATTATGTACAGTTACATACATTACTTTATCTACACACATATTATAAGTACTCTAAGATGCGTTCAGTAGGCGGCAGAACAAACATGGCGGCAAAGCTAACCTGTGTCACGAATATGAATGTTTTTTTTAAATCATAGACAAACTAACAAAGTCCCTACTCTAATGTCATTCGAAATCAAAATGGCGTACGACACTTTACTTCAAATATACCGAGTCGACGTTCAATTGATACTAGAATGGGCCCCCTGTTTGAATTTTGTTGGTTTTGGAAGATGTTCCAAATTTGAACAACATTACTTTATCAAAAGTTGTATCGTAATTTTAACTTTTCATTACAGCTACAGATAAGAAAACATATCATAGTAAAATTGTATCAAGTAATGCTGGTAATTGTCTACGGATTCTGAACGCATTATAGAGAACTTATGATATGAGTGTAGATAAACTCATGAAAGGCTTCATTTCACACGAAACATTTTGGCCCTCGAGCGCTAATATTTCGAGTGTGAAATAAATGGTAACTTTCACCCGAGTTAAACACTGTACTTGACAATAACCAGAAAGTCAGAGGGGCTATTGTCTAATGCACTCGCATTCGCAACCGGCTTCAAAGTGGAGCAATTGTTTTCATTTTGTATGCAGACATTGTTTTCATTTTGTATGCATACAATGCCTGCGTGCCTTCGATTTTCAAAATGAAAAAGAACGTGATTGCGAGTGCGTTAGACAATAAGCAATCAGGTTTTTTTTTAATAATTTTGTTACACACAGGCTGTATAGCTTTCTTCTACTGCACAGTTAAATTGACAGTTCTTTTTTCAAATATATTTTTTTCCCTAGGGTTGAAATGCGTCACTTTTAACCCACTTCTAAGATAAACAATGGCCTATTTTCAGAGGACTATGAAAGTCTATATTGTCACGATACCGTACCGCTAGGTCGACTCATGAGCTATTAGATTCAGTAATTTCGACATTAATCAAAATTAAACAATTTTAAGCTGGTAGCTCATCAATTGACAAGATTTCATATTTTCAAAACTTTAATTTTATTCGTTCTATAGATACTGTTTGGAAGGAGGAAGACTAGGAAGAATAATTATTTTAATATTCATTTATTAACATGTACTTATTCTAAAAGGGCGTAACTTCATTTCTACTACACAATGGACATATTACGTTAGGCCAGTCAGTATTAAAAAAAGTTCTTTTTTTTTAATAATGGCGGTCCACCGATAATTATTTAAGTATCTATCTGTCTGTCAATAGTGTCAATATCAAATTTAGAATTATGACAGCTTTTTTTCTCGTGAAAAAGGCAATGGTATTAAATCTATTCGGGCGTAGTATTGGTAGAATTCGATATTTTTTTAACTTTCTTATATTTTTTTAAATAAATAAAAATAAATTGAAATAAATATTTTGCCGTGTTCAGGAGGCAAAATCCTTTCGATTCCTATAGTAATTTGCAGGTGTCACCAAAATGAAATGTTGTCAATTTTAACCTACTAAATTTTTGTGTATGATGAACGGTACGTACTTGTTCTCGGAGTCGTACTCGATGGCCTTGATGTTCCTGAGCCCCGTGACGGGGATGTAGGCGTCGTTGCATTCGCCGTTCACGATCATGAGGCGGCCGATCGCGTTCTTTTGGGCGAACAGCAGGAATTCCTCCGGTTCTGAAATTAAATGCAAAATATTTTACTTAATTGATTACGAAGTGCATCTGCGTCTACACACTTTATGATTAAACTATTTAAAATCAATTGCCGCATGCATGACGCAGCGTCACTTGGGACCTTTTTTTTTGGTTTGTTCGTAGTTGCCAGAAATAAGTTTGGATAAAAATAAAGGAGCGCAAACATGCATTTAAATTCTTAACAAGTTAGGAGTGATGATGACTAAATCAGATTGCTTTGGGTATGTCATAAGGATTGCGGGGGTCAGGTCAGATGACCTGGATGGTATATAATCTTTACTAACATTATAAATGCGAAAGTGTGTTTATTTGTGTCGTTCGCTATTCAATACGTCGACCGATCGATGTGAAAGGTATAGAGATAGTTTATGGCTCAGAGACGGACGTAGGTAATTTCTATTTAGAAAAATTAAACAGCTCCCCTTCCATGGAATGCCTAGGTGGGTCTTCTCTAACCTGAGCACGTCAAGTTGTCCCTGTTCAGTTTGTAGTGCGTAGGGCAGGCGCAGCGGTAGTCGGTGCGGGCCTCGGCCGGCAGCGGCAGGCAGAGGTGCGAGCAGCCGCCGTTGTCGACGCCGCACTGGTTGGCGGCGGCGCGCGCGCGGTGGTACACGGCCAGCGCGGACAGGTAGTCGAGCTGCGTGTGGATCGACTTGCGGTTGGATCCGTCGGTTTTTGTGGCTGATTCGATTAAGCCTGCAATTCGAATGAAAGCTGATTTGACGAGGGCGAGAAACGCCGGTCGCTGTGTTGGGTTGGAAAACTTAATTTGAAGATTATCGATTTGAGGGTTTTGAGGTTCGAGGGCAGAAGTATCAGGGCAGAAGTTGCCAACTTGAAGAAAACTACGCTATCAAGGGCAGAAGACGGGGCTTTTTTGGTAATGAAATTCATACTGCTGATCGTTTTCAAAATTATGTAGATAAAAATTGTATGTCAATAATTTTAAAAATCTCGCTTGCATTACAAAGTACACAAAACAATTTGAGCCACCATATAACCTTGTTATAATGACAGCTCTAAGTTACGAAAAATAAATCACGTCAAAACAAATCATTGGCTTTTATGCGATAGGGTTCTATAACAACTGAACAATTTTTGACCGTTATTGACCGTACAAGTAGCTAATTATGATTGTATTGAGCGTGGTTGCAATTAATTAATACATGGTGAGTTGGTCTTGCCGTCTGATTGTTTGATACCCAGTTTGGAAAGATAGGACGCCGAGGAATATGGAATGCCGGAAAGTTTGAGAGATTTCTACACGGACTAAGGTCGGAGCAAAATACACGTACATTTTTAAATAACTTACCTGTGTTCCAATCTCCCCAAAACACCCTGTCTCCGTACACCGCCAGCGCGTAAGGCATAGATATATCATCGGCCAGTATCTTCCTGCCGGTTCCGTTTAGGAACGCGAACTCTATGGTCGGCGGTTCGAGCGCGGCCCAGTAGATAGTCCGCTTGTCGTAGTCTATGGCAATGGCGTGGACTTTGTTTACTTGGTCGATGAGTACGGTGGGGGAGGAGCCGTCCATAGCGGCCCGCTTGATGGTCTTAGAACCGAGCTCAGACCAGTACATGTAGCTGGAATAAATTGATTGTGTTAATGTGGCACTGAGATAAGTCTTTTCAATTAACATAAAAAATAAACCACGTGTCGTTTGCATTTTTTAAATCTCTTATGTTAACCTAAGTTTGTGGAGTATATCAACCTTAACACATAATATTAATACAAGAATTTATAGATTTTTTACGCGGGAGTACAACGGACGTGGTCAGCGGAAGTCTGTTTATACTATACAAAATAGCTGCCTTGATAATGCAAAGACGTTTTTTAAGATATGAAAGCCACACTGCCCTCCTAAATAAAAAGGACTCATGAGCAATTTCACAGTCAAAGCAAACTTAACCCCCCATCTTAAGAATTAAGGTCACTAATATATACGCGGTCCTATGAGACATACGCCGTTTCATCTAAGGAAGGCAGATCACAATACATCGTGACATGACGTCATCAATGGACAGAGGATTGCTGCACGCTGCTTATTTCTGCGTCATGTTCGCATATATCTGGCGCCGGCATTGGGGCGGGTTCCAACTTTATGACTAAAGAGACAATATCGGGTTTCCTTACCCTTTCTTCGGGTCCAAGGCGATGCTCTTGGGCTTCTTGAGCCCCTGCCAGATGAGCGTGCGGCGGCTGGAGCCGTCGAGGCGCGCCACCTCGATGCGCTGCGTCGCCGTGTCCGTCCAGTACACGTTCTGACCCGACCAGTCTATCGTTAGACCTGCAATACACGGCCAATGTTTACATTGGCCCGCGACTTCGTGAGGAACTTATTTGATTCGTTTATCAGTCTTAGATGTATAATTATTATAGCATTGTTATTACCATGGTAACGCGCATGAACAATGTCACTGATGGTGTTTGGTGATCAACTGACATCTCAATTTTTACATTATACTTACCTACTTGTCGAAAACTGTTTTTACAACCATTTAAACGTGTAAAAATAAGAAAACTATTTAATTAATCACCATAACAGGAGCTTTAAAAGAAATAATAATGCGTCACCAGAAACAGCGTTGGGTGAATAAAATTGACATTCTAATTCTTATACTTTATTATTCGAAGTATTAAAAAAAGAGAAATGTATCCAAATCTAAAAAAATAAAAGCTTAATGAAGAGCATTATATTTAATAATTATAAAGAAACGATAAATAGATGATATAAATCTGGCTGGATGACGTAGGAAGCCATAGTTATTCTCTGTGGTCGTTGTCAATTTAGGCCCGTTTCCTCGTGGTATTTTTGTCCTACTGACTTTCGACGGAGCCCCGCCCTTGGGCTTGCTTCTAGGTGGTTTTGCCCTTCGGGCATCTGAAGAGACCTACCGAACCATTAGTAGTAAGTGATCAAATCTAGGGTCACTTTTTGACTAGTAGGACCACGAGGAAGTATGTACTACGCTATGTGATAAATATACATGTACAAACCTTGATATTGTAAAGGTATAAAAAAACAGTCGTAATGAAATGATTTATTAAGCATTAAAAAGTAGTTGACACAAGATACTACACATCCAAAATTACACGTACAAAAAGAAGCTCACATATTTGATACTCATCTCGACCTAACGTCTCAAATATTGTGTCTGCTGTAGTGCAAAAGTTCTACCATGAATACTAAGAATGCGAGCATCAAACCAACAATAAGAATACCAAACGGTACCGTCAGATCTTCTAGTTTTACAGCAGATACTTCAAACGACCCAGCAATGTCTCTGGCTGATCTAATTTCATACGGAAGCCGATGTTGGCTCTTAACACATTGCAAAAATCCATGTTCCACAATGTATATCATTTTCGTACTAAAGTGTTCTATCAGTGGAAACCCACGTTTAAACAACAAGGCATAAATTGTGTTGTAAACGTTTTCTTTCATTACGTGGACACGGTTTCGTTGCGTCCGGTGTTTTGTTATCCACCAAAGATAATTGAAATATTGGGTGACCGTGTACTTTCTGTTTGACGCCGCAACATTGTTTATGGCTCTGGTAAATGTCTCACAGCCCTCGAATTCTGTCGATTTTTCATTGATAATGGAAATCCCATTAGTCTGGTTCATAAAAAGTACCATATCCATGCATAAGCATGGTGTAAAGTTACGTTCCTCTAACGTTTTGATATCGTTAATCTGCGGCCCATACGCTAGGTATGTTGAAAAACTCGTGATTATAGTCTGATAGAAACAATTAAACAGGAAAATAAACCACAGCCAGTGTACTATGATGATGTTTTTGAAGATGTTTTTTCTGAGACCCAAACTCATGTTTTGTGTTGCATTGCCAATAAGGTTTAAAAGTTCAGAAATACTATTAGGTTCGTTTTTACGTGTAAAAAGAGTGTTAAAACCAGATAGAATTACCGCACAGAAAATATATGTCAGGAATAGTAAGAACCAAACCTCGTAGCTGAACATTATGTAAACTATTTTCCATTTTTCCACAAAATGTGCGGCAGATGTGACGGCAACTGTGTAATCCTCATACCATAAATAGCTAATTACGGAGTCAAAGAAGACCGATCGTCTGTCGTTTAAGAAAAATCCACCAAACACTAAATGGAACTCGTCATCATACAGCTTTTTTAATATGCCAGTTACAGTAAAATTGTCCAATATTCGTCCAAAATCATTGATTCTGGTTAAAAAAGTATAATTTAGAGTAATATTCTCCATTTCTGCAAGAATTTCTAACAATGATCTTTCAATACCAATGGCAAATTTGTTGTGATCAGGATACTTTATAACCACCGGCGGTATGTCTATAGTACCAACGTCCAATGTGCAGTTTTTTAATGTTGGTTGGTCGGTTTCGGACAACATTTCAACGACGTCTATGTCTTTGACACTATCACAGTCGCACAGCTTGACACTTTTTTTAAAACCTTGGCCGCATTGCCCTGCAGCGTATGGTAAATAAGTGTAGACTGAAGAAGAATTATCCATCTCGTTAGTAATAACCAGTACATGTATCATATGGTAATCCCATAGCTGTTTGAAAAGAAGATCACTATTACCGGACTCTGCTTTACTTAGTATTATGATATAAAGAGCTTCTGGTCTCCGATTCCAGTCTCGGTCGAGTTTCTCTAATACTTCTCCCAAGTAAAATAGGTCTTGAACATGCAATAAATAGGTGCTGGGTGGGATCCTGACAGGCTGGTTGTAATCTTTTATGAATACTTTGACGTTGTTAGTTTGATGAATCTTTCTGATCATGTTGTTGGTTAAAGCGGCTGTATTAATAATGGTTATCTCTTTCCCGAATTGGCTCCTGGATGCTAGTATATGTATGAGGCAGATTTCCATATAATCTTCGGATGGAACCTCTACCGTAATGTTCGGTCTTGTTTGTACCAGTGCAATGCATAGCTGGCTGATGACTAAATACAAAATGATTTTACGAGACATGACCGCTTCCAGCGCGTAGGTCTGATCAAGTGTACCAATTTATTTTTATTCTTAATGTTTTATTAAGTGAAGGGCAATTGTTTTTATTAATGATGTTTTGTCTACTTTAGTCGGAAGGATGTTTATTCAGCAACGTTATGTAAATTTTGTATTATTTGTCAAGTTGTTGGCAGACCGTTACAGTTATTGACATAAAAGTTATTAATCACACTAACTCCTCGACAGCACGCCACGTGCGTACGATGACACAACTAACTAATGCATAGGAACAAGAAATTCAGCTATGATTGTTTTGAACAGGAGCTATCGAAGGAACTATGCCTTTTAAATAAACATTTTTCCGAAAGTTATGTTATGCTGTAGCTATTTTTATATAAAAACTAGCGGCCCGCCAGCGGCTTCGCCCCACTGCAAATTTCTGACTTTCCCGGTGGATTTTTTATTTTTTTCTCTCCTCGTACTTCAAGGAATATTCTAAAAAAAGAATTAGCGAAATCGGTTCAGCTGCTCTCGAGATTTGCGCTTAGCAACACATTCGGCGATTCATTTTTATATTATAGATGTATACTT
The DNA here is from genome assembly GCA_948252455.1 of Acleris cristana. Lineage (NCBI taxonomy): Eukaryota > Metazoa > Arthropoda > Insecta > Lepidoptera > Tortricidae > Acleris > Acleris cristana. Next base: position 14,493,017 of record OX411778.1, read on the forward strand.
AAAATGCTATCCGTACCTTAGGTTCGGTAAGAACAATGAGCAATGTCGAAAATAAAGTCGTCAATCGAAAAGTTACGTCCAGAATTATATAAAAATTAGATTCGATTAATTCAGCATTTTGACATCTCGGAAGTATGTAGTGTTCCATATATACATGTGCAATGCGATAGCTCCTAAAATACCTTGGTTGTTTTGTACTTCTCTCTTACCCGCTCTAACGCGAGTGTAAACCGAAGCCGAAAGATTCTATAAAGTGCTCTTGTACATATGGACGATCATTTGAAATACTGGTGCTGAAATTTTGGCACTATTGTATTTAACATAGTTTCATAATATCTGAACTGCGTGTGACATACGTTTAATAAGAATAATAAAGGTGCATCATATAAGTCGTCAGTGGGGTTTTACACTTTGTTAACTATAAATGCTTGGGCAGTACAAGTTAACCTAGAAAGCATTTGATATGATACGATATTCCAACATACCTTCCACCAATCCCGTCCACTCCAAAATCTTCTCCATGTGGGAACCATTGATAGAGCAGCGATTGATCGTCTTCGTTTTACTGTCAGACCAATAGATCTTAGAGCCAGAAACATGAACTGCCAATGCGCTGCAAACAATATTTGAATGTAATTTTCACAGAACAGAAAAAACAGTAGAAGTGTCAAGTGGGCGTGTAACGTGTGGCATAGTTATGCGGAGTTCCGCATAACCTACCATACTTTTGCCGCGATTGCTTATTTAGATTTTTTGATATTTCGATATTTCTAAAATAGGAAATAAATCCAGAAGCATGCCTTATTGTGTTATTTCGGAGTGTAAAAACGATAGCCCCACCAAAAACATTTTCCATGGTAGCGTGTTGTTTTTATGATAGTTTGAGTATTGGCGACAACAGGTCTGATACTAAGCGAAGCTCATGCCACTTCCACTGTTTTTTCTATTCCGTGGTAATTTTAGTCTAGGCTCTGTTCTGTGAAACCTGCAGCCAGTTGTAGTTGTTCCGGTGTGAGGCTAAGACAACTGGTAAAATTACTGTCGTTGAGGAGTTCCATCTTAAAACACCATCGAGCAAACGCCGACCGTCGTTACTATTTATTAATTTATAGTCAACTGTTATTGTTAATAATGGGAACTTAACAAGTGTTAAAAATAGTCATGGAATGTTTATAATCTAAATTGGGAATGGTTTTCCACATTTACAACTATCACATATTTGCAACCAATTTTAAGCATTTCCTAGGTTACTCTACTATTATTGTATTTTCTAATAAATTTAATTTGTATAGAATCGATTATTCAAGTAATATCGAAGTTTCGTTTTTCAAAAGTCACCTCATTTCACGGTATATGGCATAGCTTAACAATTGATCTTTGCGTAACCTTTTATTAGTGTATTCATTTGTATAACAAACAGCCACTTTGCGAGTTCAAGATAGTACAGTCAAGGACTTTAATTGTTATGCCACTATGGAACCCTGTCGCATAACGTTAATCATTAATTTTGGCATAATTTCTTTCATGTGGTTTGACGCGGTCACTATGACAGGGTTCCATAGTGGCTTAAGAATTAAAGTCCTTGACTGTACTTTAAGTATTATGAAAAACTAGGTCTGTACGTTTTCCTTTACACGAAAATATTTCTTGGAGAGAAATAAATTAACAAAAACAAAAAACAGAGTCGTACAAACATTTTATAAGAAAATACAATAATAGAAATCTTACTCCACAGGGCGACATATCAATGCAATTATGGACAAAAATTTGTATTATATTGTAACAAAACACTAACCTAACTTCCCTCAAGTCTTTGATGGGTAGCACGGCGTCATTGTTGTCATACTCGATGCTTATTCGTCCGATGACGTTCTTGCGGCTGTAAATTAGAAATGCTTCTGGTTCTACGCAAGTTTTTCCGTCGCTTTCCAGCTCCAAACCTGTAGATAAGAGTTTAGAAAGTTAGCTATACTCATATATTCATGATTATTTTTTTACAAGCTGTTGCCCGAATCTCCGTCCACATAGATGTCGTTTATCGCTATTTCCTCGAGAACTCTAATTTCCCGGGATAAAAACTAGCCCTATGTGCTAATTCAGATTAAATGTGCCAAATTTCAGCCGTTCTGACGAGATTGAGTAACAACCATTCAAACTTTCGCATTTATAATATTAGTAAGATTATATTACATATACTTTGGGTAGTGGTAGTACTTAGACTTTGGTAAGTGACCATCAAGTGTCCTGTGTCCTCGTTTCCCTTCTACATGCCACAAAAACACAACTACACAAAATCGAAATTGTAAATAGAAGATACTTTATAATGCGCACAACGTATCATGAACCTGCAGGCCTATTGCCTAACGCACTCGCAATCGCAATCGCAATCGCAATCGTTTTGAAAACAATTGTTCCGCTTTGAAGTCGATTGCGATTGAGAATGCGTTAGGCAATAGGCCAGCTGAGCGAAGGTCAATTTATAGGTGTCACAGGTAGGCGGTAAGCGGGGCGGTGTGAGGGGAGCGCGCGTTACCATAGCGACGCCATTGTTACCGCCATATTGGTTCATGTTACGAGGTGCTGATTATACAAGACTTTCCAAGAGGGCATCTGCAGACGCAGTCGCGCGGGCGATTGAAGCAGAAATGTGAACAGCCCCCATTGTTATCCACGCACGGGTTCCACCCCATTGGCTCTCCCAGCTTAAACGCTTTTACTCCCATCATGTTCGCCGTTTGTTCCAGTACCGATACTCTTTCCAGACCTGAGGGTATTAAAGAAGAATTAATATGGTGCTGAGGTAGGGGTCATAATTATAAAATGGAGATACTAGTTTAAGTAGTATCACATGAAAGAGCTTCACTTGCACATTCTAGAATAGGTTTTTGATCTAACGTGAAAAAAAATCACTTAATCTATGCCGTGTGGTTGCCGGCTTAGAATCGTGCCACTCACGGAATAGAAAAAACAGTGGACGTGTCATGAGCTTCGCTTAGTATCAGACCTGTTGTCGCCAATACTCAAACTATCATAAAAACAACACGCCGCCATGGAAAATGTTTTTGGTGCGGCTATCATTTTTACATTCCAAAATAGCACAATAAGGCATGCCTCTGGATTTATTTCCTATTTTAGAAATATCGAAATATCGAAATATTGAAATAAGCGATCGCGGCAAATGAATGTATGGTAGGTTATGCGGAGCTCCGCATAGGTAACTATGTCACACGTTACACACCCACTTGACACTTCTACTGTTTTTTCTGTTCTGTGGTGCCACTGCAAGTCTTCCCGTGGAAGTCGTAAGAGGCGACTAAGGGAATAAAGGCTTGTAGTATTGTTAGGCGATGGGTTTGCAACCTGTCACTAATGTACACTGGTAAACATCTTAGCCTGTTTGTGCAAAATGTGGTTACGTAATTAACAACAAGTTTTTTAGAGTCGTTGGTAATCCTGTATCTCTGCCTACCCCACTCTGCGAATGAAGGTGTGAGTGTATTTATGTTTGTGTATGTATCTATAAAGATTACGAGCCGAATATACACAATAATTCAAACTGATGGTCTTGTCTTTTTTTTTTCGAAGTCAAATTCAAAAGCTATTATTGAAATTTGTTCTATTCGAAATTAAGACATAAATCTTATCTTTTTGACTGAAAGTTAGTTCAAATAAGTCCAACTGGCACTTAGATTAGAAGGTTTTTTTATTTAACAGTTTCTTCAAATATAAAGTTTTCTTACCAGTGTTTTTATTTATTCTGTCCAACGTCCGCCTTTGCATATCGGTCCAGTACAGATGTTCACCGAGTAGAGTGAGCCCAAATATGTGTAAGATGTCACTGTTGTGCAGCTCGTTTCTGTTAGAACCGTCCATGTTGCAGACCTGTTAAAACATTTCAAGCTTCACAAAGCTGTCATAATGCAAACTACAGTTGAAAATTCTGTCGAAACCGTAATAGTGGGGAGACACTAAACCTAGTTCGATAACACTACTATATATATATATATAATTAGACACGTCATTAATGGGGGAACACGAAATGGCAAATGCTCCAATGCAAAAATCCTGGCAATGCTTTTTTTTTATTATAATCCGATGTCTAGTATGGTAAGACTCCCAAGTTTCGTTTGTTCCTCGGAACAGGGGAGGGGTAGGATTATACGACAATGCAGTGCTGCAAGCCCCCCTGATTGGCCTAATCAGTGGCAGCAGCATGATAAGCGACGCCTCGTACTTAAGTATCTAGTATGATCGATCTCCTAAAAAAACAAAGGTCACCTGAAAGATCATCAATTTCTGTGTAAGAAAAACTACTGCTGCATTTTCCAAACAGTGGAGAAAGTGGTTGCTGTGGCGGTGGGAAAGTTTCTTACGCTAGTCCCTACCTCAATTTTGTGCGTCCTGGCATCGCCCCAATACAGCTTGTTGTTGACGACGTCGAGCGCGATGCTGTTCGGCCACGTGAGCTTCTCGGAGACCAGAAGCCGGCCGCTGCCGTCCAGGTTGCTGCGCTCGATCTTGAGCTTCTGCTAGTTCCAGTCCGACCAGAACATCCAGCCGGCGGTGAGATAAGTGCCTTACGCTTGTCCCTACCTCAATTTTGTGCGTCCTGGCATCGCCCCAATACAGCTTGTTGTTGACGACGTCGAGCGCGATCCCGTTGGGCCACGTGAGCTTCTCGGAGACCAGCAGCATCCGGCCGCTGCCGTCCAGGTTGCTGCGCTCGATCTTGGGCTTCTGCTCGTTCCAGTCCGACCAGAACATCCAGCCGGCGGTGGGGTGCACCGCGATGGCGCGCGGCTCGTATAGGTCGTCGTGGATTACCACCTGACGGATGACAGGTTATTGTAAGTATCCGAACGTTACTAAAACTGTTTTTGAATTGTATCTGTGATAGGGTATAAATAGACCCAACTGAAGCTCATCAGGGTGTCACTTCTTTAATAAGCATCATCACAAATCGAACCAATACGAAAATAAATAAATATTAGACTACAGTTTCACACAAGATGATCAAGTCCCAGACTAACCTTTAAAGGGCTTCTAAACGGGCCATATTTTCACTGCATTATGTGGCCGGCAACTATTGGTGTCCCTCTTTTACTCGTATGTTAGAGAAACACACCAATAGTTGCCGGCCACATATTGCAGTGAAAATATGGACCGTTTAGAAGCCCCTTTAGGCATGAACTACTAGGCAACGGTGAACACACTTATATAAAGAAATACATACTTAAATAATATATAGAAAACATTCAAGTCTCAGAAACTAATAATAGCACTCATCCTTTATGTTTTGGCCTTATCCTGAATCTAGTCGTTAGCTTCGTAGTCAGGCACTAGGCTAGCCTAAACGTATCATCAACATACATGCATAGGTGTGTCCTGTGATCGTCACAGGTCACAGGCCACATATCGGGGACGCCAAATGAAGCAACACTTGATTGTAGAAAAAAAACAAAAACTTTACTTCAAGATTTCCAGATATTTTAATTAAATTCAACAAATAATCACCATACAAAAATTGGAAAATTTTATTTTCATCATTATAGAATAATTAAATAATTAAAGATGACAGACAAGTAGTTTAGGTGTGTACTACGTTACTTTGACCGAAACGAAGCTTCTCGATTGCACCCGAATTTAGCCGAGACCAATAGTCGACATTGCGGGCTTGTGTAGCGAGCACGCAATGTTTTTTTTTTAATTTGAGAACTGTCATTAAACTATGTACTTCGCGTCTCAATATGTAGATAGTAATGTCAACATTTCCTGGAAAAACCAATTTTTTATACCTTTCTGACGCTGCCGTCTAGTCGTGCCACGTTGATGGTGTCGGAGACGGGGTCGGTCCAGTAGATGTTCCTCGCCAGCGCGTCGATGGCGATGCTGTCGGACACGCCGCTGTTGTGGATCACCACGGACTGCTCGCTGCCGTCCAGCCGGGCCCGGGATATGGTCTTTGCCTGGAGAAAACAATTAAACTTCATGATTAGACCACGTTATCTTGTCGCATTTACGTCGCTCTGTTGTAGGGATTGAATGTTTATTCTATCGACCCTCTCTATATCGATGTTTGTAGTTTATATTATAATGCAACAATGCGACTGATTTTTTGCCTTTTAAATCTCTGGTAAATCTCAATATGGCGTAGGTATTAGAACTTCTTGATTAAAAATTAGAAGATAACTTCATTATTCTAACAAGAAGCGATAAACTGATATAAATAATTCACCATTTACCTATTATTTATTTATTATTGAACCCATTCTTTTTATCACATTTTTAATAGTGATTGTCTTTGACTCATTGTCAGTAACATGACATATACCTCTAAGTACAATACCATCGACATTTAAATAGTCGATAAAATAAACATTCAATCCCTATAAAAAAGTGACGTCAGTGCGACAAGATAACGGGGTCTATTCATGATGTATTTGGATTTTTACTTGGTTTTTCATTTGTACCATACACTCGCCGGCTAAAATACCCGCTCACCCGTCTTAACTTCTTAAAGCAGAGTAACTTCAAAAAATACTGAACGAATATCGATGTAGCTGGTAGGTTTTTTGTTGAAAATTAAACTAGGTTCGAAATAGCCAGGTCGTAGCTCTTTCCAAAGTGGAACCCAAAAGATCCATAAATATTAAAGTTGTAAGTACTAAACAATAATTTCCTACAAACAGGTAAAATATGAATCTTTTGGGTTCCCTTGCACCAAAATAATGTTTGGTGGCCATGTTGGATCTACGTTAATGAACAAAAACTTCAATTTACATCAAAGTATTTTTGAAGTCACTCTCTGGTTTAAGAAATGTTTAAGATGTTACGTTTGTAAACAGTTGTATACAACAAAATACGGGTGGGCGAGTATTTTTGCCGTTGAGTGTATTAACACTCACGTTACAAAGGAGTTTTTACTACATTTTCAACACATTTTTTACACTATACAGTAAGTATACAGAAAGTATTTCTTATTCAAATTAAATTGCCATTAGTAACCAAACTTACCACACTATCTGCCCAATAAATGTACTCGGTTTTAGGGTCAAAATCAACTGTATTCGCCCTCTTCATTTCCTTCAGCGGCAGCTTATACGACGTGAAGTCAGGAGAATCCAGGGATATTTTGGAGATCATGGAGCGCTGTGCCACTAGTATTAAGGACTGTGGTGCATCGAAGCATGTGGTGTTGCTGCCGTCTTTGAGTTTCACACCAGTTGGGCATGAGCACACATAGCCTGGAAATATAACCAATAATTATTATAAAAAGCTATGATTACTAGGCATATCAACCCACAATAGGTAAAAGCGAAAAAAGTATCAGTCTATTTTACAAATAGAAATAGCATTCAAGTCACAAATGGACAATAAGATCCGGGGAGTAAGCACAGGCGTGCACAGCACAGCTGGGCACGCCTGTGGTGTTTTAAAGAGGTACAGAAGAACAGAGATATGTATGTATATGCGATAAAGAAAAAGGTATTCAACACGATATATCTATGAAAAGGGACCTTATTGTCGATGGCGCTAACTAATTGACAAAGTAGTTTAAGTACAGTTGTTTCCTTAAACATCTCACTAAGAACAGTATAGAGACGAGATACGATAATCCCGTTTGGAGTGTTTGCTGCTGAGAGCTGGGTGATAAGTTTTATTTGTCATTTAGTGTGCGAGTGTTGCTGCCGGGAGAATTTATGGGATTAAAAAACAACGTCCGATATTTTGTTGAGTACTCCACTCGTATTAATAGATTTTCACATAATATTTTTTTTTCAAACCAAAATTAAATTGTCTTAAAAAAGAATCATAAATTGGCTTATACATTATTACAAAGTAATTGTATCTTGTTAGAAAACAAAATCTGCAGATGATCTCATTCAATTCACAGAAAATGAATGGCATGCAGCGATTGTAGCCATCTGTTGATACATATCAGATTACATGGCAAGTTTACATGGCTTGTCTGCACAAAGTACATGTTTATAGATATGAATTCGTAATTAAACTATAGTTTATTTTATTATTTAAATATCAATGAATTTTACACATTATTTAGACCCACTAGGTTAGTTATCATTGGAATTGGTATTGGACGTGATAAGACAGAAGAAAAAGAAATTATAGAGCGTAAAGTAGTAAACATAGAAAAGAAATATGAGTAATTAGGTACATATTATCAAAGAATGCTTAGGAATGCCTAAGTTTAGCATTGATAGATTTGAATGGATAGCAGTTAAACATTGTGATAGGTACGTTCATCGGTATTGACATTGGGTGAATCCTTTAGCGCCCTACATCACATTACAATAAGATCGCAAGATAAGACAAATGAAGAAACACAAAAATGACCATTAATAGTATATTACTTAACAAGGGCTGTAAAAGAAAGGAAGCCCGAAATCGCAGGTATTTGAGACCCGAGCCGTAGGCGAGGGTTGTAAATATGCGATAGAGGGCTTTCTTTTTTACTGCCCGTGATGAGTACACAATTTTACGTCTTCACCTGGCCACAATGCGAGCTTTACCGTGCGCGCAGCGTGCGATAAAACTCACATTACGGCCAGGTGTTACGCAAATGATTTATTACAAAAGGAAAAAAGTTTGTCTACACCTTGTGCATGAAGATGTAGACAAACATAGCAATCAGAAGAAAAATCCTACCAGGTGGTGTAGGCGCCAGCAAACACAAATGTGAGCAGCCCCCATTGTTGACCTGGCATGGGTGAACTTCTGCCGGTGGGATTTGTCTACTACTATCATACACCCTCACATCTACAGGCACCGGCTCAGATTTAAGTAAATCTTTGATTGGTCCTTCTGTTGATATGTCCCATGTGTAGATTTTCCTAGAAGAATTAATAGGTGTGGTTTTAGTTTTAAAATCTGATGCATGCAATGTGGACTTGTGTTTAACTTAAGGCAACATGCATTTTCAGGCTGCAGCCCTATTGCTGTTTATAGGGTGCTATTCGCCTAATAGGGCTGCAGTTTAACTCCAGTAATTGAAATTAGCATTAACATATAGCTATAGATATTTGTATACTGGTAAAATATGCAGAGAGATTTTAGAAGAAGAATTATGTGTGCTTTCTTACCAAGTTTTCCAGTCAGTCCAGTAAAGTTTGTCATTAAAAAATGTTAAGGCGTACGGATATTCTAGACCTCCTTTTACTATCTTCTTTCTATTCTCTCCATTTAAGTCCATTACATCTACAAACTGTAGCTTTGCATCTACCCAGTAAATTAAGTTGTTGTTGTAGTCTATGGTAATGCCATTCGGCCAGTAGATATCATCTTTCACTATGACTTTGCGTGTGGCAGGGTCACCATTCATACCAGCCCTCTCAATTTTGGGGGTTTCTCCCCAATCTGTCCAGAACAGTAACCTGTAAAATAAGAAGAAAATTAAACAACACCATGAATAATAAAATCAATGGAAATTACCAAAGATACTGACAAATAAATCGGACTAACATCGGTATTAATTGTTCTTAGATAAGTAGAGGAAAATAGTATTGTATTTAATTAAATGACATAAAAATAAAATAAAATAAAATAACATAAATTCATAATAATTACCACAACTGTAAAGTAAACAGAAGTTTACTATTTTAATTAACATAATATTGTAGAGACCGGGAAGCCCATGCTTTCTAAATAAGTACGAAGTGAAAGGCACATCTCAAGATTGGAATCGTATTTAAAAAAAGTATGGTATAGATGTTAATCAGATACTGACCCTTCCTTAGGAACTACAGCTATGCCTCTGGCCTGGTCTACGTCGGACCAGAACAACACTTTTCTGTGTTTCTGATCTATACTTATTACTTCTACCCTGTAGGTTTCGCCATCTGTCCAATAGATTTTGTCCGTGTACCAATCTATGGCAATGCCTGTCGGAGTGATCAGGCCTTCAGAAACCATTCGCATCTGAAAAACATATTAGGTTGGTCTTAATGCTTCTAAATAAGGTTGTCATATAGGGATATGACAGAGTTATATTATGGTTGTAATTTTTTTTTAATCAAATACGAGATACTAAATAAAGTTTAGGAGTCTGATAGAAAGGGATAAGTTTTTTTTTTAATGAGCACAAAACTTATTTGGACAGAGACATGTTTAACTGTAACTTATTAAGAAACCCTAAAATCAAAACATCTTACTTCATCTTTTCAGCATATACCTGTATACCGCCAAAAAATTGCCTCTTCAATTGATTTAAGGACATTACAAGTGTTAGTTTTGTAGAAATAAATACCTTTTCCCCTGTATGTGTCTCATTATAACTCATACACTGTATTAACTCTGCCGTTTGATCAGCCCAGCATACAAGACTTCTTTTGTACAGGAAGTCAACAGCAGAACCCTGGTCCAGCCCTCTAATGATAGTGTTCACTTTACCAGGTTTTGATATATTTGCCACTCTGATATCTGAATTTGTTGAGTACAAGAGCACTGGGTTACTGGCCACAGAATAAAAACCTGAAAAAAAAAGAGACTCATAATAACTGCCATGTTTGTGAATAAAATCTGTTTATTCTAAATTCAGTCTTTTATAGACAGGTAGGATAATGTAAGGGTAGTTGCAATTAAGCTTTGCTTATATCAAACCACAAGTTTTAACTGACAGAATTAACAACACATCTTTGTGAAAACGATGAAAGATTCCATGAATTGTGAATTAAATTTATTTTTACAGCTTATGTATCGATAAACTGAGATGTCTATGTCAGTAAAGAAGTATTTATCGAAACAACTGGACTTTTCAAAGTTGCTATCGTTTTGTCGACTTCATTATTGTTTACATTGTTTGTTATAGTTACTACAACTCGATACTTGATAATTATTACCTTTTAGCTGCAAAAACATCAACAAACAGAATACGTTGACTATATTCTGTATTATTTTGTCAGCGTAAAGTATTCTTCGGCGTTTTGTCATGATGAAAACAATTGAATAGCACTTGAGAATATCATGTGTTTATTTTAATGTTTGTTGCACTGACACTTTAAGGCACTGTTAGATAAACAACTTAACACATTACTACAGCATTGTTAACGCCGCTTTTGAGTTAACTACTTCAGCAGTTTTAGCTACAACTTAAAAAATAGCATAGTTTCAAGATCAACAACAGAAGATAGCTGCCCATCAAATATTATAATGTACCTATGCTATGCTGCGAATAGCTACCTACACGCTTTTTTTTCTTTTTGTTGTTTTTTTTAGATATTTGTTAGAAGTTGCCAGCTTGCAGTACATAGACACAGATTAAACATAGTTATTTACACGAATTTAATACGAATCAAAATGAAAAAATAAGCGAAATAAATACTATCTATGTCTATTGTTATTTTTGAAGTGCTAAGATCGACAGGTTTTTTTTCTTTGGATGTTATTTGATGTCTAAACATTTTAGGTTCAAATAAAAACAAAAACCGATTCTCTTCATAAGCGTTCCGCGTTCCATTTCATGCATAGCGTTTGCGTTGCGTAGGTAATGTTGAGGTTTGTGTACACAATCGACAATCATGGTTTAATTTTAGGAAAGGCGTGGAGCCGTCGAGTTTGAACGTAATGTTATGGTTTATGTTGTTAATATTATATTATGAACGTATTGCATGAGCAAATTACGTCTCTATTATTATAATTGTCAATGAGTGTAATTGGGATATAATTGTCAATGAGTGTAATTGGTTTTTGCTAAATCAGTATATTATTTTATTGTAATTAAAAAATTTCAAAAATCGTCAAATCCAGACATTTTAGAAAAGAGAAAAGTTATTGCCCGGAGCTAAAGGAGGGTGGGCTAATTGGCCTATATGACAAGCGATATGTCATCGGATAGGTAATTCTAAGTTGTAAAACTATTACTATGGCAAGTACTTCGAAATCTTTGTGTGAAAAAGTTATAGCCATGCAAAGACAGCGGTGTTTCAAAGTAATTTTGCTAACGTCGTCTATGCAGGCGTCCCGATGTTCCAGATTTTTTAAATATTTCTATTTCTCACAGTTGTTTCCCGCTACACAAAATCGTTCTAGAATTAAAAAGGATATCCGATGATGTAGTGATTATTGTTATTGGTTTCTAGGCAAGTGTTCATACATTTTTGCCCATTCTCCTTTGTTCGGGAAATATTTTGACAGCTATGCGATCAAAGCGTTGCTTTACTTACAATCCTCTTAATCGCCTAATGTACTTAATAATCGTATTGAAGTCAAACGCTTATAGTTAATTATCTAAGCTTAACGATTGACTGTAACTCTTTAAAATGCGAGTTGGCGAAACTCCTCAACTTATCCGTATCTAGAACCCCAAGCCCCTAATTTGAAAATATGGTTCACCCCGCCATAAACTAATAAGAAACTATTTCCAAATTATTAACTTCGGTCGCGTCTAACATGTTGATTTGGATAATGTTCCCAAGTTATGCTATTAATGTATATTAATGATCCTAAAGTTGTACGACTCGGCAGATGTTTAGTTTAGTGTGTAATGTACGTTTAGTTTGGTGCTTGATCTCGTTTCATCGCGCATAAAATTATCATTAGTTTGAAATGTTAATACTGATAATTCTAGATAGATTTGCATAATTCTGAGAACTCAAACTTTCGCAGATCTGAAGATCGTTCTAGTAATTTACAATGTGTAACTACTTAACAATGTTGAACATTTACACAATTTTCAAGTAAGTAGTTTAATTAAAAACTCGATTTGGTTTTGGCTTTAAAGTTAAAAACATGCTTTAAGACAAAAAGTAAGCTCTAAAAACTCGGGTCATGTTTTCGGTATTGTCATCAATCATTCAATCAATTAATTAATAAATTTTATTTGCTTCAATAAGGGTTTAATATCTTTATACGTTAAAACCCTGTGTAATATATACAGGGTGTTAGGCAGAAGGTTGGACAAACTTCAGGGACTAACTCTGTAGGTCATACTCATCAACTTTTAGTATGGGACCAACATCCAAATTACGAAAAAATACAGCTGTTCCATACAAACTTTGAGACCTAACAGCCGAAATGTATGGAACAGCTGTTTTTTTTCGCGATTTGGATGATGGTCTCGTAATAAAAGTTGATGAGTATGACCTACAGAGTTCGTCCCTGAAGTTTGTCCAACCTTCTGCCTAACACCCTGTATTTGAAAATAGCAACCAACACTAGTGCTACGATTTTAACGTCACCTCTTTTGTCGGGCCCCCAATTCCGAGTCTGCAAGGGCACAAAAACACCCATACCTACAGCTATTCATTTAAGTATGTATTTAAATACTTTGTTACACAAAATTAAAATAGTGTACAAAAGGCGAACTTAATGCTACAAGCACTCTTTACCAGTCAACCTTAAGGTGAAACAGAAACCAAACAACTAAAACTAAACTAGAACGGTGGATAGAAAAAGAAATACATAATTTAGTAACATATAATAGGCCACAAATCAAAACATGTCGGGTTTGCTTTCTCTTTATTCAGCTTAGAAACCTTAGTGAACTCTAGGCTCCTGAGTCCCAGGTGTCGTTTAAAAGAACAAAATGGCGTTCACCATTGAGTCCTGGGTATTACTACATAGGTATAAGATGGCATTATAACCGAGTGTTCTTCAAAAAGAACAAAAACAATATTGTCACTGAGTCCTGAACCTTAAACACAGATTTTTACTGTTTTATACTTGTGCCGCCATTATCACCTGTTGCTGGCTACTAAGAATAAATATGGCGTCTTTCTTTCGCTTGATTCGACGCGTGGGATAGAGACAAATATATGACGATGTTGATAAATCTGTTTCTTCTAAAAATTCGCGGTAAATTTAAAATACTCGATTTTGTTCTTTTAATAGGTAGTTCGCTCATAATGATATAATTTATTTTTGAATTGTCAGGACTTAATGATGATTGCCATTTTGTTCTATAGATAGTAAGTTAGGTCTTTATGACAAGTAATATTTTAGGGACCCGGGTCTCAGGAGGCTAGGTTCGTTATTAAATGCAGAGAACATCATAGTGCCCCCCATGGTTAAAGCCGTTTCTCGGTCCGATTTCACGAACATGCAATGAACTATTTGCTTACCAATCGTGAGCGACGACCACTAATTGGCTTTACCAATACAATGACAACAAAGGATTGTGTGTGGCCGCGTTTCAGTTAATGCAAATTGAAAATAGCTATTGTTTGGTGTTGCATTATATAATTTAGAATATTTTTTCCTTACCACCCTGTAAAATTATGTTCCTGAGCAAATAAATGATTGATTGATTGATTATAAATACATCTTGAGTTAAATATAAGTCAGTTTTTAGCGTTCCTTACAAATAGAAAAATGGAAACCTTTTAGGATATTTGTTGTCCGTCTGTCTGTCTAGTGTCTATCTGTACCTATAACATTGAGTAACGATGGTATAGCTATACAATGTTTTGTCCCTATCTGTCATTGTGACATTTGAATTTGACAGATAAGGACAAAACATTGTATAGCTATACCACCGTTACTCAACGTTTATTAGTAAGGGGGTAAGTCTTTAATCTTTATTAACTTCTACCATGCCTACCATGCCACTGTAACTAAGTGAGTAATGAATGTTTCCATTTTGTGATTAAAAAGTCCGGACTTTTATCGAAATTTCAGGCTTTTTGTCAGGACTTTTCAAATTCCTAAATTTTAACCCTATGGTAACTCTGAGTGCCACCGTTAGTAAACTAGCAAACCAACTGAGCCTAGACGGAGCCGAGACTCCGCACCCCAAAACTTATATCCCGTGCACCACCTGCTCACTAATTGACCCGCTAATATTGGACCCATTTTAATAACAAGCCCCTAAATCACTCGACACTGATAGTCGCACATAAATAACCTGGGGTCTGCCGGATAAATTGACAGGGGACCTGGATTTGTGGTCCACACCTTATGGAAGACCCTTATAACTCTCCGGCAAGATTCACGATTTTTCAAATGGCCGCTCAAATAGTTATTTGGTGTTGTAATGATGCGGGTAGTTTGTTATACTTTGAGTTCTGCTAAAGACGCTGTTGGTGAAGTAGTTAGGCTAGTTGGTGCCTATGAATCTAGCGGTCCCGGGTTTGAGACCCAGTTTCGACAAATATTGGTATGTAAAGGACAAATTGTATTAAATAATTCATTTGTACACTAGCGTCCAGAGGGCTTATTGTCTAACGCACTCGCAATCACGATCGTTTTCATTTTGAAAATCGAATGCTTGTCTGCATACGAAATGAAAACAATTGCTCCACTTTGAAGCCGGTTGCGATTGCGAGTGCGTTAGACAATAAGCCCTTAGGTCTCGCTTCGTTTTGGTTTCTGTGAGTTTTTTGTTACACCTGCACATAATCCAGAATTTATTTGATACATGAAAACCTTCCTCTTGAATCAGTCTCGATTGATGAAAACCACATTGAAATTCATTGCGTAGTTTGAGAGATCTAAGCGCACATACAGAGGGACAGACGCCGGGAACTTACGTACGTATAAAAAGTACCTATGTTTAATGTCTGTCATGTCTAATAGACCTTGTGGTCAAGTTAAAGCTTGGATTACAGGGCTTATTGTCTAACGCACTCGCAATCAAGATCGTTTTCGTTTTGAAAATCGAAGGCTTGTCTGCATACAAAATGAAAACAATTGCTGCCACTTTGGAGTCGGTTGCGATTGCGAGTGCGTTAGACAATAAGCCCTCAGGACTAGTTCAATTTTTGTCACCTGGTTTTATTGAAGATCGTCAACATAACCTGGCTTTTCTCCTTAATAAATTCAGGTATTTTATGAAGATGTTCCCCGAAAAATATATTGAGTTTATGTGCGGTTGTTTCGACACGATATCAGGTAACACCGGGAATCCTAGCTCAATCCTCAGGGCCGCCGTTTCGTCTTGTTATGTTAATGTACCTATTCGTACTAAACATTTTTATTTATTTTTCCATTTTATTTTGGCACAGTTAATAAATATGTTACTTGCTTTAAAATTAATTCCTTATATTATGTCAGTAATTCGGATATTTATTGTATTTTTTTATAAATTGGCCTGGTTATTTTACGTATTTACGTACGTATTTGGTAACAAAACAGGGAGTTGATAACAAAAAAAATATGACACATAGCCTATACCTAGAGAGCGTTGGTGGCTTAGTGGCTTAGGGGGTCGACTCGTGATCGTAAGGTACCGAGTTCGGCTCCCCGCGGTCACCATGAACCAATGAGTTTTTCTAATTTAAGTGCATTACACGACGCTCTTACGGTGAAGAAACATCGTGAGGAAACCTGCACATTCAAACAGCTGAGTATGTAAGAGGGTAATTGCACAAAAGATCCTAAAGGGTCGAAGTGTATCCGAAAGGGCCCATCTGTAAGATAAGATACCCTATACCTACCTATACCTGCCAGCATTTTAATATTTCTAGCAAAGAACTCTGAAACAGCTTTCCTACGACCGAGTATTAAGCGTCTATCAGTACCCGCGAACGACCGCGCACTAAAAACAATGTTGCAATCTACCGCCCCCCGTTAAACTGGAAGTATTCCACTCAGTAAATGCGTATCATGCGTCGCATCGTTATCGGCCGTTTACGACGCGCAAACGTGCGTCACGATACTAACGGTAAATTTTAAGGCCCACTGTTAAACAGTAAAATTTTACGGAGTCAATCCAACCTGTTTTATATTTATAACTTTATATGAGAATACCACTAAATATTATAACGTCGTAACTTCGAACGGTTTATTCTTGTAGTAATTTCGTAATGTACGCTTCGTAAATGTTTTATGAGCGGCAAATGTGTTATTTTATTTCATTTGATACCTTTGTTGGATATAAAATTGTTCAGTTACGGACTGATAAATATGAGAGTATATTTATTACAGATACAATGTGCCATACGTACTTACAGTCATCGAGAATGATAAGGCTATTATCAAACATTGCTTTTAAAATGTAACAAGTTTCTATTACTATTGGCCTAAGAGCGTGTCAGATATTGTTGGGCCTATAGATAGGTACTACTGGAATGTGGCTACTTAAAAAAAAACGTTAACTGACAACTTAATCTTCTAATAGTAAAAACGTGAAGTTTGGCCCATTTCCTTTTCTCTGCATCTGATGTATTTAATTCTGTGTAATGCATTTTTTTTCATGATGTGGTCTGTTTTTATATATTTGCAAAAATACAGTAAAATATGATAAGTTTTAAGTTACTCGGATAAAACTCCAATTACGACGAAATGTTACATAACACACAATACATTTAAAGTTACTAGAAGCACATAGTTATTAGAAGCATTTGAGAAATTTAACTTTTCAGTTCAAAAATCAATCAATTACGACGTTGTCAGCAACGTTGTTATTGTTGTTGTTGTTGAGTGAAAATCATAAAGAACATTTTTATTCTAAATGTAAGCAAAATCACTGGCAACCTGTTGTTATTAATAATTATCACAAATGTAATTCAATTCAGATTAAATCAAGCGCTATACTTTGCGATCGTTCGATACTTAGCAAACATTTTAGACACGCATCTCTTGAGAACTCTTGAAGCAATAATTATGCCTAAGCAACTTAATATAAATGTAGCTACGCAACAAGCTACAGCCAACTATTTTCAAACTTTCCAAGTTACCCGGGTGCGAACTTAATTTATTTCCATCAAGACGATCAACAAGACATTTCAATTAGACAGATGCCGACAAAGTACTAAGACAGCAGGACTGGGAAGCAGGTTGTAGCGGGAACTCAAACACGGTCGGGTCAGATGTTTGCGACCGCCCCGCATGGCTAGCACAAACACGCTTGATAATGGACCGTTGCGGAGAAGAGATACTTCCTTTTGAAGCGAAGAGATTTGAATCGAAGCGAAAGGCGGCTACCAGTATTCTGTTTATCCATATACTACAGCATATAAGTATAACAGTACAAGTACAGAAGGCGCTCTTCTTAACCAAACAGTATTCATGGCCTCCATTCCAGATATTATTGCAAGATGGGCTCGTCTTGCTTCGATATCGTAATTATATTGTTGATGTCATACCAGCTCTGCTTATATTTCATACCAATAAAATGATTCCCCTATGGAATCCCTAATCGTCATTTGTCCTAATGCATCGTTTGTCCAAATTTTCATTTATCCTAAAGCTATTTAGGGCTGAATTTTAAAATATTTTAGTGTTGTACAACCCTAACCTAACCTAAACGCAGGTATTTTTGAGAACTTAAAAAGTTGTCTCACTCAGCTGAAAACCAATTTAGGACAAATAATAATTCGGACAAACGATGCGTTAGGACAAACGTTATTAGGGATTCCAAGGGACTCCCCAATAAAATAATAACTGTTTTATCCCTTTCCCTCGCATTATTCGTATTCATTCGCAGTTAACCTAGGCCATACGAAGGTAAGTTCCAGAAATGCAAGCCGCTATATTTATTTGTAGCTTCGCAACAAAACTTCGGAGTGCGCCGGGCCGATACTCCTGGTTTAGAGAATTAGGGTGCGACAGCAAAGCCAACTACTGATATTAGCGCTAATATTTAGAGCTGCCTTGATTAGTGATTTTGCCGAATACCGAATAATTGACCACGTTCTCGGCCCTAGCGCCGAATATTCGGCTGCCGCACGTTCGGCAAGATATGTGTACATTTCGCGGGTAGTTACTATCTGTCTCATTGCGGTGCGTGTGGTTAGTATTTGTTTCATTTGCGAGTAGATAGTGCCACGATACGCATTATTTATTTGTTAATTATCACTCAAATCGTGTTCCTAATAGTGCAGTCCTTATTACTTCGAAAGTATCACTGTTTGTTCGCTAAAAGCTTACTTATAAATACGTATTTGAGTATTATGAGGCTTTTTATTCTTCATTATTTGGTATTCGATATTCAGGCGAATAGTACGCAAAATTCGACCCAATACCGAATATTACAAAAAGTAGCAGAATAGGCCGAATACCGAATAGTAACCTAATATTCCTGGCATCTCTATTAATATTTTTTGTCGCCGCGTCACACTTTTTTTTGCCATGCATGCATGTCGACGCATTTTATAGAATTTTAAATTACGTTAGATTATAACTTTTCCACTTTAAAACTGATAAATGTTTCATAGCTGAGACAAGAAAGAAGTACGCGATCACTATTAGCTGGCTATTAGCGAAGTTGTTAAGTTGTTGCTCGCTTTTATTAAAACTTAACTTTTTAAGTGAGCTTAAAAAAGTAGTCACTGAATTTCATGCTCTCCTGCTTAGGTAATTTAACCGTCTACAAATATTTTACTTCTAATACGTAGATGCTGTTAAATATTTTCCATCCAAAATAGCTCCTTGCTTAAGGCCGCTAACACACTCAGTGCAGAAAACTTGATATTGACTTCAGTTTGCAAGGAAATAAGGGAGTTTGGCAGTAAATTGGTCTGGTCTAGCTAAATTCTAGTCTCCTATTTGATACCTATCATGTTACAAAGCGTAGCTAGAATGTCGTTAACACCGTACAGGTTTACTGTGTATACTATAAATCTTACCCAGACAGGATGCTGACGCATCACCTGCTTCGAAACGTAATTACAACCCTTTATGTCATCCCTTGTGTGTCCAACATTCGACTAGTCAGCCTTTGTCTTCATCTTTGACAAGCTTAAGACAGTAGCGGTGGCTGTTATAGTCATGCCAAATCAAATATATCTGCTAGGACATAACACAAACAAGCTATCTTAGAACCACAATTCGTATAATCTTAATAGCGTTACTCCTTTCACTCTTGATCTATCATATAAATGCAAAAAGAGACCACCTAACTTGTTTAAAAAATGCAGATACATTCACTAAATCAGTTGAAAACGACAGGGTAGGTCTCTGATATTAGCAATATTAGAAAATTTAAAAGAAAGTACTTTAGTAACTAGAAACAAAATGTTACCGCCTATACATGGCTTTAAAGGGTCACTTTAGGAGCATGGGAGTGAAAAGTCGTCAACATATATCGCATATCGAATGCAATACGAGTATTAATGTTTTGTGTTGCTTTTATGAGGTATAGTTCAGGAAATATGAATTGGAGTTCTGTAATCTTCACTAAGATCTTTTTGTTAATATCAAACAAAAGTTAATCGTGAAACTGCCCTCGTTCTTCAAACTGCATAGTGAGTGGGTTGAAAGAATTTGATACATGAGGCACGTACAAAGTAAAGTAAAGAATATCAAAAGAAAGAAAGAAAGTAGATAACAGATGGCCAAATGTTATTTCCTGAACTATAACTTCTTGACTAAATTGTTTGTTCTAATATGTTAAAGGATGGAGTTTTGTGAATGAGGATGCTTCAAAGTATTAAGTCTATGTTTGAAGGCAAACTTCTCAAAAAGTACCGTACTAATTAAAAAGCCTAGTGAAAGAATAAAAACGATCATTTACTAATCTAAAAACAAAATTGAAGGAATTAACAAACTGATTATGCTCCACGAAATTTCCAGTACGTCGTCAGCTCATTATGTTATATTTAATCGGTAATCATTTTAATGTCTACCCAAATTACACACGAGTCTTCTTACAAGACAGATTTCCTCTGCGATACGTTTCTATCTGAGCTGTATTTTTGCCGAATTCAGTCGTAATTAAAAGATGTAACTAGTGAGAGTTAATTCGTTCCCGTCGTGTCGGACCCTAATAAAGATAAGGCTCAAATGTGCCTTCTAATTTATGAACGAGTGCGGCAAATTGGCCCTTAAGGGATATATCGTACGCCCCCACGGTACCACGCTCCGTTTATATATGTAATGGGTACATGATAATGATAACTATCATTTTTGGAGAGAATAGGAACAGTAACTTGAGACCTCGTGAGCTTTGTAGTAGGATTTTGTAGACGAGTAATATGATCCTTTAAACAAGTCTTAGAAAAAGCAAGATGTAAAAGTCGACTGTCTTTGTTTTTGATATTTTTGCGTTACCTTCTATAGTTGTTAAAACTTGGTAAATTAAAAATAGGTTTTTATTTTGCCTGTTTTTTTGTGTGTAGTCTACTCGATTTCTCCGCTAGTTGTGAACCGATTTTGAAAATTCTTTCAAATTACAAACTTTGACGACTTGACTTGAAGTTAGATTATTTGTAACTGTTTTGAATGAGGTTTACAGTTTTTTTAAAATTTTAATTTTATTATGAGGCGCACGTAATTGGTTTTTAATTTTGCCATATTTTCTTCAAGGATGGAGTAGGTATGTTATTGAATAGTCCACCGATGGCCTTAATACAATAGACGTATATTGAAGTCTTCGCCATTTCGTTATTTTAACTCAAATTAAAATAACCATAAATGGAAATCATTGCGTTTGAGTAATAAATGAAATTGGTCGGTATTACAATTGATGTTAAATAACATTAAATTCATAATTCAAGTGCCTCTTTATCGTGTTAATATTAATGATTACGTTATTTCACTGTTTTAAGCTACAATTGCATAAACTACTGAAAATTATAAACAATGGCTTAAACATTTTAATGCATTACTTTTTTCCCTTCAACTCGGTCCGCGTAAAAGTCGTTTAAGTATTTCTATTCCCTTTAGAACTAAGGGCTTATTGTCTAACGCACTCGCAATCACGATCGTTTTCATTTTGAACATCGAATGCTTGTCTGCATACAAAATGAAAACAATTACTCCACTTCCTATATTTATGTCTGTACTTTTCACGACGATCGGTCGGTTGAAGCGAAAGACGGAACACACAAACAAACAGACATAGTTTCGCATTTATAATAGTAGCTTTTGCCCGCAACGCCGTCCACGTAAAACTCGTAAATTGACCATTCCACGAGAATAGTAATTTATTTCGGGATTATAGTTAACCTATGTGCTATTCTAGACTATACTCTATCTCTGCGCCACATTTCATCCAGATCCGTTTAGCTGTTCTGGCGTGATCGAGTAACAGATGTCCATGTCCATCCAAAAGTAGTACGAGAAAGAAGTCAGGATAAGTATTAAGACAAATTGTAAAGTGAAGTGTTTAGTTTAATCGTCACAAAACTGGTTAACTTCGCGGTGGAGCTACGGCGTAGCACCAGCTACGAATTCTTCCCCACTTACATATCGGATTATTTTGCATGTTTATATTTCATACAAATACTCAGCCCTTCTCTCTTAGTAAGTCAAAATGCTCCCATTCCTTGATATAATTAATCCACTATTACTATAGACGGTAGTTTAGCCTATAGCTGGTAGCTTAGTGACCCTGTTTACAAAGCTAGCTAGCTAGGGTTCGATTTCGTAAATGTCAGATTACAATATACTAAAGACGGGTGGGTTTTTTTTTTGGATGTGAGTTTTATTACTTATGAAACAAATACATACATTTATAATCTTGCTTACTCGATGCACAACCTTTCACTTTTCTCAATCTCTCAAGGGTTCGCTGGAAGAGATCTCTTAAAGTTCGTCTTTGAACATATTTTTTTTATATTAATTGCATTTTTTTTGTTTTCTATTGTATAAAAAATGTACAGTCAACCAATTTGATTTCTAGGCCACTTTGGACTATGTTAAAGTGACGTTGACAACCAAACGTTACAGACTTCTTATGATTTGGTTTACAACGTCACATTGACAAAGTCCATAGTGGCCTAGGAATCAAATTGGTTGACTGTACATACATACTTGCATTCACGAGAAGTCCGAGCTCTTTCGTCAGTCACCATATTATCACACAAGTTACTTTACCGGCCGCTGTTCGTTGGTATCTAATTTGGCTAACAATCACCATGAAAAATTAACTACCAAATAATAAAAACTGGATCAGAAACTAACTATTCGTTCTAGCACTACGATGATCAGACATAATAAAATAGGGGTGTTATATAAGTTAAACTTGTGTGTGTGTGTATCTGTATGTCGGACCAAATCGGACAAGGTAATTGTTTTTTATCGGAATGTTTCTTACCTAAACATACATACCTTCACGCCTGTAGGGTAGGCAGAGCTACAGAATTATGTTCAGTCAAGGACTTTAATTGTTATGCCACTATGGAACCCTGTCATAATGACAGCGTCAAACCACATGAAAGAAATTACGCCAAAATTAAGTTATGCGACAGGGTTCCATTGTGGCATAACGATTAAAGTCCTTGACTGTACCTACAACTTTAAAAACTTGTTGATTATTGAGTAACCACATTTAAAGAAAGATGTTTACCAGCTTTGGTTTATGGTTCTTAGCTAGGTTTTATAAAAATCGAGTGGGCCAAGACATCAGCTCTTAGAGTATTGGTCACCATTTGTATATATTGGTTTAACAGAAAGTCCGAGGCCGAATATACGATGATAAATAAAATAATTCACATCGAATTCGCGTTTAAAAGCGATTCGCGGATTAATCGAATCGCCGTGGTTATGTAAATTAATTACTGTCCAAATTGTTCATTGAACACTTACCTTTGTGTCTGCGCCCGTGAAAATTTCAAACCCGATATTTTAAATTTGGAAATTTCCACCGCCATTTTGTACTGCGCCATGGAGACTTCTGATTAATAATTTAAGAGGATCTATGGATGTACGGGAAATGGTCAAAGGCTTTTAGTTGAAGCAATCATTTTTATTTTTAATATCGTGCAGACTTTTTAATGTGTCCAGCGTTGCCAGTATCACTGATTTATAAAAAACGTGTTGTCTATTTGGTATAATATCGATTGTATGAAACGTATTTGGGATAACATACTTGGCATAATAGTTTTTCAACGAATGTTAACATTGCAAAAGCGTATTTGGTATATATATGATAATTATCCGAATATTTGTTTGGACGAATTTTAAATAATTATACTATTGTGCAAAATGTGGTTACTGAATTATTAACAAGTTTTTAAAGTTGTAGGTAATTCTGTAGCTCTGCCTACCCCACTCTGGGATTACAGGCGTGAAGGTATGTATGTATACCAATGACAAGGCCGAATTTTATACAAAAGAGATGTACACTATATTTTAACTAAATATGTCAGCAAATATAAGATGTATATCGTCAGAAGTTATAGCCATGTTAATTCTGATTAATTTTAGACGCCGCTATATTATTGCAGAAATGCACCTCGCTACAAAACCGAGACAAAAGGCAATGCACCAACTACAAGACGCTTAAGCCACGTCGGACGTTATCCAAGAAAATGGACTGGAGTGTAATGAAGGAATATTGTAGTAGCTAAAGACTGCTCCAATTAACAGCACTACCTCCATTATCCGACGAGACTCGCTTTACCGGCGATAACCGGCCATAACCGGATCCCGGCTCGTCGTGACCGGGCTAATCCGGACAAATGAGACGCGAAAGATGACATCCTTACTAATTGGAGAACAAAATTAACAAGGCGTGTCGTTAAAGCGGCATGTCTTAACAGACCGGGTAGAATGTTCTCGGTACGCTTGGCTTCAGTCCGCAACAGATGAGCTTCGAGTTTTGGCTGTAGTTCATTATTGGTTTAGCACGGTTTTGAAGCATCACAATATTAATACGTAGGTATTTAATACATCAAAGGGGCTAAAATTTTTGAATTTTATGGTGTGTTTGGTATGTAGATTAATTGGGTACCAATTATTTTATCGACACACCTTTCAAGGAACGTATCGTAAGGCCGGCCTTAGGCCGGATTTACACTTGTAAGTTATTACTGTAAGTTCTGAGACGCAACTATGGGTAAGAGTGAGTGGCAAATATCTGCATCTCTGTCTTGCATATAACTTTGTTTCAAAACTTACACTAATAACTTACAAGTGTAAATCCGGCCTTACACTCGTAAGTTTGACTTACGTAAGTCGGGACACGGCTATCTGTTAGAATGTGAAAAAATATATTTCTATCTAATTCTAACAAATAGCTGGGGGGTCAGACAACGTGCCAACGCCGCTAACGTTTTTCTGTTCTATCGTCTTGAAATGTATGGGATCACAAATTGATCACGTGGTTTATCTAAGCGAATCGCTAAGTCCTAGACAACGTTCTTATTTCGTTCGTTTTAAATCGAATCGAAACGAACAGAAAAACGCTCAGAGCTGTCACAATGACATAATCCATACAGATGGTCAGACAAGTGGCACTTTTGACGTGCATTCTGTTCTGTATTCTACATTACAATGTAGAAAACTATTCTAACTCCGAAGACTTGAAGAAAAGCGCTCAAGGAAGCAATCAAAATGGCGGTTTGTGAATCAGCTGTGCGTGAGTGCTTATTATTCTTGAAAACAAGCGGTGATAAATCAAGTTTTTGAATTGTTATTTTTCAAATTATGTATTCTTTGTGACTTTTGTGAGTTGCAAACAATGAAAAGTGCTTAATAAAAGTATCAGAATCGTCGAGTTCGTCCAAATCAAGACCAAATTAGAAGTGCCGATATGCTTTCTTGTGAGAAAGATTTCCTACACGTGAATTACCTACTCTGCTACAATAATATAACATTAAAACAACTTTGGACTCAGTAGGCACCCTTGCTACAAGAGTACGAAGGGTAGTTCTATTCGCAGTAAAAGGTAAGGCTGATGTGAATTACGGTACCTGACTCCCTACTTACTCACAACAATAACAACCTAAATAAACATGTACTTAATAGACGGTTATTTTTGCAGGTTCCGTGTATTTGCCACGGGAATGGGATATGACCAACGGAAAATGGTTGTCATGCAGCACCTAGTAAACTAGTAATACCAGCCATTAAGTAATTAATTATTTACTAAGATATGGATTTTGTTACCCCAAACAAGAAATGTGAACGAATGCTAATTTGCTAAGCATCAGTGAGAGGTAGGTACCTATATCTTCTTTCAACACTGAATACTGCCTCTATAAGCACACTGTTTCCCTTGATACAGTGATCAATGTATGATGACATGAAATGAAAATACTAAATATAACATACCTATCTAATTAAGGTTAGGCCTTCCTAGAAACAATTATAAATGCATTATGAATGTATCATGAGGTCCACTCCCACTCCCATTCATTATATGATGTGCTTTATATCTTGACACAATCAATACAAATTAAGTATAGAATGATTCAAAAGCTCACCCACGTACCCATAGAATATTAAAGTTATGATAAATCTCTAAGGGGTCTTGTTGTGCTATTCCATTTACACAAGCTTGAATCTGCCATTCTATTTCATATTCTAAACTAGTTTCAAGCTGCCGCAGGGGGTCATTGATTTAGAAAATGTTCCTTACTCTCTTATTTTTCCACTAGGTATATCTAAATTATGGATTCTCCAAATTGTTTGTTTTAATTAACACAGATTGTTGTTTAAAAATACATAATTATTATAAATAAGATTATTCAAAGATGTGTCCAATATAGAACAAATTAAATTAAGCCTAGAGCTTAATTTGTGACTGATATTAATTTAATAGTTTAATTCTTTTAAACAACAATGGGTATAACTATGTGCACTTAAATTAATACCTCATGATAGTACTACACAAATTATCAAGGTCTAGGAATAGGCTTTGTTTAGGTACTTCTATAAATAAATACATACATAGAGAACATCCAACACTCAGAAACAAAATATTCATCCTTGTCACATTAATATTTATTAAACACTAGCTTTTTCGCACGACTTTGCTCGCTCGTATAAAAGTCGTTTAGCGCTATTCCCTCAGGAACTGTCCAAATTTTTCTGGATAAAAGTTGACTGTTCTAGACTGTAGTCTATCTCTGTGCCAAATTTCATCCAGATTCCTTTAGTCGTTCTGGTGTGATTAAGTGAAAAACATCCAAACTTTCCCATTAGTGAGAAGTTAGATACCATCTGCTACAAACCAAGTTGATAAAAGTCCCATCTTGCTTGGAAAAGTTACCTACTGAGTTTGCTTGTAAATTATAACTTTTTTTTTGTTTTAGGCAATCCAGATTACTCAGGGACCATGGACAATGAAATGACGCTCATTTTGGGAGCCACATCAATAAGGGAGAAATTCAACGATTTGAATGGACGACGAGGTGATTCAACATAATTGGAATCAATTGGGATAGGGTACCTATATCGAAAAAACTGCTCTTATAGTAGGTAATCATAAAATAATATTTTGTAAGAATCTAATTAAAGCATTTAATCATGAGAAGTTGTTATGAAACCCAATAACCTTTACATGAAGTGAGTTAGCTGTCTGTATTTTACTTAGGTAAAGGTAAAATGTTTGATGGTTTTTGGAATGGTTTAATGCTTTTAAAAATTAAATCTGCAGTAAGGATTATTTATATAGCATAATATGCTGCAATGAGGTAATTATATTAGAATTAATTCATAGTCATATCTTAGTCATATCATTTATTGCATTATGTGTTAAACATATTTAATGTCCAACATAAACCCTTCCTACCTACTAAATAACTGAATTACACAATTACTTAAATTATCCCTTATATTCCATAGTCATTCAAAATGTATAAACTGTTTACTGTCAAAAATACCTTTAATTTGTAAAATATATTATCAATATCGTCAGTGGTATATTATTATATATATGTACGGTCACGAGAGTTAATTTGGGACCCATTTCAAGAAAAATATGCTTGAAGTCGTCAATGTCATTAGAGATGTCAAGTCATTTGTAACTTTTAGAAAACTCAACCTTATTGTTGTAGAATGTCAGATTGACTTTGGACCTATGGTGGGTACCAAATTTAATCTCGTGACTGTACTGACATGTGGTGGGTCCCTGAACTGAATATTTTCATGTTAGTTAGAGAACTAACAAGTTTGTTATTTTTCACAAATTGTGAAGTCGATGGTGATTTGATTATCTCTTGTGTGTGTAAATAAGTTAGGATTCTTTCTTACTTTACTAATCTCAAAAATGTATATTGATGTTGGTATTGTTAGTGTTAGTATCTTTACTCGAATAAAATGTGGTCTACAACTTTCACTTACATTTATATTAAGTATTTTATGTTAGGGATAAGCTTGCCTTTGTACATTCCAATTCTGTAAATTTATGTATTTGAATTTCTGTGTTTTGAACAATAATGTGTTTACATACATACGTACATACAATGTATATATTATACATTAAGTAACTAATATTCTTATATACTTTTTTTTTGGTATGTTAACAGTAGGGCTAGATTTGAGGACCCCATTTCACAGAAGGGTTTTCAAATTTTCATACATTGTTAGAAATAATAGGTAGGAGAAGGTTATAGACGCCTTTAGGATGATAGCAATTATTAATGGTGATTCTTACAAAATAAAAGAATAAAATGATTGAATATTGATTTAATTTCTTTCTTTTCATTTCCTATGTGGAATAATGAATATGAACAATGTCTGGGTAACTAACATACATATCGATTTACAAGAGCTGCCATAAATGGAACCACATGTGATTGTATATCTAAGTTCTTCTTAAATGCAGTTTAAACATCAATCCCAATACCTGTTTTATTTAAACACACATGTACCTGCAGTTTATTTCGCCCATTCAATCCATTCGTGGCAGCTTTAGTGAATCAACCAATAAAATCATAATCTAGTATGAACACTATGAACAAATGGTGTAAATACAGTAACTCAAAATTCAAAATTCAAAATATTTATTCAGTAGATAGGCCACATGAGGGCTCTTTTACACGTCGGTAACATGAGTGAATCTACCAGCGCTTCGGACAAGACCATCATTGCGGAGAAGCGCCGCAAGAAACTCCAGCAGAAGGTCATTTTTTTCAATCATAATAACAAAATAATAATAAAATAAATAAAGCTTTATTAAGGCCCTGTCATCCCGGTTTCATAGACACCTCCGGAGATCCTACAGCTGGTGCTTACCTCTCCCAAAGGATTGGGCTAGCTATCCAGAGAGGTAACGCAGCCAGTGTCATAGGGACCATGCCGCGAGCGGACCTGCTAGAGGGGGTGTTCTTTTTATAGTGGTGATTATTATTTACGTCTTTAATATTTGAGTAGCTTAGTTTTTATTTTAATTTAAATAAGTTTAGTTTTAACTTTTAATTGTATTACATTCCCATATTCTACTTTATAAATTAAATGTTAAATAATAAAATAAAGTTGCATTATTATTTAACGGAGGATTTATGGGGCACGTCAGTTAAAGTCATCCACCATGTCATAGATATAATTGCACCTCACTTAGCTTTAATCTACAATAATTGCATTTTAGAGGGGGTCTTTCCAAATCTTATGAAATATAGTAAAGTCCTACCACTTTTTAAATCGGGCGAGAGGAGTGATTTAACGAATTTCCGACCCATTTCTATTCTACCTGTTTTAAGTAAAGTTTTTGAGAAGTTAATGTTAAAAGATATGTTAGGTCACTTCAATAGAAATAAACTGCTTAACAGTAATCAGTTCGGCTTCACCAGAGGACGATCCACAACTGATGCAGCATCTATACTCATTAAATATATATACAATATTTGGGAGACATCTTGTGATGCAATAGGAATTTTTTGTGACCTTTCCAAAGCTTTTGATTGTGTAGATCACGCGACTCTTATATTAAAATTAGAACATTATGGTCTGTCAAATAATTCTCTAAATCTTATGTCTTCATATCTTAGTGATAGAACACAAACGGTTGTTGTAAACCAAACAAAGTCCATTGGAGCGGCTGTTAAACTGGGTGTGCCACAGGGCTCTATATTAGGTCCTTTCTTATTTCTCGTTTATATAAATGACTTACCACCCGCGGTAGTTAACCTTTGCGATATTGTGCTATTTGCTGATGATACATCATTGATCTTCAAGGTAGACCGAAAATCCGTTGATTATAGTAGGTTAAACGCGACGCTAGGTAAAGTACTTAATTGGTTTACTAGTAACAATTTGCTACTTAATGCTAAGAAAACTAAATGTGTTAGGTTCGCTTTGCCTAATGTTAGACCGGTAGAATCTAGTATTTTTCTAAATGATGAGTGTTTGGAAATGGTGGATAAGGCACTTTTCTTAGGAATAACTATAGACAAAAACTTGCAATGGAGTCCCCATTTAGCAGTACTAGCAGGTAAATTAAGTTCGGCAGCTTATGCTGTTAGGAAAATTAGACAACTTACCAATGTTGAGACAGCTCGCTTAGTTTATTATAGTTATTTTCATAGTGTTATGTCGTACGGTATTCTTGTTTGGGGAAAAGCTGCTGACATACAAACTATTTTCGTGTTACAAAAAAGAGCCATTCGTTCTATATATAACCTAAACTCCCGTGATTCCTTAAGATTATTATTTAAAGAAATTAATATTTTGACAGTAGCATCACAATTTATTTATGAGAATATTATTTATGTCATTAAAAATCAAGACTCTTTTATTAAGAATTGTGACATACATAATTTGAATACAAGAAATAAGAACAAAATTGCTATTAAAAAATTTCGTGTCCGTAAGGTATATAAATCATTTGTAGGTCAATGCATTCATTTCTATAATAAATTACCTGACGAAGTTTTAAAGTTACCATTTCCAGTACTTAAAAATTACTTGAAAAAGTCGTTGATGTCTAAAGCTTACTATAGGGTCGAAGACTATCTAACAGATAAAAATGCTTGGCCTAAATTAAACACCTAAATATCTTAATAATAACCTAATCATACCAATATATAAACATTGTGTATTGTCTAGGGGACACGGTTTCTGTAGGGGAATGTATCGAAACTAATTATGTGTTGTTTTGCACCGTCATAGGTAAGTATAATTTTTAATTTTTATTTATTTCTTATATTTACTATTTATGAGTTCTTGTAGAAATTTTGAGTTTTGACACATTTTCCTGCTCAACTACGCATGATATATATAGACATATTTTTGTTACATTCATTGTTTTATATAATACTAGGTTAAGTTTTATTTTTCGTTGTATAATATCATATCATAAGAAATGTTTAAAAAACGACTGACTGTTGAGTTTCTTGCGGCGTTTCTTCTCAGCAGTGGTCTCTTGCGAAGCGCTGGTAGATTATTGACGTGTAAAAGTGCCCGTGCGGCCTACTTACTGAATAAACATCTTTTATCTTTTTATCTTTTATCTTTTTTTTTGTTTTTGTATTCAGTTAGTTTTGCAGTGATTTATTACGTAAAGCTTTATAAAGATATACATAACTATAGGCCGTCTAAAATTCCAAACAAGCATAATAATAACAGTTATGCCTATACAACGTGTTACAAAATACCCCGTAAAAAATATAATAAATTATCAAAGCCAAAAATATTGTCAACAGTAAGCTGTCATGTCAGGGAACCGGAGTTAGCATAGATTATTTAACAGAGAGGCCAACCTACCAATTTAATAATTGTCAACTTTAATGGTTTTTCTGGTTTTCATCCACAAAGGTTCAATACTATGATGTCATTATGCTTAAGTACTGGCTTCAAAAAACGTCAAGACGGAAAAAATGTTATGTTGTCAATTTCAAATCTTCTTATCGATACTCTACAATTGTTTCGTGTTTTTTTCCAAAATGACGATGTTTTCTAACTCAGAATATTACGACTCCAAAACTCGACTTGTAATATCTATCTAATCGAATTCTGTACATTTTGTTAGTATGTCTCTTGATCGTTTCACGAATTAGGTAAAAATGTACATAAACATTCTGCGTAGTTTACTCTTTAATTTTACTGAAATAGGGTTGGCACATCAATGAAAAAAATAATGTTTTTTTTTTTTTGCCGGTAAGTCATACGGTGATAGTACGGTTCTCAAATATTGTAAATGGACTTGTTATAAGGCATCATTTAATCCCCTTTCGGCTTTACGGGTATTTTTGTAACACCTCTATAGAGCAACTGTACTTGTATCCCGAATAACTAACTTGCAAATCAGTTCATCACTAATATTTGCCAATAACGGGAATTGAACCCGGGGCCGCTAGCTTTGTAGGCAGAGGACTAACTAGGCTAACCGTGTCATCAGCGTCGCTTTCTGGTGGTTGTTGTACGGTCACGGAAGTTAATTTGCTACCCATTTCAAAGAAAATCTGTTTGAAGATGTCATTGTCATTAGAGACGCCAAGTCATTTGTAATTGATAGGAAACTCAACCTTATTGCTGTAGAATGTCAGATTGACTTTGAACTTTAGGTGGGTGGTAAATTTATTTCCTTGACTGTACCTATAAGTAGGTACAAGTATCAATTCAATAATTTTATTGCATATCAGTTATCACATTACAATTCAAGGTGGAACAAACAGGAATAGGCATACATCATGCATGTAACGGATCGACCAAACCGGTGCTCAAAATATGCTGACGCACCGTAAATTTAGCGACGTGTCTTATGCGTCACGTTTTTAACGCATACCATCGACACCGGTGCTCAAAATACCCAACATGCGTACGATTTTGGTTCTGAGAAATTTCGCCAGGATGTAGCTCTTTACGCATGCTGACACGCAGACTTGCTCAGGCTTGGAGTCCAGCTCAAGGTGAGGCCAGCAAGGGCGCGACGCTACTTGCGCTAGCGGAAACTTTGACAAGTTGGATTGGGACATGAGCTCTGTAAAAAAAAGGCAAATGTAAATTGAATTATACAAATTGCCAAAAGATTAACTTTTATCACAAAAAATAACATTTTTGGGTAAAGCTTTTGTTGCCGACTGTACTTTTTGCAGAATCTTTATCTGCTTATCAAGACAAACTATTGAATCCTAACACGGTGGGTCTGCGTTAAGAATAGCGGAGATCCTGTCGCCACCTTCCGACTTCATCATCAGATCAGCTCTTAGATAACATAATATTGCATTGTCATCGGGTTTACAAACGTCGTCCAAATTTCAGCCCATTCCGTTAACGGGAAGTGGGTCAAATTTAACTTGCAAGATTTGACCCGTACATAAATACATACATACATACATTGCAAGTTAAATAAAAGCTAATAAAAAAGTATTCTTCAACTTTTATGCTACAATTATGTCCATCAAGCAATGATTTTATAAGTAATGATGTGACAATATACATATACAGGGTGACCCGGGAGTTGACGACAAAAACATGAGATCTAGATGCCCCATTAAATTCAAGTCGCTACCATACATACTAACATAAAAAAAAATCTTTTAAATACCAATTAAGTTACTGAACTATTGCACATTTTTTTTTTTACAAAAAAATAAATAAGTACGTTGTTTCTAGAATGAGTAAAAACTTAATTATTTAAATTAGTTATAAGTTTCAATCTAAAAAACATTATTTAATAAATAAATGTTAGGGGCCAATCTCACGCAAATTATCCTTTTTTTATGTCAAGTCAAGGAGAAAACACACAAGCTCACAGGCCACCTGATGATAACTGGGATCTGAGACATTTGAATTCTCAAGACCTCAAGACTGCAATCCCAGGACTCCAAATGAGTTGTTAACCCTGAGGGCTAAGATGGAATGCCTCTATGCTAGTATTTTCACAGTTTGTCTTATCCTCACACCGGAACAATGAAATTCTTACTTAATAGTAAGTTGAACGATAAGATGGTGGCTGCAATCTAGATAGACTCTGCACAAGGTTGTACCACCATTAAACCCCAAACAAGGCTTGAACTATGATTACTAGACAAATGTAACCAAAATTGCAAAGAGACATACATACTTAAATACAAAGAAAATATCCAAGACTCAGGAACATACTCGGCTACACACACTAAATTCCATTTAGCACAATGGCGATCATGTTGCCACTTCATTTTCATTATCAGCATATTCATAGTTTAACTGCATTACTTACATGATGGTGTGTGTCCCAAATTTTATCAGATTAATCTGATAAGTGATAATTAACAGGAAATATGTTGAAATCGAATGAATAAACAAATAAATATGAACAAAAGTTATATTGTTCAAACATACCATTTTCAATATCTTGCCAAAGTGTACCTACTCAGTCTTGTACACAAATATTTTTGGTTGTTGTTAGTACTTTTTGCATCTGAAAGATAAATAAGCTTATTACATGTTTAAGGCTTATATATAATTAAATAGTTTGCTAGTTTACTAAATCTTGGTACAAAATGTAAGTAGGCATAAGGGGGAAAGGGGTTCTTTTTGGCTACAAGATTAAATTTTCATTAATGCCATACCTATATTTATTATAAAATTTCAAAGGGCCCATTGTGTAATCAGTAGTTAACTCAACTAATTGTTAAAATTTGAACCATTAGTTACGATTTTTAACGATTAGTTAGTTTAGCTACTGATCTAACAACAGGCCCTAATAACATTCTTACACAAATTGAATTACTTAGTCTTTAATATGGAAAGGTTCTATATAAAAAACCTAGCAACTAGCCAGCTTTGTCTTTTTCTTTACTAAGTTTATAATTATTTATGAAAACGTAGGTAATAGCCTAGCGTAGACTAAGCGCAAAATAAAAATGACACATAAACCTTTGTAAAGAAATTAAAAGTATACTTAATAAATTTATGCAAACTAACATCCAAACAAATTTATGTACAGACATAGCATTGCCAGGCGTCCGGAAAATGCCGGACACAGTCAGGCGTTTTGGTTGCAGTGCGGCCAAATTAGACGGTGTCCGGCCTGTCTGGCTTTTGTTAGTTAGGCTTTATAAATATGACCATTTTTTTACATTAATTGTCATGTTTAATAATGAATAAGACTAATTCATTCAATTTTATTATATTTTTGTTTCATTAGAATTTAAGATAAAGAAGCATTGTTAGTAAGTACCAACCGCTAAGCTTATTATCAAGCAAGATAAAGTTATCCAAGAAAATACTATGTCGTATGATTATTCATTACATCTGTAGCAATATTACAAACTAGGTATTTAGAGATTAAGCACGTACATAAAAAACATCTAAACCTACCTAACATAGGTATCTTATAATAATCCTTCTTCTGTGAACACAGTTTTACTTGGCTTGTAATAATATCATTCGTTCAAGTGTTTTCCGCCCTTATTAATAAGTATCAAAGGCCCGCCGGTTTGCTTCTTGTCTAAAAGGTTAAACAAAAAGATTTTTCTTAACATGTTAAACATCAAATCTAACCGCAAGACGATATTTAACTAAAAGAGATGAAAAAATACTTGTTTACAAGCCGAGATTATAACCTGCAAATATACTTTTGACAGCTGTCATAATGTTGACAGTGACACTTGACGTTTCAATTTGCGCAAAGCATAGACAATTTAAGGCTAAATCATCATTATAGCGCAAACAGAGGATCCCGTAGAATCGACAGTGCAATTTTCTATTCTACATCATGTTGTCTAGGTAATTATGGGTAGAAACGCTTAGGCGTTGATTTTTATAGAAAGGAAAACGCCTGGGAGCGTTGGCACGTTGTCTGACCCCCCTTCCCTACTTACGTAAGTAAAACTTACGAGTGTAAGACCGGCCTTGCGAGGAATTTTCATTTCACCGAAAGACATTTTTCGCCGCATGAGTAAATTTTTTTGGTACTCACAAGGCTAACCTAACCTAATCTACGTAATTAAAGTTCGAGACATCCTGAAACCATCATGGTTTCAACAGAAAATAGAATTTGATGAAATGATATTCAATGAATAGATACCTACAATCGATGAAGTGAAATTTGATAAAATGACGGGTTACCAGATTAATCACGTTACAAATTACTTTACGGGTAGATAATAGATAATAAATTAATTACCTAGATGTAAATAATTTCATTAAGTAGTAAGTTAATTAATTTTATGCTGGGGACCGTAAAGTCTCCAGACTTGGCTGAAATATGTCATGTTTCATGTTTCAACATCAACGTCAACTTTGGCAAATCAGGGCCACGTTGTTTTGTCACCTCGGTGATAGTTTTAACTTGTAGGTATATTGTTACATACATACATTAAATCACGCCTGTTTCCCAGAGGGGTAGGCAGAGACCACTTCTTTCCACCTGCTACGATCCTTACAAATCTCTTTCACTTCTTCCACATTCATACATACGCACGCACGTTAGTTTAAGGTTCTTAAGATTCGGCCCCTTTTCCAGTATTTCTCCGATTTGATTCCAAAAAGTAGGTACGCCTAGGGCGGCCCCTTCCGAACCTTCCACTCACTTTCGCTCTGTATATCTCTTTCATCTATCCTTCCCAAATGACCGAACCATTGAAGCATGCCCTTTTCAATCTTAGTCACTACATCTTCTTTTAGTCCACAGTTCTCTCTGACTTTTTTTTTTGTATATTGTTAGTTTTTGTTATTGATAG
The DNA here is from genome assembly GCA_948252455.1 of Acleris cristana. Taxonomy (NCBI): domain Eukaryota; kingdom Metazoa; phylum Arthropoda; class Insecta; order Lepidoptera; family Tortricidae; genus Acleris; species Acleris cristana. The sequence continues at coordinate 14,529,184 of OX411778.1, forward strand.
TCTGTAAAGTATTGTAAATTCTCAAAATAAAAAGTTTTTGTTATATTTTTAGATAATCCGAAAGACTCAGATACATAGACACACATGTACACAAATACAGACGTACTTAACTATAACACCCCTTCTGTGTTGACGGGGGTTAAAAAAGTGGATAAGAAGCTCATATTCGGAAAACAAGCGCATAGCTAAACTTTATCAAATCTGTTTGGACCGAAACTTTACAATCCAGAGCCTAGATGACATTGTAGCATAAAAAAAAAACTACAACTTCTTAGCTCAAAAAGCGTACTATTTGTTAGCAGAATACTTAGCAGATACTTTTGAATATGCCTTCTTATACATAATGTAATAATAATTATATTACGTGCATACGCTAACGTGACCTATCATATTTTTCCCCTAGCGGCAAAACATAGCAATACAGTACTCATAACCAGTATTTGTAACACCTTATTAGCTATGTAAATAATTTGATTTGATTTGATTAGTCAAATCAAAAATCAAACCAAATAAAATATAATTTATTTGTAAAAGATAGGTGTAAACATAGATGTAACATCGGCTTAATTAGGATCACTATGTTTTGCCGTTAGGCATACAAATAGCTACAATTACCATGCAGCATGCATTCTTACACACTAAATATACATTTTGACGTTCTCATTTATAAATATAATACTGTTTTCACATCTTAATCATTTAAATATTGTCAAATGGCGATATACCTTTACAACTTAAAAAGGTCTTTGCCTAAAACATTCAGGCTTGAACAATGAATGACTTTTACAGACCTAAATCAATCCCATTTTATACCAGTCAATTCCCGCAATCACGAAACTTTCCACTAGGTTTATTTGAGAAGTCATGTTACGCCTATTCTTAACCTTTCGATGCTCGATTTAACTTTAGGGCTGAATTTCAGTTGTAATAAAGGGTTGGTGGTAAAGTTTCTAGACGGACAAGTTTTAACGAATCGTTATTCGGGTGACATGGGGGTGACCGCGACGGGCATGCGGGCTTGTTTATTTATTTATTGAACCTTAATTGCAGAAAAATATATAATTCCGGTGAATTTAATTCCCAGTTGAAACAAAAGGTGAATTAGTTCAGGCACGCGAGCGAGGGATGTTATTTGTTTTTTTTTAATATTTAAGATGATAAATTATTTGTTTTTAGACAGCCGATTGTTTAGGTTAGATAGAAACAAGGATGTAATTAGTAAAATTAAAATCGTAAAGACAAGTAGGCATAATATAACAATGTACGTTCATTAAATAAATACTGCCAACAACTGGAAATTGAAATACATCACATTTATAAGAAGATAATGATATTATGCGATTGCCGAAGAAGTAGTATGATGTTTTGGACCTGTATGTATTTATGTATGTACGTATGTTTGGATAGTTATAGTTACCTTGTTAACACTTAATGAATAGACCGATTTCGCCAAATAGGTATTGTTAGATTTCTCTAAGGGCCTGTTGTTTGATCAGTAGTTAAACTAACTAATTGTTAAAATTCGAAAAACGAATCAAATATTTGACACATTTCCTTGAGAATTGAACTATTAGTAACGATTTTTAACAATTAGTTAGTTTAACTACTGATCAAACAACAGGGCCTAAGTGTCGTGAGTGAAACAGGGTACTTTAATTGAAATAAAACCTAAATAAGTAGTGATTTCATACATTTATGTGGACGACAGTAACAAGACATTCAGTCGGGTTTTTTTAATTTGTTTTTGCAAGTCTTTTATAATCTTATATCTGAGATTTCTGTAACATTCGTACATAATCCAGAATGAATTAAATATAAACCTTTCGTGAAAAATTATCTGACTAATGGTGAAAACCGCAAGAAAATCCGTTAAATAGTTTTTGAATTCATCGTGAACAGCTGCTCTGTCTGTCTGTATAGACAGAGCGGCGGGCGACTTTATAATACGTAGTGATGATCGTTCAATAACCGTTTCGAGGTAGGTACCAAGACTGAAGGTGTCACCTTTCCTTAATTCCTAAACATTAACTAAACTATAGTAACACGAACATACAATATTTATCCATTATATCCACCATTTTATCCTACACAATAGTCGGAAAATGAGGCATCTGTTTCTCGCGAACAAACAATTCTTTGCTGCCGCGTTCATGCGGCCACAAATTCAGCAGAAATGACCCAAATCTCGTACAAATGGTAACAATATTTACAACGGCCATTACTGGCCTTTTATGTGACACAAAACGCTAGTTGGTGTAATCTAGACACTTTTTACGAGCATTTTAAGTAATGTCCGGCGTTTGTTATAAATCAGAGGACAATACGACTAGTTGGCCCGATTAACATAAAGTGAAATACCTGCGAAATTAGTGGATGAAATTTTAGAAACAACTACACTGGTTTACTTGTAAAACGGGACGTAATGTAAGTAAAAAATGTTGCCTCATACTTGTACTTAGGTATATAATTGTATTATTAACTTACCTCGTAAAGACAAAGATCGTTGATATTACATTTCTTTTATTATTATTTGAAACTGCCTAAAATACCTGTTCCAAGTTTGCCATTAGCTCTTTTTTATGGTCTACTACATTGCGTAATAGGATATTGTTCATCAAGGGACTAAAATAGACCATAATGACACGAGACGTTTAACAACCCGAGCTAAGCAAAATTAAATTCAAAGAATAATTTTAAGACGCATTAACGAAAAAATTACATCTTTTTACTCTCCATGCAAGTAATTTTTTTATGAAACTGTTACATTTCCAGTATTGTTACAAAACAAGCCTAACCTAAGCTTATTTTATTTATAAAGTATTTTATACATTCGGAGAAGTACACGGTTGCAGTGATTTATAAATAGGACTTTCAATAATAAATATGTAGGTTAAAAAATACAGGAAACAACGGGCTCCCCAGAAAACTGCAAAGTCATACTTACTTTTATCTAGCTATTAACATCCGCAGTCGGTTAAGATGGCAAGTTGCAGAATGTTCATCTCTACTTTACGGCAGCGTACCTCGTATTCCTTCGGGGATTAAAATCGTGGATTGAAATGATTATTATTTATTATTATATTTTTTATGAAGTCAGGGGCGGTTTTTATTGCTGAGTGGGGAGGAATAGAGTTTGCTGAGGAACGCTGCGCGAAATGTGACTCCGAAGGCGTATTGTATTGTTGTGCGATATAAAGAAAGAAAAAAAATATGAAAAGCTAACAGAGCTCGAACATATAATGAAATAAGCAAAAAATAGATGAATATATATAAAACTCAGTTTTGCAAACAAGCATATATGACGAAGCATGTTTTTTTGTTGTTGTGTTCGTAATTTTTTGTCAAGACAAGTTTCGTATGAAAAGAAGAAAACACTCGGGTGATACCAGGCTCAAACAGCTATCCAGAGGCATTATTGTTAACTATCAAATCTGTGAAATGACAGGCGGTGAAAAGGACAGATGTACAACGGTCTAGTAGCCCTGGGGGAGATATGCAGTTTAATTTACGCTGAGAGAAAAGCATGGTTTTTGTTAGACTTGTTTACATATAAATTACTGAACGCCATCGCATTGTTTGTATCCACGGAATAGAAAAAACAATGAGATTCGCTTTCAGACCTGTTGTCGCCAATACTCAAACTCATAAAAACAATACGCCACCATGGAAAATGTTTTTGGTGCGGCTATCATTTTTACATTCCTAAATAGCACAATAAGGCGCGATCGCGGAAAAAGTATGGTAGGTTGCGCGGATCTCCGCATAACCATGCCTCACGTTACACGCCCACTTGACACTTCTACTGTTTTTTCTGTTCTGTGTTTGTATCAATGTCGTATAGTATTTAACAAAAGTTATTGAGATAATGTGCTTATGTGTTTATATGAGTTGTCACAGTTACCAATCTATATTGACCCAACTAAAGTGTAGTATCCCTTTATATTTATGATTTTATGTTTTTTTTACTCTAAACATAAGTATCAGATTCGCAAACTCAAAATGAGCACTTAACTAAGTTGTGTTTATTCACGTTCCGATCGAAAAAACTACGATTAAGGTTATTGCAATTCTATACGACGGAGATAGCATAGACAATAAAACCGCCATATCGCCAGCGACAGTTCGCGTGGACGTAAAAACGGATAAGTGCACTTCGGGGTAAAACCGTATTGAACGTTAAAATGACAGACTCGTTTCATTATAGTGATAAACTTAAGTGCCCTAGAAAAAGGTTAATTGCATAGTTAAAAGGATTAGTCGATACTTGCAGAAAAACTGGAAGCAATAGGTGTATAACGACACAACGATTGGAAATTAAACGGTGTTTTAGTGATTTTCTAAAGATAGTATCGTATAGTAGGAGATCCGAATAGGAGACGACCTTCACCCAGCTTTTTATTAGATAAAACGTATTTTATATCAAACTTAATATAGTAAGTATTATATGACGAAAAGGTTGACTGAAAAATTGTAGTCCAGTACAGTCCATAATTTAAAAATAAGAATCAAGTGTCCATTATTGGTGCCTTGTCAATTACTGGTTCCATTACATCCATTAGGAGCTATCTCACTGTAGGGTGAAGTACCAACTATGGAGACTTTTAGCTGACAGGCACCAGTAATGGACACTTTATTCTTAATGAAAATGTCATGCGGTCCTAAATTTATTGTTGCAAAACAAATGAATAATCCTTATCTTCTGTAAAATAAGAATCAAGTATCCATTATATTGGTGCCTTGTCCATTACTGGTTCCATTACATCCATTAAGAGCTATCGCACTGTATGGTGACGGCACCAATTATGGAGACTTTTAGCTGACAGGCACTAGTAATGGATACTTTACTCTTAATGCAAATTTAATACGGTCCTAAATTGATTGTTGCAAAATAAACCAATAACCCTTATCTTCTGTAAAATAAAAATCAAGTGTCCATTATTGGTGCCTTGTCCATTACTGGTTCCATCACCCTACATGTCTTATAAATTTGCCTGTCGCTATTTTGCTAATTGGAATATTTGGAATATTACACTCGGCTTAGACAACTCTAGCGCTTTTTCAAAATAAATGACAGTATCAAGTCTCTAGGGGAACTCCGCTTCCTACGTAATGGATAAATATTTTTAACAAATAACGAAGACACTTGAAATAACTACTCGGAGAGATAATAAATCTTAGTTGAAATATTCTCAGGCATTGTTGAGCTTGAGCAGCATTTCAACTGTTTCATCGCCATGGTTTAAAGCACCTCGGAGACGATCAATCGCGATTGCCAATTTTACGGGATTGTCAATCGCCATTGAAGGTATACGAATCCAATTGAAGCGATTGTCAATCGCAACTACGTGATTGAAGGCATCGATGATAAGTTTGATTTATGGTCATTGGCGGGTGTCATTGTTTGGTAAACTCCAGTAATAAACTGAACTAGGTACAGGCAGCAGTCTCGAATGCTAATGCTGGTTTCACACGGAGGCAGAACAGTGGACAGCAGAATACTGTTACTGTGTGAACGCACATGCCGAGACAGAACAGATTCAAACGCTACTAACGTTTTTCTTTTATATCATTCAAAACGTATGGGATAACAGTTGACCACGTGATTTATCGCAACACACGAGAATGTCATCCCATACATTTTGAATTATAGGAAAGAAAAACGTTAGTAGCATTTCCATCTTGGCTCGGGCCTCAGTACTGTTTTGTGCATTCACACAGTAGCAATACTCTGCGGTCGTTCTGCCTCTGTGAAAGCGATGGCAACCATAGTTTCAAACCATCCTGCGCAAGAAACAAAGAAAGAAAAGAAAAATACCTTTATTCACTACACACACAAGACACACAGAAAAAAAGTAAACGCAGAAAACAACAAAAAACAAGTAGTTAGTGCCTTCGCGGCAGTGAATCGGACACTGGCTCAGCATAATGCTGAGGTGTTAAACACCTGCAGCGCTAATTTTCAGCCAGCTCCGAGTGTGACAGAAGAGACGTCAAAGTACCAATTTCACCATACGATATTAGCCACTTAACAGCCGATTAGAGCGTTAACAGCTGTCAAAATGTATGAACTAACAGTCGATTAACATTGATTAAATTTAACATCGTTTGGTGAAATTGGTACTAAAAGTCTTTCGGGTTCGGGTGAAGTAGGTTAAACTCGCATAAGAGCTATTGAAAGCTATTCAAAGAGAAGTATAAACACAATAGACGTTTAATTGCTATCACTCTGTAATTTACTAAACAACAGTGTACACGTGTATTAGACTGACGATCTTATCGTGTTGTTTTCAAATTCATAAGTCATTAGATATATTTTTTAAATGAAATAGCTATTTTTCTATTCGCGAACTATTAACCGCCAACATTGAAACATTGACACGGCGACATTGTTTACGGTGTCAGAATGTCATCCGTAGCGTAAACAAATCGTAATTACCGTTTTATAAAAATCGTTACCATGGTAATAACAGTTCTTTTAAAACCATTACATCATTTTTACAATGAACTCTGTAACACTCAATTCGAATGTCTTCGTTCATTATTACATTGACTTGACAGTAATGGCGGCCGAGTTAAAAACAATAATACTGACAATAAGTATAAAGACAAAGTAAAATAAGGCCCCAGTAATGGCGTTCGGTAAACAATCGACATCAAATGTTTACATTAACTTGTCAGGACTTATTTACAATTTATTGGATTGCGTAATACGCAAGTAATTGTTGTAATATTTATCGATACTCCCCTACGTTTTTTTTGGAGTATCTAGTGTATATTTTATCAAAACTTCTGCGGTTTAGTTAAGTATTAAAAAGAAACAAACATTTTGTGGCTTACATCCTATGACTTCATTCTATTCCAGACTTGGCAAGCTTAAACATATGAGTACAATTACTCTGATGGGGTCAACGATGACGAGCTATAGCACACAAAAATACAAACACCCTGTATGTTTTGATACCGTCAAATAATCTCATGTATCACAGGCATTAGAACCGAGCGGCTTTTGTTTGATTAGCGCTGCTGTGGGCTTTTGTCTTAATTCTAAATTAATACGTGCGTAACATGCACTGGGGTAGATCTTCAACACCCTTGCCTCATTTAACCTGCCAGTATCATATTCCGCTGTCTATTAAGAGAACCGGTCAAGTGCGAGTCGGACTCAGTTCTGTACCATTCTTGTATTGGAGGAATCTGAAACCTTGAGAAAAACATAATCGCTAAAACTTCGTATCTAAAAGTGATTCTAAAGACGCAAAAATGTACTAGCAACTATAAACATGTGAGTACAATTACTCTGATAGGGGCAACGATGACGAGCAATAGCGCATAAAAATATAAACACCCTTTATGTTTTGATAACGTCAAATAATCTCATGTATCACAGGCATTGGAACCGAGCGGCGCTACTGTGGGCTTCTGTCTTAACTCTAAATTAATACGTGCGTAACATGCACTGGGGTAGATTTTCAACACCCTTGCCTCATTTAACCGGCCAGTACCAAAACCTATTCCGCTGTCTATTAAGAAAAGCGGTCAAGTGCGAGTCGGACTCGGTTCTGCACCATTCTTGTATGGAAGCGTTAGATTTTTAATTTTCATTAGCTAGGTATTTGTTGTTATAGCGACCATAGAAATACACATACATACATACATACATATATCTTCTCGTCTGTAATCCCATAGTGGGGTAGGCAGAGCTTACAGAATTAACTACAACTCTAAAAACTTGATGATAATTCTGTAACCACATTTTGCATAATTAGGCTAAGATGTTTACCAGCAGCGTATTTGTGACAGGCTGCAAGCCCATCGCGTAACAGTACTACAAGCCTTTATTCCCTTACGCCCGGTTCCTATATCCAAGAAACGAATGGTTTTCCTTACATCTCGTTAAAATTTGACACATTTTGTACGTAGCAAATGTCAAATTTTAACGAGACGTAAGGAAAACGATTCGTTTCTTGAATATAGGAACCGGGCATTAATCACCACTTACGACATCCACGGGAAGACATGGAGTGGCACTATTCTCTGGAAGACGTGTAAATTTCAACTGTAAACCTAATCATCATTTTGCAGAAATAAAATTATTTTCTTCTTCTTCTTCTTTAATCCGGTTCATGTGATTCAACCCGCTGACAGACAGACGCACGGACAGTGGTGGCTTAGTAATAGGGTCCCGTTGGCACCCGTTGGGTACGGAACGCTTTAAACCACGTCCAAAAAGCTACTGTTCGAATATCATTTCTGTCCTGTCGACCTAGTTCATTACGTCACTGTTGCATAATGACTTACCCACATTTTGGTTAGCCGGCATTTACGTCATTGTTCCCAAACATGAAATTTAATTTATATTAGAGGGAATAAACGTCGCAACAGGATTAGAATTAATCTTAGCGTCCTACACAAATACCTTGATCTCGTTAGCTTTGCCGTTGCGTTAATTTGGTTTTATTAAACGAATTACAATGAGAATATGCTGTGTTTGTGTCTTAGAAATTTCTCGAGAATTCATTATGAAACTGTAGTATCCAAGGCGTGTTTTAAAACTCCGGACAAGATAAGAGGGGTGTAATTGTGTAACGTGTGTATCTAATCTGTGTGTCTAGATATATGTGTATTAGTGTATCTTAGTGTATGTCTGTCGTGTCGTAATTCCCAAACAAATAAACCGATGTGGACGCGGTTTTAAAAAAATGTTTAATCAGAATTATTTTTAGCTAGATTTCATGAAAAATTGGTTGGGTCATTTAAGAGCTCTGAAAGATGGTGTCCCCACTTTATATCAATTGTTTATAATAATTTCGATTAATATGCGATATTCGATGTTTTGTACTTTGTAAAATGGTATTGAATATTTCATGATGTTTTGTGTAATACCCAGGATTTGAAACTCATCTGACAATGACGAGAATTTTAATAACAGCTACGCATTATTACCATTAAAATGTAAAAGGTCTCCTTTTGTTCAATTTCCGACAATTAATATAAATTACTTAAAAATAACGAATATAGTGACAAGCAAAAGAGTACTAGAGTATTCTAGGTACTCATGTCCTTGCTGGTAGATGCAAATTCCCACTCACAAAACTCTTCCTGTTTTTTTGTAGTATGGTGGACCTTACGAGGATAGAAATTTAATCCAGTTTCCTGGTACGGGCAGTGTCCTGTTTAGGGTAGTCAAGTAATCTCCGATGTTATAACAATGACCCAACCATTTTGATCTGTGCATTCGCGTTAAGAAAATAGTCACTCATCAGTACAACTGCCGGGTAAGGGTGTATTCGCTAGATACACAACCGTTTTGTTCGAAGGTCTGACTTCAACTGGTCAGTGTGAACTCGACTTTATAATTTCAAGCATTCTAATTGGCTAGGGGGCGTGGCCAGGTCGGCGGTCAACGATGAGTCACTATTTTCTTAACGCGAATGCACTATAGTTAGATTAGTCAAGAGGAACGGTTGATGGTTATGCAAGTAAGTTAAGTAAGTTACAGTTAGGTCTATATCGAGTGGCATTGTATTGTTCGGTTATTTTTTTTCCAATTGTAACGGTTTTTTTAAATTATTATAAAAACCTTACCTGACGTCACTTAAGTAACCAACACAATAGATGTGTATTCAATTCTGTAAATTCAGCCTAAAAGGATGTTTAGAAGAAACAATTTTAGACCTAATACTTTGTGTAAAAACAGGACAAAAAAAAATTCGAACATGGCGAAACTATAAGGGTTCCTTGTTTTATTTCGGAACCATAAAGAGTATATATATTATTTTTTAAATATCATCTAGTTTAACGCGATATTAAATTTATTTCCACGTTTGCCCTTACCAGTTCAAAGTTTGATAAAATAACCGGAATGTTGAAGTGCTACGCCGTAGCAACGCTTCAGTACTTCTACGAAACGACGTGTTTCAATGTTTCCAACTAAAAGCTTTGGAAACATGAAATTAGGAGTTTTTCTGCTTAAATTCTACACTGAAACGCTTTAGGGGTACATAGGCTTCTTGAGTTCCTTTCATACCTTTGAAGTGTTCGTTTCATTTACTATCTCTCAACTATCGAATAGTGTAAGGCCGGATTACACCTGTAATTTATTGCTGTAAGTTTTGAGAGGCAACTATGGGTAAGAATGAGTGGCAAATATCTGCATTTCTCTTATGCATATAGCTTTGTTTCAAAACTTGTGTAATGCCGGCTTAACAAAATTAATAGCAAGTTATTTAAGGATTAGCTCTGTTGCAGCTCAATTCTATTTAAAAATTTATGTGCAGTCTATTATGGACTAACGTGCTGCTACATGGCAACCCATCTGGAAAATTGTATTGTAAGAGGTTATCTGCTAGTAATAACTCATCCATCCGCGTTTAGGGTTGCCAGCTTGCTGAGATTCATATTTAAACCCCAATGCAGCTACGAGGAAAATTAAGCTTATTTATCAGTTAGTTTTTGCCAGCGCTAGCGACTACGTCCGCGGAAAAGTCATTTAAAGCTATTCTTTATAGAACCCTTGTCTCCGTGGCTGTACTGTAAACTATCTCTACGTGCCTATAAAAAAAATATCGACGTGGATAAACGTGGATAAAACATCTGTTACGTTCTGACTAGTATGTAAGTGTGAAAGTAACCGAAGCCTTATCCACGGCGATAAAGGAGGAAGAGGGCTTTATGATACTTATATTTTTTAGTACAAAGTACTTCTATATCGCATTCAAACATCATTGTAAGTGTTTTAAATAAATTAAAAAAAAACAGGCCCTGTTCTAAATGTCATGTCGATCGGTTAAGGGTAGAGTCATGGAGGCGGAACAATTTAGCAAACATACTGTCGCATTTATAAATATTAGACGTATTTGGATGACATTTGGAATAGAGATAGTTAATATCCTTAATTAAACATAAGCTACTTTCAATCTTGTAGCGATTTACTTATTCTATGTGGACGAAGACTTAAGCAATTTGATGACGCGTTTAGCTGGTTCCTGCGAAGTTAGCGGTCCTGAGGGCTTATTGTCTAACGCACTCGCAATCACGATCGTTTTCATTTTGAAAATCGAAGGCTTGTCTGCATACAAAATGAAAACAATTGCTCCACTTTGAAGCCGGTTGCGATTGCAAGTGCGTTAGACAATAAGCCATCTGGGTTCGATTCCCGGTATGCTCAAACATTTGTGTGATGAGTGCTAGTATTTGTCCTGAGTCTTGGTGGTTTTTTATGTATTAAATATTGATTTTTATAAGTATGTTTATCGTTGTCTAGTATCCATAGTACAAGCCTAGTGCTTAGTTTGGGACTAGGTCGATTTGTGTGATATGGTCCTCTGTCCCCTGATATTAATTATTAAATTAACTTCTCTATTTCGTCTGTAGGCAGCCCTGCCGTGATTGCGGTATATTCCGTGTAACACTTAATTAATATATCTGCGTTAATGATTTGACATAGTAAGTAATTGCGTCGAATTGTCGAGTTGAGTCTCGCCATAGAAATTACTACTGCGCATGAGTGGTTGGCGTTAATTAAAGTTAATTGTGTTAAGTTTTGTTTTTTATTCTCACTAGCAAAATAACGGGGTCACGTTGTACTGAAATTGTTTACAAAGTGACACTTTTTATTGCTAGCTAGTGTAGTTATCCGCAGGACGATAGTAGCCTACCCAACCAAGTAAAATGAGGGTAAAACACTCGTGTAAAAGTGAATTTTGGCATAGTTGTAGGGAATGGTGTTTTAAACCACATACTAAAAGTACTGATGGGTGGGCATAGCTCTTAAAATACTTAAACCTATTTTAAGAACGCTCGGTGATGCCTCGCATTCTACCTATAGCACTCGGACTTAAAAAGGCTTCATTGTGTGACAGAAATTATATTTTAATTTTACCGGCAACGTTCGCTACAATTTTTGGTGGTATATTAAATCACAATCACCATTTATTATTGTTATCCTGATTGAAAGAAAAACAAAAGAAGCTTTGATTAATTTAATCAAAGACCTTTACCTCAAAAATTCTTAGAAACTTCGTACATACAAACCGCCCACGAAACGCCCACCGGGTGACGCCGCGGCATATTATTCCTGCATCAACCGCGGTGCTCAGGTTGTTGTTGTTATTCCACGCAAGATAACAACAGCCAACTTCGTAATTCCCAGCTCCAAACTTAAAATCATGATGGATCTGCTTTTACCTTGAGAAACCGGTTTGTAGCAAAAACATCGGTTTCGACGTGAAAATAGCGATGCATTTTGGTATTTACGCTAATGCTGATAGCTTCGGTGCTGTCAATCCGAGTTACCCAGAGTTCTCCATTTGCCTGTAAGCAGGCTCCCGCGGGAGGCGCCGGCAGCATTAACAGCCGAGATGGACGCGGCGCCGCAATAAACGTCCAACTTTTTTCATATCCCAGCACTTTTAGCAGCCGCACACACGGGATTAGGAAAATATCAAAATCACAATTTCGCGCCTCCAACTTGAATCGAAGACCTTTATCGGATTGCTGAAGTTCCGTGACGGACCTCGATACGAAGTTTTCTAGTTGGTGTAATCCAGTCTTGAGTTGGTAAACCTCCCGAGGCTTCAGGCCACATTTACCGTGAAACTCGATAGGAAGCGCAAAGTAAATTTCCGCCGGCCGCGTATGTTTGCGTTTACAAATATTTACCAGTTCATTGAAAACTTTACGCGGCGATAAGCGAATTAGGCAAGTTAAATTATGACTTGTGAAATTAAATTTGTCTGACCCTTCCTAATACCCTTAAATTTTTCGCCGCCTGACTTCATTCAAGCTGAACTCACGCTCTAAATGTCGTTTGCAAGTTTCAAATCCACTTTTTCATAACGTGGAAAATAATTTCGTTTCTCTGAAGATGTAATACCAGCCTTACGAACTGAAATCCTGTTAGCGAAGTTTAGTATCCGTATCGGCCGGACGGATTTATAAGATTACTGTTCGCAACTAATGAATCTATTTCAGAGCGGAGATTCATAATTCAGCTTCGTGCTGTCTGCAGTTTATATCAAACCTTGGCTAAGTTAGGTAGAGTTAAGAGCTTCGGGTATTTCGATATATCACATTTGTAGTTAATTAGTGATGTTAAAAGTGAAAGGTACGTTGTTAAGCGAATTAAAAACGCATAGCGGTACAAAATGTTTTTTATCCGAAAGAGGATGGTAATGTGTTTATCATCAGCCTATAATTATGTATATGTATGTTTGTTCCTTTGTGGTGCTCTAGAAACTAAACGCGTGGACCGATTACGATGATTCTTATGTCGATCGATTTGTCTTAACCTTGTGAGTGTCACTAAAGTATGACAGTAGGTAATCAAAATTCAATATGGTGGCCACCAGACACCATATATCGTAAAAAGGAAAAAAAGAAGTCGATGAACTATAACAAGTGGCGTATCAACAACAACAACATAAACTCACGCCTTCATTCCCAGAGTGGGGTAGGCAGAGCCACAGACTCACCAACAACTCCAAAAACTTGTTGATAATTCTGTGACCACATTTTGCACAACCAGGCTAAGATGTTATTCAGTGTATTAGTGACAGGTTGCAAACCCATCTCCTAACGTATGGCGTATCATTGAATATAAATATTTAAAATGTATCATTAGGTTTCTTTCATATTTTTTTATTATGAATGATCATTTAGGATTTAAAACGATTTAAAGTTAGTTAAAATCTTTTTCTAACAGGATTGAGTTTGACTTACTTAAGTCTCGCCGCTTTGATGACGGCATTAGAAATGACGTCAAAAAACACGCTACACTCTAGAAGTCTCCAAGACTGCGGATATGGCTCTGCCCTTCTACTCTACTCTTATTTCACAACTCAGAGAAAGGGACAGCCCTAACGTTGCATCAAATTTTGTACTAGAAACCAAGGCGCGAAAGAGCGGTGTCAATACCTAGACGCTAGACGTGCGGATCAAAAAGGACATATTAGTAAAGCTCAATGATTTTATCAAAGATAATAAACATTGATTTTCATAAAAGATTAATATATGTAGAGTGATGATCTAAAGAGAATAAATAGGCTTCACGTGACCTTAAAAGAGCAGAAAGCTTTGGGATTTAATTACTCATCGTTACACATGAAAAAACAAAAAATATTTCATTTTAATGTCAAACAATTAAAATATTGCAGTAGTTTATACCTTTCATAATTGTCGGGCTTCTAGAAAAAATTACTTGACTTCAAGTTTAGTTTGTAAACGGATGAGGTGGAATAATGTGCCAGACATGTCTTTCGATTAACGAAATCTGGTTCAAAATTACCGTATAAATTCTAAGTAATTTCTTTTAAACCTTTGCGAGGCGCGTGTCATGTTAAATTAAGAAGAAGACTTCTAAGAAGTTTTCTTGGTATTAGAATTATCGAGTTTCTTAATCTCCATTGAAAAGGAAACTTCCAAGGTTTAGTTCATCGCATCAAAGTATTCTCGGGATATCTGAACTCTGGTGTTTTATATCAAAGAAAAAGTTTAGGGTTCGGCGCCGAAATTATGTCATTATCAGATATTTGAAGTCCTTTCAATATGTTTGAGAAACGTACCGAAAACAAGATAAGTTTTTGTTTGAAAACTCGATCCGGAGATAACGAAAACTTCGAGTGCAATTATAAGATAATTCCTCTCGCATTAACTTCTCGCCATTAATAGCTAAGTAACGTAATCGAGGGAATTTGTTAATTTAATGAATGAAATTAATTTCATCATCCAAATAATGGTATACTTTCCGACGCCCACACCCTCTTTTAGAATGATTAATTTCTTTAACGGCCATAATGAATTTTATGGGGGCTTTCAATATATAGCCGAATAATAAAGACGGATAAGCTAAATTAGGTCTTACTGGGGCTACTTTTAAGATATTATTCTTTGAACCAAGTATGGGTCATAAAATGATTTAACTTTTCGGAATGCGACGTTTATTTAAATTGCCAATCCGTTGGGTCTGCGCGTGGACCGTGTTTTTCACTCATGGGACAAGGTCTGCGTCTGACACTAAAAAGTATATGCAGATTATGTTAGATTATAGCATGATAATGAGATACGATTTTTTCGGGTCCACTTTGTTTTTTATTTTGGAATAATTGTATCAGTTTTAGCACAAGTGTCAATAAGCAGCAATGCATATGGTACAGGGCCTCTATTCAACACGGTAAAAACAATATCGTTTTTGATCTGTTATCGTATTGTCACCGTTTTGATAGCTCTTATTTACTTGACAGTAATGGCGTCTGACGTCATAACAATACCATAACAGGTTAACTACAATATCGTGTTTACCGTCGGGAATAGAGGCGCAGTATTGTTTCGCAGCAATTTAGTTGGTCGAATAATTTTTATGCATAACATTGATGAGTCATTTGACTCGCTTTTAAAGAATAAATGAAACGCATAAACTTATTTATTCAGCAGAGTAATGTTTCAGCATAAACGTTTCCAACATATTATCAGCATAGATCAGATAAAAAATAACTGTAATAATATGCAAGCATGAAAGCCTTTTTCTATAGTGGAAATATATCAATTTGATTGAATTACTGACAGTCGTTAAATTTAATTTTACTCAAAGCTATTTTCAGTACAGTGCTAGAGACTTGTGCATGAAATCCTAAATTAAATTATTATCTTAGGTAAGGTTAGGTTAGGTTAGATATATGACTACCGCAAAGTTTTGCCTGTCAATGAAATGCAAATTCTACAATTATATATTTTTTTTATTTTAACAGAAACGTCTGTACGTAATTCAAACTACATCAAAGCAAAAAAAATTCGGTCTTAGGCAGGATTCGAACCTACATCTCCTCTGGCAATCCGGGCCAATGCAGGCGCATTACCAATTATGCCACCAAGACCCTACTTAAGATCCACGAAATTAGTGATCGCAGTACAGTAGAACAGTCAACTCTTTTATTTTATTTCCCCATGCAGGTACTCAACTGGTTTACTGTCGCCCCAATCAGTTAATGGACGACGGCAATTAAATATTCAAACAGCTGTTCTTAAGCTGCTCAATTTAAAGCCTAATGTTTTTGTGAATCAACAAGGCTTATGAAATGTATTAAAACCGCCAAGGGTTCCGTACTGCACATAATGTATTAGTATATTTCTATTTGAATTCAAATTTGAATCGAATTAGCGCGAGGGCAACTTACACTTCCAGTTTTCACTATTTGTTTCATATTAAATTTGACGCTTGTATGTTTTACCATTTCAACTGTCTAGCTATCACGGTTCATGAGATACAGCCTGGTGACAGACCGACAAACGGAGAGACGGACACACGGACATACGGACAGACGGACAGCGGAGTCTTAGTAATAGGGTCCCGTTTTTACCCTTTGTTTACGGAACCCTAAAAAACGTTACTTGTATGGAGATCACAGTTATTTAAAAAAATATTCAGTATTTTTATTTGTCAAAAAATCCGCCGTAATTCGGTTCAAAACATGTAACTCTTTAAAGTTAGGACAGATGGACGGACGAACGGCCGGACGGACCAGCGTAGACTTAGTAATAGGGTCCCGCCCTTCGAGCACGGAACCCTAAAAAAAGAACAACCAAACAGTACCTCCTTATTAACACGAGGGCATTATTCTGCACGTAATTTAATTCGGGTCTTTACAAATTACGACGCCTCGACACTCCATTCCATCCGAGCTATCTGTGCCGTGTAGCGGAATGGAATAATAATGGCGGCGTCGGCGTACACGCACCGGCTGAATCACTTTATGAATCGTCTTGCGCGTAACATAATTTGTTAAGAAATTTCCTTAAGCGACGTGTGAATTTGTGGGACCCTGTTATTACTTAATTTAATCAAAGTTGCCAGCACTAAAAACAGAAAATTAAATACATTTTCACGGTAATCGGTTGGACGGATAATTTAATAAGCACTTGGGCTAATTGGCTTTGCGACATGCCAACTGAAAAGCTCGGTTTATATGCATAAGTGCCTAATTAAGGCCACTGTGACTTCTCACTCGACCCAAACTTGTTACCTAATTGAAGCAGGATAGCTGGCCAATTAAAAATAAGTGGTTTTTTTTGTGTCGAGACGCTTAAATCTCTTAGCTGTCTAAAACTCTATATAAATTTAGCTCCGGGCGATTATGTTTCTCACCTAAATCAAGTTCGATTTCCACGATTTTTGAATATACATAACAACATAACATAACATAAACTCACGCCTTCATTCCCAGAGTGGGGTAGGTAGAGCCACAGACTCACCAACAACTCCAAAAACTTGTTGATAATTCTGTGACCAAAAATACAAATCTCTCCTCTTTATAATATTAGCGTAAAAAACTTCCTCTTGAATCACTCTATCTATTAATGAAAACCGCATTAAAATCCGTTGTGTAGTTTGAAAGATCTAAGCGTACATACAGGGGGCCGACGGCGGGAAGTAACTTTGATTTATACTAACCCCCTTACTAATAAACGTTGAGTAACGGTGGTATAGCTATACAATGTTTTGTCCTTATCTGTCAAATCCAAATGTCACAACGACAGATAAGGACAAAACATTGTATAGCTATACCACAGTTATATACTCAACGTTTATTAGTAAGGGGGTATGTATATAAAAAAGTATGGATAGTTCATATAGTATGGATGATGGAAGTTTTTTCTTTGCAGGTGCAACTATTTCCACAAACGCTTTCCCTTGTATCGGTGACTTTGATATGCTTGTAACACGAGTACCTACACTCTAAAATGTCGCAAACATTGTTATTAATTATTCCTCAGTCCACCGAACATAATCCCTCTTCACGCTCACCGCGAAACACTCCTGTCCTTTGAAACGCCACATCAAAGTCCAGTGGAGAGCCGACCCCGCCCCGTCAAATGAACCCCCAATCTATCAAATGACACACACTAACTAACACCTCTAAAGTCAATAACGTCCGCGTTCAGTCGGTTAATTACGATTAAGTCGTTTTTTAGTGACGATTTTTCGAAATTCGAACATAAGTTTGAAAAAGGAACCAGTTAATTATCTCTATCCCGGAATATAAAAAACAATGAAAGTGGCATGAGCTTCGCTTAGTATCGGACTTGTCGCCAATACTCAAACTATCATAAAAACAACACGCCACCATGGAAAATGTTTTTGGTGCGGCTATCGTTTTTACATTCCAAAATAGCACAATAAAGCATGCTTTTGGATTTATTTCCTATTTTTGAAATATCGAAATAACGAAATAAGCGATCGCGGCAAAAGCATGGTAGGTTGCGCGGAACTCCGCATAACTATGCCACACGTTACACGCCCACTCGACACTTCTACTGTTTTTTCGTGATCTCTATACTATCTCTGAGTACAGCGGGAAGAGATACACGACTTTGCATAAGTGAGATTGTTGACTGATGGATTCTAAATCTTAGTTACGTTAGTCCCGTTTATTTGGTGCAAAAACAAAAAATTGTTGATACTGACCAGACTAATACAATGTCAACATAGGCCAACATCGCAAAATAAGGACATTTCATATTTTATACATAATAATATTGAGGTTTCATATTAATTAATAGTTGACTATGAAGGTTGGGTTGATTGAGAAATTACAGCCTGATACTTGGCACAATGTTCAGCTATTTTGAATCTAGGCCAATGGTTTTCAATACGAGTAAGTTGTAACTAAGTTTTGTTTATCGTGAGAGTTTTGTTCAACTTGAAATATCGTTGACTAATTGTGTAAGTACCTATATAATTGTGTAGTTCACACACACACTCGTTTAAGTAAATGTAATAACTTTATCTTTTTTAGTTAGCATTAGTATACTTACCCTTGTTTACTTAGTTATAACTCCACTTGTATATTTTTTTTGTATTTCTTGTGGTCATCTGTTATTGGCTTACTCAAATGTATCCATATCTTAAGTATCTGATTCAATGTATCGCTGTTGATGTCCCAAATAAAATAAATAAATAAATATTATTCGTCCTTAAATACGATTAGCAATACTCGTAGGTATTCTATACTCGAACAAGAGAACCATAGAAAAATGTGTGCTATAGTGCTGTCTGTGTGGATTATAAAGACGGTTCTTCGCGATATTCCAATTATTAATCTCAAAAAATAGCCTTGAAATTTGTTTTCCCTCTTTTTCCTTTTCATAGTCAGTGGGTATATTAGTTTTGTGTATGATTTATTCTATTGTAATTTAAACTTCAGTTCATCCTTGTTTGACGTTGTAGGTTACCTGAGACGTACTTTGATGTTGATTATTGTTATTAAATTGTGGCAGCTTTAATGGTCGTTAACAAATTAAACAATCTACCTAATTAAGAACGATTTGTATACCAATGTTTGCCCAAACAAACATTAAAACATTAAAATGAGTTTGGATTTCAAAATTTCTAGTTGCTGACTCTCTTACTTATAATTAGTAACTCACCTAAAAACATTACATACACAAATCTGAAACATCTTTGGTTGATTTATTAATACTGCAAAGAAACAGTTTCATTTTGGCAACCTTAATAATTATTACACCGTTTCATATTTTTTTTGTCACATTGGGAAAATTTATTGTATCATACCTGTCAAACGTGGACTATTCGGTAGGTTTGAATGCTACAAAATTAAATGGTGTATAATTTTCAAGTTGCTCCAAGGCTGTAAACTGGCTCGGAAGTTTTATTGAGAAAAAAACAGTTGTGCTACTAGTGTAGATCTATTCTTTTATTGCCATGACAATTTTACTAGTCTAGACAATTGATTTTACAATATTCTACTCGTATACTCGCATAGTTACTAGGCCGAAGGTATTCAACTATCTCGATACACACGGCAGTGAGTCATAATCAATTAAGAAAAATGAAAAGTGCAATGCAACGACCGTGTGTATTATTTACAAAAACCGTTATAGTGCTTACGACCCCCCTTACTTTAAACCATATTTAACTGGCAATCCTGTATTTTATCAGTAACTTGGCCTTTATAATACTTTAGGTTTTAGTGTTAAAATAATCTCTCCAAAGATAGGGGATGTGGCTTTTCTAATGCAAAATAAAATTATTCTTAAGAATTTACAATTGCCCTATTTGTGAAGTTTTTGCATTTCAAATACTCTTGGAAGCGTAAATTTATTCGCATTATCTTTCATATTCTTGCCGGAACCGCGAGTATGTTCGATTCGCTTGCGGTGAACAACTGAACAAGCTTATAACGTTGCATTAAAACAGTTAAAGTTTACGTTTGCTGTAAACTTGCTGTTTAAAAGCACTTGGCCTTAGCAGATACGGTGTTCTAATTCAATAAATTCTTACAAAGACGGCTGTTACGACTTTCTGTTAGTGCTAAGAGCACTATCGCGCTCAGAGCGCGATCGTCTACTACACGAACGTTTATCGCGGACATAAAGCATACGTCTCTTTCACACGCTCATTGGTAAGAAAGAGCCAACTGCACCATGTTGGAGGATTTCTTAGTTAATCCTGAATCAGGAAACGGGATTATGAAAGGCTTTAATGTAACTTTACGCCGTCTGAGGTCATTTGCGCAGTTGCAAGGAATTGTTATTGCTTTGAATCAGGTTTTCTGTAACGTTTCTTTAAACGGAATTCAGTTTATCGAGTTTATATATAATCAAATCAATGTGGCGTTTAAGAAATGTGTTTTCATGTTAAACATTCAATTCAAGGACATTGTAAGATTATTTGCATTTTTTACAATCTCATTTTATTTCAGCAGATTTCTGTTAATTGATATAAGTAGTTAGGTTTAGGTAATGTTAGTATTATAGTATGTCTAAAACACCCAGATTTAGGCGAAAAACACGAGTGAGAAAATTTAATTCGGGGTAAAACGCAAACGGATATTTTTCACTGAGAAATAAATACTCGGAATTAACTTTAGTTTTGAGTTAACGATAGCGTTAACATACTGCGTTATAAAAAAGAAAAAAAACAACCATAGTTCGAAAACAATGTCCGTTCGATACAAAACATGTGAAACATTTAAAGTAGTTGACTGTATTCCTAATTCCTTTATATTCTATTAAACAATACCGCCTATGGACGAGTTGTTCTGAGAATTATAGGTATAATGAAAATTCTCGTCTTAAGTAATCAATCATATACAGTTTATAATATAAATGACATTTAAGAAGTTCATAATTAATTTTATAACAAACTGATTACTGCTTTGTTCAAACTCCAAAATTAAATTGAACAAAAGCTACAAAAACGGGTGAACAACAGAAACAAGACCTAGTTACAAAGCGATACCCAACTAGTCGGGCTAATAGTTTAACCCGGCGGGCGGAATGAGCGGCCATTATCGAGCTAAATCATGAACAAATAGCTAAACGGAACAATGCACAGCACAATTCTAACCAAAATTAGAGACTACGGTTAATCACTTCATTTTAGTGGGTGCGCGGGCTATATACCGATTACAAAGTAAAAACAGAAAAGTAATTCAAGTCCTTTAGGAGCTCGAATAAGATATCTACACACACACACGCAGTCGGCCACGACTCCTAAATTATCAAAATTTGCTGCAGACCTAAGTCCGTCAGGCTGCCTGACAGTTCGAAATCAACGGAGATTTATGTCTGCAGAAATTTAGCCAATTTTGGTGCGAAGCCGGCTTTAAAACTCTCGCTCACAGCGCTCACTATAAATTATCAGTTTTGAAACCACGGTCCGAAATAGAACAACCGCCAATTGATCACCTGCCTGCAAATGTATAGCGAATTCAGCTGTGAGGTGTCAGACTCTGACCGAGATCGCCACGCGACCTGAACTTGCAGTTCTAAGAAATCGTCAGCCTAATATCGGCTGGCGGACTTTTAGTCTGTGTTATCCTTCAGCGCTATCAGCGTTATGTCACGCCCAACCACGTTTGTGTGTAACTCACACAAACGTGGTTGGGTTAAGGTACCTGCACACTTTTATAGTGCTTTGTCACTTTAACGTTATATTTAACTAGCAAAGGTGTCCAAACGACAAGGTATTTAAAAAAATAAACAATATTCAAATCATTTATTAAGTAAATTGGCCACATGAGGGCTCTTTTACACGTCGTCGGTAATATTGAGGGAATCTACTAACGCTTCGGACAAGACCATCATTGCGGAGAAGAGGCGCCGCAAGAAACTCCAGAAGAAGGTAATTTTTTCAATTATAAAAACATAATAACACGTTAAGTTATAAGGTAATAAAGTGATAAATAATAATTCTTAAAACTAGCAAAATAAAATTAGTACAATAATAAGGGGGTGTTCTTTTTATAGTGGTGATTATTATTTACGTCTTTAATATTTGAGTAGCTTAGTTTTTATTTTAATTTAAATAAGTTTAGTTTTAACTTTTAATTGTATAATATTAAATAATAAGGTTAATAACATTAAACTAAAAATCCTGACTATGAGAATAACACGACGAGGTCTCTACGTCAAACGCCATAACTAGAATAATTAATTGAACAACAAGTCCTTGCAAACGTGAACAGACCGGAACCCACAAACAGCCAGCACCCGTTCACGAGTATGACGGGTATCTCAGCCATTGCCTGTCTCAACCATGTGTTTGGGAAAGTGGCGAACCGATATAAAAGTGAGCAGCCACTTATAAGGTTCGTTCGAAGATGCTCTACTGAGTTGTTAATACTGTGCCGATTATCTCTAGGCTGATGAATTAACAAATTGTTCTCCTAAATGTAAAAAACTTTTCGATCGGCAAAGAATAAACTCAATTTCGGGATTATGATCAACGGCAGATTGCAAATTGATTGTGTACGGTTTTTTCTGAATTTGGAAGGAAGCGAAGTTTTGGACACGAGACGGTCTGATAAGTTATTCGCGAGTTTGATCCAATCGTTGTTAGTTAATAAGCTGTTTTAATGCTTCTTGAAAATATATTACTAATATTAGTTAATAATGTGAATGTAACTTATGTATGTTATGCTTTCACGGCTGAACCGCTGAACTGATCTCGACGAAATTCTGTATAGAGATCTTGGATATAGCTTCACCCCGAGGAAGGACATTATGGTACTTTTTAACAGAAGACGGGGTCGCTGGCAACAACTAGTAGTTTATGGTTCTCTTGTGGTCGGAACAGTTAAAAATTGGTCATGCACGTCCACTTGTATGTCACAAAAGTTATATAGTGTTTCCAATCCACGAAGGTGCGCCCCGTCACTCAAAATTGACGACGCGTTGGCCTAGTTAGTAGTGACCCTGCCTACGAAACTGGCGGTCCTGGGTTCAAATTCCGGTAAGGGCAGATATTTGTGCGATGAGCACGAATATTTGTTCCCGAGTCATGGATGTTTTCTATGTATTTAAGTATATATTTCTCTATATGTATAAGTATTTATATCGTTGTCTGGTACCCATAGGTCAATTGCGACATTGTCCCCTGATATTTATAATTTAAAATGATATTCATAATCATAATCATACTATTTATTAAGTACTAGCTTCTGCCCGCGACTCCGTCCGCGCAGAATTCGTAAATTTGCCAAAAAGTAGCCTATGTGTTAATCCAGACTAGACTCTATGTCTGCCAAATTTCATCCAGATCCGTTCAGCCGTTCTGGCGTGATTGAGTAACAAAGATCCTAACTTTTGCACTTATACCTAATAGAAAGTAAGATCTCGCAGTTATAACAGTAGTAAGTAATAAGATTGTTCATACATATCGTCAACATCAACAGTTTAAATAATTATTGAGAGATGTGTCAACATAAACAGTTCAAATAATTAATGAGACTGTTTATTTGTAATACTTTTATAGCTAAACCACTGAACCGATTTAAATGGTATGGAGATAGCTTAGGTTACGGGGAAGGACATTAGGTATATTTTATCTCGGACAATTCGATAATCCCCGTGAGAATAGTGACTTCTACAAGGACGAAGACGTAGCAAGAGGTATAAAATTGGGATGCAACCTGTGTAGACACGCTAGCCCCGTCACATCTCCACCGGATCTCTAATAGGGCTGGTGCGGCAGCTGAAGCGGCTGAAAGCATCAAGGTTGGCAAATATAGTAGCCGCGGCCTAGAATGTATGCTTATTCCATTCGGCGTTGAAACCCTTGTCCGTGGGGTCCTAACGCTCTAAGCCGCTTCAAAGAAATTTCGGAGAGGCTCATCGACGTCACGGGAGACTAGAGTACTTCTCAGATACTGTCTTTCCTACCTAAAGTAGTTCATACCCATATCATACTATACCCTCCGAGTATGAAAAGCAAGCGATTACTAATTTCGAGGATCTTAAGTAGGGTCTTGGTGGCATAATTCGTAATGCGCCTGCATCGGCCCGGAGAGCCAGAGGAGATGTAGGTTCGAATCCTGCCTAAGACTGACGACATTTTTTCGCTTTAATATAGTTTAAAGTAGTTCAGTTCTGTTAAATCATAAATTATGTAATAAAGAAAACAAGGCTAAGGAAAAGCCAAGTAATTGTATGAAAAGACGTTTAAAGCTCTTACACTGCATTGTTAGCTTTAACTAGAGTATTACTTTGATCTTATTCCAGAACAATTCTACAAAGACGTTACGAAAGTCGACCGACCGTTAAAACTTATAAACATTGGAATCAGAGAGCAGCATAGACTTAGAACGGGATAATTTTGTCGAATGGCTGTATTGTCCAAAAGTTGCATTGGAATTCAATGGTTATTGGGCTGCAATGGACGCTTTGTGCACAGTTGCACTGTTGCAGCTCATTGTTCCAACAAGACCATTGTTTTACAACCGAGTTAACTGCGAGGAACTTGTCTTGGCTTATAATTTGTGTCTGAAAACTAATGGAATCTCTTTAGGGGTTGGGTTTTGGTTTGTAAAATCAACACACAATAATTATTTTTATGAGACTTGTCTTGGTGGCTTACTTTTAGGGTTCCATACCTCAAAAGGGAAAAAACGGAACCCTTATAGGATCACTTTGTTGTCCGTCTGTCTGTATGTCAAGACCCTTTATCTCGGAAACGCGTGAAGGTATCGAGTTGAAATTAAAACTATATACTCCGGTCTACAGTTCCTTGAAGCTGTGAAAAAATCAAACTTCTACATTTACGTAAAAAAAAGATACGGCCATTTATGTCGCCAAAAACATGTATTTCGACACTCTCGAGGGAATCAAAATGTATAGGGTATTTCCCACTGACCTTAGAACTATGAAATTTGGCAAGTAGCACCGTCTTTTACTAAAAGTATAGGCAAAAAACTGAAATCTGTACATTTTTAGTTAAATCACAAAAAAACAGGGTCTTTATGCAAGGAACGGCGGCGGTGCAAATTATAAATTGAGTTGACCGTGTCATGTGCGGAACCCTCGGTTGGCGAGTACGACTCGCCTTGTCCGGATTTTTTTATGCTATCATGCTTTTTGCTTTTTAAATAGAATTAGATTTATGCACTTAATGTGTAGGGACTGAGTTCATTAATATATTTTTCCTTTTGTTATTTAACTGGAGGGGAGAATCAAGTGCAATGCTGTCTAGCAAAACCAGTCCGTGGGTCCACAGAAAACCAGCGTCGTACTTCCGGTACGAAACAACGACACATAGCTGAGTGGATACCATTTTGGCAGTACTGCTATTTACACAATAAGCGAAATAAATGTTTTCTAGTCTATAATATCTATTCTAAATTCGTTAAACTATGTTTCAACTTAAATTGACATAATTTATTAGGTTATATCCGCACTTTGATTGTATTAACCGATTCCAATCAAAACAAAATTGATCGGTCTGAATATACGCACTGCTAGATAAAAACAGTATCAACTCAAAATCCTTGTCAGTTTAATTTCAAGTTCATAGAAGTTGTATTAAAGTTGATTTTAAAATACAGTTGTATTTTGAGTTACTACTGTATTGATCTAGCAGTGCGATATACGCCGGTACGGAACGTGGCGAGTCCCACTTGTACCTATAATTAGCCAGTTTTTTTTATAAATGCTTCTAGGTTAAAAACTCTAAGTAAAGCCCATAGGGCCCAGCCAAGATGGACTACGCTAACTAGCTTTTCTATTCGTTTCGTGTTTAAAACAATCGCGTCACTGGTAGATGACGTGATACGAAAAGTCACGTGATCTACCAGTGACGCGATTGGTTAAAAACGAAACGAATAGAAACGCTAGTTAGCGTAGTGCATCTTGGCAGGGCCCTCATGTTCCATGTAGTTATGACCCATCTGTATTGACCGTTCGACATTCTTTATTTGAATTTTGACGTAAATTACATGTTACATGTTAGTTTTGTCTACAACTATATGCAAGAGGGGCTTTACTTAAGTATTTTACCTATACAAATACGTATTGACCTTACCAAAAAATCAAACACGGGATTTGCTAGCTTCTCGTCAATGTCAAAGAACAGCTATAAATAATATACGGAGACTTGCCCTTTTCCTTTCCCGGTCGCTCTAATCTTAGAATCCATTTAAACCCACGCAACCTCTACCCTGTCTTTATTCAGTTCATTAGCAGGGTACAAAATACACTGTAAAATTATTTCCAATTAAAATAATGCACAAAGAAGCTACTTAAATTGGATTACTCGGGTTTCCTAAATAAGAATATAATGGAATGTACATTAAAGCTCGCCAGCAGAACAGACTGCCATACAAACTATCGACGGTAAATCTATCAAGTATGACACGACATAAATATAGATGTCGCTGAAGTCGTTCCCTTAAAATTGAAGAATGAATATTATCGACCTATTAAATTCTACCTTAAGCGGTCTAGTCACACACCTGCCGCAATGGCATTCGCCCTTGATTTTCTGCCCCTGCTTGCTTAATTGCCTATACACATTAAAATTAAGGGGGTAATCAAGCGTCAATTTTCGAGATTGGCCCTGCGCAGATGTGTCAGTAGCCCGCTTTAGGTTGACAGACTACATAAAGTAGACTGTACCATTTTCAATCTTTTTCTCGATCATATTTGACACATATCCTGGTTTGTAGTGAGTCTAATAACCCTGCCTACGAAGCTAGCGGTCCGATTTCCGGTATGGACATAAAATATTTGCGTGATGAGCGCGAGTATTTGTTTCTGAGTCTTGGATGTTTTCTATGTATTTAAGTATTTTATGGAATATACATTATGGTTCGCTAGCGGAGCAGAATGACGTACAAACTATCGACGGTAAATCTATCAGAGATATCAGGAATATTATCAATCTTTATATTTACGGACGCCCAATTTGGACGCGGTTTATTTTCAAAGAAAGCAAATGAATTCAGGATATATTTCTTAGCTAGGTTTTATGAAAATCGGTATAACCGTTTAAGAGATATTAGCTCTGAAAGAAGGATTCGCCATTTCGAAGGTATTTACCTATTTAACAGTTTATATAATGCAAGTAATTTACTGTTATCGCCAATTTATGTTATGTTTTGTGAATTAATTACGTAATTATTTCTGAATTCGTGTTATCCTGTTATATCATCATCATCAGCCGCAAAACGTCCACTCCTGGACAAAGGCCTTCCCCAAGGTTTTCCACAACGATCGGTCCTGCTGCTGTCATCCAGCGGTTTCCCGCGACCTTTATCAGATCATCGGTCCACTTTGTGGAAGGCCTGACACTTCGTCTCCCGGTTCGCGGTCGCCACTCTAGAACCTTCCTGCTTCAACGGCCATCGGTTCTACGAGCAATGTGCCCCGCCCACTGCCACTTAAGGTTTGCAATTCAGTGAGCTATATCAGTTACTTTAGATCTCCTGCGGATCTCCTCATTCCTGATTCTCGCCAGGAGAAACCCAGCATAGCTATTACGTTATACTACTATAATACTACTAAAGTGCCCGGCCGTTAGGAAGTCAATCCTGACAGCTGTCATCGCAGTACAATTTATAACCTATTCTTCGGTTTGAGGTTATAATTTGTACTGAAATGACAGGTGTCGGGATTGACTTTTTATAGGCCGGGCACTGTAATAAATAAGTATGATTTAGAGAAGACGACATAAGTGTAGGTTTGTAAAGAAGTCTTCGCCGACTGTAAATCTTTAGAACAGGAGTATTTCTTATTGTTCTTACATTAAAAGAAGAACACAGATGTTCCGTTCCACCGAGTACACTAGTTCCAATAAAATAAAAAACAGGGTGCTTGATTTATGTGTCTGCGTTCTATAATATTTTATACAATTTCAAAGCTTTCTATTTAATGAGTTCTGCGGTTTCCGTAGTTTTAATGTTATTTATTAAAAAAAAACGGTTTTGTGTGTTTTCAGGGGCTGTACTC
This sequence comes from Acleris cristana, assembly GCA_948252455.1. Taxonomy (NCBI): domain Eukaryota; kingdom Metazoa; phylum Arthropoda; class Insecta; order Lepidoptera; family Tortricidae; genus Acleris; species Acleris cristana. The sequence goes on from OX411778.1 coordinate 14,557,420, forward strand.
GGTAAAATTATATTATTTTTGACATGTTATCATTTTAAAGATTTTGAAATTTAACAGAAACGTCTGTTTACGAAATTCCAAACTATATTAAAGCGAAAAGCAAGCGATTACTAATTTCGTGGATCTTAAGTAGGGTCTTGGTGGCATAATTGGTAATGCGCCTGCATCGGCCCGGAGAGCCAGAGGAGATGTAGGTTCGAGTCCTGCCTAAGACCGACGATTTTTTTTCGCTTTAATATAGTTTATGTTATCATTTTGTCAAAGTAATGACAGGTAGATAGATAGGCTGACAGTAATCGCCTCCGAGTTAATAATAGTATGATAACAGTCTGAATTAATATTGTTTTAGCGAGTAGAATAGAAAGCCCCACGGTATTGACAGTTTGAAAAGAGGCATAGGTATTAGGTATGCGAGGTACAACATGAGTTCAATGCGTCGGAGTAGTTTTTTTAAAATTCAGACCACTTAAAGTATAGTCCAGAGCAATAAAAACGGGTCACTTTGTATAGAATTTCCATAGAAAGTGACTCGTTTTCATTGCTCTTGCGTGTAGTTAATGTGTTAAAACAATGTTAAACTAATGGACATCAAGAAAGCTACTAAAATGTTGGTTTTCGGGTTTGTCATTTTGTCTACAGCCTAACAAGTAAAATCATAGACAACTACATTATCTCAATTAGTATCGTTCACCAATAAAGTCAGGTGCGAGCCCGTACATCATCGGATCACGCAGATCCGTGTATTAGTTTTATTCGTCCCTTGGGATAAATACTCCCCATTACGCCCACGATCGGTTAATAATTCACTCATATCCCTCATTATTATGATCCTAGGAATTATGGACTCGTTAGTTGATTCAATAGGTACAGTCAAGTACTTTAATTGTTATGCCACTAAGGAACCTTGTCGCATAACGTTAATCATTAATTTTGGCGTAATTTCTTTCATGTGGTTTGACGCTGACATTATGACACGGTTCCATGGTGGCATAACAATTAAAGTCCTTGACTGTACAGGGTGCCACATGGGTGTTCTTTTAATTTCGAATAAAAATGTCGCAAAAGTCAATATTTCATATTGTTTCATGATATTGTATTTGTGAATGATCCTTATAAAACAGTAAATGGATCATGTCAATGAAATCAAGGCGAGAACACATTACAACTTTGCTATTAAATACTTAACGTTCGCGTTATTCGAAAAGTAATTGGATCGCGATTAGTTTTTAAATTAAAGTGCATAAATAATCCAGACTAATATTAGAAATGCGGAAGTAGCTCCGTCTGTCTGTCTATCAACAACAACAGCTGGTTATTCATAAACGCACAATAAACATATTTTAGATGGAGTATGCTTTGACAATTTCTGCAAAAATTAAAAATTATAATAAAAGATAAAGATAAAGGCGCAAAAACTTTGCGTCTATAAAAAGGTGACTCTTCCATACGTTGTTGCTCTTAAGCACTTAAATAACGTTTTTGATTTTAAAACGACATATTCAAATGAAGTAACGATTGCAGTTTCAAGGTATTGAAAGGGGCAGATATATACAACTTCTATACCTATCTCTTTCAATGTCGGCTGTTGACAGTTCACAATTCGGTCTCAGTTCCTGAGGCCCTACTTTGAAAATCGAAGTTCGAAGTTACGTTAGCTGCATCCCTATCACTCTTCACTCGAGACCAAATTGAGAGAAAGTGAGGCGACTCTTTACCTATTGAACGTCTCAGACGGCAAGACACGTCCGCAGATATTCGTATCGTAGATGCCCAACTATCAGTAAGTAGTAAGTACCACGCATGACACGCATCATACATTTTACGACGGCTATAACGTCCTGCCGTCTGGGGCATGTAAAAATATTGCCGGTTGTAGCGTTTAAGTTATTCTATACGGTGGAAAGTACGAACGTCACATTAAGGGAACTTGCTCAAGTACGCAAAAAAACATTTATACTCAAATGAACATTACTTTAAAAAAAAAATACATTCATGAATTATTGGAAATTTGTCTCGGGATAGAACTAGTTAAGTGTGAGAAAAAGAAAACATCCTGTATTTTAATGCCATAGATGGAAAGGTAGTAGGTTTTTTGTTAGATTTTACGATCTTCTTTTATTAAAAACAGTTTATTATTTGGAAAAAATATGTATTAAGCCTTTCGATTTTTATATTAATACACCAGATATTCCAAACTGTTTTAATTACCATCGGCTTTAAGAGCATATTATTTAGGCCTAGTACTATTTTAGACAACACGTCCGTAATCCAAAGTCCATTGAAACTTTTTAAAGTTTCCACGAACCCAGCGCTGTTGTTTAAACATAATCCCTTAACGTGCTAAAGCTTCTCATATTTTACCCACATCACTAAAATAGCTCGTGTTAATGCGTGGTAAAACTTTTAAAACATTTTTAAGGTAAACTTAAATCCATTTTACCCGTAAGCGGGGTAACGGCGATATTTATGGCAACACCGACCATAACGGCACATTAATCACCGGTTAGCGTCATCCAGGTGTTGTTTTGTTTTCCCGGGAGATGTCCGCAGTGCGAGTGTTACCTTTCGCAGAATCTGTGCCATGGATATTGTAATGTCCATTTTATCATTTGGTATTTAAGGCGTTAAGGGTATTCGGCTATTCGCCAACCTACGCCGAATATTCGGTATTTACCCCTTTACTAATAAACGTTGAGTGACGGTGGTATAGCTATACAATGTTTTGTTCTTATCTGTCAAATCCAAATGTCACAATGTCATAAGTACAAAACATTGTATAGCTATACCACCGTTACTCACCATTTATTAGTAAGGGGATTAGTATCCAGCCAAACGACTATTCCTGGCGTCTCTACTTGTTAGGCTCGAGTGACTTATTCCCAACAATCAGACAATTGTTGTTATATACATTTATTTTTCAGTGTACATTTGTTTATGGTCTAAGATTCGAATAGGAGACGAGATTCACCCAGCTGTTTATTCGATAAAAAAAAATATAATCAATTTTAATATGGCGAATAGGTTTGCTGAACAATTTCAGTCCAGTACTTATATGTATAATAAAGTATATAATTAAAAATGATTTTCTTTAAATTGCAATTGCTTGTTTAATAAACAAATTACATACTAATCGAAAGCATGAAGCCTATAGAATATGCAAACGTTAGTGCAAATTATTAGTAAATAGTCAACCTACATTTGCATATTCTATAGGCTTCATACTTTCAATTGATACGTAATTTGTCTATTAAAAAAGCAATTGCAATTTTTTATTTTAAAGTTTATTTTTAAACAACTTTTTATCGAATAAACAGCTGGGTGAAGGTAGTCTCCTATTCGCCCCCACTTTTTCAATAAGAAAATTCTCGTTGGAAATCTTTATCAACGCAAAAATTAACCTAACACATCTAAGGAACTGTTCGTGCTCTTCGGTTTGACCCAGTTCTGTACGTATCCACTTCATTTGCCGAGCCCGAGGCAGGCTGCAGATACCCTATTGACGTGTATGCGGACTTTATGAAGCCCTAGTATTTGTAGAACTCTATAGTGTCAGAAACTAAAATTTAGTTAGGTGGTAGGTCCTTCGTATAGGGTCCTTCCCGAACTTGTCCTTTAACCTACCATCAAGCAACAGTGCTCGCATTGTTGTGTTGCGGTGTGGGAATAATACAGCCGGTAAAATTACTACCATAGGTATTCCATCTTAGTGCTTAGGATTGACACCGCATTTGCAGTTTTAGGATTGCAGTCTTGTGATTGTAGTTTTGAGAATGCGATTGTCTATGGGTCTCTTACCATCAGGTAGCCTGTGTGCTCATTTGCCTTCTCCTGGACATAAAATAACTGAATCATCAGCAGATATAGAAGTTTTTGTGGCACGAATAAAATTGTCCTAGGGATTTCCAAACGATATTAATTTGTCGATAAATTTTAATTTCTTATGACAGTTATGTATGACTAAGAGATAACGTATAGTATAATATTAAGAAGCATTTGCATATTCAAAAAGCACAAAAGCAGCCGTTGGATAAATACTTTGTTTTATGACACTGATATAAGTATTTAAAACACTTATCGATAAATTTAATATCGGAGGTATTTAAAACAGCTATCGAAAAATTTTGCCAAAATAAAATCTTTGTCTGATCATCAGTATTTAAGTAAAGAAATGATCGAATTTCAGGATTCACTAGAAAAGGGTGGCTATGTTTCATCTGAGCGGAAACGGACGCGCCCGACCAGCTCGCAACAATAACGGTATAATTAATTCAGGTAATACCGCTAATAATGAGCAGTAATATCGGGCAAATGAGCCGTGGATTAACCGATAGGTCATTTGGGTAGATATTAATCCACATCGCAATTAGATATCGCATGAAGAACGTGTTTTTCTAGCAGATTGTAAGAGACGATTGGTTTTTGCGCGATGTATCGTAATCGTTGTTTGTTTATTGTTTTATTTGGCATGCCAACAGCACATAAACATTTTAAATTGAATTTATATATATATAGTACTAGCTTCTGCCCGCGACTCCGTCGTCCGCGTGGAACTCGTTTATATCGTACCTCCATACAAATTTTCACCCTCTATTTCACCTCCTTAGTGGATGATTTTCAGGATAAAAACTATTTTATGTCCTTCTCCGGTACTCAAATTATCTCTATACCAAATTTCATCTAACTTGGTTCAGTTTAAGCGTAAAGAGGTGACAGACAGACAGACACACTTTCGCATTTATAATATTAGTATGGATATAGAGGGTACAATTATGTGTTTATGCGCCAAAAACAGGCACGCTCCAGCAATAATAGAGTCTATTTAGGGACTAACTCCTATCATGTATTAAATATTTTCGACTTTAAATCAAAAGAAGGTAGTTAAAAAACCATTCGCATGGAGGGATAATAACTAACAAAAACCTAATTTGTTAAAGACAGGATTTTTCTGCATACTATGAGTGATACCCTGTATTCTATTTTATTTCATTTTTAGCTAAGTTAAATTCAAAAATAACCGTGGTAATGTTCAGTTTTTTTTCTTTAATTTTAAAATATTCATTTTTAAAATACTCAAATTAAAAGTATTTGTATTTATCCAACTGAGATAACTTAAGTTAGGTATTTAGAATATGTTCATATCGCTTAATGTTTTTACTTTGTGTGCTGCTAAATTATTTTATTTTATTTTATTTCATAAATCATAATAAATAAACAGTTATCACAGAGTGTGTATGTCTATTGCCGCAATAACAACATAAACAACAAATAAAAATAAAAATAAAAAATTACAAAAATAAGGTGCCCGATATAAAAATGCTACGGAACTTTTTTTTTTATAGTAGTCTCATTTATAAGTGTAACATTTTTAAAACAAGCTCGACCTAATTGGTAGAGTGTTCGATATTCGCAGCCAACTACTGAAATAATGAAGCTAACTGAAAGAGTATTAAAATTAAATATTGCATTTAAATCTTGCTAAAGTTCCTCCGCAATTCCAATTTCAAAACGAAATCGACCCGCCACCGGGTCCTGGCACTTCAGTGCACCTCTTTGCTTGTACTTATTAAAAGCCTGTCCTAACAATTTCTAAAGAACCACTAATGCAAACAAATCCACAGAGTGAACTCTATTTCCGTTTCAACAGCGTTCTAAAGTGGAAATGCATCGGACTAAAGTACCGGGCTCCATTCCCACTTCATTGGTTCGAATAAACCTAGGTATTGCATAAATTGGAATTTCTTATTATGAGAGAATGCACTCGGACGGACGGCCCTGATTGTATTGAGCAAAGCTTCTTTCGAGGCGAAGTAAAACTGTTGTAGTGTTAAATAACTGATTGTTCACATTGCAACACTTTTTGGTGAGAAATATTCTCTCTATTTTTCTGTTTCAAAAATATCATAAACTTTATTTCTGTAAATAGGTAGCTATTTTAACACGCCAAAATACACAGTATAAATGTATCAATACGTTTTAAACCTTTAAATAAGTTCTAGTTAAAAATGTAGCGTAAGATAATATTATGTTCCTCAAAAAGATTTAAGACATATCACGGGAAAATAATCACACAATTTTTTGCTAAAGGCTAAAGAGTTTAAACGCCACGTGGGCTTTTCTACGTCACAGCTTGTACTAGACTTAAAAAAACAAAACGCAATTACAAACAAATTGACGTCATTCCCACCACTAGTCCAAAGTAGGTGCAGCAAAAACTCATTCTTTTTCTTTTTCTTATTAAGAAATAATAAAAAAAACGGTTGTCTGTAAAGTCGGTTTACAGACGATAATTTTACGTAATAACGCTCGGCTCAGGCGGAACGTGACAATGATGCGGAACGTGACAATCAGTCATGCTTTTTCGTGCGTGCAGCCGGCGTTTATCGATTTATAAGACTTTATCACGTCATAAATTTGAAAAAAATGACTATGCTTTTAAAACAAACATCCATACGCATGATTTTTATCGGAACAACTTTTCAAAAAACGCCCGTTGTCAATTTGGTTTGACCCGTCCAGTTTGAACACGCACCCATCGTGTCCCCTCTCTTATCAGAACCGGTACACTCTTAAGTGGTAACTGAATGGCTCCCAGCGACCTTCCCAGGATTAGGGCGGATAGATTCCCTTCGACGGGCTTGCGTAACTGATCTGTGTTTCTGCCCTTCTGGGTATGAAGGTAGAAAAGGAAACGAAATTACTTTGTCACGGCTTCATTCGATAAGCGAAGTCCAGATTGAAAAAGCGCAATTTATGTCAGTAACCATGGTAATAACAATGTTATAATGGTTATTATGAAACTGTTGTTACTATGGAAACGTTATTATCATAAGACGTATGTTAACCATGTTTATAGTTGTCTGGCACCCATAGTGTACTACCCTAGAGCTTAGTTTGAGGTTAGGTAAATTTTTGTGAGGTAGTCCTTTGGTATTTTTTGATTTCGTCCATTTATAACTGTTACCTGCATGACAAGTTTCTCGTCACACGATACCAAAATTGGCTATAAACCGCTAATAGAAAAAGTTGGCATGATGGTAACAGTTCTGTAAGTAACGTTTCATTAGTAATAACAGTTCTTTCAGGACTATAGTCTCCGAATAGGAACCCCCACCACGCAGCAATTTTTCCGGCAAACTCAAGTAACATTCAAGTCCAATTAAATCGTTACATTGAACAATACCGGGACTCGCTGTTAATTAACAGGGAACGTGGGGCTCCTCATTTTTCGAGTCGCGTCACGTCACGCGCTCCGGAACGTGCGCTACGAAATCATGAATACGTCATTGAACGGCTCTCTTTACGGTGGCTAAGTTGCGTAATGTGGAATTCAGGTGATGCTGTACTGTAGGGAATTAACAACTTTACTACGCTGCGTGTAGACCTAGCGAACAAGGAATAATTTTAAGCATTTTCTCTTAAGTTTTATTGAAAATAGATACAGAACGTGTTCTAGAAGATTCCTTTGTTTGGTTTAACGATCAATTACTGTATGGATATAATTGTCATTTCGAAAAATATACCGACGTGACTATATAAACAAAATCATAGGAAGCCTCTTATGTACGTTTTGGTTGACAATGTCACTTTAACATAGTGTATAGTGGCCTAGTAGGCTGAAGTGTGAGTGGGTATTGAGGTAAAATTAAAGTAAGGCTACTGACGCCTGCCTGTGTTGGCAGGTGACTACCGCAAGGCTTCCTTAAACAAAGACTTACACGTAGCTGGCAGACGAAGAGGGCTGACAAGGGTCGAGATTAGCCTCCTAATTTTCCTATCTAGCCCTGCTGAATAGTTCTAATAATGTCTTTAACACTTTGATATTTTATTCTTATACGATTAGAGACGAATGACGGGAAAAAGGAAGCCCTTTGACCAACTTTGGGACACTATTAATGGATAAAAAAACGGTTTAGTCGTGTAAAATTTCTTACTTGGTTTTTAGATAGGTAAACATAGCACACCACAGTTATTTCTACTAGTACACAAAACTTCGGGAGCACCTTAAAATTATGTTTTTTTTTCTATTATTCATTTGTCCGAATTTTTATTTTTTCGAAAGCTATGTTATACTGGAGCTATTTTAAATAAAATACTAGCACCTTTTCAGGTTTATTCATATCGACACGTAATTTTGTGCCACCTGTCTACTAACTGTACAGTCAAATATAATAAATATACACTTTTTCACCATATTCTACCTTTTCCATCTTAAACTGTTAAATGTGAAAACACGATTAGTAACAAAAACTCAATACTTTCGTTTTTTAAACTTGAACTTTAACCCACGTTTTTGGTTGAATCTTAGAATATGTGGCTTCTTAAGTTGTTCCGTGAGAATGAAGCAATAAAGTTAACATTAAAATAACATTTTAGTGGGTGTACCTCGGAATCCCTAATAACGTTTGTCCTAACTCATCGTTTGTCCGAATTATCATTTGTCCTAAATTGGTTTTCAGCTGAGTGAGACAACTTTTTAAGTTCTCCAAAATACCTGTGGTTAGGTTAAGTTAGGGTTGTATTATAACAACTCTAAAATGTTATAAAATTCAGGCCGAAATGGCTTTAGGATAAATGAAAATTCGGACAAACGATGCATTAAGACAAATGAAGATTAGGGATTCCGTATGGGGTGGGCTCAGCTAAAATGGCAGTAGACCTAACCAAGATACAAACGCTGGCTGCTAACGTTTCGGTTTTCCATCGACTCGTGCTTACGTCAATCATAAATACATTTTGTCGATATTCGAAAAACGGTAACTTAGCTCTATGCCATCTTGACTACCTAGTCAAGTAAAGTAACTGCACTCTATCCCTCTTGATGAAAAATAAATCTAAATACCAACGTAGTTTCTTACATATACTTCGTTTAAATCTGTTTGACTCACGTCTCATTTTACTTCAGTTCTTATTAGTCAATTTGCCTGCTAATGTTTACTAATGAATTTGCTGTTTGTCTGCTTCTTGCTCGAGGGAAATATAAATATCTTTGAAGTAGCTAAATATTTATTTACTTGGAGTACGTAATGTACTTTATGTTAGACGGTATTTTAGAAAAAAAAATGAATTTGATTACAGTCGCAAAACTCTCATGGTGCCTACAGATAAGTTTCTGTTACAATTAAAAATCCTTAAATGTCTTTTTATCTTTATCTATCTTATCTTTGGTGAAGGGTGCCGGTGGTGCACTGATGCTAGGGCATTTACTTACATAAGCATAGGGAACTACTCGTATACTGTTGTTTTTGTTAATGATATTATTTAAGTATGTTTGAAGACGTCGACGTCATTTATTCGACGATTCCGGATCTAAATTATAAATACATTAAGAATAATTCCGCATGTTTATAATTGAAAATATGTGAGCTCTATCAATAGGCTAGTTTCCTAAAAAATTCTAATAAGTCCGTCATTTACATTATCAAAAAATATTGAACAACTATTTTTTCTTTTGTCAATTAAACAAAAAATGACGAAGATAAAGTGCGTTGAAGATTCGGGTGACGTCACGCCGTGGCACACTTTATACAACGTTGTGACGTCACGAGCCCCCACTCCCGAACTTATATTTGTCCATTTTGATTGATTTAATAGTACAAAAATTACGTGTTTTTTTTTTTGGATAATCTTACTAACGGACTAATTAGAATATTTTTTTACCCAGGACACACCCCTATTCTGCTTCTTGAACGGAAGAAAATACCATACAGACCGAAATCATTTCCTCCCTTCTCAGTCAGACAAGTAAGAAAACATACATATTATAATAGTTACATAAAAGTGCCAATTGGACGTAATTAATGGATGTTGGGCAACTAATAGTGGGCAACTTAAGAACAAGTTACGAGAGGATCTTTTATTGGCGACCGCGGCTACCTTATTGCAGCAAACTTTCGTTATTGGGCTTCTAGAAAAGTGGGCTAGCAATACTTCGCTTTGATTTGTTTGACATAGTTTTCGTAATAGTATAACTTTTAGTTCAAGTACAGTTAGATCAATTTGTTATTTGTTAATCAGTTGATATTTTGCTGAGTTTGAGGCTATTGTTTATTAGGGTTCCGTTCTAAAAAAAATAACTGTGATGTTGCGATTGCTTTCAAAGACTTATAATGCAAGTGTTTTAAATTAGGAAGAATCCTAAATCACAATACATTTTATTTTCTTTGAAAAAGGTGCCTAAGTGGGGATAATCTTACAAAAATTAACTTAGTCCCAAACTAAGCTCTAGGTTTGTACTATGTATACTAGTTTACAACAAACATAGTTATGGAAAGAGAAATAAATACGTAAATGCGTAGAAAACGTCCAACACTCAGAAACAAAAACTCGCGCCCATGACACAAATATTTGTCATTACCGGGATTTGAACCCAGGCCTAGCTTCTTGGGAGCGTTAAAATTAGGAAGTAGGGGCGCGACTTTTTTCCCTTTTCCAAAATAGGTTTTTACTGTTTTATTCTACGATAGTCTGCAGTCCTAGGATTATTTTTATTTAATAATATTTTATAAAAACAAGATATTAGAGCACATTTTACCAAAATAGGCACACAAAAAGGCAACATTAAAAAATTAACTCTGGGGCCTAATTTTTGATATCGTATTGTCAACTTTATGGTAGCTCTTATTTACTTGACAGTAATGGCGGCAATAAAACAATACGATGACAATAGGTGTTAAGACAAAGTAGAATACGGCCCCAGAGCGCAGTAAACATACTATAGCGTAAACGTCAACAAAAAGCCACAATTTGGAAGACATCAAAAAACATTTACGCACTAAATATCGGAAAGTGCGGTGTTGTCATAAAAACTCGCATTCAAACTTTTTCTTCGCTGACAGATGTTACGGTATTAGGGGACGATTTTTCTTTATGACGCCATTTAAATAAAGAGCCACTAAAAGCCTACAATGGTTAGCGATCGTTGGAATTCCTCGCTCGAATTATGCCGAATAGCTGCAATGAAAGTAAACAACCGGCGCGGAGTTGCTCAAGTTCTTCAATATTTTCCTCGCCTAATATAGCGCGGCCATTTTAAAACGGAATGTAAAACCGAATGATTAGGGGGAAAAATATTTTGAACACCCTTTATTAAACTAGCGACCAGCGGGCTTATTGTCTAACGCACTCGCAATCGCAACTGGCTTCAAAGTGGAGCAGTTTTCATTTTGTATGCAGACAAGCCTTTGATTTTCAAAATGAAAACGATCGTAATTGCGAGTGCGTTAGACAATAAGCCCTTAGCACTCTCTTCTTCTTCTCGCGTTCTGTAACACCTGATCATAAACAAAAAACACACACAATTAACTCGCACACACATACCTGAAAGATTATCTAACTGATGGTGAAAATCTCATGAAAATCCGTTGCTTGGTTTCGGAGGATACACGGATAGACAGAAAGAGCGACTTTGTTTTATATTATCTAAAGTAAAAGAAGATCAAATTTTCTACTAGTTGACATTTAGTGAACTCGTTTAATGTTTTATAGTGTGTGTTAAATTTTGACAGCGGTACATATTGTATATTTAATTGTAAATTAGTTATTGAATTGAGTTGTTTGTTTATTTTATGAAAGTTAATAGGGCTTGAAGTCTCTAATTTAAAGTTTATGTATGGCTTTGAGATAACGATCCATTTCCGCTTTGTTGTTTTCTAAACATGCGCGTCTGAGCTATCTTTCAAGGGTTGTAATGCCATTTATGTATAAGATATTTTATAGTCATTAAGAAGCTATTATTGCAGTAGTCAAATTTAAAAGCTCAAATTAATGGTAAAAAGCGATTACTAAAAAAATTCAAAAGTTGCTAAATATATTTTATATATTTATTTTTAAACGTGGGTAAGTACTTAATTAAAGTTTCAAACATGAATTTCCGTGAGATTCAGCCATTAATTTAACGAGATAACATGTTGTAATTTTTAAATTATCAATAAAATACTTATTGTATGGAACTTTAAAGTGTATTAATTTTCAACATTTTTTTTAATTTCCACAGATACGTCTGTTACGAAATTCAAACTATATTAAAGCGAAAAAAATTCGTTGGTCTTAGCCAGGATTCGAAACCTACAAGTAGGGTCTTGGTGGCATAATTGGTAATGCGCCTGCATTGGCCCGGATTGCCAGAGGAGATGAGAGAGTCCTGCCTAAGGCCGACGAATTTTTTTCGCTTTAGTATAGTTTGTATTATCTTTTATTGTAGCGCGCTGCAATTTTATGGCTCGTCTAATTTACATGATATTTAAATAAAACACTGTTAAACGGCACGCGTAATCATTAAACAGATCAGAACAACATCAGTCTGCGTTGAAATACAGCAAACTACATCAAAAATTGTTGCCATTTTAATGAGTTTCCTTAATTAAGTGAACGCAGAGATATTGACTCGTCTGCGACCCTCAACCTTTAAACAAATTGCAATTGAAGTGATTAAACAAATAAATGAAGTGAATACGAGTAAATCAGGCAACACAAATGAATTCGTTGGTCAGTCATTTAACATTATTAAAGTCATGGAAGAAAAAAAAAAACTGCCAATACAAGTGATACCTAGCCATACCCATTGTTTAAGTATTGTTATATTTTCTGCACTTTATCTACGAAACATAAAAATGTAGTGTTCATAAACATTTTTCAAAATGCTTCCCTATTCCAGCGAGTTTCCTTTGAGCAGTTATCCACGGCTTCTATAATTGCCTTACAAATAAAATGATCCACAGCGCGGATACAAATTGAAAGCGTTGCTCAGAATCTTGTGCAGAAATTATACGCAGCTCTGTTGTTACTGTAACTTTATTTATTCATAACGTTTTCAGCATACCGCAATAACATTCCAAACAAAGTGGAAAGGAAGAATTTAAATACCTCCACAAGTTGTACACTTTTATAATTTTCTGTCTGAGCTCCTTTTGAAATTAAATTCCTGGTGTGCCAAAACGCATGGCGGAAGTGAGTTTTTACGTGGGTTCGTTTTGTGATTTGGTTATTTGGTTTTGCGTTGACCAAGTGTTTAATCTGGCTTTATGTTAAAGTTAACTATTGAATGCGGGAAATAAAGGCTTAAGATTTATTAAGAGAATACGTTGGGACAAGATCAAAAATATTTACAGCCAACATCCCACATATACATACGTGCATAATTAACTCTATTGTCACTCTACTTTGCTCTACACGTTTTGTTATCGTGTTGTTTTCAACTCGGCTGCCATTATTGTCAAGTAAATAAGAGCTATCATAACGTTGCCAATACCATAACATGTGAAAAGCAATTAGGCTCAGCCCAAATAGCCTAGACCCCCTGTACGTGTTCCGTCATTTTTTCGCAACCTGTTGGCATTAGACTAAATTTACCCAACTTCGAATGATAGAAAAATGTGTCTGAAAGCAGTTCTTTTGGTTTAAACTGATTTAAGTAACTGGTTACTACTAAATAAATATTATACTCAGTTAACTCAAAATAATTTGCGTTATAACACAGCAGAATGTACCTACCTACAGTCGAGTTCATATATGTGTACACTTTTGTACCTTGTCACTTTAAGCGCTGTGATAATTCATATATGGCAGTTTAAATATGACAAGGTACAAAAGTGTTCACATATTTATGAACTCGACTGTATAGTATTATTTTCTTTTTCTTTGAGGTTTTTATTTCAATTTAAATAAAGAATAGAATAGTCAATGAAGCAAAGCATACAATGTTCTCAGTGCATTCGCCGCTTGAGGCGTCAAAAGCATATTTTATCAAAAGTAACGTTATGGAAAAATTGTGAACGTATTTTTGATTTAAATATTGCTGGCGGCCCGGACGGATTCATATTGGAGACCCAATGGCTATGGGACGTGGAAACCTTATACAGGTCGATTAATGTTTGTCGGAAAAGGTATGTGAATATTTGAAAAACGTTGGAGTCAAATATTTTGCAGGATTTTTGTTGGATTTGACATTGTGTTTTCCATGATTATTGATTCGAACGGAATGGATCAAAATCATGGATCATAGCCATGAGTAGGACTTGAATTTATTAAAAGGTCTCTTTGGCCTGGCCTTTGGGATTGAAGCATGCTCAAATTTTATTTCTCTATGTTAGTATTTGTATCGTCAATGCCTACAGCTTAGTTTGGGACAAGGTCAATTTGTGTGATGCTGTCCCCTTATGTTTTTTTTTTTAATTTCTGATTATTGAAGTGGAGATGCAAGGCTAAATAGTAAGTACTATTTATACTATTTAATATTCTCTTCTTCTCTTCCAAAGCTAAACTTTATTTTATATAACCATCACTCGTATAAAACACAACAAAAACGAAATTCAGTTAAATCAGTTTACATCCCACAAAATACGATCGTACAAGCACGGATTATATCCAAGGCACCTCAGTTCGTTGTCAGCCTGTATAAGGTAATGCTTGGGGGATTCGGGGCGAAAGGTCCGCGGCAGCTAAACGCGTTAGTTCGCGTTATTCAATATCGGGATATGACGCTCCCACGGGGCCGGCTGCATCAGCTTTTTACCTCCCGTAATGGAATCACGCTGTACACGAAAATGTATTTTGTAAAAAAGTGTCATGAATATGCTCCGTTATTTAATATTTCCATTGGCATTTAATATCTTATTTCGGTAGTCATTTACATTGTATTTTTTGCTAGGATTACAGAAAATTTGTAGCCAATATGGGTTGTTGTGAAAGTTCAGTTGGGCTAGCGTTGTGGGTATTTCTGTTTCCAATATTCAAACTGTGTGGAAATATCCAGTTACCTTGGTTTAAAATGTGTTCATTTTTCAAATAAAATGTTAAAATTTCAACTGGAAGTGGTTAGAATATTGGGAGCGGATATATGAATAAGCATTAATTTGACTCGAACTGTAATAAAGATCATTCTTTGAGAGCTTTGTGGCTCCCTAACGGATGGTCGAAAAACAATTATCATATCGGATTATGTGAAAGCTATTAATTTATATATCTTATTAAGTTGTTTTGTTATTGGTGTGTTATTCGACAAATACAAATCACAGCCTATTTTCTTATTGTATTATTACATATCAGCCGGTCAAAATGTACTTTCAAATGTATAATAGAAGAATAGGGGTTTTTCGATGTACCTATAAATCTGTGCATGTTTGTCTTTTAATCATGCTCAAATGGCTTAGCGGATTTAAAATAAATAAAACATATGTAGTGCATGGTAGTGTATAGGATTATTATTATTTTGGGAGTTTTAATAGTTCCTGTGGCGATAACGTTAAAATTGTACGCAGTGGACTACGCGGAAAATAATATTTTTTAATAAAATAAAATGTACATGCATTTCAACTATTTATTTCAAAACATTATTGGACAATATTATTTGTTAACTAACACTTTACAAAGTTACAGTTTCACAGAGTAACTTTCAAACGAAAAGAAATAACTGATCCAATATCCCAAACTAAAAGACGAGGAACTTCGTGAAACAATAACCTCGGCCATAACTCATATTTTCATTTCGTATCGAACATTGTTTCAGTTTGTTTGTTTTCGAATTCATGTGACAAACGTAGAAAGTTTTTTTTAAATAATACCTTATATTATCCACTAATAAATCATTTTAAAACAAACTGCGGTCATTAATACTACCTCTATTTAAATTTTCTGTACAATCCCGCCCACCTAGGAAGCCTGTTAGTAAAATTCTGCCCGTTCCTTCATATAGTACCAATACTATTGGTAGGCACTCTCCGTTATGTCGTGTTTGTAATGCATTCAATGGCATAAGTGCAATTCTACCTGATCTCGATTTGTTTTTTTGATTCGCTTATTTTTAACACTAAAATCTTTGCCTGTTTGTTGCCTACCTACTGATGTTTAATGTAACCTACTGTTTCTATTTAGTCGGCTAATTTATCTGGAAATGCTGTGTAAATATAATTGTGATTGGCTTGTAGACTAGACATAATACCCTTACCTGTTACTATGATATAAATGATTTCTGTACTTGCTGTAAGTGTACCTTTCAATAAATAATGATGAAAAAAAACTACACTCCGGTTCTCTAGAACTTTTACTGCCGCGTAATATAGGAATTTGCTCGTTAGTAACCTCTTTAAATTAGAGTAGGTACCTGATTGAAGATAACTGACCAACACAGTTACCGAATCACACATTTTCATTCCATTCCACTTTTATAACATACTCATACTTGTAACACTCTCCCGTGAATGTCTGATCGACAGACAACAGTACAGCCTAAACCGCTGGACCAAGGAACTTGAAAATTGGAGGGTATATCCGTTAGGTACCCTAGAGGTGCACTAAGAAAGGATTTTCTAAAAACCTACCCCCAACGAGTAGAAATAGGGGGAAACTAATTTTACGCGGGCGGTCGTCCCTCGGTAAAATCGTATAAGACACTATACCTCTTTGTCATAAATGCACTGTAAACCTATTTTTGTTACAGTATTTTTCGTTTCTTTCAGTCAAATTTAAATGTCACAATGAAGGATAAGGACAAAGCATATTTAAAGCACACTTTAAATATAATTCGTTTATGAATAATAGGCTACAAATTTAACATCACAACACATCTGAAATTTAATCCAATAACACAATTATTCAATAAAGCCTGGCTTATTTTTCAATTATAGAATGGAGATGATTTATAGGCCCCTATTACCATATCCGTCGATATGAGTCGATCGTCGATAGTCGATGCCGGTGTCGGTTCCCGGCGTTTGGGGGTTATTGTTTACGCTCCGCGGCCGCGGCAAAAAGTTGCTCCCAAAGATATCGACTTTCTGGAAGCAATTAAGATAAAGCCCCGATGGAGGAATGGTGACATTATCGGCTGTAGGGTGTCTATGCTTTGGGACAAATAGTATTTTTAGAGTATTTTAGTAGCTTTTTTTTGGGTTCATGGTAGCGTTAACGTTATAATTATTGTATTTTAAAATTGTATAAGTACATTGAAGGAAAGACTAAACCTCTACGATTTCCCCATTTTATCTTAAAAATCAATCAATCAATCTCTGTTCTCAATCTATATTTTTGAAAAATATACAAAAACTGAATAAACGTAAATCCTAAGTCTAGATTTTTTGTTTTACAGTATAGTAGGAAACTTTGTTCACACCCTACTCGTATAGTATTTTCAACCCACTACAAAGTTTAATGTGTAGTTTGACACAACCATGCGAAGTCAATTTGAGTCGTATAACTGCGACATGATGCATTTAAAACAGTTGAGACTGATGTTTGCTTAAAAATCAATCTTCAATTTCCTTGAAGACTCAAGTTTCAAATTACCTGAAATGGAGAAAAAGGTAGAGTCTACTTTTTCGGCAGCGTCGCTCGGATTGAAATCGAGTTTTTCCATAAACAAGAGCTACATCATTCTATGAAATTACTCGCAGGACTCGTCGAGAAACATTCTGGGCGTCCTAGAATTAAAGAGACAAAATATTTCATAAAAGTAATAAAAAGTCCAGAGTTTCAATATCATCATAAAATGTCAGCCGAAAGACATCCACCGCTGGACAGGCCCTCCCATAGGATATCCAACGCGCTTGATTTTGCGCTTCTCACTTTTCCGCGTTCTTCCCAAGATCGTGGACCAGCTTGTCGTTATTAAAAACAAACGTTTTATTGATATAATTTTATAATGTACGTCATGAGATTGAACATCTTTGTATAGGAGTTGGAGCAAGTGCTGCCCAGAATGAATACATAGTACACAATGGTCCTTAGACTAACACTAGAGTGTCGATTAAAGCGCTTCAAGTTCTATCTCGGAAATCATAAAAAAAATACTTTTTGTTGAGAACTAAATCATCAGTCAAATCAATTTAGAAGTACATTACGTTAGTGTTAGTGTCGTCATCGTCAACGATTCTAAATCTTTAGAGTAATAGAGCAGGGTACCGAAGGGTCTCCCAACACCTATTGACATGTAATCGGTGTTACCTGATCAAAAAAACTATTTATGTCTACGCAATAACAGCGAAACAAACGTCAATCGGCTCGGCTCGGCTCGCTTCGGCGTTGCGAACGGAACAACGTCGTTTTCGCTTTTCTTACCGGCTTAAGCCGATTCCGCGTCGATAGGTTTGGGGAGACCAAGAATGTCTCTCTTTGCAACCTAAAAACCAAACTAGGCACATAACGTATGCACAACAGCCAATTGTTCCGTAGCCAGCCAATGTAGACTGCTTTGGTATTCATCAACAACATCAATATAGTCGTCAGTGGCATTGTGGGCATGAAAGCTTGTGACCACATAAGCGTCATTGGCGTTGAAAGGGTCCATTTGATAATTGCACTCGGAAAAAACCTTAAAAAACAAAAATTGCATAGCAAATAACACAATACAAGAGCTTTTGATTTTTCTCTCGTACAAATTTTGAAAATATGCGTTGTTATTTTCTTATAAATAGCATCGTCAGGAACTCGTTACAGATATTTTCACTTCTGGGCAGTATTTGGTCCGAACCTTGTCAATGTCCTTTCCGCTAAATACAAATTTTTCCAAGGTTCATTGCTTCTCGACACCGCTTTTCCTGATCTCGATGCTTCAGTTGAGGACACTCTAGTGCATGAATGTTCAAGGACTGTATTTAGAAACAGATTTAAGCTTAGATGCCTGTCTTAGGACATGACGGAAATAACAGTTTTTTATGACTTAAAATTTAGTTTAAAACTGTTATTGGCTGAGAGCTGCCCGTCGCAGAATGTGTTAAAAATGATGTATTGCATAATGTAGGTAAGTGCAAGGGTGACCCATAATTGTATCGAATTTCACTTCAAAGGTTTTACTATTTCATCGAATTTCATTTCATCGAAAACTATTTTGTGCTGAAACCAGCAAGTTTTCATCTTAATTATTAATTACGTAGGTTAAGTTAAGGTAGATTTGTGAATATCAAAAAAAATCTCATTCGACGAGAAATTCTGGGTGATTATTACACAAACTAAGGATTTCAAATCACCCAGTCGGTGATTAGGTACTGCAGGTAGAAGCCGGACAAGGTATCGTAGAATGAGTTGGGCTTCGTGGTTTGCTGTCGGCTTGGAGAGTAAACGAATGGTGTCGCTCCGTAGGTGACCGTCCCGACGCCGGGGTTCATGAATACTAACGAGTTTAGGATGTTGTTGGTGACGTGGCGCTGCGGGCGGCTGGTAGTGGTCGACAGCGCGACGGGCGCCGTGCTGCTGGAGTGGCAGGACCCCTCGCCCTTCCCGGTCACGCACTTCGGCGTGCGCACGGGCTGGGGCGTGTTGAACTTATCCCTTTAAGTCCTAATTGATTGATTATTCCCTAATTTACATTTGTGAACGAAATAAATTTCACGAATTCGCTAAAGTCTAAATAGGTAGGTATACTTACAAGTATCACTTACTGCGCTCGTTTTAGTGTGCCTTTATTCCACAAATTCCAGCGATAGTTTCAGCCTATTACGGTTTATACGAACATTATTATCACAGACACAATAGGGTTTACACGGAATAAAGCCCTGAGTACTGGGATAATGAATGGATAGCTTAATTGAAATTTAATTACCAATAATCTATGTGGATGTAACCTAGCTTCCAGGAAAGCACTTATTGGTACAACGTAAGCCTACCTATTGTGAAAGACATGCAGTGGTGGCCGCATATTAGGGACGCTTGTGTTTTTCCTATACAATTACGACATTACAATATTGACAACCAATCAAAAAGTTCTTAATTAATTTTTTTTAGTTACACATATCGTTAAATAATAAACGAAGGTGAAATGTATATACAATTTATCGCTGTTGAAAATGAATCTTATTTCATAAGGATTTGAAAAAAAAATATGTTTGGCATTCATACAAAGTTGTAAAAGGTCCGTTTTTAACAATAGTTTAACGTACATCAGTTTAAACCTTAGTTGACGATTTAAAGGAAATTGTATTTAGAAATAAAATTTATCAAGAACTTTTTGATTGGTGGTTAAAATTGAAAGGTCATATTTGTAGGCAATTGTATGGGAAAAACGCAAGCGTCCCTAATTATTTGGCCATCACTGTATAATCTATGGCTATTGTAAAATAACTGAAAGCGGATGAAAACGAATTAATTTATACTGCGGATAAAGGAATCTGTTATATGCAGGATATGGAAGGAGATTATTGTATCATGTATGCACAGAACAGAAAAAACAGTAGAAGTGTCAAGTGGGCGAGTAACATCTGGCATAGTTATGCGGAGTTCCGCATAACCTACCATACTTTTGCCGCGATCGCTTATTTAGATATTTCGATATTTCTAAAATAGGAAATAAATCCAGACGCATGCCTTATTCTGCTATTTTGGAGTGTAAAAACAATAGCCGCACCAAAAACATTTTCCATGGTGGCCTGTTATTTTTATGATAGTTTGAGTATTGGCGACAACAGGTCTGATACTAAGTGAAGCTCATGCCACTTCCACTGTTTGAGTTTTTGAAGGCGGTTTTTTGTTTTTTAAAACATTTATTTTATTTTACACTTTTTAGTGATCATAATAAGCTTATGTAGTCCCACTTCTTAGTTGATATATGAAACTTTAAGACATTTCAAGCTCGCCGCAAGCAACGCCGCGGGAAAATCATAGTCATTTTAAAACAATTAAATGTGCTTCTTTGTAGTCGGTCAACTATCTTAATCGAGATATCTTATCGCCACCCTTGAAATCGGTACCGTTGAGGAGTTCCGGTGGCCACCTGTGGTCTTCATCATCAGTTCCGCTTCACCAAGTGACACTTTCTGAATGCAAATGCTACACTTCTTACTAAAAATACTAAAATCGCTATATGTTTGCATACAATAATTGAGGAGTTCCCTCAATTCCTCACTGATCTCTTCATCAGATTCAGATTTGCTGACAATGGGACCACTTCGGAAGTATACTCTATCAAACCAAAAAAGAATTTTTAAAATCGGTCCACAATTGACGGAGTAATCGGTGAACATACATAAAAAAAAAAAACACAGTGGAACGTATAACCTCCTCCTTTTTTGAAGTCGGTTAAAAACTATCATTACAGTTCATTTTTAACTCATACGCAAATAAGAGGTTCTATGTTGTATAATGTTGAATTCAAGACGAACTATTACACGAAATTGATTTCTAACGCCCCCTAATAACATTAGCCAGGGATCCGCCACATAAAGGATCGGGTTTCAGCCGCCATAACAATATTTTGGTAAAGACCGGGCCAAAGTGCAGGAATCCGGGGCAAGGCTCTGGCCGTAAAAACGGGGCGGTTTATTAAGGTTGCCGATTACTGGAATGACCGTGCAAGACCGTGTTGGGACAAAAATCCCGATTGTAATTAGAGGAGCGACTCCATTGACGACCCCTGACATTCTTGGAAGGGTAAGATAAAGTAAATTGGGTGCACGGGTATGTTGAGAAATTAATCTCTCGTTCATAGGCAGCAATAGCTGTACAGACCTACTAGAAATCTTGCGTCCTAATTCATACAAAATAAAATACATGGATGGGTGTGTGAATCTAAGGACCGTAATAATAACAAACTGCTGTTGACTATCCTACTCTACTTTTTAATCTGATCATGAATAAAGGCTCCAGCACACCAAACGCGTGTCAGGAGCGACGCGTTCCGCACGCGGGCCCGCGCGAGTTGTAAAACAACAAAACAAATCGAACCCGGCACATCAAAAAGTAACGAGTGAAGCAAAAGCGACGCGTCAGTACGGCGTCGAGTGGTTGTATTTTTTTACAAACGCGTGATGGATGCATAGCAAAAAAAATTCGAATTTGTACGAAAAAAAAAGTATTTACAGAATAAAAATTGGCGTCAGTCTTGTAGATAAGTACAACATTTTTTTAAATTCAATTAGAATACACTTACCGTAAACAAATCGCTAGCCTCCCTGTTGATGTTATCGAGAATCTGAAGTTTGTTTGTTTGTGTGTGTGCGTGTGTGTGTGTGTGTTGTGTTTGTTTTTATTATTGCAAGGCGTAATAATTCATGCAATTCTTCGAAACTACTTCTCGACATCCTAAAGTAACTACCTACGTGAAAAATCGATCTTCGCTGCTTTCCAGCTCCCTGTATGACAACGATATTACCCATACTGTGCTCGACCGGTATTAATATCACGTACCCAAATTCTTTTTTTTTCGACTAAGAGCTAAAAGCAATAAACATTCTCCATCGGAGTTCGTGTCGTTCGACATCTTGACGCCAGAGCTGCCGCCCCGCACGCGCACGCGCCGCACACCAAACGCAGCCGCGAGGCGCGAGCAACGCGGGCACGCGTTGAAGCTGCCGCCCGCTTGCGTTGTGCCGGGTGCCGCGTCGCTTAAGTCCCGCGACGCGACGCGACGCTCACGACACGCGTTTGGTGTGCCGGAGTCTTAAGATGGCCCTCCCAAACTGCGTCAAAACTGACAGATTCCTAAGACTTTTGGATTACTCTCACCTGTCTTGGATAACGTTCGTAGAATGCATCTTGTTTGTAGACCTAGATCTAAGTTCATCATTAAGACCCGTAGATTAAGGCGCGGGCCAGACAGAAGAGACGTAAGACGCGGACGCGTCGGCGTCGCGGCGCCCCTTTAATGAATTTTCTACCAAAAACTATAGAAGGTAAAGACTAGTTACTATTATACATATGGAGATAGAAGGCCACGTCGCGTATGAGGCGTGCGATGCGTTTCTTCCGTCTGGTACGCGCCTAACGGGATAAAAGCAAAATTATGATATCCATGATGGCTTTGGTGACGCATGTTGGAGCCTTCGTGTCCTCATTCCTGAGGCATGAACCAAGATGCAACCTCTACTATCGCTTTTCTTTTCTATCACTTAAAATGTATAGGATGACATTCTCGTGCGTTGCGATAAACCACGTGGTCAACTGTCATCCCATACATATATACTTACCATACCTTTTAATTGATGGGTCATACACACTCAAAAAACAATATATCTTTTGAGGACGCGCTGGCTTAGTTGGCAGTGATCCTGCCTACGAAGCTGCGGTCCTGGGTTCAAATCCCGGTAAGGGCAGATATTTGTGTGATGAGCGCGAATATTTGTTTCTGAGTCATGGATGTTTTCTATGTATTTAAGTATTATATTTCTCTATATAAGTATTTATCTCGTTGTCTAGTACCCATAATACAAGCCTTAGCTTAGTTTGGGACTAGGTCAATTGGTGTGACATTGTCCCCTGTTTTTTTTTTCTGTGATCTGTAGTTAAAGGCTTGTGCGCATATAAGTTATGTTTTTATCTGATAGGACTAAAGTAGACCTAACGCCTTCAACCAGAAAATTATACCTTAAAAACGGCCTACTCTCAGTTGTCCGCACCCCTTTGTTCACACTGCGGACAACTGGAACTTTTTTAGGTACCTACTCTTAAATGACTTTTGTGTTTTCCTGAACCTAGGTATGATATGTATTTAAATACGAATATATCTACTTAAGTGCATTAATCAAAACTAACACAGTTGAGTCAAATTAAAGAGTGCGAACAAATGGGAAAAAAAATCCCAGTTGTCCGCAGTGTGAACAAAGGGGTGCGGACAACTGGGAATAGCCGTTAAACGTTAACTATGGATATTTCCACAGGTAAGACGCTATCCTAAATCTGTGTATGACCCTGATAGAAAAGAAAAAGGTTAGAAGCGTTTGCATCTTGGCTGGGGGCCTCTGCTCCGGCAGAGAATAGCATCAGGCGAGTTCCGAAGATCAACACTTCCTCACAACTCGCAAACAAGACGCTTGGTATCCGATAAAAGTTTGCTGTCCCGCAAAATTTCCGCCGCCATGCTTGGGGAGGTTGGGAATGATAAATTATTGAAGTTGCCAAATTCTATACAGTTCATTATCTTGCCTTTGTGTTATTTATAAGGGAAACATTGCGCGATGGGAGATAGATTGTTATATTTCAAGATAAAAGGGGTTACTTACACATTCTAACATTTACAGGAGAGCGGGGCCTCTATTGTAACTGTGTGAAACTATATCAATTGGCTTTAATATTTTATTGTAACGCTTAGGCGCCGGCTAAGAAATCTTTTGTTGCATTATCCACTATATCCAGTTAAAGAGTTAATGTAAGGTTACATTTAACTTCAGGTTGACTTTCAAGTAGTATATCTATAATAATTATATTTTATATAGCCGTGTGGTTACAGGCTTATAATAGTGCCACTCCATGTCTTTCGTAATTTGCGACTAAGGGAATAAAGGTTACCAATGTACACTGGTAAACATCTCAGCCTGTTTGTGCAAAATGTGGTTACAGAATTAACAACAAGTTTTTAAAGTTGTTGGTAATTCTGTAGCTCTGCGCTACCCCACTCTGGGAAGGAAGGCGTGATTGTATGTATGTATGTATTTTTATTTCCATTTCTAACGACCTCAATGTAATCTTACGATAGCTCTTATTTACCTGACACCTATGGCGGCCGAGTTAAAAACAATTCGATAAGTCAAAGGCAATATGTATTTACTCAGTAAATTAGAGGCCCAGGACGATAATGAAGAAGAAACTAAGAAATATTAAGCTCTTAACTAAATAGATAAAAACCACGATGTAATGGCGACTCCTAAACAATTTTAATCAAATCTAGCTAAGAACCACTCGGATTACCCTAATAGGCTATTTGACTAATTTTAGAAAACCTTTTTAAATGATTCTTTATTACATAAGAAGCACACTACATTGATATTTCCGTGACATTCTACTGTATTATCAATAAAAATCTATGTTAAAGTTTAAATTTTCAAAACCGCGCTTAAAACGCTGTTTCTATCATGGCGCTGGCCATATGACAAGTGTGACGTCACACGCAAGTAAACAATAAAAAATCATTTGAAGAGATATGCCCTTATGATCTGTGGTTACTTGCGTTTGACGTCACCAGCGAGTAACCACAGCTACAAAGCAATCACATAGCGTTTCTGCCACAGATAAAATTTCAAAAAATATTACTTTTTTTGTGTGTAATTTCCAAAAAAATATACATAATTTAGTTTAAAATAAAGTGAAATATGTTGTTTTACGCTATTATCTAATAGGATGACCACAATTTGTAGTGTATTTTCAATGTTGTCAAATAGCCTATTAAGAAACCGCGTCCGTATCAGTGTATCCGTTTGGGACCTATCACGCCATATATAGAAACACAGATACACATCTTAAAGATACAACAAACCTCTGGGTTTTTTTTTATAGCGGTTTCAATTTCGTTCGTCGAATCGTTTTTAACCCGAGCGAAGCTTGGTGTGCCAAGGTGCTGTATAAATAAAAAACCTATTTTTATTGTTAAAATACTATGTTTACGTCAGCATTAGCAGCGCATGGTTACGTGAATGTTTTTTATAGTGAGAATCTGGGCGTTTCGTGAAAAACCGCTTGTTCTGCGACTTTTCGGGCGAAACAAATTACCATCATCAGATCTGCCCACATGGAGTGTATATCCCGCTAGTGAGAATATATTAATATTAATTGTATCTAAGACAAATACACACGCTTCCTTTCTCATTTACTATCTTTTATTAACTTTACATGTTTGTTTACTATGTCATTTTAAGATTGAATTTTTTTTTTCTAGTCTCACTTTTTATATATTATTTTATGTGTATTTCTTTTGTAAATTGATCGAAATTCGAAATGTATTGTTGAACGAGATTTATGTTTCAAAAATTGGATAGTTATAGTTCATCGCAATTAAATTATGCGTTAAATATAACTAGCTCAGCAGAATAAAGCTTTGGAAAACATGAATAATCACGAAAAAACTGAAATTTAGAGAGCGGCCAAGTTTTTCCACTCATGGTTGTCACTAAAAGACTAATAAACATAAGTTAAACACAAAGTGTATTTCACACAAGGCTCCGGACAAAAAGCGACGACCCTCGTCTCCCGCTGTTACAACATATTGAGCGCCAGTGACACACCTAACTTGCTCAGATTAGGTACAATTTCAGCTTCTTGGCACTGAATATCTCAACACAATGTCAGTGCCAAATTACTCTTTTCCGGGTCAAATTTGTATGTTCCCAGGAAGTTTGGCGCTGTAATTTTATGAACTGAGATGTATAACAGTGACGTCCGCGAGTTTTGTTGACCGCTGTGAAACCTTTATTACACATTTGACTAGTAATTAGAGAGGCTTTTCACCAGGAATTCAATTAGGAACTTTGTGAAACTTATTCATGTCCATTAATTTAAATATCCAAAAAAATAATCACGACGGTAACGTTCCTCTTTTACTGACTGGTCATTCCGACATACTGTAAAACATAATATTGTCTAACGCACTCGCAATCACGATCGCTTTCATTTTGAAAATCGAAGGCTTGTCTGCATACAAAATGAAAACAATTGCTCCACTCTGAAGCCGGTTGCGATTGCGTGTGCGTTAGACAATAAGCCCTCAGGACATAAAAGAAACAGCAGAATATTATCTTTATACAAAATCGGTCACAATAGTTTAATTATGTGTGTACAAAGAAATATTCGAATTTGATATGACGTATTTTAGCAAAATAGTCAAAGGCTTACGTGTGTTAAACTTAAAAACACTCCCTAGTGTGATCTAACCCCTATTTATAAACGTATAAAATACTTACGTTTAACTAAGTACGCTTTGTCACTTTCTAACAAATTTAAATGACATTATAAAAGACTAGGCCAAACCATATTAATAATTTATCTACACTCATATCATAAGTTCTCTATAATGCGTTCAGAATCCGTAGACAAGGACCAGCATTACTTGATACAATTTTACTATGATATGTTTTCTTATTTGTAGCTGTAATGAAAAGTTAAAATTACGATACAACTTTTGATAAAGTAATGTTGTTCAAATTTGGAACATCTTCCAAAACCAACAAAATTCAAACAGGGGGCCAATTCTAGTATCAATTGAACGTCGACTCGGTATATTTGAAGTAAAGTGTCGTACGTCATTTTGATTTCGAATGACATTAGAATAGGGACTTTGTTAGTTTGTCTATGATTTTAAAAAAACATTCATATTCGTGACACAGGTTAGCTTTGCCACCATGTTTTTTCTGCCGCCTACTGAACGCATCTTAGAGTACTTATAAAATGTGTGTAGATAAAGTAATGTATGTAACTGTACATAATTAGGCCTTAAAACACTCGTGTGATCTTATTATGAAACTCGCCTTCAGCTCGTTTCATAAAACCACACTCGTATTTTAAGGACCCTCTTTATGTATCAGTTACATAAAATACTATTAACTATTTATTACATACCCTCTGATTCAATTCTTAGTAGATAAGAAACTTAATAATAACCTTTATCGTAGACATTCCATACGAATCTCTGAAAGTAGCGAAGTGCAAACAAAACTCAAAGGCGCGGGAGACAATACTAACATATCACAAAGTCAAGGAACGCAAAGTAAGAGCGTTTGCTTGCCAAGTACCAGGCTTGCAAACACCGGGAGAGCAGAAGCGAGTAGAGGCTTTCCAAGCTCGCACAACGTCATAACCGACCGAACGAGCTTAACAGAATGCATACCCTTTTCCGTCGAAATGCAGTCGATTTTATTTAGAAAATAAATGGCATGGAAAGAAAAGCCAGATGCTCACATTTATTCTCGCAGTCGGAATGCGGCTGCACGGTGATATGCTAAGCAAAAGGTAAGCAAACAAATTGGAAGAGAAACATTATAAGGCCAGAAATGTTTGGGGAAATATTTGGATGAGGCAATTTTAGAGGAGATATTGTTTCAACTAGCGACGATTTTGTAGCATCAATGTTAGATTGTCTTTTTAATCGAGTGTGTAAAGGTAAAAGGCACGTCTTTAGTTAAACGGTCTGAGCATAGTATTTCTATAGTTATTGACATTCTAAAGGGCATTGGGTAAATTTGAATGAAAATTATTGTTAATTTATTTTTCAGCTGCCACGGATGATTTTCTTATAATGATTAACAGTTCTCTATATACACATAAATGTTTAAAATCTAATGCATAAATAATGTAGGATCGGAGATATTTATTAAAGATTTAAGTATTCAGTTTTTGGTACTAAAAGTACGCCCAGGTATGAATATTTAAATATCTCGGCTCCGATGCACTTAAGAGTATTACATGACATAACAAGAATGGATTTCAAAGCGGTTCTTTTTTTTTCAGAATGCTAGTTTTTTGGGATGTTTCTTTGCTAAAGTTCATGAAATTGTTCAAGAGATATCTGTTCTGAACGCAGGTACCGCTATTATAGAATACAATCAATTATTTCAGGCTAATTGCCCATTTTATTTGTTACTTACAGATAACTTAAAATAGGATAGTGACAATTTCATCATACAACCACAGCAACATAATACAAAAACAATTGTATAGAGAACACAAGGCAACACAGATATGCCTATGTGTCTTGACTTACCCTGTGCTCAGTAAGTACGAGTATATTTTGCCAGAACTTTTTGTTGTATCTTACACCATTATAGGGCATATTATAGGGCAGCCGGGCAGCCATATCTACCAGCAATCATATTGTCATTGGAACTATTTCTATTAAATCGGGGTTTTTATCTAATTACACCTTTTAACGCAAGTTTAAGGGCTATTTGTTGACAAATCCTAACCCTCATACAGCACTTACACACATAAATAATTCAACCTGTCGCTTTTCAAATTACTTTGGGATTCATTTTTAGTTTTATCAAGGCTGTATATTGGTATTTATATGTGCGTTTTTATTGTTATTATTATTTTCCCGTTTATTTCCGCTATAAATATTACCGATGTAAGTAGCTTACACGGGTTTAATATTGTATGTTTGTACAGCGTTCCGTGAGTCACTTCCGGTACTGGCTGGATATCAGCTCTGTAGGTGTCTGACATTTCAGCATTTTGCTGAGCCAGTGTCCGTTTCACTGCCGCGAGGACACACATAAGCTGTTACCTTCAATGTTTTCTTTAATTATGTGTATATTTATGTGTCTTATGGTTCTTCTTCCTCTTCTTATTTAGAAGTTACATTTTAAACTCGATAATATCCTCAGTATAGCCCCAGTGATAACCTGAAAGCCGATAATGGCGTTATCGAGCGTGTACTCCACACGGCGAACTTCCACCAACTCGAGTTCAACTTTCCACTGAGATCCGAGGAGAATCAACAAGCGTGTTGCAGACTTCACGCCGTCGTGTAGCCATCGGAACTGTCGATTAATAACTGAATAAGTACACGTCGCAGTAGGGTTTAGTTCAGCTTTGCGTTTGTTTGTGAATAAGCCTGTAGTTTCACTACTAACTATTATTAACTATTAAATAGCTAAAAACACTCTTAATCAATAATACTTTCATGAGCCGCGGGCGCCCCTTAGTGGCGTGGCAGATGGACCACGGCCACTCTAGGAAGTTCGCCCCACTGACGTCGTAGATGGGTCTCTAATATCTTAGCTATAGCTTTCGGAAAAATGGAAGTTCGGACAAAAAAACTGATATTTTTATTCGGAATTGTAACGTGCTCCTGTTGAGGCGTAGAGCCGTAAAGAGAGAATATACACACTTTCGCATAAGTAATATTGTTAGTAGAGATAAATTACACACAACAGGGGCGAGTCCTGGGTAAAAAAAAATTAATTAGTCCGGTAAGATTATCAAAAAATATTGAACACGTATTTTTTGTTCTATTTAATCAATCAAAATTGACAAATATAACGCGCATCAAAGTTCGGGAGTGGGGGCTCGTGACGTCACAAAGTGGTATAAAGTATGCCACGGCGTGATGTCACGCGAAACTTCAACGCATTTTATCTTCGTCATTTTTTGTTTAATTACAAAAGAAAAAAATACGTATTCAATATTTTTTGATAATGTAAATGAGGGATTAATTAGATTTTTTTAAGGATACTAGCCTATTCATAATTTATTATTCAGAAGAAGTTGTTTAATCACCCTATCACCAGGAGATCAGAACCTGCAAGGGTTTGCTCTGAACTAGCTGACGTTGTGGTCAAACAGAAGGAAATTGGAAAATAAACACAAATAGGCCATATTAAATAAGTAACATACCATACCATACCATACTTTTTTTGTTAAGTAATAAAGCTATGGCAAATTACAAAAATAATCTAATTAGAACTAATTGTTAGCTAAACATTAAATTAGTACCTAAATAAAAACTAAAAAAGATGCTGGCAGCATTTCCTCGTTGTATAGCAATGCTTAGGCGTTACCCGAGGAAGCTGCCAGCTCTGTGGTCTCCGATTGTTTCTATTTTCGAAATTTCCTTAAAAATTAAAACAAATTACACAAGTCCCGTATTAATGAAGCCTGAATGTTTCTTATCGGCTCGGGCATTTTCCGGGCGGATTGGCGCCAAGTTATAAACAGTCTCGGTCGACGTCTAAATTTTCGCTTGTTTCCGCGACTCCAAGTTGAAGTTTCCCCCGCGATTTATTCATGACTTGGCCAAATATTTGATTGATTACTGTGTCTGAGGCAATCAGGCCTTCGATAAACTTGCCGACCACTCCATTTGCTGAAAAACCCTTGTTTTAACCAGGAGTGGGAAGTGATGCGGCTGTTTTTGCTTCGAGGTTCTTCGGTATCTCATTGGCGATCATGACGTTTTCTTGAGATAAAAGACGCTCTTTGTTGGGTTACAAGACTTTTTCTTTAACTGGATATTTATTCTGAGAAACACTTAGTAACGGAACAGGTAGTGGGATTTAGGGTAAATGACGTTGAAAAATATTAATATGATGATCATGATAATATACTTGTTAACATTACAATGTTTATGGTCATCGATGTAGAAAAAGAGGACAAAAGAGATATGTGCCTCCAGACGGGTACAATATCTGGGGACTGAAGTCCTTCTTAGTGACCCCGACGTGATAATCATTCTACACTAACCCCCTTACTAATAAACCTTGAGTAACGGTGGTATAGCTATACAATATTTTGTCCTTATGTATCATTGTGACATTTGGATTTGACAAATAAGGACAAAACATTGTATAGCTATACCACCGTTACTCAACGTTTATTAGTGAGGGGGTAAATATACCAGTTATTTTTTGAGAGGATTGTGAACCGATTCTGAAATGTAGCTGTCAATTTTTTCCGTACAAATTCAGCTCCGGGGGATAACGTTTATCACTTCTTAAATCAAGTCTGATTTTCACGATTTTTTTATATGTTGTAGAAATTAATGAAAAACTAGGTCAAGATAAAAATTAGACTAGGTTTATAAAGGAGAGAAACGCTATCGCATTTTGAATGGATATTTTTTAGCTTCACAATCCTTTTAGTTGCGAAGACTCTTGGAGTTAACGTACGGGTACGTGTTTTTTTATTAAATAGTAGCAATTTAAAAATGTCTTAATGTTTTCGTTATGTTATGAGGATTATTGATTTATACCTTCGTTCGTGTATATTTACTGAGTGACATATTAAATCAGGCCAAAAAATGCCGCGAAATTACATCCTATTCCAAACTATTTGTAATATCAGTCCAGTCCAATATCAGTCAGTTGAAAGTAACTAAAGAACGTGATCCTTACTTACTTTCTACCTTGGCGAATAAGAAAGTGACAGAAGGTATAATAGGGCATTAGTGGCAATGCAATAAACGTTTGTGCAACTAGTCGTATGTGCGCCATTAAGTTGAATCGTCGAGCGTTTTACGTGGACGACGTAACACGTATTGATTAGCCGTTTAAATTCATTTAATTCCTTATTGATATTACGACCATTACAAGTTTGCCGCTTTGGACTGGCTTCAGGCGACAATAGAAGAGAGATTGGACGATTGAACTAAGCTTAATTGGCCGCTTTATTTGTCCTAACATTTTTATTATCATGCCATGTATTTTAGGAAAACAAGTACGTTCGTGTATTTGTAGAAATATATTTTTGTATTTGGGCTACGGTTTTCAGCCGACTCTTTAGGTTTTTAAAACTACATGCGCAGTTAGGTTAGGGTATAATGTAATAACACTGAAATTAAAAATATTTAGGCGGAAGTTACGTCATGATAAAATATTCTTGCCCCTAACGATGAACTCAAAAAAAAAACGAATTATAGTTTTGATTTTTTTTTCTGAAAAAAGTACAATATAAGTTTGCATAAAGTACATGTCAAAATTAAAAGTATCCTCATCATGATAGACCTCTTCATAATCGTTGTAATAAAAATGCATTGTTAAATAAATTAATTTGCTCGCCAGTGCACTTGCAGAACATCAAGACACAGTGCTAATATTTTTTAAATTGCAGAATTAGCCCCAAAGCCAACAATTTAGCCGTCATAAGTATCCGCCTCCGGTATAAAATAGGCCAAGTTAAGACCCGCGCGGTATTTTATAGAGCCTCCCGGTGAGCCCAACTTTTACGGCTTAATTTTGTTTACTCTAACCTGAGGCTTTTTACATTTTTTATAATATCCCCTATAGATATCGCCCGGCCGTCTTCGGGGAGCAGATGTGTACTGTAATAAAAATATTTCGTCATTTTAACGCTTGGAAGGTGTTGAAGGAAAATGCCTGACATAAATTTCGCATTAGGACGTTCGCTCACTAGCGCTTTATTGTACACTATCGGTTACGTGGCATTTGAATAACAACTGGAAATATAACAATTTAAAGTTGTGGTCTAATCCTTTACCTATCGCCAAGCAGCAGTGTTAGTATTGTGTTACAGTGTGGGAATAAGTCAACCGGTTTAATTACTAGCATTAAAACATTCCATCGCTGTCCTCAGGGTTGGCGACGCATTTACGAGCTTAGGATAGCAGTCTTAAGATTGTAGTCTTGAGAATGCAAAGTTCTATATATGTCACGAATCCCATTTACCATTAGGTGACCTGCGATGTGCTCGATTGGGGGGACTATCTACTCGCATAATTTTTTTACGCATAATAATCATTACGCATAAAAATCAATTGTCATAACACCCTTTTAGACTGACACTGCAAAATTTAATAAACGTCTATTGTGTAGATTAGGTTAGGTTAGGTAAGGTTAGTTTTTAATAATAATTAAAATAAAACCCTTTCTATTGTAAAAACCGTTTTATGACAATTGATTTTTATGCGTAATGATTATTATGCCCGCTCTTTTGCTCCTGATTTTTTTTTAAGATACCTTTAATAAATAATTTGTCTTAATTTTTGTAAAATAACTAAGGAAGAGTATGTTTGAGTGGATATTATATTAATTTATTTAAACTTTATTGCACAGTATATAAAATAAGTACAAATTCTAAACCAGTCAAACACTAGGCAAAACAGGGAAAAATTGAGGTGGGTACGAGCATTTAAGCGAGAGCCATTTTTAGGGTTCCGTACCCAAAGGGTAAAAACGGGACCCTATTACTAAGACTCTGCTGTCCGTCTGTCTGTCTGTCACCAGGCTGTATCTCATGAACCGTGATAGCTAGACAGTTGAAATTTTCACAGATGATGTATTTTTGTTGCCGCTATAACAACAAATAATAAAAACAGAATAAAATAAATATTTAAGAGGGGCTCCCATACAACAAACGTGATTTTTTTGCCGTTTTTAGCTTATGTTGTATAGATAATGGTACGGAACCCTTCGTGCGCGAGTCCGACTCGCACTTGGCCGGTTTTTTTTTATTATAGACAAAACTAAAATATCATACCGTAACTTAATTTATTTTAATAAAACACCCGTTTGCTTACCCATATTTTTCCAAATATACTCTCAACGAACAGCTAACTTTTATTATAACGTGCTAAACAGTACTTCCGAGGAGTTTATTAGTTTTAATTAGTTTGCCTTTGAACTCTCCGTAATTTAGCTACTTACCACGCCTTCAGTTACTTACTACCGCGAGTGCTGAAGTGTATGAAATATGTAAGTTAACTTTTATAAGAAAATGTATATACTTGTGACTGACTGACAGATAATACAGCCAAAACCGTTGAAACTAGGGCCTTGAAATTGTGCATGAGGTAAGAAAAACCCAAAAATCGGGGAACTGCGTAAGAAGTCGCGGATATCCTCTTTTTTATACTGTAACCCTATTGAATACAGTAGGTTTTGTACAAAATAGGCTGACTAGGGCCTAGGCCTAAAACACCGCATTATTTTTTTCCTTCCTTCGTCTTACGACTCGCCTGCTACGATTGTAATAGGGGTAAAGACTTAGTGGAATAAAGGCCCAGATGTATAATCAAATTCTAATTCAAATTCGGCTTTCAAATGATAGTTACAAAAACATATTATGCAACATGCGTGTCAATAATTAATATTTATGCAAAATTATTAAAATACAAACTATCACCAATTTAAAATAAAGAGAAAGTGTGCAACAATGCTCATTCACTAATTATCCTTAAACAAAGAGGTTGTTCACGACGAATAAAATAATATAAGTAGCTAATAAGAAAATGTAAATATTTAGGTGTATATAGGTATTAAGTATTATGTTTTGTAAATAAAGATTTTTTGTTGTGTTTTTTATTATGAGCATACCGTGCGGAGTCCAAACCACCAATGAGGGTGGGGCGGGCCCCGCACGGCTTATATTTATGACCTCGGTCAACTGAGGTTTGGAGTGGCTGTCCCAATAGGAATGAAACTAATTAGAATAGCTAGACAGTCACTCCAAACCTCCAATTCGTGTACAAAGTAGAAAATAAGTCTATATTTTATTGTAATAAAATAAGAATGAAAAATAAAGGAAAAGTGGTGGGGATAGGCGAGAGAGGGAAACAGCCGGGGGACCGTGGAGTGGGGCGCGTAGCTGCGCGCATGCGCGAAGCTACGAGCGCAAATAAAAAGAGCGCCCGCTCCCGGCCACCGGCACTCCGAATTCAGCAGCGACAAGGAAAAAACAAGCCAAGAAAACTCTCCTCGCCTCTCCCCCTACTGAAGAAAGAAAAAAGCTGTTATTATTCAAAAACCTATGCCCAAGTACCAGTTAGATATAAAAAGTAAATTCATACAGTCCACCCCGAACATTTATGGTCCTAGTCGAAGCCGGATCACTGAAACAAGAAAAATCCAGCTACAATGGTTGTTACCAGAAGCAACCACGGAAAGGATGAGGAAGAGGATTCGTCAGGCAGCGGCGGCACCACGACAGCCACACGAAGCACGGCCGTCACCACGGATACGACCGCCACGACAGACACGGCCGCTACAACAGACACGGATGCGACGACGAGCGCCGACGCTACAGCCACGAACATTAGCGTGGTGGGGGTCCCGCCCGGCAGTACTAGCGCCGGGGGGCCCGCCGACACGTCGGGAATAAAAGCAACGCCCGCCGCCAGCACCGCCACTGTCATCGAGCGCCGTGCCGTCCAATTAATGCCGCCACCACCAACCATGCCGAGAGCGCCGAAGCCCGCTCGGTCACGCCGATCCAAGGCCTCCAGCAAGAGGCTCCTCGCGGAGCTAGAGGCCAAGGAGAAGCTAGCCGAGTTGGAGCTGAAACGCGTCCAGGCAGAAACGGAGCTCACCAAAATCAGACAAGAAAGAATAAATTACGCATCGTCGCGAGAAGAATCAGAAGACGAAAATGAAGATCTCGCCCCACAACGCGTGGCCGATTGGTTCGATCGGTCGCAGGAAGCGATAGAAGTACCTATCACCGAAGATCAGCGGGAGATCGCCGCGTGCGCTACCACACGCACACGGTACGAGCGCGAACAGGCCGCTCCGCCCCGCCCGTCTCAGGCGATAGATGTGTCGTCGTTGACCGCCGCCCTCACCGAGGCCATCCACGCAAGTAAATCGAACAAGAAGTACCTGTCGGACCTGCCGACATTCAGCGGACTATGCAACGAGTGGCTACAATTTAAAGCCGCTTACACCGAGTCCGCGCCCAGTTTTTCTACGAGTGAAAACGTCGCCCGTATAAGGAAAAGCCTCAAAGGGGTCGCCTGGGAGGCCGTGAGCGCCCTCCTCATTAGCCAGCCGCACCCTGATGACGTCATCAAAGCATTAGAAAGAAGATACGGAAGACCCGACGCACTGCTCCTGAACGAAACAGAAAAACTGAGGGGGCTGCCGCGCCTCAACGACAACCCGCGCGATCTATGCATATTTGCGAGCAAGATTGCGAACACAGTCGCCACCATCGAGCTACTAAAGAAGCCGCACTACCTCTACAACCCAGAGTTACTGCGATCGATCGTGGACAAGCTGACGCCTATACTGCGAAACAAGTGGTACGATTACGCGGCCACCAGAGAAGACACGCCCGAGCTTAAGAAAATCGCCGAGTTCCTGAATGAAGAGGCGGACAAGTGCGCACCCTACGCACCGCCCGAACACGCAATCGAACAAAGAGAAACAAAGCCATCAAGAAAGAAGCCCGAGCGCGCCTATACCGCGACCACTGAAAACAACATGAAAAAGGAAGAAAAAGAAAAACAAGCGTGCCCACTATGCAAACACGCTTCGCACCAACTACCAGCGTGCCCGCAGTTCAACAAGAGCGACACGAACGAGCGTTGGGAGGTAGCAAAGAAACACAACATTTGCTATCGATGCCTCGCCGGCAACCACCGCCGTTTCTCGTGCCGAGCGAAGCCCTGCGGACACCAAGGGTGCCCTATGAGACACCACCGCCTACTTCATCATCAAAGAACGTCGCTGCCTGCCACCGTCACATCAAGCGGGCCCCCACCACGCCAACAAGAAGAGGTGGTGGCCTCGACGGTGGAACAGTACATCGGCGCGACGACAGCAAGCCGCGCTTATCTCAAGATCGCGCCGGTTACCCTGCGCGGCCCGCGGGCCGAGATAGACGCCTTCGCCCTACTCGATGAAGGAAGCACCGTGACAATAATCGACTCGACGCTCGCCGACTCGCTTGGCCTCGACGGGCCCACCGAACCAATGTGGGTCCAAAGCGTAAGCGGGAGAGAGATGGAACATAAGAAGAGCAAGAGAGTCGACGTCTACATAAAAGGACGTCACAGTGAAAACGAAGAAAAAATTACGAACGCGCACACCGTCGACCGCCTTAACTTTGCAACACAGTCCATAGGCGAGAAAGAGATAGAAGATTGCGCGCATCTGAAGAAAATCAAACACGAGTTGATATACCGCGAAGCCACACCGAAGATACTGATTGGTCAAGACAATTGGGAGCTGATTGTATCACGAAACATAAAGAAGGGGCACCGCGACCAACTCGTCGCATCGAAAACGCTACTCGGCTGGGTGCTACACGGCTATCGCACCTCTCACGCGGAGCCGCTAGCATACTGCTGCGCACACCTAACGCGCACAGAACCCACCGACAAAATAGAAGAGGCAATGAAACAGTATTTCGCCCTCGAGTCGCTGTCAATCGAACCTAGAAAACAAAGAAGCGACCCCGAGCTACAAGCACTCAAAATACTGGAAGAAAAAAGTCGGCGCCTCCCCGACGGCCGATTCGAAACCGGCCTGCTGTGGCGCGAAGAGACACGCGACATACCCAACAATCGTGTCAGCGCATTAAAACGACTGCACACGCTCGAGAGAAAGCTGGATAGAGATGAAAACCTGAAAAAACAGTACAACGAACGCATCGAAAACCTACTTACCTCAAGCTACGCAGAGCGCGCCACAACGCCACCAAGCGACCGCACGTGGTACTTACCCCACTTCGCCGTCTGCAACCCGGAAAAGCCGAAGATAAGAGTGGTCCATGATGCTGCGGCGGCCTCACACGGCCGCAGCCTTAACGACATGTTGCTCCCGGGGCCCGATTTCCTTCAATCGTTGCCCGGCGTGATAATGCGATTCCGCCAACGCCGCATCGCAGTCTCCGCCGACCTAAAGGAAATGTTCATGCAGATAAAAATAAGAGAAGAAGATCGCGACGCCCTCCGCTTCCTATGGAGGGGCGACCGGCGCGAAGGGGAACCAGAAGAGTACCGCATGACGTCAGTCATCTTTGGCGCGTCGTCATCTCCGTGCACCGCACTGTACATTAAAAACAGAAATGCACAAGAACACGCCGCGCAATACCCACAAGCTGCGCGAGCGATTGAAAACAACCACTACATGGACGACTACTTGCAAAGCTTCGACACCGTACAAGAAGCCCAGCAAATAACAAAAGACGTCGATCATGTACACAAACAAGCGGGATTTCAACTGCGCGGGTGGGCCACAAACACGCGAGAAGCATTAAATGAAGTCGTCAGCGGGGAAGAGCGAGAGGGAAATACGATCCCTATCGGCGGGAGCGAGATGGAGAAGACGCTCGGCCTGCTGTGGGACACAAATGAAGATAGCATCCGTTTCCGTCTCAACATTAGAAGAGCTCCGCCTGAAGTAATCGACGACATACGCTCGCCCACGAAGAGAGAAGCCCTCAGCATAATTATGTCGATATTCGACCCGCTCGGCCTTATATCGCCAATCACGACACCAGCGAAAAGAATTATGCAAGATACGTGGCGATATAACACGGGCTGGGATGACCCGATACCAGAAGAGCTGCGCGAGCGATGGAGCGACTGGTTGCGGCAACTGCGTAACCTAGGTGCCCTAAGTATACCTAGATGTTACGACGCCGCGCCCGCCGCCCGCTACGAACTACACACATTTGGGGACGCGAGCGAAGAAGCCTACGCCGCCGCCGTGTATTGGAGGATGGAGAGGGCCGACGGCTCTATAAAGGTCGCCCTAGCGGCCGCGAAAAGCCGCGTCGCGCCGACAAAGCCTATGTCCATACCTA
Source organism: Acleris cristana (assembly GCA_948252455.1). NCBI lineage: Eukaryota > Metazoa > Arthropoda > Insecta > Lepidoptera > Tortricidae > Acleris > Acleris cristana. The sequence goes on from OX411778.1 coordinate 14,596,084, forward strand.
GGCTAGAACTACAAGCAGCCGTCCTAGGCGTGCGACTAGCCAAGACGGTCATAGAAGAGCACGACTTCGAAATCGCTACGAAAACATATTGGAGCGACTCGCGCACGGCGCTTGCGTGGATACGCGCCGAACCCCGCACCTATAAAACGTTCGTGGCCCACCGACTCGCCGAAATAGAAGAGTACACAAAGAAAAACGAATGGCGATGGGTACCGTCAGCGCACAACACAGCTGACGACGCTACCCGCGCGACGCCAGCTGATTTCGACGAAAAGCACCGGTGGTTCGTCGGCCCGTCTTTCCTGTACACGGGAAAATCGACCTGGCCCCACGAACATAAGGTCGAAATCGCCGCAACCGGGGAAGAAAAGGAAACATGCAACGCGACCAGCGTACGAGAGCCGCCGAAACACGCGCCCGTACCCGAAATGAAGCGCTTCTCAAGTTGGACACGATTACTGAGAGCCACCGCGCGTGTACTACAGTTCGTCGACCTCGTGCGCCGCCGCCTAAGCACGCCAGCGCAGCCCGAGACGCAACTCGTGGCCGCCGCCCGAAGAAAAAGAACTCGCGCAAATAAAGAACGAGACGAAGCCTGGAACAAGAATACGCGACAGACTCGCACACCCGCACGCGCGCCCGCACCTGAAAAAGAAAAAAGAAAATACGTCACATTAGAAGCAACGTATTTAATCGCCGCAGAACGTATGTTGATACGCGCCTCACAAGAAGAAAGCTACGGAAAAGAGAGACGGCGCATAGCGAACGGTCGCGCGCCAGACAGAGACGACAAGTTAGCACAGCTGAGCGTGTTTTTAGACAAAAACAACATAGTGCGTCTGCGGGGGAGGATAGCGGCGGCGGACAACCTGCAAGAGGAGGCGGTGTGCCCGATAGTATTGTGTGGCAAGCATTACTATTCGGCCTTATACGTGTCGCACGTGCACCAGAAGTTACATCACGGCGGGACAGAGATCGTGGTAAACGAGCTGCGTCAACGCGTGCACATAACCAACATAAGACCCACAGTGAAGAAAGTGATAAATCAGTGCCCCCAGTGTCGCTTGCGCCGCGCTAAACCCGCGGCCCCCTCGACCGGCGACTTACCTGCAGCGCGCCTCGCGCACCACGCCCGCCCGTTCTCGTATACGGGACTCGACTATTACGGGCCACAGGAAGTCACCGTAGCGCGGCACCGGGAGAAAAGGTACGTCGCGCTATTCACGTGCCTGACGTCGCGCGCGGTGCACCTCGAGATAGTGGAGTCACTGAGCACCGACGCGGCCATCAACGCGCTACGACGCTTCATCGCCCGGCGCGGCTGCCCGGCGGAGCTGTGGAGCGATAACGCCACAGCATTCCGGGGCGCCTATCGCGAGCTATCAGAGGCTCTGCGAGGCGCCGCGCACGCCCGCCGCATCAACTGGCGCTTCCTCCCCCCCGCCGCACCATTCATGGCGGGGGCCTGGGAGAGGATGGTGCGCACAGTAAAAGAAGCAATGAAGGCGACGCTACACGAGAAGTACCCCAGCGAAGAGACACTGCGAACACTGTTAGCGGAGGCGGAGGCAACAGTAAATTCACGGCCGCTAACATATGTGGCCGTGAACCCGGATGACCCCCCGGCCCTGACTCCGAATCATATATTGATCGGGCCCGATTGCCACTCCCCGGCTCCCGGCACATTTGAAGACGCCGATGCGGACGCGAAGCAGCACTGGAGGCGCGCCCAGCTGCTAGCCGACACCTTTTGGCGGCGCTGGGTGCGAGAGTACGCCCCGCTACTCCAACATCGGCGGGAGCCCTACAACGTGGGAGTGAGCCCGGCAATAGGCGACGTCGTGCTAATTTGCGACCCGAACTTACCTCGCAACACCTGGCCTCGCGGACGAGTGACGAAGACCTACCCTGGCGGAGACGGCGTGGTACGTGTCGTGGACGTGACAACGGGTAGAGGGCACGTACTACGGCGCGCAACGAAAAGGATCGTCGTGTTACCAGTAGGTTCGCACTGCGACGGCGGGAGAAATGTTCACGACGAATAAAATAATATAAGTAGCTAATAAGAAAATGTAAATATTTAGGTGTATATAGGTATTAAGTATTATGTTTTGTAAATAAAGATTTTTTGTTGTGTTTTTTATTATGAGCATACCGTGCGGAGTCCAAACCACCAATGAGGGTGGGGCGGGCCCCGCACGGCTTATATTTATGACCTCGGTCAACTGAGGTTTGGAGTGGCTGTCCCAATAGGAATGAAACTAATTAGAATAGCTAGACAGTCACTCCAAACCTCCAATTCGTGTACAAAGTAGAAAATAAGTCTATATTTTATTGTAATAAAATAAGAATGAAAAATAAAGGAAAAGTGGTGGGGATAGGCGAGAGAGGGAAACAGCCGGGGGACCGTGGAGTGGGGCGCGTAGCTGCGCGCATGCGCGAAGCTACGAGCGCAAATAAAAAGAGCGCCCGCTCCCGGCCACCGGCACTCCGAATTCAGCAGCGACAAGGAAAAAACAAGCCAAGAAAACTCTCCTCGCCTCTCCCCCTACTGAAGAAAGAAAAAAGCTGTTATTATTCAAAAACCTATGCCCAAGTACCAGTTAGATATAAAAAGTAAATTCATACAGTCCACCCCGAACAGAGGTAATCCTATAAGTAGCATCAGCTTAAATCATAATTCCTGGGCTATATTTACAAAATATATTCCGCAAATAAGGAAGCGTGTGTTTCCCTCAGCCTCCCCTATCGGGGACACGCTCCCCGCTCGATCCATTTGCCTACAAATATTACTAAGTAAGTATATTGCCCTGTTTACTTTAACGCTACAAATAGCTTACGTATAAGCTGCTTAAAATGGCCTGTGTGGAATAAAGGGCCTCTTTTTCATTTTGTATGGGCCGCTTTCTTCTGTATCGTAATTATGTCGTCAACTAGATCCTTTCTTTCCTTCCTTTAAACTATGTTAGTAAATTTACTGTTGAAGTTTTGAACTGCAAAGATGGAACTAACAAACAAACACACTTCTGCATTTATAGCATTACTAAGGAGATGAAGGATAACGATCAGCGTCGCTATTAACGCACTCGCAATCGCAATCGACTTCAAAGCGGAACAATTGTTTTCATTTTGTATGCACACTCGCCTTCGGAGTTCGGACTGTCCAAATGAAATCGATTGCAATTGCGAGTGCGTTAGGCAATAAGCCCTCTGATGGCTTATTGTTTAACGCACTCGCAATCACGATCGTTTTCATTTGAAAATCGAAGGCTTGTCTGCATACAAAATTAAAACCACGGCACCAAAGGGCCACATAGTAGCTAACGAAATTGACGCGGGCCGCACATGTTAATAATTTATGACTTTACTGACAAAAGTTACCACTTTGTCAGTAGTCAATAAGGACGAATTCTAATATACATTTTTGTGCAAAAAGCGCCTTATTAAAAAATACTTACAAATAAATCTCTCGTCCTGCCCGACTACGAATATCTTCGTGGTTGGCGATATCTACAGTAGCAATTACGCATGCTAAGGATTTCAACTTTTGTGAGAAATTATTACAAAAAATCCTGAATACAAAGACCCTTACAAAAAAAATTGCCAGGAAGACTCGCGGGCCGCAAGTAAAGGGCTTGCGGGCCGCCTGTTGCCGACCGCTGCGTTAGACAATAAGCCATCTGTTCTTAGCAGTTATTTCCATTATAAGCCATTTCAAAGTAAACGTCAATTCATGGATAACCCGCTTTCCGACGCAGTTGGGTAAAAACTGTCATTACTGACGTATCATGATCGCATCTTGCCATCATGTGAACGTCAAGCCACAAAAAACTATCAATTTTGACGCATCTTGAGTCGAGCAATACAGTGGTGATCAGTTTATTAATAGCGCCCTTATTAATTTGAAATTTATACGAGGAATTTCTTGTAAGTAGAAAAGTTTATTGTTTTTCACAAGTGATATGGCTAGAAAGGGATTGACTACCGAGATGACGACTAAGGGTCTCCCCAGACCTATCGACGCGGAATCGGCTTAAGCCGGTAAGAAAAAGTTCTGAGCCGATTCCGCGTCGATAGGTCTGGGGAGACCCTAATAGATATTATGGAAGAAAAAGACATGTTGCGCCGACCCCAAATAAGTTGGGATAAGGGTAGGACAATGATGATGATGATAAAAACAGTGAGATTGCTGGCTTTATGTTAATGGAAAAAAATATTGTCGTAGTATTTCTTTATTCGAGCGGTTTAGTAACTAATGTGATTTTTCCTAGCGGCTTTTTCTTGTTCTTCTCTTTGTACATTTTCTTCTCGAAGCCGTACACGGAGTAGAAAGGTAGAGGCACCACTGTCGACGAGACTGGCTGAAGATCTGTAAGTAAAGAAAAAAATGTTGAATAATAAATTAAATGTCCCCTCAATACTTCATCAAATCCATTGTAGAGTCTCAAGTAGACGTCAGCGCCAATGTTGAAAAAAAGATTTGTTCTAGATTCCCCGTCGGACAACGCGTTATGCACAAAATGTATTCATGAGACGCGCCTGTAAGCTACTTAACGACGGTAAAAAACTTGGAAACGCTTAATATTTAACTGCACTAACATAGCTCTTAAAAATGCTTTTCGGTAAAAAAAAAACAAAAAAACAATCAGGCAAACGCAGTGACCTCAAAATAAACGTAGCAGGAATTTGTTGCCGACTGTACTTTTTTTTTGCAGTCTTCAGCTGTTCATCAATATTGGGCTTGGTTGACCCTAACCTGGCCGAGCTCGGAGGGTCTATGGTAAGAACACCGAAAATCCTGTTGCCACCGCCCAACATCGTCATCAGATCAGCTCTTAGAAATTGTGATAGGGTGGTCATACGTTCTTATTCTATCTCCCATTCTAGTAACAGAAATTCAGAAACTTTAAATTGATCTTGCAAGATTTGAACAAACCATGTTTGTAATAATAAAAAGAAAAACCCGACTGTTGCTAACCAACTTTAAATCGTTATAAATCCTAAATGATCGTTCAAAATGAAAAATAATGAAAGAAACCTAAGATGATTTTTATACACTCAACGATACCCTACATGTGATAATTCGTGGACTTTATTTATTTTCTTTTTTTCAATATGGCGTCTGGTTGCCGCCATATTGATTTTTCATTACTCTCATAATCTTTAGTGACACTCACAAGTTTAAGACAAATCGATTGACATATAATATCGAATTCGTTCCACGCGTTTAGTTTCTAGAGCGCCTCAAAGGAACATACGTACATAGGCCGATAAACACATTACTCTGCTTTGCGTCGCGCAAAAAAACTAATTTTATGTGACTATGAAAAAGTAATAAAAATATTTTAATAATGGTTTTACTGTTTACAAGTACGAATAAGAACTCAAAAGTAGGCAAAGAACCAATGTAACAATTGCAACAGGCACGCGAGTGCCACTGCACGTAACATTCAACGTGCTATTATAGTATTTACATAATGTCATTGTTATTAGCATAATAATGAATCATGTTTGTTTAGATTAAAATTATATTACAATAACCTTACACTATCGAATAAATAATTTAATATTAATGTTTGGGTGTTGTAAGTTTTCATAAATTGTAGTGGTAGGAAAGGAGTGGATTAAGCATTTTGTTTAATTTAAGCGTTTTTTGGCTTACCTAAAATAAACACAAGTCCAAAGTCAAACTAAGGTTAAACTTACTTTATCAGATTGACACGAGACCATTTAATTTGACCTGTTTCCCTTAGTGACGCTATAACTCGAGAATGGCTCGACCGATTTGAATAAAACTTTTTTTGTTGTGTTTGTAATTACCAGGTTAAAATGGACGGTCGGTCAGCTAGTTTATAAAAAAAATACAATTGAAATATTGACGACTGAATGTATCAATTATTTTAGAAAACTACGCTTGAATTATTTAGCAGATAAATACATACTACTGTGTAAAAGTATTTGCGCGGAACAAATTCACAAATATGAATAGTGTTCAAGCATGATGCATGTTAAACATGTCAGTTATTTGTATGCTTTTCAGTGGGATGTAGTGGTACATAATATTAAAATGTAACATCTGTTTTACCTACGTTCAACAAATAAAATATTTAAATTTGAATTTGTTTTTGAATTTGTCTACCTCGTAACTTCAATGTTTTATTCAAAACGCATTTAAATAACAGCCATTTTATCAGTACAGTTAGAATATTTCGTGCAATGACTCGTATTACACACACAACTTCAAATGTGCAGGTTTCCTCACGATGTTTATTTTAAAAAACTAAAAGGTTCAATCAACCAAATAAGTGACCTAGCCTGTTACCCTAAGGTTAAATTTCGTTGCACGTCAGAACACAATAAGGTCAATGTAATGCGTCTATGCTAGTAATTTCATAGGCTGGCTTATCCCCACACCGGAACACAACAATGCACTGCTGCTTGATGGTAGGTTAAAGGATAAGAATGGTGATAGCGATCTGAACGGACGGTATAATAATGCTGCGGGCCTAGTATGACTGCGTCTATATCGCGCGTCAAATGTGGATAAAGCATCCGTCACTCTCGCACTTATATTCGTGTCAGAATGTGACGGATGCCTTATCCAAACTTTGTCACGCGATAAACGCAGCCAAATTAGGGCCCCTGGTCACGGTACATATTGTCAATACTAATTCTTACTAAGTACTCGAAACATAAACAATACCCGTGTCAAATAAAAAAAGTAAACCGCGCAGCGAACGAGCCAGGTTATATAACGCCTTATTCACTTGACCGTGGCCCGCTTGGCGAGGCCAGTCGCGCCACTTACTGTACAATCCACTCGCGCGAGCACTTGCCTCGAGTACGGAATGCCTAACTATATCCAGTAGCTTACCAGTAATTTGACATTACCGTCTCTTTGAGGTTCCGTATCAATAATGTAGGGTGCCGAAAGGTTTAACGTCTGTGTTCACAGTGTTTTTTTAAACTTTTAGTTTTTAGGGTTCCGTACGAATACAAGTAAAGTGTATTTTGGGCGTGGTACGGAACCCTTCGTGTGAGAGTCCGACTTGCACTTGGCCACTTTATTTTTGATTACAGCGTTAATCAGTAAAAACTAAAAATGTAGTTTTGCTAAATTATTTACGAAGAGTTTTTACGTGTCCACACTTTATACAAACGCATAAAATGACTATACTAATTAAGACTGGGTGACTACGCGTTGACTTTTACCTTGCCTACGAATCTAGCGGTCCAGGGTTCGATTCCCGGCATGGGTAACTTTTGTGTGATGAGCGTGAGTATTTGTTTCTGAGTCTGGGATGTTTTCTATATATTTAAGTATTTATTTCTCCATGTACAGTCAACCAATTTGATTCCTAGGCCACTATGGACTTTGTCAATGTGACGTTGTAAACCAAATCATAAGAAGTCTGTAACGTTTGGTTGTCAACGTCACTTTAACATAGTCCAAAGTGGCCTAGACATCAAATTGGTTGACTGTAGCTTAGTATTTATATTATCGTTGTCTAGTACCGATAGTACAAGCCTTGAGCTTAGTTCGGGACTAGATAAATTGGAGTGAGATTGTCCCCCGATAATTAAGTATACTACGTGGTTAAAATGTTCATTGCAATTTGCTTGATCAGATTTCATTTAAATTTCATATTGTAAATTATTGTATTTATGTAATTTTATAGACGGAACCCACTCATTGAACACGTTCCACCATAGATAGTAAAGATAATAATCTTTAATGTAAAATACGTTAGCATTCCGAATTCAAGCTCTATGACATTTGTTTTAGCGTATATTTTTGCTTTTACAGACACTTTTTTACCGGTTCCTTATTAAAGTGCAAGCGAACGATTTTGAAGGTGAAATGCAACCGTTTGACCTCCAATCCTACTTGAATGCATATTTAAAAATAACCAACGAAACTTCTTCCTACGTAATAAAGCCAAGTTTTATTATTAAATGTATTTCCAAAAAATATTAAAAAAGGTACCGCTGAATAAATACTTTCAACGATGATCGTATATACTGTTTTTGAGTTATTGCCGAAAAACTGCGCTTCTCAGCAAAAAGACGTAAGTGCCATGAAGATACGCTCTTTTGCTGGTGCACTTTTTTCTTTGTAGTAACGGCTTCGGAATTCTACACTGAGCATGGTCCGACATGCTCTACCCAGTTTTTTTTTTAAAGTGGCGGTGTAGAATTACGTTAAGGCTGATCGTCGTTTGTGTGCCAGCCAGTATTAGTTTTATTGGCATTCATAGTAAACTTTACAAACCAAGTTTTTTTTTTACACATTAGTCTAATGAGGTCGGCCAGGTTAATTTCGATTGCGGGGTATTACTAACATTTCACACTTTTAGACTTCTAAATGTCTAATACGTATTAGTATGAAATGGTTATAATTACCTCTCACTTTATGAAATTACTACAGGTCGATTCACAAGAGTTGGCACGAATGGATTGAACGAAAGTAATGTCACCTATCATTGTGTGAGTGCCGTCCTTTGAACCGATGTTCGAATTTCAAACCGAAAACCTGTTATTATTTTACACACTTGTATACTTTAGTTCACTCATTTAATCCATTCGTGCCAACTCTTTAGTATAGAGGCATTCCATCTTAGTCCTCAGGGTTGGCAACGCATTTGCGGTCTTAGGATTGTGTTTTGAGAGTGCTAACGTCTATGGGTCACAGATCCCAGTTACCATCAGGTGGCCACCACCACCATGCTATAAAAAAAACAGATGCTACTCGTTAAGAGCACTGTGAAGCGAAAAATTTCCAGACACAATACGAAAACGTTTCCCCTTAAACCTAGTCCGATTTTTACGATTTTTGAACATGTTGTAGATATCATGAAAAACTATGTCCGTACGTTTTTCTTTCCAAGAAAATATTGCTTAAAATAAAACAAATTTAAAAAACATAAAACAGAAACGTACAGACCTAGGTCTTTACAATAACTGCACTACAGCATAATCAAAAATCGTGGAAATCGGACTTGATGTAGGGGGTGAGAAACGTTATCGCCCGGAGCTAAGTTTATATGGATTTTTTTGACAGCTATGCGATTTTAGCGGCGCTTCACAATCCTCTTAAGAGGATAACAAAAATTCCCATGGAGGTGGATCACGATGGAGTCAATGCATGACCTCAAGGAGTGGCCCTAGTAGCTTTTTCCGCTTGCCTCAATTGGCCAACAATAGGGAATCCCTCTCTCCCTGACTCCCTCCCTCCCCGTATGAAAAGCAAGCGATTACTAATTTCGTGGATCTTAAGTAGGGTCTTGGTAGCATAATTGGTAATGCGCCTGCATCGGCCCGGAGAGCCAGAGGAGATGTAGGTTCGAATCCTGCAAAAGACCGACGAATTTTTTTCGCTTTAATATAGAATAGGGAATCCGTTGGCATATGGATAGTTAGTTAGTTTTCCCGCATAAAACTTACATTCGCCCAATACAATAAAATATTATCACTACGTCCAACCAATTATCATCGTTGGGCTAATGCGACTACGCTTACCGTTCAATAAAAACTATTGGCATTTCTGCATTGTGTATACAACGTTAGACCTCTTAGACATTAACTAACAGTGACCCAAAACCGTAAAACATTAAGTACCAATTTCACCATACGATGTTAACCACTTAACAGACGATTAGAGTGTTAACAGCTGTCAAAATGTATGAACTAACTAACAGTCGAGTAACATTGAATAACATTTAACATCGTATGGTGAAATTGGTACTAAAGTTCGAAATTCCACAATGGCCCTTGGTTGTAGGCCCTGCCTAAAAAAGATGGCTAAATTGAACCGTTGTCCAAACAATGAGGTTCATGTGGGACGACAAAATGCCAATATTAAATTCTACTAAACCTGAAAGAATCTTTTAACCTACCACCATCATCTTATGTTGGTTTAAAAATAATTTTAGATATTGGATATGGATGAGCGGGAAAACCCAATCGGAAATCCCGTAATTAAAATAACAGTCTCAATGTAAGGTGATTTCAAGGTCAGACAGGCGGTTTAGCTATTTTATGCATAATGACATGTAAATTTATAGCAAATAATCTAATGGAATTCAAATATTTTGCATTAACATAACGTTTGACCATTATCTTTCGTATTAATTATAGAAGACATAATGTAGGTAGGTATAAAACAAATTGATTTCCCATTAACAAATGATTGAAATAAGGACAAGGAGATGATGATGATGATGATTAAATACTAGATACTAGCTGACTATTCAGCGGCTTCGCTTAGTTTTTTTCTTATAATTATACTTAGTTACTCTTAAACCTTTCTAGGAAGTGGCATACGGGACTAACAAAGAATTTAATTTTTTATTTTATGGCATGGACAATGCCACCTGATGGTAAATCATTCATATACATTTAAATTCTCAAGATGGCAAGGTCTTACGATGACGGTCTCAAGACTGCAAATGCGTTGACAACGCTGAGGACTAAAGAGGAAATGCCTCTATGCTACTCAATTCTCCGGGTGTCTTACCCCACACTGGAACACAACAACGCAGACACTTCTGTTTGGCGGCAGGTTAAAAGGTAAGATGGTGGTAGCATTTCGGACGGACTGTGCACAAGGTCTTTTTTTTAAATACATGATACTTAATCTCAACGACGACAAGTAACACAAATTTGTCAACACAGTTATATTCTATCATCATCATCAACAACGTCCATTCAACTCTTCCCCAAGGATCTCCACGACGTTATTTAAAATGGCTTCCTTATATTAATTTTCTATTATACTATGCACGGTCGGCGTTATAAGTAGCTAAACACTTTAGTGCTTTGTCACTTTAACGTCATGTTTGAGCTGCTGCACTAATTTGTCGCAGGCGTTAAAGCGACAAGGTACTAATGCGTGTAGAGAGCTACTTATAAGACTGACTGTATTTATACCTATCTAGGTATCTCAAATAATTAAAAGGTCTTGACTTCATTTCAGGGTGTATATATTTAAAGTACTTTGCATTTTTTTGTTAATGTTACCGATTTTATTTTACTAAGTAATTTGTTAACACAGTTTTATTCTATCATCATCATTATCATCTGCCGAAGAATGTCGGCTGCTAGACACTATTTTTCCCCAAGGATCTCCACGATGGTCTATTTTGTGCTACTCGCATCGATCGGCTTTCGCGATCTACGTAGTATTAATAAACACAACAATTTTTCTCATTGAAATCATAACCCGTGCATAGCATTGCATAACAACATAATATTTTAATTCAATACAACTAAACTCACAGTCGCAAAACAATACACTCTACAAATAATTCTACAAAAATATTCCGTCCAAAAACATCGCAGTTCAATTAAAACAAAACATAAGGCGGAATAAGGCGAAACCGATACATTATTTCAATTAAACTCACCAGGTTTCAAAACGTTGTCATCTCGCCGGTACAACATCCCAGAGCAACACGCGAAAAAAAGCACGAAAACCAAACAAAAATTCATTCTTGAAACGGCACGTATATAGCGGGATCACGACACGACAGCAGATATATTTCAACCTGTATTTATTCGACACCCTTCCGTGTCGGGCGGCGTACTCGTATAGACTCGAATAAAGTATCGAACGTATCGGTGACATTCTGATACGGCTGGCGGAGTCACAAAATCTAATATGAATACGCTTTTGGTAAATACGCCGTATGCCCCGAGCACCTATGTCTTGTAAATAATGCGCAACCAGCCTAATAAAGTAGAGGTTGCGAAACCCGAATGTATATTTGAAAATGGAATACGGCCTATTTTCAAAAAATATTTCGGTGCGTACTAACCTACATTTTACTGTCAGGTTAGTGAAATATGATTTTTTTAGACGTCATTCATATTTTTGACATTTGTTTAACCTTTAAGTTATTATCACATCAGAACCAAAAAAACAAGTAATGTAAGATGGCGGAAATTACGAATTATTTTTTCAATCAAAACTTTTTTTTTGTCCTATTTCAATAGCTATCTTTACGATCTTTTCGGTCTTCTAGTAAAGTTAGCATATTTGCGGGAAGTTATTTCGTTTTCGACACCTAGGTGGAGTTATTGACATTCCTTTTTTCCCATGCCAAATACCCGAGGCGGGGAGTATTTCAAACAGCTTCCTTATTTTTTTTATTATATACTATACACGGTCATCCTTATAGCCGCACACTTTAGTCCCTTGTCACTTTAACGTTATGTTTGAGCTGCTGCACTAATTTGTCAAAGGCATTACAGCGATTAGGTACTAAAGGGACCTACTTATCAGGTACTGTGAAGGTTCGCTGCTTGTACCTATATCTTGCTGGCTGCATCTAAATCGTACTGGCTGACTATTTCGTCATTAATATTTACACGGGAATGTTAAAAAGAATAAAAATATGTTTGTGATATAAGTGGGACAGTCGAGTGATGTCCGCAGGAAGCCCTACAACGTGAAATATGTAAAAAAGTGAATTATAATAAAATAAGTTTACTACAGGGTTTTCTCATTTATTGAAGAAGAGACCCCAGACAAGAGGGCTCTTACAGTGGCTATAAATATCTACGCGTCTCAAATGAATAAAAGGTCTTGACTTCATAAACTTGATACAATGATCTGCCAAACTGCGTAACAGTTTGTTAAAAAAACTCTCCACCTTAAACTTAACAACTAATTACTAACTGCCGTGCTCAGAGACGTCAATTTAATTTAATGCTTGATTAAAGTTGCTGCTGTCACTTTCTTTGCTACAGCAATAGAATAAGACAACACGTCACTAAACAAGCATTAAATTTAATTGACGTCTCTGAGTGTGGCAGTAAGCTACCCAAACTTGGCTGTGACGTCATGGACGCGTCCATATTGCTCTTTATTTTTTAATAAATATGACACCGCACCAAATGTAGGTTAGTGCGCGCATTTAATTACGTTTCGTTTCTTTTATTACTTCTAACCGCCTGTTTCACAATCGACAAGTAAAGCATATTTGACACATTTAGCCCTTTCTCTTTGTTGCACTTGATAAAAGACATGGATAGAGCTTAGTTTAAATGACAGATAAATTTATTTATCGATTGTGAAACAGGCCCTTAGTGATATTATTTCTTAATTGAAACTTGTGGCTTATCTTTTGGACATCCTAGTCATAATTATGACTTAACACGCCTCTGATCTTCCGGATTCATCTTTGTTTCGACGCATGAGATCACGTCGGACCGTGACTCAGCGCGGGGGCGGCAAAGATGTCGCGAACACGTTTCCAACTACGATCAAAATGACACCGTGTCGACTTATTGACCAAGAAAATTATAAAGATGTATGCTCGAATGATGTATAAGTATTCTAGTTATAATAACATTATTAATAGAGAATCGTTTATTGTACTTACACACATAAGTTTTTATTTAAACTTTGAATAAATTAGTTAAAACGTAGTTTAGTGGACACAGTGTTTCTAGTGTAATCGTGATGTTATTTTCCCGCGATACCTTGAGTTGATATGATTCACGTGTGATAAATACAACAAGTAATGTGCGAGTCGGTATTACTTAACCGGTTCCGTAAGAGTTTTGTTATTTATTTTGACGCGGCTAGCCTAGTTGCTAATGACGCTGCCTGCGAAGCTAGCGGTCCTGGGTTCAACCCTTAGTAGGAATGACCATTCATCCCTGTTTTTTTATTTGTTGGTTATTCCTAAGTATTATTATTAAGTTGGTTGTTAAGTGCGAGTCGGACTCGCACAAGAAAGGTTCCGTACCATTATTTCTCCCCATTTACATTTTGATTTAATTTTCATTTTTTATTTATTATTATGGCGGCAATAGTATTTTTAATTTTGTGAATTAATGTAGCTACATAATAATAATTTGTAGAAATTTTAAGTGTCTAGCTATCACAGGTTATAAGATAAAGCCCGCTGACAGACGGACAGACAGATTTTTTTATTAAAGAATATGTTTAAGTATGTCGAGTAAAGGGTTAAACAGATTTTGATGAAATTCGACAGTAATTTTTACCCCCTTATTTTAATTTCCTAGTAAAAAAAGAGAGGAATAGTCAGGTCGGCTATCGACCAAACATTCTAAATCAATCTGATAGAAAGACTTTAATTTGCGGTTGCGCCGACCAAAAGAGATTGATGGTCTTCCTTAATGTTGATTAAATTGGCTAGACCTTCCCTGGTACTCATGCAAAATAAAAGGATTTACGATAGATTTACTGTGTGTGTCGAATATAGGCCGGCGTTTTACGATTGCTTAGTGTACCCCGGCGCCAACGGTAAACCAACTAGCGAAAAAGGAAACTGGAATTGGCGGTGCCGTTCTTTATTCTATGGGGCAGTTAACACGGAAATAAAACGATTAGAAGTATTTGGAATCCATATAATTCATGTTAAGTAGATAAATGGAAAAGTAAAATTATTAGGGACAATCTGACACTAATTGACCTTGTCTGAAACTAAGCTCTAGGCTTGTACTATGGGTAACAGGAAATAAGATAAATACTTACATAGAGAAACATGTACTTATATACAAACATACATACATACATTAAATCACGCCTGTTTCCCAACAGTTTGGCAGAGACCACTTCTTTCCACCTGCTACGATCCTGACAAATCTCTTTCGCTTCTTTCACATTCATACATGCATGTCGGTTTCCGGTACTTAAGCTTCAGCCCTTTTCCAGTATTTCTCCGATTTGATTCGAGAAAGTACGCCTAGGGCAGCCCCTTCCGTACCTTCCACTCACTTTCGCTCTGTATTTATACCTCTTTCGTCAATCTTCTTTCATCCATCCTTTCCAAATGACCGAACCATCGAAGCATTGCTTTTTCAATCTTAGTCACTACATCTTCTTTTTGTCCACATTTCTTCATACATAACGAAACAAATACAAACACATAGTGAAGGTAACTTTGTTTGTTTGAACACTCCAAGTTACATTAAAACCCGATGACGCGATATCCTAGTTGATAACCCTGCCTTCGAAGCCAGTGTTCCCGGGTTTGATTCCCGATATGGGTAAATATTTATGTGATGATTATAAATAAATAAATAAATATCAGGGGACAATGTCACACCAATTGACCTAGTCCCAAACTAAGCTCTAGCTTGTACTATGGGTACTAGACAACGATATAAATAATTATATAGAGAAATACATACTTAAATACATTGAAAACATCCAAGACTCAGGAGTAAATATTCGCGCTCATCACAAAAATATTTGCCCTTGCCAGGATTTGAACCCAGGACCTCTAGCTTCATAGGCAGGGTCACTACCAAATAGGCCAGCGCGTCGTCAAGTTTTTGAGTCTTGGATTTTTTCTATTTATTTAAGTTTTTATTTCTCTATATAAGTATTTACATAGTTGTTTAGTACCCATAGTACAAGCCTAGAGCTTAGTTTGGGACTAGTTCATTACGTTTGAGGTTGTCTCTGATATTTATCATTATTAAACTCTAGAAACGAACACATTATTATGTACGTGATATAATAGAAGCTCCATTAAACAGGCCAGCAAAGTATTGCCATAATTAACCTAGGGAAGATGAAGCCACTCAAACTGTTGAGGCTTTGCAAGTGCCCAACTTGCGCTAAACTCCTGGGCAAGGGGCCCGCGGGGATTTTTAGTTGCCCAACTATTTCGTGGGGCGCATTGTTTTATAACACTCTGGCAACACTAAGAGGCTAAGGGGGCATTTATGCTGTCAGGAATAATGTGAAAGGAAATTACTTTCTAAGCACACCATTACCATTCTGTCATGGTATATAAGGTTTTTTTTACAACTATTAACTATAGTACTAGTTAGATCTTAGTAGTAGAATCTTGACATATCGCACAACCATGAAGTTTCTAAATATTGCTGATGTTAACAGCAGTAAAACAACAGTAATGGCAGCATTGTTTTACTGTTGTCAAAATTAACAGTATTCCGAAACGTCATGGTTGTGCAACGTGTCAGGATTTAATTCATATCGGCATAGTTGTGTTTAAAAGAATTTAAAATAATGTTATCGTTTTTTTCTGCCATAATCGTATTAGTTTAATTAATCCTTAGGAACCGTGTTTCAAAATTAATCGCTGAAGTATTCATATCTTTTTCACTTAAACCGATCATTTTTTAGTTCCATTCCATACTTATATACCTGCCAAAATTATAAATGCAAAAATAAGTCTGTTTGTTACGCTATCACAGCTGAATCACTTATTTGATTTTATGAAATTTTTGGGGACGACATAGAATAGGTACTTTTTGTTCCGTAAAATATGTCAGTTTCCGAGAGAGTAGCAAAAAATAAGATTGACTTAAATTATTATTTATTTACTAGTTCCACCATTATGGTTTTCTCCTTCGTAGCAGTATCTGTGTTTTGTTAACATGACTTTTTAATTTTGTTTTATATCTTTTGTATGTTTAACTCTAAACACACTATTTCGCGTTTGTTTTGACCTTTTTGAGACCGAACTTGCCGCTTTGCATTTTTTTAGGCTTTTTTTGGCAGCTTATACATACCTTTTCCTCATAAAATGTTCATCTCATCATACTGGCTTCTTTTTCAATGGATTGAGTTAAACGCTTACAATTCTAGTCTATTAGAACCCATTTACCATCATGTGTTTGTTTTTTTGTTGTTAAATAAAGCTTGTTTGTATTGTATTGTATTATATTTAATGGGCGTCTGACGGATGCAAATTACGTAGAATAATGTCGAACGATATCCATTATATGGATATGAATACAATTCATAAAAAAAGAGATCATCATTGCAAAAATAGAATGTAATACAGTTTTGTTGTTGAAGTAAATAATCATATATTTTCTATATTAGGTAGGTATTTAGTCAATTCCTTTTATAGTTCACTATCCATTTATATAGTATTATAAGTACAGATGTAAGACAATATTCGTAAAGTGATACTTTACCATTATTTGGAACTTAATCACCATCACTTAAATTTCCAATAAAATTATAATCTGGAATTCTATCTATAATTTAATAAAAGTCTTATCCATATTATGCTTTCGTCACCATATTGCATCCGTCAGCCGCTCTTTAATTATATTGTTAGCTGTATGCTGGTTTGTCTTTGCTATAACATAAAAAACTCTACTCTATTCTACTAGCGGTAAATGAACACGCATACAACTATACATACATACGTGAGTACATAAGTAAACACACGTCCATACGCACGCAACTATTGTAAATTATGTATTTGCATGCACATAATCTGCGTCCTCTCGGCTGTACTCTCAATTCATCAACATTCGCAATTACCTACCCTTACGCATTTAGTGCCCGAAACTAGACAACATACCTGTTTTGTATGGACTTTAATAAGCCGGGCACTCAACGATCTAACTCCGTGTTACCGTGCGGAGACCTCAGTCAATTAGCCGGTCTAGTACATTCGCGAACATCACATTACCACTTGAAACTTCCGCAAAGCCTTATCTACTCCCAGTTGAAACTGCAAAATCAGTCTACGGAGTATCAAAATACATTTCTATTTTCTCAAGAGCATTCCGTGGCCGATACGCTTTAGGAATGTAAATAGGGATTGTGGACGGCAATGCGAGGTGACAGAGGCATTATTCCGAAACATGAGAATTGGAATTGTTAATACTCTCTCTTTTTGGGATTATACTTCGCTGGGAGAGACAGAGATAGTATTAAAGACTTTCTCGAATCTTCCGTTGAATTGGATTCCGCGGCTATAGCAGACTATTTAAGTTCCTCGAAAAAATAAACTTGGTAGAATTTTTAGTTGACACCTGAATTGGTGAAGTGCGAAAATAAATGGTATTTTTAAGACCTTTCTCATGTTAATACATTAAAGTAACCTTGGGCCGTTAGTAGGTTTTACCGCCCGCTACGGGATAAAATCCTACCTCTAGGCCAGGTGACGTCATAAAATTGTGTACATACCACGGGAGGTAATAAAGAAAGCCGCAGATCGCATATTTATCGCCCCTGCCTTCAGCTCGGGAGTCAAATACTGGTAATCTGAGACATTCCTTATTTTACCGCCCCAGGTATGTAATAATATCTTATCGATCCGACTCATTTATGTATTTACAGGCAAAATATTCCTGAAAATTCTAATGTACCCATTGTACACGTACAAATTGCTAACGTACATTTACATATTACTTGAACAAATTCAGTCTACTTCACTATAAGCACCTTCTTGAGTTCCATTACACTGCCTTAGTTATATAAGAGGTGTTTTAAATAAGAATCACTACATAGTATAAAACAAAGTAGCTTCCCGCTGTCTGTCTGTCCCTATGTATGTTTAGATCTGTAAAATTGCGCAAGGGATTTTGATGCGGTTATTTTTAATAGATAGAGTGATTCAAAAGGAAGGTTTTTATGTATAATAAATGATGGTTTATTGTACGGGTGTTACAGAAAACTCAAATTAACCGAAGCGAAGCGAGGGCGGGTCGCTAGTACACAATAAAGGTAACCTGCGCGGCGTCTACGCAGTAACGACGTTGCAAAGTAATAAAGGCACTGTAGATTATTCAGGGATCATATTCAAAACCAAAGCCGAACATCAAAAACATTTTCGTAGCCCATTTTCAAGTAACACAAAATTTCTCACATAATATCAGTGACTACAGGTGCAAATTACTGCCCTGCGGGGCAAAGGGACCCTTGTATCACGTATATCAGGACCAAACATACGTGACCCCTGGAAATTTAGTTCGAAGCAGCGACTCAGGGAGCACCGCGAAGGGATTCCGCGGCAAGGAAGTTCTCCTTAGAATGGCGGTATGAAAGCCCAGTTGCAATATGGGTATCTAGGGAAATAACACAGCGTCGTGTGGAGCAGTGAAGTTATAATGTGCTGTTAGCTAGTTCGCTAACACCCAAACGCGTAAATAAGGCTTAATAAATAGGTCGCATTAACTCCATTCAGAACCTAAACGATTTACGCTTCAAAGGAACAATTGAATGGAGAACGGCGGCCATTGGTTATTTAAAAACTATTCCAATCGCAACACGGGCGTTAGCGGCAAACAGAGTAAAACACCGAAAACGGGCTATTCAAAAGGAGTAAGAACGGGCGTTTGGTGAAATAAATATCGCTGCCGCCGATGAAAAGTTCACTTTATTATTCTTTCATAGAGTCTTTTATTCCCTGTGTGATCCTTGGCACCGAGTTCGAAAATGTAATGAAAGGCGAACTAACATTTTTATAGGGGTCCCAACGACTCTCGGAGCGGCAGCGAGCGTTTTACATTTAAGGAATCCGCACTATTATATGTCGTGTAACACATCGCGACATCTATTCGCGTACATTACTCGCGTCTGTTTAAGTGGGTCACACATAAATATGTCCTTACGCGACTAGTTCTATTCCGACACACAGGATGTTTATAAAGAACAGTGATAACCTAATAGAATTATTCGAAATTTAAATAGAGGTAAATCATTCCTAATTTGAATTTGACCATGGAATTGAAATAGAGATCCAATTTTGTTTCCCAAAACGGAAATTATGTTGCACCATTTGTGCTCAATTATTATTTCACCCGAATTATTCTGTATCAGTGGAAATGACATCTGCGTAAAGTGGAGGGAAATTATTATCGTGTTGTAAGGGAGCTTAGTTCGTTCGGTTGGTTAAGTCCAAAACGTAGGTAGCGAAGATAGTGGTTTGGAAGAGACATTTCAGAGATAAAGTTACTTTGAACGTTGGATGACTTTAAGTAGACAGCTTTTATTTTCTCTTGAGGTAAGGCCAACTATATGAAATCAGGTTCAGACCACTTGAATTAAAACTTTACGTGAGTTGAATATACTGTAGGTAACTCGAATGTCTGTGTTAGTAAATGTGTAGTTGTATTTGCTGTATATATAGGGTAGGTATTTACTTAAATAAGTTGAAGATGTTTTACCAGCTAGAACAGTTGCATTATGCTATTGCGCGTTCAACTAATGACAGATTAATGCAAAAACCCTCTTCTCTAGCGTCACTTATTTAGATATGTGACTGATTAAGACAGAACTATAAATATAGAGATATAAATGACTCGTGAAGCTGTATAAGAACTCCTAAACCATGCATGTTTCAAACGAGTTACATTATTCACATCGCTCCGTTTTGCCGCCAAAAAATCGGATGGTTTACAGTCCTTTTTCCCAGCGCAGCGCCGCGAATACGTTACCAGCCATTCCTGTTCCAAATCATGTTCCAAATTCAAATCCGTAAGCCGCCCACGCTAATGCGTAAAATCAAAATGTCAGTATTCGATAAGAACACGTCGCATTCGGTCGATTCTGTTACCGACAAATGTGTTTCCAATTTCCAACGTATACGGACCAAGTTGTAATAGAGAGTATTTTGCGGGGTCTTTTCTTATTTTTTACGAGCGAACGCCGGGCGGTATTACGACGACATGTGGCCAGGAGGCCGGTTATTATTTTTAGGGACGATGGCTCTGATACGTTCTGCTTTATTTGGATCATACGGCTTGAAATTGGACGAGTATTTTTTCACTATGGGCTCCTGGATTTTAGTTATTCTTAGCGGGGTTTTCGTTTGGGAAGGTAACGTACTTAATCCCACGCGTATGATAATTTATTTGTAAAGGGATTTGAATAGGTTTCCGTAAGATGTAAGATATAAAAAAGTGTTTTGGAAAAACAAAGTTCTAATCTCCGTGTAACTTACAAATTTATGACTAGTGCAGTATCTGGGTCAAAGTTAAATATGTACATTAAAACAGCGGCAACACTTAAAGTCCTCAAGCTGCAAAAATTAGGTTTTACATAACAGATGTTTCACTTCTTAGGACTAACAATATAATTAGACCATTTCATTTCAGTATGTTCTAAGTTTCCGTCCCTTTATGTCAATAAGAACCTTTTCATAATGACGTAAATGAGCGCCAAGGGTTCCGCACTTACGTCTTTTTTGTATAAAATATTTGAAACTAAGGTTTCTACACATACATAGGAACAATTGTCCTGACTTAACCGCAATACAAAGGTTTCCCTGCGACGACTTTTAGCTTTTTACTAAAAAACCATAAGTATATTATTATGTTAGAGCAACTCTTTTATTTTTCCGGTCTCCGTACTATGGTCGTCTTTATCGCGGTGGATTAATGTGGATAAAGCATCCGTCACTCTCAAACTTACATACTGGTCAGAAAGTGACAGAAGTTTTATCCCCTTTATCACATCGATAACACATAATAGGCCCGATATACAAGGTGTCCCAGAATGTGGTGTCAAAATCATCTCAAGGGGCATCCGAATCAACCCCATGACGAGTAGGTATGTATGTTCCGCGATTTTTGTTCACCGACATTTTTTAATTTATTAAGTGAAACACCGAGGCTTAAACCTTTTGAATTCATCGTAAAATCCTATTCCCAACCGTCAGAATGCTAGCACGTGTCTGAGCCAAGCATACGATTCGAATTTTGCCGACATCCACGTTCCCTATACAAATATTTCGCAATCCGGTTCAGAGTGCAACAACAGTATTTCGAGTAGGACGTTCATTCTTTAAAGCAACTCACCTTTACTATCGTCGATGAATTAACTTTAATAATAGAAAGCAAGCTTTAAAACACCCGACTGCATTTTTTGATATTGATCGTCAACATTAGTGTTATTTTTTTTAAAGTCATTTTGGTTTGTCACTCCTACAACTAAAACGAAACTAACATCTCACTCTTCAAAATTGTTCCAGCCGTTTAGGCTACAGGAGGTCACAATGGAACGGACACACCTAACTACATACATACGTGCGAAAAACATAACCCTCCTTCTGGGTCAGTCGGATAAAAATAGAAGGACGTTCATTTCATAGAATGTTTCACTTCACCGAAGTTTCATTTCATCGACAGGCATTTACACGTGCAGGGCCCGTATTATGAGCGCCTTTATCACGGTGGATAAAGTATCCGTCACTTTCGCACTCTCGCAGTGGTCAGAAAGTGCCCGATGTTTCCACACTTATTCACATCGATAAACCCGAGCATAATAGGACCACAGGAGTTATAAGTTTTTTGTGGTCAAACCTAACCTACGTAACCTATGGTAAAGGTAACCTAAAAATGATAAGGTTACAGCAGAAATTAGCTTTCGATGACATGAAATTCGATAAAATGATACATGAGTGTCGATGAGAAATGAGTGCCGGTGATTCATGGGTATCCCCATCTCATTGCGATGAGTAAACGTCGCGCCGTGAACGGGAGTTCATTCTATATGGGGTCCCAGTGAAAAAGGGTACAAGTCGACTCAACTCGTAATAAAAAAGGGTGTATACATGACCGGAGTATACTAGACTTAAACCCTTTTTCACTTGATCTTAAGACGACTTTAACCCTTTTTCACTAGGACTTTCTGGCTATGGTCCCCTTAATAAATGATGACCACAGGCAAGCCTGTGATGAAGTGTAGCCAGTCCCAATAGGGTAGCGCAGACTATGGGACGCCAGGGGCTCTACTTTGAAATCCGTAATTCGAACTTCGTCTATTGTTATCCCTTTCGCTCTCGACGCGTCAATAATTCGCAAGAAAGTGACGGCGCGATCCAAAGTTCGAATTACTGATTTCAAAGTAGAGCCCCAGGTGCACCGGTCTAAACATACAACTTTCGTTTCCTCTATTTTATTAACCTCTTCATGGACGTACTTCTTTTTCGGGTGCTGTTGACGAAGTGTATGTGTGGGTTATGAGAATTGAGATCATAAGAGATACCGACAAGCCAATATCAGCCGAGGGATTGTTAGTCTGCGGTGCCGTACGAAGAGAAAATTTTGGTATATGTTTAAAATGAAAATCAATCAGAAGTTATAGTAAGAATCGCCACACACTTCGCATGTATGTGACCGAATTTGTTTGTTGATTATAATTTCAATGCTAAACAGATCAACAGATTTTTATAAAATTTGGCATAGAGATATCTTGGACCCCGAGGAACTTAGGGTATTTTTTATGCCAGAAAATTAGACAATTTATGAGGAAATAGTGATAAATGAGTTCTAAGCGGATGGAGTCGCAGGCATCAGCTAGCTACACATACTTTATATCAGAGAAACTTAAAAATAAAAAACAAAGTTGGTAAAGATACTTTTTAACACCCTTGCATTAGGAACATGGTAATGCATTTTCCCCAGACTAAAACAACGGGCATATTTTCAAAACAAAACCAAATGAATTTAAAGCAGCACTTCTTTATTTTCACTTTAAATATCCATTTACATCGGCGATGTTAGCGTTGCCCGGGGGTATTCCCAAGTATTCCCAAGTATTCGCGAGTATCTGCGAGTATTTTCGAGTATTTTCGTCCGTGGTATCCGTTCGGCGTCAAGTACAATTTATATCGGTGCCAAGTCTCACTAAGTGGGAATGTAGCTCAAGGCGACATTCACGGTTTTTCAGGGTAACCTCTTAAAATGAAAATTGTTATGAAGTTATTTGAACATAAAAGTTGTAAAAGTAACGTTGTTGTGGAATAATTTTATCAGCCAAAGTTTCGTTTAAGAGTGAGACATGCTAGAGTCGAATAAAAGTGTTAAAAAAGTGTTATTTTAAAACGGAAACAATTTATAACCGTTATTGGTGTTATTTAAAAATACAAGCAATTATTTTTGTTTCAAATTTCTCTTCTCCATTTCCTTTCAAAAAGGTTTGATGGCACGCTCTGAATTTGATCATGGGCTTTTATTTTATTATGGTTTATCCCATCTCGCTTCTATATCGTATTCACACGTTGACGGCATGACAGCTTTCCTGTCAAGTAGAAGAGCTGCTAAAACTTCAACAAGATGACAACAAGATGGACTAATACGATGTGTGATTGTGGTGATCTAAAAGTGTAGTCTAAGGGCCTGTTTCACAATCGTCAAGTAAAGCATATATGACACATAAATTTAGCCCTTTCCCTTTCTTACACTTGAACATAGACAAGGAGAGGGCTAACTTTAACTGACACATACATTTATTTGTCGATTGTGAAACAGGCCCTAAAACTAATTTACAAGCAAAACTTCTGTGTGGTATTCTACTTTAAAGATACGTCAGCTAGAAAAAGAGAGAGAAAGGGATACAGATCAAAACAATCTATTAGGAGCCGTATTATAAGATATCAAAACGTGTATAATTCCAGGCAGAAAAAGGGACGGAGAGATATGACTCACGAGCTCTTAGCTCGAGCTAAAAGAAAGACAACGGAAATAACATTTAATTACAACCTCCATTACCAAAGCGAATAACAATACCTCATCAACGCACCCGAATGTAACAATAAGCGGAAGGTTGGTAACCGTGGTTGGAATCGCAGTGTGATTATAGCGCCCTCTATCCGCGGTTGACGTGAAACTGACGGCAAAGGCATTTCCGAAATATAGGTAAGTAATAATCATAATGTAAGGGCTGGCGCACACAACATTCACTTCAGTGGCACAAGTTTATGGGAACGTAAAGTTGATATCATGCACACGTTTTATTACTATGCAACACTTTATTTTGATTTTATTGAAATTTACCCTTTTTTAACCGACTTATAAAAATGAGATTCTGTGTTTTACGCGTATGTGTATGTTCACATTTATGTTTTAAGTGGGATTCATTTTGCGAACAACGTGCTCAATAGATTTCTGACGTGGTAAAATGCCCGTGCGGCCTTCTTACTGAATAAACGTCTTTTATCTTTTTTTTATCAATGAGCAATTGTCTAGACTTGGAAATGTGTAGGTATTGATTTATTATTTATCTATTTAATCTTTATTGCACAAAAAAATACACTTAATATACAAAAACCATAAGGCATTCTCTAGCATATAATTAGTCAGTATGTAACCTCTTTACCGCACGAATAGAAAATAACAAAGTTAAAAAGAAACAGAAAAACAAAAGGCAGGGGTTGCGGTGATTTTCCAAGACCTCAGCATTTTTTTTATTTCCAACACCATCTGACAATTAGCAATGGAACGAGAAGAAGTAGTAATGCTCATTAATTTTCCAGTTGTTGTCTGGCCCATGATAATTTGCATTAAGGCTCCGAGTGCGAACAACAGCGAAGATGAAAAACTTCCAGCAAAGGTGACCTAGTGTGTTTAAAATTAGACTCGGCGGATCAAAGCGCGCCCGCCGGCGGCACTCGACTCTGCTTCACCACAAACGATGTTTAGTACTTCGTTATTACTGTTTGCTGCGACCGAATTACGCGACATTTTTGATGCCAATTAATTTTGTGACGTTGAAGTTCGTCATTATGATAGAGTGAGCTGTGAGCCAAGTATTGTTGAATTTATCAAGTGTTGTTGACTTAAAAAATAGAAATAAAATATTTGTGGTCTTAAAAGGTACCTATTGAAATATTTATTAAAAATTTATGAAAGATGATTGTCTTTATAGACTTTGGGCAGTCAAGACCAGCTGCATAAGAGTAGTGCGTTTAGATTCGGGTTCGACCATAACACCACCACTGGGCTTCTTTTCTAGGCGGTCAAAAAAATATCGTCTTTGACCTGTTTTCGACTTTCGTATTGTCAACGTTTTGATAGCTCTTATTTACTTGACAGTAATGGCGGCCGTGTTAA
Organism: Acleris cristana; assembly: GCA_948252455.1. Taxonomy (NCBI): domain Eukaryota; kingdom Metazoa; phylum Arthropoda; class Insecta; order Lepidoptera; family Tortricidae; genus Acleris; species Acleris cristana. The sequence continues at coordinate 14,621,668 of OX411778.1, forward strand.
TAACAATATCATAACAGATCAAATAAGATTTGGATTTTACCGCCTAGAATAGAGGCGCTGCTCTTATGCCGCTTTCCGAGGGCATTATCAATATGAAATTTAGTTGTATTGTTAGTTGTATTGCTCGCTTTCCCAGATCAATTTTTGTAAGTAGCTCGAGCTGATATATTTTCCGGGAACGTATAACGTGGTGGCAATGCAAATCAAAATGTATACTCTACTCTTCATACTTATGAATTTGAGGGCATGTCCGATGTATCTATTAAAAATAATTGTGGGACTATTCGTGATCCCTGTGGGACTCCTGAGAGAATGTCTACTGTACGAGGTTTAAAGCCTCGGAGGGTCACCAACTGCGACTGTTATTTTCTGAGTTAGGACTCCCACCACCTAAGAAAGGAACAGTATACATAGTAACATACCGTCTTGTAATATTTTTGTTAAGAGAATGTCATGATCTATCACGTCTAAAGCCTTACCGAAGTCAGTATAGATCACGTGAACTTTTTTTAAACTGTCAAGGGTCATAGCAGTGTCGTCAACGTACACAACCAGATTGTAATTGACATGCGAGCTAAAACCATGTTAATGGGAATAAAGTTAGTGTCTGACATTCCAGTATATCTTTTTTGAACAATCGATTTGAAAATCTTATCCGCTGCTACGAACCTATAACTTAAGAGTTCTGTTAGATCATCTTTCTTATTAATCGGTGTAATGCGAGAGTCCTCGTATTTCCATTGAATTGGAGATATGCCCATTCTCAACGATTTATTGAATACTAGCTTTCCGCCCGCGACTTTGTTATTTTAAAACTATGGGCGGTAAACTATCCGTCCAAGGGTTTTTATCATTCAAATGTGATAAATCCTTAATCGTACTTTCTACTTCTTCTGTTTGGTAAGCTGGTAGGTACTTAAACCACGCTATTAAATAGCGCCGGGTGAAAAGTAGTTGCTCTAGACTAATAATGCTCAACGCTTTTGACCTTCGTTTGAACACATAGAAATTTCTATGCATTGCATTTGTTAGCCACAGTTATATAGTCAGGATTATCGTTTCACTCTGATAGAATATGTATAATCCTTTGAAAGGTTCTGGCGCCGATGCGCCAGGATTTATCATAGAAATTGTACCGGAAATAACCTGAGGCATTATTAAACCACACACCTCTGTATTATCGATTTCCGGCGACACAGAAAAGAAACACAAATATAAATTAAATTTCAATCAACCTTACTTGTTAAAGATTCGGAACTTTTTGATTTAGGTTATACTCGTATTTACTTAGCATATTGTACCTTACCATATTGTCATTTTGTCAAAAAAATAATAGATAAAGAGTTGTGCTTTGGAAAGAGACGAGACATAGTGCATCAAATAATGTGATTATAACAAACTCAAACTCACAACATTTATTTGATAAAAACACACTGCAACACGACAAATATAAAGTCTCAAGGGGTTATGCCATACTGACGACAAGAGCTATGGCCTAACATTAGTTCTGTGACAAAGAGTTCACCATATATTGTGGGATGCAACTTGTAACTACATTTGCACCGTCCCACTTCAACCGATCAAGAGAACTGGAGGATCCGCTGCAATAAGCACAGCAAGACTAGGGTAGTCTAAATACGCCTTGTTGGATCTGATGTAGGACTTTGTGCCTGTTGCCATAGAGACAGTGGGACTTTAGGGCGCAGAAGCTAAGGAGTTTATCAGGGAGTTGGATCGCCGGCTGAGGGTTAGTGGTAGTGATCCTCGCTCTGGTTCATATACGGCGCTGCAGATAATTGGCTTTGTAGCGTTATAGGAACATTAATTAATGTTGTCTACAAACCGGAGTGACTAGATACCTACTTGTTCATTTATTTATATTTGTGTGTATCTGTTAGTTTCCACTTTGAATTACTCTGACAAAGCCCGTTCCTCATCGAATATTGTGAAAGGACATTAGTTAACAAAGATGGATTACGATGGAATTAACGTAATTATTCAGTCATTGGCAAAGTTTAATCGCATGCCATAGAGAGATAATGTACTTTTATGTCAGAGTAGGAGATATTAAATATATCACAGCGTAAACAGCCAAAAAATTAATGTAATGTGAATTTTTTACAGCTACTAAGTTAACTCCTGAAGCGAAACGTTGACTTCCGCCGTAACGCAAACATATAAGATCTATAAAATATACGTAAACACGTCTAATAAAGTTGATAAAGAATAACGATGCTCCGTAAACATAATCTCGTCGCTGGGCCAGCAAATGGAAGTTTCGTGTTCCATTATTAAGGTAAACATTTCATTGTTCGATGTCTGTCAATAAGGTAAAGGCGGCATTTTGTCTGGAACAGCAATCAATTCGTCACCCGCGCGACACGTTGGTGTTGTATGAAACCGAGATTTATCCGAGCGCACCGGGACTTCAATAATGGCGTTTTTGAACGTCACGTTGTTTCCGTAATCCCGTGATTTATTTTTCACCCGATTTTAAAGCGGACCGAGTTTATTGACCCGTCCGGAAAATAATTTTATTGCTGCGTCTGTTGGGAGGTTTTGTGATGGCATAACAATTAGATCGCCGGCGGGAAATAATTGGCGTGTTTCATTGCAGTTCCATACCTTTTCAGTAAAAAATATCGTAGCAATGTATCTAACTATAGTCCGTTCGCGTTAAGAATGCAGTGAATCATCAGTGCAACTGAAGGGTAGGTAAATGTGTATTCGCAGCGGAGTAAAAATTCAAACAAATTATATTTTAAAAGATTAAGTTTTATGTATAAAAATAAATCTAATTTTAAGCGACCTGATTGGTTAGGGGGCGTGGTTAGGCCAGCGGACAACACTAATTTACTGCATTCTTAACGCGGACGGAGTATAGGTATATATTACATTGCTATGATATTTGTAAATTAATATCTTTTACTCGTTTGTCGCTAGTTCTGCGGAAAAGTTAAGGGTATAGATTTTTTGGGATGAAATGTAACCGATGTCTGGGATGTGACCCTTTGGCTTCCTATCCGCAAACAAACATGTGGACCAATTTCTAATTTTAAACATCTTTAAACCTAAATTTATAAGCTATAAACTCGATTCGATACTATAACGATATGAAAGTATGATGTTTATGAATTTGGGATTAAGCATATTTTAATATAAGAGAACACTGAACCGAATCAGCCCTAATTTTTTATTCAAGAAAACTCGGTTAAATTTGTTCAATAAAAAAGTGATACTACTAGAGGACACTATTAATCATACAAAACGTGTCGTGCCGCAATGAAAACTGTGCCACTCTATCGCGACAGGCCAAATCAAGTATTCCATTAATATTTTCCGTAGCAATCAAGCGTACTAAACTCTGCAATTTACCGACAAAGCTAGTCGAAAATTGCTCTAAAAGTGAATGCAATTTTCTTCACCACGGTTCAATTAATTGAAACAAATAAATAAAGCAAATACGATTCCGTCTCGCATGTCGGGCGGCAATAAAACCAGCTGTGCTAGCCGACAACAGCAAACTCGTTAGTCCGTACTTAACGGAATTTAGGTTCATGCTGTATTAGGAACAATGTGTATAGGTAGCAATACATGAGACCATCGGTCCATGGACCGATATGGCAAATCTATGCAAAGAAGAACAGCTGCTCCATCGACATTAGATCTTATCATAATATTCTACGTTCTAGATGTAAGCTAAAAAGATACATAGATATAATGAGAGAATGAAAGCCATGACCTAAGCTATATAAAATTACCTTGTGGTGCAACACTTTACCGTGTTGAATAATGTACCTTTCAAAAAGTTTTTTTTTAAAATAGATGTCATAGTGGTTCCGGATATGATGACTCTCCACATATAAATAAACTTACATAATCCGCTCTCTCTCTTTGTAATATAAACCCCTACACACACAGTAAAACTATTTTTCTTTGTCTTTTACCGTCAAATTCAAATGTCACAATGAAGGATAAGGAGAAAGCATATTTTAAGCATATTTTCGCATAATATGAATTTATGTTCTTATTATTTAGAATTCGTCTACATTATTGCGTCTTTCATTAATACTTGTTTTAATTTGTTATCTCATATTTTCCACTTTTAGCACAATAGGTACGTTGCCTTAGCACTCGTCATGTGTGACAACCTGCCCTTAATTTTATCAAAGGTCCCAGTGGAAGACCAGTGCTGGCTCTAGGTTGATTTTCTGTCATTAGGCCCTTCATTTTTGATTTTAAAAGAAAGAATGAAAGAAAGAAAGAAATATGATTTATTACCACATAATACAAACATTAAAACACAAAAAAAAATGAAAAAAAACAAAGGCATGTGGTAAATTTTATATCTTTTTGTGTATTTTGCTGTAACAAATTGTAGAAGTGGGGAATGTATTGCGATAGATTTAGTCCAATATGAACGACTCGCATTCATCAACACATATGGACAAGATAAAGAAACCAACACGTAAGGTTAAACCAGACTCCTCCTTTCTGGCGTAGGCAAAAACATGTTATAACGTTTTGAGGTTGTAAAAATTTAAAGGTAAATTTATACACTTTAAAATTCATGGAAGCAAAGCCTTCCAACGAAAATAAGTGAGACTACTTTATATTAACTCGCTAAACGAAACATTACCTACATAAACAACCTTCGTTCCTCGTAAATTCCACTTCATAAAAGAGGTGGAACATTGGACGAAATGTTTTATATGCACTAAAAACTGCACGACAGGTCATATTTTCATTTCGCGCACCCGAATACATTAAGAGCGCCATTCAGCTCAATTAATGGCTGTTTATCACGAAGCTTTCTTGGTCTCGGCCTCGTGTTTTCAATAAAAATTCAGACCCACAGCCGTGAGATGGATATACGGTTAACTGATAAATAACTTCGGACCGGTCCCCGTTCATTCGTAACCCGAACACGCGCGAAGCACCACGATTTATATACAAATGCGTCCACTGAAGTCGGCCATATTTATTTTTCCGTGTCCTAATGCGTCTCTTGAAATATTCATGCAGTGACCGCGCCATCCGTCTTGCTGATGTCTCCTGTAATAACATGATGTAACGTCTCGTCTTCATCTGGTCCGTCCCCGCTGCGTCGCCCGACGGCCGAGTTCAATGCACATCAGGGATTACCGTGACATGTAATTCGGAAATCGTGGCTCTGCCCGTGTTATGGTTGTCACTCAAGTGGGCATTGATCGGCTGCTTACTAGATTGGACGTGGAATTTGGGGTTGTTTTTGTTTCAGGAAGCAGGACAAGATTTAATGTGTTGCCTTGTTGATTGCTAGGTAGTGTTCAGCCAACATATCACTTTGTTTATTTAATGGCACTTTAAATATTGAAAGAGATTAAGTTTATTAGTTTTTTATTTGTCATTCGTTCTATCCACCGTTTTAATAACTTGGAATCGGTAAAAGTCATCTCAAACATCGTACATAGTGTAGTAAAAGTTCTCAAAAAGAAAATAAGGTTGTTAATTTTTTTCTACATCATGATTCTAGTTGTAAGAAAGTTTTTAAAAAGTCTTGTGGCTTAAAAATTCAAAAGTAGTCCATACCTTTACTACGTAGTGGCTTGTAGGACGTCCGGAAAATGAAGTGTTTATTTTTAGTTGTGGCGAGAGCAGCCAAGCGCCGGATGTACAGACGGCATACATACATTTTCATCAGCAAAAGTGGATTTGCTGCCAGATTTGCTGTTCAAATGATCGGCAGGTTTATATACGGACTACACTGCAATAAATAATGTAGCATTGTTTCCCGCAGTTGCTTACACAAGCAAGTTTACGTGTTTTGACTGTAAGGATTAATTAAGATTCGTCCAGCTCTAATTACTGCAATGATGCTCATCTTAAAATTCCGCGGCCGTGCAAGAAACCGAATTAAGAATCAGGATAGCGTTTTCAGACAAAGTGTACACGAAACTTACGGAGCGGCCCAATTCATTCAGAATACCAATTTCATTTCAACCACGGACCTCATTCCGCGAAATTTGGTTACAAAACGTCTGAGACAACAAAGAAAATTAGACCGCGAAGAAAAATAAATGCGGCGAAACGACAGAGCATACAAAATTAGAGTCGGGGGAGAGATGTGTAGCAGGCGCGCCGGTGAGCAGCGGCAGCGGGAACAGGGTACACGCATACGCTTAGCAGAAGAATCAAGTAAATAGCTGGAAGAAGAATCAAGTCTAGTAGTGGCATTTTAAATAGGCAAGATACTAGAGATTCCTTTAAGAATGCAATATGTTACAACAATATATACAAAATTGAACACGTGGTTATTAACGTATGTAAAATAAATGCAGCATATAAAACAATAACATTGGCAATAATGGTTCAGAAACGGTAACAAAAACAAATCCCAATGAATATTTAATGACACGGATAGCGATGAAATTAAAATGTAATAGATTTTGGTAGCGAGGTGGAAAAGTTAAATTTTGTCAAAATTTAGATAAAGGTGAATGTGGGAGACAGCAGATAACGTAGAAAAGGCCAAGGGGCGTTCAAAATTCAAAATATTAATTCAGTAAATATGGACACGTCGGTAATACGGAGTAAATCTACTAGCTCTTCCGACAAGACCATCATTGCGGAGAAGAAGCGCCGCAAGAAACTCCAACAGAAGGTCATTTTCTCCAATCATAAAATACAATAATACTTAAAAGCAACATTACAAGGCAATAAAGTAATAAATTATTATTTATAAACTAACACAAATAAAGTCATTACAAATGTAAGCTCAATAACATTAAATGAAGAATAGGAGAACAACATGACGAGGTCTCTACGTCAGGAACGAGAATTAAAATAACTAACTGGAAAACAGATCCCTGCAATCGTGAACAGACCGGACCCCACAGACAGCACTCGTTCACGAGTATAACGCGTATCTCAGCCGCCGTAAGCAAAGACCTTTGAGTGAGACAAAATATAGCAATAAAAAAGTAGCTGTCCGGTGAGAAACATCACAATGTGTCTTGAGCACAAGAACCAACAAAAATTACAAAGAGAAGTTAAATTAAAATGTCTACATTATTGGCTTAAAGGCGTTACTGGCTCAAACACATAAAATACACAGCATATTTTATAGATAAACGAACACGGGAGCACAGAGACACTCTTTTGACTAAACCTGACTAAGTTTAAATGAACGGAGTACGGCCGAAGGTATGTCTTGTTAATTCTTGATTTCAGCAGGTTTAGTTCACATTTTATTGCTGACACAACTCAAATATTATCTTTATTCATATTATAAATGAGAAAGTTTGAATGTTCAGAAGTTTGTTACTCAATCACACTTCAACCACTGAACGGATCGGGATGAAACTTGGTACACATATGGTTTAGGTCTTGGTATAGGACACAGGATAGTTTTTATCCAGGAAAATTGGACAGTTTTCAAGGGAGCAGCGATAAACTACTTCTACGCGGAGCAAAAGCTAGAAACTAAATAAAATCGTATTCACTCACGATCGACTAGCCTTCCTATTTTAAAATATTCTAAAAATAATCGCTTTTCTCTTGTATTTGTGCTGCAGTGCACCTCCGTGCCTCAAGCGTCGCGCTCTGGGCGGGAGCACCTCCACCTGTGACAACTGCTGACGGCAGATTGATAATTAGCTTCCTTATCGTAATAAGTGACATCGTACAGTTCTCTACAGTTATTCTTAAGTCTTTTATTTAACTTAGTATAAAGTTTTTATACTGTGCTTCGTTTGCAATGCGCATTTATATAATTTCTCCGTTTCTTCCTTCGTTTTGAAGCTATATTTTTGGATGCATTGTAAGTTTTAAAGTATTAAATACGGAAACTTCGTTTCTTTGAAAAATTCTGCAATTACTTCAAAACATCATGAACAATTTGAGCAATGAACAAGACGAGAAATTCGGTTTTTATTTCAATCGAAAATGATCTGAGGGGCTAGACAAGATGCATTACGCTAACCAGCTTTTCTATTCGTTAGGTTTTTAAACCAATCGCATCACTTGTAGATGACGTGATACGAAAAGCCACGTGATCTACCAGTGACGTGATTGGTTTAAAAACGAAGCGATTAGAAACGATAGTTAGCGTAGTGTATCTCGTCTAGCCCCTCTGGATTCGATAATAACCAGAGACGTTAATAAGCTGAATCTCGAATACTAACCCTTTACCATTTATCGAGTAAGAAACAACAACGCATCGTCATCAGGTTAAAGTGCCCCAAAGTGACTTTAGTATCTTCATTAATATGTAGTAAAGGTGAAATACGTTAAAAATAATGTATAAAATTCTAGTCAGGGGTTCGTACTACGGGCAGGTTCCGCACAAGTTTTTCGAATCGTAAACGTGACGTATTATGATTGAAATGTTCGTCTTCGAGTTACTAAGAACATTAAAAAATTGAGAAAATTTTTTACAACACTCGTTTTAACTTCCCCAAGACGCCAGACTGCTGTGTTGTTAAACTTGGGTGCTCTTTTTATTGATCAATGGAAGATCGAAGTAAAAATCCTACAGGTTAGCCTGGCTGCATCGGCTTTTAATTTAAAAACGGCTCCAACGTAAAACAGCATTATGGAAATCTAGAGTTTTCCTTCGTTAGAAGGAAAACCAAGATTGTAAAGAAGAGAATTAAAGAGGTACAGACCTCTTCAATTGAACTCCTTATTATTTATAAGATTGGTTGAGCTGAGTTGATAGTATTACCTAATTGGAATGATACAACTCTGACTTAAGCATGCTCAACTGTGCAATAGTTTTTTATGAATCGCGGAAATCTGTTGAAGTTTGAATTTGCTATTTTCGAGGCAGAATGCCCGATGGCAGGACATCGCATACCTAACAAATGAACGTCCCAACGCGGCACATTTCGCCATCCGGCGAGTTATTCCGAAGTAATAAGTTTTAAACTTCGAAAGCTCTATCCCTCTTGCTCTACAGGTATTAAATGATCGAAAGAGATAGGAATACAGCAAATTCAAACTGTGATTTTGGGTGTTGAGCTCCTAAATCCCGCCACGCTTGTGAACTAGCCCGCTAGCGGCCTGTCCTATTCTACCTCTATTATTGGCATCTGTCTGGCGCGCGAAGCCTTCTACGTTTGTTTCGAATCAAATTGACTTTCTGCCATACTAGTTTCGGGTTCGTGTGATAGAATAACGGTAGTCGTGTTTCTCTTTGTTTGAAATAAATTTGAAACGAACCGCTCCGAATTCTGTTTCGGCATTGATTTAAACAGTTATTACTGTGCTGTTCGAAATGGAAATGAACTGATTTCGTGTTTGCAAGTAGAAATATGAACAAAAACAAACAACTACGACGCTTTTGTCTGCAAAAACTACAGCAACAATCCCCGCGTTGCCGCTCCCTGGTGGGAATTGTTGAAGCGTAATGTAAAATTTGGCTTAACGTCTACGTGTAATATCCCGGAAAATATTCGCAAGGGACAGTCTGGCTACTGCATAAATGCTGTCGCCGTCCACTCACGCCGGGGCCGGACAATCCGGACCATCCGGACCTTTTTAGCCGGTCTTATCGCGAATGACCATTACCAAGCAGTATGGCAAATGGCGTATAGTTTTACTTACGTGAATTGTGGCGAACTGAGTGCACAAGGAAGGGATGAGAAGGTAATATAAGGTAAGCTCATGGCATTCATCTGTTACTTTTATTAGATTATTTTTGCTTTTTTGGGCTTAACAAAATATTTTTTTTTAGATACTTATTTACTGATTTGTGCAGGGTCCATCCGGACCACTACACTACCACAATCTTAATATTTCACCAATCAGCAGTGTTTGCACTACGGTAAATATTCCGATGTAAAAATAAGACAACTGGTGTAATGATTAGTATATAGGCTATATATTTTCTATGGGTCTTACACTCCATTTACCATCAGTTGGCCTGTCAGCTTGTTTGCCTTCATATTCCTTATGAGTCTACTGATTGACAGATATAGATTCATCATTGTCTTGGTTAGAATACGTCATGGATTTACTTCACCATTTTGTTCCTTTTTAAGAATGCATGATTGCATAAATCGTGGGTTATAATGAATCAACACTTTAGTTTTCTTTTAGAAATTCGTGCTTTGTTTTCACAGTCTTTGTAGCGTCTAGTAGTTTGGCAAATGTGCAGCGAATATGAGTATACAGGGTTCATTCCACCGTACACAATAGCAGCAAACAGCCGCCGTCTCCCGATGTCCAGTGGAGCCCGAGGCGGCCCCGGTGTGAGCTTACTGTCAGTGCCTGCCAACCCGATTGCATTCTCAACTTTATTCATACCCTCACTAACTTTGACATCGACTCCTTCCCCAACTCTAGCGTTTATTCAGAATTTTAATTCATCAACTTTCCTAAACGGGGGAATACAACTTTTGTTTATGATTTTTAAATTTAATTCTTTCAATAACGGGAGTAAGCGAAAGTAATTTGTTGCAAAATTTTTGCTTCTTGTTTTTATTTTTGAATCATGATTCTGTTTTGCCAACAAAAAGTAAGTCTGCGTTGTTCCCTAAACAAACTTAGTACTAAGTTTACAACGGAATTGATAAAAGGGGATTTTAGTTCCGTTGAAACAATTTTGTTTACTCGTATTAAATACACAGTGCAAGACAAGCTGCAAAACGCTAACCTAAACAAATGATTTTCGAAAGCTAACAAAGTATATGGAATTCGATGCGACCGTCACGTACGTCAATCTTATACGTTTTCGATTACGATAACGTTTCAAGAATGCATCTTGTGGTCACTGGTCTGATAGAAAACCTTTTAACGAAACTGACAGCTTTGATCATATGTATGAGGATGGATTATCTAGGGTTTTAAAAACTTCTTTACGCTTCACAAACTAGTGTTGACGAAAATAATAATTCCCCATTATTTCTTTATATTTATCTTTAGATAGTATAAAACAGCGTCGCTTTCCGCGTCTGTTTGTCTTTATATCCGCTAAGTCCTCCTAAACCACGCAACTGATTATGATGTGGTTTTTACTACCAGTTAGATAATTCTTCAGCGGCAGTAAATGGCTCATCATCACTGCATGAATGCACGAGGAAGGCGGCTATCAGAGAAGAGTGGCGGCGTGTTGTGAAGCTTGCCACCAACACCTGAAGTGATGACCACGACCACTCTGTCAAGAGTGATACCGACAAAGAAGAAGATAATTCTTCAGGAAAGGTTTTTATGTATAATAAATCCTGGTGTATGTACGGATGTTACAGAAACTTACATAATTATGCTAGGTTTTAATCACAAAGTTATGATTTAAATTATTACTAAGTTGATTGTATCACTCCATAATATTTGAATATTGCATTACTCTTGGAACTTACTTTTAGCAACTTTTGCTAACTAGCAGCATAAATTAAGTGTTATTTGACTAGAACATATTCTTATCAACATTGAAGATGCAATAAGTTCCGCTTCATGTAATTTCCGTTTCATTCTGTTAATGTACTTATACTTACAATACTAACAGCCATAACATCTGTCTAGATACACGGTTAAAAAGTTGTGCCTCTAGCGGGATTTGATCTCATAATCCTTAGCATAGTTGTCATGTTGCCGATGAACCTGACCTCCGTCCAACCATAGAGACATTATGTAAACCACAGACTGCTAGAACTCTCCCGGGACACTTACCGTCGGGCACATAAAGTGGGAACTATAAGGCCGGCTTCACAACTGCGCCATAAGCGAGCGATGGTCGCACTTCACTTGGCTTTACGTATTCGCGTATTTGGAATAATTCATACATAATCGCAATAGTGGACGGCTAAGAAATAAAAGCTAATAGCAAATACGCGTTATGGCATCATTGTCGGTTTTTGACGCTTCAAAAGAGCTAAATACGCAGTGAGGCCGTCTTCATGTGACTATATTAGAAATCATTCTGGATGACAAACTTATTTGACATTTGCTATTGGGGTCAGTATAGGTGGTTCGGTTCGAAATTTGAACCAACGTAAAACATTTAACAAATTGATGTCAATACGGTATATACCAACCATTAATACCAACCATTTTATCGAATTTTCACTTTATCGTTTTTATCGAATTTCATTTCATAGAACGCTATTTTCTGCTGAAACCATCTTAAACATTAATTACATAGGTAAGGTTAGGTTAGAATGACTACCAAAAACAATTAACTCATACGGCGAGAAATGCCTCTCGATCAAATGGAAATTTCGTTGTAAGGTGTTTCGATAAAAATAATAGGTGTACCCTTCACATACACATACCCATAACATAAGCTACGCCAAGTGTAGTAAGTATTTCCATGAAGTAAATATAACGGGTACTGCCCATTTCTCTGCTGGGTAGTGATTCCGCAAAAGCAAAGGTGAGCGAATGCAGGAGTGAATGTCCAAGCGGCGAGTTTAAGTAGTCCCGTCAGAGCGAGCAAAACACATTTTAGCCCGTGCATTCTCAATTAGGCAGCCTTATACGTTCGAGAAGCCATGCTGCCAAATTGAATACACGCGCTTAAATGTGTTTTGTTTTAAATGCGCTTTGACGGGACTACTTAAACTCGCCGCTTGGACATTCATTCCTGCGTTCGCTCACCTTTGCTTTTGAAAGAATCACTACCCTGGTCGCGTAGGTAGCCTAGCCACTTAGGTGGAGTCGATATTGGTTCCATTATATCCATTAGGTGGCGTCTATGATTTGTTTTAACCTCTTTGGAAACTTTTAAAGAATTTTCTTCATTGAAAAATGTGTGATATGAGTGCAGTAGTACGTGTTCGGGCTATTTGATTTTTGCTTTTTAACTCCAGAGTTGAAAGGAGATTTCGTACGATTGAATAAAGGATTCAAATGTAGAAGGTACATTCACGTAAGTTAGATTTAGTATAAAAAAACCAAGTACTTAAACTTACATTATAGGGTGTGCTAGAGGTTATTATAACATGGGTATGCAGTTCATTTTACGGCGAGTGTAAAGGATAGAGCACAGTTATATAATTCTGTCCTTTTCTCTTAGCGTAAATTGAACTGCATAGCTTTGTCATTATAACACCTCTGTATTTAGAGGCCAACCACCTGTATATAGATGATCTTTTACTATATCTAAAAAAACTGGGTCTAAGAAAAGTCTTGCGGCTTTCGAGATAATCGCAACTTACTGAATTTTCGATACTTCGAATCTTGTTTAAACATTTTCAATTCTATTTTCATGAGTTCAGGGTTAAACTTAACTGTTTTGTGTAATATTATTGGTTGCTGATTAGTTGCGCTGTAAAACGTTTATCTCAACTTTTAATAAACTTTACGAGTTATCTCGTTAAACCACGTTAAAGTTGCAATCTCAGACATACAGTTTTATCCTAGGTAGTGTTTTCAATTCAATTCGTCCTACTACTAAATATGTAAGTGGGTCAAATTTAAAAAAACAATTAAAATCTCATTCTGAAATATTTACACCCATCTGAACTACTCTCTGTTTGGCCTATTGGTTTACTAATAAAGAATTCCAATGCGCAATAAAGTTTAAATAAATAAATAAATAACAAATTGTACGTACATTCACGCAGCCATGTAACGTCAATTTGAGTAGTGGAGCGCGTTCATACATTGAAAACAATATAAATTCATATTTGGTACTCACTAAGCGTGTGTCAAATGGCAATATCAATGGTGTTATTTAAAACGAAAATACTGTTATTTGCGGCGCGAATTTATTTAACTTTGAGTGTTCGTGCCGAAGCGATAGATCGGGGGATCATGGGGCTGTAGAGTGAGTTGTGAATCAATACAGCAGGTAATTCAGGAATATTTCACTAACTTCCAAATGACACGCTGCTCTAAAACCGCTGAATGCATGTCTATTCCTTTGGCACGCTCTGTAGTCTAAACGGCTTGATTAACTTTAGCGTATGAGGTGTCGTTGATTCATCTTGGTTGTAGGAGTGACATAGGCCAGGCCATAATATTTTAATCAAAGTTATGAGAGTGGGGTTAGTCATTTTTAAAATGATACATATAAAATTACGTCCAGACGACATTATTAAAAATACAGTGGGGTTTTAATGCTTGTTTTGTAGCGAAGTTTTAAGAGCGTCGGTGGCCTAGTAGCTTAGGGGGTCGACTCGTGATCGTAAGGTACCGAGTTCGAACCCCCGCGGCCACCATATACCAATGAGTTTTTCTAACTTACGCGCTTTACCCGATGCTCTTACGGTGAAGGAAAAACATCGTGAGGAAACCTGCACATTCGAACAGCTGAGTGTGTAAGAGGGTAAGTGCACAAAAGATCCTAAAGGGTCGAAGTGTATCCGAAAGGGCCCATCTGGAAGATAAGGTAAGATGTGTAGCGAAAACCGAAAGAAAACGTTATACTTATCTACATAATACCAAAGACCTTAGACAAGATGCATTCGCCGTTCGTTATCGTTGTCTAAAATGTATAGGATTGACGTAAGCTGTCAGACGGTAGTTTTCTAAAATCGTTTACGTTAGTCGTTAATCGTCTAGCCTCACGGGAATATTAATAGATCCTTATATTATGTAAACGCTACTAATACTTTTTTATTCACGTAAGTTGTACAAAATATTAATGAACTATATGCCAATTTGGTTTATCCACAAATTATGCCATATTATTATTCAAATCTGAAATTCATAGACAAAACGAGACATCATAAACGCAAAAAACATTACCATTCTCCGTTGTGTCGCTATCGCATATCGGGGAGATAAGAACTATTGTCAAAAGGGAGACGCAAACGCAACAACAAAGCTACCGAAAATCGTTGAACGTTTTAAATAGCAATACAAGGGAGCCTTTTAAATGGTAATTCGATTGTACCCAGTTTGCAGCTTCAAAAGAGTGAAATATTCTTTTCAGGGGCCAGGCCGCCTCCGGAGAATTATTAATGGGAACGAAACTGTGAAACTTTCGCGCCTGCGAGTGTGACAAGAGCGAGGAGCGGATTGTTGACGGATTTTTAATAGAGAATATCAATAGAAAATATTAATAAAACAGAATAAGGACACGACGTTAGGACGTGTATGAGAATGATTGGACCGAAGTTATAAATGGTTATAGAAAGTGTGAAGGTGTAGAGGGAGCCCATGCGCAAAGGAAAAATAGAAGCATTCCATCAGATTAAATTAAAAATAAGAGGTCGGGAAAACATCAATTTCAAAAAGTCTTTTACTTAATTATAATGGTAATGATCGGCAATTCGAAAAGCGAAGGAGTCGCAATCAAAACCCTGTAATCAGGTTGCGTCACTTATCCTTTTTTTAATAAATAGCCTATAGCTTAGCTTTTCCGCACTAAGCGAAGTTTTGAATATACCTGGTAAACCTATATACGTTATACCTAATAATACCTATACATACATTAGAACACAGACAGAATGCTAATTTGTATCACACTCTAACGTATAACTAAAATTCTCGTCTGTCAAGATCCTGTCACTCAAATTGACGTTAAACGTTTTCGTTATAAATAAGTAGTAGGGTGTGACTTCAAAGTATAAGAAATATGTTTAAAAAATGAGTGACTGCTGAGTTTCTTGCGGCGTTTCTTCTCAGCAGTGGTCTCCTCTTGGGAAGCGCTGGTAGATTCTTGACGTGTAAAAGTGCCCGTGCGGACTACTTACTGAATAAATGTCTTTTATCTTCTTCTTCTGATTCACAACATGCATATTGCATAATTTACTAATTACAGCCGACTATTTGGATGATCCACCACTCTTATGGATTGCACCACAAACGCGTTCGAATGAGCAAACTCCGTCGCAGGGCGATGACGCGCGTGTGAGTCCAAACTCACGGTTTATTCTAGAAATGTACTCTTTACGAGCTGCGATAAATCTCGGCCGGCCCTCCAAGATCGCAGCCACAGACATTATTATTATACGGTACCTTTTATAGGATTTTGTAATACCTCTGTAGAGTCGTTTGAGTCAGTTGACAAAGTATTAGGAGTTGCAGTGTCTTTGTTTTGTTTTGGCGTTGGTACCTCTGAGTTTTGTAATCCATGAATACCAACGAGACTATTACGTCTACTGTCAAATTAATCATACAATCAGAAATTAGATTTCACTACTAGCTTTTCACCAAACTGCGCGAGGCATACGAGCAGTAGTGAGCGTGGAAAAAAAAACCAACTGGATAGTTTCATTTCATAACTGCATACCCGCTAAGCAGCATGTATATAATGTATGGTGGTAAGATAGATGAGGTAGTTACTATCAAAGAGAACATTCACCTTAAATGGATGATTTTGGAATTGCAAACGTCTAGTCGTGTGCTCTGGAGTGGAGACGACGAGAGGCCAAGTAGTGTAAGACGCCGTCGAGCTAGGTGGAGCCATGACATAGGAAAAGTGGCTAGCAGGGGTTGGAAACAAAAACCTCAAGACCTAGCTCAGTGGTGTGTCATGGAAGAGGCCCATGTATAGTATAGCAGTGGACGGAAGTGGGCTGATGATGGTGATACGTCTAATTGTCAATGGACCTTAAAGCCCAAATTCCACTTGCCTGTTTTGCCTTATTGACTCAAAAAAAGCCTAACACGGTGGATCTCTGGACGGCTAGTACAAGTTTTCCGCGAATTTCTTGTCATTATGTTACCTATAGGTATTTAGTTTTAGCAAACTTTGTATCCCCTCTCTATATCGGTGATCGCGATAAATACATGCCAAACAATGCATTTTAATTTCATTCCGCGGACCCCCAGCCCTTGCAATATAGTCTGCAACGAAAGAGACGCGCTAAGCGACAAGCGATAAAATGCAACGTGTGCTAGCCGTACTGGATAAATCTGAATAGAATGCTCGCGAGAGATGCGTGTGAGGTATGCGACTGAGAATGACGGGCGAGCGATATATCCGAGGGAGGTATGTGGGTAAGCAAGGGACAGGGAGTTTAAAGTTCACAACTCTGCACATCTTACTGACTCGTGAGTTAAGTACAGATACAGGAACTACAGGTTCAAGACAAGTAAGTCAGAACAGAACCTTAAAACATTGTGACACAATTTATTCTTTTTTAAGACATTTATTAGGTCACATTAATGTCGTAACTAATCATTTACAGCAATTTAATTAAGTTGTCTATGTACATTCGTAACGCAATCTAGTTCCGAGTGGAGAACTGAGGGTGAAGTCGCAAACAACGCCCCCAGCGTGCCATCGTTCCAAATTATATGCAAATAATTCTAACTGGGTGCAACGACTAACTGCCAGTACAGTACTTGGTTAGATTCAAAAGATCGAAAACAATGCGCTGCCTAACTACTAGAATTTGGGTCATACACATTTGAGTGAATTCAAAAGAAGTTCCAAAATGTAAAAGGGAATAGATACAATTGACTTCTATAGCTCCATTGAGTAGAACTTGGCAGGTTTACGTTAAGGTCTTTTCTCCAATAAGCTATGTAATCTTGCCATAACACCAGTAATTAGGAGCACCTACCTACTTACCTACCTACTGAGTACTGAGGTTGAAGTTCCTGGACAACTACTAAAGTGTCCAGTAAAGTAGGTAAGACAAAAAAATACAACAATTAAAATCAATGAAAAGAGACCATATGTAGTGCTAATGTTGCGAAACGGTTCCAGCTCAGTCGAGTGATTTTGAATTTAATGAAAAAGAAATTGTCACGAACGAGATAAGTGTTGCCAGGATGTATGCGGTAGAAAAAGCGTAAAAAATAGTTTTTCGTTTGATATTTTTGTAGAATTGCAGGTAAATTTACAAAAATTATAATAACCCCCCTGTAAACATATGAAATCGTAAGCGTGGAAAGAGGTTACAAGCCCAGAGGACCTAGATGAAACGCGAGATGTGTTACAACTATATTCACGACGACGAACAGGGATCGATTTTTGATCTATCCTATTAATGAATTCTAAAAGACCGTATTTTTGAATCTAATTTGTGATAAAAAATCTTACGCCTATTTTTATCAAATTTGAGTGCTTCCACTAAAATGAAAATGAGATTCTAAAAATCGACTCCTTAAATGTTACAATTTATATTTCCATAAAAAATATTTTTTGCATGGTATTTTGGCTAATTAGTAAAAGTTATAACATTGTACGTTTTTTTCCTTTTTATATAGGTTTAAAAAATAACGAAATTCTGCTTTGCAAATGTATAAAATTTTGCGAAGACACGCTTTGTGAAACGATTGTCAATATTTCAAAGGCAAATGACATTTACAAATGAGTTTTCACGGCACTTGTAGCAGCTAAGTGGTCGTTTCTCAACTGAGTTATTATGAAATAACTCTCCAATTTCAAGGAATTTTGTGAAACTAAAGTGTCTTGAATTATTTTCTTCATTGATGTCGCCGCCTCAAGTTAGTTGTCTTTAATTAAATATTTAATCCCCGCCTCGAATTAAGTGTAGACGCGGGCGCCTATTCTGGATTTACTATTCAAATAACTAAATAGATTCATTTAAATAGAACTGTATCAGGGACATTCTTTTACTAGGCTTATACTATTTGGTATGAGAGAACGAACATAATTATTTATTTAGACAAATAAATTATTATATACATTCATAAACGCATAGTAAACCTATTTTCGTTAAAGGATTTTAAGTGTTCTGTTAAATTCAAATGACATAATGACAGATAAGGACAGAGCATATTTCAAGCCCACTTAAGCTTTTGCGCGTTAATGAATAAGAGGGTTAGAAAACTTTAAAGACTTAAGAGTACTCCCAGCTTCGGTTGGTTATCGCTATCACACTTGCACTTGCAACTGATAGTATATTTGTCACTCGTGTGTCATAGAAAAACTTAGATTGGCAATCGCTATAAAGAAACTGTATTATGTATAGTTCGTTCATTTAAATAGTTTGCATGCTTTGATGTGCCGCAAAAATTGGTACAAAGAAGTCGCCGCGCCGTACACAAAACGGTGTCGGCGACTTCAAAGGGTTGATAATGCACTCTATTTGAACGAACGAACTATACTGTATATTGCTCTGTTGCATTTTTTGCTGATATAAAACTCATCACTTATTTTATATTTAGAATTTATGAATGTGTTAACACGGATATAAAATTTCTACAAAACTTTTAGTTAAATCTGCCTCCATTTGTAGAATAATCAACTCGCAAGAGCATTAACGTGCACCCATTAAAATGCAGACGAGAAATATTTTCATACGAGTTTGTTAATTAATACAAAAAGAATAAACAGTGTTCACGAGATTGGAATTTTATTTTTTAATATTATACTACCAACTAAATAGATTTTTGCACCAATATATGAAACTATTTGTGACGTCAAAAATTTCATTATCCTAAGAGACTTTTATTAATCTGATTTATTGCGTCAATATAACAAAACTCCATTATATATGGCACACAAATCAGTTTGATTGACGACTGTACATACATGTTGTACATATTATGTTGTTGTTATAGTAGCAGAAATTTAAAATAATTTTACTAGTAGTCATGTTAACTTACATAAGTATTTTTTGATTCATGCTGTCCTTGTTAGCATTTGCAGAATGTAATTTGTCTAGCCTACCGGGGCGCTACGCATACGGGGGGAAATCCGGTCTCTAAGAGAGCCGAGTCGCAACAATTTAAAAAGGCCTGAATACCAGTGTAAGTTCATTACGTATTTAGGTACAAGTTAATCAAGCGCTCTTTACAATCACATTTTTATTTATTATGGATTTTATTTATTTTAATACTTAATTGCACAAAAATAAAATAGTGCGCAAACGGCAAACTTAATGCTACCAGCATTCTCTACCAGTCAATCTTAAGGTGAAACAGAAAACAAAAAGTACAAAAGTAAAGTAAAAGTCGGATTTAAATCGGGTTCAGCTAGCATTGTACTGACAAGAAACCTCTCAAATTTTTAAAGTTACTTATGAGAAATGAGAAAATAAGAAGGAATATTTTTCATTCCTTTCGAAATTTTCAGATAATGTTCTTAGTAATTGTTTTCCAAACTTCTGGGAATATTCTGCAACTTGTACTTTGCTAGGCTCAGCTGAAAACCAGCGCTGTGACTCTGGCTGCAGCACGTGTTGAGTTGAATCCTAATTGGTTTTACACTGCAGCGCAACGTCTCTTTCTTGTTTTCTGCCATCTTTTGTTACTCGTATGTCCTTTCTTATAGAAAAGTTACATTTGTTGTGCGCAAAGTGTTTGTCACATAAATGTCGGGTCTATATTGGAATCCCTAATCGGCATTATTTTGTCCGAATTTTCGTTTATCCTAAAGCCATTTCCGCCTATAGGTATATTTTTTATCAGATCGGGGACGTATTAAGAAAGGGCCAGGTCGGGAGACCCTAAACCGACGCACGTGTATGAAGAGACTTACGAGTGTGCAGGAAGCGAGGGAAGTTTGTCTGGATTGCAGCAAATGGAAGGAAGTGGTGTCCGCCTACCCTTACGGGAAGGAGGCGTGATTGCATTAATGAGTTTGTATGTATTTTTTTTGTGTTGTTTTAACACAACCACCTAACCTAACCACAGGTATTTTTGGAAAACTTAAAAAGTTGCTTGACTCAGCTGAAAACAAGTTTATGACAAACATTAATTCGGACAAATGATGCGTTAGGACTAACATGGAATTCCGACAGACACCCATAAATGTCGTATCGTTTGAAATTCGAGAAAAACTACTGTTTGTACAATTTCAATGTCGTCAGTTCAGTGTTGAGATCGCCGCGCTTCCCAGAATCGGGCTTGGACCCGGGCGGGCGAATGTTTGCCAACTTACGGAACTCGGCACTAATTTGTCAACCCTCATTAAGTTATCTTCCCCGCGTTCCGTGAGATTTTAATTCCCTTTGTCTCTCTTACTGCACGTTAGTTGCAAAAAGGTTTTTCGTGTCGCGTATGATAGGGTTGTAGTGTGACCGAAATAAATGTGCTTTCTGGTGTATGTAAGAGCTTTTGCGTCGTTATAATTTGTTATTTTTGGCCAATTAAGCATGTGAGTGCGGACATTTTTCAAGACCTAAACTGGACGGGGTTTGAAATAGGTCTTGTGATATACGGTTTTTGCCGTTTGTTTATTAATTTGGTGGCTGTTATAAATCATGCGACATCTGTGCTCTTTCGGAAATTTAAGACTTTTGAATTGGGAGGTCTAAATGGAAACTCCTGGTGAATTTGATACTTGACTTACTAGTTTGGACTTGGACAAGAAACTTCAGATTTATTTTTTAATGCGTTCCTATGGTATATTTATGCGCCGAAGGGGGGTAATGTTTTGGACTTGTATTTGTATATGGAACGGATGGCACGATTCGATAAACGAGGTGTCGTTACATTCATCTTAGCGTTACGGGTGTCACTGGGAAGGCACTTAAATAATTTTCCAAAAAAAAATTAATATTGCGGATTTAAAATATATAACATGATAAGATAAGATAAAAAATATAAAAAAACATTTATTCAGTAAGTAGGGGACACCCAGCAGTCAGTCATTTTTTAAACTCATTTCATATTACAATATGGCACTACTTGGTCCAGTATTACATAAAGCTATAAATATTAAATTAAATATAATATCAAATAACACGCGTACCCATAGTTCCGCAGGAAAACATGCCAAAAATCTTACAAGAGAGATAGAGGGAGAAAAAGGTAAATAACACCTACTTATCTATATATATAAAAGGCTAAACTGACTGACTGATGTATCAACGCACAGCCGAAACTACTGTACCTAGAAACTTGAAATTTGGTAGAGGGGTTCCTTTCATGATGTAAGTGAGCACTAAGAAAGGATTTTCCGAAAATCGACCCCCAACGGGAAAAAATGGGGGGAGTAGCGGGAAACTAATTCTACGCGTACGAAGTCGCGGGCATCCTCTAGTCTGTATATAAAAAGGATGGATATTTAATATACATAGACGACCATATAAAACATTTGATTTGGTTTTTAAAACGTACTCATTTTTCAACATTTTGCAAATCGCGAATGTTTTCATATTTACTATCATGAAACATTCCAGACATGTAGAAATAGCTACACAAAAATAACTGAGTCACGTTGTACAGTCAACACCATAAATAAGTGATCATTCATGTACCTTGTCGCTTTCAATCGTTTCACGATTTTGTATAACATTTCAAACACGACGTTAAAGTGACAAGGTACATAATCTGTCGTCAACTTACGTCAATCCCATACATTTTGACCCCCTCATTCATTTCATGAGCAAGATCAAGGTATTCACAACAAATAAGCGTAGGGTAGAAGTACCGGTATTGGCCATCTTTCCGCCGTTTTTGGCCACTCTAAGTTTTAACTAATATCTACATTACTATCTTTAAATTAATCTTCAGTCTTAATTATTTATGAATTTTATTTTTAATTTTGCAGTATTTTTCATGCTCATTTCAACCTTAAATGTCCGAAAAGGGTACAGTGGCAACAAACGGTACCTCTACCCTATGGAGCCTAAGAATGCACAACAGTAATACATATGGAACTCGGAAGTTTGCACTGGCTGTAAGAAAGTTGCCCGAACTCAGAGTAACAAGTATGATGCCGCGTCTTTTGCATGCGAAGTACTGAGACGTGCAATTTGTCTGAATTTACTGTGTGGCGAGAGTCAGAAACTAGCAAGGTACAATGAATTATTTCAATAATCTTACCTTACTTGGTATGAATTTAATAGTTTGCTTTATAAGCACATTTATAGGTATTGTTATATAGAGCACGTTAATTCCTTGAGTAATTTCTGAGGTATTTTTGAAATGGATTTTATTGTACAAATTATTGTAAATGCTGCATTTAACTTTTTAACGTTTTTCAGCGGACATTGTTAGCAAAACAAATGAATATCAGGAGACTATCTCACAAACATTGACTTAGACCTAAATTTAGTTCTAGGCTTGTGATATGGGTACTAACTAGACAAGATCCAAGACTAAAGGTAGTCGCGCTCATCACATAAATATTTTCCAATACCAGGAATCGAACCCAGGACCGCTAGCTTCATAGGCAGAGTCACTACCAATAAGGATAACTTCGTCGTCGATTATAATGATATTCAGGTTTGTAAAGTATTATTACAATATAAATTGCATTGCACTTTAAAATGTACTCAATACTCAATATTTTATTGCAATCATAATGTTTACAAAGATGGAAATATAATAAATAATAAATGTCTCAATTATGAACCCTGTTGGGCACAGCAACAACTAAACAACTGAATTACATTGTGATCTGCAAAATGAATAAATAATAATAAGTAACAGAATACATGTTTTTTAGAATTAACCTAGTTCAACAATAGCGCTGTTACTGGGTTTATAGCTTTTGTCTACTGAAATTATTTTTAGTCATAAAGTGTTTTAACTTACAATAATCACAATTCATAACGTATTTTTTTAAATAACTATTACTTAGTCAGGTTTTTTTTTATCAAACCTCACCTAACCTTGTTACGATGACACGATGTTAGATATCTTAGAAATTCTGAAAAGTTTACGGTAGTGATATAAACATTATGACTGCTAATTACGTAAACAAAAACATTACGACCAAAAAAAATGGACCATTCCTTTTATTGATCAGAAACTTCTGTTCCAAAATCTCAATAATTACCCAAACCAACAACTTTGAAAAAATCATATACCCCACGTCAATCAGTCAATCAATACCCTAATATTTTACTAATATACCACCTCATCGATTCGCTCGCACCATCCCTTCTAACCATGTAATGATTTACATTCCATTTTATACCTACTTGACAGTATACATTGTTCTGCTCTCACACCAACCCTTTTTCCCTGTCACTCGCATTTATGATAATGCTGGCGCGCCGAGACGTGTCGCCGAGGATTAGTCATGCGGTGCGATTTTTCGAATCCACCCCCTTCTACGAAATTACATCCCTTAGGACATAACAGTATAACGCAAGGTGAATGAAACATTAAAAGAGATAAACCGGGCAACTGAGCACTAGGGCGGGCTATTTATTCTACGTAACCACATTTTGCGGTCACAGCCTAACAGCGCGTTCCATATAGCGCTTTTTTAGGGTTCTATAGTCAACAAGGAACCCTTATAGTTTCGCCATGTCCATCTGTCTGTTTGTCCGCGGTTTAACTTAGGGATTCTTGGTACTATAAAGCTGTAATTTGGCATAGTCGTACATTTAAATTACGCCGACAAAGTTGTAAAATAACATCACGTTTTTTCGGGTACTTCCCAAATTCCCATAGATGCAAAGCAAAAGCAAAATAATTTTTTACACCATAACATCGAGTGAGGTATCATTGTGAAAAATATTATATTTTTTTTAATTCGGCGTACCGTTTAGCAAATATTGAACTCTACAGTGTAATTTTCGCTAGAGTTACGTGTCCCAAAAATAGCCAAAACTGAATGTTAGAAATATATTAAATTAAAGCACATATTATAACGCACTTTGAAAAAAAAAAAACACGATACTTATGTAAACTTGATTGTTTCCTGAGCTACATACAGCTAAAGTGTTTGCTAAAAGTCGTCTGAGACAACACCTACTAACTTTTAATAGAAAATAAATTGATACTTGCTGTGTATAGTAACGGCCACGGAGCCCTACACTGAGCAACGTCCGACAAGCAGCCCGGTTTTTATTTAATGCGCACGTTCTAAGGGCAGACTACAAACTGGTGATATTTTAAAGACGAAGTTACTTTTCTGGTACACGCGTAGGCTTTCAACAAAATAAGCGTAATAAAAATAAAGTGTAAAAAACATGAGGTTTCGCGAGCGCCGTCCCAATCCTTTTACGCTTGTCGATAATGTGATTTAAGTAAATCAGCCAATTTCAATAAGTGCTGCCTCGGAACAAATCTACGCTTATTCACCGAGACCATAAATCCAGAAGACGGGACACCAGACGTATCCCGATTGACATCGTAAATATTCCTCACCCGGTTTCCTATCGGCAAATTACAATAAATTCCACGATGTGATAGCCCTGGGAAGGTTCTATTGTTCCAACGAAAAACCTATGTCCTAATAAAATGAAATTTAGGACGGACCTATTGATTTGTCACTGAAATTACCCTTTCGAATATTGCTGAACGGTTGGGTTGTCGGAGGAGATCTTGGGAAGGTAAATGTTTGATTAAAGCGCTTACAAGCTTACCTTATTACCTACTATTAATTATATCGCAGGGTCTATCGCACCTGAAATAGTACAAACTACCGAGAATTAAGCCTTACGGCTTTTTCTAAGCTCTATTCAACCTAGCCTGTGACAATTGAAATTGCCAAAGATGTAAACAAATTAGTACTGTTTGACACATAACCTCAAGCGTGTTTTTGTTTAAAATATCGTAAATTAATAGTTATTTAATCTTAAACTTAATGTGAAAGTAAAGATCAAGTGTATAAATCACTGCTAAGACTTCACTTGATCTTTAAACGCACGTGATTATCGAGTGATAATGGTAAAATGGTTCGTTTGCTTGTGTTTACATCTTTGGCAATTTCAATTGGCACAGACTATATTTAAGTAATAGTATACTTTGTCACATTCTGTCGAATTCAGATTTATCAATGGTAAACACTAACTTACTATACGTATAGTTAGCTACCTAGCTTAATGTGCGGCTTAGATCATGGCATCAAAAAAAATTTGACAATAAAATCAACGTAAAGAAAACGTTTTAAGTTTAAACAGCAACATCTAATGGATAGCAGAGTAAAAGACAGCGCCATTTGCCGTCTAGTAACATTTCTCATTTCAGTACATAAAATATTTTTGTTTTTTCTTGTAGAGAACGGGATAAAGAGTATGTATTCAATCTCCATCCCCAAGTAAAAGGCAACATACATAAGTAGGTACGCACCCATTGGGTAGGTACCCATCATTTTATAGAATTTCACTCCATCAAACGCTATTTTCTGCTGAAAGCATGACATTTTCAGGATATCTTATAAACATCTAACCTGTTAGACTTGAGACTACCGAAAAAAAAATTAAGCGGCGAGAAATACTTTTCGATGAAATGAAAATCCTGCCTAATGGTACGTTCGTTGAAAGGTGTTTCGATAAAATAATAGGTACCCAAGTAGGGTGGTGGAACCAGTAATGAACAGGAACACAATTATGGACACTTGATTCTTATTTTACAGAAGACAAGGGTTATTAATTTGTTTTGCAAATTTAGGACCGTATGAAATTTGAATTAAGAGTGAAGTGTCCATTACCTGCCTGTCAGCATTGGTGCCGTCACCATACGTGCAAATGTTCAAGTATACATGTCGATCAATTTATATATTAATGAAATTAAATATCAATGTCACATTCTGATATTGCTGTGGTTATATTCCTCCTCCATTCCTGTATTAGTTAGAACCATGTTCATATTTACCGTCTCCTCAGCATGCCGCTAACGAGCTCTCAACGTAAGTAGTTATGTGAATTCCAAGGTACTATTGTCCGTTGTTCGGCACCACTCATTAATTGTGAAATATTCCAACGCAAAGTTATTAATTAACCTTCGGGGACAACAGTACCTATCTGTGGTTGGGATGAAACTTGTTTATGACCCTTATAATTATTAGATGGACTTTACTCTGTGTGTCGTGATGTCATTCACCCTAAGAGATGTTTCACACACACATCAAAAATGTCCGGTAATTTTTTCTCTTGAGAATTAAATTTTCAACTAGATTGGTGAATTATTAACCGGTGAGTTGAAGTTATCCGTTCAGAGGGTAGAAACAAGATTTTAGAGCGTGCATTCTCAATTAGTTAGCTCAAAATTTATAAGATCAGCTCGTTCGCTTATTAGATCGATAACCGTTTTTAAGAGTATAAAACGTCATGGATAAAAAAAATCCTTACATTATTTGGATCTTTACAATGCACTGCATCAAAAATATCAACATAATGTAGCGATATTTTTTATCCCCGGACGTTTTTGTGTTGTTCAATCAAAATAGTATAAATATTTCTACTTTGTCGTTGTATAACGTTTAAGAGGTTTCTCAAGAAACGATCCTGACATTTTATAAAACAAAGACTAGATATTTTCCAGTTCCGGGGGAATCTTTAAAAAATAACTCCATCGAGTAACAAATCCCTCTGACCTCCGCGAGCTTACGCGCGCTCGGA
Source organism: Acleris cristana (assembly GCA_948252455.1). NCBI lineage: Eukaryota > Metazoa > Arthropoda > Insecta > Lepidoptera > Tortricidae > Acleris > Acleris cristana. The sequence goes on from OX411778.1 coordinate 14,648,763, forward strand.
TACCTCGTCACCCGCCGTGATTGCGACTTCCATTTGATGAATGACTTCACTTTTCATATCCCTGGTAAAAAAATCACTAATGCAAAACAAACTCAAAGAGTTTAACGCGCAACGTTGAAATTTCAAGTGTTACAACTTGGCGCTTAAGTTCTTATTGGACGGTTTAACGAAAAGGTCCTACGTAACCCGACAGTTTTAGGGAAGTCGCTCTTACAACAGTGTCTACACTAATTAAATGTTGAACAGACATTCGCGGGATTACACGGCAAGTTGCCGCCATGTTCCGAGGTGCGAACGGGTAGGTTCGTAAACGAACTTTTCTAATTACTTTTATGTGGGGCTTCACACGTCGGCCGAAGGTTTGCCCGTTGCGGGCTAAACATCGTTATCACTTTAGTTAGTTTTACTTACCAGCTTCTGGCTTTTCGAACTTGACTCTTTTCTATGACGACCGGGTACTTTATGGCTTGACAAGCGTTTGTTGGGATAGTTTTGTGGGTTTAGAATTTTGTTATCCAGACGATACGTTGACGGTTTTAGGCGTAAACATGTTCAAGTTCCTTCTAGACTTTCTTACAAAAAAAATGTGATTGTTATTATTTATTATGTTTTTTAGTAGGGTTACTTTGGCTTAAAAGTAGGACAAAGATGGGGATAATGTAAGATTCTTTATTGTGGCTTTGTTATCAATCTAACTATGAGAGTTAATGAGTTCAAACACGGTTGGGCTACGTTTGACGTACTGGAGGTCTTTTAAATGTTTTCTAAATTCATTATTGTTCGAATTTAAGGCACCATAAAGACGTCAATAAAAAAAAAACAGGGGCAATATCACACCAATTGCCCTAGCCCCAAACTAAGCTCTAGGCTTATAGGCTAGGGTACTAGACAACGATATAAATACTTATACTTATAGAGAAATATATACTTAAAATACATAGAAAACATCCATGACTCAGGAACAAATACTCGCGCTCATCACACAAATATCTGCCCTTACCGGGATTTGAACCCAGGACCGCTAGCTTCGTAGGTAGGCAGGGTCACTACCAACTAGGCCGACGCGTCGTCTAATACGTCGTCGTCGTCGCGGCGTTGAGTTTATATAATTATGTGTTTTCACAACGATAACATCGCCACATTCCTTTGTAAAATACATCGTAAAAAATCTACTTTACCTGAACAAAAGAAAGGTCCGTTTTGGCCATTAAAATCTTTTTGCAACGCTTGTAGTTAAATATGAATGTGTTTGTGTCCATAAAAAGGGGTGAACATTAACGAGTTCTGTCCCGCGGCCGCAGTAGTGTTCGTCGGGGGAGGCCATTAAAAAGTTCCCGTTACCATCGGCCACATGCTTATATTGGGACTATCTAATTATAAATTTAATAACATTGTGTAACGAGCTGATAGGCGGTAAAGTTAATTATTATTTATTACAGCTGAGCTGCTTTAACAATTGTTTTCTGTTGAACTAGCCAATGGGCTGTCGATAAAATAATTTAACTCGTTAATTCATTCGGGAAAATGAGTGTTTATTTAAACTTAAGGTACGTTCGATTACCAGTTCTTAATTACAATTATTATCAGATTAATACAATTAAAAGTTAATACTAGACTTTTTTTTTCTAGCCTATATGCGTGTCCCTCTGCTGGGCAAAGGCCTCTCCCCTTGATTTCCATGAGTCCCTGTTAGGTGCCTCTTCCGGTCAGTTGCTGAGGAAAGCGTCCAAGTCGTCCCGCCAAACTAAACTTACCTATTTAAATTAAAATAAAACTACGCTGCTCAAATATTAAAGATGTAAATAATAATCACATTATTAATAATTACACTATTAATTATTACCTTGACGTTTCAATAGTATTGCTACGACGGTCCCTGAGCGCTGGACCCGTAATAGTCGATTTTATCGTGTTGGATATAGCATCCATCACTCTCGCTTGCTTGGAACGAAATGTTATGTGTGAATATCGTTAAAGTTTAAATAATCTGATCACTATATTATTGAATTTTTGTTACGGAATTACTTTTTACCATACAAATGAGGGTTTCAGTTCAAACATTCAGATACAGTAGACAGAGAGACAGATTCGAAATTATTAACATGAGTAATAGAAATGCAAGGTTCCAATCAAGACGGCCTTCTATAACATGGGCCAATTGAAATTGGCAAAGATGTAAACATAACCATATGAACCAATTTACCATTATTACTCGATAGTCGCCTAATTTTAAAGATCAAGTGAGGTCTTAGCAATGATTTATACACTTCCACATTAAGTTTAAGGTGAAATAACTTTTAATTGTACGTTATTTTAAGTAAAAACACGTTCGATGAATATTTGAGGTTATGTGTCAAACAGTACTAAGTAATTTGTTTACATCTTTGGCAATTTCAATTAACACAGACTATACATTGATCATAAAAACTCACACAAGTTTATCATTATCATAAAGTCTTTATTACTTAATGCTAAAAAGCATTCATAATAGCTTGATATTAGTAAAATTTGATTAAGGGTTAAAGTAATAAACATTATTACTCAAAATTCCGGCAGTGTTCACCTGCCAAAGTATCTTTCACCCCGTATTTAATTAGCATCATTGTTGCTATTAATTTATTTGAAACATTCCGTTACATTCAAAACGACACCGTAATTAAATTGGTTTTCTCTTTTTATTAATTAATTATCCGTCAATTTTCACGTTGGCTGGCTGGCAGGTTTGTAAGGTTTCTGATGTTTAGACGGAAGGAGGTCACTTGTCTGAACTAGCTACCTAGGAAACAAACGAGTATTTATATCAAAACGTCTAGGCATTATACAGGTAAATCCTTACATTTTTTCATATTTTGCAATGTACTGCGTTGCGATATACTTATTGTAAAATATCAAAATAATGTAAAGGATATTTTTTATTCCTGGAATTTTTTGATGTGCGGAGTATTCGTGATGGGTAAAATAATTAATAAATTGTATTTTTAACTCTTTTTATCATAATGAATGATTTTTATAGGTTGCAGGATCAAGGTAAATACATCCCCTAAGGATTGCCATAAAATCCTGGAAATATTCAGCCGTAGCCAAGATGCAAAAGCTATTGAAGTTTTTCTTTTCTACCACTCAAAATGTATGGGATGATATTATCTTGCATGGCGATAAACAACGTGGTTAATTGTCATCCCATACATTTTGAGTGATAAAAAAGAAAAACGTCAGTAGAGTTTAGATCTTGGCTAGGGCCTTAGAGGTACATAAAACGGGAGCCAACCAAAAGAGATTTTCTCTTGCTTATATCAGCTGTTTTTTTGTATGAGCATTAATACTCTACTGTGTTTTGTTTTATTGATATTATTTTTCTTTTAAGTCTTACTAATGCATTTTGTTTAGTGTATTTTTGTGCTTAGTATTTGTTGTGTCAAATGAGGTACTCAGGGTAGCATCTGAATTTAATAGTCCTTATTTACAAACTACTGTACGTAATTGTCTTCATCATTTCAGCCGAAAGACGTCCACTGCTGGACATAGGCCTCCCCCAAGGTAAACCACGAGGACCGGTCCTTCGCTATTTGCATCCATCGGTTTTCCGCACCTCTATGTAAGTTTCTGTGTTAGCTTCTAAATAAATAAACTACTCTCCTAATGATATAAATGGCTATGACATAAGTTATTAATCAAAGCTGGTAACTGTAGCAAGTTCTTTTGTGATTTAACATTCATCTTAGTTGATGTTTATTATATAATTTTTTAACAATTACCCGTTTCTCCCCCTATTTTTCATGTTTTAGGTCAAATGTAGAAGAAAATGCGGTTTGGGCTGTGCATTGTTTTTCGGTCAGTCGGTCATGAAAGAATTTAATATGTATCATGTAAGAAGCAGCCTATTTTTAGTAAAGCACATTTGCTGCACGATAAGGCTATGCTTACGGCCCTTGGTTAATAATTTAAGTGGAAAAAGTTTCACCGCCGAACTGGAAATGCAGTAGATTTCAATCAAACTTCAAATAACATAGAATTTAAACAGTAATTTCCTCGTTTGCAATGCCGTGATAGCAGAATTTATCGCGGTAGATTTGCAAATATTAGTTTTGGAAATTGCAAAGGAATTTCTTTACTGGTTGTAGGATTAATTTGCAAGGATTATGCAAAATAATAAGTTGACCAAAGTAAAATTGAGGTAGGAAAATGGGGACTAAATATACTGTCTGCCATAATTATTACTAGTCATAATGTGTTTAGGTCATAATCATCGCAAGTCATAAACGTATTTTGTTAAGAAACTGTTACTTTTTCAGGATTTTTATAAATTAAACCTAACCTAACCTAGCCTTGTCTTCACGTTAGATATTTCAGAAATTCTGAAAAGTTTACAGTAACAGCGACATAAAAAATAATGACTATCTATAATTATGTAACCAATGACATTATGACGCACTATTGTATTCGGGTGAACCTGTAAAGATAGTAGCTAAAATGAAATAATAAAATAAATATATAAATAAATAAAGGACCAAAAAAATATGGGAAACAAAAGGCTTCCAGGAAAATGTTATCATAAAATGTGTCATGTAAATGACAATATCTGGACCGTTTAATTCGCATGGATATCATTTATTTTTTGTTATGTTTACTCGTAAGTTACGGGTTTGTAGTGAAGTAGATGTAATGCTGTTTGTTTGTCCGTCAAACGTTCCTTTCTTGTAGGATATGGATCTCTATTTTAAAAGCGAACTTATATGAGAAGAAAAGTGGAAAGTTGTACTCGCAGTGCAATGATAAGAAAAGTTTATAAATTTAACCAGGAGAAAAATAAATTTAATTAACTTGATCTAACTAAAATAGGAAAACTTTGTAATTTATCCAATATTTCAGCGCCAAAAGTAATTAAAACCATTTCGAAATCTATCATAAAAAATTCGAGGACAATAAGAAAGTTGGCAAGAATTGCCTCCGCTCGCTGAAATTGTAACCAGAAATGGAATGCAAATATTGGAGCCGGCAGCGATGCAGTAAAAGAGGGGTAGGTATAGAAGCTTTTTATGCAGCGACACGCTCCATCTAGGCGCCGGTCGTACACACTATATGACTACGCGGTAGTATTCTTTAACAGCTATTAGAGAGTTCATTGAGGAGAATTAGGTATGTCGTACCAGGCTATTGTCCTCGTATTCAGGTTCGGTGAGGGTGGTAATCGAATGCAAAGAATCGCTGGGTTTTTATTCTCTGGGTTGGTGACTCCCACATAACCACCATAGCGGTCCGGAAATACCACCGCACGCTGCATGCATTCTTCACGCTGAAAAGTTTGGACGAATTTGATTAAAAATTATAATCGAGATGGGTTTTATCCTGGACTACCATATAATATCTACCTTTTATTCTGAAATAAATCACTATTCCCGTGGGATGGCCAAAATACTCATTCTACGCAAATAAAGTTGCGGGCTAATGGCTGATTTACATTGGTTTAGTAAAAGCATGCCAGTAGAAGTACATTGAAGAGTTGGTTTTCACGTTTGAGGCGAGAGCTATTGTAACGACGCAATGTACTTCTACTGGCATGCTTTTACTAAACCAATGTAAATCAGCCATTAAGCTAACGCCTCTCCCTAATAGAACATGAATCTGGTTCGACGTAGACATTTTCGGTGTCCTCAACGCTATGGAATAGCAGGGCTGTTCACGGGTTTATGGTGGATACTGCGTGCGTGATTGGGTTTCTAATTGGCAGACTAGCCAGACTTTATTTAGCCAAGCTAAAACGATTTTACACGAGATGATTCTACGATTTAAGCGGTGTTTGTATTTAAAAAACCGGTCAAGTGCGGGTCGGACTCGCGCACCGAGGGTTCCAGATTTAAGATAACATGCTTGGTAACCACAAAAGAAAATTCTCATTTTGTTATGAACTTTATTTTTTATGCAATAAGGCCCATTTTGACTTGGGTAAATTTTAATACAGATTTTTAAAGTTTTTTTATTATTTCTATAAAAGTGAACACTTCATTTTATTTTTCCCATAAAATGTAAGTAATTGTATACGTCAGGATTTTTTCAGATTTTTTTGATTAATATAAACTTCGGAGATAAGGGTGGAGGGAACGGTCATTTTTTTGTACATTTTTGGCTATAAATCAAAAAGTATAATCGTTATCATATTTACGTTAGTGGTGGTAGCACCGTGTATTGCTACCCCCATCTTATCTTATAACCACTCACCAAGCAGCACTGCAGTGTTAGCACTATTGCGTTCAGGTGTGGGGATAAGATAGCCGGTGAAATAACTATCATAGATGCATTCCATCTAGTCTTCAGGGCTGGCAACGCGGTTGCAGTCTTAAGATTGTAGTCTTGTGTCTATGAGTCACAGATCCCACTTACGACTACCATCAGGTGGCTTGTGTGCTCGCTTTCCTCCTCCATACCTTAAAAAAAAAGTGGCCATCGCATGCTAATGAAGCAAGTAACTCTAAATGTCACAGTACCTACATGGACATTTAAGCATCCTCATGAAAGTTGAACAGCACTGCACATGATAAAAATAAAAACGTACAAAGCGATCAAAAACTGTGCCAGTGTCAACCATAAAATGTTCAGCTATCCCGAATATTCAGAATTTTACTTTAAAACGACAAAATAGACAAAAAGACAGATCAATCAGCAACCAGTGCAATACGCTCGCAACCTGCGTCGTCAAATATTTCGACACGTCAAAAAATCAAACACGGATTTTCAACATTCATCACATTACATCCGCACACCGAAGCCGGCGTCACATAAAAAAAAATGTGGAACTCGTTACAATAAAATCATACACGGTTATTCAATTTGCCTGTAAATTTCAATTGGAGAAAATTCCCCATGAAAAGATATGAGCTACAAATCGCAACCCGTGTCTCAAGACCGCCACATGTCCGTGGATTTATACTTATACCGTCTAAAAGAAAATGTCTTCAGCGAACGCTTTTATTGAAATTGGCCACATTACCATAATAATATTAGAGGGATTGGCAGCCATCGGTGAAGTGTAAAATCTTAGTATACCACCCAATGTTCCCTTTGAGAAATACTGCAATCTACATACATTATTCCTCGCGCGCCATTACAGGGTTTCTTTTATTACCCTTTCTTTTCTTAAGGAGCTTTATTTAGGGTTATTTTACAAGTTTAGAAATTATCAGTATACCAACATGCTGTTTATAAAGTCTGCTTTGATAAGAAAACAAACAACCGGGTTTTGGAACACGTTATATTAAGTTACAACTTGCGACTTTGCTATTATGCAGGGATTCTAAATGCGACGTCCAATATCAGCGTCGGTTACTGTACATCGTGGAAAAGGCCACCATACTATATTTCTGTAGTAATTATCATGACGGTGTACAATAAATATTAATTTACTAGTACAGTCACTTTTGCTTACAGAATGTGCATTGTTGGGAATTCACAGTTTTTATTAAACAAACTTCGTCCTTTTTTGAAGTCGGTTAAAAAGGAAAATAAACAGGCGGGTCACCTAATGGTAAATGATCATTGCAGAAAAGGAAAGATTCGTTTTTGAAGGTCCCTAAGTCGTATTGGTTCAAATGAAATCGCCTTAAGAGCTATTCACTCATATCCCACCCGTATAGGGGACAGGGTTTTAGTCTCTGATGTAAGTTTTTAGGGTTCCGTAGCCAAAGGGTAAAAACGGGACCCTATTACTAAGACTCCTCTGTCCGTCTGTCCATCTGTCTATCTGTCTGTCACCAGTGGCCTGTTTTATAAAACTACAAATTACAATTTATAGGTTAGGTACAAGTTTAGCCGTTAGGCATTAAGTGCCCGTTTCACAATCGACAAGTAAATTTATGTGCCGGTTAACGTTAGCTCTCTCCTTGTCTATTTTCAAGTGTAAGAAAAGGAAAGGGCTAAATTTATGTGTCAGATATGCTTTACTTGACGATTGTGAAACAGGCCCTAATGCCCGGTTCCTATATTCATAAAACGAATCGTTTTCCTTACGTCTCGTTAAAATTTGACATTTGCTACGTACAAAATGTGTCAAATTTTAACGAGACGTAATGAAAACCATTCGTTTCTTGAATTTAGGAACCGGGCATAAGTCAAATATTGCAATAGAGATAAAATAAATGAATAAATAAGTAAACTTACTGTTGGAATATCTAGACTGTTCGCCGGGTGTATCGTTCTCCACTGTCACATCTCCCGACTCATTTTATGGAAACTTTTTACGAGTGCTCGTTATTGTGATTACGTGTAAACGATTTTCTTTTTATTAGCTTTAAGAAGTTGTTTTTAAGCGACTAGTATATATCAGTGAAGTGCTAGGAAACTATGAGGAAAATTGAGTTTTTTTGTTATTTATGTTTTTTAATCTGATTAAAAATAGAGATGTTTGACTTGAGATCCGCTTGGACATTCGGTGTAGAAGAAGGCAAAAAGAAATATAATATGTAGAAACACATACATACATATTTAAGCACTATCCTCTTCCTACGGGCCTAGTATAATGGCTGCGTTTAATTCCTGACAAAATGTGGATAAAGCATCCGTCACCCTCGTACAAGATTATATGTGTCAGAAAGTGACGGAGTTTTACCCTTTTTGTCACGCGAAAAACGCAGCCATTGTAGGCCCCTTGGACAGTGAAGTACAAAGAAAAGCAGCATCTGATACGCCCCTATGATTTATGTACAGGTACAGCCTACGAGTATGATACTTGCACGTTTTTTCCGGACCTCTGAGGGCCCTGGCAAGATGCACTACGTTGACTAGCGTTTCTATTCGTTTCGTTTTTAAACCAATCGCGTCACTGGTAGATGAAGTGATACGAAAAGTCACGTGATCTATCAGTGATGCGATTGGTTTAAAAATGCAACGAATAGAAACGTTAGTTAGCGTAGTCCATCTTGGCAGGGCCCTCTGTACCCTTGCCATGAGTTACAATTAACGTACAGTCTGTGAGCACTTAGAAGATGCTTCGGGTTTGTACTTCTCTCTCACTCACTCTTAATAAGAGCGTATGAGAGCGAGTGAGAGACAAGTACAAACCCGAAGCATCTTCTAAGTGCTATCGCACTGTACTTGCTAGCGCGTCGAATGCGCTGTCCCTCGCAGACAGACATTGCAGTATTTTTATAAAGTGCGTCTTGTAGAGTATTTGACTCGCTAGCGAGTATAGTAATTGTAACTCATGGTGAGGGTACAGATTTATTAAAAAATCGTCTAAATTACAAAACGCTAAAGTAAGCGATTTTCGAAAACTAGCACTTGATTGAATTGAAGCGACCGAGGTAAATAAACCGTCAGCTTACGTAAATTCAATACAAATGAAATGAAATACCTACTTTATTCGTAACAATTGTTACAGGTACATGCACATATACTATGTTACTGTGATATAATGTGCGCTATAATTATGAATGAAATGATTATTATATAATTCATTAAAACTAACAAAATGTCGATATGTTTAATTTAATATATAACATTTTCTAAGTTTTCGCAAATCGCTTACGTTAACGTGGTACATGTTGTCTAACCCATCCATTTATTATAATCCTCTTTCGCCAAGTGACACTTAAAACAGCAAATACACTTATTCAACCCAAACCAAACTAAAAAAAACAATTCAAAACATCATATTTAGATTCCGCCACAATCAATTCACATCTAAGTAACAAGGAGTTTTCGGAAAGGACAATATAATATCGTGTTACGGCAAGACGAATGGCGCCATTATCTAGGATTCCATTTGTACGTGCGGGTTTAAGTTGAGACACGTAAAGTGTTGCGATTTGTTTGTGTAAGTTGTGCTTATACTTTTTGCGGGTCTTTTCGTTTGGGCATGAGTGATGGGACGCGTGCGACCAAGGTTCTGGGCCCGTATTATGGTCGCCTTTATCGCGGTGGATAAAACTTCCGTCACTCTCGCACTTACATACTGGTCAGAAAGTGACAGATGTTTTATCTACGCTTATCTACGTCGATAAACACGACCATAATCGGCCCGCTGGTGCAGTGTTAGTTCTTTGATTTGGTTAGGTTAGGTTATTTTTGTGGAATGGAGATGAAAAATGAGCACACAAGCCACCTAATAATAAGTGGACTGTGAAGCTCATAGACATTTCCAATCTCAAGATTACCATCTTACGATGACAATTTCGAGACTGCAAATGCGTTGCCAACTCTGAGGACAAGGGATGCCTCTCTATGCTAGTAATTTCACCGATTGTCTTATTCCCACGCCTCGTAAATGGCATCTTAGCGATGGTATTAGCGATCTGGTCGGAACCTGCACAAGGTTTTTCCACCACTTGCTTCTTTTGTTGTGATTTGCTGTACCTACGTAAAGGCGTCAATAGCGTATTAGGCGTAATTTTTGTGGCAACGTAAAAGTCATGCTGCAAATAATGCTACGCGAATGATTTTTGATAAACAAGAGGCAGGCATTGACAATATACTTAATTGAAAGACTAATCTCGTTAAATGAAAAACTACTTGAACTCACGATTTTAAGTTGGGAACGGAGTGACATGTTTCGAAATCTTTCGGATAAGTATACAAATTGAAACATTAAAAAAAAATCATCGACTGGGTTAGAATAAGACTAATGGAGTCGATGAAAAAAAATGTTGCGTGTTTTAAATTGTAAAGACTAGGTTTATGATTTTGTAATACTGGCCAAAAGTCAACAACAGGGGGCCGCTAGTTTCACCAGGGGGCTTAGTATGCTACGCGAGATTTACTGTCATATTTTACGTCATTCACACTATAAGATGCTTAGTAATAAAAGGACTCAATTCACACAAAATACACTTTTATTTAAAACCTTAAATGTTTACCCTTACGTTAGAATATGGAATAGACATATTTGACACTAAATCGCGTTTGACGAGGTTTGACGTATTCTCCTCGCCTCGCATGCTAAGCCCACTGGAGGATAAAAGGTGTATTTTTTTGGTTTTTCGTAAATATCTCAATAACTTAAGTAGGTAGCTTCTTAGAAAAAAACTAAACGTAAGTAATAATACCGATCAAGTTTCCTATAACGCGCGAATTAGAGGGAACAAAAATTGGAAAAGTTGATGGCTGTTTTACTTTAACTTTAGTTCTAGAACAAGACGCACAATTTTGCTGTCTTTTTCTAACTTAAAAGTTAGAAAACTTCTATTATTCTTATTGCTAGTCTAAACAGCGTTTAAAATGGAATCTAAACTTGTTTCGAAAGAGCTATAAAAATTAAAGGCGAATATATTTTGAGTTTTTTAATCACTTAGCAGTCAAAGTTATGTATATTTATGATCAAAAATTATGACACTATTAGACATATTTTAATCAATAATTTATGTTTTGCTAGGAAACTATCCCTACATTTACATAACCTGTAACACTTCATAGGTTATATTGATACTATAATACTGTATCATACTCGTCTCTGCTTCTGAAACAAAACTGCAATTTCCTTTTCCCTTAGGCACTTAAAACCTCCAGCCCTGAACCCTAAGCCCTAGTCACTTCTATCCTCAGAACAGAAAAAACAGTAGAAGTGTCAAGTGGGCGTGTAACGTGGTAGCATAGTTAGTTCCGCGCAACCTACCATACTTTTGCCGCGATCGTTTTTTTTCCGCATATTTCGATATTTCTAAAATAGGAAATAAATCCAAAAGCATGCCTTATTGTGCTATTTTGGAATGTTAAAACGATAGCCGCACCAAAAACATTTTCCATGGTGGCGTGTTGTTTTTATGATAGTTTGAGTATTGGCGACAACAGGTCTAATACTAAGCGAAGCTCATGACACTTCCACTGTTTTTTCTATTCCGTGCTTCTATCCCTGTCAATATCTAATAGATAAATAGATCCTCGGCCGCAACAAATGGCGACCTTCCTGCGATTTATGACAGCTGTCATGTACTTGAACACGAGCAAAGCTGGACGCCGGGAAGTTAAGTGTATAAAGGCTAAATAAAAAGAGGTTGCGACGGCCGACGACGAACAAATTTCTCTATGGCGTTTGTTTATCTATATTTGTTTTGCGGAATAAACGGAATACCTTTTCGGCTGCTTGGTTTTGATAAATACTAGAAAACGTAAAACTGTAGCCGGCTTTTGGTTTGAATTATTGTATGACGCTGATTTCAGATTAAGTTTCTTTTATAGAGTATAGTGATCTTATTAATACACTTAGTAGGAGATCCAAATAGGAGACGATTAGCACCAGGCTTTTATTCGATAAGAAGTATTTTATATCAAATTGAATATGCTAAGTAATATATGGCGAATAGGTAGGCCCGGTGCAAATCGTCTCCTATTCGGATCTTAGACCAACTGTAATAATATGTTAAGATGTCTTGAAGAACAAGAAATTTTATAATATTTTAAGCTCGCCGCGAGCAATGCCGCGGTTATGTCATAATGACATACAAGAAACCTATCAGAAATCGCAAATATAATGTATAACCGTACCAACTTACCAGAACATCCTTTTTTGAAACAAAGTAATAATATTTTAACAGCCTTTAAATTTGGTGATTAATAATTTTGTATTATTTAACACCTTATTGTTTCAAAAATGGCCATCTCAAAATTCCAAAGTATTCACTGAAGTACGTACTCACGCCGAGTAAAGGACTTCAAAGTTAGGAACAAGGAGCAATCCTTCGAACAGCGTTGTTGCATCTAACTTTACAGTGAGCAATTATTTCTGGTCCGTAAACACTCATTCCTTTTAATTAAGTACCTACAGTTTTTTATTGCTGAGACAATGTAATGTCTACATTGTTTTTCTTTCAGTTAAGTGAAGTTAGATAAAAGTTGCTCAACAATATCTATATGATTTTTTTAACGGTGTTTCAGTGTTAAGTTCATGCTAAACAGAAGAGAAGTAGAACGAAGACGCGTTACCGTCGCCGTGGAGAGTGCAGCGACACGCCCGGGGTAGTGATTCTCTCTCGAATGCAGGAGTGAAGTCCAAGCGGCGAGTTTAAGTAGTCCCGTCAGAGCGAGCAAAACACATATTAGCGCGTGCATTTTCAATTAGGCAGCCTTATAAGTTCGAGAAGCCATGCTGCCAAATTGAATACACGCGATGAAATGTGTTTTGTTCGCTTTGACGGGACAACTTAAACTCGCCGCTTGTATACTATGTGTTTGGAAAAGGGTCTGACAAACTTCAGGGACTAACTCTGTAGGTCATTCTCATCAACTTTTATTATGGGACCAACATCGAAATCGCGAAAAAAAAAACAGCTGTTCCATACATTTCGGCTCTTTAGCTCTCAAAGTTTGTATGGAACAGCTGTTTTTTTTTTCGCGATTTCGATGTTGGTCCCATAATAAAAGTTGATGAGAATGACCTACAGAGTTAGTCCCTGAAGTTTGTCAGACCTTTTTCAGAACACCCTGTATAACTCCTGCGTTCGCTCACCTTTGCTTTTGAGAGAATCAATACCCTGGACGCATCCTCGCCCCGTCTCTTTTGTCTGTTTTGCAACGCAACGCTCCTATACATTTTGTATGAAAATTCAAAAGTCGTCCTAAGTCTCTTCTGATTGGCTTGCGCCTTATTCTGCGATGACAGTTGAAAATTAAGGAAAAAAATGGCGGATTTAAAAGTATTCATAGTAAGAATTCAATCTTTGTAAGTAATTATATAAAAGAAGAAACAGATGATGATGATCTATTAAAGCACAGCCCAAACCGCTGCGTTTAGAGATTCCAAATTTGGCACGTAGGTGCCTTATGAGGTCTAGGGGTGCACTAAGAAAGATTTTCCGAAAATCTACCCCCATCTGGAAGAAATAGGGGGAGTAGCGGGAAACTAATTGGTGTCCTCTAGTATAATACATAATTATACATTATCCAAAGATGCAGTTGGGTTTTTAGAGCCTTGGTTTTTATTAATAAATTAGATGTAAACTGACATTTGTCACTTTGAGATAGAATACAGTGTTATAAAAAAACATTCTAATCAATCACTTTCTCGGTTTCATAATGAAAGATTTATTACTTATACAGGATAATAAATAAACCTTTAGTATTACTGCAGATATTGTTGAGTATAATTATAAATAATGTTTTTAATGTAGTATAGTATTTAATTAGAGTACCGTTACTCTGCTTGAATTATCCTTGGTTTAATTTCAAACAATGTACACTATTCAATAAACACAGTATTATAAAACCCCGACATAGTTACACGACTTTAATGAAAATGGGTTGAGAAATGAGAAATATTTATTGAAAAACAACATGAAAGAATGCGAGGTTACCGGGGGCTTAAAGATCCCGGTGGTTACTATGAAGCAGTAACATCGAAACTGCAGATGGTCCATCTCTTTCACTCGTCATTCGAGACGCAATCAGGAAAAAAGGATGGAGTAATACTAGTCTATCCATAGATCTAGTGTCTCGTAAACGTGTAACATCACTTAATAAGTCTTTGTAAAAAATGAATCCTTTGTGAGGTAAAAATAATCAATTATCATTATTCTAACACCTCTTCAAAAGGCTACAGTTGTTTCTGTTTAATGACAAAGGCGAGTTAAAAGAAACTGATTATATTGACGCCGCAGGTTGCCCAGTTAGTGATCTGGCTGAGGAAGCTAGCGGACCTGGGTTCGATTCCCTGTAAGGGTAAATATCTTTGTGATAAGCTCAATTTTTATATTTTGTTCCTGAGATTTTGTTTCCTACGGTAGAACTCAAAAGTAGGTTTATATTTTAGTACTTTGTCGCAGCTATTGATATACTAAATTCAAACCAATCTCACTTTGATCCGTTGCTGCGACATGGTGCTAAAATTAACGGATACTTTTGAGTTCGAATGTACGTAGTTATGTATGTAAACTCTTTATCGCACGTAAACAAGTTGACAAATATATTACATGAGAAATATGTTATATGTATGTATCTTAGAGTGTATATCTCTGTATCAGTTTCTTTATCGTTACCTATTACCCATATAATATAATCCCTGAGCTTAGTTTCGGACTAAGACAATTTGTGATCGATCGAAATCGAATTAAAGGACATAATTTTTTATAGTTATTAGTGTTGATCTATTTACCGGAGAGATCCATGTTGGTGGGGGTGAGAGGGTAACCACTTTGTCAGTCAGTTAAAATCTAATTTAATTACAATTACACATGCGTATATATACAATGTTAACTTACTACAGTACTAACTAATGCGCGCTAGATACACGTACAGATAATGTCTAATCTAAATGCAATTCATCAATACGTGAATCGATAACAATTACGAAACGTGCCTACCGGCACAATCTAGATCATTGTCTAGGTCACGGGCACTGCTTGGCTGGTTATTAAAAAAAAACCAGAATGACAAACAGACCGACTACAAAGTAATCCTGAAGAAGAAGTTTGCATCATCTACTGGGTAAATATTTTAGTATCCCTTCTAAATTTGTCTGGAAGAGATCGCTTATTAGCGATAAGACCACCTGTTGTTTATCTGTATAATTTTTACTACTGTTTTTAGGGTTCCGTATCCAAAGGGTAAAAACGGGACCCTATTACTAATACTCCGCTGTCTGTCTGTCCGTCTGTCTGCCTGTCTGTCTGTCAACAGGCTGTATCTCACAAACCGAGATAGCTAGACAGTTGAAATTTTCACAGAAGATGTATGTGTTGCGGCTATAACAATTCATGAGATGCAGCCTGGTGACAGACAGACAGACAGACAGACGGACGGACAGACGGAAAGTGGAGTCTTAGTAATAGGGTCCCGTTTTTAACCTTTGGGTAAGGAACCCTAAAAATACTAAAACAGAATAAAATAAATATTTAAGGGGCTCCCATACAACAAACGTGATTTTTTTGCCGTTTTTTCTAATGTTGTATAGATAATGGTACTGAACCCTTCGTGCGCGAGTCCGACCCGCACTTGGCCGGTTTTTTTTGTATTGTTCTGTATGGTGAACAATAAAGTATTTTGTATTGTATTGTCTTGTAATCCTATGAGGGTTCCGTATTTTCTTTCGAGCCACAACACACCCTAAAAACAAATAAGGCTGTAACCCGCCTACTCCATTATCTATTCGCCATTAAATTGTTATTTCGTTTTCATTTGTTCGTCGACGTTTTTATGACGTGAAAAACTACCAGCCAAGAACACGTTATTTGTGCATTGACACACGCAAGCGGGCACTGTTTAACGGCCTGGAAAATGTTTCTTTAAAATGAAATTCGGGGCTTTAACCTTTGTTATTTATCTTTATTAACCCCCGATGCAAAAAGAGGGGTGTTATGAGTTTAACGCGTGAGTCTGTGTGTCTGTCTGTGGTATCGTTAGCTTCCAAACGGATGCACCGATTTGGATGCGGGTGGTTTGGATCAGGATGGTTTTTACCTATGTTTTGTGGAAATCAGTTCGGCCGTTTAAGAGATATCAGCTCTGATATAGGAATGGAAAGTAGTAGGTACCGTTAGCACAGCAGAATTTATTTTTTAATGACTCCGACTTATGTGCATACCATTAAAATTTACCAATAAGTAAGTGTATCTTGTGAAACGATTTTTTTTTTGTGCAAAAAAGAATTTACTTACTAATTTACTTGTTTTTTTTTTCTGATAAATCATTAATCAGTGATCATTATGACCATGTTTAGTCATAAAAATAAAAAATAAATTTAAATGACGCGAGCTATATTTCACGTCACGGTAGCAAATGAAAATGCCAGTGCTAAGTAATATAGTAAATAGTTCGAAATGATGTGGATTTTTTGAAACGTTTCTTTGCATAATAGCTAGCTACCTAATAGTAATAACTGTAATTTTCATATTTTACTTTCGTCAAATTGCCGTTTGAGTTCCATTCCCACTCTGAACGCTGTCATAAGATAATCTACAAAATTCAAGGAATTGCATAGACAGCAATGTAGATAAACAAACGCGTTACTACTGGAATTCGTTTTCCGGATCTTCCACAAAAACCGTTTAAAATGCAACGGACCCCTAATAACACCGTTTTATTCTCGCTTCATTTAGCTTTTTTGGCAACATAGCCAGCAATACTGTCAAAGCTGCCAGCATTTGGACTAAAATGTTTTCATACGAAGAACGTGCGGAATGCCAACGTTTATAGAGAGCCGTCCGTCGCCCGCATTTCGGTGCGGGACGTCGGAAAATGTACAATTTTCTGTTTTTGACGTCCTAAATACGCTTCAGCGAGATAACAAGGAATGCTAATGCTGTCGGCCGTTTGAAGGCCGGCTCTGCTGAAATATTTGCCGTGCTACAATGTTGCTATTTAAAAAACAAAATGATTACAAGAAAAATATATTTAAATGTGTATAAGATTTGGCTGCTTGAATGTAGTCAACCCCATAATGTAAAATCTAATTTATTTTTTAGTATTTTTTGATATTCAGCGGGCTTAACATGGTTGCGTTTATGGCGTGACAAAATGTGGGTAACATATCCATCACTTTTTGACACGTAAATGAGTACGAGAGTAACGGATGCTTTATCCACATTTTATCACGCGATAAACTCAACGATACTATTTAGGCCTGCATTAAACCAAAAAGTACTTTTCCCTGTGATTAATATCGCTTGCTCGTCATAAAACATAAAACAATAGAATATAACTACATAAAATATAATATAAAAAAAGTCATGTCAAAATTGAATAAACGATAATTTAACCGACTGTACGTATTTCAATTAACAGATATCACTGAATAACATTTCGATTTGGAGTAAGTTGAAATGGTTGAAATATCAAAACACTACGTTTATATCAAAACATTGTACTAATTTGCGGTTAGTATATATCACAACTTTGATGTGGTTTATTTATATTAATTAATATATTAATTCATAAAACTACTCAAAGCGTCTGTGTTAACTTTGAAAGCTTAATAAACGGTTTATTTGCTCGAGGGCGTAAACAAGTTTATGAGCAAAATATAGGGCAAGAAAGAAACTAGTGTTTAATGAACGCAACATAACTTAAATAATCGGATGTGTGCACGTGATACCAAAAAATAAGCAATAGAGTATAATGCTTCGACTACTTAGGGTAGAAGTACCGGTTTAGGCCATCTTTACAACTTTTTTGGCCACTCTAAATTTCAAGTAATATTTAAAGCATTATGAAATTGCAAAAAGATTTTTATATTTTATCTTTAAGATTAAGATTTTTATACTAATCTTCAGTATTACCTAATTATGAATATTATTTTTAATTTTACAGTACCTATTCTTGATACTCATTTCGACCTAAAGTGGCCAAAAAGGGTACATAGTGGCCACAAACAGTACTTCTACCCTACTACAAGTTAGCCGCCTTCGGCACCAATGTTAGTGTGTTAGTTTTAGCAGAAAGCACCAATAATTAACACTTAACTCTTAATTCAAAAATCATACGGTTATAAATTGATTGTTGCAAAACAAATGTATAACTCTTATCTACTGTAAAATAAGAATCAAGTGTACATCATTGATCCTTGCCCATTACTGGTTTCATCACACAAATACCTACAAACAACCCAAAAAGTCACAGGTTGTGCTTCAATTTCGTGGTAGCGTTAGTTCTTTTCATTCACATCATTTTTGAAGTGATAACTTCTTTACGGAGGGTAAACCATTTCGTTACGTAACGCGCGATCAATGACATACTGTCTGGCTTCCCTTTCTCTCACGCATACGGCAGCGGTAGCACCAATTTTTAATCGTTTTTTAAAATACAAAAAGATGCAGGAATCGGATTTGAACCGCTGCACCTTAGCGTCATAGACTGACCTCTCAGCCGCTAGGCAAATCTTAAGTTACAAGGTATGGACGAAAATGGTAAACGGTATTTGATCTTACCTGCTGACGACACCCTGCGTTTCTAAATATAAATACTGTTGACAGTGAGAATATAACCTAAAACTATCACCGTTTTTGAAAGTGATTAGTTAAAGTTACTTCTGTCGGGCGTCCCGAGACGCACACTTTTATTTATTTATTAAAATCATTATTGTTAACATAAAGTTCTACTGAATCTTATCCTTACTAAATGAACTACAGTAAAACAAACGTCACAACCGTCCGTCCGTACGTCCCCTAAACGTACTTCCCATTCCTTCACAGCTTTAAGGTCCGGTACGCTCTTAATTTCACGAGTGTCTCTAAAAATAAAGCTGGTCGTTACCTAAATGAATACAATGACGCCTTAAAGTGTGCCGCGTTAGCTGGGTTTATTTCCTAGGGGATCCTTCCTCCTACAGAGTTGTTTCCTTAAATATCTGACGTTTCATCGTGCTAAATTATTTTACGAGGCAACTGATGTGATTAAATTAAGGGAATGAGTAATATTATGTTGCTATTATTATATTTTGCCTGGTTATAATTAGGGATGGGCAATTAATAGGGTAACCTTATACCTTTGGGTACATACCCAGTATTTACCCAAATTATGTATGGTTGCTTGTATATACGAGTTTAAATATTATGGTTAATAAACTTATGCTTTAAGGGATATTTTTCAGCTAACCCTTGAAAGTAATGCAAAAACCCGAAATTACCTTACTCATGCCCAGATATTTATCTAGGCAGGCACTATTACGTATAAGTAAGGTATCTTAACTGAATGACTCCAGTAATGGACATTTGGCACTTGGTTCAAAGATCATACAGTTATAAATTGATGAACTTTTTCCTATTTAAATTATATAACGTATAAAAAACAAAACTAATTATTAGATCTCGTTCAAACCAATTTTCGGTGGAAGTTTGCATGGTTATGTAGATCATATATTATTTTTACATTTATCATTCCCTTACTTTAGAAGTTACGGGGGGGGGGACACACATTTTTCCACTTTGGAAGCGTCTCTCGCGCAAACTATTCAGTTTAGAAAAAAATTATATTAGAAACTTCAATATCATTTTTGAAGACCTATCCATAGATACCCCACACGTATGGGTTTGATGAAAAAAATGATTGAGTTTCAGTTCTAAGTATGGGGAACCCCAAAAATTTATTGTTTTTTTTTTCTATTTTTGCATGAAAATCTTAATGCGGTTTACCGAATACATCTACTTACAAAGTTTCCATAGTATAGCTCTTATAGTTACGGAAAATGTGGCTGTGACATACGGACGGACAGACGGACGGACAGACATGACGAATCTATAAGGGTTCCGTTTTTTGCCATTTGGCTACGGAACCCTAAAAAGAAATTGGTCCTTGTCCATTACTGGTGCCATTACCTTGTATCGAGTATTTGCACTGAGGTGTTATGAAAAAAAGATCTCTGTCAAACGGTTGATCGAGTGAGCGGATCCATACGAGCGGGCTCACTCGACGGTTTAAGCGGTTAAGCTGAGAATGCCCACCTTTAAACATTGTTTTTAGGCTCTGACAGCACAACTTACTTGCTGGTTAACATTTGGTTCGTCGGGTTTAAGAACGAGTTGTTTAAAAGAATCACCTACCTTCGTTTCTAGTTACAATTTAGTCGGTAGTGGCATTAAACTGTGCAAAATGTCGTGAGCGGCGTAAATATGAACATTCCTTAATGAAGAGTGAGATGTTTTATATTCTTCATGCCTCCAGTTTTATGTCATCTTCAGGTGCTCAACTGATATGAAGTTTTCACGTGTAGTTTGCGGTAGAGGTACCTGGAGGTAACTCTATTAGTGATATAATAGAAAGTTTAAAGATGAGATATTTTTAACATCATAATTATGTTTTCTAAAAAGGTACTTTAATATCATTATAAGAATGATTTACCATCATACTTAGGGCGAATTTTTTGATCAGTAGTTAATTCAACTAATTGTTAAAATTCGAAAAAGGAATCGAAAATTTGACACATTTCCTTGAGATTTAACCATTAGTTACGATTTTTAACGATTAATTAGTTTAACTAGGTAAGTACTGGTCAAACAACAAGCCCAGGGACAGATTGTGGAGACAATTAACTCTTTCCTTTTTCAAACATGTAGGTACATAAAATGTTACTAAAAAACGACTTTATCGTCATTAGCTTTCTTTGAAAGTGAAGTCCTTCTCTATTTCGTAGCATTATTTTGAACGTGAGAATAATCTATACTGTAGCAGTTTTTTAACACATTTGTTTTATTATAATTGAATTAAATAAATTCTTTATCTTACCGAATTGGTGCAGAGCGTGAGCCGCGTATACCGATACCGTACTGACAACGCGAAAACAGATAAATCTCTAACAGTGGACTCTGCGCCACAAAACAGAGCTACACTGTATACACCAGTGGTCCCAAATCGAAAAGGGAGACAATGCAAATACGTTAATTTTTTGTCATCAGAGCATTTAAATACTTGCAGGTTTTTATTCAGAGAAATTAAGAATAATATCTGTCGATCAGAGATATTAGCCAAGATATATGACATTCTCTTGCGTAGCAATAAACCACTGTAGGCGACTGTCATGCCATACATTTTGAGTGGTAGAACAAAAACAAACAAATCGGTCCAGTGAGTAATTGGGGAAAATACAAAAAACCTGACGAATCGAGACCCCTCCTCATTTTTTTGAAGTCGGTTAAAAAGAAAAACGTTAGCAGCTTTGCATCTTGGCTAACTTAAGGTTGCGTTGACTTTGGTCGTTCTAATCATGATACAAATAAGAAGACATCAAATAAATAGTTTTTCCTTTTAGTATTGGCTTTCCATTCCACTCCACTCCACTGTGTTCCAGGCCACGGCATGCGTCGTCCGCCTCTGACAGCGGACACCGCGCCACGCGCGTGTCGCGC
Organism: Acleris cristana; assembly: GCA_948252455.1. Taxonomy (NCBI): domain Eukaryota; kingdom Metazoa; phylum Arthropoda; class Insecta; order Lepidoptera; family Tortricidae; genus Acleris; species Acleris cristana. Next base: position 14,670,515 of record OX411778.1, read on the forward strand.
GGACGATCTCGCCTCGACTCACGCGGGACATGCCAGGAACGGCATGCTTTCGTATAATGGAAATGTATGCATAGAGTCAAAAAGGTACCATCCTTAATATTACTAGTACGGCAGTACACGATACGCTTCATAGAGGATTTTTTGTCTCTGCCACAGTGGTTCCAAATTGAAAAAAATGGGACATTGGTTTAAACAAATTACAAATAATTGAAATAAACAAAAATACGCACATTTTCTATATTTAGAGCAGTTTCATACTTCCAGGGGATCTTAATCCTTATGCAAATTACGAATAATATCAGTCAATCAAGTTGACTTCACCATGGTCATCCTATTCATGCTACAAATAATAAGACATCAAATACCTAAACCGTTTTTCCTTTTAGCATTGGCTTTAGCAGAGCCTGTGAAATGAAAACGTGATTTATTCCACCGTGTTCCAGGCCACGGCATGCGTCGTCCGGCCGCTAGTGAATAAATCTCTGACAGCGGACACCGCGCCACGCGCGTGTCGCGCGGACGATCACGCCTCGACCCACGCGGGACATGCCAGGAACGGCATGATTTCGTATAATGGAAATTTATGCATAGAGTCAGAAAGGTACCATCCTTAATATTACTAGTACAGCAGTACACGATACGCTTCATAGAGGATTTTTTGTCTCTGCCACAGTGGTTCCAAATTGAAATAAATGGGACATTGGTTTAAAAAAATTACAAAAAATTGAAATAAACAAAATGCGCACATTTTCTGTATTTAGAGCATTTTCATACTTCCAAGGGATCTTATTCCTTATGCAAATTACGAATAATATCAGTCAGTCAAGTTGACTTCACCATGGTCATCCTATTCATGCTACAAATAATAAGACATCAAATACTTAAATCGTTTTTCCTTTTAGCATTGGCTTTAGCAGAGCCTGTGAAATGAAAACGTGATTTATTCCACTGTGTTCCAGGCCACGGCATGCGTCGTCCGGCCGCTAGTGAATAAATCTCTGACAGCGGACACCGCGCCACGCGCGTGTCGCGCGGACGATCACGCCTCGACCCACGCGGGACATGCCAGGAACGGTGCGCTTTCGTATTAATGTTAATGTAGGCATAGAAAGGTACAGTGATGCACTAGTATATTATCCAAAATTTGTTGCTAGAGGTATAAGAGTTTTTGAGCGCAATGTTGGGATAATACATTTTTGCCGGTTATTGTACCATCCTTATCCCACTAATATTATAAATGCGAAAGTTTGTGTATGTGTGTGTTAATTTGGAATGGACATAGCTTATACCCTGAATTAACACATATGCTACTTTTGATCCCGGAAAATTCAAAAGTTCCCGAGGGAATAACGATAATCGAAATCTACGCGGACGAAGTCGCGGGCAGAAGCTAGTGTTCTTAATAAGTACTTTTGTTTTACTGTATCTCGAGCACGAATGGAACTTTCATTGGTTCTCGTAAGATCCATTCGACAGCTCCACTATGTACCTATCTAATGAGAGTTGTTTTTACCCAACCGCGGCGAAACCAAAAAGATGTGAATGTGTGTAATGGTCTAAGATCCGAATAGGAGACGACCTTCACCCAGCTGTTTATTCGATAAAAAGTATTTTATATAAAAAAAGTATTTAAGTATTTGATAAAATTCAGTCCAGTACAGCCCATAATTCAAAAAATAAACTAAAAATGAACTTTTTAAAAAATTGCTATTGCTTGTTTAAAAGACCAATTACATGTCATACTAATCAGAAGTATGAAACCTTATAGAATATGCAATGCCAGAAATTTGGCCAGAAATGTTTAAGCCCAATACCGTAAAACTACTCAACTATGGTCCTAGCCTGGAACAATAGTCCAATTTCCCTCATTACATTATTCTAAAATATGATACCTTACTGCAATTATTGCTGGGTATATCTACTGTTTGGCCTAAAATCGATTTCTCTAAACTGTAGCTATAGCTAAAGCTATCATATTTTTAGAATAATGTGATAAGTAAAATTGGACTATTGTTGTAGGGCAGGACCATAGTTGTGTAGTTTTGCGGTACTGTCAAACTAAGGTATTACTCGACTTGGCAGTGCACTCCTGTGCTCCCACCTTCTAGATACTGCGATTTTTTGGTAAAATCATAACACATTGAGAGTTTGTATGAATGTGTTTAGAAACCTTTACTTTTATTACTACGTGTTACACTGTAATACGATCGTTCTCGCCAAAAAACACTCCCTTTACTTCCCTTCAAATATCCGGGTCAGCCATTGTTCCTTTGTCACAGAACCGGACAGCCCGAGGCAAACTTTACTTTGCATCCACTGCAGCTTCCAATGCATACAAAAAGTACTTGGGATTTCCCATGCCAACTGCATTCACGCTTTGTCGAGTAAGACAAAAGATATCTGACGTTCGCTTCAGTGAAATCTCCCTTTTTCCTTTTCTTGGCGTTTTGTTGTAGTGACATAAAGAATTAACAGGAATGTTAAAATTAAATCTAGTGTCTTGAATTTATATCTGAGTGTTTTACCTTCAAGAAACAGAGAAATCATAACAAAATCCAGATTAAAAACTAATAAAACAAGATACTTATCGTAAGGAAGGACAGATGTTGCGCAACGTTCTCAACTCAGTATGTGCTTGCTGTGAAGCCTGGTCTTCCGTTGGGACCGAGCATTCTCTTTTCTCAAAGGCCTGTAATGCACCTGCGATTCTTTTCCTGGTATCACAGATGTCCATGTGAGACGGTAATAACTTTCTACTAGACTAGACCTACTAGCTCGTTTAAGTCTACCTACTAGCAATAAGCTAGGCCAGGGGTGGCCAACCGGTCGATCGCGACTATTAGTCCAGTCGATCGTGGCAAGGCAAAAAATATAAATACGTTGTGTACTGAACTATGCTGTTTCATTTAAGATTTCAAGAATAGGCTAGTTGCCTCTGTTTTAAAGTAGGTCTCAAGTTATTAATTATTGTCCAATTAGATGAAAAAAAAAAACCCACTTTTTTTTAGGACCTACAAAACCGCAAAACTTTATTTTAAAAGTTTAGTTTTCGTTAACGGGCGAAAACGCTTACAGCCATATTAGTCTATAGATTATCTGTGCTGTGACGTCATACGGGCCGAAAACAAACATTTGTTTGACAGTTGACGAGAGCATTTGACATATAGATAAACGATCATAACACAACCTCAAAAGTCCATGAGTCATAAATGACAATGTCATGTCACAGCACAGAATACTTGCAGAATATACCATTGCGAATTTCACTCGTATAAGAACCGACATGAAGTTTGCTTAAGGTCCTATGACGTCACAACATGCCCGACAGCGTTTTCAGAGTTCAAAATAAAAAATAAAAATGAACAATTTTTAAATAAAAAATATGTAGCCATCTTACACTTTTAATATCTGAAATCGATAAATATTGGTTTCTTAAGTCTAATACTAAAGAAAATATTAATTTATTAAGCCAAATTTAATATGAGGCAAATAGCCTATTACATAATTGGTAGATCGCACGTGAAATGAACAGTACATTTTGGGTCTAAATAAGTTGGCCACCCCTGATCTAGGCCTTGCCAAGTTGCATTCTACAAAAACTAGCGAGTGTAGCAATGTGTCACAGTGTATGGTATAACACAGACTAACACTCGTCAGCACTGGTATAAGACAACGCGGGTGGAATGACTAGCATAGAGGCATTCCATCTAAGCCTTTAGGGTTGGAAACGCATCTGCAGTTTTGAGATTGTGATCGCAAGATTGCAATCTTGATATTACGGTCATCAGCCATGAGGTGGTCGGTGTGCTCGTTTGAATTCTCTATGTCATAAGAATAATAAATGTAAACAAACTGTTTTTTGCAGTCATTATAAGATTTGGCAGGACGTTCAACTCCCAATACAAACGTACTTCCGTTTAATTTTCAATAGCTCATCAAAAACAACAAAACCTGGCCAGTTTGCAAAAATAACGGAATGAATATCCGAAACTATGTTTCTTATGCTTAGCGAAATGCCATTTTCCTTAGCCTATAAATCAATTATGATTCTGAAGGATACGTAGGCCAAGGAACGTTTAGATTATTTCAAAGGTAAAGTTATAAAACGGGAGCGCCAAAGTTCATATAAAATTGAAACTCCGATTATTGGAACTCCGAAAATTTAATTTTTATACCGCTGGAACCGTAAACTTTTCAGTAGTTCAGAAATATTTAATGTATAGATAAGCCTAGGTTAGGTTCCGTTTCATTTATAAAAATCCAGAAAAAGTAACAGAAAAAGTAACAGTGAAAATAATACGTTATGAGTTGCGATAATTATGACTTACAATACGTTATGAGTAAAAATAATTATATGAGCCAATAAATAAACACATTTCAAGAAAACTACATTATTTATCGTTAAAGTATTTTACTATGGATAATGACAGATAAATAAGTTTTACTTTACAAAATATAGTTAAACTACGTTGGTGAACAATTTAAAATTTCTCCAAGCTGTTCACTGTTCAATTTTCGAATTTATTTTACAAAACATTAAAGGAGTTAGTATTTATTTGGGAGGTAAATACACAGGCAAATAACCTGCCATCTGAGCGACAGAGCAATAAACTTTCACAAAGCGTCCCAAATATGAAATGCCCGATACAGTTTTTAATTTTTCAGTCAAATTCTGGCCGGTCTGTTTGCGGCCCTCGGGCGTGACAGGATTTTTCAAAGTAATAAAATAATTTATGTATATTAATAATATTTATATAGTTATTACCTGGTTCGTTGATTGCTGGTTATGCTCGGTATTTGTAAACTGGAAAGTTGCGGTTATTTAAAATGATACGGAAGTTAACCGACAGAAAACATCGCGGGTAAATTATGAAACAAAAGTAACTGATTAATATGGCATTTATATTTTGAATATTTAGGAAGCTTAAGAAAATTAAATGACTAATTTGCGAAAACCGTCAAAGTTCCTGTTGCCCGTGTGGTGCCGGGTTTAGAATGTTGCCACTCCATGTCTTCCCGTGGATGTCGTAAGAGACGACTAGGGGACTAAAGGTTGTGTAGTGCTGTTAGGCGATGGGTTTGCAACCTAACAAAATAACGTAAAAGCTTTTGTATTTATGATATTTAGGATAAATTAAATAGAAAATTAGTCTGCGGATGCCAATGCACAACCTTTATCTACAAACCTCCGGGAATCGGTGTAGGGAACTAACAAGCTAAAATTCCTTTTCTCCTCTTAGCTAATCCTTCTCGCCCTCTTTAGTTATTCCCAACTTATTTATTAAACGGACTCTACGGTGTTCAGCTTTTATGCTCGTTGATTAGCTGCTCTCTTTTCTTTCCTGCATAAAGGCCCTTTTTCAAAAACATGGTCTAATAATTGTATTTTTTTATAATACCATCATTATTTGGTATCACCAGCATGGTTTGTCAATTAAAACTTTTAAGCGTATATATATATATTTACTAGAGTATTGCGATTTTTGTACAGTTACAGACATTATCTATAGACAGAGATCGAAGATTGTGTTTGTATCTATCCGACAGGTAATCTTCAGAACCACGGAACCAATTTGAACAATTCTTTAACCATGTGAAAGCTACATTATTCCGGATGGACATGGCGTTTTTTATTTATTTATACTGGAGTGAAGCTTGGGCGGAATGCTAGAATAAAATTGATGGACACACGCCACAGTCGCGATGCTTGTGAAATATTAAAATGGTATCTCTTTGGTTCATGCTCACAGTATTACGCGTACCTATGTGTTTGCACGAATGATGATGGTTATGATGCTATATAGATAACATTTAAAAAAAATGGTTTTGAGCAAAACGTAAGATTTTTCCCCCTGTTCCATGTATCCCTACCGCCTTATCCCCCCTGATAGAAATAAGTGGAATATTTTTCCGTTCTTCGCCACCGGTATGGATATTATTCCACATATCCCTACTAAAATTCATTGCGGTAAAGACATTTGGATTTTTTTCCACACATCCATACTAGCTTGCCCCTTGGTAGGGACATGTGGATTTTTTTCCACCCATCCATACCAGCTTGCCCCTTGGCAGAGACATGTGGATTTTTTTCCAACCATCCATACTAGCTTGCCCCTTGGTAGGGACATGTGGATTTTTTTCCACCCATCCATACTAACTGACTCTCTGGTAGGGACATGTGGATTTTTTTCCACCCATCCATACTAGCTAGGTTTTTGGTAGGGACATGTGGATTTTTTTCCACCCATCCATACTAACTGACTCTCTGGTAGGGACATGTGGATTTTTTTCCACCCATCCATACTAGCTAGGTTTTTGGTAGGGACATGTGGATTTTTTTCCACCCATCCATACTAACTGACTCTCTGGTAGGGACATGTGGATTTTTTTCCACCCATCCATACTAGCTAGGTTTTTGGTAGGGACATGTGGATTTTTTTCCACCCATCCATACTAACTGACTCTCTGGTAGGGACATGTGGATTTTTTTCCACCCATCCATACTAGCTTGCTCTCTGGTAGGGACATGCGGATTTTTTTCCACCCATCCATACTAGCTTGCTTTCCGGTAGGGATATGTGGATTTTTTTCCACCCATCCATACTAACTGACTCTCTGGTAGGGACATGTGGATTTTTGTCCACCCATCCATACTAGCTAGGTTTTTGGTAGGGACATGTGGATTTTTTTCCACCCATCCATACTAACTGACTCTCTGGTAGGGACATGTGGATTTTTTTCCACCCATCCATACTAGCTTGCTCTCTGGTAGGGACATGCGGATTTTTTTCCACCCATCCATACTAGCTTGCTTTCCGGTAGGGATATGTGGATTTTTTCCACCCATCCATACTAACTGGCTCTCTGGTAGGGACATGTGGATTTTTTTCCAACCATCCATACTAACTGGCTCTCTGGTAGGGACATGTGGATTTTTTCCAATCATTCAAACCAACTTACGGTCTTAAAGAACGGTTTTAAATAAAATAACAGAAATAAAACCAATCACTTTTTTTATTCACTAAATCGCTGGGTGGGTGCAATAGTGGCATACGTCAAAATATCAAAATGTCTAGAAAAGGACTGTCAAAGTTATAAAAATTGGATGCAGGCGACAATAATGTAAAAAATAACCTAATTAAATAAGTATTGTTATGGTCTTGTTTTTTTTTATCTTCCTTAAAATAAATTATATGTTTTTTTGTTGGTATCTTAAATTATTAATGCATAAATATAGGTATTATGATAATTACGATTTTTGAGTTAAGTCTTATTATTTCGTTGAACATACACGATATTAATCAGGTTATTAACGAAATAAATACTCTTTCAAATTCTAAATAGTTTATTTTTACTTATTGGTAACAATAAACTATTGTTCATATAAGTTCTATAGCCTATGTTAATCTGGAATTCAAATGGTGAAAGAATTTTTGGTATTGGTATTGGTATTTTTGAGTTTATTCGTTAAATACATACAGACATACAGATGAAGAAGTACTTAATATGGTAAAAGAGAAAAGAAGCCTGTTAAAGACGATAGAAAACAGAAGAGGGAAGATGATAGGGCACTTGATACGACACGATAATTTCATGAATAATATCATAGAAGGTAAAATAGAAGGCAAAAGAGGCAGAGGACGACCCAGACGAAGTTACTTTGAGCAAGTCAAAGAGAAAGTTAAGGTCGGGTCGTATCAAGATGTCAAGAACCTGGCAACCAATAGAGAGGAATGGCGGACACTCCACCGACAAGAGCATAGCTCTTAAGTTATGAAGAAGACATACAGACATACATACAAATATTTTCTCTTTATAAGATATATATACAGGGTGTAACCATTAAGTGTGACCAGGCGATTATTCCGAAACTATTACAGATATGCCTGATTAGCCTTTTCAATGCATGTTGGAGTAGCGGCCGAGTCCCGGAAGATTGGGTCAAGGCCGTTATCGTCCCTCTGTATAAAGGGAAGGGGTCACAGCAAGACTGCAAAAACTACCGCGGTATCAGCCTCCTTAGTGTTGTCGGCAAAGTATATGGGAAGATTTTAATTGAAAGGGTATTGAATGTTACGAATGACAAAAACTGGCATGTACAAGCGGGATTTCGAAAGGGAATGGGATGTACGGATCAGGTCTTTTCACTACGGTCTATCACAGAAAAGTTCTTGGCTATCAACCAAAAGGTTTTATGTGCTTTTGTGGACCTGGAAAAGGCCTATGATAGGGTAGATAGAAAGGAGTTGTGGAAGGTGCTGTCTATGTATGGAGTGAGCAGCAACCTGGTGCAGGCTTTGAGGTCCCTTTATGAGGGCTCCAGAGCCTGTGTCAGGATCAATGGGGCATACTCGGCCTGGTTTAATATCTCCAGAGGTGTTAGACAAGGCTGTGTTGCCTCACCATTTATTTATCACTGGCCAGCACTTTCTATGACAATCAACACTTGAAAGTACCTACTGTAAACCTTTTTGTTATGTATTTTATTTAAAACGTACCATTAGTAAATGATATTGTTCGTGTTTAGATTGTTTTATCTAGGAGTTTGTTAAGTCTTTTTTATACATTAATAATGATAAAACATCTTATCCTAGCGCGGAAATACCTACAGAAAAAAAAATATGCGTCCCCTTCAATAACCTAGCTAGTAGTTATGTGTGGAAGAAATTCCATCTACCCCTACCAAAAAGCTAGCTAGTATGGACGTGTGGAAGAAATTCCATTTATCCCTACCAAAAACCTAGCTAGTATGGATGTGTGGAAAATATTCCATCTATCCCTACCAAAAACCTAGCTAGTATGGATGTGTGGAAGAAATTCCATCTACCCCTACCAAAAAGCTAGCTAGTATGGACGTGTGGAAGAAATTCCATTTATCCCTACCAAAAACCTAGCTAGTATGGATGTGTGGAAGATATTCCATCTATCCCTACCAAAAACCTAGCTAGTATGGACGTGTGGAAGAAATTCCATCTCTCCCTACCAAAAACCTAGCTAGTATGGATGTGTGGAAGATATTCCATCTATCCCTACCAAAAACCTAGCTAGTATGGATGTGTGGAAGAAATTCCATCTCTCCCTACCAAAAACCTAGCTAGTAGGGATGTGTGGAAGAAATTCCATCTATCCCTTCTAAGGGGCAGGTAGTAGAGAAAGGTGGAAGAAATTCCATCTATCCCTACTAAGGGGCAGGTTCTAGAGAAAGGTGGAAGAAATTCCATCTATCCCTACCAATGGGGGCTAGGAGGGATAAGTGGACATATTATTTCCATCTATCCCTACCGGTGGCGAAGAACGGAAAAATATTCCACTTATCTCTATCAGGGGGGATAATGCGGTAGGGATACATGGAACAGGGGGATTTTTCAATTGTGAAACTGGGATAATTAATCGTTTGAAGTTCAATAATAACGCCATTATTTTCCTCATAACATAACAACGTAAAATAAAAACTCAGTTAAATTTTAAGTTAAAACAAGATAAAGGGGATTTGGCTCCGGGAAATGGATCAGTAACAACCGCTTGTTAATCCGATATTCCGGGAGATTACAAAGAGATATTTCACTTTGACGGTGGAAAAGATTCTTAACAAAGGTCCGGCCTACATTGTCACTCCGCTGAATTATTTCGCCTACGTTCCCTTTGCAATATTTATTGCTGAGCTTACTTTTAGGGGTGGATTAAGTTTGTTTGCATCTTTCAATAAATGTTTTCTGGTATTTAAATTATATAACAGCAATATGCTCTATTTCTTCTTGTGCAGAAGTTAATTGTCCTACGGTGCGACGCATCAGTCACTGCGTGCGGTGGGTTTCTTGTGCATAACCGCGTTTGAGGCCACAGCTGAAATTGCTTGCTATTAGGTCTGAAGGATGGTCGGCATTATGTTAACTTAACAATTGAAAACGTGTTTGTGCTAATATATATATTATTCTAATTCATCATCGCTGTAGGCTGTTAGCTGTTAATAATCGGAATGTGTTGTTTTCTTACAAAAAATGTCCTTCGTTGTAATCACAGGTACGTAGTGTTGTAAGACTTGGTGGCATAGTTACCTTGGTTCTAGAATCCATGGAGTCGCTATTTTTTTATTCTTATAATAAATAAATAAATATCAGGGGACAATGTCACACCAATTGACCTTGTCCCAGCTAAGCTCTAGGCTTGTAATATGGGAAAAAAATATTCGTTTATTAAACAAACAAGTATGAGTATATAAACCGTATTTAAAAAATTCTTAAGTTTATTTTTAAATATAAAAATACTGAAGGTCAAAAGGTATTATAACAATTTGGAAATAGCGACTCCATGGATTTTATAACCACGGTACGCCAACAAAATCATAACCCTAGACATTAAGTTAAAATTAATTGGTCAATTATGAGTCAGTACCTCAAGTCACTAGGCCATTGACGTTCTGGAAAATTAAAGTAACATGGTGGTATTGGTATGTTCGACCTCAGCCATTGATTTTTAAATTTAATGTTTCCTTCGTATTTAAGGGCTCGGATTCTATCAAAACTTCCCAGACATTCTTACAGTTTTGTTTTAACCATCGTTAGTATAATCACGGCTTAAAATATTATTTCGTGTACAATTCTTTTGATGTTGTCTAGACACCTGACGGTCTGATGCGTTCGGGTTGTTGCCGTTTCTATACACAGGGGAATGAAAAGATATTTTTTTTAATTAGTTTTGGCGTAGCAATGGCATGACTTCGTCGAAAATGTTGCATGTACGTTTTCGTTTATTATTAGTTTTTTTCCATATTCTGTAGTTACCGACGACAACTCAGTATTTTTAAAATGACATATTATAATGTCGTTAAATTGGGTAGAGCGAAACCGTTATTTTTTTGATAAGTTTGACAACGAAAAAAGTGCTTTCATATTCCTTTTTTTAAATGATCGTTTAGGCTAAGGTAACGCTTATAGTGCCGTTAAGTCCAGAGAACTGAGAGAACTGACATAAGCATTAAAAATAAACTTAGAAGGACGGTAAAAATAAAAAAATAATAACTGTAGATTCTTGATTTATAGAGCAAAGACTATAAGAAAGAAATAGAATACACATGCCTTCAAATAACTTTACGTAGAAAACCAGCGACTCAATTCTTTCGAGATTTGTAGTTACGACTTTATGACAAGTTACGTCTTTATGGCGCAAAAACTAAACTCGGTGTAAGTGCATTTTTAATCTAGATACAGCCGAATAGTTTTAAAAATGATTAAGCTCCCCGTGTAGGGTTTTAGTGTGTTCATGTTTCAATAACAAGACTTCACTTCATTTTCGATGCATCGAAAAACTCACACTATGATCAGCAACGGTAACCATGATGCAGAGACTGTAAAGGTGCGCATAGGATAGAATAATAATTATTTTAATGAGAATAAATACGGAGCGAATACAAAATATGGAATAAAATTTTATCCCTTGTTTTTTTAATATAGATTTCCTTTCCACTCCTTTATTTTTGATGGACTTCTGATTAATGTATATCACACAATTAAGTTTTCCGTAAGCAATTATATTTTTGCTTTTGGCTTTAGATCCACAAAGTCATTTAGTTGAGTGGAGTGGCATTTCACATCCTGTCAATAAGAACTTTTGTTATGACGGATGTAGAGAATGTAGAAAATAGAAAATATCATCCATATTGTATATCAGAGGCCCTTGCCAAGATGCACTACGCTAACTAGCGTTTCTGTTCGTTTCGTTTTTAAACCAATCGCGTCATTTGTAGATGACGTAATACGAAAAGTCACGTGATCTACTAGTGACGCGATTGATTTCAAAACGAAACGAATAGAAACGCTAGTTAGCGTAATGCATCTTGGCAAGGGCCTCAGGTATACATAAAACATAAATTAAGTTCTTTTTGTGTATAAAAAAAAATGCTCAAAGGCTCAAGCTCATAGACATCGTGTACATAATAAATTCAATGGCTTATTTTACTTAAACTTGGTAATTTTCACTAATTTCTACGATTTTAAAAAACTGTAATTATACAGATTGAATTGGGAGTTCTGCTGAAATATAAAACTAAGTTCAGGTAGGGTGTAAAACTAGCACGGCTAGCTGAAGAACTCTCTTCACCTCAGTTTGAACGAGACCAATACGGTTGGTCTCGCTTAAACTGAAGTGTAGGGAGGCTGTTGCAATATGGTTGAAAAGTGGAAATGAAATGTGTGTATTTCATGTGTATTTATCAATTAAGCAACGGGTCTTGACATTTTCATTCAAAAGCATTAAAATGGGTAAATTTACAAACAGCGTGCCTAGTTTTTTTGCTTTTGAGTAGATTTGTATTCGATTTTTATTATGATCATGTCAAAAGCAATTATGACATTTGCTTTTTAGCTCTTATAGGTTTTAATAAGTGAAAAAATAATAACTAAACAATATTATTGTCTAAAATATCTGCTGATGGTTTATTCTAGTTATAATAATAATGGAATTATAAATATTCACAAAGTCGCGCTCACTTCTTAGTTTATAGTTTACAAAGTCGTGTGATATCAAAACGAGGTAGAACGCGTTTTTAAAGATTGAGGTATAATAAATAATAAACTTAAGTATCTGCGAGACTATTTTGACCCAACTTCGCAACCTTAGCCTAATGTAGTATTCAAACGTACCGAAATCCAAAAACGTCTATAAATTTGATTCGATTCGAAATATCGAAACCGAGTAAAATATTTATTTATAATTTTGTGACTCAGATTGCGTATTATTCACAGCCATAGCCCGCTCAATGGCCACCCTACATCAGCCCCAGTTATTGAAATTGCAAACACTGAAAGAGTGCTTTGATAGCTGGGAACGGCATCGCCGCACAAATTGCAATTTGTATTACGTTCATTTTGCCGCCGCCTGATATCGGGCGATATTATACAACGCTGCCTCGGCGAACGTCCGCGAATAAAGCCTTACTCAGCTAAAGGAGTTTTTAAAGAGATTTACTTTGGTTTTTTTAAGGTTCCGCGCGGAGAGACGTGAACGGTGACAAGATGATGTATGGTACGGCGACGAGTGACTTTAACGATTGACGCGCTAGATTGCTATTGCGTTTTCTTATTTGGAACTGGAAAAAAGCTTAGATAAGTCATACAAACACAGGTTTTTAAATTAATCCTTGGCTTGAATTGGGATAGACCAAAAAAAATAACTCACGGTTTTTACATTACAATTTGAAAGAATGGGTAATTTTAAGAGACCAATTTCATTAATTTTGTATTTGACCCAATAGTTTTATTTGAATATCTTTATTTATTTAGCAGACATTTTATGGATGACATGATTATTTTAAATTTGGGCTGGCATTTTCTAATAAATTACAACAATTAAATAACATCTAATGATAAAAAGTGATTGTAATAATGTATTAAAACATACTATTTCAAGCGGTTTTTGCCTAACCCGTAAGATACACCTAGGAGGGCTTCAAGCCGAAAACGAAAGTCAAACAAAGGTTAAATATACTTTTGTCGAAATATCCAAAATAGATAAATATTTCAAAAACTTAATAATGCAGAACGGCTTTAAAACCCCATTCCTCGAAATGGTTTTCGAATTAGAGTAATTGTAAAAATATGAACAATCCCAATTGGTAACTAAAAAAAGGTCCAAGTCACCTCGCCTTTGGAGAGGCCTTTTAACAATTATTGTTGAAAGGTCTTTTACAAAGAGAAGGTGACAACCTCGCATTTTTCGTTTCTCTTGATTATTGAAACGAAATTTAAAGAAATTGTCAAATGTCGTACCTATCAACTCTGTGCATTATGCAATAATTTGTCATAATTTGGCTTGTAGTTGTATTTTTACGCAAGATAAATATGTTAAAAGTTGATATTGTTTAAAAAAAAACCAAACCAACTTACACAAATTATTACATATAAATACAAAATTAACAGACTAAAGAGTTGAGAATTTTGATCAATTTTAAATCAGGTTATCTGGGGATATCACTATGTAGCAATGACAGTATTACTTTGCATAAAATTGTTATCTGCCAACTCTATGTCGTGGAATAAATAGCACTTTATTGTTATTATATTCTAATAAATAAAAAAATATGCGACATTATTTAGAACGATTTTTGAAATACGATTCCAAGTCACGAGTTTGTTAAAATTGAAATCGACACTAATCGGAAAAAAAGCGGCATCGATGCGGCCAATCAATAGCCGGTAAGCTGGCCCGCTTATTTGCACACCCGACACGTAACAAACCGAAGAGACCTTTTCAAAAATTATGATCTCCGGTTACGGTGCGTGCGGCGGAATTTTATTCCGACATTCGCGCGTGCCTCGACCGACACAATTTGTCGGAGTTTTAAATATTCACATGTCCCGTATGCTTAATATATTCCTCATCTGCATAATGTAATATTTCGCGCGAAGTACCGCCTAAATGTACAACACCGTGTTACTGTTTTCTTTACCTGGAGCGAATTCTAACGCTGCTTTTAAATGGGTTTGGGATATAAATAGCGAGTCAAGAATGTTGTCTCGTTTTGTTTATTACAATTTTTCGTGGTTTGCTGTAGTGGTACTATTAATATGTATTTTTAATGTATGTCGGAACAAAACTTTTTGGTTTAATTTTTAATGCTTATTTAGTGAAGAACGCAATTCGGCTCATCAACATTTTGCGAACATTGGTGTAAAGTACTATCACCATTTTGCTGGCGTTCTACTGTCCCGGTAGACGCAGATATAGATAAAAATAATAACACAAGTAAATTGCAGTTAAAACCAGTTTATTAGATATCCACGGCTAACGAGACAGTTTCAGTTTTAAACTTAGGGCGAGGGGGCGTCAGAGGAGCGAGATAAATTTTGCCTTTTAGTTATAAATAAAAGAAGTAAAGGGCGCCACTACCTTATCGGAGATAGACCGAGTAAAAAAAAAAGATATTCGAAATGGATATCACCAGAACTCTGCCAGTGGTAGCGTTGACCGCCAAGCGACGTCAATCTTCGGACAGAAACAGCTCCGGTGGACTTCGTTGAAACTGGGCCGGACTTCAGCCAGCCAGCAAACGAAGAATTCAACAGTATAAAGTGGTTGAACGCAAAAATAGCTCCAAGCACATGATAGGAGCATAAAGTAGAAGATTGGAGTTAGCAAATGAGGAATAAATATAAAAAAGTGTCTTGGTTAAATTGAGAAAATGAATAGAATGAATAGTTTACAAAAAATGTTTTAATAACTTGTTCCACATACTATTATGTATATAAGTCATTTTAAATTAAGCGAGTATTGTATCATGTTTCGCAGTAAGATTACCGTGATAAGGAAAAAAATAAAAAACGTTTTACCAAGGAAATCGTACACCATTAAACACGTATTCAACAAAATAATATTAATATTAGGTATTTGGCTGTTAAATTAGATAAATTATATTACCAAGATATCTGATGTCACATTGGAAATTATCGCATAGTACCTCTGTCTAGTATTACCGCCGACTTTTAGTATCCCCGCGGGGTCCATTTATTTTGTTGGGATAAAATGTAAGTACATGTTAATCCAGCACATAAACTATGTGGGCTAACCGGCTAGCAGCCGACGGGTAGAAATATCGTTATTTCATTTATTTAGCCTCGCGTGGTTTACACTTACAAAAAATGCCTTACACGCGAGTTGAAAAGGTTGAGACCTAAAACATAATCCGTCTAATACATTCCATCCATAGACTAAAGATACACTGGTTGACCCGTCATGGTGTACAAATAATATAATCGTTCGTGTCTTGCATTTTGGTCGAGCTGCTTCAAAGATCGACGTAGCTGTATGTCGAGACACGCACGAATATGTATTTTGCACGCGGATTTAGCAGTGAATGTTCGTAAACGAACGAATAATATAGATGAAAACTATATAGCCTTCTCTTACAAGTGGGGATTGGAGACTTCATACGTAACTTTAATTAGATCCAAAATAAAATTCGGCACATGAAGTACCAGGAATACAGAGATCTAAGGATACAAAAGACAATGGACATGTATTTACACCCTTGCAGAAGCACAAGAGCAACGAAATCATTTCCATATAAATAAGATAATCTGATCATTAGAAACCCGCTATAATATTCTTACGCATAATCCAAAGAACATAAGCAACTGAAAAGCTTGACAGGAAAATGGCTTATCAGGATCCCCGCTTGCCGCTATGTTTCGGGAGCCATTAAAATGTCACTCAGCAGGAGCGTTAGGCAACGTTAGGGTTGTCACAAAGCATCGACTGCTATTGGCCCACGGTGTTGCCAGCCCTGGGGAATCGGAGCCTTTTTCCTGGCGATGTTCTGCGAAAAATCTTTTCACTTCCTGTTAACCAATTGAGTTGCACATTATTTCAAGGAAAAGGTTCACACGGGTGTGAGATTGTACAAATGGATAAAAATTGCAGCTGTAGTATATCTTACGAAAGCACGGAGCCTGGGCCGGTATTCTAGGCGCTAAAAACCATATCGTCTTTGATCTGTTATCGTATTGTCAACGTTTTGATAGCTCTTATTTTCTTGACAGTAATGGCGGCTGACGTCAAAACAATACCGTAACAGGTCAAATACGATATCGTTTATAGAGGCCCTGTGCTGTTTCATAACGTAAGTTTTAATGTAACATTCAAAGAGCGCACGGTTGTAAGCGTGGGTGATGTAGGTTTTTCTTGGCTGATTGATTGGAATTGGGTCAATCAACTTTTCTTTGCCCCTCGTTGCCATGGTGACGTCTCCTGGGTCACTCTTTAAAATCACAATTTTAAAGTATATAAATCCAGCAATCAACAGTTAGTAGTTTTTGGCAATTACAAGCCCATTCTGTTATGGGTTTTCATCCAAGCGTATTAGTAGTCTATATTATAACCATTTTTCTAAGAAACTCTATCACTGTTTTCTCCTGGCTTACGGGACAGAATAACAGCAACAAAAAGTTGATCCACCCAATTTCAAACTTGCACTTCACACAGTTCACAAAACAAAACAAAACTTAAATTATAATGCAAGAAAATACCAAAAAGAAGTATGTTGCCAGCAATCTATTTATACGTAAATATGTAATACAAGCCACATAAACATACACTTCTAAGTAGGTAATCGCAATCTCCTCTAGTACCAAACGGACCGACCATATTATTCATATGCTTTAAATGTAACCTGGAAATTTTCGCCCGTATTTCACGATAAAAAGGCTAATAGTTTGACAGCCAACATCCATTTACTAATTACAAATCTATGCCAAATTTGATCACAGGTGTGACAAATGAGACAAATGTGATGTAAGCTTTTACAAAGGCTTTTTTAAATCCATAAAAAAGCAGTTTTCTTTTTAACAAGACAATTAAACTAGGTTGCTACTAAAATAAAATACCTACCGAATAATATTATATAGTTTCACAAACCATGTCAAGTAAATTTTTGATTGCGTCGATGAAAAATGGGTCACAGATCTTTTTTTACTGCCACAATACATGCGATCCTAGCTTGTATTTGAAATGCCAAAGAGCATCTGTTTGTAATTATTTTCATTTATCGAACAGGGTAACGGATTTATAGTGTTTTATTGCTTAAAGCTACAAGGACTGATAAGGGGGATAATTAAGATCATGGTTCAAAATGGAATTACATCTGTGACATTTACGTGGATGATACGCCGAAATCTTGCTTAAAATGTTAAATACCAATATTAAAATAAGTCAAGATATTTTTGTTACCTGAGGACTTATTGTCTAACGCACTCGCAATCACGATCGTTTTCAATTTGAAAATCGAAGGCTTGTCTGCATACAAAATGAAAACAATTGCTCCACTTTGAAGCCGGTTGCGATTGCGAGTGCGTTAGACAATAGCCCCTCAGATAACACTGCTCAAACCTATGCTTACCTAACTAGTCATTAGTATTAAAAACAGTTGAATGAAAACTTGCCAATTTCAACCAGCTGTAAAATAAACTCTGTACCTACTCGTACAGTCAAGGACTTTAATTGTTATGCTACTATGGAACCTTATCATAATGACAGCGTCAAACCACATGAAAGAAATTACGCCAAAATTAATGATTAACGTTATGCGACAGGGTACCATAGTGACACAACAATTAAAGTCCTTGACTGTACGTGCTGTATCTAGTCCTAAAATTTCAACGCTAAATCAAGCCAGAATTATCTTAAAGGAAATCCTAATTTATTGGTACATTTTAGCGCCACCGCCGGGAACGGATCTGAGCGTTAATCGCAGTCTTCGGAATTAACTCCTCCATTTTGAATTGCCGATTGTCTTGTTCATTGTGAAATTACTGTTCCGATTGCCTTGACTTATCTGCGATTGGATAGACCTTCTGTTCTATAGATTTTATTTAAAAGTATTTCGCATCAAGCAATTTTGATTGATGACTTCATTCAGGTCACAAAAATCTGGCAGATTGCTGCCCCGCATTGCGGTGCCGGCAATAGTTATTTACTAACAGCATAATAGTTTTGTGGGACAGATAGTGCGTAGTTAAAAGAAATACTTTGTTTATGCCATCATAGTATTGCTAAGTATATCTTCACAACGGCCAACATTACCAAAACAGAGTTTGATAGTAAACATCTTTGAATCTCTACAAAGGCAATTTCCAGAACAAGGAATTAAGTTTCTTACATTTAATAATAATTTTCCGAACAATTCCGCTTCCGTTTACTCACTTTAATTCCGCCAACTCTCATATCTTCAATCTCCGGAAAACTTAAGGACAGCTTACAGCGCTTACACTTTTTATTTCAAACCTATTTAAATAATAACATTTACTTAATTTACTTTTGTACCATTAGTGTCATGCCACTCGAGCGTTGTCGCAACGCTTCAACAAAGAGCGACGCAAGAGTTTCAAAGCATATTGTATAATGTCACACACACACACACACACACATACACACACACACACACACACACACACACACACACACACACACACACACACACACACACACACACACACACACACACACACACACACACACACACACACACACTCACACAACTCAACAAGGAAACTTGTATTTGTATTTACAGCTGTTTGTCTTGCTTTTGTGGTACTTTTATTTTTGTGTAAATTAATCACCCCTGCAACTTACCAATGTACTTTATAATTAGATAAACGCATAGAGCGAGGGAAGAGCGATGTTCCCTTAGCACAGGTATTTATTTACTTAAAAAGGGACATCCACCAATGTTAAAAATTTACGGTCACGAGCGTTAATTTGGGACCCATTTCAAGAAAAATATGCTTGAAGTCGTCAATGTCATTAGAGATGTCAAGTCATTTGTAACTTATAGGAAACTCAACCTTATTATTGTAGAATGTCAGATTGACTTTGGACCTAAGGTGGGTACCAAATTAAATCTCATGACTGTACTTTTTAATGAATTAATAAACAATTATTTATTTTTTTATGTCGTTCTAATTTATATGTAGAACAACGTAGCAGCAAAGATGCTTCGAACATCCAACGACGTGTGACATCCCACTTAGTAATGTAATTACGCGTTTATTTTAAAAATCACATTTATTATGTAACTTACAGTTTCCAGTTGTTAAGTCGTTATTGTATTAGTAACTTTTAATAAACATTACTTTTATAAGGAATTATTATGTTACTGAATGTCAAAAAAACCAAGATGCTTTTTGCGACCAGCGGGCTGATTATGGTCGTGTTTATCGACGTAGATAAGCTTAGATAAAACATCTGTCACTTTCTGACCAGCATGCAAGTGCGAGAGTGACGGAAGCTTTATCCACCGCGATAAAGGCGACCATTATACGTGCCAAGATCCCTTATTTCCGAAGTCCAAAGTTCCAATGAAGAAAAAGCCTAATATCGGCTATTGTTTTGTTGTATTGTTGTATTGTAGATTTGTGCAAAGAGTGGGAGTACTTATTCCCGAGTCTTGAGCGTTTTCTAGTATTTAGTACATCTATAGTAAGTATGTTTACCGTTGCCTAGTACATCAGTCATTAAAGTGAATAAATAAATAAATATCATGGGACAATGTTACACCAATTGACCTAGTCCCAAACTAAGCTCTAGGCTTGTACTATGGGTAATAGACAACGATATAAATACTTATAAGGACAAATTTATACGTAAATACATAGAAAACTTCCATGAATTAGGAACAAATATTCGCGCTCATCACACAAATATCTGCCATTACCCGGATTTGAACCCAGGACGGCTATCTTCGTAGGCAGGGTCATTACCAACTAGTGGCCTACGCGTCGTCCAAATCTATATTATATTTAAAAGGCAAACCTGACTGACTTATGTATCTACGCACAGCCGAAACTTTTATACCTAGAAACTTGAAATTTGGCACAGAGGTTCCTTTCATGATGTAAGTGAGCATTAAGAAAGGATTTTCCGAAAATCGACCCCCAAAGGGAAGAAATGGGGGGAGTAGCGGGAAACTAATTCTACGCGTACGAAGTCGCGGGCGTCTTCTAGTTAACTATAGTTTAGGTATGCATCTTGTTTTATTTATCCCCTGCAACTTGCCACTTATGATGTTTATAATTTATAATCAGAATTTAGGACGTCACAGCAGAATATCAAGCGTCAGCTTCGCAACTAAACCTTTACGACAACCTCAAGAAACCACATCACTTAAGTCTGTATTACTTAACGTGGGGTTACCGGCCTGGACGTTTTGCGGCGACGTGCATCCGAACGTAACCGCGCACGTTAACGTTATGTTGCGCTTGTGGACGACGTCACTGTAATACTGCTCTGTGAGCTTGGATGAAAATTAGTGTTTCAACATAGGAGAGAGCCGTGTGAACAGTTTAAACCTGCCAAGTTCCAGTCTGTGGAATAGTAACGAGTCATGTCTGTTTGTTTCACTGTTTGGGAAATATGACGTTTTGAAAGACTTGTTGTTGGTTTTGAATACGCATTGTCTGAGGTTCAAACTAACTACATACATAAACAATAGTACATTGTAGCCCAGGTACAGAAAGTAAGCAATAGATGGACGAGTTAGTTCGCGGGCCGAGCCGCAGGTGAGGACCGCGAAGATACGAGTCCATCTATTGCACTTTCTACCGAGGCAATACTATGTGCTTTTCACGCCTAATGTAAGGAAATAAAACAGGTTAGGACATAATACACAGTTTAATTAAAAGTAATATTGATATTTGAAAGTTCATCAAAGTAGGTCAGCATTACGCTTTCAGAGAAAGAGTTCGTTTTTTTATTTATTTGCCATGCTTTGAAATTTTCATACACTTTCTGATATTTGCGACGGGATTTTATTGGCAGTAAATTCCGAATTACCGACTTTGCCGTATCCTGAATTTCAGGCGGTGTAAGATCCATATCTGTACTTGTATCACTCATTTTTGTTGAATATCGTACAAATTTCCAATCAAAAGTTCAAAAGTTTAGCGTTTGTTTCCAATTAAAAGAACAGTACCTCTACCATGAGTTACAATTAGCGTACTCGCTCGCGAGTCGCTAGCGACGGCGTAAATGATTTGTATGGAGGATTGTACGCGCCTCTAGCGGTCACTTATGGAACTAAAGATCGCTAGTACGAGTCCTACAGTAAATTACCTATCGAAATCTAAACGTTAGCGACTAATGTTTTGTATCGTTGCCGTAGAACATCGGTACCATGAGTTACAAATTTGACAAATGTCATCGAAAAATACCGACTCGACTGTAGTTTACTATTTCACTATCAAATTGGAGCGTGAAAGCCGTGAAATCGTAATAGAATTTTTATAATTATTATCGATTTATCTGAATTATGTCGGCAAGACATTATTTAGCGTGGAATATGTTAGCGAAAGCTGCATATGAAGATGAACGACGAGATCAGGGTAAATTTCAAGGTGATATGAGACATTGCACATTAAGAAATCCACTTCAACATATAAGTGAGAATACATTTATTAAAGAATATAGGCTCAGTAAGGAAGCTTTTGAGGACTTGTGCGATTTGTTGATGTGCCATACGGATTTGAAATCCACACAAAGAGTATCGCTGAAATCAAAGGTAAGTAGGTACCATAATATAAATTTCATTACTACTTAGCTATGGAAAGTTGTTTTTGATAGATAGTAATAACCACAACAAATTCAATAATCACTTACACTTTACGTAGTGACACTCTGCTCTGTGACATTTTAAAGTAGCAGGGTTATTTCTATATTTTTAAATGGAGGCCACGGATACTTAGCTTTTTGCCCAATATTATGCTTCTCAGTCTTTTCAGTATAGTTAGAAAGAGACAGCTTCGTTTGGTGTGAAGTTAGGCACGTTACTCCGTGACGTAACGATTACTACACGAACTATCGAGTTAACGTTAGCGAGTAAAGTAAAGGTTTATGTGACTCATGGTACGAGTTTAATTTAAAACTATTCGAAGAGCGTTTACTCGCTATCGACTGTAGAACGTTTTATGAGATTTCGATAGCAACTCATGGTAGTGGTCCTGAAGTAATTTTCATTCCCGCCTTTTTAACTTTTTTAATTTTTACCTTATTTAAAGATGCAAAGGCATTTTTCACGTACGCCTTAAAAACTTACATAAAAACACGTTTACAATCGCAAAAATACACTTTCACTGAGCGGATTTGACGTTTTAATTTTTTAATTAAACGTTCTAATGTCATATTTGTCAAACATTTTTTTATTTATTTCCGAACGAGTTACTAATGTCATAAATAACCGACCAATAGCAGAGTAGAAAGTAAACTGGTCTAAAAACACTCCATTTTACTTTGCAACTCAACATTGTTGGACTGTTTTTGTGTTGTACTACTAAGAGCAACTTTCTATTCTGATTTCGATCCTTCTTTGGCCATATTTCCGAGCAGTGGCGTGAAATAGTACATTGTTGCAGAGGATAGAAAGTACGCGATTTTTGGTCAAGTCATATATTCTAGTGTACGAGTCCATAAATTGCACTTTCTAACGAGGCAGACATAGTGCTTTTTACAGCTACTGAGAGGAAAAAAAAATTATTTAAAACTCACTAGTCAATTGGCGTCGGTTTTTCAAAGGTAGTATAATTATAGAAGCTGTATCACCGCCAATTTTACCAAAGATAACTTTTTTTTAATCTGGACCCCTTTTCTCGTGGCACTCGAGATTAATAAACTAACATTCGAGATGAAGATGTCAACTCCATACAAAATTGTATTTGTTACGCCATATCTCCCATGTAATTTCATCTCTAGTGGTTCGAGATTAGGGGCCAAGTACGAATTACATTTAAAAAAAAAGCAATGACATAGTTTTTAGTCTATGTATCTTTTAGCAATAATACACCTAATATTTTACGACACAAAATGGTGTGTTTTGTTTGGTCGATTTAATTTTTTCATTTTAAGGAGCTATGACACAAAAATTGATTGATTGATTTTCATTGGTTCTTGAAGTTGGACTACAATGTTCTCGACCAATCAGCAAACATGCCGACAAAAACATTCTTGGTCTGTCCTTACAAGTGACGTTTTGTGACCCCAAACAATACGTACTGCGTTGCGATACTTAGCAAAATAAAAAAAAATGTAGGGATGTGTTTGTTTGCACTCCGTTATTTATTTAAATGAGTTTGTATTTAACACTGAGTAATGTTATGACGTTTACTAGGCTTCATTTTATTTCTCTATGTATACATTCAACAGTATAAATAAGTGATCATTTCTGTACCTTGTCGCTTTCAATAGTTTCACATTTGGTATAACATTTCAAACACGACGTTAAAGTGACAAGGTACATAAATGATCACTTATTTATGCTGTTGACTGTACTAATCCTAAACGAGTGTTGTGTGTGGTAGTAATAGAAATGTAGATATTGTAGATATTAAGCTATGTTACTTGTAATATTATCGTGATTATTTTAATCTACATTTTGTTACCATGCCTAATAAATAAATAAATAAAAAAATAAAAAAGTAAATGATTGAACATTTTTTAGTGTCCATAGTTTTAAGCTCGGGCGATAAGTACGTATTCAATGTCCAAGATATTTTTTTAGCTCTATACGTATTTTATACTTGTGTCGAACTCAACCCAACTATCAATTCAATTCTCAAGTATCAAGTCTCTTTTTATTTAAGGTTTTGAGGAATTAATTGAAAATACTCCTACCTTACACTGTACATACTGTTTGGTAACTCTGTAACACTAAATTTGAAACTCGGGATCCCCTGTCCTACTCAATCTTAATTTGTAACAGAATCGAGCAAACGGGATAAGACCAAGGTAACATCGATGGTGGGAGTCGAGCCCATATTTATAGCTTTAGGAACGTAATACCAATTTACATATATTCCATCGATGCCTTGACCCAATCTTGACGAAAATTAAATAAAACCACCCTTAAGATATTATAGTCTACTTACTACCGATGATCATCATATCATCATTCACCATTGGTACCAATGTGATTAGATTTCTCCACCTGTGAAATGGTCAACAGTAACAACAAAATCAGAAATATATAGAACCCTGTCGCCGAAATCGAATGTTGAATTTTGATTTAAATTTATATCTCGTGACTTGACTTATCCTATCATTATGACAGTTGTAAGGTTAATCATAAATTAAATATAAATTTGACATCTTATCTGATTATTTCCATTATTTGATACATATCAGTGCCTTATTTAAACGGTTTACCCTTAAATCGCCGACACTCATTTCACCGAATTTTCATTTCATCGCATTTTCATTTCATCGAACAGGCATTTCCACGTGCAGGAGTTATCATTTTTTGGTGGTTCACCATGGCCACACCATATGCAAATTATATAAATTTGACATCTTATCTGATTAATTCCTTTATTTGATACATATCAGCGCCTTATTTAAACACTCGTGTAGTCAAATAAGCTTCGCCTACAATATTATTACACTGAAATCCAATTCTAACAATTTTCGGGGAAACCGTTAATCTCGCCCATTTGTAATAAGGCGGTATATTAACCAAACACCCTTAGTACTAACCTAGCAATCGTAACAAGGTCTCCCCTGAACACCGATTCAGTACTTAATTACGCTAGTTTCACGATTGCAGGAGCTCAGATTAATCTGGCGCGAATTATTGTGAGTACTACTCGGGCTATTTAAGAAGGTAATGAAGCGGAGGTAATTGCCTAAATAGGTTCAGGTGTTAACAGCTCTTGGAATTTGCCGGGTGCACAAAACGTGTTCCGTTTTACGAAAATCCATTCACGGCTTAAGAAATAAGTGTCATGCAATTTCTCATTTTGAAGGCATTATTTGAGAATAAAGCTTTTTTAATAATAAAGGAATAGGAAGCTCACTGCTTCACATAATTATTTTGGTTGGAGATATGTTAGCATAATCATCTTTTCACATAATTTTGTTTTCGGTATGTTTTTAGAATAATCTAAATGATGTTTGGAAAAGTAAGGTTAGGCTAAATTACGACATACTCGTATTATTATGTAACAAAATAGGTTCTTATTATATTGCATACCCTGACATAAAAGGGTCATTGTTCGAGCGATTCAACCGCCTCACTTTTGTGGACATATTTTTGAAGAATTGGGCGTATATTTTGATGCCGTTTTTGGATATTTGTTAGATGTCTGGTATACTTAGATACCTAACCAGAAACGAAATCGAAATCTGCAGCCACTTCTACAAAAATGTGACCACGAAAGTGATTCGGAACAAACGCTCAAATAATGACCCAGAACTGAAAAACCTCGATAATTAAGTCTGACCTTTGCTTTTATAATTTACAATAGAGCTAAAAATTTAGAAAAATGTGAATTACACAATTACATCGACAATCAACTTTAAGTATAATTAACTTTTTTATTAAACTCTTTCTAGTTATGTTGCAACTCTCGGTCCCTACATTAATAGTACATTACTTAACAAGGGCTGTAAAAGAAAGAAAGCCCGTAATCGCAGGTATTTGAGACCCGAGCCGTAGGCGAGGGTTGTAAATATGCGATAGAGGGCTTTCTTTTTTACTGCCCGTGATGAGTACACAATTTTACGTCTTCACCTGGCCACAATGCGAGTTTTACCGTGCGCGCAGCGTGCGATAAAACTCACATTATGGCCAGGTGTGACGTAAAATATTTTTTTTTGCTATAACATATGTTTTATGTTTCCCATGTATATTTTTAGTCACGATGTGATTGTTTACATTTTATTTATTGAGAGTCTTAATTTTTATATCGATGCAACTGTGAACTTTAATCAATAACTAAAATATTTAACTAGTTAAAGTAGTTAGTACAAAAAATAATTATGGCTGACAATGTTATAGACCCACTTTCTCGGTATAATACGACGTTTTAAAAACCTAAGTCCAGGCGCGTACCACGCATAAATATGGGTATTGTAATGATAATCATCATAAAACACGTAAGTACACATCTTAAAAACTCATACGTTTCAAAAAATGTTTTAGAAAACGTAAGTAATTCGCGCAAGTCGGTGTGTCAGCAAAACAAACGAGCAGCATTAGGGTCACCACACGTTCACCGGACGTACATTCAAAACGCTCTAGCTCGGGAGCTGGTGACCAATTCGGAGACGGTAAAAAATATTAAAAATTAAAAAATGTGTCAGAAATTAAAAGTATGCTAAGGCGTTTTTGGTTTTACTACTGCGCATACAGTAAATGAGGCAAAAACGCTACTTGGGGCACACTGTTTTTTTGCATGTATCAAACAATATGAACAAAAATGCGAGACCACGGGCCCGTTTCACGAAAGCTTTTAACTTGTTTTACAAGTGGAAGTTTCTTTCCAATGCATATTATTGAACAGAGATTTGAGCTTGTAATACAAGTTACAAGCTTTCATGAAATGAGACCCAGAGGTAAAATTTGAAAAGAATAGTCACTCTGATAAAAAATGGCTGCAACAAAGTTTACTTATCGGTAGGTTACTATCGTTTCAATATTCGTTACCAAGACTTTTTAATCTACATTGTATGTATTAATGTTTGCTCTTAAAATTGTATAAGAATTAAAAAAAATACAAAACACGGCAATCCAACAAAAAGAAGTACAAAGGCAAACTTATCCATTTAAGGGATATCTTTCAGGCACATAAACTTTTTGAAAAAAAAAAATTTAATAAGTAAGTACATAAATAAAACATTGTATTGCATTGTATTGTAGCTTATCTTGCTTCGTTATCATAATATTATTGATGTTATGAAGGATCACTAGACAGTAAGAGCTGTAATACATAACGTTAACAGCGTAATCGAAGCAAGGCCTAACCAAAGTGAAGTAAAGCCGTAGCTATGAGGCCGATTCTACTTCGTTTTAACCCATTTTTCAACAATATTTTAATTTAACAATATGATTAAAAATAAAAAGGCATAAGTCGCACAGCTCCCGGAACACAACGTTTAGGTGTTTTTCTACACCGTTGAATAAAATTTATCCACCCGCACTTTAGTTTGTACATTTGTATGCCATTCATCATGGACTTATTGAGGCGGGAAATTGTTTGCACTGAGTTGTGCATGTTTGACTTTTGCCCGTTGTTCGTTATTGTGCTTACGGGTGGATATGATTGTTTTTCACTGGCATTTGAATAGTTGGGGACTGGCTGGCTTTTGAACGTAAACATTAACCGTATTAATATTTAATGTGTAAGTTACGATGTTCATGATTTTGAAATGGCGGGAGGAATTGAGCGTTAGAGGGCTTGGTATGGCGTGATGGGAAGTGTCTTGCATTGAGCGTTATGTGGATTAAAGTGTCTTAAAATAAGTATCTAACGACACATTCCATTTATGAAAAATAACGTCTTTTTGAGAGTTTTAAAAATGGTTAAAAATTATTATTATTTAACCTGTTTTAAAACATAATATGGAACTATAGTTCACTTTTAAACCCTTTTTTTTGAACTTTAACATGTAAGTCTATCTGTGGAATTACTAGGTTGTTTCTTAGCTAAGTTTGAGTTATATTTTGGTCCGTTTAAGACTTATAAAGTCTGTAAATAGAAGTCCAAATTATGTGGGGAGGTTTTATTTATCTAATAGTTGTCTTTTTTTTTTACTGTAGTGACATGCGTCCGATTACTGGTACTAAATGATTAATAATAATGTGTGCTCCAAATAATTGCTGTAATTTTTGCTCCCGCTCCACATTATTTTATATCCTCAATTTATAACCACATAGTTGCATCTCGTGCGCATAAAATGCAGTAATAAAGGCCCCCCTCCCATTCAGGGTCCTATTCTAACACGATGACACTCCAAAGAGTCTAGAGCCACCTAGTTCACAAGTGCAGTTCGAGTGAGTAACAAGATATACCCTTCAACGTATTTTTAGATTTTTCTTTTATGCGACGAGGAAAATGCGTTGTTACAAGCCAGCATTGTATGAATTTTCATTCGATCAAGAACATACTATTAGTTGTAAAAAAAGACGCTCTTTTTTTGGGGTAGTTGTGTTAAAACAAAAGACGGTGACTGTAAAAGCGAAATTTACATTGTATCAAGTGTTTTCTTTTGTTAATGTTACAATAGAAACATCGTAAAATTCGGTTTAAATGTGTTGAAATTTTTGTGTGCCGTGTGTTTGTAAGTCCGTCTGTAAAATAATTCTGCCCTCCTAAATAAAAAGGACGCATGCGCCATTTGATAGTCAAAGTAAATTTAACCCCCTATCATAAGAAATAAGGTCACTAATACATACGCGGTTCTATGAGCCATACGTCCTTTTTTCTAAAGAGGGCAGAATTGTAAATGCACTTTTTTTATTTAAAAGCTTTGAAACCAACTGTCCAATGAAGAGTACCTAATATACTTCTGAATCGAACTATGCGTGGTTCTGAGAAATCAGTGTTGTTTGAAATTGTTTTATATGTTGAAATACATCATTTTAGAATGACGGGTACCTATTATTTTGTCGAAAATCCTTTTCACAAAAGTGGCATGTAGAATTTTCATTTCTGGCCGTATGACTTAAACAAGGCGTTTGTTACTGACGTCATTCCGTGCGTATTGAAGGACCTGAGGGCTAATTGTCTAACACCCGTATTCACAAACGTTACTATGAGGTCTCACAGTGCTCACGAACGTACAGGGTGGTTCAAATCGTCTCATAAACAAAAGGTCGGTCAAAAAGAACCAATCATAAAGCTGTATTGAACGCAGTGCGTTTACTCAGTGAAGGATCCCTTAAGTATTGTTTGTGATTACGCGTGTCACGAACCCGCAATCACGATCGTTTTCATTTTGAAAATCAAAGGCTTGTCTGCATGCAAAATGAAAACAATCGCTCCACTTTGAAGCCGGTTGCGATTGCGAGTGCGTTAGACAATAAGCCCTCTGTTGTGTGTACCTGTAGATATTTTATTACTGCTCTGGAATTCCAGCTGTAGAGAGACCTAATACTCAGCTGCATTTAAGTCATCATACAACAATGTTGCAACTGACTGAAGTATCATGAAAAAAGCAGTTGTAAAACAGTTACCACGCTAACTTACTTTCTCAATTATAACTTAGATTAATCTTTACAGCAAGGGTTGAAATACCTTACAATATTTTCAGGGCCGTCCAATAAAACGCAGTTTATTAAGTAACATTCCAGTTCATGATCCCCCACTTTACTCCGATATCGGAAACGGCCGGGAACTTGAGAGATTATTTCACTCGATAATAATTAATCGCTGGTCCGGGCAGCCGAGCGTGGCCGCGGGGCAGAACGAGTGCTTACACTTTATTGCCCCAGTTACAAAGAAAATAAAGTTGAGTGAGATAATTCAACACGTAAAGAAAAACTTAAAAAACTTAGTCAGAACATTTTAGTACTTTATCGCAGTAACGTATTAAAGTAAGAGTGGTTTGAATTAAGTGTATAAATAGCTACGACAAGATACTAAAATGTCAGCTACTTCTGAGTATGACAGTAATGAGGGAAAATAAATCAATTTTCTACACACTATACAAGGCTTCCGTTTCTACAGGGTAAAACTATGCCTTTGACAGATTCTCGTATAGTTTTTAACTCGGCCGCCATTACTATCAAGTAAATAAGAGCTATCACAACGTTGACTATAAGATAACATAAAAACGCAAAAAATAATAATAAAAAGACACCAGAAAATCAACGAGTGGAATAGAGACCTAGAATCTTGACAGAGAAACAAGGGTGTTATTCTCTTACAAACGGCGCTCGGTCGGTCAAACGAGTAAACGAGTGAACGCTCCACACCGGCGAGTTTAAGTAGACTTTTTAACGCGTGCATTCTCAATTACGCAGCCTTATACGTTCGATCTTATCCCTAGCCCTACTGCCTAGCTGAGAATGCACGCGCTAAAATGTCTTTTGTGCGGTCTGACGATTGAAAGTTGAAAACGTTTATGCTGAAACATTATTCGGCTTACTAAGTTTTTGTGTTTCATTATTTATTTAACTAATTAATGTTATGCATTAAGATAATTCGACCAACTAAAATGACACTTATGCTAAAAGTTATTATACCCAATACAATTATTCCAAAAAAAAAAACTATCAGACAAAGGGGACCCTTTTTAACACCTCATCTGCTTGGTTAGGTACTTGTGTTGTTAACTGTACGTATTTCGGGATGTCTCAAGTCACTTGGGCGGTCAGGGCTGGCTCTAAACGGTTACCGGGTATTTGAAAAATTCCATACCTTTTGCGAGCCTTTCTACCGTCACGTTCTAAATTAAGAGGAGTGACTTAGTAAGTCTCGACCTCAATGTGTCTACTGGGATCTTATACTGGGTTACTTACTCAATTACGTGGGAAACTGAACCTTATGTAGTCTTATTAGTGTTATTTTTAGAATATCTTTGTGGTGCAAAGGAAAACGGTTATGTAAGTATAAGGTCCAAATGATAACTTTAGTGTACGAGTAGTATGTTATATGTATGATTTACTAGCCACCCGCCATCGCCTCGCTTCGGTTTACGTGAGTTTTCTGTAACACCCGTACATAAACTACAATTTATTATACATCAAAACGTTCCTCTTAATTCACTCTATTGATATTGATGAAAACCGCATTAAAATCCATTGCGGAGTTTCAAAGATCTAAACGTACATACAAAGGGACAGACTGTGGTAAACACCCTATTTTACGATCTAAGAAGAATTATTCCATTTACAGTACAGCCACAGCATTTCCTCTTTAATGTTTGATACAGACAGATGTCATAAAAGCAAGTAAGTGTGATTATCTAGGTTATAATAGTACAACCCTGGATCTTGGATGAGAATTAAGTCGATTTGTGTTTATTATATTAATAATCAACCACAGATTTTACTGTAAGTATAAACTACAAATATTCTTTACCAATTTTAAAATATAAAATATTAAAACTATAAAAAGTAAAAAAAAACCCGGTATAATGGGAACTCCTCCTTTTAAAGCTAATATCTTAAACGACCCAACCCATTTTAATGAAACCTAGTTTAGAACCAATTTAATAGTTTAAAAAAAATCGTGTCAAAATCGGTCCATCCGTTTGGGAGATAAGATACCACAAATGAACTCACAGATATTCACGTTAAGCTCTCTCTGTTCTCTTTTTTGTCGGGGGTTAATAAATAGAGCCTAGCGGGCCAATCTCTTTGTCAAAATCACAGAACAGAGAAAACAGTAGAAGTGTCAAGTGGACGTGTTAGTGTTATGTAACGTGTGGCATGGTTATGCGGAGTTCTGCTTAACCTACCATACTTTTGCCGCGATCGCTTATGCTTGATGTTTCTAAAATAGGAAATAAATCCAAAAGCATGCCATATTGTGCTATTTTGGAATGTAAAAACGATAGCCGCACCAAAAACATTTTCCATGGTGGCGTGTTGTATTTATGATAGTTTGAATATTGGCGACAACAGGTCTCATACTAAGCAAAGCTCATGCCACTTCCACTGTTTTTTCTATTCCGTGGTCAAAATACACTAAATCAGTGCACCGTGAGTTTATTTTTGCCAATTCCAACAATTTTTTGCAGATTTTTCTCTAACCAAGCCATTTATTCAACAACAAGGGCCTGCGGCAGCACCAAACACTGATCTCATACATTTTAAATAAGAATTACCCGACCAAGTGAAGGAGACACCTAGAGGAAGTTACCCACTGGCGTCTAACCATTACTCTGAGAAATGCCAATTTAAACTTGTAACGAGGTTTACCGCGAGCTGCGGAACGAAATTAAAAACTCCGGGCCGCTCGACTGCCTGCTGAGCGGTGCCTGGATGGGTGCCCCTAACAGGCCTAACTTCCATCGTCACTTTGTTACTTACTTCCCACCGGCAATTTGCAGGGTCGCCATGCAAAAACTTCTACTATTCCACCGCTCTGAAGTTTTAGACATGCGCAAAATGTTACTCAAGAAAAATAATTCGCCTCTTATGTAAAAAAGCACCTCAAAACAAAATTAAAAATAGTTTGATTTCAAACTTAAAGTAAAGAGCATTCTGAATTTTAATGCAACACCAACATATTTTGTTTTGTGGCGCTTTTTAACATAAGATGCGACGCTGCTTAAATACAAAAGCGCCACAAATCAAAAATAAATATAGTTTGATTTAAAACTTTAAGTAAATAGCATTCCGAATTTAAATGCAACACAAACACATTTTGATTTGTGTCGCTTTTGTATTTAAGCAAATATGGCTTCTTTAGCTCACTGTGGTACGCTTTGGTGAGCTAAAGAAGCATTATCTGTCATTTACCGCCACGGAATAGAAAAAAACAGTGGAGTTGGCATGAGCTCCGCTTAGTATCAGACCTGTTGTCGCCAATACTCAAACTATCATGAAAACAACACGCCACATTGAATTTTTTTTTGGGGCTGCTCTCGTTTTTACACTCCAAAATAGCACAATAAGGCATGCTTCTGGATTTATTTCCTATTTTAGAAATATCGAAAAATCGAAATAAGCGATCGTGGCAAAAGTATGGTAGGTTATGCGGAACTCCGCATAACTATGCCACACGTTACACGCCCACTTGACACTTCTACTGTTTTTTCTGTTCTGTGTTTACCGCCGTACTCAGAGACATTTTAGACACAATTAACTCGTTCGCATAAAGTAAATGCGTAAAAAAATATGTGATCCAATAGGGAACCGAAAAATCGTCACAACAAAGGAACGAGTTACCTAATCGTCGATGACTCTGAGTGCGGCGGTTAGTTCACTAAGTTAGCTCACTTCAACATATCATTTAATTTTAGAGACAAATTAACTCGTGCCATTTTCAAACTTTTGTACAAAAAATTGTCACTAAAGGACGACTTAATCGTTAGTTCGTCACTGATTTTGAGTGCGGCGGTTAGTTCACTATTTAAGCTCAGGGTAGTGATTCTCTCAAAAGCAAAGTTAAGCGAATGCAGGAGTGATGTCCAAGCGGCGAGTTTAAGTAGTCCCGTCAGAGCGAGCAAAACACATTTTAGCGCGTGCATTCTCAATTAGGCAGCCTTATACGTTCGAGAAGCCATGCTGCCAAATTGAATACACACGCTGAAATGTGTTTTGTTCGCTTTGACGGGACTACTTAAACTCGCCGCTTGGACATTCACTCTTGCGTTCGCTCACCTTTGCTTTTGAAAGAATCACTACCCAGTTCAGTGTCATTAGAAGATTTTTGGATATGACGTTTGCTTGTCATTCATTCATCGAACTATTGAGTGATTCTAACCGCCGTACTCAGAGACATTCTAGAGACAATCGACTTGTTCTTTTTTCAAACTTGTCTATGAAAAATCGTCACTTAAGAACGACTTAACCGTCATTAACTGACTCTGAGTGCGGAATGACGTTTGCTTTTCATTAACTCTATTTGTCGAACTATTGAGTGATTGTAAGTGTTAAAACAGTATTTGGGTGGTTTAGGTGTCTTCAAAGATGCTATTAAATCGCTACACTTCATATTGAATCATTTTTATTTGTAAACTACACACGTTAAAACGATTTGTTTAGGATAAACACTAATAAAGTAGTATGATCACGCATTTGTGACAGCAATTATGAGTTTAATTAGGCATAGTTTGGTATTTATTGGCGACCCGTCTTGAAATTTAATCTAGACTTTATTACCAAAAAGAAAGGGCGTTTATCCCATGGGTAGGCCTATGTTGCTTCTATTTCATAATCATATTGTTGACATGACATATTATATAGATAGGTACTCGGAATAGAAGATTCCCTTCTAACAAAGCGGAACCATCCCCCCTATAACATTTTTGTTCTTTTTTTAATTTTCAACTTTTTGTTTAAAAACAACAGAACTCATGTTCCTTTCTAAGTAATCACTAATCATAATCTAGGGAGATTACTCAAAACATTACTAAAACATAGAAGACTCATAATAAATTTACATAAAACAAACTATCATTGCGCACTTACAAAGGTAACCGGTACGTTTAACTTGTCCCGAGTGGAGGACACGTAAAGTCCAAGCCAGGCCGACAGATGCCAGTTTAAAAACAAACCGAGACGCTACAGCGTGTTCCGAAACAATCCAGATGTTAAGACAGCGCGGGACGTGATCTGAATAGGAGCGGCCGCAGTTTAGAACCCCTTGCCCTCGATAGTTGTAGATAAAACGCAGTTATTGAATATTAAGCACACCGGAATGGTACATTATGAGGGAATGGGGTGCATGATTGAATTTGTTTTTATTTAAAGCTGTTTGATTGAGTTAAGATGGTTGTGACTTCAAATATGGTTGTGAATATGAAGATAGAAGACGACGACAAAATCTACCGTATGATTTTTTTTATTCAACTTGCTTGTTAGATTCATGTTGTTAAGTTATAAAATACTGAAATATATTATGATCTGAGGAGGAAGAGCTATACGGTTACATATAATGTTCTGTTTCTGATTTCATTACGTTGTCTGATACGTTAATAGATACATAGAGAGAACATGATCATTCATCATTTTCTGTAAGCCTTAAAAAGATTACTCGACTAAAAAAAATCAAGGGTTCTATTGTTCAAATAATATTAAATTAAAACAACCAGTCTTATTTAGCGTCAAACAAAAGATAAACTTAAGTATGGTAAAAGAATCTAGCAGACCCGAGACGTGTTTCCACAACAGCCAAGATGGCCGCGCTACGTGCGCCGAATGCCCAGTCACTAGTCGTCGGCGTTCGGCCTCGGCTTGACTCCAGCTGTAACAGTTTTAGATCGCCCTGTATTCCGGGAGTGCTGTCTAAAATAACTGCACTATACAGCCACGCTCTGCATTATGGATGGCCGGGGTGATTCTGTTTTGTTGTGATTTTGGAAACATGATTGTAAATGTTGCCAACATTAAAGTTGGCTAAAATTTAAAGTTAAAAAACAGAAAATGCGCGTGTGTTGTTTTTGGCGAGAGTGAGCGGAGATGTTGGTAGGAGACGTCCTAGACGAACGTACGGTGATCAGATTTGCGATGTACTGAATAAGGGCCAAATCAAAAGCACCCGAAACCGACTAACGTGCGTGAAGAGATTGATGAATGTAGAGGAAGCGAAAGTTGTATGTTTGGACAGGTGCATCTGGAGTTCCAGAGTCTCTGCCTACCCCATTGGGAGACAGACGTGAAGGTTATTGTTGTTTGCTTAGTCACTGAGCGAAAATTAAGGTGGTAACCAAATATCAAAATCATGTCCATAATAATACAACTTTGCGGTAAAGAACTCGTGTATTTATGAAACAGAATAAAAAAATAATTATGGCAAGTTCTGTTTCTTTGTTAAGTACGCTAGAAAAGCTTAAATGAAAAAGAAAAACGAACATTGTACGTCTGAGCCAAGCGATCTGGCTACGTTATATTCAAATTAAGCTGTTTTACGTTTGAAAGGACAGATTAATAGCTATTTCCTTCTCCAACATTTTAGCCTGTGTATTGGAATATTTCCCAGTGCAGCTGAGTTTATAGGGTTCCGTCATGCGAGGCTCTGCACCGGTGGAATTAGGCGCCAAAACTATCTAGATTGTTCCGCCAGGTGTTGCTTACCGGAACTATTTTATACTGCATTTTAGCGATCATTTTTACGATACCCGACCTCTGCAAAATGCAACGTTTATTTTATAAAATGTTCGCCAAAGGTTGACATTCTGTTGGAAGCCACCGCATCAAAATCACTCCTTGACGGTATCGTACACAACGCTTGGGTAAATTTAACGCTCGAAAAACTGCAAAACATATAACGTTGAAGTTATTTTGTAACAAACGAAACCAATTAGGTAGATGAATAAAAATCTCGCGCCATCAATTAACAGCGTGTCCCAACTTAAGACCCTCATTCTCTTAAATTGTAACTCTAAGTGGAGAACAGCGCTTAATGAAATCTGCATAAGACCTCCGGCACAACAAAACCGTTGAAGACGCATTCTGCATTTTAACTGTTGCCCGGGGCAACTGAAAAAAGGAATTTAATGCAAAAGAAGCGACAAACGGGGCGCGGGATGCAATCAACATCTCATTAGTGGGTCTTTAATTCCTTTGTCTCGAGGGAATTTCTCTGATTTCTTCGATAAACTGGATATTACAATTTAAATTTTCCTTCTCCCTCTTTGGTGTTGCGAATATTATCGATTACTAAAGACCTAGCTTAGATCAAAGGAAAGCCTACAAATATATTAAGCTACTACTTGTTAACGTAATAAACACGTATATGTCTAAAGTATAATTACCGTAACAGAGAGAACAGACAATATCTATGATAAGTAATTATGCTTTGAAAATATGCGCATGAGCTTTGATTCTTTTGCAGAAAACGTGACGCAGCATATTCCAAATAACATTTTCAAAATTTATATTTCTTACAATAATTGTAAGTATTATTATGCGTATAAAAATTCTAAACATTTTAATGTTGCAGATAAATATTATAATTATTTCTAATATTAGTAAAATACTGCTATAGGGTGTTCTTTAATTACTTCAGGCTCTATAATCAGACGCGCCCTAAAAAAAGGTCTTTCTTCTAATTGAAGTATGAATACTTAAGACACGAGTACCAGGCGGGCAAGCCGGTGCGAAGTAATTTAATGAGTTGACCTGTTAATTGGCGAACAGCCGGCTCCGGCAAATGTTTCAATTAACTGCGGCCGCTGCCTCCCGCGGCGCTCCTCTTATGTTTCTATTTCTAAGAATTTAAAAACTGAAAAATTTATGGCGTTTTAAATTGAAATTTGCGCAACTTTTCTGGTTCGAGAGCGTCTGTGTAAGGCTAGAGTGATATTTTAACATCACACTGTATATAATTTTTCAGCACGTTCCAGTTATTTTCTATTCCAAATATTTCGTTTGTAAACAGTTAAACGTTACAGTAAATTCCTAAACAATACATTAAAACGTATAAAGTTTCCATTTGTCCCGCTAACTTTGCGCAACTCTCCCGGGCCTTATCGCCGAGTTAATTTGTGCTTAACGGTATAATCAATCGAAATTTTCGAACGAGTCATGAATAATTCTGGCAACAAGGCCGCCCGAAAACTTTCTTACCACCCTCGCCCGATCGAACAATTACACAATTTCAGTAGGTGAGTAAGTATTGATCAAATTTGTAATGTCTTCTTCGGCCGGCTTATATCAGACGGAGTTGGCGTGGAAGCCAGTTTAAAGGTGCTTTTGCAATAACGCCGCTCGCTCCATTTTTACCAGAAAATTCCATTGCGAAACATCGCGAGTTCACGGTTAATGACAATAGGAAAAAAAAAGGCAGCAGGCAAAACGGAGATGCAATAGAAGAAAGTTAAATTTTTCTCATACAAATTTAATTCACTCTAAGCCGATCGTCTCCCAGCCTCGTCAGTGAAAAAGAACGTAAGCGCCCTGGCAGCAGCGGCAGGAAATAAACACATAAATTGAAAGATGCATGGCACTAGTCATTGCTGTAGCAATAGTAGGTACGCATGCGTAGGAGAAAAATCGTTTTTGGTTATTCTGATAGTTTAGTTTTTCTTTATACTTAAAAGCCTTACAAACTTGAAAAAAATAGTGTACAAAGAATAGTTGATTGACCAATTTCTACCCGATGAGGACTAAAAAAATAGTTCCTGCTGTAAGCATCTAATTAACAGTTAAAGATATCTGCTGTACATCTGACTCAATTATGTCGTGTCCCAAATGAAGAATAATGAATTTACATTCCTAGAACAGGCAGGCACTCTATTCAATATTCAAACTTTAATTTGTGTATAGAATTGCAATCCGCTATTACGAAATTGTTGACATTTCATAGACGTGTTTTCAATATTGTCAATCCTTTTGGCTTTTGGTTTTAAATTTACTAAAAGCTATTTGGTATTTTCTGTACTCATTTATTAAGAGCAAACAGGTAAACATTATGCCATTGCCTCCGTGGTAAATTTCGTAAATATTGTAGGTACTCGTAGGTAAAGCCTTAATCAAGACAAAGTTAACTTTCTTGCATTGTGTAACGAAAATTAGTCATACCATCATATGGCAAATTATTAAACCAAAAAAAAAAGACTGACATTAAATCGGCAAATTAAAATACTTTTTTCGATGTTCTGTTGCATTAGTTTGTAAGGGGTTGGGTTCTGCTATACTCTGTTCATTTAGTTACTGATATAAATGTAAACAAACAAAACTACACTCTAAACACGTTGACACGTTTTCCTGGTCACCTACGCATAATATTTTATTTCTATATTCCTACATAATGCAGTTTAAGTCATACAGTGTGGCTCTGACCTTGGGGCTTTAAATGCAACGATCGATTCTACTTACTCGGTAAACTGCTACTTTTGTACCTTAAGTTTAGATAGCTAATTGATGTTAAAGTCTAATTATAAAATCATTGTATTAAATCATGGCCAATAATCACTATCTCATGGTACGGGGGCGACATTTCCTTGGTACAAGTGCTAAACGAAAATGGAGAATTGGATCGCGTACATTGAAAATTACATTTAAATTGTATGAAAAAATTAAAATTTAAGTTGGACACATTTTTAATAACTTACAGAACAAAAGAAGTTCACTTTCAGGAGTAGAAACGATCCATGCTTTTAAAGCCCCAAGGTCAGAGGCACCCTGTATATGTTAGAAAATGACTGACCGTTGAGCTTCTTGCGGCAAGCGCTGGTAGATTTACCGTGTAAAAGTGCCCATGAGCTGCTATTACTGTCAAGTAATGTAGGTAAATAACAACTATGATAACGTTGACCATACGATAACGTGTCAAAAGCGGTAAAAATGTAGGTGTTAAGTACGATTTCTTGGTAAAAAATCTTTTTTCTGCGTACTTAAGCATCAAAATTTCCTCATTTGTCTAGACCTTACAATGGCAAACGGCTGAATTCATCTAAATGGCTTTAAGAGAGGTTCCTGAGGAAATTGTGTATTACAAATAGCGGCAATAAAGGCTGTAAGTAAAGGGACTTTTGTTGGACCGAGCTCTCCAGCGAGGCTTGTTTGGCCAGCGATCAAGTATAATGGACTATTTTTCTACAGGTTATCCTAAATAAAATGTTACTGCAGTAAAATAAGTCTGCGTAAAAAAATACTTATGTAATTTTTTGCCGATTGTAGTTTTTCTTGCAGTCACGATGACCAATTGATTCAAAATTTCATATCTAATACCTTTAAACGAGCAATTCTTGTATAACTAACTATGTATATATGTAATTATATAAGTGATTTAATTGTATAAAATTTTATCGGCTGTTGCCGGCAACTCCATTTGTGTAGAAGACGTGTGTATCGTTGGTAAAAAGTACTTATAGGGGATTACTCCCTTAGAAATGACTTCTTTTAGATAGGGTAATCGAGCGAGCGAGCTCATAATAGCTAACCGTTGTTTGTACCGTCCGCCGGGTCAACGTTAACTTTCCGGTTATTATTATTATAATTCGTTCATCAAAGAGTAAGTTGAAAAGAACATGGCTGATCGGAAGCGAAGCGAAAATGCCCTAAATATACTCGTACAGGTAGACCAAGGCGGCTTTTTTTTAGAGTAAGGAGTGGGATCGGACTTTCATACTCATTTGTATCCTCAAGAGCCTAAAGCTGGGTCCACATTTGTATCACTTCGTCGTATCGTATCTCCGTCGCGTTGCACCGACGCGTATCAAGATGGCTAGTGTGGACGCACAAACAGCGCGATCATGCGGCGCGCCGTATCTGATCGCTCGGGATCGATGTTGATACGCGTTTATTATATACCCCGCACACTCGCGATCGGACACGCGTATCAAGATCGGTAAGTATGGACGTGTTTTGATACTGTATCACGATACGAAGTTATGATTTGATACACGATACGCCGTGATCGCTCTCGAGGCGATTTTTCCCCGATCATCAAAGGGGATACGGATAGCGTCCACACTTAATGATACGGCGTTATGATACGATACGCTGCTACGCTACGGTTAGTATGGAGCGATGCAGTCGCTTGTTTCGTATCGCTATCACTTTTGCTCTCTAATCTGTGAAAGTGACAGCGATACCGAACGCGCGACTGCATCTCTACAAAAAGTCGCAGTGTAAACAGCCTCTGAGACCTTAAATGCTTTGCCAACCTTGAGAATTAATAGGCCTTTAGTGATTTCACCGGTTATCATGCTTTTTTTTGCCGAGTTAACTTGTTTGTCAACTTTTTAATTGATTTTATAGATCAGTTACTTTAGAGTAAATACCCTACATACATACATTAAATCACGCCTATTTCCGAGAGGGGTAGGCAGAGCCACGTTCCACGTGCTACGATCCTCTAAATAAATACTCTAAAAAAATTATAATGTCAATTGGGCCAGGGCCTCTATTCCACACTGTATATTATTATTATACTTTTAATTTAACCCTTTTTGGTTGGATAAAGTATCAAATCCTCATTTACTTGACTTAACAATAAAAGCTTTCAAAACGTCAACTTTCTGAGGCCCTAGAAAAAACGCATAAAGCTCTAAAGGGCCCCATATACGGTACGATCCGTCGTTACGATCCGTCGGTTCAGACTGAAATCGAGCGATGGATTGTACGTGTGTGGAAATATCGCATCAAAATTTCAATAGAAATATAAATCGTCACGATATCGTTTCAGATCGATCGTAATGACGGATCGTTCCGTATATGGCGGCCCTTAAACCATTCTCAGTTTGTCAAAAAATGTATGCAGTTGACATAAGCTTGATATTTTTGATAACGATGCCGTTTTCGCAATGCCACTAACGATGTAAAGACTAGATAGGTTTAACTAACGTGAAATAAATACCCAGTTTTGATTGGCTGGTGAACACAGTCACTTAGTTAAGTTTGTTTACATTTATTTGAGTACCTAAACAAACAGAGTATAGGGGAGGTTTAGGTCAGATTGGAGGCTTTTAACAAAGTTCGGACAGATAAAATCAGTACCTATCGGACATGACCACGCGGCCTGGCATTAGCGTGGAGTTTGCACGGAAATTAACCCGATTTCCACTCGACACCACTTATCCGCCTCCATGAG
The DNA here is from genome assembly GCA_948252455.1 of Acleris cristana. Classification (NCBI taxonomy): domain Eukaryota; kingdom Metazoa; phylum Arthropoda; class Insecta; order Lepidoptera; family Tortricidae; genus Acleris; species Acleris cristana. Next base: position 14,711,977 of record OX411778.1, read on the forward strand.
CATTTTCAGTGTTACCAGCCTAAACACAGTGTTGCAAGTTAATAGAATCCTATGTTAATCTTATGTTGGATATCACTTACCAATTGAACGGACTTCTAATTGGACGTTAGTTTTATCTTATTTTATACTTAGCCGGTACATTCTGATAGTCTGTTCGTGCTATAAAAACACTTTTCTTAGGACACTTGGGTTGCCGAGACAAATCCAACGACACCTAAATTTTAGAAATCCGTCCAGACATTTGGATGATGCGAGGTAATAAAGAATATTACATACATACATAGATACGCGTGTAAAACATAACTTGGCAGTCGGGTAAAAAAAAATAGGGGACACTCTCACAAAGTGAGTTTATCTCAAACTGAGCTCAAGGCTTGTGGTTTGGGTACCTATTTACTAGGCAACAATAAAAATATTTAGATACTATAACACCCAAATTTTAAGAGCCAATGTCTCGGTTATCATACCTATATTAGCCCATACCATGAATTGAAACCCTGAGGGTTTATTTTCTAACGCACTCGCAATCACGATCGTTTTCATTTTGAAAATCGAAGGCTTGTCTGCATACAAAATGAAAACAATTGCTCCACTTTGAAGCCGGTTGCGATTGCGAGTGCGTTAGACAATAAGCCCTCAGGATCCCTAGCTTCGTACCAACAAGGATAATCGAGTTGTCGATTGACTTACCTAAAAGCCAGATCATCGTCGTCTAGGAAGCTATTAACTAGTTACGGACTATTTTCTCGCTCAAGAAACGAACAAAAGATATAGATACCGTGTCAATAAAAGAGACACATATATTAATAATTGATCGCTGGCTGTTCATGCCGGCGAGAACTCTCTCCACTAGTTTGTCGAAACAAAAGATATAGATCCCGTGTCAATAAAAGAGACACATGTATTAATAGTTGTTTGCTGGCTCTACTCGCTTGCTTCGCTCTGCGGCGGTGGGACAAACGCCATAAGTCGCGAGGTTCGCTCGGATATTAAGCCGTAAACTCACTAAAAGCGGAAGCGGCGTGGTGCTTATTTAGAGTTTAGCTTGAGTTAGTAATTGGCAGTCACCACCATGGTAGGAATTAGGCTGCTTGTCCACTGGAGCGGAGAGAGGCAGCGGAGCGGAGAGCGAGATAAAAATCCACCAATGGGAATACTTCATTTTACTAGCCTCGTTCAGTGCAGCTCTTCTATTGGTCGATTTTTTCCTCGCAGACTGCTCCGCTGCCTCGTTTCACTCTAGTGGACTGACCGTCTTAGATTTTTTTAAATAAAATATTAAATGTTTACCGCAACCGAGCTAGACATACAATAATATGAAATACATTTTTTTTTATTGAACACCAAAGAAAATAATGAGCGCAATAAAAATAACGCAGTTAAACTACAGCCGCCGCGGTCTTATAGCTGATTCGCGATTTCTTCCTGACAATCTTAGTGGGGATATTTGTGTCAAATCAAAACATTTTGCACAGTAGATGGTGCAGACTTTTACCATGAAATGTATTTTTTTCTATATCCTAACAAAGTAAAAAGCATTTAAACAGTGATAGCTTTTAATGGTGGGAGAAGCTTGTGCAGGGCCAAACAGCAGTGTTCGCATTGTAGTGTTCCGGTGTGGGGATAACACAAGCGGTGAAATAACTAGCATAGAGGCATTCTATCTTAGTCCTTAGGGTTGGCAACGTATTTTCAGTCTTAGGATTGCAGTCTTAAGATTATAGTCATGAATGCAAATGTCCAACACATCCTACATACCATCAGGTAGTCCTCGTTTGCCTTCTCCATGACAAAAAAAAAAAAAAAAAAATCTATGTAAAGGCTAACGCCTACTTTCAGAACTGATAAACTCTTAAAAGAACTTATTTTCATCAAGCTAAGAACCACCCCAATTGAATCAGTATGACCTTTCGGGAGCCATGTTGCTACAGACAGACACACACACGTTGAAATAACTTATTATACCCCTCGGGATACAAAATAAGGGAGTTCAACTGTTTTCATTATTAAGCCGACGTGTAATCTCATTCAGGTATTTTGTAATAGAAGTGAAATAATTTGGCCGTCTCACCTCGCCGCGCCGAAGTATATAGCTTTAACTGCCGACTTAATAACTATATGCGCATAATTCGACAACCCTAAGCCACAGACAAATTATATAGTATCCACAAAAAGTAAACAAACTTCCAGTCTGAAAAGTAGCACCTCAGAACAAAACTAGCATGTGGTCCAATGTTAGGCTGGCACAAAAACGTATGTCCGCACATTAAGGCCGGGTGACCTATGACCTCCGCTAGCGATTTGGATGCGCGCCAAAAAGTTACTTTAAATTTTGTTTTCACAGTGAAACATTAGAGCGAAGAGCTTACAAGTTAAATATGAACATACGAGTAAATAAGATAATTTTGGTTCGCATTAAAACTACAGAAAATCCTTAAGGATTACAGGGGAAAAGGTAGAGTTAGCTTTAAATTATTTTAATCCGCCGTTCGGAGATTTATAACTTTTAGGCCGAAAACATGTGTAATCCGTCATTACTTACAATAAGTACAAAAGGTATTAACAAAAAGGTTTCCAATATGCCCGGGCCCGACCAGATCAGCCTCAGCCAAATTTAAATCCAACTAAAACAGATTAAAAAGACTTGCCTGTGACATTCAATTACATTTACCGCCGAAACTAATTTAAAACTTAATTTGCCAAGCAAATACAAAAACTTCGGTGAATTTAACACTCGTCGAAAGTGAAATGACAAAACTATAAAACTTCAAAGGCCTGGCAGCGGATTCGGGAGAAAAAAATCGGGAAAAAGAACAACCGCGGCGTTATCTAACCGAAAACTAATTCAAAGTTCCGTCATTGTTTGCGGACGGGCGGGGGAATAAAAAGCATCTTGTCGTCAAACGATATTGAGTTTCTTAAAGCAATTAAGATAAAACAGACGACAAAAGCCTCTGGGAGGCACTCAGGACGCCCTTTTGTAGGCAAGCCCGGTAATTAACGGGTACGTTTCCGATTCTGAATGCCCGCATGAACAAAAAGTCGAAACTTCCAAGTTCAACTGACCTCTTTAAACCTCCGCGCTTCGGTCCGCGCCATTTTGGAATTCGCTTAGCTTTATCTGATCCGATAGGGATAAGATTACTAACGGTATTTTAAATTTTGGATAAAAGAACACGGTCGCTACAGAGAAGGTACGAGTATACTTGACAAGAGTGTGGCCTCGTAGCTTAAGGTGACTTATTGTAGTCCTAAGTTACCGAGTTGGAACCCCAGTGGCGGTCAGGTGCCATTGTAAGTAAAATAATTACAATTAAATGTTAGAACTAATCGTTTTAAAATAAGTAATTTCAATAATAAAAGATGGAAAAAATAAGCAGACACTGCATAATGCATCTTTAGGGTACCCAAGGAATATTCCATCTGAATTTCAAGTCTCTAGGGCCACCGGTTTAGGCTGTGCGTATTCTGGGATACCTTCAGTATGTCATGGAAGAGTTTTATATAAGGTGAGGCAGGAATTCTAAACTAATTAAGCGAAAAAAATCGTCGGTCTTATGTAGTGTCGTTTGTTAATAAACAACGATAGATAGCGTCACCATACCCTCGGAGTATGAAAAAGCAAGTGATTACTAATTTCGTGGGTCTTAACTAGGGTCTTGGTGGCATAAGTGGTAATGCGCCTGCATCGGCCCGGAGAGCCAGAGGAGATGTAAGTTCGAATCCTACCTAAGACCGACGATTTTTTTTCTCTTTAATATAGTTTATAATTTCGTAACAGACGTTTCTGTTAAATTATAAAAATCTTGAGGCAGCAATCTTGAAACTGAAAGAAATTTACCTTGATTTTGTAGCAATATTCGTGCCTATATGTAATGAGGATTTGGTGGCTCGTTATGATGTTTAGTTAAGTTACAAGACTATTTCTACTAAATGTTTTTGGTCACATATTAACTTACCATCACGCTAATCGCAACTTTACACAACGGCGCCATTACCACAAAACGACGCTATCAAACAGACAACAATGCGACTATGCGCGGAAATATACCCCGAATTACACCTTAAACGTCGACACAAAGCATTGCATTATTCTATTACAAATGTCGGTCAGGGACAAAAAGACCCTTCGCCTCTAAATGGGCCCTCATATACCGGCGCTTAGGCGGAAGCTGAATTGTAACGCAAGCGCATTCATGTAAGGTCGAAGGGGAAGGTATGAAAGAGAAGTTAAAAGTGTTGGATAATTAAATTAAAATAAATCGCTTAGTGAAGTTGATCTACCTGCACATATCATGACGACCTTTAAAAATAAAATCAAAACACAACGATAACGCGATAGCCTAGTTGGTAGTGACTAGTGACCCTGCCTACGAAGCTAGAGGTCCCGGGTTCGATTCCCGGTATGGGCAAATATTTGTGTGATGAGCACGACTATTTGTTTCTGAGTCTTGGATGTTTTCTATGTATTTAAGTATTTATTTCTCTATACAAGTATTTATATCGTTGTCTAGTACCCATAGTACAACCTTAAAGCTTAGTTTGGGACTAGGTCAATTTGTGTGGGATCGTCCCTTGATATTATTTATTTATTACTTAAAAACGCGGGAACGCGGGAACGCGGTGGATGTGAAAAGCATAAGACCGGTCTGAGTGGAGAGCCTTGGGGGAGGCCTATGTCCAGCAGTGGACATCTGTTGGCTGACATGATAATGATGATGATGATTATTTAAAAAAAAACGTACAATACTTATATTAACATAAACTTGTTTCTCAATTATTTGATCTGTATCCAGACCACACTAACTTTTAGACAGGTAGGGCATTAAGACTAACAGAAACAGTCTCTCATTTAAGACTACCAACTGTGTCGTCCTGGCCCCAAAATCGCTATCTTGTTTACCATTAATAAAACAAAAGAACTTTGTGGGCCACAAAACATTAAATACCGGACCACCCGCCGTGCGGTCGTAATCGTAACCTTTTATGATGAACATAATTTTCCAAGACTTCAAAATAAATCAATGCATTATCATATTTCCTTGAAATTCTTAAACATGAAAACACGATTAGAAACAAAAAACTCGAGTATTATTTTTCAAACATGACACCTTTTTCACATTGTTTTGGTTAAATCTGTGAAACCCTTTGGTATTTAACGATGATTTTTGAATTAATAGTTGACTAGGGTAAAGGTACCAGTGGTCAGCCAGAGACCAGTACTCGACATTATATGAGGGAGAAGAGTGGGAAATATATCTTTCGTACTCTTCCCACTCATACAAAGTATAGGCAGAGGCCAACTACAGGTCTCTGGCTGACTGGTGCCTTTACCCTACTCATAACTTCTCAATCCTGTTAAACTATTTTTTTTAATTAAATGATGGTTTTAAAGTAAACTGCAAATATTTGAATTTGACATTGCAATCAAGGCGCGCGCAAACTTTCTCCATCTTGCGTTCTTCGCGCGGAAGCACATTTTGATTCTTGTGAAGGCATGGCAACATAATGTGGCCTTTTAAGATATTATTATATTGACGATGCAATGAGCCTGGTTAGTAGTGAAGCTGCCTACGAAGCTAGCGGTCCCGGGTTCGATTCGACAAGGGTAATTATTTGTAAAATGGAGCGTCGACGTATGTTTGGTTATTGTCTAGTACCCGTAGACGTTTGATCCCACTTCCCTACTATATTTATATTAGGTGATGGAACCAGTAATGGACAAGGCACCTATAACACTGATTCTTATTTTACAGAAGATAAGGGTTATTCATTTGTTTTGCAATAACCAATTTAGGACCGTATGAAATTTGAATAAAGAGTGAAGTGTCCATTACTGGTGCCTGTCAGCTAAAAGTGTCCATCATTGGTGCCGTTACCCTATCTTACTTTTGTTTCTCCTGTTATCATAAAAAAAAACGTGCATTTATACTGGTACAGTCGAGTTCATAAATATGTGTACAATTTAGTGCCTTGTCTATTTAATGTCATGTTTAAACTGCGATGTATGAATTGTCACAGCGATTAAAGTGCCAAGGTACTAAAGTGTACTCATATTAATGAAGTCGACTGTACTATATTCTACTTGTCAAACCAATATGGTGTTTGGATTTATCTTTTCAAACATTTTGAAAAGTAAGATATATGTAAATGACTGTTTGTATTCCAAATAAATAAATAAATAAATGGGTTCAGAAGAAAACGTTTTTCTAACTTCTGTAAATTCGAACAAACGAAGCATCGGGCGTTTTTGACACTTGTGATAGGTTACCTGGCTTTTGAAATTTTATAGTATATCGTTTTTACCTCGGCCGCCATTGCTGTCAAATAAATAAGAGCTATCATAATCAATACGATAGCAATAAGTGTAAATGCAAAGTATAATAAGGCCCTTGTCACAACGTTAGCAACATAATTACGATATCGAAGCATGAAATGCTAATACAATGTAAAACAAATATGTCACTTTCACTTTGCCGGTATTTTGAGGCGTACAAAACGCCAGGCCGCATAAATTTAAAATTTGTATATTCGTGGCTGAAATGAGCAACCTCCAAACAATTGGAACTCGTTGTTATTTAATATTGTATTGTATTAGCTTGGGAGCAAAACTTTCTACTGACACGTGATTGTGGGAACACTGTGGTTTTAGAAACTTTAGATGGCGCCACTGCCACATCCGTAATTTATGTCTACCTACATACTTATATACCTACCTACTTATTTACTTATATACTTATTATTATGCGAAAGTTTGTGTTTGTTTGTTACTCCTTCACTTTGGTTAAAAACACCGACCAAAATTGTCGTTTATTCCTTTCATCTTGTCTTTTTTAGAGTTCCGTATCCAGGAGATGACAACGGGACCCTATTACTAACTGCAATGTCCGTTCGCCTGTCCATCGGTCACTTTTCACAGAGTGTGTGTGTGTATTACTATGGCCGCTATAACAAACGAAATAAAAAATAAAAATAAAAATAGGAAACCCTACCATAGATTGTACTTATAAACGTAACTTCTGACGTTAATTACACGAACCGCTCGACTCGAACTTAGCCGGTTATTTTTAGGGCTCTGAAACCGACCACTAAAGCTGACTGAAAAAGCAAAATAAATCCAAAAATTATCATCAGATTTAAAAATATATGATATAATAACAGCTGACAATAGCAATTTATGGTTTAATCTGCATCATAATTGATTATTTTGGAGCTTTAATTTTTATTTAAGATTTACTGATCAAATACTCACCTTGAGACCAACTTAAACACGCCTTGAGGCCGTATTATGAACTGTCCAAGCCGGCTTAAGTCCAGCCAGTAAACGGAAGACATAATGACTCATATAAAGCAAGATGCAGAGGAGAATAATGTGTTTGTCCCTTTAAAAAGAAAGAAAGAAAGAAAATATATTTATTCAAAACAAAAGCACAATTATAAAAAAAGAAGTAAATAATATTATACATAATATGGACAGCTAATGTGCCGCTGTTAAGCCAGCACTGGTCTTCCGTTGGGCCCGCTCGGTGACAGCACGGAAGGTGACACAAACAATAAAAATATTAAAATTATAAATTTAAAAAACAAGACAAAAAAAACAAAAACACAATCCAATAAATACAAAGACATAATAATCTAACAATCACAAAAAAAAACTTAACAAACGACTGTGTATTATGTTCACAATATGCGCACATGCTGCAATCTGTGGCCTGTGCAATACTTATTGCCAACTTAACCTAATCTGTGGCTATGCTTGAGCGTACATTTGAGACGCTCTAACAACTAAACGCGTGGATAGATTCCGATAGATCTTGATGATTCTTATGTCAATCGATTTCTATTAATGTTGTGAGTATCACTAAAGATATGACAGTAATCAAAAGATATGGCAGCTACCGGCCATATTGTAAAAAAGAAAAGAAAAGTTGACGAATTATGACAAGTCGGGTATCGTTGAATAAGTATTTAAAAATCTTTAGGTTTTTTTCATATTTTTTGCATTTGAATGGTCATTTTAGGATAATAACGATTTAAAGTTCGTTATCAACGATTTTTTTAAAGCTTGCTCTTTGTTAGTCTTGTTTTACTCTTGTTTTTTTCAAGTTATAAAATATAGTAGAATTATACTTTGCCTAAAGTTAAAATAATGTAGGTGCCTAAACATGTTTTCTTACCACGTTTTTCATCTTTGGCAAGATCTTTAAAATCGTGTGCCTCATACGCCTCTTATCGTATTTAATTCATCTGAGTGGAAAGGCGGGTTCTACTTCACAAGAGGATTCTTTAAACTCAATTTGATTTATTTCCAATCTTCTGCAAACCTTTGTAAATATTTGTGCTGACATTGAGTGTTTAGGTTTTCGTGATAATAAGAAAAAACGGGTGTCCCTCGGAATGTCTAATAACTTTTGTCCTGAAACACCGTTTGTCAAATTTGTTAAATTATAAATGAGAACGTTTTTTTTTAATTAGTTACGTATATGGCTAGATTTCTTTGGCAATATCGGGTTAAATGTTATTCATGCCAAAACAAAAAGAAACACGTTCCGTAAAACGGGGTAAATATGAACTAAGGGGTAAATAGGAACACATCCTAAAATGAAGCATAACTTGTTACAAATAAGAACAAGTATTAAATGAAAATAACATTTCGTTCTATTGGAAATTATTTCAGTCTTATAATTAGTAACAATATATGCTTCATTTTAGGTTGTGTCCCTATTCACCCCTTAGTTCCTATTCACCCCGTTTTATGTTTATTAAACACTAGAGGACGACCGCGACTTCGTACGCGTAGAATTAGTTTCAAGCTACTCCCCCCATTTTTTCCCGTTGGGGGTCGATTTTCGGAAAATCCTTTCATAGTGCTCACTTAAATCATGAAAGGAACTCCTGTACCAAATTTCAAGTTTCTAGGTACAGTAGTTTCGGCTGTGCGTTGATACATCAGTCAGTCGGTTTAGCCTTTTAAATATATAGATAAACAAGAAAAGTTGCTCCCCAAATTGAAGTGGTTTTAATTAGGGTGACAGGTGAAAATATCTAACACAAGAAACCACATCAAAGACGCATAAACCAACGCAGAATTTGTTCGCGTTCAGAAAAAGTTCTCACCTCATTTCTCTTCTGACGCATCTCGTCAAGCATTCGGGCACTTCACACGAACCTCGCAGTTGTAAACAGGGCGATATAATTTTTGATCCTTATAAATGACGTCATTATCTGTTTGGAGGTTCCTCATTTCTGTCGCGAGGACCAAAATTATGCGGCTCAGCGTTGATGAGCCCGCAAATTTTCATATTCCCCAAATGGAGAACAATTTTTTTTATCCGAACCTTCTTAAGATGTTTTTTTTTGTTCCGCGCAAAGTTGTGTAATTTGTAAATAAAGTAGGTTGCTTGATTTTGTTATGTTGGAGCCGGGCTTTGTTTAAGAGTTGCCGGAATTGTTTGGGTTGTCAGTAAATTCATCAGATTATGCTTCTTTAAAATAAGGCATAAGGCAGCCATGTAAACAAAATGGAAAGCTGTTAGTTCAATTAACGAGAACAATAACAAATTCAAATGTTTTTTGTAAAGTAATTATTTCATTAGGTCTCCCCCAAGGGAGTTTTAGTTATGTTAAAAACCGGCCAAGTGCGAGTCGGTGTCACGCACGAAGGGTTCCGTACCATTATCTATACAACATTAGCAAAAAAACGGCATAAAAAACACGTTGGTTGTATTGGGGCCCCCCTTAAATATTAATTTTATTCTGTTTTTAGTATTTCTTCTTATACCGGCAACAGAAATACATCTTCTGTGAAAATTTTAATTATCTATCTATCACGGTTCATGAGATACAGCCTGGTGACAGACAGACAGACGGACAGCGGAGTCTTAGTAATAGGGTCCCGTTTTTACCCTTTGGGTACAGAACCCTAAAAAGGACAAGGGCAGTGTGTCGGTAGGCACGTTTCGTAATTATTATCGATTCACGTTTTGATGAATTGCATTTAGATAAGGCATTATCTGTACGTGTAGCCACGCATTAGTTAAGTTAGTCTTGTTTATATGTTGTATTGCATGTGTTATTGTAATGAAATTAGATTGAAACTGACTGACAAAGTGGTAACTCTCTCACCTCCGGTAAAGTAGTGACCCTGCCCGACGTCCCAGCAATATGGTTCCCAACCAACGTGCATTTTTTTCCCAAATCTGATGAAAAAGTAAAGGTGTGCTATTTTTTTTAAACTCCCCTGCTAACCCTTTACCAAGGCGGTGTGCTTTTAAACTTCAAATTAACTTTAATATTCCATTAATAAAACATACTATAATAATTATCTCTCACCCATCAAGCGAACAACCTAATCCAGGGATTTATGTAAAATAGCTGTTAACGCGGGCCCGATGATACATCACCTGGGCAAACTTTTCCCTGGCGTTTCTATCCCAATGTAAAACATTAGCTTACAGAATGTAAGCGTTAAGAACATTTCTACCGAAATACGAAAAAAGGCCACAAGTGCAATGATGTAGTCGAAGCATTCTATACTCTATTGTTAACTATATTAAATTTAAAATGCTTATGCTGTTACTATGAAGTTAGCCGCCTTCTTTGGTGTTACGGCAGATTTTGAAGCTCCACGTTAGCGGTGGTGCAAGTTTGGGGAGAACGGCTTGTTTGTGTTTAAAATTAATTATCTCTCTTAATCCTTATCTTTCCCTAATATAAGTAAGTTTGTTTGTTTGTGCCACCTCGACCTCAACGCCTCATAAATGACGAGAAATTTGGTATAGAGATAGTTTATTGGATATAGACATAGGGTACGTTTTCTTCCGGATAATTGGAAAGTTCACAGAGGAGAGTGATAAATGTCTTCGTGGATTGATTGTATACATTCTTAGTATTACTACCTTTAGTATAAAAGTGTATTTTTACTTTTAAAATCACTTTATTAAAAATGCCACTTTTGCATGAAAAAAGTCCTAATATGAATTTGTACGGTGCCCATGCTGAGAGTTCTGAACTTATTGAAATCGATCTCGACATTTATTATAACTTACACAACTTATACGTACATACCTATTCAAAAGTAAAGTTTTTAAATTATTAGATTTTTCGATTCGCCGCATTCACTTAACGAAAATTATATACCTTTGGTATTTGTACAACGACATTGTATTGTAGCACTCGTACCACAACAAGAATGTATTTATCAAGTGGATGCAGCAAAACTAAAAACAAAAGACTATACCAGTGTCTCAAAAGATATGGTCCGGAATAGGGTAGAATGGTCATTAAATATTCCACCGACAAGACCATAGCTATTCAGTAAAATGATTTTGATTGATGGTTTGATTGACCATTAGAGCTAATATTCATCATGAAAACCAGTGAAAGCATTTCGTTGCTTAAATACAAAAGAGCCACAAATCAAAAACAGATACAGTTTGATTTAAAACTCAAAGTAAATAGTATTCCGAATTTAAATGCAACACAATCTTATTTTGATTTGTGTCGCTTTTGTATTTAAGCTACGATTTGTAAAAACAAATCAATGCAATTTCCTCTAACTACACTCAGGATCAATGAAAATGGGTAACTGTACGAACATATCTAGGTATATCCCTCTTGGGTGTATAGGTATTATAGATACGTGACGTAAAGCAGTCCTTACTCTTTGATGTCACGTTCCGCGAAATATTTTGTTATATTTTTGTAAATACAGGATTTATCCGACGTGTGGAACTTGTTTCGAGGAATTTTTGGTATAGTAGGTAAGCTTTATGCTGCAAAAATGTTTGGGTGTAAATCCACGTAGGAGTGATTCCAAGTATAACAAGACTAAGGGCCTGTTTCACAATAGTCAAGTAAAGCATATCTGACACATAAATTTAGCCTTTTCCTTTTCTTAAACTTGAACATAGACAAGGAGAGAGCTAACTTTAACTGGCACATAAATTTACTTGTCGATTGTGAAACAGGCCCTTAGTTTGTAAACCGACATAAAATTTGCTAATGTCTTTATGTTATGAAGCAGTTAAGGAATTTTAAGTTCCCGTAAATTACAGGGACGCGTAAAACTTTCATACTCATGCAAATATGTATATCATATAAGTCAAGCATACTCAGAATTTTGGTATTTTAAGGTTTAAAGGTCATCTTGAAGAATTACTGAAAATTCATAAGTTAGAAAATCTTATTTTTCTGAACTCATTTACTTAATTATCAAAACGTTTAAATCAAACGTTAACACGGTTAACATCTTAGCCTAATTGTGCATATGTAATTACAAAATTATCAACAAGTTTTAAGACTTGTAGGTAATTTTGTAGCTCTGCCTACCCCACACTGGGAACGAAGGCGTGAGTTCATGTATGTATGTATGAATGTACGTACGTTTAAAGGGTAATCTGTATGTTAGGTTAGGTTTGTTTTATAACAATCTGAGAAAGTTTCAGAAAAAAATGTTTTTCAGACTTATTAAACTTTGGACAAACAAAACAGTTGGTAACTAAAATTGGACCTACTGAACTCAATGTGGCTCTATTTAAAATTTAATAGGACGGCTCACATGCTGCCACAAACTAAGAGCCTATAGCGAGATTAACTAAACTTGTTAAGTAACCCTCAGTCTCTCTTTGTTTCTCCTCCTGTGACTTGCATTAAAACAAACAGCGCGATCAATCAAACCGTTGGCAAGCTCATGAATAATACCTATCCTGTTGAGAAAACTTTTACAAAAGATTTATTTTCTTTCGTAGAGCTGGCGATCGGAAAATAGCAGCAAAGATTGATTGGTTTGGAATAAAATATGGATGAATGCGTATATAATGTGGACGGGCCTTTTGTTGCGTTATAATCTCACCGCTATAGAAATTTCACGAAATGTTTCACCAGTATAGAAACGGCCAGTATTATCAGTTTTTGCTTCTTCATCAAGGCATAATTTTAATAAAAATGGGTTGCGGTATTCAAAGCGTTTGAATAGCGTATAAAGGTTCTATTTATGTTTAGCCCGTCACGCGTCCTATAGCCTAATTATTTGAATTTGGAACTCGCAGTGGTACGAGCCAAGACCGATATTATAATACATATGTACAGTCGAGTTCATCAATATGTATACACTTTAGTACCTTGTCACTTTAATCGATGTGATAATTCATATATGGCAGTTTGAACATGACATTAAATAGACAAGGTACCAAAGTGTATACATAGTTATTTAAGAACTCGACTGTACACGACATAAAGTTCCGAGCTATGAAATATCAAATGATACACGTAGGGCAGTTTTTACTGAAATTATTAATTTCCATACAAGATGGATACATTTTCAAAAATCGATACTGACTATATTAATTATTCTCAAAAATAAAATAAGCCTGTATAAAGTTATTTCTTTACATGTAGCATTCATAATCCACTGTACCTACATACAATACCAAGCACATTCAAATTGACCCAAAACGGAGTTCCGGGCATTGAACATGGCTCGTTATTTGGCAGCAGCACGCTTGCAAATCTTGCGATCAGGTGCTCATATTTCATTTCCTCGTTAAATCTCTTTATCCCTAACCTTAATGTTAAACGCTTTAAAGATGAAACGCTATATTTAGCGGTAAGTCCAACACAGCGATTATTCAGAACAAAATTGATGCAACGTCAACGTTATTAAATATCAGTCGCAATGGTCGTCTATTTGAACATGATTACGAACACATGCGCAAGCGTACGGCTTAAATGATGTGCGTTGGAGCCTAAGCTAACATCACGCGACAGACGGCCACTGATTGGATGAAACCGAGCCGATATTTCAAGTGCGTGTGTGAAAGCCCCATTTGCGGAAAAACGAACGATGTTTACATTTTATTTTCTGCTCTTTTTGGTTTAACGTCTTGCCATATACAAGTTATTTTACTTTGCTGTGTATACATTAAAATATTGTAACTCTTTCTGAAGTTCAATGGCTAGGTGTGTATTTTTACAGTATTTTAACCACTGACCTCTATTAACGCGTTGTACGAACAAGATCGCTGGTGAAGCTGTGGCATACAAAATAACAGAGACCTCTATAGTCGGAGATCGAATTCGAGATCTAAATCCTAACCTCAACGGGCGCACATTCGCTGTGATTACTGCATTTTGGTGTGTACCTAAGTATTTTTATCAATAAAACTTACAATAATATTAGTTGGTTAGGTTAGGTTAGGTTAGGTTAGGTTAGAATTCCCATTCATGTTTTTATGAAATAATGTTAAAATAACTAAATAATCAAGATGGGAACTGTCAGATTTTGATCTTGAATTCGATCACCGTCTATAGAATAGAATAGAATATAGATAAGTTGTATAATGCGTAATCGATTTTCGAAAACTGTCAAAATGTATGGGATTGACGTAAGCGCTCGACGCCACCGTCCGGTATCTTATTTACGTCAATCCAACATATTATTTTCGTTGATTGATAATTTTTTCAGGATTGTTATATTACTAATTAATAGCTTTTAGTTTCATCTACCTACTCTTTTTCTCTTTACAAAATTCTAAGACGTTTACGGTTTTAGCTGTAAAAAACTATGACTTTCGAAAATAATGTGCTTACGTGATTATGACCAATAAAAATTATAGGAAACAAAGAGAGATGCATATAGAATTCTAATCTAAATGTGTGTAATTAAAGCTTTTGTACAAAAAACATAAGTACAACAACCAAAATACTTAAATCATTCCACGCTCGGAGGGATTCCAATTCTCTTCTAAAAGGCTGATTTTACTTCATGCTCATATTTTTACCTGCTTTCGCTAAAAGACGTTTTTCGTATCTTTTTACAAGCTTATCGACTTAGAGTCAACAACAGTCAAAGATATATTTAGAACAAAGTAAATTATTGAAATATTTATTAGCAAATGCGTATCATATTTTATTGGGAACGAAAATATCTTGAATAATTTATGACTGAAAGAATACCCGAAATTCGGTCGCGGTATTTCAAAATATCCTGCGATCATATTTAATCCACAGGGCCTCTATTCTTGGCGGTAAAAAAAATATCGTCTTTGACCTGTTATATATATTTTTTTAACTCGTCCGCCATTACTGTCAAGTAAATAAGAGCTATCAAACGTTGACAATACGATAAAAGGTCTAAAACGATATGGTTTTTACCGTGTCGAATAGAGGCTCTGATATTATAATTAATGTAAAAGTAACTTTGCCTGTCGGTCTGTTACGATTTTACGGTTAAACCATTACACTGATTTCGATGAAATGAGTCCCAGGAAAGGACATAGACTACTTAAAAATGGGGCACGATTTGTAGATATAAGAAAAAACAATATCTATCTAAAGGTGTCATTCCATTTGTGGCGGCAATGACGCCTTCTGTTGCGACGAACCGCACCAACACTCTGATTTGTATGGTTTTCTATGCAGCGCGGCACTGTCGCCGCGGTCGGAATGTATTTCATACAAAACCATACAAATTAGTAGTCAGTCGGCCGCGATCGCAAGCCGCATTGCCGCCACAAATGGAATGACACCTTTTGAACATATTGATTTGCCTTCTAAGACGCAATTTTTTGCTATTGTCATACAAATCGTACCCCATTTGGGTTTAACTGTCCATTCAAAAACTAACTTATTCTTATCATATATCTATCGCTTCGAATTTCACGTCACTATGCAAAATTCAACAAAGTCTGCATAATATTTTACACCACAGCCACTCAAGTCTATTCCTTATTACGTTTTGCGACGGTTGGAATTGGTGGCGTTTCTCCGTCGACCACTATAAAGTCAGTTATGATTGATAAGGGTAAATACAGAAATACGTCGATCATTTTTAAGAGCTGTCGTAAATGGCAGCCATGTTGCCAACTGCGCGTCAAACGAGACGTAATGTTTATCGTAAAAGGAAATAAGTAGAATGAACACTACAAATAGATAAGTTGTATTTTAGGAAAGTTTAATGTTTTTAAAATGTTATTCCTTCACGCTGCAACGGCTGGTCGAATTTGGATTAAATTTGAAATGGCAACAGCTGTATTAACGTAGGCTTCTTTTCATCACGGAAAATTTAAAAGTTCCCAGGGGAATAACGTTTGACGAAATCTAAGAGGACGAAGTCGCGGGCAGAAGCTAGCCTAGTCTTAGTAATATTATAAATGTGAAAGTTTGTGTGTGTGTGTGTTAGTTTGTTACTCCTTCACGCTGCAACGGCTGGACAGATTTGGATGAAATTTGGAATTGAGATAGGCCCAGGATTAACACATAACCTACTTTACATCCCTGAAAATTAAAAAGTTTCCAAGGGAATAACGATTATCGAAATCAAAGCTGACGAAGTCGCAGGTAAAAGTTATTAATAAATAAAATCACGTTGAAAATGTTCACCGATACACAAAAAGCATTCAAACTAATTTAGTACATGTGAATAACTAAAGGCGGGTGTACACTACACGTCCGACCACCGTTATTATTCACGCGGCTGACCGGACGTCTGCGCAGGACCGTTCCGGTCTCACCTCTCGAATTTGTCAGCGTATTGAAAAGTTTATTCGTTGATTTCGTTCCACAATGGCGGCGTACAATGAATTGTTTTGAAGCGGAAGCGCTGTGACGCGCTCTCATCTGTACGTTTAATTTGTACACAAACGTGTACGATTTATGAATCTGATTGTGATACGAGTTTTATGTGACGGCTGATGGAAAGTTGTTTTGACTTTATTTATGTTTTTGTTTTAAAATTGACCGATGTTTAGTTTTTTGCGTTGTTTTTAGGGCTTCGTACAAAAAAAAAAAATACGGAACCTTTATAGGATCACTCGTGCGTCTCTCTGTCACGGCCAATTTGCTCCGAAACTACTGGACCGATTGAGTTTAAATTTGGTACACATATTTAAATTTATAACTCAAACACAGACTTGCAAAGTATTTTTTTTAATAAGGATCATTTTCGGGGGACAAATTAGGAAATTAAAAAAAAAAGGTTAAGCAAACCTTACTGTGTTAATAAATCAAATGAAACGGCTCGTTACGAGGATCTCAAATATTTATATTTTGTTCTTATTGTAAAATAAAGAGTTTTGATTTCATTCATGAAAGAAGACGAAAATTGACCAAACCCCACTTTTGTACACAAGTGGATAAAAGTTTTGGTAGTAAGCTCTTTACTTCCATTTATTGATAATCAAGCAATTCCTTCAATTGGCGTGGAAGTACAATATTATTTCCTTAGAAATATTTACTCTGACACTTTTAGTGTTTCAGTAATGATCATTATTTATTTCGACTTCGTTTCAGATACTTATCTCTAGCACGATAGTATCATTTTACAGTTTCGATTATAAATTTTGTTACATTGACAGTTAATTATGGTTTAATATTACTAGAAAAGAGGTATGTCATCTTGTTCCTCAGGGTTGGTATCGCATTTGCAGTGTTAGGCTCGCAGTTTTGAGATGGCAAATATATATGGGTCTCAGATCTCGCGTACCATAAATTGACCTCGTTTGCCTTCTCCGTCATATAAAAGGGTCTATATTGTCTGCCATAATTATTGATAGTCATAATGTGCTTTAGGTCATAATCATTGCAAGTCATAACGTATTTTTCTTAAGAAACTTTTTCTTTTTCTGGATTTTTATAAATTAAACCTAACCTAACCTAGCATTGTCTACACGCTAGATATTTCAGAAATTCTGAAAAGTTTACAGTTTCAGTGACATAAAAAAATATTACTATCAATAATTATGTCAACAATGACCAAAAACAAAATGGGAAACAAAGGGTTCCCCATATAAAAACTCATAAAACTTACACGTGAAAACGTCCGATCCAACCAATCTTTACTCTATATCAATCTAAAAATATACCAATTCCTATAACAAGACATCCGGGCTTTAACCGGAATACCTTGAATTTAGACGTAGCCTAGTCAAGAAACTTGGCGTGGGGTAAATTATTTACAGTATGCACTAAACTTAGCCTGCCTCGTTCTGACGTTGTTAGATGATTATGAAGCGATGATCAGTGGTTGCCAAGACTGTCGGGGGAGTAACTAGGAGGAACTTAAAGGATGCGATGTTTGGTTGTAAAGCCAGCGCAATATGTAGAGTATGCAGTTAACACTACGCCGAGAGTCCAGTAGCGCCCTCATTGCTATTACTGTGTTATAAAATAAACTAAAGTTTTGTCTTGTAATCGAAGGGTGATGACCCTCAGCGCGCGAGTCAGACTAACAAGTCTGATTTTAACAAGATAGTTGATGTTATATTTGTTTTAAAGTATTTTTCCACCGGCCAGGTGAGGTGAAACGAGGCGGCGTGAGATATTAAACGTGTATTTTATAACCATTTCCACCGAAGGAGAGTTTTTTTATATAAAAAAATAAATGATCGTCTAGCCGCGTAGGTTGTTAAGTACCTTTAGAGTCACGAATGTGAATACGTTATTTAATAAAAAAAATACAAAATTACGAAATCAAAAACATATACATGTAATAGAACTCAATCAAAACATGCAATTAAGTTTTCAAAGCTTGCATTTCGTTGTTGCATAATTATATCGACGATGTTACTGTGAGAACCATCAAAATATTTAAAAATCATGCTCAATGAAACATCAATCTCCGAATAAAACCCCAGCACGTATCAAATATTGATTTGACGTGATCAACTATCGCGTAAAATTCTCCCTGACGTGACGGGAAAAACTTAATTTTCCCCGGGTCACAAGCTTGTCAATATTTTGTTGGGAATCGTTCGGACGGCGGCGGAATATTGAAATGAAAAGTGCCACTTCGGAATTTTCACCACGGGATTTTTGCCAAGGTTTTTATCTTATTGCAATGTTATATTGAAAAGTAGGTGCGAAGACTTAGCAAATATTAAAAAGTAGTTTATCAAATTGAAAATATCTTTCTGGAGAACTATGCGTCATGTTATATATTTAGTTGTATTTAATGCGTTATTTAGTTGTATGTGGTGTGTATGCGTTTCTTCTCAGCAGTGGTCTCCTCTTGGGAAGCGCTGGTAGATTCTTGACGTGTAAAAGTGCCCGTGCCGCCTACTTACTGAATAAATGTCTTTTATCTTTGGGTCGTTCTCAAAAAAGTGGCACCGCCACCTGTCAATAGGTCTCTCTTAGAACTTTTTTTTTACAAAGCGTCCTCCATATAATTTAGTTATCAATTCATATTAAAAGACACTTTTTGAATAGAGGCCAAATGCTTAGATATAAAATTAAATTATATTAATAACCATAAAAACAATTTGTAACTACGTTTTGTCGCTCACCTGCAGTGTCCCAACGCGAGGCACTCATGTTTCAAGTTAATTAAAACGTAAAAATCACCAACGAAACGTAGTTTTAATACTATTTTTTACTTACACATACACTCAAGATTTAAAACTGTAGTGTTGAATAAGAATACTATACTTATATTTCGAATTATTTGAAATTTATTTTTGTCCACGACAGTTTTTGTCTCTCTCCTGTCATGAGATAAATGCTACCTCTGTGGGTATACTATCTCGTCTTACCTGCATTACCCCGCATAATTCGAGACCTACAGTCCCCAGCTAACACTGTTAGAAGTAACACGTCGTCAGCGAGCCGTTCTCAAAAATTATAAACAAAAAACTTACGCGAGCGGGAGTTTGTAATGGGTACGTAGTCGCTATTCTGTCTTCCATATTTTGATAATTGTTTGACTTATTGTATTGATATTAATTTATAGCACGTAAAACGTGGTTTATTTTAATGTGAATAAATATGCAGTTCATTTATCAAGTACTTAACTAGTATTGATGATATAACTGTCATTTTGTCCATCACCTGTATGTCGTTCACCTGTCTAAAAGAAACAGGTGAACGACGTTGACGGCAGGCGAACGACAATTATTTAAAAACTTATACTGTAAACCAAATATTTTTGTGGTGTTAATGTTTTTTACCCGACTGCACGAAGCAGGGTTGTTTTTCGAGCGTATGTATGTACGTATATATGTATGTAACACCCTGTAGCGTATACGGTTCACCGAATTTCAACATATGAGATGCCGTTACGCTCAAAAGGTAAATAAGATGTGTTATAATTTATAAATAATTTAGATAAGGAATAAAACGAATCAAAAATATTCAAATTAAGCACTTGTTGTTAGGTTCATGTAGTTTTTATTTAACAATTTACTTAACTGCACCCGTTGTCGTTAACCTGCTAACAGTTTCACTTTATTTGTACGTATTTGTCGCCAACCTGCCCCTATTATCGATAACCTGGTTACAAATGGTCATTCACCTGCCTACCGCATAATTCAAATACCTGTATCTTCTAAAATAATAAAATAAATCACTTCCCTCCATGTAATATCGATCACACGATTTGATTTCTAGCGGTCTTAATAAAAAAAAACAGCAAAACCGGTTTTTTTTTGAAAAATTCAAAATAAATTCAGCGGTGCCAACTTTTTGAGAACGACCCCTTTATCTTTTTAAAGTAAAGAGGAAAGTTTCAAATACACTATTAACTGTTGAGTTTTTTTTCTGTGAATGTTTTTTGAGAAGTTGTCAGGCTGAACAAGTTTCACAAAAACGTTTTTAAAATTGATTCCAAGTTAAAAATTAGTTTGTGAAATACACAGGCCATCTGATATTATATTAGCTCGAGCCTCACAGAAATGTACAGTTTTAAGACTTCAAAACTCAATCGAGTTGACTACCCTAAGGCTTATTGAGGCCTTTATGCTTGATATTAAACCAGTTATCTTCTCCCTACTCTAGAACACAACATTATTAACACTGTTTGGCTGTAGGTTAAAGGATAAGATGGTATTAGAAAACAACATGGACCCGACAGATGTTATAAAACCTTTTTCACTTCTCATGCTCTTAAAATGTTACTTTAGTCTCTGCACATCGGGACTAAAACTTCTTATTAATCTCTAGGGACTAAAGTTTTTTTTTAATTTACTTTGGAAACCCCTAAACAGGTGTTTGTGAATGGAGGATTATCGCCATTTTCAGTGATTGTGTATGGACCATTTTTAGGCTGTGGAAATAACCTCAAAATGACAACTGTGCAAAAATATTTAAAAAATAACGATTTAATTTCGTGAAACACGATTAATGATAACGAGATATGAATCTATTTAAATATATTAAGGATAATTTTATTTTATTAGGCATGGTCCAAATAGTTTTCAAGTTTATTCGGTTGGCTAAATATGCAAGCTAACTAACAAGTCTAACAACCGCGAAACAAATTTGTCAGAAACTTTGTTACATATTTGCTAAATATTGAAACGTCTTTTTTTTCCTCGCATTCAAAGTGAAAAGTAGAGTGATTAACGCGAGACTAAACAACCATAATGACACTCGAACTATAGCCACTCTCGCTCGCGTGGCTAAACATCTCGTGTCATTATGGCTTGTTTTAGTCTCTTGTTGAACAATCTACTATTATCATAACTAACAATGCAACATATACGTTTTAAAAAGATCAGTAGCCCTTTGTTCGTATATGCGAAATTTGATCTAACACGGTTGTAAATTCATGTCACTGCAACTTTTAATACTAAACGAATAATTAAACGTTGGCTTTTCCTTTACAAGTGCTTGACAATAGAAGTCATTATAATGACGTCAGAGGCAGGCCGGAGCCAGTTCATTAAGGGAAATGCATTCTGCAGGTTAGACAGGAGGTAAAACGGAATTATACTCACGATTTTAACCCCCACGAGGGGGGAGAGACGTTAGCGGCTGTAGATGTGGCTAGCGAACGCCTAAATGAGGTTTGGGAGGCAATAGGAATTGTAGCGTCGATACTCGAGAGCAATGAACATACAAATTTGTAAGCACTGTGACCACATTACATGTGCTATAGTTAATTTAATTTAATTTATTATAGGGTATCTTTAAAACTAAGATGCAATTTAGAGGATAAAAAATTGGGATACTCCTGATAATAAAACTACAAAATTTTGAAAGATTTGATACAATAGTTTTTCTAATTATTTTTTATTATTTATCGCGTGCAGAATGACTACATTGTAATAAGTTAAATTATACCTGAAAAAAAAAGACAATTTATACATTTCCAACGAGCTTGCATTTTAGCTAATTGTTTTTCTAAATATATTTTTTTATAAGCTAAAACAAACGATTAAATTTGCTTAAAACAAATCAAATTAAGAAAAAGAGTGAGGCAGTGTATTCTTCTTCTTAATTTCATTTGTTTTAAGCAATTTTATTATCAGATGGTCATCCGTAAAATACACATTTCGGAGGAATGGACTTAAACAGTATGTTTAAGTAGTTTCTTATCATTACTAACTTATCTATTCATTATAAAGTTTTTTATTTTTAATTATGTTCTTCTTCTTAACACAAGAGAAAAGCTTTTTAAATGAAATTATATTTTGAGGAGCTACTTGCAAAGGTTTACTTCCCAAAATAGTTTTCAAAAATCTATGATTAAAAAATTAAATAACGTCATTATTTAGAGATGGCCAAAACTTTCGTTATAAATTAGGAAATATATTAAGGGGAAATTATTCAGGTATTGTATTTCTATATTTTGTAAAAATCTGGGGGGTTATTGTCTAACGCACTCGCAATCACGATCGTTTTCATTTTGAAAATCGAAGGCTTGTCTGCATACAAAATGAAAACAATTGCTCCAATTTGAAGCCGGTTGTGATTGCGAGTGCGTTAGACAATAAGCCCTCTGGTGTCGGTATCTTAATTGAAATGAGATGGGCGGGACAAATCTGACTTGTAACAGTTGTAAAACCAATAAACTGTGACTCAAAATCCAGTTTATGAGAAATCCAGGGAGAACTTTAAAAAAAATACTAATAATTTCTAAATAATTTCGAACTTATAGCTGTACCTTAAAAGTTCTAAACGGAACCTTTACCATAATAACTGACGCTAATATAAATAAATAATAAGTAATTAAACTAAATATAAGAAAAAATATTTTTGAATTGAAGTACTTTTAAAGATTATGTGTATGCATGGACAAAAATTTTTATGCCGGTATAACCTTATCTCAATTCGTCAATAATAGTTTTGTCGTCCATATAATTTTGTTTGCGATTCGATGACATTTTATTACGACATGGTCCTTCAGCGGCTAAAGCTTCAAATTGGGTCCATATCGTCTGCCATAATAATTTTTAGATTTTTTAGTCATAATGTGTTATAGGTCATAATTATCGCAAGTCATAACGTATTTTTTAAGAAACTGTTTGTTTTTCAGGATTTTTATAAATCAAACCTAACCTAACTTAGCCTTGTCTACGCGTTACATATTTAGGAAATGTTTTAAAGTTAACGGTTCCAGCGATATGAAAATGTATGACTATCAATAATTATGTCAAAAGTTACATTATAACCAAAAAAAATATGGGAAACAACGGGCTCCCCTTCAAATTCGAGTGTTGGTAAAAGGTTACTTGTAAAAGGTACTAGAACAAGCATCATAAAATGAGTCCCAATTGAAATACCCCGCGCCAAGCCTGCCACAAGTCAATTCCCCAGTTCGTAATAGTCCTCACAGACGAAATGCAAATACATTTTTCGTTTTTCATAAATCTTTGAACGAACGAGATGCTGCCGCTATTGCTACCTTGCCATTGTTCTCGGAAAACCAATTTAAAGTTACGACCCTGTTTACCGAAACTCCCTTTTTTTCACAGATATCTTCGCCGAATATAATTAAGTGCTACCAAGTTTTGAGTGAACGACTTCTTTCTAGTCTTGTCGAGAACAATCGGAGTATTTTAATTATGAGGGTCTCGGTATGTAATTACCTTGTTTTTGTGCTTATCAAAAGTTGTCCGTGTTTTGGTTGTCTTATTTCCTTTGTTTGACAGTCTTCAAACATTAATAATAAGAAGTTGTATGCTAATGTAAGAAGCATAAAAGGCCTTAAAATAAAGCCTAAAAAATTACCAAGTCCCGAACTAATCGAATCTAGGCTTGTAGGTACAGTCAAAAGCACTAATAGCGGACTTTACACCGGCGTTCTGTCGCGCGTGAATCAGGTAATCGTGTGCGAAAGAATGCGCGTGTAAAGTTGTCGGAAGGGGAAAAACTAACCATGAAAGCTGGTTTATGTTACATCTGTTTTAATGTTTTTTTTAATGTTTATATAAAAAATATTATTTAAAAAGACAAAAACAGATGTGACAAATACATTCTATAAATTAGCGAAATACGCTTTCGCCAAAATACATGATATTCTTGTTCCAAACTTAACGAAATTGGATCCCCGAAGCCTGTTATCTGAACAATCGAGAAGACGGTCACTTTCCGAACGCTGTAAAATTTAAGATTGTCGTCCTGTTACCAGAGGCTAATCTTCTTTTGTTGAATAAATCGATTGAGATCATTACCGTGCTTCCCAAATCATTCGGCGTAGCTTGTCTCGATCGATAATTACATAAATGTAATTGAAAGTTTGATTATAAAACGAATGACTACGAAAAATTAAGAATATTTTGACGTCGTGGGAATATTCCACAGTAAATGTTGTTCAAAAACCTTTATACAGGGAAAGGAATCACTGATGCGTTGTGGGCCTTTAAACAAACTGTGCTCGTTAAAATGTTTCATAATTGAATACGGTGGTAATGACGTTTAAGTAATTGCAATTGCATGTGACTTTTGATTCCTACACTTTTTTAATTTGCACCTGAATGTAGGTATGCATGTATCTATAAAAGAAGATGTTATTTACCCTAATAATTAATTTCACTGGCAATAGCTATCTAACGAGGAAATGCAGCAAGCATTATGGGCACCATACCCAGTGGCAGTGCCCTAGGGGACATTTTGACATAATGTAGTTACTTAGAATACTTAAGTTAATTTATTTTAGTATTTAGTTTTAGCTATTATTTTATTATTTTTATGTTTTTTATTTGTGTCTCTTGTATGAATAAAGCAAAAATTAGCTAAGAAAAATTCAGCAAAAAATGTAATAAAAAAGATACATATTAATAATCATTCAATATACAGGTACCTATCACGGGCTCAAACTATGAATTTTCAGCTGTCAGTCAACTAATAAGAATCCTAGAAATTAGGACAAGAAACGTTTAGGAGAAACGATGATTCGGACCGACAATAATTAGTACTAATAAAAATATGATTTCCAATACAGACCCAATTATTGAGTAGAGTCCAACACTACTTTCAAATCTCTCGATAAGATTGGAATACTTTTCAACTTCAAAGCGCTAAAACTCATAACTAATTTAAAAACCTTAAAGGCGGGTTTATTTTAATCTCTCACGGTACCCGCATTAGTGGCCAGAACGCTAACTTTAAGTAGATAACTAGTAAAGTTCACCGCTCGCTTACAAAGTATTGAAAAATGAACGCAGATATTCGATCTTTGCTTTAGAACAAAGTAATTTCAACTCCGATAGCGTTTGTCGTTGGTCGGGGATTAAAAATAAAAGATGCGGAGCTTTAAACTATAGTTAAGATAAGCCAAGTTGGAAGTGTAGCGCCACCGGGCCAAGTTTATGGATAAGTTAAATGAAACTTGCAAGATCCCTTTGGAAAAAACGTTACTTGTTGCTTTTATGCTAAACATTGCGCTCCGTGCATTTTTTATATTATTATAACCACATTATAACAGTTCCTTGAGCAAGGCTTATTGTTTGGATAAAGAATGGTTGTAGCGTTTCTAGAAGTTGTTTTTTAGGAAAATATTTTAATAGTCCACAAACAACATTAAGTATTGTCTTAGCTGAACAAAACATTTATATTTCGCTATTGTTTTCAACAACTAGTTCACCTTTCAATTTGTTGATGAAGTTAAATCTGTGTATTTATTTAAACATTTCATTATACAAAACACAGAGTCTAAATACAATATTTATAGAATAAAAATAAACAAAGGCAAACTTATACCTCTATGGAATCTTTTCTAGCTAATATTTCGAATATTCCTTCATTAAAGTACTATAAAAAATTATTCGAAAAAAACCAAAAACAATACAACATACGACAGCAAAGTAACTGCTGGCAAAAAAGCAAGGTTTCACCGGAACCGGGATACAGCCTCTGCTAAAAAGTACAAGTAATTTTTCAGTGTTCCCAAACTCAATCCATATCTAAATATACAATTGTACAAAACGTCATTCGTCAAATTAAATAGCGTTGTTATTGCACCCTTGTCAAATAAACTATAAGTAATTGCCGTTCATTTTCAGATATTTGTACTTTATAGTACACTTAGCTACTTAGGGGACTTACGAAAATATTACAGATGTTTCGCAGGAGATGCTACTACTCGGAAGGGCAGCAGCCATGGATAATATCGCTACTTCTCGGAAGTTTATAGCCACGGCGTCTTTGCCACACGTTTTCATGTAAAATATATGTAAAGACAAACCGCTGACATCCTACGGTTACTTGTCAATACAAAGCCACCTTAAAACACTGTTACCCATAAACTCAATTTATATGCATTGTGAATCACCGCATCACCCATTACGTGCCGACACCCAAACGCGTTTCTTACGTGTCTTTTCAATAACGCCAAACAACAAACTCGGGAACTCCGTAACACGTAATAATGTCATTTAAAAGCAACACGAACAGACAAAAGGGGACGGGGGAAAAAAGTGCCAAGTTACAGCGGAGAATTCACAATCCAAGCTAAGTCCTCCGTCGCTCGCTTCCGCTCGTTGTTAGCGCTAACAAGAGTTCCAAGCTGAAATAGATTGTTGTCGAGAGAAGTAACCACTTGATTTCTGTGTCTTCCCCATTCCGCATAACTAAGTGCTTGCAATTGGGTTGTACTTGCGGGAAACAATGCGCTAATTGCGAGAAAATAGTCGGTGTATAAATGATTGTGGTCGAGAAATGGCGTCATTACGGACGCTGTGAACTGGATCGCTCGTTATGAGCTTGGATTGGAACTCTCCGTTGTTCTATTTATAGCACAGGTTGATCACCTTGGCGATTAGAGATACACATAGTAATCATTACATATTTAGAACATATTGATGTACATTGCGGCCAATTTGTGTGTTTTTTAGAGAGTTTGCAAACTCCATGGTGTATATAAATTTAAGTTTACATATATTAAAAATTAGAGAACGGTAATCCGAATTGGCTTCACTGGCCTTGCCAAGATCTTAACTCATTCCGCGCCAACGACCCAATATCGGGTCAACTTTTATTTTCGCTACATAGCGGAAAAATGTTGCTACAAGTTACAGCGTACCACTCGTAGAATGTTACGTTGTAGCTTATAGCAACATTTTTATTTGTCTGGTGTATTATAATGTACAGAATTAATAAGCGCTTGACGCGACCGTCGTCCGGTAGCTTACGTTATTCCTATACATTTTTAGTAGCGATAACGTTCTCGTAATGCATCTTGTCTAAGGCCACTGTGAGGCTAGACAAGTTACTTATCGCTAACGTAAATGATATTCGAAAATAGATAAAATGTAATGAATTGACTTAGGCGCTCGACGCGACCGTCTGATAGCTTACGTCAATCCTATACATTTTTGATAACGATAACAAACGCCGAATGTATCTTGTCAAGGACCTCTGATCCGAATTGACCCCATTACCAGTAATAATAATTTTATTACGTCATTCTACTTTGTGCTCAAAATATATAATAAGTCTTTATGTTTAACGGCAATGTTGGATAATTTTTTATTGTTGATAACTGTACCCATATCTCGGTTCTCATATAATAAAATTCAATTTGCTATGGTTAAATATTTTATACTATAGCAAATAAAAAAGAGAACATTCCCGGGTACCATACCCGTTCAGTGCAAATATTTATTTTTTGATGTGCAATGATTTTGATGAGTATGAATATTAAATTATGTTCCTGAGTTGTGAATGTTTTTGTTTTTATCTAGTTATCCTCAGTAAAGCCCCGCGGACAAAACATTGTACATAAAAAAGCATTGAAGTAAATATCCATTGCAAAGGAGATAAAGCGGAGTTTTCATTGTTTTTATCACTGATATTATAAAATTTACACCATAGGCAATTTTCATTGTATAATGAGTTAATGAGCCTTAGGAGGCTATATAAAATTACCTATGCACGAGTATGTATAAATAAATACCAGGGGACAATCTCATACAAACTGACCTAGCGTCAAACTAAGCTCTAGGCTTGTACTATGGCTACTAGACATGATAAACTGTACACATATACTTATATAGATAAAAACGCTACACACGCACACGTGACACACGTGGATCGATTATTCTAGGCGTGTGTCACTGACGTCATTTCATGCGTGTGTTGCTACACGAGTAATTTCGCACATACCGCACACGCACGCAGCGTTGTTTGCATTGCACAGCACAAATACCTCTAGCTCTGCGCTAGTACTAACGTCACGGAAAATGTACGTAGCACCACTGCACGTCCACATAAAAACCGAACTTCAGTATGCGGCCTTAGGGTGTTACCAGAGCAATCGATCGATCGTCGATCGACGGCATCGATCGATGGTAGAATTGATTAGTCGACGTCGATCGATAGTTCCTACCAGATCAATCGATCGATCGTCGATCGATGGCAGAATGGATTAGTCAACAACGTCGATCGATAGTTCCTTCATTAATTAAAGCTATCAGATCAGTCGATCAACGTCGACCGGCAATCGATCGATTGGTTAGTCGAACGATATCCGTCGATCGATAGTTCCTACCAGACCAATCGATCGACTTCGATCGACGTCAATCGATGCCCTTACATCAAATTGCCGTCCTCATAACTGTATTTACATAAACATATCTACGATGTATCCAGTGAAATACAGGGAAAACGTTTGTCTAAGCAAATCACCGTCTATATTGAGCAAGATTCGCAGAATTTCATGCACTACGATTGACAATAGAACCAAAAGGCTAGCTAGTTGGTACGATGGCATTTAAGGAATATCCTGGATAACTGGAGAAGGGAGATACTAAATAGATTCTGTGGTGATGACAATGATTTGAATGGGCTTTTACGTTAATCGAATGTGTTAATGAAATAATCGTGCTATGGAGCTATAGTTTACCATGTGCTTCAGCAAATAAAGGCATAAAGCAGTCGTCATTTAGCAGTATATCACAATGAGGCGTATTGTCTTGGGCTAGAGAGAGAGAATTAGGGCTTGGGAACGGTTAGAAAAATACCAGTTACTTATGGTTCTTAACCAGATTTTTTTAAAACGCTCGCTCTGAGCGAAATCGATCGCGAGCGTTTTAATTGCTGGCATTAAACATTGGTTTTTGTTTTTGATTCTTTCCGCATTTGTATGGCGTGGCAACTAGGGAATGCAAATAACCGGTTATAACCGGTTTTAACCAGTTGTTTTCATACAAAAACGGTTAATAACCGGTTACATTGCATTCCCTAGTGGGAACTATGTTTAAAAATGATAAAACCTGCTTGTCTTCACATTGAGCAAATGGAAATGCAACAAAAGAGATTGCTATTAGGTCAGAAAATACTAGAAAAGGGTGGTGATGGCGGGTGTTGCTAACAAATTAGCGAGTGAAATTAACCGTTGTTTCTAGCAGGAACAGTTTTATTTTGCTCTTTGATCGAAACGGAAATAATATCGATTCTGTTCGAGCGGAATCGAAATGAAAATGACATGTTGGAAATCCATGGAGTTTCTGACGAGCTGGTTAAAAAAAAACTGGTAACCGAGCCCTGTGTAGAATGAATGAAGAAATCATTAGTAGGTACTGTCGAAAAATTTGAATTTATAGCAGTTTGACATAATGCGTAAAGTTTCCGGGTTATACGTTTTCCATTATGTGATGTCATAAGTCGTGTCACGTCAGAATAGTACATTACTTAACAAGGGCTGTAAAAGAAAGAAAGCCCGAAATCGCAGGTATTTGAGACCCGAGCCGTAGGCGAGGGTTGTAAATATGCGATAGAGGACTTTCTTTTTTACTGCCCGTGATGAGTACACAATTTTACGTCTTCACCTGGCCACAATGCGAGCTTTACCGTGCGCGCAGCGTGCGATAAAACTCACATTATGGCCAGGTGTTACGTAAAATGTATAATCCGGCTAACTTATGTATTTATCAGAAACATTTTAATTCCTTGATGGTATATTAAGATCAATTATGCACTATAATTATATCAGTAAAATATAGCTGTACCTTTCGGATTTCAATTGTATTCGGACATCTTTTATCTATTAACACCCAATGAAATTTTATTTTGGTTTAATTCTTACTCCTCTTTTGTAACAGCGCATTTACGGGGAATGCAGATAGTCAATTAGAGGATAAAATAGTTTTTTACAAAAAAGTTCTGATAGCTATTAAATCGCTTAAAATTTTATACAGTATTCGCTGAAATATGTGTTTCAGTAGTGGGTTTTAAAATATGTTTTTGTTGTGGTGCAAGAGCAATGGGTTTTTTTTATCCGCAAGCTCGAATGCTCGTATTTGACGATTAGGTGGAAACGTACCGTAAACCTCAAGGCCACCCACGCTCTGAGCTTACCATTACCCCCACTATTTCCGAATTGCGTTTTCAAAGCGTGGCAAAGGCGTATTTTATATGGAAACGCACTGGAACGCACCGCTTCCGCTCGCAGTGTGTTTGAGACGTAAAATTACGAATGCCGCGCCTAGTTGCTATTAACTTGGTTTGTTCGAAATTACTGCAAAATCTCCAAACAAACACAATTCCAAAGAGGTTATGAGCCTAACAAAGCTAGATTTAATGCAAATGCTCCTAGCTCTATCGAGGCCGTTTGGCCTAACACCAGCCGATGGGCACCCAATTTCACACGCCGGTACCCCCCGATATTGCCGCCTCGGCTGCAAGGACGCCATGACATTTTTAGACATATGGACATAACTCGAATCGGTTCCCGATTGCACGTAGCATTTGAAAACATGATGTGTGTTCTAATGGTAGATAATTTTGCGCTTTATTTTTTATTTATTTGGCTCTTGTTTTGGAGAGTATAATACAATGGAGCGTAGAACTGATGTGGAGTTGGTAACATGTTCAATGCAAGACTTTTAGAATTACCAGGGTAGTGATTCTTTCAAGAGCAAAGGTGAGGGAACGCAGGAGTGAATGTTCAAGCGTCGAATTTAAGTAGTCCCATCAAAGCGAACAGAACACATTTCAGCGCGTGTATTCAATTTGGCAGCATGGCTTGACGAACGTATAAGGCTGCCTAATTGAGAATGCACGCGCTAATAGGTGTTTTGCTCGCTCTGACGGGACTACTTGAACTCGCCGCTTGGACTTCACTCCTGCATTCGCTCACCTTTGCTTTTGAGAGAATCAATACCCTGAGGGCTTATTGTCTAACGCACTCACAATCGCAACCTGCATCAAAGTGGAGCAATTGTTTTAATTTTGTATGCAGACAAGCCTTCGATTTTCAAAATGAAAACGATTGTGATTGCGAGTGCGTTAGACAATAAGCCCTCTGATCATTAATCTTAAAATTCAGTATCACGAAGCAAAACTAAATATCTGACTTACTTAATCCTAAACTTCTTTGATTTCCTATTTCTATTCCGACTGCCCATTTCTTATTACTGCAATTGTTTTACAACTTGAAATGGCTAATGTACTTAAAAACCTCATTTTACTGGCCATCAGATAACGTGTTCTTGATGATATTAGTTTGTAATTGTTGACAGACTTCTATTCAATAAAGAATAACATAAGGTTCTAGGAATGTTTGTTTCATTAGGTTAAGGATACTTAGACAAACGTAAATTTATTTTTTGTTTTCAGCTTAAAATTCTCGTAGGTATTTCTTTAATAGAGGTGATTTACATCTTGAGTTCTTTAAAATTAAAAATTGGTCACATGAGAGATCTTTTACACGTCGGTAATATGGTGAATGTAGTAGTGCGAACAAGACCATTGTTGCGGAGCAGAAACCACAATAACTTCCAGCATTTATCAACCATAAAATACAATAATACTTAAAAGTAAGTTACGTTACGAGGTAACAAAAATTACAAAATAATGAGTGCTAGTTGTAGCACAAATAAAATCATGACAAATGTAAGGTCTATAAAATTACATAAAAATAATGACTAGGAGAACAACATGACGAGGTTTCTAAGTCAGGAACCATAACTAAAATAACCAACTTACTCACACACACTTACTCAAGTCACACACACACTTTTTCAAGTCATGAGTTGTAATGTGTCGTCTCAGTGAAGTAAACCACTATTTATTTATTAACCTCAATCCTTTTACTATACTGCTTTTCCATGACCTAACCTTAATCGAAATCTTTCAAACAATGGCCTTAGAAACTCTTCGTTAAAGCACAAACTTATCAACAACATTCACTGTCTAGTAGTGATGTGCCGCAACAATCAGCAACTTACTTAAAGCGGGTATTTTACCAGAGCCTTCTACGACGGCAATCAATATCGCTTTTGACCTAATATCGTATTGTCAACGTTTTGATAGCTTTTTATTTACTTGACAGTAATGGCGGCCGTTAAAAACATTACCATAACACGAAAAATTGTTTAACATCATAGACAACACAAGCAAAAAGCAAGCTTTAAAAAAATCCGACCGATCGATAGCAATCCTAAATGATCATTCAAAATGAAAAATGATTAAAAAACCTAAAGATGAATTTAAAATACCTACCTTTTCAATGATACCCCACTTATCGTAGTTCGTCGATATTTTTTATTTTTTACATTTTATGGCATCTGATTGCCGCTATATTAAATTATGATTACTGACATATCTTTAGTGACACTCGCAAGATTAAGACAAATCCATTATCATAAGAATCACCAAAATCAGTCCACGCGTTTAGTTTCTAGAGCGCCATAAAGGAACAAACATAAGTACATATACAAACATATATAGGCTGATATAAATACATCCTCCTTCGGCAGTCGGGTAAACAGAATTAATGCACATTTCCCATTAAACCAGTTATTATCATTAAAAGGAAATCATTTTTTTTTTTGTAAAATGTTCCCAACCTCAAAAATGTTACCGGTAACATAAGGTAATAATTTACTAGGTATAATACCAAATGGTATTTACTGGTAACAAGTAAATTTCCCCGGCGCATCACTAGTCTAACATAAAGCAGACGCGAGTAATGTTGCAGAAAGCGCCCCGCTCCCACTGCGGCGTAATTTGGCATTCCACAGCGCAGCGGCGGGGCCTTACATCAGGTACTGTCCCTCCGTACAAGTATTAAGGCAAAACCACGTAATTTTCTAGATGCATCTAACCGTATTTTCACGGGTTCGTTGTTAGAATTTCG
This sequence comes from Acleris cristana, assembly GCA_948252455.1. NCBI lineage: Eukaryota > Metazoa > Arthropoda > Insecta > Lepidoptera > Tortricidae > Acleris > Acleris cristana. Next base: position 14,745,272 of record OX411778.1, read on the forward strand.
GGGAGCTAAATGATTCTACACTTTAAGTAGACATGCAATTTGGTGTTTGTTAAACAAAATGGTGGCTTTGATTTATGTCGTGATAATGGACACGTGTTTTCTAAGCATTACAGAAACATCCTTACTGTCTTTACTGAGGTTCTATTCCACTCGGTAAACCATAATGGTCTAAGATCCGAATAGGAGACGACCGTCACCGGGCTGTTTATTCGATAAAAAGTATTTTATATCAAATTTATGTTAGGTTAGGTTAGGTTAGGTTAGTTATATGGCGAATAGGTAGGCCGAAAATTTTTAGTCCAGTACTTAAATAAAGAAAAAAAAAAACTTTTTTTAAATTGCAATTGCTTGTTTTATAGACAAATTACATACTAATTGAAAGTATGAAGCCTATAGAATATGCAAACGTTAAAGGACAGACTAAAATGGAGTCTGGTGATTATAAATCTAGGTTTACAGATATTTAAAACTAGAGAATTCTGTTTCAAATTTCCCCACACTGCAGCTCAAAGATTATTAAAACATAGCTGTCCCAAAATCCAGCGTCATCTAAAAATAAAACACAGTTTCTACCATTCACAACACTTTACTAATAAAATTCTTGCAATAAATATACCCTACGTATTGATATTTCGTAGCCGGAATTTCCAATTGGCGGAACGTGCGGCTCGGTCCGGGTCCGGAATGACAATAGATCAGCGCCGACACTTCAAACACAATAAAGTACGTGAAATCAGCCATATGTGTACGTGGGCGACGTATACAAATGGTAAGGAATACGATACGATATCAAAGAGTGCCATCTAGTGCCTGCCTTATGGCCTAAGATCCGAATAGGAGACGATTTGCACCGGGCTGCTTATTCGTTCAAAAGTATTTTATATCAAATTTGATACCCTAAATAATATGTTACGAATAGGTTGGCTGAAAAATTTCAGTCCAGTACTTACATCATTTTTTTTTAATTAAAAATGAACTTTTTTTTTAAATGTTTAATAGACAAATTACATAGGTACTAATCGAAAGTATGAAGCCTATAGAATATGCAAACGTTAGGTTTGGTGCAAATTATTAGTACCGACTTACCTGTTTATACCTGCCTATCCAATAGTTTGACGAGAAAAAAATAGTCAGCCTAACGTTTGCAAGTTCTATAGGCTTCATACTTTCGATTGGTATGTAATTTGTATATTAAACAAGCAATAGATTTTTTTTAAGCCAATGTTAATTTTATTTTTTTAATTAATTATATACTGGACTGAATTTTTTCAGGCAACCTATTCGCCACATATTATTTAGCGTATCAAATTTGATATAAAATACTTTTAATCGAATAAGCAGCCCGGTGCAAATCGTCTCCTATTCGGATCTCCTACTACTAGTGACTGCCTTACAGTGGCAACTTGCATGACGTAATATGTCCCATTTGCATAGGAAATAACCCTTCTGCAAAGAAACCGGCACTCAATGATTAGAGATACTCGTAGTATAAAAACATATAAAAACCGCAGAAACCGTATCCCCTAGACGATATTATTTAAAATTGTTTAAATATAGTATAAGGACATGAAGTTTTTGTTACAAAAGTTATTTGACATTATTTATGTACAGGGTGCTCGCGGGGCTCTAAATGTAGGTATCGACTGTACTCCTCAAATGCTATTTTTATCTTACGACTTTGAAAATAACTTAGTTTTCAGTGAGTTAAACGTGATTAAACTTTACGGAATCATTAAATTAAATCGGTAGGATATGCCCGTGTTTCTTTGTACAGGGGCGGTACATGAACTTGTCTTTTGTTTTGATGTAACGAGTAAAACGACAACGCACATCTTGCATTGAAAATACTATTTATTTTGTATGAAACTATAAAAGTTGGAGAACAAAAGTAATACCTACCATAAGTATTTCTTGTAGTTAAGTTTGTTCAATTTGAGTTCTAAAGCAATCCCTGCTGCAACCGCAACCGCCATCCATGTTTTTGTTTTCTTATCTAGTTATTTCTATTTCTAGTTGTCCAGGGTAGTCTGGAAAAGATTGCTACAAAGCGATAACACCGCCTATTATAGTACACCTATAACTAAAATGTACTGTTGAGTGTTTTTTTTTGGTGTTCAATAAAGAATATTTTTTATTGTATTGTATTGTAAAAGGAGTTCGATTTGCGATGTGCAATCGATACGTACATTTAAATCCCCGAGCTAAAAGGCATCCTGTATGGTGTCTTTCTTCATTCTAAACAAGAAAGTTAAAAAAAAAGTCTAGAGCCTAGTAGTAGTTTGCATAACAAATAATATGTGGATCGCAACTGTGCCTCAACCTACCGGGGCCATACTTCAAAAATTCAAAATTACGATAGCTTCGTCCATTTCTCTCATTTTGAAAACGAGGAATGATAGGGATAGAGTATCAGAAGTTTCAAATTTAGTGCTTTGTAGTGACCATCCCGCTTATCTAACGAGTGTAATTTGATTATTTTGACGTTGACTTGTTGGTTTCCAGTGTTGGTAGGACCTTGTATGACACAACTGCTTTTTGAACATTTTAGAGAGCGAAATCGAAGGTAAAAGGGGAAGAAAAAGACCTATGCATTCATACTTTAGCCAAGTAAGACAAGGCCAATGTCGTGTCGTTTAAGAAGGTTAAAAAGCTGGCAGAGCAAAAAAAGAAGTAGGAATTACTCCACAGTACCTATAGCTCTTAAGTTACGTTAAACTCACCGCCAAGCAGCAGTGTTTTCAATGTTCTCATTGCTGTGTTTTGGTATTAGTATAGGAGCTAGCGACCAAATCGGTCATGTGGCTTCAGCTGTATTGAAACTCCGTTAGCTACTTTCCTGAACAACCTTTTCCAAAATCTTCGTGCTGGCAGGCCGCGGGCGGTGGGTGCGGGTGTGGTGGGGTGGGGAAAAAAAAATGTGGGCTCAGTGACTTTAATTTTTTTTCAAACAGTTGCTCTGTACTCCCAGTGCACCCAAAAAAAAAAAAAATGGATCGGTTGGTGGGACGCGGTTGCCAGCGTTAATTAAAAGTACCAAAATAATAATAATTTTCATGTGGGCTCAGCTGTATTGGCTTTTCTTCTGACGCGAGATTAATTAATATGTAAGCCCCAAAAAATAGCCTTGCAAAAATATCGGTGGGGAGGTATCGAAAAAAATTATTGAAATCGTTGGATTTCGTTCGAAAATGAGCTGAGGAGAAGGCAAAAGCGGACGTGCACATTTTTTTCTTTTTTTTCCCCACCCCACTTCACCCGACCCACCGCCCGCGGCCTGCCAGCACGAAGCTTATCGGAAAAGGTTGTTCAGGGAAGTAGCTAACGGAGTTTCAATACAGCTGAAGCCACATGACCGATTTGGTCGCTAGCTCTCCGTCTATATGGGAGGTATTTCATCTTAGTCCTCAGGGTTGGCAATCTATTTTTAGTTTTAGGATTGCAGTCTTGAGAATGGGTTTCAGATCCTACTTAACATCAGACGCCTTTTCCAAGATGCACTACGCTAACTAGCGCTTCTATTCGTTTCGTTTTTAAACCAATCGCGTCACTGGTAGTTAACGTGATACGAAAAGCCACGTGATCTACCAGTGACGTGATTGGTTTAAAAACGAAACGAAAAGATACGCTAGTTAGCGTAACGCATCTTGGCAAGGGCCTCTGGTGGCATGTGTTTTCATTTGTTTCCTCAACAGTAATAAAATCTGTAATAGCTTGTGATTTAGACCAGTTTTTTCGAATACAGGAAACTAGTACAAAAGTTGGAGACCTACGTCATTGAACTCTCGACCAAGCTCGTCATTGTTGCTTTGAACAATAAGTAACAACTGAACACGGAATACGGGAAGAAAAAACTTCTCAACAGAATCCATTAAAAACTTTGTTCAAGAGATTTCTTTGAAACAGTTATCCCTATAGTTCAATCTAAAGGTCTTTGACCACCTTAGAAATAAAAGTATAAATTACCTTGACGTATAATACAATACAATACAAATACGTTTTATTAAACAGCACAGTAATAAACAAAGAAAAACAAAAACATTAAATTCTTCTACAGTAGACAACAGGCGCAACGTAAGGGGTTAACGGAATATTATAACTAAAACACTCATGCGTCATTTGACAGCCCAGTTGATAGTGACCATACCTACGAAGCTAGCGGTCCAGGTTTGATTCCCCGTTAGGTCAAATATTTTGTGTTGAGTGCAAGTAATTTTTTCCTGAGTTTGTATTTTTCTATATAAGTATGTTTATCGTCGTTTAGTATACGTGGTACAATTTTTTTCGTTCGAGGCTTTCAAGCACAGAGCAAATCGTGATGATACATCCAAAGATCAAAATGAAGCTTTTACATAAAATAAAAACATTGATTGTAACGTTCCTGAAGGTCCTCGATTCCTTTGAGTTGCGAATAAACCGAACAAAACCGTGGTAATATTAAATATGCTCACATTTCATGAATATTATTTTTCTCTGTTTAGGTTACACAAAAAGTAATTAATGATTTGACGTAGCATTTGTGGTATACAAAACGCTTTTTGTCTCCTTTGTAACATGAGTTTTGGACAACGGAAATAAACACAAGTCTACTTAGGCACAAAATTTGTTAGAAGATTGTCATTCTTCCTAAAATTGCGCAGTAATTCGAGTAATTTTAACTCACTAATTAATTCATTCTTGTTTTTTGTATAAAAGTATTTCAAAATTGTTTCGTATTTTCCAGTTTCCCTTTGCAAATAAAAGAGTAATAATTTATTTAAAATAAAATTGTACTAGGGCGCTATAAATTACGAGGTGTGTTCGAGCCGGCTGATACGAGTATACCCGTAATACAGCAGCCGCCCCCACTGACCGCGAGAGTAATGAACTTGTTTGTCTCGATTTAACCCTTCTTTACACTCTGTGTTCCTGGTACTGTAATTTACGAGTCATTTTGGTGTTGGTGCTCGAGTTTATGATACCATTGATTTAAATTATGTTGTAAAGTTTAATTGAGATTTAAAATAAACGTGAGCTATTTCGCGTTCAAATATGTCACATTTTGTAGGTGAAAAATGTCAAAATTTAATGTTTTAACCGGTATCTGGTAGTAACCTAATCTATTCGCGATTTGAATATTGGGAACGGACGTACAAGAGAGAAATCCCCTGGAAGAGATCCCCTGTGGGATAAGTTTGCCTATGTACATTATCTATATTGTTTCAAAAATGTTGTGTAATTGTTTATGTGCAATAAAGAGTTTACATACATACATACAATATAAAAAGTAGATGCACTATTTGTACTATTTAAACAACTGATTACCATAAATTGCATATACTTCGACATTTATAATATTTGGTCAAATATAATTTTGAACAAAATTAATGAGGACATTTTTATACTTCGACATACATACATCTGGGGATGGGGGCCTAATATGGCTGCGTTTATCGCGTGACAAAGTGTGGATAAGGCATCCGTCACCTTCTGACAAGTAAATAATTACGAGGGTGACGGATGCTTTAACCACATTTGACACGCGATATAGAAGCAACCATACTAGGCCCGCATGTCGATATTATACTTGGGCGAAATTATTCAAGTAGACATTTTTATACCACGTCATTTTTTCTTTAAGTCCACAGTCGTATAAATAAACTTATGCAGTGTTTCAATATCGCTCCAGTTTCGTTTCAGTTTCGTGACAGTGTGCTACAGGCGTAAAGGGTTACAGTTTCGCCTTGGAACTAAACCTTACACTAAACTAAACATTTGCTAAATGAAATAAAATTCCGCAGAACAAAATATTGACTTTTCAAAGAAGAGAAACAAGAAACGAATATTCTTTCAGCAAGCTCAATTTGCCTCATTAGTTGTAAAGCTCCATTTGATATGTCGATGCATTCATTACGTGGGATTATTCTTGCTAGGGACGGCTTAGCGTCGGACAGCTATTGATGTTCATTTCTCTATAATTAGCATTGCGTTTTTAACCTGCCTTTAGTATTTTGAATAAAAAATACTAAAGGCAGTTTAAAAGCGCCAAAATGGTCAAGCTGTCTACCCCGTTAGGAAAAAAAATAAGTAGAGAATAATTAAGATGGGCATTCACGACCGCTCCAAAAAGCCGAATAGAGCAGCGCCGTGCCAAAATCGATCCGTAAATGTCAAAACTGTAGCGTTTAAATGAACTTGGCGCGGTCCGTTGGATTTCAAAATGGACCGAAAGCCAGCACGACGCACCAACGCGCAATCCGAATGGAACTATTGTAAATGTCGAAATTCAAAGATTGAATACGCCGCGCCTCCGCGCCACGCCATATGGCGTCGTCTTAAATGCATTCTCTTGCTGCCATTTTCTAATCATTTTTGATGTCGCACCGTTGAGGCGTGGCGTGGCGCACTCGTGAATGTGGTCAAAATATTACGCCCATCCAGTTGTTTACACTCCATCTGTCGCCGATACAAACGTCGCGTCCATGAATGCCCAGCTTAATTTGCATCGTATCTACTTGTTAATTAAATAAATTAATTATTTTTTGAATAATTTTTGCGACTTCAAACTGAAGCGACCGAAGCGGCTTTTTGTCTCGCACTCGCAATCACAACCGGCTTCAAAGTGGAGCAATTTTTTTCATTTTGTATGCAGACAAGCCTTCGATTTTCAAAATAAAAACGATCGTGATTGCGAGTGCGTTAGACAATAAGCCCTCTGGTGTAAAATAAATTAATTATTCCACTTTGGTGTTATAATTCTTGTTATTTCGATTATAAGTTAGTTATTGGACCGGATCACTAACCATTTCGCAGAAAATTTAAGGCATTAATTCGGTAGTGTATCGTTAACTACTTACAAATTAATTGGTTACACGAGCTCACAAAGAGGCTCTAGGTAATAACAAAATAAAGGGCGAAGTTGGGAGCAAAGTTCTAATTATATTAAAGCTATTTAAAGTGTCAGTACTCTGTAGATACACGTGGAAGCGTCTCAACTTACTTTTACAGGTTGCTGACCTGAACAAAGGCCGGTTTTTAACAGTCGAAAATACAGAAAAAGTATTTTTGTTAATGCTATTAATCGTATTCCGTTGATTGATTTAACATTTCTTTCCTAATTCCTTTTTGCCTAGGAACGTTACGTTATATTAATAACTAGAGGACGCCCGCGACTTCGTACGCGTAGAATTAGTTTCCCGCTACTCCCCCCATTTTTTCCCGTCGGGGGTCGATTTTCGGAAAATCCTTTCTTAGTGCTCACTTACATCATGAAAGGAACAAATCTTTGTTCGCTTATTATCTTGGTTATTTTTATAGCTATCCAAAAAATTACTTTCTTCTACTGTTACTTACATGAATCAGCTTTTATTAAAGATGTATAAAAAACATGAATAGTCCCTATTATTTCACTGCCGTCTACATATAAATATTCAGAAACTTCATGGTTCTGCATGCAATGTCTCCAAACATGGTATTCAAGTGTGGATTGTGTCCTAATCTGACTAGTGAAAGACTAGAAAAAAAAACTGCAGTATTATAAATTCTATCAAATTTAAAGCTGCTATAAACTCGCCCCTGCCCATAGAATACCTAGAACATTCTGCCGAAGTTGTCGTGACGCGGAAACTATGTTAATCAGCCAACTGAGTTTGATTGCCGGCGAACTGGTAACTCCTGTCGCTCTGGTTTAGGTCACTTGTTTATTTTCACAATATAAACTTATTTGAATATCTTGGTTTGGGGGAAATGGAGTTAAATTTCTTACTAATGATTTATTAGGTTATGGAAATAATCGAATACAATGCAAAGATTTCCTAAGACCGCTAGTTTTTAAGCCTTAAAGCTTAACGGACGTCCTTATCCCTTTTTACTAAAGTAAAAAAGTGCGTGAAGACAAAAAAAACGTACAAAATAACGGATCGTGGAAAAATATTAAAATGGCATTGCCGAGAATCAGTTTTAAATGTAAATAAATCTACTAATATTAAATTTATTCAAACACATTCAATTAATATAATTTAATCTCGTTACATTTGGCACCGCATCAGAATATCATCACGGAAAATTGGTGTTTTGTTTCTATCTCTTTTTATCAAAACAAAATTTAACATGAACTTTATATGGCCGACGTGTTACATGACGTCACACGGCGTATCGGATCTTTCTGTCTAATCGATGCCTAATTAGCAGTTTTAAATGCTTGTATTATCCGTATTTCTTGGCAGATTTAAATTGTAATTTCACTTATGGTGATCTCTTTTACAATATTTTTATATTTTGTCAAGAAATACTATTTAAAAAATCGATGTTTATTCCCTATTGTTCAAACATTAGTTACCATCCAATATAGGCTTAAATTTTGCAACTTCATCATAAGTTATTTTACTCGGACGTGTTATGCCATCAGTGGCCATCTGCGTCGTATAACCAATAAATTGTGCAGCATAATAGCTTCCAAAACATGCCAAAACCTTCGCCAAGCCTTAGATTAACTCGTTCAGGAATGTATTACCGCCATTCCTGAATGTATTAGGCCATTTCTGGTTGGATTTGCATCGAAAATTATACGGATCTAAATGCAAACCTTTAGTGGAAGGTATTTGAGTGTTGACGTTCTTACAAATGTTACTCGGTAACTGCCGCACTCAGAGACGTCAATTAAATTTAATGCTCGATTAAAGTTGCTTCTCTCACTTTGTTTGCTTTAGCAATAGAATAAGACAACACGCCACTAAACAAGCATTAAATTTAATTGACGTCTCTTAGTGATTTAAATTAAATTTACAATCGATGGGGTTCTAGGGGTTTAACCTTCCGCGAAGCAGCAGTGTTTGCATTGTTATGTTCCGGTGTGGGGATAAGACAACCGGTGAAATAACTAGGATAGTGGCGTTCCTTTAGTATTAGTATTAGTTATTAGTGGAGGACTAAGGTCCTCGGGGTTGCCAACGCATTTGTGATCTTAAGATTGTAATCCTAAGATTGTATTATCATTATTTATCCATTTATAAAAAAGTAAAACTTAATTACTCGTAAAATTTAATTTTGCGTTGTTTTTCATATGAATTAATTGGTGTAGGAATTATGAAATACCTATACCATTCCATCGAACCATTCAATTAAAACAGATACCCTGATTAATTTTAATGAATTTAAGAAATTTATTAAAAAAGATGCAAATTTAAAATGTAATACATGAACGCAACCGAGGGACCTTTCATGAAGTCTACCGTTAACCGCTAACAAAAATCCAATTATTATTATTTTCCATTGAAATTGTTCTTAATTAACATTCCCACGGAATAGTTACGAAGTACTTTCCCAAATTGAATCAGTGAGATTGTTAATCATAATAGTTAAATTGTTAGTTTGACCCTGGCCTGGCCGTTAATTATTCGAAGATACAAAGGTACCTTTGCGAGTTAAGTAACTTGCCTGAAGCACCGAGCTAACTTACATAAATACGTAGAACCTTGCCAAATTAAACAGCGTCCCTGTTAAATTTACCTTGAAATGTTTAGATACTGTCATAATTAATATCTAAATACTGACATAAAGCTTGATATTCTTAAAAGTTAAGCTGTTAGTATTAGGCATAATACACTTAAGTCGTCTGTATTTCAGGAACCCATCAAGTCTACTTATAGTAGGAGATCCGCATAGTAGGCGACCTTCACCCAGCTGTTTATTCGATAAAAAATATTTTATATCAAATTAATATCGTAAGTAATATATGGCGAATAGGTTGAGTGGAAAATTTCAGTCAAGTACAGTCCATAATATAATTGCTCTATTCAAAAAGCAATAGCAATTTAAATTAATTTATTATGTTATATTATATTATATCTTTTTTGGGCTGTTAGATCAAAAGTTACACCGTCACAAATAAGTGTACTACCCAAACTTTACTAAAAAGTTTAAAAATTTGTAAAAAAAAAAATGTTTTACCGATAAATTAACCTAAAATTTCATCCCTTTCAATATGTACAGTTTATCGAGTACCACCCTGTATTACTTACCGTATTAAATTTGATATAAAATACTTGTAATCGAATAAACAACTGGGTGAAGGTCGTCTTCTATTCGGATCTTAGACCAACAGAATACAGAACAACGTTACCTTGCCGAGTTTATTCAAAACAAACCCTGTACATTACACAAGATAAACTCGACTTTTCGAAATAAGCAATTTTAAATTCTCAAACTCTTGTTTCATACTTTGTAGGAATTTTATGGTTGAATCCAACAAATTAGCAAAAAGGAATGGGCTTGGAATAAGTTTCGGTTCGAAGTTTCATCGAGGAAGTTTGTGGAAACTATGTTAATCAGAAGTGAAACGGCTTGATTGCTATTGAAAATACGAAAATATTATTCTGAGGAACTTACTGAAATTTATGGTTAAATATTTTAACCATAGTAATTAACGTTTTGCTTGCTACTTAGACTGCGTTAAACTGCTATAACGTTATTCCCATGGAAATTAATACATTTTTAAGGACAGAAAGTAACTATGACTGTAGTAAAATCAACGAGATGAGATAAAGAATGTAAACAAGCTTTAAAAATCATGTCACTTCGAACACAATTCAAAACAGAAATTAACTTTACAAAATACCGGTCCTAATGTTGACAACTTCTGTACTGACAGCTTCCCTGTACCACGAATCATGCAACGCGAGCCGTCATCGACCAACTGAAGATATTATAGTGTACGAGAAATAAGGACCGATATAATAATTGCTCGCTATCGCAATAACTCAGTAACGGTCGGTTTGTTTACATTCTTTATCTCGTCTCATTGGCCTCACTTTACACGATTAACGTTGTTGCCTACAAAGCTAGCGATCCTGGGTCTGATTCTCAGTAAGGACAAATATATTTTGTTTGATGAGTATTTGTTCCTTTGTTCCCGGTTTTTTAGTTGTTTTCAATGTATTAAGGTTTGTATTTAAATTTTATATACATACATACATACCTTCACGCCTGTAATCCCAGAGTGGGGTAGGCAGAGCTACAGAATTACCTACAACTTCAAGAGGTGGTGCTTACCTCTCCCAAAGGATTGGGCTAGCTATCCAGACAGGTAATGCAGCCAGTGTCATAGGGACCATGCCGCGAGCGGACCTGCTAGAGGGGGTGTTCTTTTTATAGTGGTGATTATTATTTACATCTTTAATATTTGAGTAGCTTAGTTTTTTTTTTAGCTTAGTTTTATTTTCATTTAAGTAAGTTTAGTTTTAACTTTTAATTGTATTAATTTAATAAATGTACTCTATAAACTAACATTTTTATAAGAAATAAATATCAGGGAACAATCTCACCATTTGGCCTACTGCCAAACTAAAGTCTAGGCTTGTTCCTTGGATACTAGGCCCTAGTAGGTACGTATCCAATATTTATTTTATAATGTTAAAAGAAAATCATTTTAAAACTACATCTAAAAGCAGCATCCCATAAAACTTTTTAAAATTTCCTCCGTCTAAAACACGGGAAACTGCAAATGATGTCCGCAAACAATTAAAACTTTAATCATTTCGAGAAGTATTTTATCGTGTCAGTGCGGTAAGGGTGAGAAATGTAGTGTGTTTATCGGGTCGCCGCTACAGCACGGCGTGATAAACGACCCAGTGTCTGTTACCTTGTTAGCAAGGGAAGGAAGCAGGAGAAATGTAACACGCTACCTTTACAATTTTATTGACCTGGCAATTTCTCTGCGACTGTAACCTGGCAAACGCGGGACGATAAAATATCTAATTTATAAATTGTAACCTGGCAAACGCGGGACGATAAAATATCTAATTTATAAATATGGCGTCCAGGTAATTGACGTCTGGGTGCAACTGCAGTTTTATTGCTTATTGTGTTTTACTGGCTGTGTTGCAGGTTACTGCATTATTATGTAATCATAATATTTTCTGTCTTTAGTCTTTGTAACTGCAAACCTTATCGTTTTCGGGTCAGTAAAATGTATTTTCTTTCTTTCTTAGTTTTCTTTTTTGCGAATTAATGCAACATTAAGTTTTGAAAAGTTCCTTTTTTGTTTTTTTTTACCGTTTGTTGTAATGTAGTGTGTCAAATAAATGTTATTAGTTTGAGTTTGAAGTATTAAGTCATCAATACACAACTTTTCCTTTTTATAAAATGTACAATAACATAATATGATAACATGCTACTAATCAATTAAAACCCTACAACTGACGGTTTTTACTTGTTATAAAACAATATTTTTTGCTTCTTTTCTGTGTGAAATTGGAAAAAACTGCAATTTTTTTACCCGACTAACATATTTGAAAAGGGTTCAAAACATGTGGCGTCAATACTTGGAATTTACTCCCGGTAGCATCCAAAATAACTAGGAAATAATCAATGAAAACAACATTAACTGTCTTTAAAACTAATCAATTTATAATTTTAACGATTGGAATTAGCTCTAGGCTTGTAATATGGATACTAGACAACGATATAAATACGTAGCCATATAGAGAAATAAATACTTATATACGTACATAGAAAATATCCAAGACGCAGGAACAAATAATACGGGACATTCATGATATTTTTTCACAGCTTCAATAAAAGCTGATTCATGTAACAAACAGGTGAGAAAAAAACATTTTTTGAATAGCTATAAATATAACCAAGATATTATAAGCCTACAAAGATTTGTTCCTATCTCTTTCTAGCATATCAAACAGTATTTTACGTGGAGTTTATATGGTTTACGTCACAGTGCACTTCGGATCACTCTGTCTAATTAGAAGTTTAAAATGCTTGTATCATCCGTATTTCTTGACTGATTTTAATTGTAATTTCACTTTTGGTGATCTCTTTTACGGTATTTTCATATTTTATTGAGAAATGCGATTTAAAAAATTCATACATAGGTATCCCTATTGCGCTTATTAAATATCTGCCCTTACCGGGACAGATTTGAGTCCAACGCATGGTCAAAAATTCGAAAATTCGAAAATCCGAAAGCGAACCCTATCCTTTCTCACATCTTGATAACACTCCCCATAAATTGTGAGCATAAAACAAAGCTCGTAGTAAAATTTGCTTTTTACAGATACCTACGGAAGTTTTTATGTCGAAAACCAATTATGCTAATTAGAGGCTGATTTTACAAGATTATGGTACGGAGGAAACAGGGCAGCGGCACTTTGAATACTTATGTTATAATTGAGGACATAATTAATTATGAAGTATTCAGAGTTTGGGGTTCGGTTGGAGGGCTTCATACAAGCCTTAGTTAGGTATAAAGAATAATCTTACAACTAATGCGTATAATGGACGCCATGTTTTTTCAACTTTTTTTTGGCAAAAGGAAGGCAAATGAGCCCACAGGCCACCTAATGGTAAGTTGACCCATAATTTTGCATTCTCAAGACTAGGTACAGGGACCCAATTCTCGTGAGTTCGAGATGATTTTTCATGCGAGATATGACAAAAAAATGTACGCAGTTGACAATGCATATCGCATGAAAAATCTTCTCGAAGTCACGAGAATAAGGGTCCAGCATTATTATCTGGAAGTTCCTGAACGCGACGGGACTTTGCGGTGAACTCTAAACAAAGGGCTGCCACAAAAGATCAGTAATGGTCGAAATGGCATACAAGGCCAATCTCTAACCCCCCCCCCCCCACATAAATAATATTAATAAAATAAACATTAATCCAGAGTAGACAATGTTTTGTTTGGGTTTTTATGGCATGGAGAAAACAAACAACATAAAAATTTGCAATCTCAAGACTTTAATGCGAACACACCACACAGAAAAAAGGACACAGTTATACTTTATAAAATTGCTGAATTTGACAGGATTTAACATCTCACAATGCCGTCCTAGGTTTGGTATAAAACAAAAAAGATTTATTTAAATTGCACAAAATAAAAATGAACCGCATTTTATAAAGGTTATCGATTGTTCACTAGGTATTTTACTACTACTACTACTTCTACCTACTACAGCTACTATTTAGGGTCAAAGGAAGAAAACTAATAAGAGATCTTCTTGAAAATCATTATAACTCACAAATTTGTTGTAATCAAAGGCAATTTCTACCAAAATATATATATTTTTGTGCAAGACTGAATGACTGACTGAACAGCCTGTTGCATGATCAACTTTAGTCATAACGCCGGAACCCCTAACACCCCACAAATCAAGCTTGATCGTCATTCCATTAGCTGGGCGCACTTACTTAATTATTTGTCAATAGAAACATTTTTATTATCCGACAAGGAAATTGTGATCTTTGGCTTGTTAGTAACTTATTTCGAGGAAAAATATTCGTTTCGCATAATGGACTGTTACAGCGTTCATCAAAAATGTTCGTTCTTTTTTCAAAGTTGCTTTACATTTTTTAATGAAGCCTACAATCTTGTTTGATTTTAAATCATATTTTTTAATAAAAGGTCAGTTACAAAGGTAAAATAAAAAAAATAAGCTCAAGTCTGCAGTCTATTTTTAATAATGATTTTACTTCATAGATGATGTAATCTTGTTTCCAAGTTTTTCTGTGTTCTAATTTTGACTGTTGTTTTAGTGTGAAATAAATAGACTTACCCCCTTACTAATAAACGTTAAGTAGCGGTGGTATAGCTATACAATGTTTTGTCCTTATCTGTAATGTTTTGTCACAATGACAAATAAGGACAAAACATTGTATAGCTACTCAACGTTTATTAGTAAAGAAATAGACGCACCCAACCTTCGTCCTCAGGGTTGGTAACACATTTCCAATCTTAGGATTGCAGTCTTCATATTGTAGATCCCACTAATTAACATCGGGCCTTCTATAATATTCAACACGATAAAATAATATTGCATTTGACGTGTGTCCATATTGTCAACGTTTTGATAGACTTTATTTACGACAGTAAAGGCGAACAAGTAAAAAAAAATCCATAATGGTTTTACAGTGATGTATTGAAACCCCAGTGGCCTTAATAATGGTTTGACTCCTAGGTATAAACCAATGAAAAAACTCGTAAGTTTATTGTATTTAAGCAGTTAATATGACAGTAAAAAAGCCTTCTTAAAAGTAAGACTTTCGCCAATAGCTAATGTATAAATACGTAGTAAATTATTTGTACAATAAACTTTATGTATTGAATGGTTCGACAACAATAGCCAGCATCATTTATCGGTATTTATCAGTTTGTTGTATCTTCACACACCAGTACCCGGTACCTTAATGTGATCGATTCGCGCTTCTGCTCGAGTGAGCAATCCATATCGTGGGCAAACAACGGGCGGCCGATCTTATCTTATCTTTAGTGATTTATACACCAATATATTAATGGAATATATAATCATTGGGTTTAATGACGTAATGGAACTTAATTGTTTAATTGATAGATTAAAACTTTATTATCATGCAATCAAACGAGGTAGCTATCGTGTCAAATGAAATGTCGAGCGACTATACAAGCTTTTGTGACCTTAATTCAAGCTAATCTATATATATAAAAGGCAAACCTGACTTACTGACTTATATATCAACGCACAGCCGAAACTACTGTACCTAGAAACTTGAAAGTTGGTACAGGGGTTCCTTTCATTAAGTAGGGAATGCAATTTAACCGGTTATTAACCGTTTTTGTATGAAAATAACCGGTTAAACCGGGTAAAACCGGTTATTTGCATTCCCTAGTTGTAAGTGAGCACTAAGAAAGGATTTTTCATAAATCGATCTCCAACAGGAAGAAATGGGGGGAGTAGCGGGAAACTAATTCTACGCGTACGAAGTCGCGGGCGTCCTCTAGTACTTTATAAAGGGGGGGCTATTCCAACAAAGGGGTAAATGCGTCACTGAATTGTTCTCAAGGGAATTCTTAGGTAGGTACTTTTATAGTAGTTTAAGTACCTTAATTTCTATATAAGGAAGCATAAATAGTTTTTAAACGGTGAATTCCCTTGAAAAAATTAAGTGATGCATTTACTCCTCTGTTGGAATAGCTCCGCTTGACCTTATGCATAAAAACTACCATACCATTAGGGTAACCCATCATTTTACCGAATTTCATTTCATCGAATGTATCATTTCAACGAATTTAATTTCTTCGAAAGCTGCTTGCTGCTGAAACCATGATGTTTTCAGGATATTTTAACCAATTATTACATAGGTTAGGTTAGGTTAGGTAAGGTTAGACTTGTGACAACCAAAAAAACTCATGCGGCGAGCTATGCCTTTCGATGAAATGAAAATTCTGCGTAATGATACGTTCGTTGAAAGATGTTTCGATAAAATAATAGTTGTGATATAATTCGTTATTTATGCATCTTGTGGCATGATTGGTGATTTTAGGATACGAGGTGTAGTGCCATTATGCACTTACAAAATAGAACTGTTATTACCATGACAGCACTTCGATTAAAATATGGAGCGCTTTGTGAAAAATTCTAATACAGTCCACGTTCTCGCAGAACATAGTGTATGTGCCAATTTACGTTTAGATTTCCACGTTCCTTGAACAGGAAACAAATAACAAACAAATCTTGAATTACAATTTAAATTAAATATACACAATTATAACTACTGCGTGATTTATAACAGCATTTTTTTGCGGTACATTTTTAATTACCCGTAGCTTAGGCTATAATTATAAAGAAGCATAACCATGTTATTTCATTTTAAATAATAGCCCAGGCCCGGACCAACCTTTTCCGCGTACATGTAAATTTAATTACAACGGGTAATGCTGGTTGCGATGTGGTTTGGTTTTTCAGGTTTGAGGTTCTGCAGTGAATCAGGGTTTCCAAATTTTCCAATTGTTTTCCTGTAATGTTTTGTATGATTTACAATAAAAGGTTTTTGTATTTTAATTGTTTAAAATTATAAAAAGCTGATAAATATAGGTTCATAATTATATAAATCCCCTTATTCATAAACTAACTATAAATATATTTTTGTTAAAGTATTCTTTGTCCATTTCTGTAAAATCCAAATATCATAATGTTATTGCGCGATTATGAATATGAGGGAATATATTAAAGACGAAACTGATTGGCTGATCGATCAACGCACAGCCGAAACCACTGGATCTATGGACTTAAAATTTGGAGGGAGTATTTCTTGGATCTTTGGAAATTTCTCCCCTAGGGGTAAAAAGAGGGGGAGTAGGTGCACACACAAAGTGCAAGTACAAGTATTAAGTTTCCGGTGAACCATTAATCCATCCTCATCATCCTCATCCATTAATTGCGAGCGGCACGTTTGAGGTAATAATTATGAAATTTCAAAGCCCAGGCAGTAAGGCAGAAAGAGACATGTACATAATAATGACTCCTATAAATATTCCCATTTTTACTGACTGGAATTTGTAAGGTTTCAAAAAATTATAATATGGCCCCTGTCTGTTAACGTACAGTCACCAACAATAATATAATTATTCAACATCGGCCGCAAAAATGTCTAACACGCTCTTATACGTCTTATAGTAATAAAGACGTGTCAGATATTTTTGCGCCCGATGTTGGATAATACATTATTGCTGGTGACTGTACAAAGTTAATTGTTCGGCTCGCCGCTGCGGCATTTAGTTTGGAGTCATGTTCGGAATCATTCCGGACGGACCGCAGGTATCCGGAATCTACCCTAAAACAGATTGTTTGAAATCTATTGAAGCGTCTTCTCTCCATTGTCGGTTAATATGACTTTGGTACCTATAGTTTATAGTTAACATGGTTATAGTTAACGTTGTACAGTCACCAGCAAAAATATATTATCCAACATTGGGCGCAAAAATATCTGACACGCACTTATACCTCTAGTAATAATAAAGGACTAAAGTAGACCTGACGCCGATTAATGGTTCAGCTAGAAAATAAGGCCTTAAAAACGGTAACTTCTAGTATATCCACAGGAAAGACGCTAAACTAAATATGTGTATGACCCGGGCCTTATAAGAAGAAGAGGTAAGGGTGCTTGGAACATACAACTACTTAATTTTAATTAGAGTCGTAACTCATGTTGCATCACCGAGACATGACTTGTCTTGTCAGCTCGCACAAGTTATTTAAGTAGAGCGACTTGTGAAACCTCAAACGCTCCACTCGTGCCAATCCAATTAGGGTTGCAATGATTGCACACACGGAACCGTGGGTTGAACAAGCGCCGGCGCAAACTGACGATTTCGCTCTGATCTTTGTAGGAACCAGTAATGAACAAGGACCAATGATTGACACTTGATTCTTATGTTACAGAAGATAAGGGTTATTAATTTATTTTGAGACAATCAAATTATAACCTTATGAACTTTGAACTAGGAGTCAGGTGTAAATTTTTGGTGCCTTCAGCTAAAAGTGTCAAAAATTGGCCACAGAATTTACAAGGTATTCCTAAAACCAATAATGAAACGAAAGTGGCTGATTAGATAGCCGATAGGTTGGTTCAAGAGCTAAAAAAAGAAGTTTTCGAAGTAATGTCACTTTTAATAAAACTCGTGGTTTTTGGTACCCAGTGTCAGTGTTTCGAGTGTTGCAACTGTAAATTTTAGTAATCTATACATCTGTTTTTGTATGTTTCCAAGGAAATGTGATAGCCTATGTTATAAAAGTTCTTTTCGCTATCATGATGCGGTTGTAGCGGGAAGTAAAAGAACAAAAACTATTTGCAGATTTTAGCTATGGTTTTATTCCAGCAGTATTTAAAAAAAATCGGGAAAGAGCATTGGACCATGCTTGGTGTAGGGTTCCGTACGTTTATAAAAACACAAAAAACTATCTCAAAACACAACAATTATGAATTAATTTTCTATTTAAAGTTATTTGGTGCTATCTTAGATAATTTCGTGATTTTTTCCTTTTAAATTCGTTATGTGCACTAGCACCGTAACTAGATGGTAATGCAACAATATGCTTCCATGAAAAACGTCACGTCTGTGCCAGCCCTTCCGTCACCCCCTTACCTCATTTTCTAGTAATTCTGAACTTGCCAATTTATTGCGGTTGTTAAAAATTATAGTTAGTTATGATTCACTACAAAATAGAGGCACTGAAAAAAAAAGGCTTTTGTTTTAAAAAATGACTTAAGTACTAACTTTTAGATACTTACTCCGTCTACGTAAACTTCGTTTATCGCTATATATTTTTTTCTGTGTAGCTTAGTATTCAAATTAGTAGCTTAGTTAAATAATGGTACAAATTCCTGTAATTAAGTTTACGTATGTCATAATCAAAACTATATAAATAAAATAATTATAATGAATTACCATGGAGTTTTGAACTTACTGTGAAGTTATTTTTTGCTTTAATTATTTAATTTGTTAAACTTAATTATTTAATTGCTTTAATTATTTATTTTGAGATATTTATTGACGTAATGTGATTTGCTTATTTCAGGCAGAAATAAAACATCTTTTATAAGCAATATTTTATTAAATTTGATGGTATTTGTAATGAAATAATTATTAACATTGTTTTCTCAATACCCCTGAACTCACAATAAATAAAATAAAACATTGTAGGTACCTACAATACTATCATTAATAAACTATTTATTGTTATTTGCCGTGTGGTGCCGGGTTTAGAATGTTGCCACTCCATGTCTTCCCGTGGATGTCGTAAGAGACGACTAAGGGACTAAAGGCTGTGTAGTGCTGTTAGGCGATGGGTTTGCAACCTGTCACTAATACACTGGATAACATCTTAGCCTGGTTGTGCAAAATGTGGTCACAGAATTATCAACAAGTTTTTGGAGTTGTTGGTGAGTCTGTGGCTCTGCCTACCCCACTCTGGGAATGAAGGCGTGAGTTTATGTTATGTTATTGTTATTTAAATCACAACTCCAGTTTTGCAATGTCACTTGCTTTATCTCCGTTAAAGTAAAAAACAATGACAGTAATTTGAAGTACGTACCTAATCAAGCGTAAGTCGAATCACAGGCGTTTCGCCCGCACCAGACAAACGCTGTTTGCATTCCAAGTACCAGACTACGGTGCAATTTAACTCGCAATCAAATGAAAAAGGGAATAACCGACTTTATTTCCACACCGCAAAACTATTTAGAATCAAAATAGATTGACCAATTTTCAAAGTAATGTACTAGGTTGTAAACATCTTCATTTTGTCGCTTACGCCATTTATATTGGAAGTGTAGCTTGAAACAATCTAAATGCGGAACGAGAGAACCTTACTAACTACAGAATGGCTGATTAGCTTTAGTTTGAACGGAATTTTAATCATGTCATGTAATTTTGTTATTTAGTGAACTCCTTAGGGTGCAGGGGTGTTATTCGCTTAAAAACGGCGTTCGGTTGGTCGAAGTTACCTATCTAATGCTGTATTAAAACTAAATAAATGTTTCTTATTCTACTTTACATGATTGTTCATTACAATAGCAATATGCAAGTTGCAGAATATTCCTAGAACTTCGGAAATCTTCCCAAGAAATTATTCGGAAACATTCAAGAACATTAAAAATGTCCTGTTTCCAAGTAAAAATTAAGAGTATTCTTAAAATAAACTGAGAATTTATAATATGAAACAATTGAAGAAGGAACATGTACAATTTAGTTCTAATACAGAATTAGATAGACAATTTTAAACGTAAAACGCGATCAATATGATGCGACTAAGGGCCTGGCCATATAACCAAGGCGCGGCACTGTCGTAGAAAGGCACGTTACCGCGTCGTGCAGATACACGGTGCCGTGTTTCATTTTTAAGTCCAATATTAAGTCGAATGTCCTGTGCGGGATTAAAAATTAAAATAGCTTGAAAGCTTTGAAGCCGTCGTTACACGGCACCGTGTATCTGCATGACGCGGCAACGTGTCTTTCTACGGCGCCTCGCCGTTTCACGTTAACGTCGCCGCACAGTGGTGGTGTGGCCAGGCCCTAAAAGTTACAGTGTTTTTTTCAGTTGGCTTGCTTTGTAAAATGTCATAATTAAAGCCACAAGCGAGCTACATACAAATAGCAATAAAAAACCATTAAAATGGTTGAAGGATTTGAAAGGGACGTTGCATTAGGTATTGAATTAGGTAGTTCTCTAAGTAAAATGGATGAAAAAATCAACGAGGACGTTAGTCATAATAACAATAGCTATTTTCATATACTTAGTTTTCTTTAGTTATTAAAATAATTGTGGCGTATTTGACGTGTTTCACAAAGCGGTACGCCGAGTTGGTATTGACCCTGCCTATGTGCCTATAAATTCATGTAATCTTTGACGTGTAATTTTATCAAAAATTATGAATAAATGAGTATGAGTATGAGTATGAAGCTGGCAGTCCCGGGTTCGATTTCCAGTTAGGGCAAATATTGTTTCTAAGTTTTGCTAGTTTTCTATGAATATAATGTATGTTTATTATTTTATAGAACCAATAGTACAGTCAAAGTCATAAATATATGCACGTTCCCAAGACGGCAATCTACATTGTCTCTATGACACTGACAATAAGGTCTATGTATACATATATTTGACGCGATGGCTCTACAGATATTAATGATTTATAGGTAGACTGTACAAGCCCAGAGCTTAGTTAAGGACTAGTTCAATTTCTGTGAGATTGTCCCCTGATATTTATTAATTAATAACACACGCTCAGAGAAGGAATTAAAAAAAAAACATTTTTATTTTAAAACTAAATACGCAACAGAGTAAAATGAAATATCTCAACCATAATTAAAAAATCAGAACGCACTCAAAAAAATGCTCATTCATTTAATAAGCACGTGGTCTGTGAAAACAAACGTAATTAAATTTTATCCAAGTGGGTTAATTAGCTACGTTTTGTGGCCCACCGGGGTGGTTGTGGCCGCACCCAGTTTTATGTCCATACGTGTACTTTGTAGTGGCTTATGTTCAATGTATCGGTTGACAATGGTTAATTCATCCACTCTTACTAAATCTATATATATAAAAGGCAAACCTGACTGACTTATATATCAACGCACAGCCGAAACTACTGTAACTAGAAACTTAAAATTTGGTACAGGGGTTCCTTTCATGATGTAAGTGAGCACTAAGAAAGGATTTTCCGAAAATCGTCCCCCAACGGGAAGAAATGGGGGGAGTAGCGGGAAACCAATTCTACGCGTACGAAGTCGCGGGCGTCCTCTAGTATAAAATATAAATATAAATGTCAGGAGAATATTTCACACAAATTAACCTTTGGAGTTATGTTGTTGTACCCATTAAAAGGGAACACCCAAATACTCCGAAATATTTTATTCCAAATATTCATTTGACCGAATTTTCATTTCCCCGAAAGCTATAAAAGCGTAAAAAATAAGTCTGCGTTCGGAATTAATTTTGATCAATTCGGAATTATGACCTATAGTCCCAAACTAAGCTTTAGGTTTGTACTATGGGTACTAGAAAACAATATAAAGACTTATATAATAAATAACTACTTAAATACATTGTAAACATACCAAGACTCAAAAACAAATACTGTCGCTCGTCACGTCAGACCATTATATTTTAAAAAGTTATGCATTATGTTGTTAATGTATTATGCATTTATCATTCTTATATCACTAATTTATTATACTTATTAAAATTATGCAACTCGTGTTATGCCAAATGAAAATTAGTAGGTACTTACAATTAGTTTTAGTTAATTAAGTAACAAATCATTATTCATTACACTTGACTGTATGTACTTACCTAAATAGTGAAACAACAAACACAATTTACGAAATTAGGTTTGCGGTACTGGTACGTTTTATTTGTATGGTATGTATACCAGAAACCTATATTATACATGACGT
The DNA here is from genome assembly GCA_948252455.1 of Acleris cristana. Classification (NCBI taxonomy): domain Eukaryota; kingdom Metazoa; phylum Arthropoda; class Insecta; order Lepidoptera; family Tortricidae; genus Acleris; species Acleris cristana. The sequence goes on from OX411778.1 coordinate 14,767,971, forward strand.
CTGTAGAAACGTCGTGTCGGTAATTGCTACATCGACGGCCGTTATCTTAATTACCGTAAGGAACAGAATATCAATACTGACTTATAAATGCAGTTCTATTAAAAAAATGTCTAAAACTCAGGTGACTAAGTTTATGATAGTATAAAAAAATACGACGTAGATTTACAACATTAAAATAGTTAAAATGGAAATAACCTAACATCCTGAAACCATCATTGTGTAATGAAATAAACGTAATGAGTCTTCTTTTCACTGTATATTGTTTTATTCTTTTTTATTCTGTGTGCGTTGTAATTTATATTCTATTCTATTCTATTGTATTCATTTACTTAAGAAATATGCTTTTGTCGATGGAGTAATTTCCATTCTTTCCTATTCCAAGCCTTAAACACGCTGATACGGCACGACGCCTCCTTTTTCTTTTAATTAGTCTAGGTAAGTTCTTTCTAGTTTCCCTCTTTTCCTTTTTCCTTCTACTTTTCCTTCAATTATCATCTTAATGTAGTCATCGTGCCGTAACAGGTGACCAAACATCTTTCCTTATCTATTATCTACTGTCTGCAATTCTCTTCAATTCTCTTCTCTTTTCCTTCACTATGCTAAGTACTTTCTCATTCGTCTTCTTTCCTGTCCAGCTAATTTTTTCCATCCGTTTCCAGCACCACATTTCGAAGGCTTCCAGTCTTTCTCGGTCCCGCTGAGTCATTGTCCACGCAACGTAACCGTTAACATAATGAGCATTGACGGTTAATTGATTGATGATATAACATTGATATTAGCAATCAATCCAATGATAGGTTTTTAGGGTTTCGTTGACTAGAGATCAGACACTGAATCAAAAACCAACCCGAATTGAGAGTTCATGCGTTCTTTGAACTGAATAATCGAGGAAGGTAAATCGAGAAGTCTGCTCCAAAACATTGGGTAGCAGTCCATAAATCATAATCTACACGGCATGTCGCCCGCTCTCGGCGGACGTACGCTCGCTTGCAAAATTAAATTCAATTTGGTCCCCTTGATTAGTTTGGCGGGTATAATGGCCCTTTATGAGATGCCGCTTCCTTTATTAGTATTCCAATTTAGCATTTGATACAGGTTAGTATTTGGATCGATGTGTGGTGGGGCGATAATTGGTTACGTTTCTTTGGTATGTCTATTGTGTGATCGATCAGGAATTAAATGATAAGAATAAGAAGATACATACAATTTTGTTGCAGTTTTTGTCCCTCTCAAATAACACTTTCTGCCTTAACTAAATCACCATTGACATTCGGCGATAAACCATACATTCAATAATTTTTATGAGTACACAACATAATTCTGAAGAGTCTTCATTCCGAATTGATCAAAATTCCGAGTGCAATGTTTTGATAGAAGGATTTTTTTATTTAATACCGCTTATAAATTAAACCTAACCTAACCTACGTATAGTTATTAAAATGAATTATGTATTTAATCTATAATAACTCTATTATAACATAGCTCTCGGAAAAATTAAAATACAGGCAAATAAATATTGGGAATAAACAAACGAAATTTTAAGGTGTCCCCCATTTATGTACATTTGCGGTCACATATATTTAAACGCTTGCGTTTTTTCCAATAAATGAATAGGACAAATAATGAAAGCAAATCAAAAAGATCCGGAGTTTTTTTTAAAACTAATTTTTGAAATTTTGTCAATTCATCTCTTCTGAAAAAATGATTTTATAACAAGGATTAAAAAATCTTGATATTTGTAGGCAATCGTCTGTATAACTAATTTTGAACTCTTGGGGAGTCTTTAAACGAGGTGTATTGTCTATAATAGACATAACAGACTGCTCCTAACTTGTTACTGTGAGTAAAACGTTGATTTTTATCGACTACATAAAAATCAACGAAAGAGCAGTCAATCATTAACAACACATTGTTTTTGGCCATAATAATCATAATTGTCTCAAGTTATAATGCATTTTTTTTCACGTTTTTTTGTAAATAAAGCCTAACCTAACCTACCTAGTCACATCTGACACGTTAGATATAAAAAGAATTTTGAATAATTTACGGTTCCAGCGATATATAAATTATGACTCTCAATAATTAGGTAAACGAAGACATAATGACAAAAAACAAAGTTATGGGAAATGACGGGCTCCCTGATGGAAGCACAAAACTGACGTGGAGATTTTAGGTAATGCCTAAGTCCAACAGGTGACGTTTTTTGGTAGAAATAATGATAATGATAATGATGTGGTCAAATGATCATTAAATCAGCTACAACACATCTATACCTAGCTTTATGTGAAAATATGGTTTAATCAGGTAATGTTAGCAACTTTGTTGAGCGGCCAAGCAGGGCTTGTAAATCCGATAGCCATCGTTATTGCGGCTAAATACACTGGTATTTAACGGTACTGAAGGGGACTTCTTTGTAACGATTAAATTACTATACAAGTATTCTTCCTTAAAATACTAGACCGTAAGCAAAATTTCATAAAAAGACATCGTTGATTTTGAAATGTCCACTTTGGTTTAGTTCAATAATAGGGAATAAGCTTGTTTTTTTTTACAGCTTCGATAAACGCTGATTCATGTAACAAACAGGTGAGAAAAATCATTTTTTGAATAGCTATAAAAATAACCACAATATAAGCCAACAAAGATTTGTCCCTATCTCTTTCTAGCAAAACAGAATTTTACGTGGAGTTTATATAGCCGAGCTGCACAATGACGTCACCGGTGCACTTCTAGTCTTTCTGTCTAATTAGCAGTTTAAAATGCTTGTATGATCCGTATTTCTTGACCAATTTTAATTTTAATTTCACTTTTGGTGATTTCTTTTACGGTATTTTTATGTTTTGGTGACAACTGCAATTTAAAAAATCCATGCATATTCCGTATTTCCAATGTTTCGTTTTTCAGCTCAAACCTGCTGACTATTCGTAGGTAACTAATAATTACGCGTAGGTATGTGCACAAACAGAACTTTTTATTGCTACTTTTGACGAAAAATATTGCATTGCACAAACTGAAATAAACTGAACGAGCTTTTAACACTTTGGGGCATAGTTGTCGAATTTTTTACCACCTTGAATTAAAGAATGGACTCAAGTGGGTTAAAAATAAGATACTTAATTCAGAAACCTTATTACTTTAGGTGTACTTAAAAGACTTAAAGCATGGAGAAGCTCTATTTAACTCAGTAAAACCATCTTGTTTTTGATATATTTTCGTACTTTCAACTTTTTGATAGCTCTTATTTACTTGACAGTAATGGCGGCCGAGTTAAAAACAATACGATAGCATGTTAAGAGCAATTATGGTTTTATGGATTAGAATATTAGCCCCAGTGCAATATGTCTAAACGGCCTTCAGACTCGTCATTACCTCTCAGTCACTCTCATATATTTAATTATTATTTGATGACGCCGATAGCCTAGTAGGCAGTAACCCTACTAAGCTAGCGATCCTGCGTTCAATACCATGAAAGGGCAAATATAAGAATGATGAGTTACGAGTATTTTAATTTGAGTATGTATTTATCTGTACATATAAGTATATTAATCGTTGTCTAGTACCCACAGTACAGTCGGCCTTACAATTAGCTGCACATTTTTGTACATTGTTGCTTTAACGCATTTGATGGATCAGTTCAGCAGTTCAAAAAAGATGCTTAAGTGACAAAACACTAAGTGAGCATCTACTTAATAGGCTGACGGTACAAGGATAGAGCTTAGTTTGGGCCTAGGTCAATTTTTTTGAGATTGTCCCCTGATATTTATAATTATTGGTTGATTTTACGAGTCTAGCTCACTTAACTCGAACCAAAAAGTCTTTTAAAGGCTTATATTTATTGCATGGAATGTATTATTATACCGTTAAATATGGAAGTCTTTGTATGTCATTCGTGTAGCATTATCATTTTATAAGCTGTTTTTCTAGGCTTGACCGATCTCTACACGCGTGTGTGTTTTTTACACTGCGAAAAAGAAAGCATCAAAGTTCCAGTATTTAATGTAAGAATTTTGTAGTTTGTAAAACTTTGTAGCTTAACTTTTGATCATGACTGAGATGCTTACCTTTATATGAATAACTTTGAGCAAGTTTAAACAACTTAGTTGTTATTGTTTTCTGTTGGTGTTAATAGTTGGATTGTTGCATAAACGATTCTACAGGTAGAATTTGGGTGGATTCATTGAAGAAAACTTTGGTAGGCACGATCAGGGCCTCTATTTTAAACGGTTCAAAAAAATATATTTAAGTATTTATTCAGTTAATTGGTCACATGAGGGCTCTTTTACACGTCGGTAATATACAGTGAATCTACCAGCGCTTCGGACAAGTCATTGTGGAGAAGAAGCGCCGCAAGAAACTCCAGCCGGTCATTACTGTCAAGTAAATAAGAGCTATCGTATCCTTGGATACCTACACAATAACACGTCAAAGGTAATAAGGATTTACTCAGTGGAATAGAGGTCCAGAAACATCAACATAAATCTAATAACTGCTATAACTAAGACTTGCTATAGTGCCTGGCCGATAAGAAGACAATCCTGACACATTACACAACCATGAAGTTTCTTTATATAGATAATGTTGACAGCAGTCAAGCAATGCTGTTACTACTATTCCTTCACACGCAACAAATAAGTTTAGCATTGTTTTACTGCTGTCAACAATGTCAATAGTCAGAAACTTCATCGTCGTGCAATGTGTCAAGATTGACTTCTTATCTGCCTCGTACTTTAGTAACTATTAAATGGCCATTAAAACTTTCTTAAGCTATTATTACGAGCTAAAGTCTTCTTAATTCAGCTAAACCCATCTCTGTATCTCATAAACATTAATAATAAAGTTAGCCAACCAATATTGGAATCAGAAACCTTCGCTGACCTCAGCTCAATACTCAGATTACTACGTGAGCAAGTTCGGGAGACGGCGATAATGTGCAATATACCCGGCCAATATTCGTAGGTACACTGACTATAGGATTATAACGCGACATCTGTCAGTTGATTGCGTTATTGCCTGGTCACAGTCCGCAGTTATGAGCAAGTGGGCTTATCTAGTTCCAATGATTAAGGTCATGTCAAACATGAGGTAAAGGAACGTTTATATTGTTCATTTTTGCCGTTTTTCTGACTTAGAGGCGTTGCAAGGTTTAATTTTAAAAATGTACTTTATATTTTTTATTGGATAACGATTTGAAATTAGTTTTTTTCCTCTTTTTGTCTTGAATGCCATGGCTTATTTGATTTCGATGCAGTTTGGTATTTAGATTACTACAGACTAGCCCTGAGAAATCACGTTTTGTCGTTGTTGAAGAACACCTTGTCCCAGAGAATTAGTTAAGAAAATACACTGAAAAAAAATCTTACTACACACAGTTAGAGCTAAAAACACTAAAGAACAACTGATCACAAAAAGTATTATCAAGTGCTTGAAAAACAGTAAAACACAAAATATTCACGTTTACTGATTGAACATTATTATTTACAATGCTATACACATTGTCATTTCAATTATTATTTACTGTCAAGACAGTAAAATTTAGCCGAAAGCTTTAGCTGTTTTTGTAACAGTAACAATTACCATTTCGAACGTTAGGCTCACATAGTATGGTGCAACGCAGTGAAAGTTCAGGTTTATTCGGTTTTGTATACGGTCCTTTTTTTCAATGTAATGTGTCTTGTCTACCTACCAAATTACAGTTAAAATTGGAAGAAGGAAAGTGACCAATTTTCATACCGGGATCTGAACCAGAGACTGCTAGCTTCGAAGCTAGTCTCAATGTCAACTAGACTAAACACGTCGTATTTGTTTTTATATTACTAAGTACACTACTAATAAGTTAAGTGTACTGTGACTAAGGTTTCGGGCACGAACTCGACGAGCCTGTCTTATACTGTATTATATCTGTTTTAATATCTTGTTTACACACGTGTTACAGCAGCTATCTATGAGACGGCTTCCTTTGAACAGCTAAGCAAAATATTACAATATGTTTTCCTTTCATATGCTGTAAATAATATTCGTTGGAACGTTTGAACCGTAAAAATATGTAATGAAATCAACCTGTATTTTTGTGTTCCGTCATATTTGAGAATTGCTGTTTTTGTATTAGCATAGACTCTTTTAGACCAACACTTATTAGTACTTACTTTTACTTATTTATTATTGTGTTGCCATTTATTAGGTAATCATTGTCATATATTGACATCGGACGAGTGACCGTTATTATTAGATACTAGCGGCCCGCCAGCGGCTTCGCACCGCTGCAAATTTCTGACTTTCCCGGTGGATTTTTGTTGTATTTGAATTATTTATTTTATACGGTTTACCATCATTTTGTTAAAAAACGTTTCACAAACTGATTCATTTCAAAACTGAAACTGGAATTTAATTTGTAACTCAAAATTGAAATTGTAAATTTTTCAGGATTTTTACAAAACTAACCTAAAAGTTAACCTATTCTACAAGATGGTCCTCAAATAAATACTGACATATTTACAGTTTCGGAAAAAAAAGGTTTTGATAAATGATATACAGGGTGTCTTAAAAACCTTTCAACATATTTGGCGGGGTAATAGTTCGCACGATTCTGATCACGGGGGTATGGTTCATTTTTGTTTCTGTTAAAGTAAAAAAAAAAGAAGGTTTAATTATATTCATTTTGTTACTTGATGTATCGCAGCCGATATCTTGACCTTGACATTTTGACGTTGATTACTATACTACTCCAAACGCTCGTAGTAACTAACGTCAGAATTCCAAGTTCAAGGTCAATGACCATACCTACGTTGTTTACATGGTATGTAAACAAACAGTTCGCTCCATGTAAACAAAAATAAGTTAACATTTTAAAAAATAATGGTAACTTTTAGTGCAACTTACTGTATTTTTATTTTTGCAATTTGAACACTAGCTGGTTTTAAATGTGAAATCACTAGATCTCTAGTTCATGCTTTGCTAAGACTGATCATATCGTCCGTCTTATATTAGGTACTGTCGAAATCTAACCATTTACCATTGTTTTCTGCTCTAAAGTGGCGCATATAACTGGTTTACAGCAAAAATAATTACGACTAAAATATCTGAAAATAACATAATTTAACAATGACATCTAATGACAGCCATAAATTCATAGACAGACATCTAAAAGTTCGGATAGACATGGATTGAACGATCAGAGGCCCTACTTTGAAAATCGAAGTTCGAAGTTAAGGTAGCTCCATCCCTATCACTCGTCATTTGTGACTAAATCGAAAGAAAGGGATGGAGCGAACGTAACTTCGAACTTCGATTTTCAAAGTAGGGCCTCTGATTAGTGCTCTCCGTATTGATCCGTAATGCAAAACATTTAGTCGATGGATATAAAGGGCGTCGCATAATTGATTATAATTATTTTTGATGTCACACACTTACCATAGAGAAATAAATACCAACCTTTCCCAGGCCATGGATTCGACAATCTTACGTAGTACCTACAGTGCGATAGCTCTTAGAAGGTGCTTCGGGTTTGTACTTCTCTCTCACTCGCTCTTAATAAGAGCGTATGGTAGCGAGTGAGAGAAAAGTTCAAACCCGAAGAACCTTCTAAATGCTCACAGGCTGTACATATTTTGCACAATTAGGCTAACCTGTCATTATCTAACTCGTTTTCGCAATAGGAAGCTTCAAGAAAATGCCGTGTTATAGCAATAACCGTGTAAGAGTACAAAAAATCCAATACAAGATTTGCCAATTTTATGTGTTTATGGCATCAATAATCCTATTGCCAAACCTGCATCCCTGATAGATTTAAATCAAAGTGGTATAGCTCAGAGTACTAGTACAGAATCTGGGGCTCTACTTTGAAATCAGTAATTCTAACTTCGGATCGCCCCGTCACTTTCTTGGGAATTAGTGACGCGTCGAGAACAAAAGGGATAGCAATAGACGAAGTTCGAATAACGGATTTCAAAGTAGAGCCTCTGGACTATATGATGAACTTTGCACCAGCTATTCTTCTCTGTTTTAGATTACGTATTTCTTAAGAAGAAATGAAACAAAAACTAGGCTATTTTTTCTCCTTCAAATATCACGGACGCAACGTCAAATTCAACGTCGACTCTGACAATGGACCTCTCTTGGACTTTGAATACAGAAGTGTCGCCGATAGGCCCCTTGTGCTCTACTTTGAAATCCGTAATTCGACCTTCGTCTATTGCTATCCCTTTCGCTCTCGACGCGTAACTAATTCGCAAGAAAGTGACGGGGCGATCCAAAGTTCGAATTACGGATTTCAAAGCCCCTGGACCAGAGAACAACTTGACTTCGAACAAAACGGTTAATGACCTCTTTATAATTTGCAATTGATTGTTATCTCCAAAATTGCAAACAAAACATTGTTGAAATTATAGAATATATTATTTATTTAAATTTTCTCTCTCCTTTTCTTTCATATGACAAAAAGTTATTTTTTTTTACGTTTAGTTTTAAGTACTTTTTTATGCAATATCATCATCTGCCTATCAGGGCCAAACTAACGATTTTAAAATTGGTAACAGGATCTGTGGCCCGTTTCACGAAGCTACAAGTTACAAATTACAAGCGGAACTCTCTTTCTAACAGTACGAGTTAGAAAGAGACTTCCGCTTGTAATTTTTTACTTGTAGCTTCGTGAAACGGGCCTCTTTTCGGTGGGTCGAACAGATCCTGTTACCAATTTTCGACTCCATCATCACATCTGCTGGCCAAATGCCTAACACAATCGCAATCGTAATCGACTTTAAAGCGGAACAATTGTTTTGATTTTGTATGCAGAATTGCAGACAACCCTTCGACTTTCAAAATGAAAATGATTGCGATTGCGAGTGCGTTAGGCAATATCCCCTCGGGTCTCAGCAACAACACTGGCGTTGTCAGATCCAATTCAAACCCTGTGACAACATGTAAGATAACGAAAAAATACCTAAAAGCACATAATTTTCTAACTCCTTATGAATGCCATAAATAGAAAAGGTCTTCTAAAGGTTTCTATGCTACTACTTATTCTATGATGGATCATTTATTGTGAATGAGAAGACACATTACATGTAGTATGTAACGGTATCCTCGCTTTGCACCCTCGGCTCACACAAATTAACCAAGTCTCAATCTAGTCTTATACCTAATATGGATAATGCTTAAATAGCTTCGAAATCATAAATGCTAGCTGTATTTGTGGTTTTAAATAAAACTTATAAAACCTCTCCAATATTTTATTTTATAAGTACAATTTAGATATCTAGCCGGCACCTACATTTGAAGACAGCTGTTGTCATGTCAAATTTATTTGTTTACAAATTGACTGAAATTCTTATGATGAAATTAACATATTAATGAGACCATTTCTCTTTTGAGTTATGTGTGATGAATGTTAATAATTTGTGTGGTGAGGTTTTCCAAGAGGTTCAAAACGACGGCATCAACATTTATTGTAGAAACTCATGATTGGAAGTATGGAATCCGCCTTTACAACAAATTTAATGTGATTGTGTTAAGTACATTTAGTCTAGAAACAAGGGTCATGTAGGAAGTGTTGTATTAATTGAGGTCTAGGTAATAAGCAATGGTTGAATGCTTATATTATACTCTGAAATAATAAATTACAATGTTTGTTTACATTATGTTTGAATGACGTTCGTCTAAAGACTTTGAAAACAGATCACAGATAATAAAAAATCGTCTTTCTAAATCATAGACGAAGTATACCCGTTCATTATAAATATCTACGTCATCTTGTCGTTACAAGTAGGTAAGGTTACTTTAATTTAATAAATTATTTTAAATATCAATAATACATTTAATTATGAAATGCTTCAAATTAGTTTCTTATAAAAGGCTATTCTTTCGAATAAAAATGTAAAATCAAGCAATTTTTTTTTGGTCTATCCCAAATTGTAAAGCAACCCTAGTGCTTTTGGAACATCTAAAGGTGCTTTTCCACCGCGGTGCACCGGCGACGCGAGGCGAGACGAGGCGGGACGAGAATTGAAATTTGTATTGAAAAATCGCGCAACCTCCTCGCGCGCGCGCTGTGGAAATGGGCGTTTTAATACAAATAAAAATTCTCGCGCCACCTCGTCCCGTCTCGCGACGCCGGTGGAAAAGCACCTTTAGTGAGACACAGTAATCGGGTTTGTCGGTCTCACTTGAACGAAGTTTTCTTGGTTCCCTGTCATCAAAGAATTTGTAACCGCCTTGCTGGCTATAACGGTATAATTTTTATTAGCAATTAATAGTTAGTAATCGATCCAGTCTGAATATAAGATCCTTGTGCGTAACTTGTTCTATGGATCAGACTGTCAAGTGGATAGTTTCCCGTTCAAAATGCACTCAATGTTTTTACATACTTTTTTCCGGAGTCGAATTTTGGCAACATGATCCAATTTTCACCAAAGAATATGTAGTGTCACCACGAGATGACCTCTTCTCAGCATCTTCTTACTAAGCTACAAGTACAGTCAAGGACTTTAATTGTTATGCCACTATGGAACCCTGTCGCATAACGTTAATCATTAATTTTGGCGTAATTTCTTTCATGTGGTTTGACGCTGTCATTTTGACAGGGTTCCATAGTGGCATAACAATTAAAGTACTTGACTGTACTAAGTTTTATCTTTCTTCTAGGATAAGAATTTCATTCAACAACGTGTATGATGCCAGCTTTAAATGGAATTCTGATAAAAAGTTACGTGTATGGACGATTTTATTTTTACAAAAGAATTCTTAAACCTCCTTGCACAGAGGTACAAGATTTAAAAAAAACTTTGTCAAATTGTCAAAGCATACTCAGACTTTAACGATTCGTTTTAATTGTTATGCATAATTTATTCATAGTAATCTCTGGTAGACGCAAATTAATAAAATTAATCCATGATGCATATTCTCGTAGAAGAAGTTTAATGTAAAAGTGATAGTGATAATGAATTTTAGTTGTGTACGAGACTGATGAGTAAAAATCGTAATCGTAAGTTTCATATTTAAATTATTTCAGACATAGCCCTTAACAGAGACCGTCTTTTCGTTCACATTACAGAATAAAGTCTCAGTTTTCTAAACCCCATGGAGCATTTGACCATGAGTAGAAACATTTCAAAGTTTGTTTGTTTACAATACGTTGTGACACATGTTATGAATGAAGTAGTTAAGATGGGGCACACTGAGAGCATCATCAGGAAGGGCGATGACAAATCAGTCTGTAACTCAGTCAAAAATTAACTTAAAAAAAAAATACCAATGTAGGGATGATCCAAATCATCCACCCTAACTACTGTTAAAAAATGTTGAAAGGTTTTTAAGACACCCTGTATATTTGTGGAATGTTGTTACCGTTGGTGTACTTACCGATTTATACACTTGAAGAGGCCGTACACGAAATTTTGTAGGTTTTGCTTATTTTTGTGATTTTACAGTTAAAATACTGCTTTTCTATAAGTTTTAATGCTCAACATTAAATGTCATTTTAGTTATGATCGAATAAAATTAAATGAGCTACGAATAAATGAGCCACTTTTTAATTATTAGTATATCTCCCATGTAATTTCATCTCTAGTGGTTCGAGATTAGGGGCCAAGTTTGAATTACATAAAAAAAAAGCAGTGACAGTTTTTAGTCTGTGTATCTTTTAGCAAAAATACACCTAATATTTTAGGACACAAAATGGTGTGTTCTGATTGGTCGACTTCAATTTTTCATTTTAAGGAGCTATGACACAAAAATTTATTGATTGATTTTCACTGGTTCTTAAAGTTGGACAACAATGTCTCGACCAATCAGCAAACATGCCGACAAAAACATTCTTGATGTGTACTTGTAAGTGACGTTTTGTGACCCCAAACAAAACCATCTATGGCCATATTTCCGAGCAGTGTTGTGAAAAGCTAGTTTTATTCGGCATTGTTCTGAACTAAGTTTCACGAAAATTAATTCAGCCGTTCAAGACTTATCAGCTCTTGATTCTCAGTGATTATCTCTTGAATAGTTACCTTACTCCGTGTAAATAATATCGACAACGTTCTGTGATTTTACGTTTTTGAGGGCTGCGATGTTTGCTGAACATTATTTTCGTCATGTTTCAATGTATGGTTTCTTTATCATATATTTATTTCCTTATGTTTTTTTTATGCTAAAGGAGGCCAACAAACAAGTCACCTGATGAAAAGACATCGCCGTCACTCACAAACACCAGTTACACCAGAAGAGGAAAGATGAAGTCCTGATATTTCGTTATTTTGTTCATTTTGCATTGTCCTTGCTTACTCTACTCCAAGGTTAACTCAAAGAGATCCCATATGGGATAAGTTCGCCAATGTAAAACAAGTCTTGTAATTGTTTATGTGTAATAAAGATTTTACATACATGACATACATAATCTGAACATTAAAAATGCTCTGACAAACCTGGTAAAATTGTCTTACACTTCTCTTTCTTTAACATAACCGGCAAGTTGAAGTTTTCCCGTCAGAGCGTAAACACCACATTTAAGGGCGTGAATTCTCAGCTTACCTGCTTCCCGTCGAGTGAGCGATCTCGTATGACTTCGCTCACTTGATCGACCGTTCGACAGAGAGCCGTTTGAAGAGCACCTTTGTGGACTTAGTTCAAATGCCTCTACAATTATATTTGTCATTTCACCAGCTGCAGTTGCCATATACTTCGCACATCAAAATGACTACGCATACATAACCAAACACGGCTACGCAAGGCCGTTGGCGCCGTATGCACAGCCAGTTCCTAAAGGTCAAACCGTGGATAAATTTGGCTTTGGTTTGGTTCGTTCTGACAACGCGTTAGCCTAGATGGTAGTTATTACGAGCTAACGGTCCTGGGTTCGATTCCGCATTGGCAATTTTTTTTTTGCTGAGTACTAGTATTTGATTATGAGTCTTGGATGTTTTCTACATACTTATTTATTTGTTCTCTATAATAAAAGTAGTTTTATCGTGGTCTAGTACCTATAGTACGGTCACCAGCAATAATATACTATCCAATATCGGGCGCTAAAATATCAGACACGTCTTTATTACTAGAGGTTTAAGAGTGTGGCAGATATTTTTGCGCCCAATGTTGTTGGATAATATATTATTGCTGGTGACTGTACAGGCTTTAAACTTACTTTGGGACTAGATAAATTTCTTTCAGGTTAAAATTTCACACAATGCGTAGCAAATGTATAATTTAAACCCAATCTTTTCTCATTTTGACTATTGGCAATAAGCATGAATCAAGCTTAAACAATTCAACTTCAAAACACCCAAACATTGTAACACGATAAAAACCGACTAACAAAATTAAGTTCTGATCAAACCGACTGTAAGTCGGAATATTAACACCAGCATAATACGTCCAACCCTTCCCGGCGGGTTGGGGCAAATTAGATTATCTGAGTTATACACAACCTTATTGCCCCGGACTGCGGGGCCAGTTGATTAATGCCGCCATAGTTTCCGTTACCTAGTTATCTGTTACCTAGATATTATATTTGCGATATTCACGTTTCATTAGGTATAGAGTTGATGCTTTGACCTTGCGTTGGTGTAGGGTAATGCACCTCATTACTGGCCTCTAATATACCAGTTACTGGCACCTAGTAATTGTTGAATTATCGTTTCTATTAACTTATGTTAAAGTTCATGGAGCCAATAATTGGTAGGTGGCCAACAACAACAGGGCTGTTCTGTAAAACGAAGATAAGAAGTCTATGCAGAGGGATTCTTATTGTTGTCTTTATCAATGTAGATAAAACATCTGTCACCCTCTGACCAGTATGTAAGTGCGAGAGCGACAGATGCTTTATCCACCCTGACAATTTGTCATTCAAGTACAAATTATAATTATAAACCTAAGAATAGGTTGTAAAATGTAGGTACTACGATGACAGGTTTGAATTCTTTTCATCATCATCATCATCTCGAGCATCTGTTTGAACATATGCCTCCCCAAATTTCCCCCATTTATTCCAAGATGAAGTCACTTTTCTCCACTTTCTGCCGGCTAGCAACGTAATTTTTTTGTTTTGATTATTGATGTGATATTGAGTAAATATTGTCAAGACTTTGTATTTCAACAGAATAATTAGGTATGTATGTATGTATGTAATTAACCAAAGAGGTTTTTTGATATCTGTATGTTATTTTTGATTACGAGTACCTAAGTTTAAATGTACGTTCCTATTGCGGAAATAGAATTACTGACAAAAGAAAAACACTTAAACAACCGTTTTTAGTTTATTACATTTGAATTTTCGAATGGAACGTTGACGTTTTTTCTAAGGACAACAATTACAACTTCAGGCTTTGTCACGAAATTACCTACTTTGGCTTTTGATAAAATGTAAATCCCTTACTGATACCCTTACCATGAGTTACAAATACCGTACTCGCTGGCAAGTCGAATGCTCCGTCCCGCGCACCCTATAAGAAAACTGTAGGGGACAGAGCATTTGAGTCGCTAGCGAGTACGGTAATTGTAACTCATGGTAAGGGTACTGATATTTACTAACCTACCTCTTTTTAAACGTCTTTGACAGTAGGTTTGTAGAAATGAGGTCGATTTTATGAAAAAAACATAAATAACCGGTACTGTTGTGGAAAAAAGTATATCGGTATGATTGATAATATATTGTTTGCTTTACAATGGCTATTTTAAGTACTAATTGAAAAACAATGACTGTAGTGACAAACTTTGTATTTTTTTATATCTAGTCCTGAGCTAGGCATTTTTTAATAGGCTATAACTAGTAAATTGTATTATGTCTTGCCATCTATTTAATTATTCCCTTGTACAAAAACTCTTATTTAATAATATTTAAAAAGCTCCTATGTTAAAACCGCTTAAACAAATAACAAAAACATTTAACGCTCTAACTCCCCCGCTCCCAGTATCCAAACCGCTGGCATCTTTAATATTCAAAGATAATTTGCACGCCACTGTACCTCGCACAAAAACCGTACTCCTTGAACTAATTAACTGGCATCAAAAGCCCTTTCCTACCCTTACATGGCCCGCCAGTGTATAAACCGAAAGGTTTCGGAACAATTTGCTAATTAATTTTGTTCTTTATTACGCAGTTGTGAAGGCGGCGGAGTGACAAGTCGGACGGAAAACTTTGCGTGTTTGAGGTCTGACGGGAGTTTCTTTGACTTCCGTGGCGTATACGACATACGTAGATGTAGCAGTTTAACCTCTTCAATTGGTCCTCGGAATACATGGAAATAACGTCCCACGCAAGTACTCGGTGGGTTTGAGATGTTTCCGCAGGCATGATCCCTTTACACTGTTATAAGGGGTTTGGTATAACTAATTAAGTCAGAAAAACATGTTTTGTCGTCCTCAATTTCACCCTGTATAATTCGACCGGTCTCTATTCTACACGTTAAATCTATATCGCCTTTGACGTTGTTATCGTATTGTTTGTAACTTGGCGACATTACTTTCAAGTATAAGGTTTTACGTCTTAAATTCATATTTATTAATACGTTAGTTTGATAGTATGTTTAGTTCAAGTCATGTAATTCACATTGGATCCACTTCCTATCATCTTATGGAGCATATATATATATATATATATGTGTCTCATTCTAACAGAAAGCTGCATCCCTCTCGGCCTGTCATTACAAGTTTAGTTAGTTTAGTTTATTTTTTCATCAATGTAATATTACAATATAGATTGCTTTGCATGTCAAAAAATATAAAATAACATTGAGATCGTCAAACAAAAATACTAATAATCAAAGAATAATAAGAATAATTTATACTTAAAACAACTGTTAGCTGAGGCATTATCTGTGCATTGTTCCGGCCGACCGCAGTCGTCCCGCGGAAAGTCGAGGACAGCTCGTGATATCTTGTAAATGGTGGCACTTTACTTGGATATAGTTATTGAATTCCATAATAAACAAATTAACAGAGCCCCAACGTTATTTGACCAAAAACAACCAAGTAAAGTGCTGATAGGAAAGTGGTCGACACGAACCATTTTTAAAGCAACCAGCGCCTATTCAAGATGAAAAACGTTACGTTAGCGATTTTAGAAAATCGACAAAGTGTATAGGATTGACGTAAGCTGATGACTAGATCGCGTCGACTGCTTAAATGTCAACTCTATTCCTTTTTAGTGGATAAGCCGTTGGTGCCCGGGTTGCTACCCCATATGTCTTCCCGTGGATGTCGTAAGAGGTGACTAAGGGAATAAAGACTTGACTGCTAAGCGATGGGCTTCCCATCTGTCACTAATAAACGCTGGTAAACATCTTAGCCTAGTTATATTAAAGCGAAAAAAGTTCGTCGGTCTTAGGCAGGATTCGAATTTACATCTCCTCTGGCGATCCGGGCCAATGCAGGCGCATTACCAATTATGCCATCAAGACCCTACTTAAGATCCACGAAATTAGTGATCGCTTACTTTTTCATACTCGGAGTTTTTTTTTTCTTTTTTTTTGTCGCTTTAATGTAATTTGAATTACGTACAGACGTTTCTGTTAAAATTAAAAAATCTTAGCCTAGATGTGCAAAATGTGGTTACGTACAGGATTATCAGCAAGATTTAGAGTTGTAGGTAATTCTGTAGCTCTGCCTACCACACTCTGGGATTACAGGCGTGAAGCTATGTAAATATGTGAATGTGTAATTGTATGTAGAAAACAGAAACGTTAGCAGAATTTACATCTTAACTAGGTTTTCAGGAACTGCCTGCAAAGTAGCATAACTACCCCAAGTCACATGCAATCTATGTACCTATTTGTTTTTGTATTGTTGTCAAATATTTTTCAATAACGTGTTTCCAATCAATTTTGTTTACAATTTATTAACAAGCTTGTTAACGGTTCGAAGGACTAACGCAGTCACCACTATTAGCAATTCCCCAGGAGTGCTGTTTTATTTATAAAATACCCTATTTCTCTTTTAAAAACGTTCTTTGAAACCCTCAATTTATAACCCAGCCGATAAAGTCGCGACTTTATTGCAGGCGGAGGCATTAGAGTATTGGATGTTGCAGGAAAAAGAATAATTCGAAGCGAGCTCCATGCTGGACTAAACGCCAGAGGTGAAACCGCCCTAAAAGAGTCCGAAAAAGCGATGGCTGTGATACTACGGCATGTGTGCTGCCAGCTTTAGCCTTTACACGAAACGTGAGTTTAGGCTTTGGAAATTTCAAAATACGAATTTTCAAATAGGTCTACTCGTTATTCTTTTTTCTTTTCAGCATTTACAAAAATGAATGGAGAATTAACAAAGGTTTTTGGAACCTCGTCTCGTAAAACAACTGCTGCGTTTGAAAAATACTCCTGGTCATACGAGTTATTGAAACATTCAAACCTCTGAGGAATAAAAATATTTCTATTTCTGTCTGTGTTTCCTTCTTTGAGATCTTTAGAATTTTTATGCGATTAATAACATCATCTGTTTTTCTGTCTGTCTGCCGTTATTTTTTCTGTGTCTAAGTATAAAAAAGCTTCTGTTTATTGGCATGTGGATAGATATTAAACACGCCGATTAAGTTGACAAATAAAATCTTGGGAGCGGTTTGGTTTTTGATACACGTAAAACGAAATATATTTTTCTACTCTTCTCTTCCATTTAGTTAGGTGTTATTAGAAAAGTGTTTTAAAGTAGGGTTTAGGTTCGTATGTACAGTCAACCAATTTGATTCCTAGGCCACTATGGACTTTGTCAATGTGACGCTGTAAACCAAATCATAAGAAGTCTGTAACGTTTGGTTGTCAATGTCACTTTAACATAGTCCAAAGTGGCCTAGAAATCAAATTGGTTGACTGTACATTTTAACGAGTAGGTAATATTTATTCAACCATCTAATAAAACAGTTGCAGCATTATTATGTATTCTGTGGTAACGGTGACAGAACCCTACACTAAGCGTGGTCCGACATGCTCTTGCCCAGATTTTTAATCTGTGTTCGTTCGTTAATCCTGACTTGCAATGAAAAGGATACCTAGTTCCTATTTTTCTGCAAAATGGCAAAGTTTTTTATACTCGTGATACGAGTGCACCAATAGTTTTACAAGCAGTTTTTTTGACGCTTGTTGATTTTAAAAATCGAAGCTGAACTTTTTTCATTACCCGTCGAACGCCCTTGCGTACTGTGGCCGCAGCCGAACGGGTTCCATAGTCGATATTAAACGGAACAAATCGACGGAGTGCCTCGGTATTTTTATTTAGTTCCCCCAAATAAATTTTACCTTTAAAATGCTCCTGCAGTGTTCCACGTACAGCAGACGTGCAATGTCTTCAAAACGCTACTTGACACGATGTTGTGCAAATATTTAGTACATTTTGCACGCAACTTTGCTCATTTTTGCGGGACAAAAAGTACCCTAAGTCCGTTTTCGAGCAATAAATGTATCAAATGTACCAAATTTTCGGTTGATGCGTTGAACCGTTTTAGAACCGTTTCATTTTTGTATCAATAAATTTATTATATTGCTTTTTTTTTGTTTACCGCTGTTCTCCTTTGAAACTGTTTCATTCTTGGGCTACAAACTATCGAAACCAAAATTTACAACAATCGGTTAAGCCTTAACCGTGAAGGCACAGAACCAGAAAAAAACACTTTTGCATTTACAAAGAATATATTTAAGAAGAATATTTACCGGTCGAGAATATAGTTTTTGTACTCGTCGATTCTAATCTGTGTATTAAGATTTCATAGAGAATACTGCAACGCCACTCTTTTCATCGTTGTATAGTCTATGTTACTTCCGAAACAACCGAAATAACTATTTCGATACGCTCTAGACAACCGAAAAAAAATTTAAAATAGAACTTCTCATTTCAATAATATGTGTCCCAATAAAATTGCCAATCTATGGCGTTTCGGAACGTAGTAGCTTCGCGTCATCTGTCAAAAATCTACTTAAACTTGCTGCTGTATCCAGGGCATTAAAAAAAAACTACGCTTAGTGATTGGCTGGTATTTAGTTAGCCAATCACAGCACAGTACTGCAACATTACAGAGGCCAGTGGTGTGATAGTATTTACGATATTTCGTTTTCTTATTTACTCGTATTAATGATTTAAATTATTAATTTTAATGAAGTCGTACAAAAAGTATTGTTCACAATAGTGTCATAATCAAGCTTTTTAATCTCGTACCTTACTTAGGCCACTCAGCAAGCTTCATGGCCTAAACACGGTACTCGACTAAAAAGCTCTCTATTATAACACGATTGTGAAAAATACTATTTAAGTTTCCAATATATATATAAAAAAGTACCAAAAGTGCCTACTTACTGAATAAAATTTTATCTTTTTCCTCTTTTTTATTATAATTAGTTTATTAAGCAGTAGTAATAGTTTACCTAAATCTATATTCTGGACTGGCATTTAACCACTTTCTTATCACTTAACATTTACGCCAGGTTATTGGACAACCCGTATATATATTATTCCTAATCGTCATAATTAATTTACTTATATTAATTATTATTTATCGCACATAGAGTACAAAAGGTGAACTTAATGCCTAATGCCATTTTCTACCAGTTGACCTTATCTATATTTATCTTACTACCTCTTTGTTAAACCGCTGATGTGCTGCTTTATTTTGATGATTAATTTCCAGAAGTACCTAATTAAATAATAAGTACCTACTTATCTGTATTGTTGTCTTAGTATTGACTTAAAAAGTACGTTTATATTAGACCTAATACATTCTCGTACATTTATTTAAAAATCGCATTTTATCTGATGAATGCCTTTTCATTCGAAAGCATTGGATGCCTAAGTGAAGTCGAGCTCTCAGACTAACCGTGCTTACTTAGATAGTACCTATTCAATCTCAGCCTGGAAAACATCCCAGTTGTAAAGCCGAGTAAAGAGTGCGTAAGATAGAAGCGTAGACAAAAAGCAGCGTAAGAGTGGGTGAGTCAACAACCTTGCCCGCATGCTTTTCGTGATACATTGCGTCGCTGCAATAGCAGAGCTCTCGGCTCAAAAATGTTTAAACAACCCGTCAATGGATTGCTACAAGCATGAGGGCTATCGACCAATGAAATTGAGCCTTAAGGACGAGACCCGTTAAGTCTCGCGGTATAGGATAGAAAAAGTTTTAGATATATTTTAACAATTTCATCGTTGTGTATTGAATGAAATCTAGAACCAGAAGTAGTTTGTCGGAATAAATTAAATGATGTGGTAACTAAGTAGTATAAATCAATACTTTAACGATTTAATAACAAATAATGATTTGTTATTTAAAGAGAAACCTTTAAGTGAAAATATGAAATGTAATTTCAAAGATATGATATGTGTCTTTGCCTCTGGCCATTAGCACTATCCTTTACAAAAAAAGGGCCACTTTATTTTCCGTGTGATTGTTTTGCCACTTAGGTTACATATGGAGTTTTCATTTTGTTTACCACAAAGTCAAACAAAACTAAAAACTGTATGGATAGGTAGTCGTAATTTATATATAAGTATTTTTTTAAGTGGATAGCTATTCAAGTAGGGGAAGATCAAAGAAACGATGGATGAACTGTGTGAAATTTGAAATGGCTAGAAAGGGAGTGACTATCGAGATGACGACTAATAGAGAAGTATGGAAGATAAAGACATGTTGCGCCGGCGCCAAATAAGCCGGGATAAGGGCAGGAGAATGATGATGATGATGGTGATGATGATAATGAAGAATAAAATTTGGTGCCAAATTTCATCCATATTTATTTATCTGTGTTGGGTTTACCGAGTATCTGGATACTTTGTGTGCTGTGAACGATGTACAGTCGTGAACTTTAATTTGGTACTCACCTTAGGTCCAAAGTCAATCTGACATTTTACAACAATAAGGTTGAGTTTCCTAACAGTTACAAATGACTTGACATTTCTAATGAAATTGACCACTTCAAGCATATTTTTCTTGAAATGGGTCTCAAATTAACGTTTGTGATAGTACCTACGAGTAAAAGCTATATATATATATATTACGTTACTACCAAAGATTAAAATAATAAAATGAATTAATATACTTACTTTATTTCAATCAATCATTCGTGCAATTGGAGTAAAAGCGCAGTGGAATAGAGGCTCGCGTATTAGCGTATTCATATTTCTACCAATTACCATAGCCTTTCTACAAAATTCTCAGTAAATACTGTCCGACACCCCTGTTATCTAAGTAAGCGTTCTACTTTGCTAAATGGTTCCTTTTTCTCGCAATGTATACCCATCCTAAACCGGAACGTTAAGTAAATACCTCCCCTTCTATTAATTAAGTACCTCGAGCGTGACTGTCAGGTGGGGGTGCCTTAAATCACCATGTACGTGGGGCATTTTACTCGATTCTCCGATATCCTTTTACTACCATGCCGGTGGCTCCTCGAGGAGCCATGCTGCAACTGTCGGTAGTCAAAAAATTCGTAGTAAAGAGCATTTTATTTGATCGTCAATATTTACAATCACCGTTTTGATTTTGATTAAAACAAAATTTTGAATGAGGCGGGATCGATGTTTTTTTTCTTTCGAGTGACATGTGGGAAAATATATGAAAAATATTTGAGTACTTTATAGGTAAAATCAGAAAATCCAAAATTTAAAAATTAAATCAACTACCTGCATAGTTTTCTGCTGAATAGTCAGCGTGAAAAAAATATGTATTTAAAGTATTAATACATTTTTAATAAGATTTATTTCACACCTGGACCCCTACATTTACCTACACTTTTATCAAAATTGTTAATAGACCCGCGTTCTAGAATGCGATAACAAACAAATACATAATTAAATAAAACAACTATGGTCTTATTCATATTATTTTTCACATAAAACATTTTCTAACTTTGTCACTGAAAATGTACCCATTCTTATTGAACCAGTATTTTTGGCCGTTATCGGTTCAAACACTCGCCCGCGTAGGTATTGACAAAGTCATGCATCGATCAAACATCTATTTTTCCAAACTCAAACGGTCTTCTATTGATCCAAAGATAATATTATTTCCTACACGAAGCCGGCATTTAGAGCTCCTTTGGCCTTTGAAATCCGGAAATTGAGCAGTTTGCTTGTGCTGACGCGGAAGCACAGACGGTGCTTTTTTAACTTTTCACGGTTCCGTAGTCACACTTGCTCCCTTGCAACGGTCAATAGAAAAGGGGGGACATCGCCAACTCAAACCTCAACTAGAAACGGAGAACCTTAAGGTTCAAACTCCACTGAACGCAGCTTCATTTTGAATACAGTAAGTACCTTTGTGAATTTAAGAATAGTAACTTTAGAAGCAAGCTCAGAAGTTGCGAAGTTTGTTCGACTTAGAAATTATCTATTAAGTTCCCGGGAGACAAACTTTGAGTTATTTCTTGTCGTGCCTGAGAATACATAGCAAGTTTGACATGGAACGTTGTACGCTGTTCGCGGAAGAAAGCCACACACGTTTGCCACATTTGCAGCAGATACTTTCCAGGTCTACTCATGAACATGAAAAATACATTTATACTTTTTTATTGAGAATCAAAAAAATTGTTACATAATATAGTATT
Organism: Acleris cristana; assembly: GCA_948252455.1. Taxonomy (NCBI): domain Eukaryota; kingdom Metazoa; phylum Arthropoda; class Insecta; order Lepidoptera; family Tortricidae; genus Acleris; species Acleris cristana. The sequence goes on from OX411778.1 coordinate 14,790,467, forward strand.
TGTATGTTTTATAAACGTTTTACTAATCACAGTAATAACTGGTTTGTCATAATATTAGGTTCAAAAAAGAAAATATGGAACATTGTACGCTGTTCGCGGAAGAAAGCCACATACATTTGCCACATTTGGAGCAGATACTTTCCAGGTCTACTAATGAACATGAAAAATACATTTATACTTCTTTATTGAGAATCAAAAAAATAGTTACATAATATAGTATTTTTATGTTTTAAAACGTTTTTCTAATAATAATAATAATAATAACTGGTTTGTCATTTTAGGTTTAAAAAAGGACATTAGCGACTTTTGTGTTGGCAGTGAAACTGACACTTTACTACTGCACAGATGATTTTTTAGTAAGAGTTAATTTATTAGTTTTTATAAATAACTAAAAAAAATATGCATACAATAATGAACTAGTTACGTTCTTTATTCAAACGGTGAGGTGGGAGTGTAAACAATTCTCTGGAAAAGCAAACAATTTCAAAAGTTAGAGTTTTGGTTCCATGACGACTGTAAGTTGTAACATTTTAACTTTTGGAATGTGGTGATGAATACACGATAGCGAGTCTTTTTATGCAACTGCTCAAGATACATAATGAAAGAAAGAAAGAAAGAAAGAAAGAAAAATGCTTTATTGCTCAAACAGCTTTACAATTGTGTTCTTAACTAAAAAATTACACTTTAAACGTTTAGCTGCGGCAAAAGGGTCAGACTCAGCGTAAGCTGGCTGCCGCTGGTGCAGAAGACACAAATGTTCGGGTATTTGTATGTATACCTGCAAGTGGTTATGCATTTTTGTATGTCTGTGTCTTTGCCTGTAGGCTAGACGACTTAAGGGATTTTGAAGTGTGGGGGCTCGTTGGAAGTTATTTTACCAGAAGTATCCTATACAGACATGTTTTTGCTATTAACATTAATTAAAAAGCAGTCACAAAAGTTAACACAGAGATGGAAGATAGATTTTACTACCCTAATACGCAACAAAAAAACATCTATCAGAGCTTTCTGATTGCATAAATAAGGTTTATCTACATCCATATCATAATTTCAATATAATATGTTCAGAAGCGATAAGCAAATGCCCTACATTATGTTACCTGTATCTGTGGTTGCACTGTAATGTTAACATTAAAGTATAACATGTCAATAAAGTATCGGTTATCGCTGTAGTTGAATCTTAATGTTCACTTTACAGTATAAGTGACCTGCACTTTAATGTGAACATTAAGATGCAGGTACATTAAGATGCAGGGTAACGACGGATACAGGTTTCTCACATATTGTAGAAAACTTATGATATGTATGTAGATAAAGTTATGTATGCGACTGTACGCATAATTAGGCATTAAAACACTCGTGTGATCTTATTATGAAACTCGCCTTACGGCTCGTTTCATAAAACCACACTCGTGTATAATGCCTCTCATTATGCACCAGTCACATAAATAACTATTATGTCATACCAGCTCAACGGTACCACATTATTATATTGTCATCAGAATTGCATAAGTATGTCTAATTTCAAGTCAATTCAACGTTTAAAATTAGGTTAAAATTAACTCCCAAGATTTATTTAAGCATTGTAAGTGAAAGCAATATAAGTGTGTTCAAAATTGACATGATATGGATACCTTGGCAACGATAAAATGTAGGTTATTTGTGCTCGGTCCATTCCGTTACCTGTCTCGGAACGGACTGCGGTGCGCGAGCATTCTGCCCGTCGGGCTCATGTCGAAATTGCCATAGTTTGCATACCTTCGCCAGGCCACAGGTGAACTATGTTTTTGCGTTCGTTGTAGACCAAAATAAACAGCTTTTTAATGTCGTGAATACGGAAACAGCAAACGAGTGGAAAACACACATGGTGTTTGGATTTTTGGCGTATTTAGCGAGCTAACCATGCAACCAGAGGGCTTATTGTCTAACGCACTCGCAATCACGATCGTTTTCATTTTGAAAATCGAAGGCTTGTCTGCATACAAAATGAAAACAATTGCTCCACTTTGAAGCCAGTTGCGATTGCGAGTGCGTTAGACAATAAGCCCTCAGGTAGCGGTCCCGGGTTCGATCCCCACTAAGTGCAAATATTTGTGTGATTAGCGCGAGTATTTGTTTCTGAGTTTTGGATGTTTTCTGTGTTTTTGAGTATTTATTTCTCTATCTGAGTATTTATAACGTTGTCTAGTACCCATAGTATAAGCCTGGAGCTTAGTTTGGGACAAGGTCGATTTGTGTGAGGTGGTTCTCTGATATTTATTTACTTATACTCGAAGAGACATACATACAAAAACTAACGCCTTTATTCCCAGGGTGGGGTAGGCAGTGCCAATAGTAGCCAATGGCCCTATTCTAAACCGTCAACCATACGGGGAACCTGGGGGGATACTCGAAGATAGGTGTCATTTTGTAAAAGCTATCTATCATAATACTGGCATATACATAATGTATAAATATAAATGAAGATTAAAGATCTAAACATCCAGATACAAACTTTCGCATTTGTATAGGTACTTACTACTAATAGACAATTATGATTTCAATTAAATTGCAATGGTTACGGCACAACGAATCACTAACATTTATAAGAAACTATTATACATAGGTATAATATACATACCTTCACGACTGTCTCCCAAAGGGGTAGGCAGAGACTATGGAACGCCCAGGTGCACCGGTCTACATAAAACGCTTTTAAAAACCAATTACGTACGCATGTTAAAAACAACAATATGGTATAAAATAGTCGAATAATAGTACATTACTGCAGAGACCGGGAAAATGGCTGTTGCGGGACGAGTAGAGCGCTAAATACGAGTCCAGCAACCGCCCTTCCGGCTGAGGCTTGTAGATTGCTTTTCTCCAGCAATGCGAGAAAATTAAACACAATCGGTAATAAAATTAAAAACATAAAGAACGTTGTCGCCATCATCGCTGTCTACATTACTCATAATTTAATTTACATTCGAAACAGGTACGATTTAGCATGAAACTGAAATAAAGCATTAAATCAAATCACAAATTTAAACGTAATAATATTCAATTTGAATATAGTTTATTTTGTTCATGAACGAAATTTCAATAAAAAAAGTCTAACCATTTATACACTTGTAAATACGCTGTAAACGCTGTTTGAAAAGGTTTAACTTTTTAGACCCTGTGACTTTTTAAAAGTAAAACATATAAGGAAGAATTTTGATTGCACGAGTGTTTGGCTGTTTGGAGTTAGTTATCATAGTTACGTAATGAAATTTCATACATTTTCGCGGCCGTTGCCTGGATCTGGAACTCCGAACTTCGCGGGCTGATTTTACAACAGTAAGGTTAACATTTCCGAGCGTGTGGGAGGAAAGATATTTTCGAACTTCCAGATCACTTCTGAAAGCAAACTCATTAAAAATAATCTGACACCAATATGACAGAGTTTCAGCGTACGAACAAAAATAAAACGAGTCGGTAAGGATCAGTCAACAGTTTTCATCATGAGCGCTAACCAAACTCAGAAATAATTTTGTTAAATGACAATGACGTGTGCCGTTTTGTGGTAAAAATACATTGCAGCCATTTGAATTTATTACCGCACATTAACACGACGCGATACAGTCAGAACACTCGTTCTTTGTTGGACAAGTCAGACAAAAAGCTATTATAGTGTTACGGCCAGTGACGAAAAGTGTGGACATCACACTTTTAATCAAGCCACAAAAGGTATTTTAATCGTTGCACTTTAATTAAGCTACAACGTTGTCGGGTTAATCTCTTTTTTCAGCCTGCTTTATTTATTCATCAAAGCTACCGAGCGAACAACGGATGGATGAGGCATGACTTTTCAGCTTAGGATCTTAGAATTTCTAAGTTACTTTACACAGGGGACTATTTTTGTAGTCTCTTTGACTTGTACAAAACGGCGTTTGCTTAAAGTCCATTATCGAGAGCTTGGACTCAGGCCAATCTTGGAGCTTGTACACACACCAGGGAAGCCTTTATCGCTTCTGTAGTTAGTTTCACTTAAGCCTGCAGAGCTTGTATCTACAGATTTGAGTCGACTCGGATTGGATTGGTAATTCCCTGCCTTGTTTTAATAGCTAAGCTTTAGGATTATCAGATTTAACTGTTAAAATCAAAGTTGTAAAAGTCCTTGATACTGTTGTTATGGGTGCGTATTATAATCCCGAAAGTTCATAATACCTACATTGAAAATACCGACGATTAATACATCGAAAATCAAAATACCGAAAGTACAAATCGCCGATACCCGATATACCGAAGTTTGAAATATCTAATTTCAAATGACCGAATGTTTAAAATCCCGAATTTTTAAAATCCCGAAAGTACGTTTGACCGAAGCTTAAAATACCTATTTTCAAATGACCGAATGTTTAAAATCCCGAAAGTACCTTTGACCGAAGATGAATATATCTAAGACATTTGATAACGGGTGTACACACTCGTCAAGAACCTCTCGCCGAGACGAGACAAGAGCGAGCGAGGAAAAAGTTAAAACATTGTATATCGAATTGGCTGAGCTCCGACTCCACGTGGTCTTGTCTGCCTTTCCCCTAGAGTGTATATAAAAAGCTGGAGGCGCGAAGGGAGGGCAACCCTCGCCCGCTGTGAGAAAGTGCAGGCAACAAGGGAGCCGCAGCGGCTGAGGCTGGTCGCCGGAGGCGACCAAAAAGCCGAAGCTGCGAAGGCGAGCGAAGATGCCGTGCTTTCTTACGCAAGGGCGGGTGGGTTGCAATTCCCGCAGCGCCGGAGCAGACCGGGAGGTACTTATTTCAGGTGTAGGTGTATTAATTTTTCGGGATTATAGTCTTCGGGATTTTAGGCTTTCGGTAAAACGAATATTCGGGATTATGGTTTTCGGGATTATAGTCTTCGGGATTAAAGTTTTCGGGTTTTCAGGCATTCGGTCAAATGAACTTTCGGGATTTTAAACTTTCGGTAAAATAATCATTCGACATTTTAATATTCGGTCTTCCGTTCATAGGCCTTATGAAATTCGGTCTTTCGAACTTCGGTATTATAATACGTACCCGTTGTTATACCTCGAAGAGATACGTAATTCTATAGTTTCGCTTTGTATTAGAAAACTTATTCTTTTAGTAAATTTTATTAATAGTTTTTATTATATTCATGTAGCTGTGTACATTACATAAACATTGATTTCTCAGAAACAACCCTAAAGATTTTATTAAATACAATGAAATAGTGGTTTTAGAGTTTAGAAGTCGATCTTCCAAGTTGTCATCTAGGGAAAAAAGTTTTTAAAATCTAAGGTAGAATACTTATTAAAAATGACTAGTATAGTATCTTACTCAGTTTACCCTTGTTTTACCAACCCTCATTTTCGTAGAATTTCATTTCATAGAAAACTAATTTTCCGTTGAACCCATGTTGATTTCATTTCGTTGAGTTACGTTGAGAAACATTATAAACGCGGACAATATATAAATATTATAATAATATGTAAATATTTTATAAATTATATTATATAAATTAAATAATGAGAAAAATGGCTTCAAAAAAGTAAAAACAAAACATTTAACCATCGTTTTAAACCAACAAGAGATTAATATAGCAACTTAACCTTTACGCACCCACATCAGAACTATCAAAATAACCTTTCACAAACTTACTCTAGCAGTCACTATCACTAAATTAATTCTGGACGGCAAACTGACGATCCCTTGTACTACCCTATCGAAAACAGTAAACTATATTCGTGTCAGGTAACATACAATTACAATATTTTGTATTTCTTTGGTCAGCAGTTTAGGCAGTGCGTTACCTGTCAGTCAGATCGTCAACACACAACTAAACTGTGCTGAAAACTAAATCTAGATTTATCTTTCCTGCAAGTTGCCCGTATTCAGTAAATTGGAAATCTCAGGGCTTCTTTAGACAGTTCTCTGGATTTAATCTACTAGCGCTTTAAATGACATTGCTGAGAAGAAGCACCGCAATAAACCCTTGCATGTTATTATTTTCGTACAAATTATAAAATACAATTTTGTACGTACCATAGGAAATATGCATGGATTTTATTAATCGTATTTTCAACAAAATATGAAAATACCGTAAAAGAGATCACCAAAATAAGGAATATGCATGGTTTTTTTTTACAGCTTCAATAAACGCTGATTCATGTAACAAACAGGTGAGAAAAAACATTTTCGAATAGCTTTAAAAATAACCAAGATATAAGCTAACAAAGATTTGCTCCTATCTCTTTCTAGTGAAACACAATTTTACGTGGAGTTTATATGGCCAAACTGCACAATGAAGTCACCGGTGCACTTCGGATCTCTCAGTCTAACTAGCAGTTTAAATTAAATCCTCCGTATTTCTTGGCCGATTTTAATTTTATTTTCTTTTTTGGTGATGTCTTTTACGGTATTTTTTATGTTTTGCTAACAAATGCGATTTAAAAAATCCATGCATATTCCCTATTGAAATTAAAATTAAAATCAGCCAAGAAATACGGATGATACAAGCATTTTAAACTGCTAATTAGACAGCGATAAGACAGAGAGATCCGATGTGCACTGTGACGTCGTGAAACAGGTCAGCCATATAAACTCCGTGTTAAATTCTGATTTGGTAGAAAAAAATAGGAAAAGATCTGTGTTGGCTTATTTTATCTTGGTTATTTTTATAGCTATTAAAAAAAATCTAAAAAAAACATGAATATTCCCTGTTAATGTGATAAATTAATAAAGTATTTAGTAATGGCCACTGTTACTGACAATACATGCTTAATTACAAATTTTAATAATTTCTTGGAAAAAAAACGCAATCTATGTCAAAACTTACTTTGTTTTATTGCCGACTGTACTGATTTTAAACTCCCTATCAAAAGACGAGTCAAATGGGTCCACATTTGGCTGATCTACTATGCGCCATTAAGCAGCTCCTCTGGCCTACTTCCGTCTCCATCATCATACTAGCTTGATGGTACAGTCACCGCACGGGAATGTTAAGCCACTTGCTACTCTTCGTAATTTATCCGAGTAATACATACTGGATACACGAGTATACCAGACTAAACCAAATTTGTATTACACGGCCAAAATACGAACAGTGGCAAGTGGCTCAACAATCCCGTGTTGTGACTGTACCATAATAGGGAATATGCATGGATTTTTTAAATCGAATTTCTCAACAAAATATGAAAATACCGTAAAAGAGATCACCAAAAGTGAAATTAAAATTAAAATCGATCAAGAAATACGGATGAGACAAGCATTTTAAACTGTTAATCAGAGAGATCCGAAGTGCACCGGTGACGTCATTATGCAGTTCGGCCATATAAGCTCCACGTAAAATTCTGTATTGCTAGAAGAGATAGGATCTTTTTTGGCTTATGTCTTGATTATTTTTATAGATAATTAAAAAAAAAAACTCACCTGTTTGTTACTTGAATCACGTTTATTGAAGCTGTAAAAAAAAACATGCATTATTCTCAATTGCAGTAGGTTATAATTCACTTCCAAAATTTGATTATTAATTGCAAATGAAGTTAATACAAAGCGTGTGAAAATACAGCAAGATAGATAGTAGCAGAAAAACGTTGATTAGTCGATTAGACAACGAACATAAACCCACTCTCACCTAATAATAGAAACCGCAGAACTATTCAGTTAGGTGTGCCGTGCCAGAGCTGACTGGGGCGATTAGATCCGTGGCGTCCACTTTATTGCATATAAGCTAACCCGACGCAGATGTCTCCACTGTAATTGCCACTGCTCCTACCCTCAGTTTTAGACGTGGCAGATGTTTACAAGTACTGCCTTGCAAGACGTTCGCGCGTTTGGTGCGGTGTATGAAAAATGATTTGTTTTTTGGTCTGTGTCATCGTTTTGTAGTTTAGTTTGATGAATGGTGTGCGTTATTTACTAATGTAATTAAGTTTTTGTGGTCCTCAATTTTAGGTGATTTGAATAAAAAAAAACAGAAACTTGGATGACGCGATAAGCCTTATTGATCTACCATCACTTAAGAAGTTCGTTGAAAAAGAAAAATGTAACGAATTACTTATTGTGTTGTGGTTATTAGCAATTTTGTTGATTGAATACTATTTAAATATTAATGTTTAAATCAAAAGTTTGTTTGTTGTTAAGTCAAATTGTTTAAGATAGACCATACATATTGGTCTCTCATAGGCCATAGCTCAATCTGTGGTTAAGTCTAACACATTTTGACTCTGTTTCTCACATAGAGGCTGTACGGATTTTCTTATTAGTTTTACTGCCGCACTCAGAGACGTCAATTTAATTTAATGCTTGATTAAAATTGCTGCTGACAACACGTCACTAAACAAGCATAAAATTAAATTGACGTCTCTGAGTGCGGCAGTTAGCGTCACTTTTATTGCACAATTAACTTATACACGACAGGACCGTAACGCAATAAGGTTTTTAAATCTTGGTTTTTGATATACTTGTTTTATAATTAAATTGAAAAAATAAGACCTTTTTAAACACCACGTCATTTTGCGCATTTGTCGAATATTTATCAGTACCTACTCTTTGCGCAAACATTAACAGATGTGGCGGGTCATTCCCGTTAATAACGATTTGCGCCTTCCTCAGTCAAGGCATTACCCGCGCTGTTTTTCTTCCTTCAATAAAAAGCACTGCCACAATAACCAAAAACAAACTATGTTTTGCAATCTCAAGTTGCAATTACAGTTCTAATTTCAATCCAACTGGTTTTAAGCTACAGTGACTCACATTCTGAGTTAAGTTTTTTCGTAAAGCGGATTCAATGGACATTCTTTTATTGTTTGCACAAATAACAGTTAATTAGGTCCGCTACCTGAGGGCGTGGCGCGCATTAATCATTGCCTGGAAGCTGTTTGATTAATGATTTAATTTCACTGATGATTGACGATTTAATGATTTTTAGTGGCAGTGATTATTGATAGTAATATTTTTGGTGATCGAGATCAAATATGCGTATGTGTGTCTATGGTTCAATGTAAGTAATAGATAAAACAAAACTAACATTTTTTAGAAAATAATCATTTAGAATGTAAAATTCATACCTTGAATGTTACAAGTTAGAAAATTGACCCTGTATTCTACTGGGTAAAACCATATTGCCTCTGACGTGTTATGTTATTGTTTTTATCCGCCATTACTGCCAAGTCAATAAGAGGGACTTGACAGAAGCGCGTGGAGCTAACCCCATGTGCTTCTGCTTAGTCCACCAGAGTAAATCTCTTTAACCGTACAATTATTGTCCTCGCGTGTGATATCCATGGACTTGTTTCTCTAATAAGTCCATGGCGATTGTCTAAAACTCGATACTGGCGAAATACACCTTATTAAAACAAGGAGTGAAAGCCATTAATTAAGAAAAAAAAAGTCAATAATAATTATCGTCACGTTGACAATACGATAACATTCACATCCACCCAATTCGACTACTCTTATAAATAATTAATTAATTAACAATGACATGTCCCTATTAATAATTACTAAAAGCGTGTTATTCGTTAATATAGGTAAAATATAACTAAATGGTAATGTTTTTGACCGATCACAATCTCGTATTAAACGCGCGCTGTAACGTGTCAAACTGAATTCAGTCAAGTCATTCTCATTAAAATGGGCTTCCGATGCAGTCGCCCAAGTTATTAAGAACCCGGGAAGTGAAAATTGATCGGTTTTCATTAGAAACTTTCTGGTTCATGGAAGAAAATAATTTGGTAATTAAATTGCATGCATGTAATATCAATTTAGTCTTAAAAAGTGATAAGAAAATAGCTGAAGGATATTTATGACCTCTTATCATACCTTATAATTGTAAGTAGGTTATAGAAATTGCTTGTCATTACGCTTATTATGCTTATTAAACAAGAAGGTACAAATAATTTTATTTGCGGCCGTCATTGTAATAGAAGTGGAGAACATTGCATCACCAACAAGAGCCTTGCTTGTAAATACTAAGATTATGTTAAAATCAAGTTACTATTAAAAAAATACAGTGACAACGAAACAGTTGTTAGCTGAAATCCGACCAAGTCATAGATACCCTTTCCATTGCTTGCGAGGTACAACAAGGCCTCTATTCTACGGGATTATAACAATATTGTATTTGTATTGTTAACGTAATGATAGCTCTTTTTAACCGACTTCAAAAAAGGAGGAGGTTCTCAATTCACCTGTATGTTTTTTTTTTTTATGTTTGTTACCTCAGAACTTTCGACTGGGTGAACCGATTTTGAAGATTCTTTTTTTGTTTGAAAGCTGGTGCTTCCCATTTGGTCCCATTCTTATCATAATGAAGATTTGATGATGGAGTCTATGAGGAATCGACGGAACTCTTCAAAATTTATAGGCACACCTATAGCGATTTCGGTATTTTTCATTGTAACTCGTGTATTTGCTCTTGGAAAACACTATTTGGTAAAGTGGAACTGATGATGAAAACCACAGATGGCCACCGGAACTCCTAAACGGTATATATTTCAAGGGTGGTGACAAGATATTTCGATTAAGATAGTTGAGCGACTATGACGAAGCATATGTATGTTTAAGTATTTGACTATGACTTTCCCACGGCGTTGCTTGCGGCGAGATTGAATTTCAATGTTCTATAGTTTCTTATTAATTCTAATTAATTAAAGTGGGACTACATAACATGACAGTATAATTATGGTCACTAAAAAGTATAAAATAAAATAAAAGTTTAAAAAAACAAAAAAACCGCCTTTTTTTTTTTTTTTTATTTGACAGTGATTGACAGTAATGGCGGCCGAATTAAAGACAATATAATACCATAACTCTTCTTCAGTTGCTAGTGTTTATGGGCGGTGGTGATTACTTCCCATCAGGCAACCCACATGCTCGTTTGCTACCCTCTCTTTAATACCTATGTTTCTAAGCTAAAACTTCTTCCCAGATAGACCTGCGACCCAAACACTACAAGAACCTGTAGGCCTCTTTTCTGTTCTCAATAATATTCCAGAGTTCGCGTTGCCCTTGTAATAACTTACCAATAAAGAATTACATAACTTTAAATCGTAACTTTGCAAATCAAAAAACCGGACAAGTGCGAGTCGGACTCGCCCACCGAGGGTTCCGCACATGACACGGTTTACTCAATTCAAAATTTGTACCGCCGTTCCTTGCATAAAGACCCTGTTTTTTTGTGATTTAACAAAAAATGTACAGATATCAGATTTTTTCCTATACTTGTAGTAAAAGACGGTGTTACTTGCCAAATTTCATAGTTCTAGGCCCTATACATTTTGATTCCCTCGAGAGTGTCGAAATACACGTTTTTGGCGACATAAAGGGCGGTATCTTTTTTTTACGTAAATTTAGAAGTTTGATTTTTTTACAGCTTCAGGGGACTGTAGACCGGAGTATACGGTTTGAATTTCAACTTGATACCTTCACGCGTTCCCGAGATAAAGGGTCTTGACATACAGACAGACGGACAACGAAAGTGATCTTATAAGGGTTCCGTTTTTTCGTTTTGAGGTACGGAACCCTAAAACGAAGTGATCTTATAAGGGTTCCGTTTTTTTGTCCTGAGGTACGGAACCCTAAAAACAAACTTTAAACTTAGCAAAAACATGCCAATTCTGCAAAATATCGTACCCGCCATGATCGATCTCCGCAAGACTGTAAATAATGACAGTGGATTATGCCGTTCCCTCTTTATTAGCCCGGCAAAAACGGCATCCTGTTGTTTTTGCACCAACACAATAATGGTTGGATTTCCATTAACATTTTCTGTTGGGGGAATCGGGATCCGTTTGTAGGACCCGGGACCTTTTTGTTTGAGCCCATTCTCGATATTGTGGCCCTTATTTTTTTTTCGAGTTCGACTGGTGAATCTGCAGAACTGACGTCTGCTGCCAGGATTGTTTCTACTAGTTTAGAATTAAGCGCTAAAGACTTCAAATTGGGTCTTTTTTATACCTGTCAAGCATGTCAAACTGGAAAAAAAAATTGATCTCTTACTTGACGAAAAAAGTCGATGATAACGTCATCTTCATCATCACTACATAGTATAAAACAAAGTCGCTTCCTGCTGTCTGTCTGTCTGTCCCTATGTATGCTTAGATCTTACAAACTACGCAACGGATTTTGTTGCAGTTTTTTTTAGTAGATAGAGTGATTCAAGAGGAAGGTTTATATGTATAATACATTTTGGATTATGTACGGGTGTTACAGAAAACTGTATATATACCGAAGCGAAGCGAGGGCGGGTCGCTAGTCTTTATATAAACGCACTATGAACCTATTTTAGTTAAAGCATGCTATTCCGAAAGGGACCACTTTCGGTCAAATGGAAACGTCACAATGACAGATAAGGACAAAGCATATTTAAAGCGCACTTCAGCTAACTGTGCGTTAATGAATGAGAGGGTAAGCTCAAAGGCACATTTTGTTAATAGTTAACTAGCTTTTGCCCGCGACTCCGTCCGCGTAGAAGTCGTTTATCGCTGCTCCCTCGGGATCTGTCTAATTTTCCGGGATAAAAAGTATATATTATGTCCTTTCTCGGGACTCAAGCTATCTTCATACCAAATTTAATCTAAATCGGTTCAGCGGTTTAAGCGTGAAGAGGTAACAGACAGACAGACAGACAGACACACTTTCACATTTATAATATTAGCATGGATAGTATAGCATAGTATGGATAGTATGGATGGTGTCTGTACGATACTTACAGAGTCGTTTTCTTGAAAAAAATATTATGAACGCCTGGCTCATTCCTATTTAATTCAAACACCAAAATGCGGTTAAATTAATTTTCGCGTTTACTAACTTCGCTCTGTCCAGCTATGTTCATCACTCATTTCGCTTCTATTCAAAAAACCAAAAATAGCATAAGCCCTTCATTAGAATAATACATTTCATTAGGTCAACTAAACACGCGAGCTTGTTTTAAAAATCTAATTACTCTGACTCCATGCGGGTAAAGCAAACAACATTTAAAATCTAATTAAATAAAATTGTTTCCTACAAAATTACTGGAAACATTTTCGTTTTATCTCGCACGCGAATAAATCAGATTTTGGATTGTTTTATTATGTTACGTAATCGCAATCATGTTAAGTAATTAATGAGGATTGGATTACTTAACGATTTAATGGTTATGTTAAATATTGGTCGTCAATTCCGAGATTTCAAATAAGGTGTCTCTTTTTTATTTAGGTTGATGGAATCAGTAATCAGTTATAGACAAGGACCACTGATGAACACTTGACTCTTATATCTTAGAAGATACGGGTTTTTAATTTGTTTAACGTGAACAACGATATATCACCATACCCTCCGAGTATGAAAACCAAGCGATTACCTACTAATTTCGTGGATCTTAAGTAGGGTCTTGGTGGCATAATTGGTAATGCGCCTGCATCATCGGCCCGGAGAGCCAGAGGAGATGTAGGTTCGAATCCGGCCTAAGACCTACGATTTTTTTTCGCTTTAATATAGTTTAAGAATTAAGTGTCTATTATTGGTACCTTCAGCTAAAAGTGTCCAACATTGGTCGCATCACCCTATTTTTGTAACTTTTTTAGATTTGCTCAAAATAATTATCTCCTCGGTATTAAGCTGTTAATGGATATTATTTGAGAATTTTAGCAATTTCCCCTGTACTGAAAATAAAAATGTTAAAATACTAGTTTTCGCCTGTGACTCCACGCCGTTTATTGCTATTCGGCAACTATCCTATTTTCCGAGATAAAAATAACCTTTTGTACGAATTAAAAAAAATCGATTGATTAACAGTAAAGATAAAACAAACCAACAAACTGAAACACTGTCGAATTTATAATATTAGTAAGGACGAGGATAACTAAAATATTAACACAAAGTGGTGAAATAAGTACTAGATTTGTATTTTGAATCTACATCACAGCACAGAGTAAACCAAAAGTGTTCCATTTTATTTGACTTAATAAGGATCAGTGATTAATATGTATTATATATACAGAAGTAACATCCATCCATTCATCCAATCAGCCTGTACGCACCCACTGTTGGGTAAATCTCCTTATCAGGCTATTCTCCTCAGTCTTGCGCTAATCGAATTCATGTACAGATATTACCCACCCATCGAGTTGAATTCCTTGGTCATTATTCAGTCCCTACTTTGAAAATCAAAAATCGAAGTTACTTTAGCTCCGTTCCTTTCTCTAGATTTAGACTCAAATAACGAGAAAAAGAGATGCGGCACCCGAAGTTTCGAATAGAGCGTTTCGTGGTAAACACTCAGTAACCAACTTGGTCCATCTGTCATCATTCCGCCTCACTAAGTGTCCAGCGCATCCCTACGTTAAGTAACAAACTAAAGTAGATTGAAAAGTACAGTCAAACTCAGTATCTCAGGGTTGGCAACACATTTGCAGTGTTGTGATTGTCGTCTTAAAAATTTGAATAGGTCTTATGGCTCCTTTACACTATCGGCGATTATCGTTGATGGTCTGATCGTCTATAATCGGCATGATCATTGTGCGAGCATCCACACTATCGCCCGTAGTAGTTTGTCGTACGGCAAACGTACAGGATTCCCTTTGATTCGTGCCTAAAAAACCGACAAATCATGGTTTGCAGGTGATCATCAGCGATCATAGAAAATGATCGGCGACTAAAGCCGAGTATTATAGTGCAGAGGTACTCGCCCGTAATCGTCTGTAATCGCCGTAGTATAGAGGAGCTATTAGGTCCCACATACCATCAGGGCCTGTGTGCTCCTTTGCCCATAAAAATACCTTGTCACAGTAACCGAGTTTGCCCTCTGCACTATCGTGCTCGGCCGTAATCGTCTGTAATCGCCGTAGTATAGAGGAGCTATTAGGTCCCACTTACCATCAGATGGCCTGTGTGCTCGTTTGCCCATAAAAATTTGCTTTGTATTTAGTACATAAGTAGCTGCGACAAGGTACTATAATGTGCAGCGACTATTGAATACCGTACTCTAGGTTCATTTAACACCATATTACATTTCCAGTTACAATATTATGAATGTATGATACGTTTCCGTAGGCGGCAAAGATAACATTTTCATAAGTCCTTCATCACAAGTCGCCTATAATGTGAGAATGGTCCTATCAAAACACGAAAAGAGTGTTTTCTCTGAAGATGGTAAACTGGGGAGGTTGACCGATTCTTGTATGATTATAATATTACATTTTATAAGTAGTTAACATTCGTTTTTCTTTTTTATATTGATCTTCTTTATCGTATTACTGGCGATGGAAATACATTAAAGCTGCCACCACAGCAGTGCTTATAATACGATGACGGTACGGAATCGCAGTGACTCGTCGTATCAGCACCGTTTTTGACGCAAGCTCCACACACCAATGCTTAAAAAACGGTGACGGTACGGAATCGCAGTGACGCGTCGTATCCGTACCGTTTTTGACGCATGCCCTCCACACCAACGGTTAACGGTGCGTATATTACGGTACGTCAAAAACGGCGTCATGTTGTTACTATGACCCCGTCGTTTGTTTAAGCAACGACACCGTTTTTTAAGCAGCGGTGTGGGGAGCGTGCGTCAAAAACGGTGCTGATACGACGCGTCACTGCGATTCCGTACCGTCACCGTTTTTTAAGCATTGGTGTGTGGAGCTTGCGTCAAAAACGGTGCTGATACGACGCGTCACTGCGATTCCGTACCGTCACCGTATTTTAAGCACCGGTGTAAGCGTAACTTAAGTTGTTATTTGAGACTTTTTTTTGGCATGAAGAAGGCAAATCAACACGCATCTTATCTGAAGACCAAGATGGCATACCTCTACCGTTGTATGACTCACCGGATATCTAATCCCATAATAGAATAAAACAATGGAAACATTGCTGCTTATCGTCAATTTAAACAGTAAGATGGTGGTATGAACTTTCACATTTATAATATTAGAAAAATAGTAACACCCGTATTCACAAACGTCACAATGAGGTCTCACAGTGCTCACGAACGCACAGGGTGGTTCAAATCGTCTCATAAACAAAAGGTTGGACATGAAAAATGACCAATCAAAAAGTATGTCAACTCTTTATTGTACAAAAACACAGATATTCAAATACAATATTTACAGAAAAGGAATGTACAATGGCGACATTATCCCTTACACAACCCTCCCTCCTTTTTTTATTCCTTATTCTTTACACATTACAGAAAAACCTACAAGAATCGTACGGACTCCCACGCAAGTTCGACTGGCACTGGTCAGGTTTTTATGCAGTCACTGCAGTCAACTTACTTAATTAGTGTTTCTGGATTTGTTGCCGGCATATTCCGCGGTATACGCGTGCCACCGTAATCATAGAAGTCGTACAACGCGGCTAAGCGGCTTCGGCTCAGATTTACGCGATTATCCCTTCATCCCTATTGGACTGGTGCGTTGAAAGTTGACGCGTTTCTGTTTTCAAAATGGTGGAAATGTGTCAACGGAATTTAAAACGTGATCCTATTTTGTTTTTATTCTCGGCTAAGGAAGGTTGTTTTAAGTTAAAAGGCTTTCCCTCTTATTCATTAATGCGTAATAGCTAAAGTAGGTATGCTTAAAATATGCTTTGGCCTTTTGAATTTGACAGAAATGGACGAAGCATGCTTTATCTAAAATAAGTTTATTGCACGTTTATGATTTTTATGCATAAGAGGCTTAGTTTGTAACAAACTTAGCCTTTGCTTTAGATTAATGGAAATAAAATGAAAAAAAAAAAGAGTAAAGTTTTATGTTGAAACGGTAAAAAGAAAACAAACATTACAAAAGTACCATAACAGGTCAAATATTATTTGGATTTTACTTCCTAGAATAGAGGCACTGGTGAAATAACTAGAATAGAGGTATTTCATTTTAGTTCTCAAGGTTGGCAATGCATTTGTAATGCGAGGATCGCAGTCCTGTGATAACTCTTAAACAGCCATACCAATTTTCATGAAACCTAGCGAAGAACCACCCCTTGAAAAAAAACTAGTCCATATCGGCTATCATCAATATCATCATCATATAAACACACACATACATAGGTAGGTACACACATAAACAGATACATAAATACACGTTGTAATACTTATCACACCTCTTTATGTCAAAGGTTACAAATAACTTCAATGTCAATATGAATAAAGTGCACTTACTCTCTAAGAGGCACTCCTCGAATTTAATCTCACTGGTCTATAAATCAAAACTGTTATGGAAAAATTCGTAAGTAATATGAAAGTCCGTGCCTTGCAGGTCCGCCCACCGGTGGGACCAGCACTAACTTTTTTACTGCAAAGGTCGATGTCTCTCTCGTTTCCAAGATAAAAATGTAGACTGAGAAGGACTGTGTGCTTTTTAAGGTAAAAACATGCTAAATTTTTTAAGAAAATAGTGATGTTAGACAAATAGATTTTTAAATGAAAACCGTGCTTTGATTTACGTGAATTAAAAGGACAAGTTGTCGAGGTTTGTGATTTAAAGCTATTCCTTAGGATCCCTTTGGAACGCATAATTTTTTTACGCATATCTATTTATATTTTCGCACAAAATTTCCGAGAAAATATTTGTTCAAATAGATTTTTAAATGAAAACCGTGCTTTGATTAATGTGAATTAAAAGGACAAGTTGTGAGATTTAGCCTGACATTGCAGAATTAAATAAACGTCTAGGTTAGGGTAGGTTAGTTTATTATAATAATTAAAATAAAACGATTTCTATTGTAAAAACCGTTTTCAGTCAAACGATTTTATGCGTAAAGATACATTATGCGTAAAACAATATGAGATCCAACAGTGATCCAGTTTTTACTACAAAAAAAGATGACTCTATATTTAAGTCTTTTGTGTACACCAGCTGTTTTCACTTTAACGCGAGGTTTATAATTTTTTTTATGATAAAACAATTATCAGGTCAAAAATAAAAAATAAACATTTGATATTTAGTCACAGTTTTACTGTACGGTAAAATAAGATTGTGACTATCAAATCACATTAGGCATGAATTAAATAAAATAAAAATTTGATTCACAACTGTTTTAACAAGTAAACCCACCACAATGACATTACAATTAATAAAAAAGGACATTATGACATTCATGACTTTGAATTACTTTTTGAAATATAAGAGATAATTTAATAATAATGTAATTTAATGTTTTGTAATTTAGTTATTATGTAGGTATTTTAATATAATATGAATAAATGCAGTCAAGTGGAACAGGTTTTAGTTTGGACATTTTTTAAGACCACTTAGTACAATAAAGGGTTACCTTTGTTTCGCCAAAATATTTTGGGTCAAATGTATCATTTACCAAAAAGTTGTTTGCCGTCGCAGTTGATATATTTTTTATGTAGTCACAAGTGTAACCTGACCTAATAGACGTACCAAGCGGTTTTAATATCCCGGATATAAAACATAGATAATGCAAAGTGCTTTTTGGGAAATAAAAAATTTGGGAAATGATACATTTGACCAAAAATATTTTAGCCAAACGGCAGGCTCCCTCTATAAATGATATGTCTATGACTATGACTACTGGTGCCGCGGTGGTTAGGGCTGCAGAGAGAGGAACTTCTGCTTTCTGTCTCCTGGCCATTGATCCAGCCATCTAGCTAGTCTCTTAAGGTGTTCTACCGAATTGATTACTATCAAAGCTACTTAAAAAATCTTTTTTCGTTCGTGATTAATCGTTATAAGCTCATCGCGTTAACGTTAATCAGAAAATGCGCAAAATAACCTGTTACGCTTAGTTTTAATTATAATAACGCTCAGGTATCTTATTGTGGCATGTGTAAAAGCAACAAGATGTGTTATTTTAGGCTTTGCTGGGTTAAACTCACTATGTACGTGGAAATTGAATTTCGTGACCCGCCATTCTTACCGTTTCCCGGCGTCATACCCGTGAAAGGGTTCATATTGTTGGAAGTAATTTTAGTTTGGATTAAAATGACGTTTCACGGTATGGATTTTTTGGTGATGAAATTATGGATTTTGTCTTTTATTTATTATATTTTAACACTACTGCAGCAAGGTTATGTTTTTTGTGCGTATCCATACTAATATTATAAATATGAAAGTGTGTCTGTCTGTCTGTCTGTTACCTCTTCACGCTTAAACCGCTGAACCGATTTAGATGAAATTTGGTATGGAGATAGCTTGAGTCCCGGGGAAGGACAAAGGCTACTTTCTATCCCGGAAAATTAGCCAGATCCCAAGGGAGCAGCGATAAACGACTTATACACGGACGGAGTCGCGGGCAAAAGCTAGTATGTAATAAAGTCAATATTTTTAGTAAACTCGTATCCAAACGGCTGGATTGATTTTATTGACTTAGACATCGTTAAATTTATTTGTGTTTTTTTTGTGAAAGAAAAGAGCAAATGAGCTAAGGGTTAAATCACATGATGCTTTCAGTTTATTTTGTAAATATTTTTTATAATATAAACTGAAAGCATCTCGAATGGACGATCAGGGACACATTAGTAAAATAAAAAGGAATGAAAGGAAAGATAGTACAAAATTCCATTGCCCTTACCGACCAGGCGAAACCAAACAGTAACTAAACCACTACATAATTAAAAACACGCTACATTATTCTCATTATTTCATCATTATTATTCAAATGAATAAAACAATACAAAACATAATTATATATCAATACATAATTTCTTTGTGGCGTTTCTGCGTCCAAGAAACTCGAATACGCTTTTTTCGAAATTCTGCTCTCGTATTTTGAAACTCTCCATTACGTGACAGTTGCATAATATTATTTTTTATTCTGTTGCAGTTCGCAAAACCTAAACAAAATATCGCCTTACACTCGAAATTGAGCCGTGTAAGCCCAGCGGATGAACGGGGCTCAGACCGAAGACAAATCACCAAAAAAAGACTATTCCTGGCCTGTGAAAAACAATCGGGAGGCGAAAATAAAATTGCACGCCTGTAGTTTTAGCAGATTTAGATTTTTAGATGTTGTCGAGGCTTTGGAGTTTGAATGAATGAAAAAAACGAAATTTTATTTGGTTTTTTACTTCCAAAAATTGCGGTCTCGGGATTTAGAAATTCTTCGTATCATTTATCAAATACGCCATGCTTTATGATTAATATTTATTGTTACGGAATAATAATTATAAATATAGCGTGAATTACTTGATGACCGTTTGTTTTTAATACCACTTTGTTTTGTTCGATATAATAACGTCATTTTTATTGTAAATTGTATAAGTTTTCTTATTGACTTCACAGTAAATAGACATTATGTCATTATGACATAATGTCAACACTAATTATGAAACCGTTGAGAAATATAGTAGGCATATTCTATACATACTGTAGTCAGCATCAAATATATAGACACAGTAAAACTTTAAAAAATATATAAACACGACTCTGCCGCGAGGGAATAAGGATGTATATATATTTCTGAAACCTTGTTAACGTATATATATTTATGACGCTGACCGTACATGGTCTTTTCCCTTATTGTTAACGTATGGTTTTAACATAGTTGCTTTCACTGTTAAGGTAAGAGCTATACCCCTATAAATCCTAAGGCCGGTGTCCCCTTGTTTCACTCATTTCATAGACCGTATCACTTCGCAGAATTTTTGTTTCATAAAAAGCTATTTTCTGTTGAACCCGCGTCTTGATTTCAGGTTCTCTTAAATATCATTCACGTAGACTAGGTTAGGTTAGACTTGTAACCATCACAAGATAACCTGAAATCAACACGGGTTCAGCATAAAATTGCATTCTATGAAACATAAATTCTGCGAAGTGATACGTTCTTTGAAATGAGTGTCGATGAAACAAAGGCCCTATTCTACAAGAACTTTTCTCCTATCATCAACGTATTGGAATAACCGCCTGTTTCACAATCGACAAGTAAAGCATATTGACAGATAAATTTAGCCCTTTCTCTTTCTGTCACTTGAAAATAGACAAGGAGAGAAACAACTTAAAATGGCAGATAAATTTACTGGTTGATTGTGAAACTGGCCCTAATAATGATAGCTCATAATTATAATTTTGACAGTAATGGCGGCATAAAAACAACACCATAACATGTCAAAAGCACAATGGTTTTACTGTGTTGGACTGAGGCCCAGTGGAATTGACTGAGTGCACTATGCAGAACGTCGTAGCTGTCGTAGCGTTTCGTAGCGCTACGAACTTGCAGAAACTCGTAGCCGTAGTGCATGATAGATAAACATGAGAATTTAATAATGTATGTATAAACTTTTGAATAAAGTGTTATCATTAATATCTAATTACCGGGTGTACAATCCAAATGGGTCAGTATGGAGAAAATTGAGAATAATTGAAAGAAAAACCCACCAATAAGATAAGGATAGTTTGAATGTAATTATTATTAAATCTAAAATCGACGTCATGGTTCCTAAGAACAGATCTCGCTATCTCTCATAGTTTCCGACTTCTCCATACTGACCCATTTGGATTGTACACCCTGTATAATAACAATCAGCAAGCTTTAAAAAATCCGACTGTTGTTAAATAACTTTAAATCGTTATAATTCATAAATGATCATTCCAAATGAAAAATGACGAAAAAAGCTAAAGATGATTTTTAAATACCTATTCAATAATACCCCACTTATCATAGTTCGTCGACTTTTCTTTTTTTTGTTTTACAATAATGGCGTCTGTTATTAGACATATTGAATTTTGATTTGAGTAACACTTAAAAAATAAAGATAAAATAATCGACTGACATAAGAATCATCTGGGTAGTAAGTAGTCAATGATTTTTCTTCCTCCAAATGATGATTTCAATTCACCATGGGTTTTTTATTTTTTATTAATGCATTGAAATCGTTCATCCGAATTATTAAAATTAATTAAACGCTTGCAAAATAACTTTACCTTCCTCAGATTACTAGCGTTTGTTAAATTTAATGCAGTATAATATGTGAATATTTTGTAAAAAAATTGACAAATTCGCGCAATTGCTATCATAAATTTTATTTACATAAATGTTAAAAGCATTTTTTTTCCTAATGTTCCATAAAAAACCGGGCAAGAGCATGTCAGACCATACTTATTGTTCGTGTAGGGTTCCAAAGCTGTTACTACAAACACAATAAAACTATTTGGTGTTTGTTTGGTGGTATTAGATGATTTTTAGTAGGTAAAAATAGTCTAGCCGCCTGTATCTCAGAAACCAATCAAGTGATAGTTTTATTCCTTTTAAGTTTGATATAATTATGTGCTTTCATTTAAGATATTTTATCAGCTTTTTATTACTTGTCGTGTCGGGCAACAGGGGGGGGGGACACTCGACTCTAACAAAAGTAGCTTTTAATATTTCATAAATGGATACCTTAATCGAAAATTGTTTCCACAAACCCGCAATATTTTTGAAAGACCTATCCAACGACACCCCACACTATGGGGTATACGAGAAAAAAATACATCCCAAAACGCTACGTGAAAGGGAGGCACATGAAAAAAAAAAAATTTGAAGATTTTGTTTTTACCACTTTGTTCGCGTGACTAATATATAATATAATATAATATTCATGCCAAATTACAGCTTTCTAACCTAGTCTCTGAGTTAGGCTGCGGACGGACGGACAGACGGGCGGACATGGCGAAGCCATAATGTTCCTAGTTTAACTACGGACCTTAAAAAACATGAATTCAACATCAACCAGCGAAGTTACCACAAGTTACAGAAACGTATTAAAAAAAAAGGAAGCGTGGGTATAACAACAGAAGTGGTTAACAGCAACAGTAAACGATATTTCAAACATGCAACAGACAACACTACTTACTTTAAAGGATGACTTAATTTTAGGAAGTGACAAGCTACCTATAAACATATCATCTTAAGCTTGTGTGATCGATAGCCTATTCCAAGTCAAAAAGAATAATCCTTCTGCTGGTTACTAATTGTATTTTAACATCACAAGACACCTGGCATCTAGATCCTTGAACGTACAAGCGACGTTAATTTAATAGCATTTGCTAGGACCTGTGCTAATGCTTAGTTTCCGAGACATGACGAATGCACGCTAAGTGCTTAAGTACTCGCCTAATGAGCGAACTACATACGAGATGAATGTGAGCGTATACGTTGAACTATAAACAGTTTGTAGTAGTTTGCTTTAATTCTAATATTGCCACAGTTTAATCCTGTTCAGAATAACGTACTTTATATATCATTTTCACTTTATGACAACAAAGACGCTTTAACCTATTTGGTATGAAGCTAGTGGTCCGGATTCAATTACCAGGGCTTCTATTCTAGGTGACAAAAACCTGTCTTTGACCTGTTATCGTATTGTCAACGTTTTGATAGCTCTTATTTACTTGACAGTAATGGCGGCCGAGTTAGAAACAATATCATAATAGGTCAAAAACGATATGGTTTTTACCGCCAAGAATAGAGGCCCTGTAGGGTGACGGCACCAATGATGGACACTTTGAGCTGATAGGGACCAGTAATGGACACTTCACTCCTAATTCAAATTTCATACGGTCCTAAATCGATTGTTGCAAAACAAGTGAATAACCCTTATCTTCTGTAAAATTAGAATCAAGTGTCAATTATTGGTGCCTTGTCCATTACTGGTTCCATCACCCTATGGGCAAATATTTATGTGATGAGCGCGAGTATTTGTATCTGAGTCTTGGATATTTTTCTATGTATTTATATATCTATGTAAGTATTAATATCGGTTTTAGTATCAATATTACAAGCCTAGAGCTTAGTTTGGGACTAGGTCATTTTGTGAGAGCAATGTTCCCGATATTTTATTTTTTATTTTTAACCTTTTATTGACTCAATTGATCGACCTAATGGACATAACGGACTTTTATCTTGGCTAATTGAATAGTTTCCGATAGAAACGGCTTCTGCGCGGACAAAGTTACGAAAAAAAGTTGGTACAAAATAATTTCCGTAATTTACCATTATTCATAGTTTCAGCTCAAAGTTTCATCATCATTTTTCATTTTACCTTGAAATAAGTTACGTAGAAACCTACCTTGCTTGGACTTGCATTCCAAATATGTACGAAATTTTAGCGTTGCCCGTAGCAAAATTTGTTCCAGCGTGAAATGTAAAGGAACATACAAAGTAACTGTTTCGGTATGCTAACAAAGCAACATACGTTGCATTTTTTATGATTAAAAATAAATGTTTACTTTATAGTTGATGTTTAACCTCAGTTACACATAAAAAGCAAAATTTAATCTTCAATTAAACAATGTCTAATAAGATAAACCCCTTTGCAAAAAAAATGAGTATGCTTACGATTATTTTGAGTAGTAATACTTTTTTATTTTATAGCATTTTGTCCGTTTAAACTACTGTAGCAGTGTTCGCATAGTTGTGTTCCAGTGTGGTGATAAGACAACCGTTGAAATTACTAGTATATTTCATTTCATCTTCGTCCTCAGGGTTGGTAGCATCTTAGCATGGCAGTCTTAAGATGGTAGTCTTGAGAATGCAAAATGTTTATGTGTCATCAGGTGTGCTTGTTCGCCTACTCCAAAAAAAACTGATTTCTTTGCAAGGATAATATATAACTTAATAAACTAGCTTTTGCCCGCGACTCCGTCCGCGTAGAAGTTGTTTATCGCTGCTCCCTCGGGATCTGTATAATTTTCCGGGATAAAAAGTAGCCTATGTCCTTCCCCGGGACTCAAGCTATCTCCATACCTACCTAATTTCATCTAAATCGGTTCAGCGGTTTAAGCGTGAAGAGGTAACAGACAGACAGACAGACAGACAGACAGACAGACAGACAGACAGACAGACCGACGGACACACTTTCACATTTATAATATTAGTATGGATAGTATGGATTGAACAAATCGAAGTGCCCGGTTTCTTTGCAAGGGGGTGTGCGTCGTAGGTAGAGTCGACAGCATAGTTTTGTATTTATCCTTGACTGTACAAGGTATCTGTTGATAAAAATAGGCTACCATTTGCATACGTGTGTATAGTTGACATAAAAAAAACCGGACAAGTGCGAGTTTGGCTTGCGCACCCAGGGTTCCTAGCCCAAAAATATTTTTTAATTTGTAGTGTCAGACCACGTCTTTAGCCAACAGTACTTGGAGACATTTTATTCGTAGTTCCAGTTGCTAATTAATTATCAAGATACAAATAAAATGGCTGCTAGAAAGAAAAATACCAACAAAGAAAATCTTAGCTAAATAACATATTTAAATTTTAGTAAAATAAAACCAGTGAAAAACTCAAGCGGAACATTCAAATAGTTTTGTTTATGTCAGCTAAAACAACCGCAAAAACCACTGCAAAGCGTAACCACGAACACAACACCAATACATTCAAGGCCAGGTTACACTCAAAAAATGAGAGCCAACACAGAGAGATTTTCTCTTAGTTGACAAAAAATGAATACTGTAGTTAAGATATTAGTTATATCAACCAAAGCTGATAGTAACACCAGCAATTTCTTTAGTGATTCAACTAACATCATACCTATAGTTGATGTATCTAACGTCTTGTCAAGCTCGTATGGAATCAAGTCGCTTATGCACAACAATCACAATCTTGTTAGAATCGACCAATTATTTTTTTCAGTGTATAAGGCGAAGTTTTACTTTTTATCGAATAAGTAACGTTGACGCTCACAATCATTACCGTCATAAAGTAGTAAAGGCGAATTATACGTAAAATATTGTATGATAGAAACCAGTCTGTTTTTGGAGTTCGTGCCACAGATTGGTTCAGAACGTTTGTACTTTATCGCATTAACGCATTTGACAATCGTGTCTGATATTTCTTACGTGAATGTAAAGTGACAAAGTAAAAAAGTCTGTGTCTACAATTTGATGCCTTATGTACATTACAGTACTTAAAACGACGTCTATTTATAATTTAGGCCATACATTTTAATGTTACTCTTAAAATATTGTTTAGAATCGATTTTTATAACTGTAATGTTTTATTTTTTGGTTTTAAAAAAACTCACAAAAAATAACAACGTATAAAAACGTTGAAAATGATCGGAAATCTTGTTAGCGCAATGTCAAATAATAGGTCAGGCATCCTCATGGTAATGGCGTACCTCCACTGACCTCTATGGACGGGCTATTGACGACGTAATAGCAATTTGATTATCGCCATTTTGGCGCTGTTACCTACAGTGAGCGTACTCTGAACAAATAGGGTTGACACAATGATTATAATATAACTTGTCATTTTGAGGGTTCCGTACCTGGCTAATGTTGTATAGATAATGGTACGGAACTCTTTGTGCGCGAGTCCGACTCGCACTTGGCCGGTTTTTAATTTTCAATTCTTTCAATGGGGCGCTTTGAATTGGAACAAAAAAGAAAAGCCTTTACTTGTATTTGCAGGGGCAGTGGCTTCCTTGAATCTTTCTTTACCAAAAACATAAGCAGCATGCATCAAATCCAAAAGTACAAAACTCAATTCAAACAAGTACTCGTAAAAGACTTATACTTGAACCTTTAGTCATTTAAGGCTTCTTTTCATGAGGATTTTTAAGCATAAAACTTAAAAGAAACTCAAAGTGCAGTTCCCCTTTGAGTTACATCGCGTCCTTGTCCTTACGCAACAGAAAAAGCCTCTCACGGCGTCTGACTGCTTACCCGCTCGCACGCGTGCCTTCAGTCCGCGGTAATGTGCGAGGCATAATTAATGTAGGTAAACATGCCTCAACAAGTTTCTAATACGTTTCCAGCGACGCGAACAATGTTTTTGTTTGAAACAACAGATTGAGTCTCCGAAATCCTTGCTCCTTGTTATTTTCACGGCAGAGTAACCGGGTGGATTCCATTAATG
The DNA here is from genome assembly GCA_948252455.1 of Acleris cristana. NCBI lineage: Eukaryota > Metazoa > Arthropoda > Insecta > Lepidoptera > Tortricidae > Acleris > Acleris cristana. The sequence goes on from OX411778.1 coordinate 14,817,235, forward strand.
TCTGCTAACGACCGGACGCACTTCGGATTGGGGTTTAAAAGGGTTGAGTGGTTTTGTACAATCGTTCTGATAAAAAGGGATGGTGTTAAAGCTTTTAGCGATTTAAAAGATGCCCCGCACCAGTGGATTAATATCGGCGTCAATGGACCAATGGCGTTGTTTTATTCGTCGCTACGTTTGCATGGATGGGACACTTATTAACTTCTTTTGTTTTGCGGACATGACCTACGTCGTTTGGGTTGCTTGGGTCGTAATTTAATTTGTTACATGAAGGGTCTATTCCAACTGAGTGAGTGCGTGTTGAACACGCATTGACTTTTGGTTCAGTAAAGTAGACTCCAAAAAGATGTATCAAATAGCTCGTTTTATTTTACAATTAAAAAATAAATGAGGGATCCGCTCAGAAAAAATATAAACTTGTAAAATATTAAAAACTACCATTGAAAATAAATATTGAGAACAAAAGTTTATATCTATAAACTATAGGCAGGCTAGGCAGAGACTATGAAATGCCAGGTGCACACCAGTAACAACCTTTACTCCTCTATATTTATCAACCAGTAAATCGCAAATTTGATTTCGTCTCTTTTCCATATCTCTTTTGTCTCTTTTTTCATTCATTCACGACCAAACCATTAGTAAGTATAGCTACCCTTTTTGATCTTTGTCACTATATCTTCTTTAAATCCACATCGCTATTTACTACCTACACTATTTATCATCCGAACTCTTAACGTACTTGTCAGAGCTTTCATTTTAACGGTAAAAATCCTGCTTTCATTTTTCTTCCGCAATACCTACCTACCAATCTATCCTATGATCAATGTTTTGAATAGGTACACCAATTTCAAATGCGTTGCTAATCCTGGACCAAGATCGAATGCCTCTATGCTAGTAATTTCACCGGTTGTTTTATCCCCACACCGGAACACAACAATGCGAACACTGCTGCTTAAATGTGCGTTAATGGATCAGATGGTGATAGTGATCCAGGCGGACCCGGCACAAGGTTCCACACCGCAAAATTTACTGTAGACATTTAAAAAACGGTAATTTAAATTTATACGCTCCATTTTGTTTGCCCTCATGAGAACAATTTTGTACCCCTGAAAGCCCTGCCAACTTTCTACCTCCCGAAGCCCCACAAGTCAAACCATAGCTTTGAATAACTTTCTGCCAACGATTTCTGATGAGATGGATAATTAAAAGACCCGCAATGGCCGTCCACGTTATTTTAATTGGGTCCAGGAAAAGTAATATTTTCAAATTATTACGTTTTCCAGTTGGCTTTCAATTAACTAATTATTTATAAAAGTTTGTATTTTACTTTGCAAAATTCGTTAACCGTTTGACAAAAATTACATTAGTTAATTTTAAATTCTTCATATTTCTAAACAAAGCGTATTAAACTAGCAACAAAAAGATGAAAAAATAACCTTTTAGTGAAATAATGCTTGTACAATATTACAAGTAATCCAGTTTATGTATTTTCATTTGATGCAAAAAAATAAAAAGATAGATACATTTTTTCAGCCACTTGAAAATGTATTTCCGTACCTACAGGGTGCTAAAAGTAACGATCACAATTATATTTCATTACATAAACAGAATGCTATAGTAAGTCGAGATCATTATTATTTATGGTCAAGAAGTCAATGTTATCAAACTAAAACATTTTTATTACCTTAAATAAGCAATACGCCAACAAACAAACTAAATAATATTCTTTCTCTATGTCTAACCTAAACCTCACGAAATCCCCTTTGGAATTGAATCCATACAGTCAACATAATTTTCATTAACAAAAGTTATTAAAAACCTCCAAAACTTATGAATTTCACTATAGTATTACATATAAGCTCGTCGAGTGTCAATCGTATCGAGGCATGCGCACTGGCACCTTAGACGCGGGCTTGCGTGTTCTCTTCAGTAATTGGCCGGTCGCCGACCAGTTCCGACCTGCTCCGACCGGTTCGTACCAGTTCTAACCAGAATTCCCGCGCGAGTTTCACCTGTCAAAGCACCAATTATGACCCGATACATACTGTACATATTTTTAATACGTCTCAAGTTATATATACCTAAACTTAGTGAGTGTTAGCGAAGTTTAGAATAAGTTCAAAAGTTAAACTTTTAAGAGTAATTAAAGTTTTGTAAAAATAGTGTTATGTGAAGTGTGCAATGGATTTTTGAAATGCAGGTGAGTTTATAGTTTGCAGTTAAGCGGAACGAGGTTCGCGTAGAAGTTTTATAGCCTATAAAGAGTATAATTTCTTTAAAAGCAAACAAATGGACGTCGCAAATGGATCCATTATATAAGTAATGTATCTTTATTTAAGCTGCCGTAAAAAATAAATTATGGATATAATTAATAACGTTAGAAACAGCTTTTGTTTTAATTAAAAATCAGATTATACGGATACAAAATGAAGAAACTTTTATCCAAAAAGAAATACCAGGTATAACGACTATCGACAGGCTGGAAATCGGATTAAAACTGAAACGGATGCATTAAAAAAACGTGTTCTACTGTTAAATCTGCGGCAACCTGAATGGCTGGAATATTTGCGACGTATTTTGTACGCAAAAAGCTGGCGGATTAGTTGGCACGAACGTTATTAATGACTGCTTGCATGTGTACCATTAATGTGTTGCGGGCTTAATGAGTTTAATGGGTTTTAGTATTTTTAATGAGAAGTTATGCGAACACGGCCATTTTGAGTCTAAATTTCAATCATTAAAAATATGTAGGTATTGATTATTAATGAATAATAATAATAATATACTTTGAGTCGTGAATCGAGGGTGTAAAATTTTATTAATGAGGAAGTGAAAATGAGAATATTTTATTCATCTAAATTTATTACGTCATTTTCCAAACCGGGTTATTTAGGTATTTTCATTCTTGCGTACCTACTAGTTAAAATGAAATGCATATTATTGGTGAATAATAACTCATATCTTTTTATACCTCCCTTTATTTATATATTGTCCTCTAAATTAAATAATAATATATTTTTAGGAATTGTAATATGCTAATATTCGTGTATGTTTTTGGGAACAGCGACTTGTAATAAGTTCTGGTTAAAGCCAAAGAAAATGTGATCCCGATTTAATTTTATTTTTCAGTATTTAGATTACTCCGAGTACTATTAGGAGAGCTCTTTATTAATTTAACAGTAAATTATAAATGAAAATGACGGCAAAATTGTTAAAGACATTTTACCTTTCACAAAATATAGGTTAGGCAGTTAGGTAAGAAATAGAACGATTATTTCGGAACGTGTACCATCATGTTAGGACTAAAATGGTAAAGCTATTTCTCCTGTTCCTTTATCTTGCGATTTTTCTGAGTTAAAGCAATGATTAGGGTAAAAACTCCTATTTATTTCCCCGGTCTCTGTAATGAGAATGTTTTTGTTAATTTTTTACCTGTTGCTGTACACGGTTTTCATGAATTCCTTGAATCATTATGTATTTTAGAGTAATTGAAAACAAAATTAACGTTTCTTTCAAAGACTACAACCATATCATTTGACATAAAAGCCCTGCTGGGTCAAAATAAAACCTGATGAAAGATCAACCTCTATAAGCAATCATTCATTTTCTCAATTTTATTAATGTAAAGAATATGACTGCCAGTAACAAGATTGATATTCCATCTTGATTTTACGAATTGGCATCGAAAATAATACGACTTTGAAAGAATGTCCATAACTACCGTATTGTGAACCTGTAATGGTGCATAGACTATAACTCTCATTGCTAAGGTGCAAATATAAGTAAAATGGTTATGCCATTCTTTTGAACAGAGCTATGCAAGTCCTTTTACTTGTTCAGTGCCCTTAAATGCTATTTGCATAGGTTTTTGACGCTTTTGGTGTTTAAATTTTTAGGCAATCAGCGCCCTGCTTGTAAATTTCTGTACGAATTAGACACAATATACAATATATTATACAATATTGAACTTTCGAACTCATGACGCTTTACGTACCAGCGTCAAAGCCCTCGGGATTCAGCAATAGTTCTGGATCGAATACAGTAATGGTAGTTAAAGACAAATGCATTTTCTATGCAAATTTTTGACCTTTACGTTAAGTTTCGAGAGTCTTGTAGAATGCGTAATTTGTAAACGTAGCTTTGGACTGCTAGTTCTAAAAATTCCGAGCTTACATTTTATTTTAAAAATGAGTTGGAATAATACAGGGTGTCTCAAGATTTAAAGTTAAGAAAAATGAAACCTTAACATGAATAGAAATTTTATGATTTAGGAGTAAGTAGTTTTTACAATGTACGAAGATGTATTTGTGGAATAAATTTTCGTTAATCGAAAACGCTATAACATAGAATTGAAATGCTGTCTTTGCTCGTAAATTAAATACTTCTTGTGGAAATCATGTTCGTTTTCGTAAAAAAAACACCCCTGGGTACCTAAATAAAATACTATAAGGTTAACATAGTTATTTATCCGATATACTTAACGCATCAACTTCGACCGACTAAATGTTAAAAAAATCGTTAACAAGATATCCCCGCAAATATCATAAACAGAACGAAATAAAAAAAAGAGTGTAAAACGTAAACGTTTCTTCTCAGCTGTGGTCTCCTCTTGGGAAGCGCTGGTAGATTCTTGACGTGTAAAAGTGCCCGTGCGGTCTACTTACTGAATAAATGTTTTTTATCTTTTTTTTTTTATCTTTAGAGTGTAAGATACGCATATTCATTAATACTCATTATGTCACTCGTCATTGCACATAAAATATAAGAACTTCATAATTATATTCAAATGATATGGAAGGTATACGAAGTATCCTAAATATAACGAAAAAACAACAAAAAAAAAACAAGCAACTAACAGGCGACCAGCTCAGGAAGATGCTAAAAGATTGAACAATGTAAAGTGGATGGGACCATTATTTAACATTCATTAAACGATACCGTTAATGATTTGGATAATGATTGCTCTCATTAACTTGATAGTTAAGGCAGCTGAAATAAACCTAGAGATAGACAGATAATTACACAAAATAAAGGAACTTTAATCCACAAAGAAATACGAGGCTTCACGACTACCAAAAGAACACAGTTTTGAGGCAAAATGTGTCTATATTGAAGTCGTCGAGTTGCGAAAAACTAGCCCGTTATAATCTAATAGCCATACACAAACATGAAATCAGTCAGATAGAAAAAATCTGCTACGCTACGGACCGTCAATACAGGGTATTTCATGATAGATAGATTGATCAAGACTACAGATATACTTCGCTTGTTTTCGCTCGTATGGAACTAAACTGCCAAATTTAATGTCTTATCATTAGTATCATTAATCATCAAAAATTTATTTTTAATGATGAATTATAAGACATTATTATTATAGTGAAACTTAATGAGAAAATGGGTACCTCACGATGTTTTTGTATGATTGAACTCAACATGCCTGAATTACGCCTCGGCAGCCAATTTCGAGCTTTAAAAATGATTGTTATGATAAAAAACGCCACTCACATATTTTTTAATCATGAAAAAAATCTTGTTATATTCTTCGATAAGGCCCTGAGAGAATACAGTTCGTACAAGTTTACGTTGTTTTGCGTTTGGAGAACAACATAGACCTCTGGGAATTTTGTAGTAAAATTTACGACAAAATACTTATTTATTTCTTGACGCGGTAAAATATTAACGCACATTATTTATTATGCGGACGAAACAGGTGAAAAAGCGTCAATTACAACGAATATTATTCTCGGTGACCTAAATATGTCAAAAGCATCGAAATGCGCCGTTACGATAATATGAGTGATTTGAACGGCAATTAACGGTATTATGTGTTCTAAATGATGGATACTCATTATTTATTTAGTAATGGATCGTTTATTTTAAGCTAAGTACGTTTTCAAACTACACCATTCTAAAATACCGCGATTATTTTTCTATTGAGAGATTTTTTCCACACCATGTATATCAGTCTGCCTGTTGTTTACCTGGGTTATTTTTAATTGTACTATTTCTCTGTAATGTTTTTGTTTGGTGTACAATAAAGTGTTTTGTATTGTTGTATTGTATCAGTCATCATCACAATATTTACCTCTTTTTTCCTCATAATCTTCTTCAGTCTAACCATCTCCATTTAGGTTTCTCTTCTCCACCCTACCCTTCCTCTCCCCTTATGGTACAATTAAATTAAAATGAAAATGAATGATAATTACCATACTAATCAGCAATATAAATACCTAAGCATCTCCATATGTCAACCAATCCTTGCCACCGACGGCTGTCACGTTGACAATGGCCGTCTAATATTATTAGACGTAACGAGCTACGCGCACACATACAAGTACGATGTGTACAGGGTGTTTGGCAAATTAGTGCGGTATTTAGGAAAACGTACAAGGAGGTTTTAAATTGTAAGAGTATTGTTTACTAACTATCACGCCATCGTAAGGTTATATATTTAAGTGGAAAGAATATACTGGCATTGATTTCTATTGCTAACATTCTCACTCGTGACATGCAAACTTAAGAATTATGCGCAGAAGTTAGAAAATCACAGTAATTAAAAAATAATAATATGGTTTTTATGTAAATTTCTATGTAAACTAAAATGATCAAATACTTATTAGTTTTCAAGGTTTATAATTATTTGGGTTTTATGTTAAGAACACTCACTCATAATACCTAAATTAGCCTCGCCCTTCAAGAAACACGCTAAATTCCGAAACATCCTGTGTATTGGGATACATATGTAGCGCAAACCGAAGGGTTGCCGGGACAAATATCTATTTGTATGCGCGAAGGTATTTGTTTGTGTGTTCGGGAATTAGAAGCATATTGTATTTGGCACTCAGATGCGTAGTGTTGTGTTCAGATAATGAATCAGCGGAACATGTGTTTCGTGCAAATGGATACGATCCATGGTTTTGAAATTCGGTTTTAGATGTATACGTAGAATATGCTTTTTTTAACGCATTGTAAAGGACCGACTGGTGTAGATGTTTTAACGTCACCATTAAGAACACCCTGTAAGTATATAGAAACTGAAACATGAGACAAATTATAAAATAAAAAATAAAATACAAGTCAGATAAACAACTGAAGTTGAGCATAAGGCTTTTCATTTTTATTATTAAAGTAAATGTTAATATTTATCTGTTTTGAATATTATTGCCATATTACTGATTGAAGGCAATGAACTATTTCATATACTTAAAATAACTAAAGTTATATAATGTTCTAGTAAATTTTAAAAAGTAAATTTGGATAAAAAAGACTTAATATCTATTACCAGTGGTTTACCAAACGTTCATGATTATAGTACAAATATGTCACAATTTTTATTTATCAAAAAGATAAATAACAAAACAAAAGGCAATTGTATACTGTACATAGTTACCAAACTTTCAGTTAATTTTATACCTTAATACTACAATTTAAAACTTTAATCTGTTTAAAGTTAAAATGTTAGTTTTATTTTAATGTTCCCTCAAACGACTTTTTAGATGTAGTTTTGTTTTGTGGTTATTTACATATTAAACAAAAATTGTTTTATCCTTGAGCTAACAATGGTTTAAAAACAATAGCAATTACCTGAACATTCGAGTCAAGGTTTCGAGTGGAATGACGTGAGAAAAACTTGTACCTACGTTAGTTGTACAAGCCGCTTTTACTTAAGCAATTAATTTAATGACTCTCAAAGCTTTTTACTTATAATTAATAGTAATTAGTGAGATTAAATATTCTTTGTCATTAAAAATTAAGACATTGTAACCCCGAGTTTTATGATTTGGCTAAAACTGTAAGCATTTAATACAATTTGAATGTTTCAGTATCAAATATACAGGTTGCTCCAGAACTTGACGTAAATACCACGGCACAAGAATACTCCTACAATACCGGTGAAGCATATTAGTTTGTACTTTCCAATATGTTAATTAGTTCAGAAGTTACTAAGGTTTTAATTTTCCTGGTATATATAGCCAAGGGAGGCAACGGTGTACTGTTCTTTACCGTTGCCAATAAAACCTTTATAACTTATGAACCAATTAACATATTGGAAATTTAAAACTATATTCTCGATCGGTATAGGAGGAATTTTCTTACTCAGTCTCATTCTGGGACACCCTGTATTTACATATAAATGCTACAATCACATACAGCGAAAAGTAAGATTATTTGTCATAAAATGCAAATTCAGAGAAAAGCGAAGATTCTGCGCATGCAAACCTGGTTGTAGCTTGGTTTCTACACGAAATAATAAAAGTCAGACCAAAACCTGATAGCAACTAGTGCGACGAAGCCTGGTGACTCACACGTTCTTGGCAAAATATTATGACACACCATTTATTAAACTCGGCCTAATTGATAGGGGCTAGAGTAAAACATCCGATTTTTCCAGATTTTTTTTGTATATATCTGTTACTTTTCTTATGTCTTCGCGTGGCCGGCTTCATTGGAACTGTCATCGAACCAAAAGCCAACTCAAAATAAACGCACAATAAACTTATTTTAAAAAGTATTATTTGTCAGTTTTTGTCGGATCCAAAGGTCACATTGAAATATAAGAACAAAGCATAATTTAAGCACACTTTAGCTATTTTGCGTTTATCAATAAAAGGGTAAGTTAGTAAGGTGGGGTTGTCGGGCCATCCGTGTGTCTGTCGCATGTAGGCGGTCAAAAAGCCCCCTTTAAATTGAATTAAATTTTATTCACAGAAATAAAATCAAATAATTATTTTGTAATAGCCAAATTATTTCTAAAAATAAATTTTATAGAAATAAAATAAAATTTTAAAGGGCGCCCTGTAACTATGGCATGGACCCGGTTATTATATTAAAGTACCCAATGATACTCGCGACGCTAAGTCAAATCTCTACAACCATCTATAATAACAAAGAACCATTCATACCCACATACATACCATGACTTAATGGTAATTTTCTATTGTAGAGGCTTGAATTAGTCAAAAACATCACCCTTATTTTTCGGAAAAAAAAACACCTTTTATACTATACGAGTGGCCCGCCAACATCATTATTCCGCCGCCCTTGGGCCCGCCTCGACCACACGTGGTGCGTGTCTACCGCGGCCGCACGCACGGCGCTGTTCGTCTGTTAAATTCTTAATGACCGGCTTCGTTTGACTGTGCTGAATATTAGGGCGGTGTCAAGCGAGTGACAAAAGGTAGAAAAATATCCTGACTATTTTTTTAACAGTTTTTGCTGTCGTTTGTACTTTTTATTGCACAGGGGGTACATCAAAGCTTAAAATAAAAGCATATAGTCGGACACAATTTACAATTAATTTCGTATAGGTACTTTGACTCATCTTTTTTTTAAATATGTTAATAAAAGAGAACCTCCTGTATTAATCTACTTCAGAAAAACACGTGACATAACTATCATTCAAGTCAAATAAAACGATGAACTATAAACAGTTAATAAACTAAGAGTAACTCTTCACACAACGCTACAGGAGCCAATGACTTGAAAGCTAAATTATCATAACACAATCTATAAATATAAAACGCAAACCTGACTGACTTATATATCAACGCACAGCCGAAAGTACTGTACCTAGAAACTTGAAATTTGGTAGAGGGGTTTCTTTCATGATGTAAGTGAGCACTTAAGAAAGGATTTTCCGAAAATCGACCCCCAACGGGAAGAAATGGGGGGAGTAGCGGGAAACCAATTCTACGCGTACGAAGTCGCGGGCGTCCTCTAGTGTATCATAATATGTTTTCCCCATCAAAGCCATTAAACGACTGATACAATGTAATTTGTATACACCCACTTTATTGTAGCGGCTAGCACACAGATTGAAATAGCTATAGAAAATTATACCTTTTATAATATCGATTGACACTTCAGTTGTTTTTTTTACTAATCGACTCAGTATGTGAACTACCTTCATATACCTACAGCATGTCCTATTTTTAAAGTTCGACAGAAAAAAGGTATGTTAAAAGTTTAACTGTCTGTATGTCTGTCTGTGGTGTCGTAGCTCCCAAATGGATGAACCGATTTAGATGCATTTTTTTAAGAAAGCTAGTTATATTGGGCTTTTCTCTTTGAAATTTTATGAAAAGCGGTTGGGTCGTTTATGAGATATCAGATCTCTCTATTAAATAGTTATATTTTTATATTTTCCGTTGCTTGCTGACAAAATTAGGTGACGGCACCAATGATGGACACTTTTAGCTGATCGGCACCAGTAATGGACACTTCCCTCTTAATTCAAATTCATACGGTCCTAAATTGATTGTTTCAAAACAAATGAATAACCCTTATCTTCTGTAAAATAACAATCAAGTATCCATCATTGGTCCATGTCCATTACTGGGTCCGTTACCCAGAAAGAGCGCACACAAAAATGTGATAATAGAAGAGGCTTAGTGACACCATTCCTAGCATGAGTTTAAATTTTCAATGTTGTTTTGCTAACCCAATTATGATCCAAAGGTAGCCGAAATAAGTTATTTTGAAAAGTTAATTTGATTGTATTGATCGTATGTGGTAGTTGTAAAGTTCTCGTTGCAAAAAATCTATAAAAGAATATGCAATACATCGTTCGAAAGCTCTGGTAGAACTTAAAACGTATCATAAATGTAAGTATTTACAATTCTAATAATGTTTTTAGTTACTTATACTTACGCACATCTTTTATGTTGATTGATTCCTGTTTTGCCAGAATCTTGTTTTTCATTTTAGCAACTTTTTTTTTGACATATTCTTGTTTTGACACTCTCTTGTTGCCTAAAAATTTATTAATAGACAACTAGACAAGATAAAGGTTTTACATTTGAACAAATTATGATTGACTAAGTTTCGAGTTTAGGCCATGCATTTTTGTCTGTTAGATAATCCTCGACCCAATAATACGCTTTAGAAATTAACGACTTTTTCAAGTAACTTTTAAAATCTGAAAAGGGTAACTTTAAAACTACGTCAGGTAATTTATTATAGAAATGAATGCATTGACCAACAAATGATTTATATACTTTACGGACACGGAATTTTCGAACAGCGATATTATTTTTATTTCTTGTATTTAAATTATGTATGTCAGAATTTTTGGTGAACAAATCTAAATTCTTAATAAGATAAATAATATTCTCATAAATAATTTGAGACGCTACAGTTAAGATATTAATTTCTTTACAAAGTTCTCTTAAGGAGTCTCTGAGATGTCAAAAATATGTACACGCCTCTATATCACTGACGATAATGTCCATGTACTGTCATATAATTGACTCGATAGCTGTACAGTTATATGCTTCTGACTATGCTGTTTCAACGTTTCGTCAAAGATTACATTGTTAGTTTTTTTTTTTTTAATGCTACAATTTGCAAACAAAATCGAGGATGAAAACTAAAAATAGTTATATTCGCAATTGAATTTGTACATTTGTAATGTTCGTCGGTGTAGGTTGGTTGATCAAATTGAGCATTAATTCAAAACGTTCTATTATTACAAAAGTTTTGTTATTGTAACGTCTATAAATAGCACTTAGCGATGTTATCAGGTAACATTCGTGGCATTTATATACAATTACATAAACCGTTTCGTAAATATATCAATTTGACCGTAAGTATACATCGAAGCATATCTGCGTGTCTTCCAATATGTAGCAATTATAGGGTTGATTGATTAAGGCTGTCTAATGCCTGTTTTATACTTAAACAACACATTAAGTGACGGACAATATATTTTACTAGAGGACGCCCGCGACTTCGTACGCGTAGAATTAGTTTCCCGCTACTCCCCCCATTTCTTCCCGTTGGGGGTCGATTTTCGGAAAAGCGTTTCTTAGTGCTCACTTACATCATGAAAGGAACCCCTGTACCAAATTTCAAGTTTCTAGGTACAGTAGTTTCGGCTGTGCGTTGATATATAAGTCAGTCAGTTTTGCCTTTTATATATATAGATAACTAGGCTAAAATGTTGATGAAAATCGTGCATTATTCGCCAAAAATTTTAATGCTTTCCGAATAAATTTATTCATTGCTGAAATATGACGTAATTTTGTCGTAATGTGACGTAAACGCGTCATTTTTTAATAGCGAAAAACTGTGTTATTAGTTTGTCGAGAATGGATATATTATAGCCTGAATAATTGACTGGAACCTAACAGACCGGGAGCAGACAGCCAATCAAAATAAATTCGTTATTTCCTGCGCCGTTTCACTGCAACCTTCGAACTACCCAAACTGAATTATGTCACAGTTTTGACCGATACACTTTTCACTTTGCACCAATGGATAAAATGTCTGTGTTTTTTCATGGAAATGAAAAGGCACACAAGCATACAACCCACGATGGTAAATCGAATTTGACACTAGGGAATGCGAATAACTGGTTATAACCGGTTTTAACCCGTTATAACCGGTATTAACCGGTTATTTTCATTAAAAAAACGGTTAATAACCGGTTAAATTGCATTCCCTATTTGACACTCATAGACATTTCTTTTTTTAAGACTAAGAAATACAATCCAAATACTCCAAATGCGTTGCCAATCCTGAGGATAAAAATTGAATGCCGCTATGCTAGTAATATTACCGATTATCTTATCCCTACGCCAGAACATAAATGCAAATACCGCTGTTTGGCGGTAGGTTCAAATATAAGATGGTGGTAGCAATCCGTACGGACCCTGTATAAAGTCCTACCATCACTAAAACGCCAAAAAACTTCAGGCAAAAACAAACAGCAAACCTGTATAATGGCCGCTGTACACATTGGGCCAATGCGTTGGGCCAAGGTAATGGGGCTAAATATGGAATCACGTGTACACATTGGCGTATTGATCAATCTGCATTGGCGCTTTTATAAAAGATCCTTTGATGTGTGCACGAAAAACCGACACCAGGCAAAATAAAAAAAATTAAAAATATAAACTAAAGAAAACAACAAATACAAAAAATAGTCAAGTGTGAGTTGGGCTCGCGCTGATTCTATTTGAAATAGAATTCAAATCGGCATATAGGGTGGGCCAGAAATATTTACATTTTTACTAGCTTTTACTCTTGCCAAATTGCAAAAAAAAATGGCCCACCCTGTGTAACATTGCCTGCTAAAACAATAAGGCCCTCTATTGTACATGATAAATCGTTATTGATTTTAACGTATTATCGAATTGTTAATTAATCAGCCACCATTTATTACCTGTTAAGTAACACATTCACCGCCAGCCACCGCTACGAGTGCTACACTGTAGCCCGTAGCAGCGTTTGTCCGCTGTGTAGTAAGAATCTGCTACGAATAGTCTACCTGCGTCTCTATTCTAGGCGGTAAAATTCGAGGGTAAAATGGGTTTTAAAACCGAGTTATACACTGTGCTTTTCACTTCGATTACGAGGGAATAAAACAGTGATAATGTAAATTCCGTCCCACAACAAGTTTTGCAAATATAAACAACTAATTAGTAGTCCAAAACGAGACGAAAACCTCTTTCCTGCTACTGTATTTTTTTATTTTCTGCTTGAGATTTTTAAATTAGGTCGAACGCAATACTGCCACTGCTTCGTTGATTTTGTAAGGTTTTTGTTAATAATGTTGTTTTTATTAATTTTAAATTTATTTTTTGTTAGATTAAACATAAAAGGCGTATAAGCTAAAGTACCTAAATGTATTCAACAACAAATTTATTCAATGCAGTCACCTCGTCTGTATGTAGGGCTTAATTGTCTTAGTCTAGATACCGAAAACACTTTATGCACTAGTGCATAAAATGCATAAAATGTGGTTTTATGCAGCCTATACCTAACATAAACAAGGACTTTGCGAGCATCAGAGAGAAGTGAAATCATTTTATTTACCATGTTGAAAAGAGGCCCAGTTCAATGTTTTTTTAATTAGTAGTTTAAATTATACTTGCCTTAAAGTTATGGATTTCTTAAACTTACTGTATATTCCACAGCAGCTGTTTTTATTTCAGCTTTTAATATAAGCGGACAGGGGACTATCTCACTCAAATTGACGCTGAGGCCTAGGTCTGCCAGTAACTTCAAGAAATCCATCCATATCTCTTACCATACTAATCCAAATAAATATTATAATATATGCAGAAGTAATTATGTTTGTTTGATTATTACGCTTTCACACTGAACCGCTAAACCAAGTGAAATTTAGTATGAACATTGAACCACGGGGAAGGACATCTTTAAAAAAAAGACAATATCCGAGGGAATAGCGATATACAAACTTTTACGCGGACGGATACACGCGCAATAACTAGTTTTATCATAAGATATAAGATGAATTAAATAATATAATATTACTGATATGAAAAATATTATTTTTGTTGAATGCTTTAAAACAAAGTTCGCATTAACCCAGTTTTCGTTCCGATCTCATTTCTACTATAACGAATAACGTCTCTATGGATGAGTATGACCTAGATTGTTCAGTTGCTATGCCGTATAACTTTACGACTTTAGAGTAGCTATTAATCGATAAAATAATTTTGAGGCGAGTGTATTTTTTCACATAACTTTTTTGTTCATAATCATTTTGTTTTCATGAAATTATTATTAATTGTTTTTTATTATCACTGGAACCCTAAACTTTTCAGAAGTTCTTAAATATTCAACGTGTAGATAAAGCTAGGTTAGGTTATGTTTGATGTATAAAAATCCTGAAAAAGTAACAGTTACTGAAAAGAATACGTTATGAATTCCGAAGATTATGACTTAAAACACTTTATGAGTAAAAATATTATGCGGGTCAATATGGACCCAATTTTGAGTATTGACACGTTTTCTGATTTACGCATGATATTTATTTTGTATTCATAGTTTTCTATACTTAATGCTAGGTTAAGTAGGTAATATAATTTTGAGAAATAAACTCATTTGTAACCTTTTAATTGGAAATCAAAATTGGACTTTGTTTTACGTAACCGTTGTCTAATACTTTACATGTATGTATAGGAGCTTAATAAGGGACTAAAATAAATACTGTTATATTATGTCCGTAGTAATTATTATGTAACTTTTTATTATTAACATTATAGGCCGTAATATTTTATATCCATTCAAACAAACAACCTTATCTTTAATTATTTTGCCTATTACTTTAAAAAATAACTAATATTACCCGTCCCACCGTTATTGTTTGGCTCAAGCACCTTTTTTATCTAACACGCTAAATCTGACCCTTGAAATATTCAGCAGGTTGAGTTTTGTTTAAAACGAAAAATTTACATACATTTGCATTTTTTTATGAATCCTATTTTTTACTCAGAATAACAGGGGCAAGGTGAAAGGGTGGAATGAGTGGACGTTTTCTATTATTGAAATGGAGGAAAAGAACTATGGGCATATGCAAAGACCAGAGGGCTTATTGTCTACGCACTCGCAATCACGATCGTTTTCATTTTGAAAATCGAAGGCTTGTCTGCATACAAAATGAAAACAATTGCTCCACTTTGAAGCCGGTTGCGATTGCGAGCGCGTTAGACAATAAGCCATCAGGTTCTCAGGACT
The DNA here is from genome assembly GCA_948252455.1 of Acleris cristana. Taxonomy (NCBI): domain Eukaryota; kingdom Metazoa; phylum Arthropoda; class Insecta; order Lepidoptera; family Tortricidae; genus Acleris; species Acleris cristana. The sequence goes on from OX411778.1 coordinate 14,832,721, forward strand.
TCTTTTCTACTGAATAAAATCATTATTACCTTTGACATATCTTGGCCTTTATTTTGTATATTCTAAGATCGGAATAGAAAACGACCTTCACCCAGCTGATTATTCAATAAAAAGTATTTTATATTATATGGTAAGTAATATATGGCGAATAGGTTGACTGAATAAACTAAAAATCTAGTTTTTTTGTAAATTGCTATTATTTAGTCTGTGGTTCAAGTTAGGCAAATTATCTCGAATAATTTGAACTTGTGGAAATATAATTTTTCCAATAAATGAGAACGTAACAATAATGCAAATCTACGACCTTTTGTGTTTTTGTGATTAAACCAGTTTTAATAATACTCCAAGTTTCATTAAAATCGGATCAGGCGCTGTGCTTTGTGCAAAAAAAAGATGGCGCGGTGCAGCTGGGACGGTCATGAAAATGTAACGCTGCTATTTTATTTATGTGTGCAACTTTGTGGAAATGCGCACACCTGTGTTTAAAAAAAAAAACTGATAAGTAAGAAAGAGATTTTTAAGTTTTACGCAGTTGTATGAACGCGAACATATTGAGTTAAAATTGTGAAACAGAGATTTAGAAGGTGTTTTAATAACATTGTTAAGTTTTTATTTTTTATTTTTTTTTAGTTTAGATGCTGTGGTACATTTTTGAGTACATTTTTTTTTGAAGTGACGCCGACGTGAATAGACGCCATATTTAATTGAAGGTGGCAAAACTTCTTATTTTTTAAATATTCTCTCATCAATTAAAATTATCTGTAAGAAGTATAAACAGTTCGTGAATACTGAATGTCTTTCAGTTAAAAGTTACAAGCGGCGGAATACAACATTTTTACAAAAAAAAAACTCATTCCTCATTTTCCGACGTAGCGAGGAAAGAAAACAGCAGCATTACGATTTTATTTTACATCATTTGCATGGTAGTATATATACACAGTATTCATTAGTACAGGAGGTAAATAAGTAAGTAATTATGATAGAAATTTTAAAATTGTGATAAAAAGGGTTGTGTTGCCATGTTATATTGTGATGATTGTGATTATGACTTTCGCTTAATAAGCACAGCCTGTGCGCTTGTTCTAATAAATTACACAGTGTATCATCATTTTCATGTAAGTGAATATTGTAAATTCTGTATGAGAATAAAGTTCTTAAACCATAAAAATCTGAAACTGAGTTCAAACGTAAACCCATTTTTCATTCAAAAAACTTATGTATGAATTCCTTTTTAACATAGTGTCACTATTACATTTAACGTAAATGCTCAACGCAGTCTTAAAAATAAGTTTAAACTAACCCACGTCCTTACAATTCATACAAAACTTATGTAAACATGAATACATAACAACCGAATATGGAGTTTTACCGCTGTCCAAACTGGCGCGTAACAAAAAGAGGTCGCAAACTAGCGTTCCCATGGGAAAGGACACAATAACTCGTCGTACTTGACATATATACATTTGGATACAAGTTTAAAACTTGGCTGAAGGGTTGTACCAAAAGTGTGGTGAAAAGCGTGGTCTTTAGGGCATTCAAAAATGAGGATTTAATGCGCATGTATGACCGATTTTGCGAAAATATTTTTTATATATAGCCTTTAGGATATTTCCTAAAGGCTATATATGTAAATATTAGCTGAGGTAATTAGGGTATCAAAAAAAAACAGTATAAAAAAAAAATTTTTTTTTTACAATTTATTTGCGTTCCTCTAACACCCGTATTCACAAACGTCACAATGAGGTCTCATAGTGCTCACGAACGCACAGGGTGGTTCAAATCATCTCATAAACCAAAGGTCGGTCAAAAAGGACCAATCAGAAAGCTGTATTGAACGTTTCCTCAGTGAGGGATCCCTTAAGTATTGTTTGTGAATACGGGTGTAAGTTTGTCTCAGTGCATTATTTATAAGTATTAAATAAAACAAATGTTATAAGTGATTAACTTAAGTAAATGAGTTGCATGTAGTTGTAATTGTAACATATCTGTATAGACCGTTCGGCATTCTACTTTTGTAATTTGACGTTTTCATATTAGTTTTGTAAACAACTCCATGCAAGAGGTCATTAATTGCTTAAATTTTTCACCTATAACCATTTTTGGTTTCAAGCAGTTAAAACTATTTATTTCTTAAAAATATCCAGGGACTATCTAACACAAATTGACTTAGTCGAAAACTAAGCTAGGGCTTGATCTAATGGGTGTTAGACAACGATAAACCTAAAATAAAGTCATAAATTTTATTTAAATTGAAAACATTGACGTCTCAGTAGCAAATAGGTACCGGCGCCTATTACTCAAATATTTGTCTTTGCTGGGAATCGAACCCGGATTCACTAACTTCGTAGGCTAAGTCACTAACAACTAGGCTAAGTCAATAATATTGATATGAAGAGCAGGCACTTTATGTTGTTTGGTGGGTTCAACATTGATGCGCTGAGAGATATTATAAATAAAAAGACTGCTTGCTTACAAATTCCGTGTACTTCAATTTCACAGCGGGAAGAGAAGGGCCGATACAGATAAAAAACCGGGCACGCGCACGTAGGGTTCCGTACCATTATCTATACATTAGACGCTATACCAGTTGCCGTTATTAATATCGAGCAAAACTATCTAGCTATCACGGTTCTTGAGATACAGCCTGGTGACAGACAGACAGACGGACAGTGGAGTCTTAGTAATAGGGTTCCGTTTTTACCCTTAGGCTACGGAACCCTAAAAACTTATCTTAGTTACTTTTTTGTTGGTGTTGCCATTCCAACAATATACAAGTCGATATATTAGGTATCCAAAACAGTAAACTTTTTAAATTAATGATACGAAATCACTACTATCTAAATGGTAGCAACATTCATATATTATTATTTTGAGTTGTCAAACTAATAAGTCTAAATAAATAAACATGCTTTTATTTTATTTTTTTACTGGCATAATAAATGAAAAGTAATTTGAATCCTCAAACTTTCTTTATTCTTTATGAAATACAAAAACGAAATTCGAACGCCATCAATAACAAACGGACTTACTGTCCAAACGAATTACCTTCATTATTATCGACTACAAAAGACCAGTGTTCCACTCGTTAGAGACAAAAAGGAATCATTTCGCCACGTAGGTAAATAACACTGTATTATTTGGTTGAGTACGAATGTAATTTGCGAATGAAAAATCGAGTCGGGGGAGTAGCGAGTGGGATGATTCTTACTGTATATGTTTCACCATTTTTTAAAACAACACCCTTTATGTGAGACTACATTAGTTATGTTTTTGTGCCATTTGGGAAATGGAAAAGGCAAGGTTTTTTTATTTTATAGCGCCGTTATTATGATTCAAGATTTACACCCTTGCATTAAGTAATAGGATTTACATGTCTTTTTACTGTTCCGTGCCCAAAGGGTAAAAACGATACCCTAATAATAAGACTCCACGTCCGTCTGTCTGTCACCAGGCTGTATTTCATGAACCGTGCTAGCTAGACAGTTGAAATTTTCACAGATGTATTTCTATTGACGCTATAACAACAAATACAAATACAGAATAAAATAAATATTCAATCCTATACAAAAAACATGTTTTTTTTACGGTACGGTACGGAACCCTTCGTGCGCGAGTCCGACTCGCACTTGGCCGGTTTTTTATTTAAATGTAATAAGTCAAAGAATACGGATAAGTTATATGGTTTAATTAATAATTAATTATTGACATATTAAATCGCTAACGTTGTCAATGTCGTGGTACAGGGGAATTGTCAAAGAGATGTTCCCGGAAGCCCCGAATAAGTACGATGCATGGAGTTGAGCGGAAATATTGCATTGTTTGCATTACATCGAATTTACGATTAACTTTGATAGAAAAAATAAAAAAGTAAACTTTTGATTTTAATTAGTTAGGACCATAATGAGTCAATTTCTAGTGACCTAAAGAGCCTCCGTTTTCAATATTATCTCCCATTCTAGGCCACACAGTTTATATGTAATGATCCATTATTTACGCGTGCTGCGGCATAATCACTCTTATTAAGCCTAACAGCTTTCATTACAATATCGAGAACAAATTGCACTATTTTCAGTAACCGCCAGAGGCTAGGCCGGTACTTCCGGCTCGTATTAAAACTGTTATCGCACCATCTTAACTACTCCGTACTCCAAACTATACCCCTCCACGAAAATGATATACTTACTTTTAATCTACACATAAAAAACAACCTTATCGTTAAAGAGTTCACGTTCCGTTTTCAACGCGCCGGCCCTCGCACAGAAATGCCCTATTATTTCTCGACATTAATTTGATAAGAAAAATGTGGCTTATGCTCGTATTTTGGCCTTTAACGTGTGAAGGATAAGAAATATTTCGGCTGGTTACAACTTACAAGTATATATTTCAAAACGGCAGTTTTATACAGATATAAATTTAAATAATAAAAGTTTAGTCTGCTCCCGCCTAAACACGTCCGCTACCGTCATCTGAAAACTCTATACAATTATCATACAAAATTTGTGTCAGGGGCATTGAAGTGAAAGAATACACGTGTTTCAACGGGTCCGAAGTTATTACTCCACATTAGCATACTATTACTCCCGCCGAAATAAAGTATTAAGTAAGTTAATAAGTGCACTTTGCGCTTTCATGAGTTCCAGTAAACTTTAAACTGGCCTTTACGAGAATATCAAAGTAACTCTCATTGTGCGACCTGTTAAGGGAAATTATTAATAAATTCAGACAATATTGAAGTTATATGGTATTTTCTTCTGTATACTTTGAATAATTCAAAAGTTTAGACAGGGAATTATTTTGAAAATTAAGTTTTCCTCATGGCCTCCCGTTTTCTAGATACCAGAGGGGCTAGACAAGATGCATTACGCTAACCAGCGTTTCTATTCGTTACGCTTTTAAACCAATCGCATCACTTGTAGATGACGTGTTACGAAAAGTCACGTGATCTACCTGTGACGTGATTGGTTTAAAAACGAAACGAATAGAAACGATAGTTAGCGTAGTGCACCTTGTCTAACCCCTCTACCCATGAGTTGCAATTACCGTACTCACTAGCGAGTCGAATGCTCTGTCCCTCACAGTATTGTTATATAGTGCAAGGGAAAGTACCTTTACCATGAGTTACGATAAAAAACGAAAACGTGATGCATAAAAGAAAAGTTTGTTCTAGAGTTTTTGAGATTTAAAAACAACTAACAAGCTCGCAACTTCGTCAGCATAAATGACAATTATCGTTATTTCCTCAGAAAATTTTAAATTTTCCAAGATGAATAGTAGGTGACCTATGTGTTAATGTAAGGTATAAGCTATCTCCATTCCAAATTTCATCCAAATCCGTCAAGTCGTTGCAGCGCGAAGGGGTAACAAACTAACACACACACAAACTTTCACATTTATATAATTAAGTGGGATATGCCAGCATCATTAAAAAAGTATTAATACAAGGACTGTACCTTCCCATAGAATATATATCTCAAATTAAAATCTAATCTTGACTCGTCAATCAAAATCGAAATTCAGTACGGTATTTGGAAAGGGGACAGAAATGCCGAAACTTGATCATTTGGACTTCGTTTTGTGCTGAGTTAATTTTCAAATCCATTTTATAAAAGGTTTTTTTCTATTGTTTGTGCTGTTATTCACAATAAGTAAGATAATAATAAAATAGCGATACAACTAAAAGTATTCCAAACTCGAAAAATAAACATTGTAACTTTGTCTGTCCCTTTGTTACACTTTCACGGCTAAGCTGCAGAACGGATTAGTATGAATTTTGGTATAGTTAGATATAGCTTGAACCCCCAAGAAAGGACAAAGAGTACTTTTTTCACGTGAGTAGTGATAATTGACTTCTACGTGGAGTCGCGGGCAAGAATAGAGATAATTTAGAAACACTACGTTATTTAGACGGTTTGTAAATTTAATTTGAATTAAGAGTGAAGTGTCCGTTACTGGTGCCTGTCAGTTAAAAGTGTCCATCATTGGTGCCGTCACCCTACCGTAATTTGCTAGCTTCGAAGGTAAGGTCATTAGTGCCATTACAGTTGTTTTATAGCTCGAATGCGGGCAGGCCGTATTTGTGTGTGTAGTGTAGATGCACGTGCACGTTTTCTCCCAATAGCGGCCTTTACACGTTAAGTTCGGACCGCGGGAAACGTCACGCGCCGTTCCAATTTTTTTTTACTATTTTTCTATTACAGTTGCATTTACACGCACGGTTGGGCACGAAGGTTTTGAACGGCGCGTGGCGTTTCCCGCGGTCCGAACTTTACGTGTGCAGGGTAGTGATTCTTTTAAAAACCAAAGGTGAGCGAACGCAGGAGTGATGTCCAAGCGGCGAGTATAAGTAGTCCCGTCAAAGCGAACAAAACACATTTCAGCGCGTGTATTCAATTTGGCAGCATGGCCTCTCGAACGTATAAGGCTGCCTAATTGAGAATGCACGCGCTAATATGTTTTGTTCGCTCTGACGGGAGTACTTAAACTCGCCGCTTGGACTTCACTCCTGCATTCACTCACCTTTGCTTTTGAGAGAATCAATACCCTGACCGCTAATGAGTAGCCGTCGCCGCTAAGCGTCGCCGTAGTGTGCGTGTCTTTACACATTACAACTACAAGTGTGGCCTACTCGCTTTCGTGAGATAAAACAACTGTACCAATATGCTAACTGCGTCGTCGAAATAAAATAAGATTATTTTCTTTTCATTCAACAAGGTCTTTAAAAACCGTTACTTCTTTCGTTTGACTCTTTTCAAGGATTCAATTACGTCAAGCAGAATCTATACCTATAACGTTGATTCATCCTTAATGAGAAAAACCAAAATGACTGTGTTAACTGAAACAATTGGAAATGTTCAGTAAGTAACTTAATATTAATGTCAAAGGGTGGAAAAACAATGTTAACGAGATGCTTTGTTTAAGGAATGTTACGATTCTAGCTGATGTTTTTAATTGCGCCTTCTGTTTCAATGAGGAACTAACGCAATTTTAATTAGACTACCATTTTTCTTTTAACCAGAAATCGCAAAAAATACTCAAATAAATTATGTACTTATTTATATTCATGACTGTTTTTTTAAACCTCCTGTAGACAACACGGCTTGATAGATTCTAAAATACATGGTGTACTTGCTTATACTTTTTTTTAACATTAATGATTATTTGTTACGCCCGCTGAAATGAATACACCTATCGAACTGATGTGCAATTAAAACGGATTCTAGAGCGTGAAAAAGTACTTATAATTATTGTACTCGACGATAAGAGTGATAGGGAATGCAAATAATTGGTTAAACGGTTTTATCCGGTTATTTTCATATGAAGACGGTTAATAACCAGTTAAATTACTTACATTCCATAAAGAGTGATATGGCAATCTCCATGTATGAATTACATTGAAATGTTATAAGGGGACTGATTCAAATATAAACCTAAAGTACTCTGACGCACAGAGAAAGCAGAGCACAAATTACTAAAGTCGTTATATTTCTGCTGTGGTTTTGAAAGGTTTTATTTTATTTTTAACCGACTTCAAAAAAAAGGAGGAGGTTCTCAATTCGTCGGAATATTTTTTTTTTTTTTTTTTTTATGTATGTTCCCCGATTACTCGAAGACTACTGGACCGATTTGAAATTTTTTTTCGGTGTTCGAATGGGTATACTTTCTAGTTGGTCCCATTGTCAGCAAATCTGAATCTGATGAAGGGATCAGTGAGGAATTGAGGGAACTCCTCAAATATTGTATGCAAACATATAGCAATTTTAGTATTTTTAGTAACAAGCGTAGCATTTGCATTCAGAAAGTGTCACTTGGTGAAGCGGAACTGATGATGAAGACCACAGATGGCCACCGGAACTCCTCAACGGTACCGATTTCAAGGGTGGCGATAAGATATCTCGATTAAGATAGTTGAGCGACTACAACGAAGCACATTTAATTGTTTTAAAATGACTATGATTTTCCCGCGGCGTTGCTTGCGGCGAGCTTGAAATGTCTTAAAGTTTCATATATCAACTAAGAAGTGGGACTACATAAGCTTATTATGATCACTAAAAAGTGTAAAATAAAATAAATGTTTTAAAAAACTAAAAACCGCCTTCAAAAATGCAAAAAATAACTTCTACTACTAGGTACTTAGTAGTAGGTACCTATCCTATTAGGTTAGTCTAACTGAAGTCGGCGACCACAATATTTTCAACAAAAAGCCGACTTCAGTTAGACTAACCTAATAGGATAGGTACCTACTACTAAGTACCTAGTAGTAGAAGTTAATTTTTGCATTTTTGAAGGCGGTTTTTAGTTTTTTAAAACATTTATTATGCAGCTGCTTTATTGTTTTACAAAACTCCTTAGCTTTACTTTTTCTTTAATGTATTTTTTTTTCTAAATAACCGTAAAGTAACATAAAAAAAAACTATTCTAATTTTTAAAGTGCATTTGGCAGTATTAAGAGTAGCTATTCAATTATGAGGACAAGTCCTGCGAGGAGTTAGTATGTTAGACAAAATGAAAAAAAAAACCTTTTCATTAATAAAAAAAACATCTTTAGTCCCTTTAAATGAATACAAACTTTCTTTAAATCAATCTTGTTTACTTCCACAAACTTGGAACAATCTTAAGCTTAAAACTTGAACACGATGTATCAAAAATCACTTAGCGTAATAAGCGGTCGTTGGTCGGATATTGGGACGAAGTTGTTTGTCACGCGCGGGATGCGCTCGTGTATACAGCGGGTTCTAATAGCCCGCTAATGATATACAGTGTGCTCTGACAGCAGAGTTTTAACAAAACAAAGGAAACTGCTCAAGTTTATTTAATATAGCTTTTTTTGTAGTTTGTTGGGTATTAAGTGACTAAAAAAAACAAGTATTTTAATCTAATTAATGAGTTTTATTACTTTTTGCATTTCTCAAAATTTATAAAATGGCGTTAACGTTATTACTTTTTATTATTATAAGTAACCAAAATTGTATCGCAGCCTATTATTATTGATATCCTTACAGTTTATTTTATTCGTTAAAATCTTAATTGGTTATTATAAGCATATTTTTTTGCAGAGATGTGACTTAATCTGAACAAATTCATATTAAAAAACAAACCCAATAAAAACTAAATCCATAAAAAATATGAGAAAAAATACTTCTTATTTTTAAGTTGTATCCTTGACTAAAGCAAAAGGAAAGTATTATAGTTATTTGTTTTGTTAAACACCGAAGACAGAGATTTATTAGCTTTGCAATATATATTCAACAACCATTAAATCTTGCCTAACAGCCATCCACCTTTATTCTATTTTAACTCAATCCATATTACCACGCTTAGCCATAACAAAAGTTAACAAAGAAAACAAAAGTCACGTATTAACAAAGCAGAGGCGGTTTTTAAAAACATTACAGCAAAGCCGGTGTTTCGTCAAAACTTTATTAAGTATAAAAAGTATAAAAAGCAATGCTCGGCCAAAGTAGGGAGCTATTATTAAAATTCCCTCCAACGTTGAGCCATAACAATATTTTCGGGCCAGTAAGCTGGAAGGAAAAACTGCGCTGAAATGGATTTGGCATATTTTATTATAATATCAAGACCTACTAACGGCCTTGGGAATTTGAGGGGGCTGCCCTAATTACTAGTTGAACACCGGGATTCTCAAAGAGAAATATTGCTCACTTTTATACTCAAATCAGGTCAAAGCAGCTTTCCCGCTTTGTTATTTAATTTTGAAGGTTTACAAATGATTCTTTAGTAACAAATATTTTATATCTATATTTTGGGTGTTTTATTAAGTCGTTTCTTTATTCTTAGAAGTTTTAAAGTAGGTAGTTGTTTAGTAATTTTAAATAGATATTAAGGGCCGATTCAGAGTCAGTTAATAACGATTAAGTCGTTATTAAGAGACGATTTTTCATACACAAAGTTTAAAAAAGAAACTAATTAATTTTCTCTCAATAAAATTGTCTCTGAGTACGGCAATAATTGGTAACCTATCGATGTTTCGAAAAACTTTTGTCCGCTATTTCGTTTGTCCAAAATTTTCATTTGTCCGAAAATCATTTTTCTCTGGATCCCATTCATTTTTCAAAATGTTTAAAGAGATACCTACAGAAACTGTAGGTTAGATTAGGATTGTTGGGGTTGTTGTTCTTGTTAGGGTTGTTCAACAAATCCTTAGACAGTAAATGACAACATGAGCAAATTCTACTACTTCTGAGGGTTCCAATCCAGATTATAAAGGTAATAAGCACTGTATATATCCGAATACTAAATGGCTTGCATACGCAAGGAGATTGCTAGTAGATTGTAAATCTGTGAATCCACTGCATCTGTGAAACGTACTACAGCTTAGGAAATCCATTTACGAACTAGTTCCATTGGGTTGTGACGCATCGATTTACCACAAATTCACACAAACCATAGCCAAAAATAATTAATTCTATGTCCTGATTCTAAAGTGTACTTAAAGAAATTTGTAAAATGAATTTAATTAAGTGTTACAAACATACTATTCCTTCAAGAGACAAGCATATTCTTTTCGCAAAGATGTCCCATGCCTCTGCAATTCCTTTAAATAAAAAAGTTAATGTTCATTACGTATGACTCTTTCAATTGTTTGTCTTAATTAATATTGATAAGTTTTCCTTAATCTTACTACTTTTTACGCTTGTTATTTAATAAAGTACAAACGAAATTATTTACAAAAAAAACCTTTTATCATAAAATAATGCAATTGAAATCATCTCGATAATAATGTGATATCCTGGTGGCGGTTCTGCGGTTAAAAAGCCAAACTAGAATCTGCTCCAATATTATGATTTAGTTAATTATGTGATAAACTTTAATAAATTACTCATTTTAGGTATAACAACAACTTTATGACAGCTAACATTTTCAGATATAACATAACGTAACGTAACGTAACGATATACGCGACTCACAATTAAGCTCTTTAGGCTTCACCCTTTATATACCTCGCTTCCGAGTACAGTCCGTGTATGAAATCACGAAATACGGCTGTCACAGACATCATCATCATCTCTTTCAATATATAGGTATATTGAAAGAGACTATTTTGAGAGACGTATCCATCTTGAAAAAATCAAACGGAATGAACGCTCTCAAGATTTATGACTCAAATCCTGACCCAATCACTCAGAATCAGAGTCAGAACATTATCAGTTTACCAGCTCTTGTCCCTTCTCAGATTAAATTTCTTACTGGAAGTCAAAACGTCGTGAAGCGTCAAGGGTCTAGAGTGGCGCTCAAATCTCCGAAAGTGGAGTCCTCACGTGAAATGTCATTACTACACGTCACACACAGGGGGCTCTGGTTCGAAACGACATTTAATATTTACGCTAAGGATGCGATTGGGTTATATTTAATGCTGTAGGATTGTTCAAATTAAATATTTTCACTTTAAGGAAGGGATGTTATGCGAAAAGATACATTATTCGAAAATATTTTATGCGTTTCAAAGGGATCCCGTAAAAAAAAGCAACTTATAATTAGGTTTTTTTTTGCCCAGTTTGCACTGTTGCATTCCAGTATTTTCTATTCTTAAGGTTTATATATAAATAAACAAGTCCATTCAGCATATAGCGCATTGGTAAATACAGCACCACCAGTATTTCAATTGTCTTTAATCGGTTCGATGCTCAATCAATAGCTGCCCATTTGCATGTGTGAGATGTGAGATTTCGAATCCGTATCGTGGATAGCTCGTTTCATGCAAATTTCTTGAAACTATGAGCCAATTGTCACAGCGATGCTTTCGCAATCAGGTTTCTCCCCTAGCCAGTGATTTTGTGAGTAGCGGATACTATTTTATAATACTGGGTTCCGCAGAACTTGGTGTAAATATTACAGCATAAAAAAGTATCAAGACGGTGTAAATTGTATTAGTATATTTTTTAATTAAATTCAGTAGTTATCAAGATTTTAATATAACTGGAAAATATAGCTCTCATGGCTAAAAAAGCCATAGTTTGTTATTCTAAAACTTGATATATATTATAATTATTATATTATATTTTAAATTATATTATTGAGCAACTGCGTTGGTATACATGTAAGACCTGAAATGTTCCGCTATAAAGTTTGTATTATACTAATGAAATAAAATAAATAAAATTGCACATTTAATGTAATAATGTACAAAACTAACATAAATAACAATTGTGCACTATTAATTATATTTCCAATTATAAAAGCTAATGTTGTTTATTATTTTAGCAATCCTCCACTCACTTGTACATAACATGCAACTCGTAACACTTCACACTAGTATTATAAAAGAGAAAAACTGTGTGTGTATGAGGAAGTATGTTTGAAACGCTTTCACGCTGAAACGGGTGACTGCATAAAAAAATAATACAAAAAATACAAACGAAATGGAAGTTGTAGCGAACTACTATTTCTAGAAAGATGCAGTCGTGGGCAGAAGCTAGAAAATTATAAAACTAGGTTCCAAAACAATAATTGCAAATTTGCTTTTGAAACAAAACCAAAACACGCTGTATTTTGAAGTCCAAAATTAATGTGAAAACGTTAAAAGCATTGTACAGTACTGACGTTAAAGTTAGTTACTGCCAAAGCTCGTTTGAACTGTACACTGAGTGTGAAAGCTTTCGCCTTAGTTTGTGATGTGAAAAACTGTTTGGAGGTCACTGGGAGAGCTGAGATGACCTACTAAGTAAGGTATGAAAGTTATTTTTGAAGAATTTGAGTGAAGAAATAGGAACTTCTTGCATTTTGGTCGTTTTTAACAGGAGTAGTTAGGTAGTTTGTAATTTTTTTTCTTAAGTAACAACTAGACTATTTTTGTTTCTTCGACACTAACACAAGAGTTTCTACTTTCTTTGTTTTAATTAGACCAACGTCGTATTTAATTGTGTCAATTTCCATTAACCCTAGCTAAAAATGTTCCAATTAAACTAGCCATAATTATGAAAAATACTGCATGAAAATGTTATCGGTTTATTCGTCGGCAAACGTTATTTTTGAGTGCGGAGTTTGGGTAACTGTCATAGTTTTAAAGTGGTTGTTAGCATTAAACGACAGATTAAAGTTTGTTTTTAGAATCGACGGCAATTTGAAGAAAAGTTTCTGAAGTGGTAATCGCGTGCCGAAAGGCTGAATATTGATTGGGTATTTTTCTCGATAAAAGTCACGCAAAACTACTTAATGCGAGTGGCACGTGGCGGATTGTGATGAAGACCGTTTGGTAAAGCCTGTATTTAGTGAGAATGTTGGTTTCGACGTCTGACGTGTGCCATTCAAGATTTAATAAAAATGGCAGATCATTCTTTTATTCTTATATGTCCCTAAAAAGGGACATATTTACGAGTAAATTACATTTAATTATAGCTTCTGCCCAAGACTGTTAACTTTAAAAAAAATCTTTGGAATGTAGCTTATGTGTTAATACGACTCCTTTTCATATTTCATTCGAATATGAACGTTGCATAATGACACAAAAGCAATATTAGTAGTATTAGTAGGATAGTAGGATTTTTAGGGTTCCGTAGCCAAATGGCAAAAAACGGAACCCTTATAGATTCGTCATGTCTGTCCGTCCGTCTGTCCGTCCGTATGTCACAGCCACTTTTTTCCGTAACTATAAGAGCTATACTATGGAAACTTTGTAATTAGATGTATTCGGTGAACCGCATTAAGATTTTCATACAAAAATAGAAAAAAAACATTAAATTTTTGGGGTTCCCCATACTTAGAACTGACACTCGAATTTTTTTTTTTCATCAAACCCATACGTTTGGGGTATCTATGGATAGGTCTTCAAAAATGATATTGAGGTTTCTGATATATTTTTTTTCTAAACTGAATAGTTTGCGCGAGAGACGCTTCCAAAGTGGAAAAAAGTGTGTCCCCCCCCCCGTAACTTCTAAAATAAGGGAATGATAAATGTAAAAATAATATATGATGTACATTACCATGCAAACTTCCACCGAAAATTGGTTTGAACGAGATCTAGTAAGTAGTTTTTTTTTAATACGTCATAAATCGTAAACCACAATTTACCTTTCACGGAACCCTTCATGGGCGAGTTCGACTCGCACTTGGCCGCTTTTTTTAGTTAAGGTAGCTAAATACGATAGGGAATACGAAAACTCCGACCTTTCCTCCCTTTACTTAGGTGCAGGTTAAACTGATTAACTTTGATGCAATTTAAACCAATAATTAAATGACACACACCTCTTCTCCACTTACTCTTGAAACGGTTGTTAGCTAAATTAAATCACCTTAATTTAAAGACAAAGCAATTTACATTGTGTTCTTTCAATTTAGAAGCGCACTTTTAAAAGCCTTAATTTATGTTTTCTACTGTGAAACCAAATTTTAGTTCTTCAAAACTAAATTTTCGCCTAAAATTACAACGTCTTTCAATTGGATGAGGCTTGACATTCAAAGAATGTCAAGATCTCATCGAGAGGGATTGCAAGACGGTCTTTAAAGAGTATTTTAGTGGTTAACATTAATATTCTGCTATTTACAGACTGCTTTATTTGAACAATCTAGGTTTTACAAAGGCCTAAGTGATTAAAAATGTAAATTTAATTCAGTACGGTTTTTAAAACGGTGAATAAATTATTGTAATAATGTTTTTTTAAATCAACCCAACTTCAACATTAACAAGCCTAAAATTTAAAGAATGAATTTTAAAGAATTAAAATTATAGATTTATCATAAAACTGCATTAATTGATGTTGGCGGCCCCTTTAGGTTCTTTGTAAATATTTAGCTTCATTACCTACCTACAAAACAACATAGAACTCTATCACGGTAATATAGGTAAATTGGTAGTGGAGTCATTTTATTTCATTTTATCATAGGTATAATTATTTTATTTTATTGGTCTCAAATTGTAAGACGGAATCGTGAACATGATTATACGCTCCAAAACAAATATGGCTGATGTAAGCCTCGCAGCAGCCAAGGTTAAATGGGATTAGGCTGGTCATGTCTACCGCATGCCAAGCTGAGCTTTAGTCCCGAATTTTCACCCAGTTGATTCCAAGCCACAAGAGAAGAAAAGGCAGACCAAGAAGATAACAGGACGACATGGACCAGTTCTGTAAAGTCTGGATTCGGGAGTCACTGGATAGGGAATCGTGGAGAGGCCTGATGAAGGAGAAATTGTTAGATAAGATAAGGTGAAGTGATAGTAAATATTAAATAATGTACCAAAACAAAAATCCACAAGTTAGGACCTGTTTACCTCCATATTTTTCCTTTGACTGTGTCAGTATTGTTACTTCTGGACTTTGATAATTGGTAACATATTATTATAACCAATTTATATAGGTATATATAAATTGGTTATATGGTATGGTACGTTACAGAAGATAAGGGTTATTCATTTTATTTTAGGACCTTCAATTTATTACCTTATGGTCTTTGAATGAGGAGTTAAGTGTCCGTTATTGGTACTTTTACCTATAAGTGTCCAACATTGGTGCCGTCACACTTATTATTTAGAAAATTATACCAAAATATTGTTTTGTTCAGTTAAAAAAAAACTGCATTTGTAACGTTCTTGCTTCGGCCAGAAAATAAGTCGCTAACATGAACGTGGCACTCTCATATAAAACTACTAATGCTTCTAGTAGACGTTAGTAGGTTCGCGTCAAAATGTCGTCTTTAGTTTAATCTGTGGCGGTAGCGACGTTAGACATTGTACCCATTAGCAACTACGAGAGCGTTAGTTCTGAAAATGTCGTTATTTTATTTTAACTTTAGATTATAGTAAAACCTTTTTGTAATGGGATGTTTAAACAAAATATGTGCTGCGCTGACCTTTAATGATTTCAGTAAGAGCGTAGGCTTTATGATAATGATAAACACTGTATTAAGTTTTTACCCGACTGCGGCGAAGCCCAAAAGGAGGGTTATGTATTTGACCTGTATCTGTATGTCCGTACCTATCAACCGATTTTGATAAATAATACGTCATTATAAAATACTTAAAAAAACATTTTTCCATCGGATTTTATGTGTTTAACTTTTTTAATATCTATCGACGACAGTATCAAAAAATGCTCAGGTTTTTATTTTTCATTTATAAAAGGATACTAATTAAATAATCGTTGCAATTTGCAGTGGTTTTAGGTACTAAATATTTAACTCTTATTGCTTCTATCCTGCTAGAGTCAGCCCACAATAACTTTGCACAAGATTTTAAACGGCAACCCATAAAATACCCTTATAATCTGTGTTCTTTCATGTCACTCAAACATGACATATTGGTATTACGTGAATATTTTGTCGAGGATTTTTTAACGATTCCTATTTTCAAAATGGATAAACCTATTAAAAGTGGAGTTCGAGAACTTATACTCAAGATGATAACTCATTTCCAAAATGTAAAAGAAGAAATGGAGTCCGTCCGTAAGCAAAAGGAGCAATGTTTACATAAAATTCTAAACTCTACGAGTAAATTCTTGATATTTTATTACTACGTTCTGTGTTATTTTATATTAACCCCATGAATTAATATTCTATTATGAAAAAATAACATATTAACGAAATGATTAGGCTAAGATGATGTTATTTTATTATAATACTAGCTTCTGCCCGCGACTTCGTCCGCCTAGATGTCGATTACAGTTATTCCCTCGGGATTTTTAAAATATTCTGGGATACAAAGTAACACACAAAAATTCTCGTTTATATTATTAGTAGGATTGTATTTTAACTTGTTCAATTTCTTTAAGGTGAAATTGTTTGAAGCTGTTCATACTACAACACGGACTTCAATCGCAAATTATGTACAGAGCATAAATAGAACTGGGGCTCTACTTTGAAATCAGTAATTCGAACTTCGGATCGCTCCGTCACTTTCTTGCGAATTAGTGACGCGTCGAGAGCAAAAGGGATAGCAATAGACGAAGTTTGAATTACGGATTTCATAGTAGAGCCTCTGGACAAATTGGACCTGCCGTATGTTATAAATGCGCAAAGTAATAATGACAGTGAGCAGTATGATGACAGTGAGGTTGAAACAGGAGAAGGGTTCGGAGAAGTTGAAGTTCAGGAAGAACAGTATGAAAAAGTGGAATTTTTAGACTCAGATATCTCATTTATTTATTGATTAAACATGTCAAAAAATCTTTTGCATTTTATTAGATAAAAACAAAGTATTTGATTCAGGAATCAGGGACCGCTTTGGACTATGTTGAAGTGACACTGTAAATAAAATCATATGAAGTCTCTAACGTTTTGATTACTTACGTCATGACTCAGTCCAAAGTGGCCTGCGAACCAAATTCTTTGACTGTACCTCATGCATGTAAGACCTCAACTTATAAAATTACCCGCTGACCTTGTCTGTGTAGAATTGGTTCATAGCGTTTCATTGGGAACTGCCAAATTATCCAGGATAAAAAGCAGCCTATGTCCTCTGGGACTCAAACTATCCCTATGCCAAAGTGCAGCAGTTTATGTAAGCGACAACCATACTTTCGCATTTATAAATAATATACTAGCTGTTGCCGCGACTCCGCCCGCGCAGGTAATCGTGAAATATTTTTTGAAATCGGTCCAGTAGTTTTTGAGTTTATCGTTACAAACATACAAAAATATAAATCTTTCCTCTTTATAATATTAGTGTAGAAGTAAGGATCCAGTATGCGTATACATAGTTCCATAGGAGTGTATATCATAGTTTCGACTACGTACTCTCGGAATATCATGCTATCGAATGTTCGTTGGCTCGACTGTTACCATACATAATAATTAGAGCTATACTTGTAAGTATCAAAACGTGTTGTGTGACTAAAAATCAGTATTGCCATAAACAAACTTATGATTTCTACTATTGTCACCTCATTGCAGAGTTATTGTGGGATGATTCTAGGTAAAAATATATTGCCTTTGACATTATATCGTATTGTGAATGTAACGATAGCTCTTATTTAGGTACTTGACAGTTATGGCGGCCGAGTTAAAAACAATACGAAACATGTCAAAGGCCACATGGTAAGCCTGTAAAATAAAGGCATTGATATTATTTAAAAAAATACCAATTCTTTTACGACAGATTAAATATGGATGATGAGTAAGGCAGTCGCTAGTGCTCACTACTTAGCATTGTCTGCGCATAGCTTAGTAGCTTAAGAGAATTTAAAATTCTTGAATAAAAAGTCTTTCCAAGATAAATGATATTTATCATAAATCTGAATTGCAGATTCCAACAATAAAAGATACACAATCAAGATATAGATTTCGAGATTTGACACAAAAAGGATCTGTTCAAAATCCGGACGTTGTACAAATTTCGTTATGCCGAATCGACTATTCTTTTCATTTATTTTCGCTCCAAATGAAAATTAAACATTACTTAAGATATTGAAAAGTCTGAAATTGCGAAAGTTTTTCGTTTTAATTTTTCCCTCTTGCTTCGAAATAATTGCTCCCTTTGTTATATTATCTTCAAAACTCGGCATTTATTTTTCAAAAAATATTTCCCTGCCTAACTATGGCGTGCGAGTTCCCTTAAAGGACCCTTAAGTATCTTTTAAAAGGGAAATACATTAATCATAAATACATTTGCTCTAAGTGAGTTGGGGAGGTTGTGTAAGGAAGGGGACAGCGATATCTCTTTCATGGAGACAAGTGAGTAACGAAGTAAGATTTGTAGTAATCTGAAATTGCTACGTTGTTATATGGTTTTATTATACTTTATAAGTATGTATGTCTGTATTTTAAAGGTTCTCATTTTGCAATATACTTTCGTACCAAGGGGTTATTATTATTTAGGGTCGGAATAGGTAGTGCTTATTAACCTAAACTTGACGCATGTTCATTCATGCGTGAGTGAGATGGGAATACGTTATTGAATGAAGATGCATCAAGTTTAGGTTAATAAGCACTACCTATTCCGACCTCTGGTTATTATGACATAGCTATACAGTTCAGTTTACGCTGAGAGAAAATGACAGAGCTATATAACTGCTATAGCTCTGTCCTTTACGCTCACCGTAAGATGAATTGTATAGCTATGTCATAATACTTAACCCCCCTGTTTTCGTTACTAGAATGGCCTTAATTCTGAATACATAGCGTAAACCTGATAGTAATGGATTTTTAACTTTTTTAACTGACGGGTTACCATGACTACTAATGCAGTTCAATTTAGTTTGAGAGAAAGGGACAGAGCTATTGCAGTTATACAACTCTGTTCTTTTCTTTCAACCTAAACTGAACTGCTTTAGTGTATTGTATATGTTGTGGACCTCATGATGAAGCCGGAAGGCTACAAGTGACGTCTACTGATTTGTAAGCAAGTCTAATAGAACCGTCTATTATTCTTTTGATAATATAATATTATTATAATAACAATAAGTATTTTTACAGTAGAACGAAATTGCCTAAAGTAAATAACAGCATCATGATCGCGAATACTGCACAATGTTTTAAAAAATATTAACCAAAAACTACTCAAGTTTAATACAAGCATACAATATCCAATAACGTCTACAAATAAGCAAAAAACTGGCAGCGTTATTCCACATATTTTTATATTTATAAAATTCTAGATACCAGGACTTAATAAGGTTGCTAGAGCGCAATGCGCCGCCTTCAATAGCTACTTTGCAAGCACGAACATTGTTTGCACCTTTCTTCGCAGATTTTTATTTAGGACCAAGGTGTAATATTGGATTCGGAGATTTAGCGCCAGGGGGCGCCACGCTTCCCTCATCAATTTCCTTTACTCTTTTATTATTCCCATGTTGAGCTGCAATATTTGAAGCCATCGTCGCCGCCGACTTCTTATATTAATAAAAGTTACCGTCATGTTGGCCGGATCAGCAATTTAGGAGTTGTTCGAAAATTTGTGAAATGCGTCGGAGTTTGTAATCAATATCGTAAAACGATTATTTTAACCGACTGGTTTATTATTGCTATGCTTTGTCTTGAACTTTGGTTTGAAGAAGATTTAGGCTCACATGTGCTATGAGTATTGTAAGAATTTGTTAAGTTTTGTTTGTTTGCTCGTTGTAAGTAGGACCTTGAGACAAAGTTCAAGTCAGATTTTAGGCATTAATTTTTACAATAAATGGCAGATCACCCAAATGTATAAACGCACACACACACACACACACAGACATGATGCTTAATGTGTGGCAATACTTTTAATACATAATGATAGGACTTTTAGCAATGTAGGCGGCTATCACAACTTGTTTGCGATTTGCTCGTAATCCCTCTCTACAGTGGTTTTATCTCACGAAAGCATCTCACGAAAGCGGCTTTGCCATACTTGCGTATGTAGATGCACATGCATGTTTTCTCTGAGTGCATAGTTGTGGTCGCTAAACGTCGCCGTAATGTGGATGTCTATACGTGCTACCTATACAACTACATGTATGGAAAGCCCGCTTTCGTGATATAAAACAACTGTATACTCAAGGGTAAAAATAAATATCCGCACAAAGCTGCAAAAATTACGTACACATTTCCAAAGTATTATGGTCTGCGTACATATTTTTGAGACTTTATGGTGGCTTTGACTAGACCTAGTCTTTAATAAAAGATACAAACAACTCACGTGCTTGCGTCGGGCTAATTGATCTCTCTCTATTTGATTACGCTACCACACTCGACATAGTTAAAATAGTAAGTAATAAGCTCTTTAAGGCAATGTTAGTGCTTATGTTGCATTTAATATATGTTATTAAACCAAAAAATAAAACAAAAGTGAGCACACGTAGTTAAATATCCGCAGATGCATCCAGAGATTTAAACAATACAAACATTCCACCTAAACCAGTTTTTAAAGTGGTCTCCGAGCATTTTAACGATATGCACGCCCCGCTTCGAAAAAATGCTCTATCAACAGTTTTAGATTTATTTCGGTTATAAATTCGCTTTGAAAATGGAAGGCAAAAGAGAAACGCAGAAGGAAACACGCCGTAGCGCCGTTTGGAGCATTATTTTTATTATGTCTACTTCCTTTGTACGCTAATAAACCATTTTTGCGTCCAACAATATGAGGTTTTATGGCAACATTTTAAAAGATTTTTGGGTTTTGTGTAGTTGCTTTTTGAGGAGGTTTCGTGTCAACTGCTGCTCCTTAATAAATTAATTAAAAGGTGCTGGAAAATGTGATAAAATGTTGCACTAGACTCAACAATTATACTAAAAAGACATTATGGCAGGAAGTAGTCAATTTTCCCAAACTATTTAAATGTTCTGAAGCAGTTGCACTGGTAGTAACAAAAGCTATTAACTAAAACTTGTAGTAGGTATAAATGTTTTGCCATGTTAGTCAGTCTTTAGTTACACAATAGGTATTAAGTACCTACAAATATTTCGATTCTGGACCGATATCCGACTTTGTTTAAATAATTATAAGAAGACAAAATCTATCACGTTCTAAATAGTGAAATGGACAGTACAGTAGTTACATATCTCCGTCCCGTTCACACTCTGAAATTTGGCGCAAGTCTTGACACCTCATTTAAATACTCATAATTCCATGGCCTTCTTTTTTAATTTAAAATTGTATCGCACACCTTATGTATTTCATAACTTTGCAATTTAATTTGAGTAGTCTTTAATAATGCCATTGCATACTATTTATTAAACAAAAATAATCCATGTGTAGCAGAAAGCAAATATTACTTCTAAAATTATACCATTTCTGTTTCCAAGAATCTGACTTAAATTACTTTCAAATTTAGATAAATGAATAAGAAGATATGCTTGGAAAATGTTAATGAATTATTAATAATCCCTTGAAGTTTTGTAAGACGTGTTTGACAGTGACAGACAAAGGTTGGCAGAGACGGGTTGGAATTCCGCTTTGTTGTTTGACAAGGAGACGTATAGCACCTTGGATGTACCGTAAAACACCCGTCTCACCTTTCTATTGATATCTCCAATCGCAGTTGATTTATTGATGGGTATGACGCCGTCCATTTTAGTTTCTTTTGTCGCTTTGTGATGTTTTCAGGCATAAGGCATTGATAAACTCGATATTTTCTGTTCATTTCTACGCAGGCAGGCTGATAGACATTGTCATTGATAATCAATCCTATTTTATACCCACATAGTTATCAATAACTTACGGTGCATTTTTGATGATGTTGTTAGCTTAGTTCATAGAGTGAGTTGCCTACAAAGCTAGTGGTCCTGATTTCGAAAAGGGTAAATATTTGTTTGATGACTGCGAGTACTTACATCTGAGTCTATGATGTTGTCTATGCATTAGCAGTTGTACAAAGTATGTACCTATATCTCATTGTAAATTAAAATTAGCTTTGCTTGCAATTTCGTCTGCGTAACACTTAATAAAATTACTTCTTTGGGACTACACTATCTTGTTCTCAAAATCATTCTTTATTGGCTCTTTATCTCTAGGTTGGCGGCAGTCAGCTCCGCATCCAACTGCTTATTCCAATAGAATAACTCTTAAACCCTGGAGACGCCTATCTAGTTCTTTCTGATCTCAAGCCAAGACATCTTGAGTCTGTCAACGCCTCTTCTCCTCAAAATTTTGCTTATGACAATTTTTCGAAGCAGTTGGTTCACCTTTCTGAGAAAGTCACTTCGATAGGCCACTTGTCTCTTCCGAATGGTTTGCAGTTCATACATTGGGTTTCTTTACTTTGCAAAGCACCTCTACGTTTCCATTAAAACTTTTACCTTTACAATATAAGCATGTACTAGAACGGTAAGTTATGCTTTTCTTCATGCACATTGACGTAGAATTGCAGAGTAATAAGGATTTTGCTAGGTTTAGGCACTCAATGGAATCTCAACTATGTGTGGTAAAAGTCTCCGACAAAAATCAGCAAAGAATCAAGAGTAAGTAGTGGTATTACTGAGTATAAACATTGGACCGTACTCATTCCGGATATTTTTTCCAATTCCCAAGTTATAAGACAAATTCTACGAAGATAAGATCACCGTCGACGTTTAACTCCCAACTTCATACTATTATGTTCAATTGCTTTGACATATTTAACGTATTCATAATACAACGCAATTAAAACAGAATTAATATTTTAATAAAGAAATATCTGGCGGAAACATTTACCTAGTGCCAAACTAAACTTTGAACTTGTTTTACAGATTTCATTCAACTTAAAAGCTGGGCTCTCGTCGTCGGAGTAATTGCCACTTTTCTCTGTTCTCTGCCAGCTTTTTCACTTCCTGATACTAGACCATAATTAACAGTGAAATATTATACATATATGGATAAATCACATCAAATATTTTATAAATTATAATTCATGCCAGTAGGTGAAGATTCATTAAAACTCAATTTAACTTCAATTCCAACGATTCGAGTTTTGGCAACAGCTTTATTAGTTACCGATTAAACTGACGTATATTTTTAACGACACATGCAACTCCAAAGAATTTTATGACGCTACGTTACGAGCCATAACGCTAAACGCAATGAAAGCGATCCTTCGCCGGGTTTTTTACTGAATGCCAAAAAAGGAGGGTAATATATTTAACCTGTATGTACCTATGTATGTATGGACGTGCTTGTTAGAGGAGTAAGATGAAGTTAAGAATTCGTAAAGGCCGAACGCATGCTCTGATGTCGACAAACGAGGTGTTGTTAGATTCGTCTAAAGCCGCGTATCCACCAAGCGCACGCGCTCGCGCGGCAGCCTCGCGAGCCTAATGCTCGGTCCGTGTAGACGTGCCTCAGGACTGTTCGGGCGCACGTTGCCGAGGTAACGAATCCTGAGGCACGTCCACACGGATCGAGCATTTGGCTCGCGAGGCTGCCGCGCGAGCGCGTGCGCTTGGTGGATACGCGGCTTAAGCATCGCAACTTTTAGAGCCTGTCCACATCACTACGGCGGGTGGCGTCGTACGCCGTGGAGAGGTACAGTCAGGGACATTCGCGGTCGTCCACTTAAGAAAATTTTGGCTTGTTCGTTGCAGCTAGCTAATCCTACAGCGCTCAGGTCGTTACGCGTCGAACGCGCAAACGAATATCACCCTAGAGGTGGTCGACCGGGAATGCCCCTGACTGTACGTTGTGTAAAGTACAGATGCTACTCGATGATACTCGGTACTTATATAAGAAATAAATGCCGGAATGCTAATTATTAACATGCTTTTAACTTATGGCAAAGTTGCATGGCTAGTTATATCTAAATACTGACTGAATGGATGTTGTAGTGCAAAACTAACAATGATCTTCTAATATTGTTTTATTATGATAGAGGTACTATGAACTCCTGCAATTAATAATGATGGGCAAAGTTGCTGGAAGAAGAGCTGTCGGGCGCAGAAAGAAATCGTGCCTGCGAAACATTCGGGAATGGACTGGAGTCACAAGTGCAGCGGAGCTTTTCAACCTCGCTAAAGACCGAGAGAAATATGCGGAGCTGACTGCCAACCTTCACTAGTTGGAGAGGCACTATAAGAAGAAGAAGAAGATGATAGAGGTTAAAGTAAAATGGTAGGATGAGCAAAAATTTAAAAATAAACTGAAATTCAATTCAATTTGTTGTGTCGATGTTTTTACTTATACACAACTAAGAAACATCGTACTTTTACATGTTGTTAGCGGCTGTAAAAAATACAATACCTAGTGAAAATTTCGCTAGGTACGTAAAGTAATGGCTTTTGCATCATTTCAATATCAAACTATATTACAAAGCCGTGATTATGACGATTTACATAAAATATACAGGCGGTTTTTAAAAGATTTCTTTTTGAAATTATCAAAAAATCATCCATAGAAGATTTTAAATATAACCAATCACCGTTAAATTTTACGGTACGGCCGCCGAACGCTGATGTTGTGGATAATAATTTTAGACTGCGGCAACAATCTCGATAGCCGTTAAGAAAATAGCCCCTGAATATTCAGAAGCCAAACACAGCAGGATCGCATGGCTCGTTTTCATTAGCATGATTGGGTTGACCCCGTTAAAATCCTAATGTACACGAACTGCGTACATTAGGAGCTTTAAATGAATTCACCCGTTTAGAAACACGTGTGTTTATTTTTCAAATCGGTACCAATATGCCTATGAGGAATTAGATACTGAACATCTTATGTGTATTTTTTTAAGTAATATTGAGTGGGGCGGAGTTTGCAATGGATATAAAGTTATGGAAATCTAGAGAGGAGATCTACGCAGGCACATTTATAGTGTTTTTTATTACAAGGAAAAGGTAAGCTAGTACATGAGCCACCTGATAGTAAGTAGGATCTGAGAACCATAGACACTTGAATTTTCAAGACTACAATCTCAAGTCTGCAATCCTAAGACTGCAATTCCGCTGCCAATCAATTATTTTTACTATAAACTATGACATACTGTAGTATTTGCGAGATAGGGAGTGAACTTTGTAAGTTTATTTACATGTGAAGAGTAATCTTCGGAACCATTGCACCTATATGAAAAAATATTTCACCATTGGAAATAGTGGACCTTTTAGAGTTTATATTAAGTATTGATATTTTTAACCAAGTGCCAAGTCAGGACGAGCCGTTAGTAAATAATACTCACTTTGTTGATGATATTTGCATACTTTTAATTATTAGGTCCTTACCTACCTATGAAATTGGCGTTTTATACGGAAAATTTTATGAAAACGGTGGTTTTCATACATTTAATTTTGCGGATTATTTAGTAACGTCAAATGCAAACCAAACAAAATTCTGTCAGGAATATTGGACACTTCTAAGCTATATTATAAATATCTTAATTACTTAAAAATAGTTAGCTTCATAAAACTCTGCGTAATTGAAACACTTGAACTCACAGCACATGAAAAGAGTTGAGTTCACACTTTAATTTTAAACACTAAGTAAGAAATTGAACCATATTATTTGTATCTAAAACCTTTGTAACATACTGTATTAAAGAAATTTAAAAATAATTTGGAAGTTAAAGTTGAAATGAATAAATTCCGTACGAAATAAAACACGTAAAAATAACGCCAATTTCATAGGTAAGAACCCAATATTATCTCACTGGTACATGTGTATTTACTTGTGACCCCTTTAGTTCCTTAACCTTGACTTATACAACCATACTCTATATCGTAGTTCCCGTTCTATATCCCGTTCCACTGGCTTAGTTAAATTAGGTTTAAGCTCATTAGGTCCTGCCCCAATATCAGCGTTGCTAAGCAATTCGTGACGATATATTGCTGAGCCAGAAGCAATTTTGCTATTGTTTGCTGTGTTATTTTTTTTGTATTCATATATATTGTAGCTGCATTTTTTCCTTTCTTTTTTATTTTGTGATGTGCAGCTTCGAAAACGTTAACACCAGAGTTTAAAATTCATGTCTATGGCTCTTCAAATTCAAACAAAAAAGAACAACATTTTTCAACAAATGTTACATTAAAGACCTCTTTAAACAAACATGAAAATGTAAAGAAAACTTAGTGTGGTCTTCAAGGGCCTATCATTTAACTTAGGAGCTATGCTCTTGTCGGTGAAGAAACAGCCACTTGTCTCTATTCACTACCAGCTTTGGCTAAAATAAGTAAGCCTAGGTCTTCTTCGTCCTCTTTTTCTTTAACTATGCTCTTACAAATGCTGAAAAAGAACTATCATCTCTCTTTTAACTTTTACCATCTACCATCTTCAAATTCTTTTCATTGGCTTTTTTTTACGGATCATACCTGCTTTTAGAAATAAAATTGCGGTATGGCGCAGCACCAGCAGCGCGCAAAGGGTCGATTATTTATCAACTGGATTTAGGACGGTGTGTTTCATACAAATTTGAACATTACTTAACCACCTCCGCGCCGCTGCGCTGCTTCACGTCGCTACTAAATTGCTACTGCTCGTAAACCAATCGAATATAACTAGATTTATAAATAATTTCCTATGGCTTCAACATGATTAAAGAGATAAAACATGTTAATAAGGTAAAAAAATGGTTTAAAGGTTTTTTTTTCTATTCGCGTACTATAATCAGCTAATATTGATATCGTTAACAGTATCGGAATACCACCTATAGCTTAACCGAAGCGGAAAAACCATTAAATAATGAGCGTTGCCATGGTAATAACAGTTCTATAATAATTAATTATTGTTATATCTTTCTTCAAGTTTTATTACGGCATGGAACAGGCATACGAGCACATAGACCACCTAATGTTATGATTTAGAATCTGAGATCCAAAGACATTTGCAATTAAGGCTACATTCTCAAGACTGCAAATCCTAAGTGCCGTATCAATAAACTGATCAAAGCTGAGATTCCCGTCTCAAGACACGTTAGACAAGTTAGAAAACTGTAATTTCCGACGTTTCTTTAGATGGGTATCTCAGCCAAATACTGTTTTAGGACGAAAATGCCTTACCAACCTTGAGGACAAAGATTCAATGCTTCAATTCTAGTAACTTCAATTAATTTACATATAAAATACCCAATAGAAAGTTATATTAGATTTCCTTAAAACGTTCTTTTTTATAGAAAAAATAAATCTTAATTAAATTAAATCCGAAGTAATTTGTAAAATAACATCACAAGATCAATCAACTTCAGTGCGCACTAATTTGTTTGTCCTTCTATTTTGCAGAGTCATTTCTGTCTTATCCAGATCTCAACTTAATTACGGGCTAATCAAATTTTCTGTTTTGTTTCTTGCCGCTCCCGCTTTGACCTGTTTCTGAAGAAACAGGGATGCATTTAGACAAATTAAAAACTTTGTTATTTTCGTTACGGGCTGTAATATTCTGTTCCGTCTTTGAACTCATTTTTAGATGAAAATTAACACAGAAATACAAGTTGATCTAAAGGTTGCGTATAAGAGGGCCTGTAAGTCTGCTTCGATTTTACCCCCATTGCAATGGTATCGTTTGCGCCTCGGTTGCCTTTGCGGTCAAGTTTATAGAGCTTTCATAACGTTACGTACGAGTATAAGGACTAGCAGAAGGATGTAAAAAAATATCAAATTTCCCTGTCTGTAACTTCTTTTAAGCACTAGGTCCGGTCCTGGGTTCTTTTAAGCATTAATACTAACGCCCGCACTTTGAGTCATTTAATGGTGATTGACACGTTCTTTTGTGTTGATTATATTAATATTTCTAAATATGGCAGAAAGTAGTACTATGCCTAGAGCATTTTTGTACCTCGCATAACATTCAATATTTTTGGTTTTTTATATTTATTTTCCAATTAATAAAATTAAACCACCGTGATTATTACGCAATTTAATTGATCACAAATCGTTTTTAATACGAGTTCAGGATGAAATTCCGTTACCAATTAACTTCTTAAACCTATGCTGAATTTACAATGGTCGTAACTCATCGGTTCCCTTTCCAGAGTTCGGGGATGGTCGCGGTATGTTGGGTGAATTATTGGAACACACCACGACACCGCGTCTACCTACCCTTTTTATTGCTATCTAAATCGTTTTGATAAGAATTCAGTTATTTTTATTTTAAAAAAGGTGATTTTTTTTAAAGCGTCGGTAATTGACCCTTTTTTTATTCAGTTATCATCATTATAATTACCTATTATTTTTATACAGGGTGAGCTATCTAAATAAGTTACAAAGAATTTGGAAACAATAAGATTTAGGGTAATTTATGTTCTAAAGAATCAAGGCATCGGTTTAGGAAAAGTAAAATTCGGCATTTAATGAAAAAAAATGTAGGTACTAACAGGGAATTGAGTCATGTAGTTTTTCCCGAAACAAGGACGTATTGATGTTTGATAGTGTAAGTGATAAACGTTATTTATAATCATGTCAAATTTTAAATAATCATGTCATCCATAAAATGTCTGCTACATAAATAATAGTACATTACTTAACAAGGGCTGTAAAAGAAAGAAAGCCCGAAATCGCAGGTATTTGAGACCCGAGCCGTAGGCGAGGGTTGTAAATATGCGATAGAGGGCTTTCTTTTTTACTGCCCGTGATGAGTACACAATTTTACGTCTTCACCTGGCCACAATGCGTGTTTTACCGTGCGCGCAGCGTGCGATAAAACTCACATTATGGCCAGGTGTTACGTAAAGATATTAAAACAAAACTATTGGGTCAAATACAAAATTAATGAAATTGGTCTCTTAAAATAACCTATTCTTTTGAATTACAATGTAAGAGCCGTGAATTTTTTTGGTCTATCCCAATTGCTTTAGTCCGTCGTTCAACTTTTCTTTTCAATTATCTTAAAGTCGTGGTACGTGCGTTTGCTTTACCACAATTAATCGGATTCCTGCAGCAATTACCACATCGTTAGTTAACCTAAGGGGCTTGTCCACGTTGCGTTTTCCGGTACCTACGCAGACACCACTCGAGAATCCAGCTACATGGTGTAGCGTAGACATTGTAGATGTCATTCACGTTGCTTGGAAGCTCTAAAGGCAAATTCGAGTGGTACTTTGAAAAGATTGTCTATGAACATATTTTTCTTCGCATTAGAATATAAAATCTAGTTATTTGGTCGTGCTGTCGCAAATTTCTATAAATTTGGGTTACATTTAAAAAAGAGCTTGTTTTGCGTGTCCGATGAATACTCATTTCAATAAAATAAAAAACCGGCCAAGTGCGAGTCGGACTCCCGCACAAAGGGTTCCGTATCATTATCCATACAACATTAGCATAAAACGGCAAAATCAAGTTTAATGTATGGGAGCCCCCCTTAAATATTTATTTTATTTTAATTTAATTGTTTATTTTTAAAGTGAAAAAGCACGTTTGTTATATTAGTTTATTCTTTTTTTAGTACTTATTTGTTGTTATAAATACATCATCGGTGAAAATTTCAACTGTCTAGCTATCACGGTTCATGAGATACAGCCTGGTGACAGACAGACGGACATACAGACGATCAGTTAAACGGTTAACTGACCAACATGCGAGAAATACAAGCTTGTCTCGCAGAAATACAAGCTGGTCTCGCTGGTCATGTCTCTATCATAACAAAATAGTTTGAAAGGAATAATCCGGGCGATAAATAAATTGCAAACTTGTTGTACAAGCCATCATTAATTGTTATACGGTTATTTATAACAGAATAACTAGATCAGAACCTCTATTCTACTTTTGTGTTACCCCTATCGCAATCGAATTGTTGATGACTCGGCCGCTTTTACTGTCAATTTAATGAGAGCTTTCATCACGATATCAAAACGGCTAAAATTAACCGTACAAAACGTGCTTTATATTAAACTGGTAAAAAAGACCAGAGAATAATACTTAAAAATCCGTAACACACCACCAAAAACTAACGAAGGTTTTATAACGGTAATTTCAAACACTGCTAATAATCCATTTCACGTGTTCCAAGCGTATTAAATATAAAATAAGCTAGCCCGAGCTTCCATTTCATACATTACTCACGTAGATACTAAGTCATCCGCCATGGTTTATGGTTTAATAAGGTGTTGAGAATTACGTAGTAGTTTCGTGCCACAGGCGTTATTAAAAGTTGCCAGATATACAGGTATATACAGATATACAGTATATCTCATATACAGGGTGGAAAACACGAACTCCTCATGCACATCGACTACTCGTGCCTTAAATATTGGAAATAGCAATTTCTACGGACAGAAGGCTTTTTGTTGGAAACAATAATAAATAAATTGACTTGATTTGATTTGATTTGAATAAATACTGAATTTATGGATTTTGGAAAATTCGTTTCGCTTAACCGGTAATTAAATTAGTTGAATATTATGATAATAGAATAAGGTCGTGTTTTTTTTTTATTTTTTTAATGTGCTGTAAACATAAATAAAAACTTTCATTGACCCTTTTGACCTATATCATAAAACACGACTTTATTATTTTGTCCTACTCGAGCAGTTCGATTCCCGGTTAAGAAAGACGAATTTTCCAAAATCCATAAACACAGTAAGTAATTCATCATCATCATTATCAGCCGCAAAACGTCCCCTGCCCAAGGTTTTCCACAAGTAAGTAGAATAGAATAGAATAGAATAGAATTTTATTCATCGCATACAAACATTTGAAAAAAAAAAAACAGGTGACTAAAACAAAAAAACATTTAACATGGCATATTGGCGTATGGCGTTGGCATTAAGAATGTATTGTTTTCAAAAAAAAATCTCTTTTGTTAATCTCTTGTTAATCTTATATAATCTCTTTCAAAAATGTTAATCTCTTTTGCGTAGAATTTGCTACTTCCAATATTTAAGGTAGTTACCGCCGTGGCGTTCGTTTTTTTCACCCTGTATAGCGTGTTAAGCAAGCTTCGTACGCTTTGTTAGGGTAATAAGGTTTTGGTACCGCAGTCAAACGTGTTTTATTAATTTTGCTCGTGTGGCGTACGCTTGTACGGTCAACGGTATAAAAACCTACACACTTTAATCCTTTGTCACTCTAACGTCATGTTTGAACTGCTGCATTATCTGTCAAAGCCGTTAAAACGACAAGGTACAATAGTGTGCTGCTACTTATAAAGCCTTTATTTATTAAGTATGACGCGGTATAAACCGCCGTACTCAGAAACATTTCTGGAGTCCTAGTGAAAAAGTGCAGAAGTCAACTTAACTCGTAATAAAAAGGGTATATACATAAATGGAGTATACTAGACTTACACCCTTTTTCACTTGATTTTCAGAAGACTTACTAGGACCCCAGGGTTTAGAGATAATTAACTCCTTCTTTTTCAAACTTGCGTATGAAACATTGTCACCGTGGAACGACTTAAGAGGCCGTACTCGAAATTTCGCCGGTTTTGCTTATTTTTGTCATTTTACAGTTACAATACTGCTTTTCTATAAGTTTTAATGCTCAACAGTAAATGTCATTTTAGTTATGATCGAATAAATGAGCTGCGAAAAAATGAGCCAGATTTTTATTTTTGTCGAATATTATAATGCGAGATTTAGGTTGTTTTAAATCATTATTTATTGCCAATTCTTTTGAATTTTTTGGATATTTTTTTAGGTATTGGACTGATTTTGAACGAAAGTTTATTTCTGTTGTTTTAATTTTATGAATGAGAGTTCTGAGTCGCCGAAATCAAAAATAATTGGTGCCCGTTTTCTATTAAAATTTACCAACTTTATTATTTTTTTTACTCGAAAAATTTATATGAAAGTGGTAAAAAGTTATTCAAACATTTTTTAGACCGTTAAGACGTCACAACGATTCATGAATAATTATGTGACATTCTAAACCTCTTCCAGCAAAATTCACATAACAGTCGCTGGTGTCAGGTCATTAATCAAAATAAAATAATGAAAACAAAAAAGTAACTCATACATTCGTTAAAATTAGAAATTATCTTTCGTGTTGTGCATTAAAACTTGTAGAAATACAGTATTTCAATTGTAAAATCACTTAAATCATCGAAATCTGCAAAATTTCGTATACGGCCTCTTAATCGTCATTAACTGAATTTGAGTGTGGCCATAAGGTACAGTCTGTGAGCACTTAGAAGATGCTTCGGATTTGTATTTCTGTCTCACTCGCTTTTTATAAGAGCGTATGAGAGCAAGTGAGAGACCAGTATAAACCCGAATCACCTTTTAGTGTACTGATCAGGCTACAAAATGATCAGGGATCGGAAATTCGCACCCGCGTGTCATTCAGTCAGCAGTGAGTGAGATGGAAAAAATA
Organism: Acleris cristana; assembly: GCA_948252455.1. Taxonomy (NCBI): domain Eukaryota; kingdom Metazoa; phylum Arthropoda; class Insecta; order Lepidoptera; family Tortricidae; genus Acleris; species Acleris cristana. The sequence continues at coordinate 14,865,274 of OX411778.1, forward strand.
GATGGAATTTAATTAGCAACTTGTAACTATTACGTAAAAGTCTGATCGTGGGTTTTAATCGTGCTTTCGGAAATCATCGTTCGTGTCTGCGCGAACGAAGATTCACGACACGCCATATAAATTGTGTTCTACTGTAGGTAAGTATGTATTTACGTAAGTGACGCCAAGTCATAATATATTTTGACATCATGTAAGAATTAGTTTAATGGTCATGCCACGGTTTACTGCATACATGTCATCTCTTTACATTTCTTTGTCGCCGCTCGCCACTCGTCGCTGCCACTGCCACGCCCCGGCTTCGCCTGTGTAGCTATTCACGTATGCAAATAAACATTTCAAATAAAAAAAATCTAATAGCGCTAAAAACCGCATTAAAATTCATAACGCAGCGATGTTTAGTTAAAAAATAAAGAGCACAAGTGAACAAACAGAAACAGCGACATTTTTATTAATATTACAACTCGTAGAAAAGAGAATAACAACTTTTAAGTGTATTAAAAGTACACGGCTCTTGTCGAAGTTCGGTGTGCCGTAGAAGTTTAAAATCACGATCGATTCATCTTGACCTGATTTCTGCAATTTCCTTGGCTCACCTTTGTATGGCACGCTCGGCGTACGTTAGGTCACACACGACCTTTTCAATACAAATTAATAATGAGTCTTCAAGGCGTTTTGTGCTATTTCTATCTTAAGTTTGTTTCATACATTATTATTAAATGAGTGACGTTAATTATTTCCTAATAATTAAAAATATAATTAAATTGCTTCTTGACATTGTTTTACATATATGAGTAAAGGCTTCGCACGATATTGGCAAAATCACCGCTGTGACCATTTAAATCGTCAATTTGATTACTCAATATACAATGTCCATTAGTTTAGGAGTTATTACTTTTTATTAAACTAATGAGTCACTGACATGCGGGACCTACACTATTGAGACAAATTTGCCCAAAAACTCCTAAACTAATAGACTAAACTAATAGAATTATAATTGTAAAGAAGCTAAAATGAGTACAATTTTACACACTGATTTAATGGATCTTAAAATATGGCAATTTTTTTACAATTTATTTTGGGACAACCTGTACATTTGCACAACAATAGCACTAGTAATCTACTCTACGTACGTTACATGTTATCAGTACAGTCGTCTTAGATCCTTCTTCCTCATTAAGTAAATAATTAATACACGAGAGATAATTACTTAGCATTTACTTATTCATATGACCACAAACGTTTGTTATAATTAAGGGCTTAGTGTTCGTAGTCCCATTCGACCCTCAAGGCCTAATATACAGTGTGTTTCTGTAGTAAGTGCAAATAGATAAAATTAACTTTTGTAAGCGAGTATTTGGAATATTTACACAGTGCTCCGGACGAAACTTCAGAAAACGTTGTAGGAAAGACTATTAAATTATTGGTTAGATTGAGTCGATTCACATAAGTATACATGTCTTAAATGAATACGGGACGGTAGTGACTTAGTTATTTTTTTAAATAATCTAAAGTTTATTTTATTAACTTTTATTTAATTCAATCATTTCCTACAAAAAATTGCTAGACAACATCTTGCACGCGATATTCTTGTTTAAGTTCTAAGTTGTGTTAATCACAAAAACAAATTGTTCTCGGATAACGAAATTCTGATATTTGCTTCTTCCCAAATCTGATCTACAATGAATAAATTAATACAGTCAGTCTTATTCACCCATTCTCTTAGTTAATCAGTTAATACAATTTACAAACGTATTGGGCCGACATCAAAATAACCATGCCTTTCCTCGTACGTGTCGTATATTTATTTTTCCGGCTACAAGGACACACTGTAGTCTTATTCGCAGACGTTGTTAAAGGGACTTGTCCCTCTCGCATCAGTGGGTAAGGGACAGGCGTTTGCTTGTATTGTGAAACGTCGGCGCTTTGAAGGTGACCGGCCTACTATTAGATAAAACAAAGCTAGTTTTTGAGCATCCTGTAGAATCACAATTGAATATTGAGAATTATTTAAGAACCACGGGTGTTATTTATTTATTACTGGTGAAATAAAACGAAACAATAATTAATTAATATTTTTTTACTGTACATACTAATTTGACCTTCTTTATCCAAGCAACCAGAGATAGAATTAATATGTCTAAGTCAGTCATAAGTGTCATTACATTTATTCATTGTTTCGTAATGTGTTCATTTTAATGTATATAACTTTTTTTTTGCCTTCGTTCATTTTCATTATTCCGATAAAGTTTAAATCAAAACATTTTGATACAGTTTTTTTATGAGATTAGTCCAGTGTCATTCTAGTCTACGTAAAACTAGTAACGACGTGTAAATTCAATATAATAGAGTAAAGTAATACACATATTAAGCAAAGAAAACATGTTGGTAATTCTAAATGACATTCTTGCCGTTTGAAACTATTTAAATTATATACCACTAGCTTTTTTTTGCGTGGAACTCCGCTGTGTATAAGTCGTTTAGTTCTATTTCCTTGAAAACTATTCCATAAAATTTTTGGAGATTTAATGCAGACTTTGTGCTATTCCCTATCTATTTACACGACTGTCCAAAAAAAAGGAGTGAAATGTTTTCAGGGTTCATGTATGTATCTTACGATTCTTTATTCCACCATAAATTCTAAACACCTGAGCTGATTTAAATGTGTGTGGTATCGTTAGAATCCTTTCACCATCCCGGGTGACAGGATACAGGAACTGTTAAAATTGAAATAACAACAATGGCAAAATGACAATTATTTATGTCACCAAAAAATAGTCTTCTAATTATTACAATATAGGTACCTATCATTTGAAAGGTCTTAATGTGATCATCTCAAATATATACGAATATAGTAGCATTAATAAACGGGTTTAATAAATATAACAAAAAATGCTGTCGGGTTTTTAAAGCTCGCTTTTCATTTAGTTTTTTCAAATTACATCCAGATCCCTTTAGCTGTTCTGCCGTGATTGAGTAACGAACATCCATCCTAGAAACTAAACTTACTGGCTGATTTATCAAGCCATAGCCGAAACCGAATTATTATGAATTTCCAAAATTAAGGGTTTTATCAATTTAGTTCCAAGAAAAACATAGGTACACTTTTTTACTATTAATTTGCCAAACAACATTTATTGGCGAGCAATGGGGGAAACCTAAAAAAATACAGTCAAAACGAGAACCGTAAAACTACACAACTATGGTCCTGGCCTAAAACAATAGTCAAATTTTACTTATCACATTATTCTAAAAATATGATAGCTTTAGCTATAGCTACAGTTTATAGCAATGGATTTTAGGCCAAACAGTACATATACCCAGCAAAAATAACAGTAAGGTATCACATATTTTAGAATAATGTAATGAGAAAAATTGTACTATTGTTGCAGGCTAGGACTATAGTTGTGTAGTTTTACGGAACCTTTATTGAATTCGATTAAAAATCACTTAAAATAGGGTGCGTACGAAGTCACGGTAGTCCTTTTTAATAACCTAGAAAACGTCAATATATTTGCGCCTATACCTAACCCCGTGTATATCAATTAGGGAATGCAATTTAACCGGTTATTAACCGTTTTTGTATGAAAATAACCGGTTAAAACCAGTTATAACCGGTTTTTTGCATTCCCTAATATCAATACAGCCTGCTATTGTATTCGTATTCCATAACAATGCAACAGTAGGATAGGATTTGTTAGAAAATCAAAGCAATTTTCGCTCGTCAACGAACTGCGCTGCGGCTGACATCCCATTTGTCTTGAGTAGCGACCGAACGTTAGCTATTGTGTCGGATAAGAAGCGTAGACGTAGCTTTACCGGGTTAGGTGAGCTTGTGGATTCGGTCACGTGTGTGTGGAACACGAATTCAGTTAGAATTCCGTGATTGACGATGCAGTTACGCTAGGGTGATGGGACCAGTAATGAACAAGCACCAATAATGGACACTTGATTCTTATAGTGTAGAAGATGAGGGTTAATTTATTTTGAGACAATCTATATATATAAAAGGCAAACCTGACTGACTTACATATCAACGCACAGCCGAAACTACTGTACCTAGGAACTTGAAAGGTACAAGGGTACCTTTTATGATGTAAGTGAGCACTAAGAAAGGATTTTCCGAAAATCGACCCCCAACGGGAAGAAATAGGGGGAGTAGCGGGAAACTAATTCTACGCGTATGAATTCGCGGGCGCGTCCTTTAGTAAATTTATAAATTAATGATCTTTGAATGAAGAGTTGAGTGTCCATTAAGGGTGCCTTCAACAAAAAGTGTCCAACATTGGTGCCGTCACCCTAGTTGGTGCAGTCGAGTTCATAAATATGTGTACACTTTAGTACCTTGTCTATGTAATGTCATGTTTTAACAGCCATACATGAATTGTCACAGCGTTTAAAGTGACAAAGTACTAAAGTGTAAACATATGAACTCGACTGTACAGACCTAGCGGTTGGTTTCTGGTAAAGTCAAATGTTTATGTGATTAGCACGTAGATATTTGTCTCTGAGTTTTGGATATCTTCTATGTGTTATAAGTTCGTAATTTTATTTCAAATAACAATCAGTGGAACCATTATCACGTTTTAGATGAATGCGACGTCTAATAAAACTATCAAAGGTCGACAAGCAGATGAATTAGGAAATATTATAACAGGAGTTCAGTGAGGTTAGACGCTTAATTTAACGGATGCAAGAAAAAACTAAACTTGTATTTCTGGTTAGGATTGCGATTCTATATAAATAAATATAGTAGGTAGGGATTTGGTCCTGACTTAAATTATTTGGGAAATAGTAAAAAGAGACAGCCAAGGTATTGGGTTCTTACCTAAGAAATTGGCGTCACGTGTTTTATTTCGTACGGAATTTATTCATTTAAATTTTAACTTCTAAAATTAAATGTATGAAAACCACCGTTTTCATAAAATTCTCCATATAAAACGCCAATTTCATACGTAAGGACCTAATATATTTGCTGTACCTACAACAAAAAAATCTGCACATGTGGAATAATTGTAGTCGTAACATATTTTGCTTACCTATGTCAGCAGGACTAGATTTTAACGGTAAGAGTATGTGTTATTTGATTATAAGTAGGAATTGAATTCGATACCTCTATCATAATCGATTTCCAAGCCCACATTTCTAAAGTTAAGACCGACTACACGCCTATTTTTACCAGTCACTCGCCTCGTTTGACCCAAAAAAAGACCGCGGGAAATACTCAACCGCGCCGATCGGTCTCGCCCAGTGACGGATAGGTAAGTTAGACAAATTGCCAGTCACACACAGCTTTTGTAATCCCCCTGTATGTACCCTGAATTATTGTTTCAGGTATTTTTATAAAAAGCGAACAACGTGTGGAAATAGAAAACTATTTTGCTGTAGATGGATACGATGAAAAGTGTTATATGTTAGAGACGGGAATTGACGTGAATTATGCGACAGTGGGAGTATTTCTTTGTTGCTAGCGCTAGAGTTAATTTTTGAGTATACTCTTACAAATTTGGATAACTGAAGATTTATCTCTATCATAATATATGTTTTAGCTACATACTTTAAGCAAACCTATATATTTGCCTGGTGTCCGAATACAAAGGCACGAAGATGAATATTTGAGCTCTTGCAGCATTTGTGATATTCATGTGAAAGACACAAAACACTAGGACAATGTATCTCAAAAGCGATGCAGCCTCGTGAATACTACGTTACGCTTGCATCATATGAAAACATCATCCTGTATTTAAATTTATTTGTACCTAAGACACAAAATGGTTTACGTGTCTGACGAATACTTACGTAAGTAAATAAATTTATACACTTCTAAGCTGTAATAATCGTGAAGAATTCAACCAATATAAAAAGATGCAAATTCTTACTAATATCAACTGTAAATCAATCTCGTGGTTAAAACGTATATCACTATCTTTTTCCTAAGTATGTTTATTATTGTCTGATACCTAATACAAGCCTAGAACCAAACCCAAACTAAGGTGTATTTATTTATTTAATATAAACGACTGAACTTCGTTTGCAGGATTAGAAAAGCATTTTAACGCTTGCTTAGTCACTACCAATTGAAATCGTTTGAATATTCCGTACCATTAAGATAAAAGTGATCAACTTCTACAAAAAAGATGAGGCACTAATGACACAAATCGCATACCAGGCACTAATATTGCTTCCTTTATCTTTCATGTCCCTTGACAGTTCCTCGTACAACAAGATAATCGCCTTAGTGCGTATTTAATAAATTGCTTCCCCCTGTAGATTTTCTTTTAATAAAAATGAACCGGAGACAGTTGCATTTGTGTGGGGTTTTGCAGACTTTATTACTCGCGTTTCAACATTCAAGCCTTGTTCTTTATGCAGTGTTTGAATACTAAGTAGTGCTTCAGTGAGTGTTGCTGTTTTGCAAATAAGCATGTTTACCCATAGCCATTTTCAATGCACTGTTAAAAGGGCAAGAAAACGCAAGTTCATTTTATTGCCTTCACATCTTTACTATCATTGAGTAAGTTTTTACAATTGATTTAAAAAGTATACTTAAGGAATTGGTTAAAGGGTGATTTCAAAATCTCGGCGAATAATTTGATAAGAATGCAAATAAAAAGTCAATCAGTAAACGATTACAAAACTTTGTCGGTTACCCTTTAAATCTATCCATTGCTCAAAAAAAAGTATCTACAAGGTAAAATAAAAACATGTCAAGACAAGACTTACTTCCCTTATGTTATTACAGCAGCAAATTGGTGCGCCATTATTTCAGCTACTCAGTTCAGGAGCCACGCACATCTAACGCAGGTTAGATTTGGTTAGATTACGGTTAGTACGAAGTTCAATTCCGTGAGAATGCCGACAGGCTGAAAACAAAAGCCACACGCCTACATCTAAAAGAGGCTTTACGGTAACAAAAATAAAACATTCCATCAACATCGCGAATTGGCTCACCCTTTGACTTAACACAAAACATCCGTATGTCATGCGACTCGCAAGCGTACCGTGTCACGTCAGGCTCAACATCAAAAGCGGAACGTCGTATGTTTTCGTATTTTTGAATGTATATAGGCTGTTTTGGTTGAGTGTGGCCGTATAAGAAACATGGTTGGCGCGTCCTCACCTCTCGAACAAATGGCGCGTCAACCACAGGTGTGTCACGCAACGTTGACGCTTGGTAACTAATATTCGTAACTCCTTTTGCTTTGATATTAGGTAATGAATTTAAGTTTTTGGGAGAACTGTCTAAAATTGGGTCTTATATTAAAGTGAAATATGAGTAATGTTCACGATTTTGCTAACAGCATCAGGAGAATGCTAACAATGTAAAAAGCTGCGAGTAAATTTGAGGGTCGTCAGTGAAAATATCTCCTATTTGTTGCATCAACCACAATTGCTTTTTTCTCCCTTCAAGTACTTTTATATAATTTATTATATGTAATTTTGAAAATATCAATTCATTGTCGTAATTTTTTATAAAAGTATAACCGGCAATTTAAAATCAATAAGTAATGGTCAAGTTTCAACTATTAATTTTAATAGGTACATCATCTCTTTTAAACACTTGTCAGTGTCTCAGTTCAAGTGGTACGAATTACGAAAACTCACTTAAGTACTTTTATATACTACGATTGCTTAATTCAAATCCTACAGTGTTGTAAGGAGTTTACTTTTTAACTATTCATTTTGATCCAAACTTCAAACTTCAACTTCACCCATCAAAATTTAATTACATCATGTCTGTACTATAACAAGCTGTTATGAAACTAAGAACAATGCTAATATCATGAAAACGGGCGCTGGGAGCATCTTAACAAGAGTACTGCTCGGAAATTATATTCACTTCCGCGTCGCACCTTCATTATCCACGTTACCGGGGCAACTTAATTGACAGCCCACCGTTTTGCTGACGAACTCGACTTCGGGCCTTGCTACGTGAAGTTTTAAACCTTATCTCTATCCTACTTGCTCTTAGTTTATAACAGAATTAGCGAAAGGAAACGGAGCAGAATGTTGAATTTTGAAATCGAGGTCGGTTTGCGCCCGTAAAATTAATAGGAACAGCTACTAGCTTTCACCTCCACGGGTTGTACACGTAAACATGTGCGTTTGCTGAAATTTAATTAGGATATACCGTGGTAATGGCGCATTTAATATTTCATTCATAAGTGTTGTACATTCCCGGAAGGTACGAGCGCTCGTCATAATTGTGTGTGTTTACTGACGTAGCTGACAAGTATTAATTTGATCGAGGAATAGAATTCACATCCAACCAACAATTAACACGATAAAAGAAAAAACAAGTCAAATTAAACTTGGCAATTTAAAACGGAATATCATATTATTTTCCAATTTTGTTGATGATTGCAAAGAGCTAAAAGATCCTATTTCGATTCAAATCGCGACGCCATTCGAAATTTAAATAATGTATAAAAAATATTTAATTAAAAATGAGAACACTCCGTATACCGTTTCAACAGAATCCTAAAAGAATAAATTACTCGGCCTCTCATTGAAATTAGAAAAAATAATTTCAGCTGACGACTAACACAGGTGAAGGTATTTTGTTTAATAAACGTTGGAACGGAAAGGTCACCCTGAGCGGACAAAAGACAAACCTTTTTGCCCTTTTTCTTGTCTTAGGATAAAAAGAGAAAGTGGATTAAATGCATAGATAGCCGTCACCCATAAAGAGATTCTACTTGGAGATAATCCAGGGGGAAGAATGAGGAGCTCTCCGTGTTTGTTATCTGGAAAAAGGTTTTGCTCCAGTGTATTTTTATGCAGGTGGCTATTAAGATAAATTTCATTGTATAGATGAAAATTTCTTCTGTTGCTTTTTACGTTTCATTTGAAATGCCCGGGTTAATGTTTAGCGCGTTGAATTTTGATAAAAGAAATCGTTACGCGAGTAAATAAGTAGGCACCTACTTTATTATTGATAGAAAGTCATTAAATTGACAAAACACTTTGTTCAAATTTACTCTTTTCAAATAAAAAAGTTATTATATGTTCAAACCTAATTTAATAACTCATTTATTATTTCACGATCACCCATCCATATAACTTAAAAGTAAAAATCAACATTGTTCACTTGTGTAATGAATTCTTATTTCCATTCAATTACGAAGAACGAAGTCCTAGTACAATGAATAAAAAAGTATGAGCAGTCCGTCATGTTAATAGAATACTTCTTTCCAATATTTGTGGAGCATTTATTTGTCAATACGAAACTAATTCTGCGGCGCGTCGCCATTGCCGAATGCGGTAGAGTGCTCGAACAAATTTAAGTTTGCAGAATATTATTTTCGAATTTCCATTGTTCGTAAATTTGTCGTCGTCGTTATTTTTGTGGAGCAAGCATTAAATTCCGTATTCCCTCTAGAAATTCGAATGCAATTATTTGTCTTTGAAATGCAGTTCGCCGCGTAGAACTTGCTATGCACTTCTGGGTTTGCACTATCTTCGGATGCTGATATATGGAAAAATTGATTTGTCTTTTTGTTTTAGTTCAATTTTACTTGCTTTAGCCTTGTAAGGAATGGAGCTTTTTGAAGAGCTCAAATAACAGTAACCAGTATAATATGAAAAGTTAGTTAGTGTTATCATGTGTTTTAAAAACTGACTTGAGTTAGATCAATTTTTTTTTTACTGCTTTACGTAAAAAAAAGAGAGGGCTCTCTCTCTTTTTTTACTTTTTATTTAGTATTAATTAATTCAAATTTAGTTTAGTTATAATTTGGTTTATTTTTGCTCTAATCATTATTTTTTATTTGCCATAGTGTTCGTTTTAATTTGTTTTTATTACAGAAATAATAAATTTATAATATTAATATTAGTATGAAAAGGAATAAAAAAAATGCCATACTTTGTTTAATTATTTAAAAGTCCGGAATAAAGATCCGTTTTTTCACCCTATTGGATCATTATCTGTGTACACGGAAAATGGATAATCGTCGATTAGAAATTGTCCGGATTCTCTCATGTTATCCTCAAACATTTTTTGTACGAGTTTTCCGAAGTATGGTTGGGGTGAACGTGTGAAATAGGATAGGAAAGCTTTCAAGGACTTCTACGGACGAAAATGTAAATAAATTAATACTATTTCAACCAAATCCTCAAATTCATCAAGCGTGTGTTACTATGAAACTACCACTTAATAATAAAAGTAATGAACAAGTGAATAAGTCATTAAAAATTATCTTGATTTTCAGTTCGTGATTATTGGAGTAACAACGGTAAATTGGTTCGATTGGTTTTGTTTACAACTTTACAAGAGTCGCAGGCAAAAGACCAACCAATTTCTATAAAAATTAAAAAGTATTCCAATTAAACTAACAAAAAAAAACGGGTCCAAATCAGGTCATTGGTTTGGGACCCACAATACCACAGAGACACACAGACAAACCCATACACACATACATAAATACAAACGTTATACTAACAACGGCCATCTATTTTTCGGGGGTTGATATAAAACTAACAAAACCCTCCTCAACATTTTCAAAAAACTCTTTTTCAAAAATCTTTGAAAACGTCACGTATTTTTTTGAAACACGTTGCCCAATTATCATTATCTACATCTCTGCTGTTAATGAAAACGTACACGACAATAGCATTCCATTACGAGGTAGCTGGATTGAGCTCCGCGCGACGCATTAAGCATTGCGTCGGTTTTCAGAGGTCCCTGTAAGTTCGTGCTTACGCGTTTGCGTGATTAGAGGCACTAGGATCCGGTTAAAACGTATTGTCTCGAGATAAGATTGGAAACTAAATTGAGATAAATGTTAGGTACAATTCATTAATTCAAATTGAGTGGGGAAAAACTACTGGGCTTAGGAAATGATGTGTAAATATAATACATTGCGCCTTTTTATTAATTAATGAAACTTAAATAGCAAATATACAGTGCAATAGCTCTTAAAAGGGCCTTTGGATTTATAGTCTCTCACTGGTCGTTTATCTGCTCTTATGCTACTTTAACCGACTTTACTTGAACCTGAAAGGCTTTTTTAGAAGCTTTTATCGCTCTAAATGCTTATTATATTTGGTATTTTATTGAAAAAGAAATTTTGGCTGCATTACATAAAAGACAAAAAATATAATATAGTATATGCCAAGGAACGAACTGAAAGTAGCTTACAAATGCTGTATTGACATAATATCTACTTCTGTTCACATTAAACATCCCGTACATAATATTATAAGTATTTTTTTATAACCAATGTATAGTGTTTTCAATCCACGACGACTCGCCCCCCCACTTAAATTGGTGTCGAACAGTAAGTTGCATCATATAGTGTAATGTATATAGTGGGACGCGCTGTTATAGAATGAAACCACTATCATGCGCGATTGCGCGTTACTTTAAAACTTCTTCGATCGGATACTCGATGTTCCGTCATTTAATGCTTCTGTTCTCAAGAAAACTAACTTAAACCTCTTAACGCGGTTGTTTCTTGTGTCATTAAGAATTTTCATTACATCACTTTGGCGTCCCACTAAGTGTACCCTAGGGACGCAGTTGCGATTCCGCTTTTTCTTGAATTTTTAACGTCACCCTAATGCTTTGGTGAAAGTTATAAGAGGCAGGCTGAGTGTCTCAAACTCTCCAGGGCAGAGTGCACGTGAGACTTTTAAAGATGGCGTCGCGGTTCCACGAAAAGTTGGACGTTTTATTGTCTGAGTTTATTAGAGAGGTGGTCAAAAAACTGTTTGAAAATAGAAGTCTTTTTAAAAGTAAAATTGCTTTTTTTAATGGTTATTCTTTTTATATATTAGGAAACACCTGTCACTAATACACTGGTAATATCTTAGTCTAATTTGTGCAAAATGTGGTTACAGAATTATCAACAATTTTTTAGAGTTTTTGGTAATTCTGTAGCGCTGCCTACCCCTGCTCTGCCTAGGAATGAAGGCATGAAGGTGTGTATGTATGTATGTATGATTAGGAAAGTCAAAGGTGTACTTAATTTTTTACTAACGGTTGTTGATTTTGGGTTCAATGAAACTAACGTCTTAACCTAGGGGTTAAGACCATGGGACCAAGCCAAAATGCAAACGCTACTAACGTTTTTCTATTCTATTGCTCTAAATATATATGATAGTTGACCACGTGGTTTATCATAACGCACGATAATGTCATCGCATACATTATCAGGGATAGAAAAGAGAAACGTAGCGTTTGCATCTTGGCTGCCAATTAAGTTAAGTTAGCGATTTTTGAAAATCAACAGTAATATTAACAGATAGCGCCGATCGTTACGTTAACATTTCGAGCCGATAGAAAACAGAAACTTTATCAGCTATTGCATTTTGGCTAGGCTACTATGATAGCATAGTTGATAGCTAGTTTACATAATACACGCCTGTTTCCCAGAGGGGTAGACAGAGACCACAACGTTCCACCTGCTACGATCTTGAAAAATCTATTTCGCTTCTTCCATATTCATACATCGAGTCATGCACGCACGTCGGTTTCGGGTACTTAAGATTCGGCTCTTTTCCGGTATTTAACAAAAAATTAAAATCATTTTAGTCATTTCAACCTCGTATAATATATTATGCCTATTTTTGGAATAATTCTCACAAATAAATAAAAGAAGAGAATAAAGTTTTGATAGGACACATTTACTTGATACCTTAATAGTATTGGCAGGTATCACATTATCGACGAAAAAGGAAAGATTTGTTTTCAATACCCAAGGGTCATCCCGGCGGCGCCTTTGGCAGCCTTACTGTTTCTTTGGTTAGAAGCTTTATATTTATTTATACTATGGCTATAAAAGATAAGATTGTAAAAAACATATCTCCTTTCTACACAGTTATTAAGTTGCGGAAACTCGCTTTAGTTTATAAATTGTAACACCAAGCAACTTGAGGTGCTCCTATCCACTTAGTTGGTCGGATAATGGAGCGAAGACGAAGCTGTTATGATTTGCCACTGCGGTGAAAATGGACCACTGGGTAGTACGTGTCCTGAAGTTGGGACTGCAGGAAATAATTTTGCTGTTCTTATTAGATTACCTTCCGAAAAAATATCCTGTTTTAAGTGGAGTGGCGTTATTGTGATGTGGGGTTTTTATTTGTTAAAAGACTTTTTTATAGATACATATTATTATGTGCACGAAATTGATAAGATTGGCATGCATTACAAAATTAATGAAGATACATTTTCTGAGATTATTAAACAGGGCTGAATAGTGTTATAGGTATATTTGAATAATAATTACTGTCTTGACGTGAGAAATAGCTTGAGGAAAGGGTAAATTGAAGCTAGTTGGGTAATTAAATGTGCTACACGTGTTTTCTCGACACAACAAACAGGTCACAATTAAATACTTAAATTTGCAAAATCCACTTCATTTTAAGTGTAAGCCAAGCAGTATGTTCGCATTGTTGTGCTCCAGTATAGAGATAAGACAACCAGTAAAATTACTAGCATAGTTATTCAGTCTTAGTCCTCAGGGTTGTCAACGCATTGGCAGTCTTAGGATATGGTATTAAGATTGTATCTCGCTTGCCTTCTCAATGCCATTAAAAACTCAATCATTTTAATTAAAACAGTCTCATCTTGACGTGTACCGTTTTTATAAACAAGTAGCAATTATGAGGACTGTGTAATCAGTCTAAGATTAAATCGCACAAACCTTAATTAATGCCTTATCCGACAGTAATTACTTAAATTTGCTAACTTACTCCTAAAACTAAATAACAGTTCTTAACTCCAAAACGCTTACTAAACAAATCCGTTTCTAGATTAACATAGACACCAATTTAGTAAGATGGATCGTCGTCGCAGACTGTTTAGGAAATATGAAGATTGATGTCCTGAGACGCCTTATCGTGACCCGCCATGATGTCCTTTTAATAATGCTATAATGAAATATCAGTCTGTTTATATAGTTTGGCAGTGACATTATTAAACCTTGCCTTCGTCACAGAGTAGTGAATAAATAGAACTAGAGGACGCTTATTTATGTACCTACGCGTAGACAGATTTTCCCGCTACTATCCCTATTCGTTCCTGTTAGGGGTAGATTTTGGAAAACTCATTTCTTAGAGAAATGCTTAAATGTTTACAAATGTCAAGTCCATAGGTTCAGCAGTTTAGGATGTGCTTTGTCTGTCTGTCAGCCAGTCCCAGACCTTATTCTAATTTGTCTCTTCACGATCACGAACCTAAAAATAATACGGACATAACCTCGCCTAATCATGAGTGAAGCATGCAAAATGGCTGTCTGTGTACTTGCACACGCACACATGTAAACTGTCACTCGTTCTGTGGCTCGACGCGTTGTCTTACCTAGTGTATTTGTGTGCGTGCGGCAAGTCGTGTATAACGAAGGAATGTGCCGACCTTGCAAGCTTCACAACATTTTAGTGCAACGTTACGTCCGTTTTTTTTTTAGGTCTGAGTTCACGATACGATAATACCAATAATTGATTTACCGCGTAGAATAGAGGCCCTGGTAACTTTAAAGATCTATGTCTAAATCTGGTTTGTTTTGTCTTTCACGTGCTTTTTGAGAAAGGGTAGGTGAAAATGTTTCAGGAAGTCATTGTTTAAATAACAAAATATCCGCAAGTTTTATATTTATAAATAAAATACCAATTTTTAATGTCGAAATTTGAATATTTTTTTAACTACAGTCAGAGTCATAAATATATGCACGTTCCCAAGATATCAAAAATATCTACACGCCTTTAAGTAACTAATAATAAAGTCCACGTACCAACACAATAATAGTCATAATTCTGACGCAATAGCTGGATAATTACTTATGCTTTTGACTGTACAAAGTCAAATTCATAATAAACGCATACCTAAACCATTCTAAGATTTCTTAATTAGGTTCAGTAAGAGCACCTTTATTAGTAGGTACTTACATAATATCAACGTGTACCATTTACGTTCACCCTAACTCTTTCTCTCGACTTGATCACTAATGAAGCGTGAGAGGGATAGGGTGTGCGAAGTTTCTAATTTAATGTTACAGCAACTCACATCGGCCGTGTCACCTAACTTGTAATTATGTGTGACATTCAAACGTTATTGCTAAGTCGTCACGTTATAACTTAAAGGTACACACTTGAATAAGTAAGAACCCATATTTTAACCGTTTGACATTGCTTCTGTACTTTAAATTAACATCTGCTGTGCAAATTTACTTTGTTTCTACAAATTTGGAGTTTGAAAAACAACAGAGTTGAATAAATAAAATTTTGAAGTTTTAGGAGCAGTGAAACTGTTAACGAATTTTATACAATTAAGTAACGTTTTGTTAAAGCAATTTAAGTTTTGATACAGTTCAAAATTTTAATTTAATTAGTTACACTAGTATTAGTTAAGGATTCAATTATTTATAGCGTGTCCAGCAACTTGAATCTATATTATATAAAAGGCAAACCTGACTGACTTATATATCAACGCACAGCCGAAACTACTGTACCTAGAAACTTTAAAATTTGGTACAGGGGTTCCTTTCATGATGTTACTAAGAAAGGATTTTACGAAAATCGACCCCCAATGGGAAGAAAAGGGGGGAGTAGCGGGAAACTAATTCTACGCGTACGAAGTCGCGGGCGTCCTCTAGTATTACATAAAATTTTAATGTATTTTATAACATTATTACCATGTTTTTAGTACAGCAAAGATCGAGAATATCTGACCTCAAGTCTATTGTGTGCGTAAGAATTACCTTTAAAAATTTAAAAAAATTGAGCATTTTGTCCGTCCTTGTTAACACTTAACGGCAAACATCAAATTAATCTAAATGTGTGCGGATCAAAAAAAATAGGAATATTTTTTACTTTGGACATTGATAAAATTAATTTGAATGAAGTCGTCCCAAAACTAGATATTAAAAATCTGACTCTGTAAAAGAAACCCGTTTTTAAACTGAAATGTCCGCAATAAACTACTATTCTTACATTATAAACGCCCTAAAGCAACATTTAAAGCGACAATTACAAGAATATACAGCAGCTGTTATTCTAACTTCGGTTTAAAATTGGCAAGCAAGCCAAGAAGAATTTGGGCAAATTATCAAGCAAGCCAAGAAGAATTTGGGCAAATTATCAATTTGACTCCGTTGTTTCAGGAGGAGGACGAACAAACAACAAGCCCAGTGAAAATGTAATCTTGGGGATTTAGGGAAGTGTCTAAAATATTTATTTTGTAAACTGTTTGCGGGATAAGATGGAGTGGTTCCGACCGAGCCCGGCGAGAGCTCTGTCCCTGTGGACCTTGCTACTTGGAAGCTTCAACATTGCAGGTGAGTGCTAAATACGCCACGTCTACAGGCTATATTCGCACTGCTAGATCAAAACAGTAGTAACTCAAATTACAATTGTATTTTAAAATCAACTTTAATACTTCTATGAACTAGAAACAAAACTAGCAAGGATTTTGAGTTGATACTGTTTTGATCTAACAGTGCGAATAATTATGATAAACTCGGTATTCTCGGTAGTGTTCCGAGATCTGGATCTCAATAACCATAATGCCTATGTGTCTGTAATTTGGATATATTAAACTTGGTCATATTTTCTTGAGACTGTTAAACGTGAAAACACGATTAGAAACAATTTTATTTTTCATAAATGACATGTTTTTCGGTTGTTTTTGGTTGAATTTTCGAAACACTTCGATCTTAAACGATGATTTTGTGATTCCATAGTTGTGTAACTATAAAATTTTAATCCTGGCAAACCATTTTTTTGATAACTGTTATAGTTTTAAAATAAATAACACTTATTTGGATTAGACACCGCTATCAAGGCGCGCGCAAACTATTTCCATCAGTCGTTTTTCGCGCGGAAGCACGTATAAAGCCATCCCTTTGGATGTTACCAGACCGATCGATCGATCGTCGATCGACGGCATCGATCGATGGTAGAATTGATTAGCCGACGTCGATCGATAGTTCCTACCTGGACCAATCGATCAATCGTCGATCGATGGCAGAATGGATTAGTCAACGTCGATCGATAGTTCCTTCATCAATTAAAGCTATCAGACCAGTCGATCAACGTCGACCGGCAATCGATCGATTGGTTAGTCGAATGATATCCGTCGATCGATAGTTCCTAGCAGACCAATCGATCGACTTCGATCGACGTCAATCGATGCCGTCGATCGGCGATCGATCGATTGGTCTGGTAACACCCTTTTGATTCTTATGCGGTCGTTGCAGCGTAACCTCTTATGTCAAGCACATGAATTTCTAGGCTATAGAACTCCGTCAAAATTACGCATTAAGTCGAGTCCTAAAAAGTTTGGGAAAGATTTAAAAACCAAACGAAGCATTTGATCATTATTACTCGATAATCACGTGCTTTTAAAGATCAAGTGAGGTCTTTGCAATGATTTATACACTTGATCGTTACTTTCATATTAAGTCAAAGATAACATAATTTAACATTATACTTTTTTTTAAACAGAATCACGCTTTATGAACATTAAGGTTATGTGTCATACTGTACTAATTTGTTTACATCTATGCCAAATAGAATTTGATTGATTACCTCACTTTGACATAGTTCCAATAGTGGCTAAGAAATGTCAAATGCTCTGATTGAATTCATATCCATAACTTGACATTATTTATTAATTATGACAAAGTTCTATGGTTACTGTACAATTTCAGTTTGTGAAGGTACGGTTTAACTTTTAGCAACAACTAGCAACATAAACCCAGACGATAGTATTTTTCTAACAGCAAATAAAGGTACTTATTTCTTAGTTACGACTTTAGAGTCTATTTTCATGTTGGATTAGATCATCTAGCTTCGATATCGAAATAATACTGTTAATGTTTTGACAGCTCTTATTCACTTGACTGGTAGGAGCTGTCAAAACGTCAACGGAACAGTAATCTGTTAACGTCCTGGGGTTCCTCGTCCTAAAAATAGTACATATTACGGCCATTGAAATAAAGATCTACTGCAAAGGAAGTAAAGAGGAATTTGTTTTTTTTTTATGACTAATGATCAAATTAGATCATTGACTTTATTTCATTTACAACATTGACAAATTTCGTTGTATGGTGGGCCTTAGGAGGTATAAAAGCAAGATGAGTTAAACCAATCGAAATAAAGACGGCGGTTTCGCTTTCTTTTGCGATGTAAAAAGACCTCACTTCTTGTGAGCTAAAATGTAACAAACAAACCCTAAACGACTGTCAGTTGATTAAGGTCACTTGTTAAATTGTTTGGGAGATTTGTTATTAAGTTCCGTAAAGAATACGTAACTTTGTATTTCTAGGTTAACATTTCCCACGTCCTTTATACAGTAGACTTTGAACCGGTTTAATCTGGCACAAACTATTTTTCTAGGTCAGTGAGTGCTAGCTTAGAACGTAGTTTGCATAGCTTGCTTGGTTCAAGCAATTTACTAGCAATGTGGCTCGACTCTAGGAAACGGCGCAATGAAATTGATGTTCGTGCATTGCCGTTAATGGATTATTAACCTGTAAATAAAATTGTGATTGTTGCGTGTTAATAATTAATTAAAAAGCTGCCAACGGGTTGAGGCGAGTTTAATCGATTGAACGATGTGAGATCTTAGCATTTGTAAGTTTGTATGTGTCTTCGACGATATTAAGTATTGAGAATCCGGCATAAAATTTGGTACAAAAGTAGTAGATTGTAGATACATTATAGTTCATTCACTTAGATAGTGTCGCTACACTCGCACAAACTTATGTTTATTGTAATAAAATACAACGCACACAAAAACTTTCGCATTTATAATAATTAGTATCTAGGATTAATCTTCAGTCTTAACTATTTATGAACATAATTTTTAATGTTTTAGTATTATTGATACTCAAACCTTAAATGGTTAAAAAAGGTACAGTGGCCACAAACGGTACTTCTACTAATATAACCTCAATTTTTTATTGAGCTGACAGGTGTCAAATCGGGTAATTTAGCACAGCGCGAGTATAGTCATATACTTACCAGTTTAGTTCGACCTCTTAAGGCGCAAAGCATACGTATTCATTAGTAACTCTTCTCAGGAAAATTGGCTTGTTTTAGGACATTCAGGCTTATCACTAGTAGGTAAAACTTTCAATCTGATACATTTACGAAATTTGATTGTTTTGCCACTGTAAATTTGCGACAGTATCGCAATATGCCAATATTTTTTTTCGCCTTTTTTATTCTCGTGACCTAATGCATTATGACAGGGTTTAAATTAAATAATAAACAGCAAGGTTCGTATTTGATGTTGTTAGTTTTTTTTTAACTAATATAAATGTTACTTTTTTGGAAGTAAGGGTTGTATTAATTTGACGTCTATCTCTGTCTGTCTAAATGCCTGTCTGTGGCTTTGTAATTACCAAAGATGGATCAATTTCCATGCGGTTTTAATTTAATTGAAAGCTATTAAAAAAATTGAATTCTAAGCTATGTTTAATGGAAACTTATCAGCTCTGAGGCAGCAATTACATCGGGGAGTTTTAATCTATTAAAAGGTAACTCCATGGACGCATGCAAATTGGTCAAAGTCGCAGGTAAAAGCTAGTGGCCTAACCAGTGAATATACGTCAATAGATTTTGATTAATAAGTACCATTACAAGAAATTAACCATTTATTGATAAACGCACAATAGACTTATTTAAGTTAAAGCGTTCTTTGTCACTTTCTGTCTAATTTAAAAGTCACAATGTCAGATAAGCACAAGTCATATTTCATGAGTAAGGGGGTTAATCATTGTTGTGAGGGAGAATATAATGAGTTTACATACACACAATTTGTTTTTTAATGATGTAATGACCTCATTTACCAAGACTATATTCGTTTTCTCAGAATTGGTAAATATTTGATAGTTTCTGGAATAGAACTTGGAAATACAATTGCTTTTTTTCTGCCAAGAGTAACATTAAACAAAAACTTCGCCGAAATAAAATCATGACTTTGCCTTAGAGGTAATCATCATCAACATCATTTCATTGCTTTATATAAGCCTCCCCCGGTGAATACAGATGTTTATTTTAATAGTATCTACTTTATCAAGATTTCGGTAGCGTTCGTTTGTTTTGGCGTTTCTCTTGCGTGAGCGATTAGATTCGGCTCAAATATTTCCTGCCATTAGACTGAGGGCTGGATCATTTATTAAACACAAATACGGGAAAAGGCCCCCGGAATGTACCCATTTAACGTTGGAAATAAATGAAAACAAAACAATTTTCCTGCACAGTTTATTTAAAATATTCTTTTAACTATAAGAAAGGCAAAAAAGTCACTTAATGGTAAGATGGGTTTTGGCCTGAGGATAATATGAAATGCTTCTAGTCTGCTTATTTTTCTGGCCGTCTCAACTTAACACCGAAGCACAACAGTGTGAACACCACTGCTTGGCAGCCAATTAAGAGGTGATAACGACGGTTAATTTGTATTTATACTCACAGTAAAATATTTTATAAACTATTACATTTAAAACTATTCGCGTTATAAAAGTTTTGATAGTTTTTCTATCAAAATGAAGTCATCATCATCATCATTTTATCCTAAAACTGGGCATAGGCCTCCCACAAGGTTTTCCACAAGGACCAGTCCTATACATATGCCTCCTACGGTTTTCCACAAGGACCAGTCCTGTACATATGCCTCCTACGGTTTTCCACAAGGACCAGTCCTGTACATATGCCTCCGACGGTTTTCACAAGGACCAGTCCTGTACAATATACCTCCCACGGTTTTCCACAAGGACCAGTCGTGTATATATCGTACGATATTATGCCTCCTACGGTTTTCCACAAGGACCAGTCCTGTACATATACCTCCCACGGTTTTCCACAAGGACCAGTCCTGTACATATCGTACGATATTATGCCTCCCACGGTTTTCCACAAGGACCGGTCCTGGACATATGCCTCCTCCGGTTTGGCACAAGGATCAGCCCTTGACATATGCCTCCCACGGTTTTCCATAAGGACCAGTCCTGCGCCGCTTGCATCCATCGGTTTCCCGCAACCTTAGCCAAGTGGATGGCTCACCTTCTTGGAAGTTAACCCACGCTGCGTCGTTTACGTAAAGAAACAATACTGCTAAAAATAATTATATCTAAGAGCTAAACTCCTGGTAAAATATTTTTTTTTTTTGCAACATACCTACTCAATACCTATGTAAAAGTACTATAAATTCTAAAATATACATTTTTATCACAATAAAACTCAAACCTTTCCAAAAACATCCCAAACTAGAATTAGAAACACAGTTGTCCCTTTACAAATAAACACTTAGGTAAGGATTAGTAAGTCAGACAATTACACAGGGCCCACAGTAAAACGTTTTTAGACTTCCCTTCTTCGGGCAAAGTGGGCTTTTAGCTACCCAATTACATAAATGCCTCAGGCCCAAATATACGTTTTACCTATTACAATAAAGATTACAGTCCCATGACGGTAAATAAATGTCCGCGCCAGATATAGAGGTCACCTAAGTAGTATAAATATAGCTGTAATTTAACTTTTTTATGAATGAAAGTATATTTATGATTATAACTTATAGATATTCTTTATGATAAAATGTTTTTACCTTAATACGTTATTTACCAGACTATGGCATACCTTAAAGAAAGAGTAATGATTTGAGCATAATGTATGTATGTTCCACTGTACCGCCTAAAGTATTCACCCGATTTTGATGAATGACGATGTCAATTGGATCTTTATTTTGACGTAAAATCGATTCGATCGATTTATAACTGGGATCTGAGACCCATACATACTTGCATTCTCGAAGCTACAATCACAAGACTGCAATCTTGAAACTGCAAGCATTGCCAATCCTAAGGTGAAATACCTCTATGGTAAGTAGTAATTTCGCCGGCTGTCTAATCTCCACATTAGAACCATAATGCAAACACTGCTGCTTGGCGGTAGGTTGAAGTCCGAGATGGTGATGGTCATCCGGACGGAATTTCGTTTTTGACGGAAAGTTATAACTACGTGTAAAAGTGCCCGTGCGGCCTACTTATTGAATAAATGTCTTTTATCTTTTTATCTACATAATTATTTAGTTTGTCATAAAATTATGACTTTCTCGTCCAACCACCCTCTTTTCTACTAGGTAAATCAAAATATTTTTTTGTTGTGTTATTTAAATAAGAGCTATCGTAACGTTGACAACAAAGGCAATATGGTTTTACACGGTAGAATAGAGCCCAGGGTCTACAATTCTACATATTTCGACAAATCACAAAAGGCTCGTGAGAATGAGAGAGACAGTTTACGCTTCGAGGTAACTACTGCAAATTATTTGGAATAAATATACAGGACTTTATTATTTAAATGTACATACCTATTAATATTATAGTAGATTTGTTCCTTATATGTTTTCTATGTATTAAAGTATGTATTTTTCTATTTAATGTTTATCGTTGTCTAGATACACAAGGCTAAGAGCTCTGCTTAGTTTGTTTGGACTAGATAAATTTGTAGGACTTTGTCTGAATATTGTAGTAACTCTCCATCGCTTCTATGCTAGTTTAACATAAAAAAAACAGACGTAGTCTTTATTGAACTACTTATCACAAACTTCAATTACAAAGGTCACGATAATATTGGACATGTCCTTAATACCTAGTGGTTTTCTATTTAAATAGCTCATTTTAGTCCCTTTCTTCCCTTTCTTGGAATCAACAAAGGATCACAAAACAATAATACAGAAAACAATCGGTTGTGCGTTGACCGCTTTTTGCGGTTTCCGGCGACCTTTACTAGGCTCGGCCAATTTCTGGGTCGAGGGCTTAAACTATTATGGAACGCATGTTCCGAACTGTGGCCGTACTTTGAACTGCCAAATCCTGTTAAGTAATCAGTAATAACAACAAAAAGCAAGATTTAACAAACCCGACTGTTTTTGCTAACCAACTTTAAATTGTTATAAATCCTAAATTATCGTTCACAATGAAAAATGATAACATAAACCTAAAGATGTTTTTTACATACCTATTCAATGATACCCCATTTGTCATAGTTTGTCGATTTTTTTTATTTACAGCGTCTAGCGTCGAGTTGCCGCCATATTGAATTTTAATTACTGTCATATCTTTAGTGACACTTAAGGCCGCTTTACATTTGGCTAAATTCAGTGTACTGAATGAAAAAGACTCTAAAAAAAGTGTAAAGGCAGTTAGCATTTTAGTCAAGAGGACGCGCTTATCCTCTCCACGCCGCCTGTCTAAATTTAGCACACTGAATTTAGCCAAATGAAAGCAGGATTTAGGCCCGGTTTTATAAAGGTCCGTTAGTAAATATGTCAGATCAAATTTTAGTAACTTCATACAAGTTTTGACATTTGACACCGAAATTTTATTTAACGGATCTTTGTAAAACTCAGCGTCACAAAATAAGGTAAATCGATTGCCGTAAAAATCATCAAAATCGGTCCACCCGTTTAGTTTCAAGAGCGCCACAAAGGAACAAACAAACATATATCGCTGCTTAAAAACAAAAGCGCTACAAATCAAAAATAAATACAGTTTAATTTGAAACTTAAAGTAAATAGCATTCCGAATTTAAATGCAACACAAACATATTTTGATTTGTGTCGCTTTAGTATATAAGCAACGATATAGGGTGATAAACACAATACCCTCCCTCTTTGGCAGTCGGGTAAAAATGACGAAGATGTGACTCGTATAGCTCTATCCCTTCACTGACTTATTAAGTTCTGTGATTTAAGCGACGCACGATTTACATAAGAATCGGTCAAGTGCGAGTCGGTTTCGCGCACCGAGGGTTCCGTGCCGCTGTGATTTATTGAATACCGATTTGAATTCGATTTCGAATCGAATCAGCGGGAGGCCAACTGACACTCGACCATTTTTAGTATTTGATATTTTTCTTTAGGATTTGTACTATTATCGTACCAAATTTGACGCTTCTATGTAATTACCGTCTTTACGATAGGTACAGTCATGGAGTTTAATTGTTATGGCACTATGGAACCCTGTCATAATGACAGTAGCATGAAAGAAATTACGCCAAAATTAATGATTAACTTTATGCGACAAGGTTCCATAGTGGCATAACAATTAAAGTCCTTGATTGTACAATAAAAATAAAAGTAGGTTAAAACGTTTCTTGTATCCTCTTTATTATTTAACTTTCTTTAATTATTTTTATTTTTTAGTAAATCCCCCGTAATAACACATACAAAACAAAAAACAACCCGCTATCTATTACGGTTTAAAACATACAGCTCTTTAAAGTTAGGCCAGACGGACGGACGGACAGCGCAGGCATATTATTCGATTACGGAACCCTAAAAACGTTCTGCTAACTTCACACACGCAGCATATCACGTTTCAAAGAATCAAAAAACCACAGAGGTTAAAATATCGATCATTATAAAATATGTACGTGTTAATACTATTATCGATCCATCACAGCGACACACGGAAGGCTATGCCGTAATGAAGCCACTCCTTCGCGATTATGTTATTAGTTAATCGAAGGGTACGCAACAGCTGCGCGTATGGCCAACCGAATTAAATTATGCGCCGCGGCATTTCTCGATCGTTTTTTGTATTGTTTAGGCTCTTTCCTTTGTTCGTTTCTTGGCTGGGATAGAGTGGGATAAAATTAAATAGTGATGTAGAAAACGGTTTGGAAATAAAAAAAAAATAGATAATGAAGAGAATGGATCAGCTGTAAGTCTTAAGTGACAGGGTTTAAAATGTATGTATGTATGTAAACACTTTATTGTACAAACAAAAGAGATAACAATGATAAAATAGACAAAAACATAACACGGATGTACAAAGGCGAACTTATCCCTTTAAGGGATCTCTTCCAGTTAAACTTTAATGTATAATGTCAGTAGACTTTTTACTTCAAGTCAAATATAACAATTTTAAATTAATGCAACTTTGTAGAATTTCAAATTATATTTCACTTAATGACAAAAAAATATTATAAACTTTTTCATTTAAAAATAAAAAATACCTAAGGCGATTAATAATTTATTAGGGTTTTTTTGTTGTAAAAGTAATGATAAATTATAATGGGTGTAACTCAAATTTATTATTCTTGTAATTACAAAGTTTTTAGAGGGCAGATCTTGTCAGATTTCTTGGTCCAAAATATACCTATTCCGCAATTTTTATCGACATCGTTAGAGCCGTTTTTGAGAACGTGATTACAGATTTATATATTTATGTACTCGTATATTATACAAATGTTGCTCGTTTAATAGTATACAGGGTGCCATCGGAGATGTAATCAGAAGTGACAATACTTAATTAAGCATTAAATTGAGATTACAGTAACACAGGAATGCAGGTCGATAGTTGCATTATTTAATTTTAATCATGTAATCTTTAAAATTAAATTATGACCTTCAAACAGCGTGGTCACCCTACAATCAAGAAAGAGATGCAAAGATACACTTGTTCCACATGCGTAATGCGTAACACATGTTTACTAAGAGTGACTTACAGTGACATTGTCATTTTATTTTTAAAAGTATCATAATAATAAAGTTTTCTGAATGAAAACCAAAGAGGTTTTCATGAAATAATTAGGGTAACCATGATTTAGTGAATTAGTGACATAATTGAAGAATAAAATTAACAAAAAAAAAGAACGTTTATTTCAAGTAACTCCTATTACGTTGTTATGACCATCAATTACCAGGTCTGAAAAAGTGGTTTCTGATTACGTCTCCGATGGCACCCTGTATTATAGTTGCTGGTTGAAATTGTGTCCTCTTACAAAATGTTTAAGGAATCTCTACTTTATTACAAATAGATAATAGATATTTTTTATCTTTATATTTATTTTCCAAAAAATAATGGGAGTCAATGAAATTTTACAGTTTTTTTATACATGCATGCTCTTTATTGGTACTCCTTCTAGGTTGAAACATGGCATTTTTATTAATTATTTGGTTCACTTATATGTATATTTATAGGCGTTAATGTAACAATAATAATCATTAATACATTGATAATGCCGTTGAATTAACCCCAAAAACACTATATTAAATTATCACACCGATAAGTGAGCATTTTTCATTTGTACGATGAACACATTAGTCAAATTAAAAAAAGATCTACTATCTCGTTCAGAAATGAGTTGATTTGAGTAATCCATTTAGTATTTTTTCGATACGTTACGTACATAATCTGTATTGAGTTATCTTTTTTACAGAAATGTAACAAAACAAATTGGTTAAAACACTTTTTTATGTTTGTGTTCTTTTATTTCGTTTACCTACAGATAAATAGTAAAAAGTGTTTCAGGTTCGGGTAAACTCGGTTAAACTCGCATAAAAGCGTATGATAGCCGTGTGGTGCCGGTAGAGTAGAATAGTACTACCTCCTGTACATATCTTCCTATCTCCTGTGTATATCTTCCTGAGGGTATCGTAAAAGGGAAACGGTACTGATCACTTCTAACCTGCTCACAAGACTATTCTGTTGCCAGGAATCAGTAGAAAGTGTATTCTGGAGGTTCCCAAGGAGGGTTGACGTCAGATAGGAGGAACCTTTATATAAAGCTCTATTCAAATTAACCGGTTTCTTGATCGAAACCGGTTAATTATCCAGATGCATACCAGGAAAATTCAAAAAACAAGTCGCGCCGAACGCGTTGGTTTCTCGATTCGCCGCTCGTGGATTTAACCGGTTAATTAAGGTTAAAATAAAGTGCTGAAACGTTCGCGTTCCCTAGAAAAGTTCGGAGCAAAACCGAAATAAAACCGGTATTATGATAACATGTCAAAGCATTATGATTTTACAGGGTTGAATAAAGTCCCATTTTCTGTCAAAGCTTAACAAAAGTGACTATTTGACTCTCTAATCCATATTAGGTTACAATAACCACTTACCGCCAAGCCCGTAAACTTGTTTGCCAACGATGTGGTATAAGCGTAAACTAAAAGTTTGACATCAAGGTGTTGATTCTCTTAAACTGTGCGCTCGCTTAACTTGTCCCACGGGATCGTAGAAATAAGGAAGAGTCAGGTACCTACCAGGGATGTTGCAGATGCAGTTTTTTCACATCCACGGATGCGGATGCTGATATTTTGAGAGGGTGTCGGAATCCCTAAAAACAATTGTGTTAACGCTTTTTATCAATCAACGAATGTAGGTACTAAACTAAGGCGCACACACGAGTAGTGCTTGCTCCCGCTGGGCCTTATTCTTGTAGCAACTTGTATAAATCCTCTCCTATTAAAATTCGTATTAACTTTTGCTGATTCTCAAGTTAATGCAGATGATTCGCGGTTGCGAATGCGAATGCGATTAAGTATACGCAACAGCCCTGGTACCTATCGACTTTAGCTGAGCTAAGGCCCTAGACAAGATGATTAACACTATCAAAAACGATTTTCGAAAACCGTCAATGTGTGTGGAACTGACTCCAGGACCTCACGAATTTCGTCCCTATCCGATTGACTCTAAGTAGATAGGTATGTGAACTTAATTTGACAGGTAGATAGACAAACAGATGGACAGACAGACAGACAGACGAATATACGGTCAGATGGACGGGCAGACAGATTTACAGACCGACAACAGCTTCAGCTTTTTGGAACGGAACTCCAATAAGACCCGCCATACACAGACTGCTGTAAGCAGTCGGGAACCGACTGCACTTCGTTGCTATTGGTCGGTTTGCACTTTCTAGAGCATTGAAACTGCAAATCGACCAATAGCAACGAAGTTCAGTCGGTTCCCGACTGCTTAAAGCAGTCCGTGTATGGCGGGTCTAACACTTTCTTACCATCTAGGCCGCCTTAAATCATTATTAATACTAAATTAATCAAACCCCACGATCTCACGAATCTCCTCCCTACCCGATTGGCTCCGAGTAGATAAGTACGTGTCACGAACCAAAGAGAAACGCGAAGAGCGGAATCGGATGTCCGGAAAAAACAGATCTTATCCGCGATATCTGATAGGACTGAAGCCTACACGGAAAAGGTTTTGTTACGCAATACGCGGAGAGGGCGTTCGCTTGAATATTTAGGGCTCTACCGTTGAGAGTTATTGGAGTGGACGATTGTATCGTTGACATCGATATTGTGAGGTTGTTTTATGAAGTGTCTGAATCTGACGAGTTCCAGGCAGTTTCAGCAGGGATTTTGAACTAGTCTAGAGCTTATTTTGGGGACTAGAACTGTATTGATGTTACAACCGGAATTAATTGGTTTGGCGAAAGTGACAAAAATCTCGTTTCTTGCATTTTTTTTGTTAAAAACTATTAAAGAAAGGAACATAAGATCTTATTAAACTATAAAAATTACTCAAAATTGGATATAAAATACATGTTTAAGTAGGTAAATTTTTTATAAACTCGAAGAACACTTACATAATGGAAAGGCGGAAGGCGGTTGTGGCTGGTGATATTGGATTCCAGGATAACCAGCAGAGGATTTTCACCAATGATCATTTGACTCCTGTATATAAGCAGCTGTTGACTAAAACGAAAACCTCTCTGAAATTGAAAGGCTACGCTTACATATGGGTCAAATATGCTAAAATTCATGTACGGAAGGATGATAACTCCAGGGTTTTTATTATTAATAGCGAAAACGATTTAAACAAATTACTCTAATCAGTGTCTTATATGTCTTATATATTTTAATGTGTTTATTACGGGAGTTATTGTTATTTTTAATGGCGTTTTTGGTATTTTCCATGGTAATAATTAAATTTAGTGGTGAAACTTTGGGAACCTCTGCCTTACCCAAGCGGATCGGCAGATGTTACCGTCAAAACCGGTGGCTTATCGCTAACCGCATTCCTTGCATTGTATTAGTTTTAAAATGGGCATGCTCGTTACCAGATAACTATCTCTGTCTATTGCACTCAATTGTCGCATTTCCTAATGACTCACTCGCTCGCGCTTATGGGAAGCTGTTTATGTCTGTTAAAGAATATTCTGATTATTTTGTCGCTTGCCTTTCTTTCTTTAAACACTATTATGATTATATGGTTTATTTATATATTTATCTTTAAATGGCTACTAATAAAATGAGCAAAAAAATATCTAATTATCCTACAATCTATTATCAGAATGTACGGGGGCTGCGGTCCAAAACATTAATATTCTTCCGTAATTTAAATTTAGCCTCTTATGATATAATTATTTTAACCGAAACGTGGCTATTGGATGGAGTGTTGGACACTGAGCTCTTCGATGATCGATACGTGGTTTGGAGGCGGGACCGTGACCTGGCTCTGACTGGCCAGAGCCGCGGCGGTGGCGTCCTCATTGCCACTCGCAGAGACTTGACAGTCGCACCGCGGACTGAGTACCGTTCTTCGGCTGAGGATTTATGGGTCACATTGTCACTTAATGATAGTTCTAACATGCCAATTAAAGTACACCTTTGCGTTTTATATTTGTGTAAGCAAAATATGGGCTATACTTTTTCACAACAGTTGTCTAACTTCTCCGATAAACTTGAAAGTTTCATACTTAGTTATCCCGACGACAAGTTTTTATTATGTGGCGACTTTAATATGAGTAATATAGAATGGATTTCTCGTGAATCATTTTTGATTCCCACAAATTGCACTAACAGTGACGAGCGTGGCTTCACCGATGATTTAAACTTACTTAACTTGTGTCAATTTAATTGTATCCCTAATCGCTACGGTAAAACACTGGATCTTGTTCTGTCTAACGATGTTGTATGCGTTAATAAGTGTTGCGACCCCTTAGTTCCGATCGATCCTTACCACGAAGCCTTAATTATATCTTTACAATATGCTAATTTGAAATACATGAAACCGGCTTCTCGCACTAAATATTATTATAATAAAGGTGATTATGTTTCTATTAATAATGAACTAACGTCAATTATATGGGATATGGAATTCTCAAAGCTATCTTTAGATCAAAGTCTTGATTTTTTTTATTGTACATTTAAAAACCTAAGGGATAAGTTCATTCCAAGCAGAGTTGTTAATAATGATACATTTCCTAAATGGTTCTCGCCTAGTGTAAAGAAAGCTATTAAGGAGAAATCCAAGTATCTGAGAAAATTCAAAATTTATGGTAACAAATCTGACTTCATTTCTTATAGCGTACAGAGGGACAGAGTAAAAAAACTGGAACACGACTGTTATACGGCGTATATAAACCGCATTGAAAACAACATTGCCCGTGACCCAAAGCAGTTTTGGACTTACATAAAATCTCGCTCTAGCTCTCACGGCATACCTAGTAGCCTTAAATACGGAGATAGACTGGTGAATAATGGTAAAGATATTTGTAACGCCTTTTGTGATTATTTCCGTGCCTCTTTTTCAACACCAAGCAGTAATACGGTTAGTCTACCTCATGTTACTGATAACTCCCCAACTTATATATCGAGCATCGAGGTTAATCCTGAGTTAATCTCTAAACTGCTTTTAAATCTTGATCCAGCTAAATCAGCGGGCCCGGATGATCTTCCAGCTCAGTTTTTGATTAATTGTTCTAGAGGTCTTGTAAGACCGATTGAACTCTTATTCAAGCGGTCGTTCACTGAATGCATAGTGCCGTCTATATGGAAGGCTGCTTTTATTACACCCGTCCACAAAAAGGGTTCCAAAACAGATTTACTTAATTATAGGCCTATCTCCAAATTGTGCATTATATCAAAAGTTCTTGAAAGATTAGTATACACGCAGGTTTATGACGCCCTCAAAAATTCTTTTAGCCTTAGTCAGCATGGTTTCATGCAACGCAAATCAACGGTATCCAACCTCGTGCTATTAAACGATTATGTTACTAAGGCTATGGACAGTGGTGGTCAGGTAGACGTTATATATACGGACTACAGTAAGGCATTTGACCGCATCGATCACAAATTGCTTATCATGAAACTTCAACTTAAGGGAATTAGCGGTGATCTGCTGAGATGGTTCTCGTCATACATTAATAACAGGTCACAGGCTGTTGTCATGAGCAATTATGTTTCTGGGTGGGTTACCGTTCCAAGTGGCGTCCCGCAGGGCTCTCTGCTTGGTCCCCTACTTTTTAATGTATTTGTTGATGACATCGGCACATGTTTCACTCTCTCGAGATTGCTTTGCTTCGCTGATGATATGAAGATTTTCGCTCAGATTAGGTCTGTACAGGACTCTGCTCTCATACAGGCTGATCTCGAGCGTCTTGACACATACTGTCGATCGAATAAGTTAGACCTGAATCCATCTAAATGTTTTGTCGTCTCCTCCTCTCGGAAGCGTACACCGATTGATACCTTCTACAAACTTAAGGATCAATTTCTGTGCAGAGCACCTTGCTTAAGAGACCTAGGTGTCTTTCATGATTCTAAACTACTTTTCGATGTCCACATTGACAGTATTGTTAAAAGTGCTAATAAGTCTCTTGGTTTTATAATGCGCAATTCCGCCAACTTTACACAGGCTAAAACTCTTAAGATTCTCTATTGTGCGTATGTAAGGAGCAAACTGGAATATGCTTCTCAAATTTGGAACCCGTGTTATAGTACCTACGTTGATAGAATTGAACGTGTTCAAAAAAGGTTTATTAAATTTCTTTCCTTTAAATTAAATAACGCATACAACTCTTCCAATTATATAAATGTATGCAAAAAGCACCATTTAGTGCCATTATTTCAGCGTCGTGAAATTGCAGACACTATATTTTTATTAAAAATCTGTAATGGCAGTATCGATTGTCCTGAATTGCTCAGTAGTCTCTCATTCATCACTCCTAATAGGCAAAAAAGATATTTCCCCCCCATTTCTGTTCCCCTTGCATCCTCTAACTACAGGCAGAACAGTTTCCTTATTCGCGCGAGTAAGAACATAAACAAACTGTCAAAAAAGCTTGACATTGACGTGTTTAACATTAATACCCAGACTATAAGACGTGCTTTAATAAACATTTACTTTGAGTGAGCGTGCCCCCCCTCTCCTTATTCTTACCTTCTTTCAGTTTTCCAATCAATTAATAATCCCTACCCTGCCCACTCTTTTGTACCATTCCTCTGTAGTAGGTATTATTTAATTGTATTTGGTTGATATTGTTAATCCTAAGTCGATGCACCAACGTCGGCTTTATGCGATGTAAATTTTTATAGATACTATATTTCTATCGGCGAGAACCTGTAATTGGCTTTCTGAATGTATGCGTGTCTCTAATGTATTAATCGTAGCTGTTGGTTTTCCTTATATAAATAAATAAATAAATAAATAAATAAATAATAATGACCAATAATTTAGTTTTGATACCATTGTGAAAAATACTTCAAACGCGTGAATGATTTCCATTAAGATTTATATTATAAAAAAATGCCTCATATTTGTATTCAAAATCCAATATTTCTACACTAAAACACAGATTAATTATTGTTATAATAATATGATCACGTCTTCTAGCCTAATCTACTTTGACGAGAGATGACCTCAGAAGTTTCCAAAACAATCTAAATATTATACATTAATTTATCTAGTCAATTGAAGACTTGAAAAATATTCGAAGCAATATGGTTTTACGTAGTAGAATTGAGGCCCTGGGGGCCTAATATGCCTGCGTTTTATCGCGTGACAAAATTTGAATAAAACATCCGTCACCTTCCGACACGTATATAAGTAAGAGAGTGACAGATGCTTTATCCACATTTTATTACGCGATAAACGTAACCATTCTAGGCTCGATGGTCAGATAACACAAACGTTTCCATAGTAGGTACATTAATTCAGTAGCTTTAAAATATTTTCTGTTAAAGTTTAACCTTGGTAAATAATGTTGAATATATTAATTAGTTATCGATATATATCCCGAAATTAAACGAGAACGGCTAACGAGAGCAGAAATGTGAGGTAGTTAAATTATATACATAGTAACGGTCGTCCACACACAACACACACACAACTCGTTTAACAAATATTTCCAGGAAACCTATCAATTTTGTTAATATTATTACATTCAGGGCCTCTATTCCGGGCGGTAAAAACGATATCGCATTTGACCTGCGCCTCTATTCACGACGGTAAAAACGATATCGTAGTTGACCTGTTATGGTATTGTTATGACGTCAGACGCCATTACTGTCAAGGAAATAAGAGCTATCAAAACGGTGACAATACGATAACAGATCAAAAACGATATTGTTTTTACCGTGTTGAATAGAGGCCCTGTTACGTTATTGTTTTGACGTCAGCCGCCATTACTGTCAAGGAAATAAGAGCTATTAAAACGTTGACAATACGATAACAGATTAAAGACGATATGGTTTTTAGCGCCTAGAATACCGGCCCAGCATAGTTTGATAGGTACACGTAGCAGATTCTCGCTACATAGCGGAAAAATGCTGCTACGGGCTACGTAGCACTCGTAGCATTGACTGGCGGTGAATGTGTTAAAAGTATATTTTAGGGTTCCGTTCCTAAAGGGTATCAAAAGGCTTAGTAATTAGTAGAGTCCCCTATTACAAAATCTCCATTGTCCGTCTATTGCTCTGTCAGGGGGCTGTATCTCATGAAAGTTTTCCCTGTATGTATTTATATCGTTTATTCGCATAAACGAACACACACACACACACATATACACTTTCGCAGTTTTAATACTAATGAAAAATTTCAATTCTGGACTCAAGACACCCCCTGTATCATAAGTATGAGGTAGATTTAGGTAATGTTAGTTCTTCAGCTGGCTCAGAGGGCCAAACTACCCACAAATAGGAGCTCCGCTGGCGCGGAACCCAAACTTTTTAGTTTATATGATACTAGCGACCCGCACTCGCTTCGCTCTAGTTTCAGTTACAAAAACTGGCCTCAATTAGTTATAGATAATATTTATTGTACGTCACAGTGCATATTGGAACTCTGTCCAATCGCTGTCTAATTAGTAATTTAAAATGCATCATCAGTATGTATGGTTATTTCATTTTTAAAGTTTTTTCATATTTAGTTCAGAAATGCGATTTAAAAAATCCATACATTATTCCCTATTGGAATAGGTTAAGCAAAAAGTACCAAAAAGCCTCATTTGCCGTTGTTTTTAATGTTTAAAACTTAAAAGAATAAAGAGAGTGTAAAGAAAAAGCAAAACCACGTGGCGAAACTAGTTATTTATAAATTGGTTTTCACTTTAGCAAAAGTGGACCGGAGCTGTTAACGTAATTTGGAATTCTGGCGAATTAATCTAATTAGACTGTATAAATGATAGAACCAAACTAAGCTCTACAGTTCAGCCAATATTCACGATTAAAACAATTAACGTAGTTAAGTCGATTGTTTTAACGGGGACGTCTAAAACGCCAGGCTAAAGTGGCCTAGAAAATGAGAAACCAGTCAAGAGTGAGTTTGACTCGCGTTTAAATTGTGCCATCATTTTATTTTTCTTTACTAAGGAAAACATAAGTGCGTAGTTCTGTTCACTATTGTTTAACAGCCCTCTAGCATAATTTAAAACGGGTAAAAATAGATAGTGCACTAAGAAAGGATTTTTTTTAATCCATTCTCCAACGAAAAAAAATCGGAGAGCAGCGGGAAACTGATTCCTTAGTAATTCATTATGAACGCTTTTTAAAAGCAAATAATTATCTGCCAAAAAGTATTATAAAGACAAGCGTTTACAGCCAACTGTTCTTTTTACACGACTGCGCAAAAAAAGGAGTGTAATGTTTTCAGGGTCCATGTTTATAGGTATGCATGTACGATTCTTCATTCCACCATAACTTCTAAACGCCTGAGCTGATTTAGATGACATTGTGTGTGGTACCGTTAGAATCCTTTCACCATTCAGGGTGACATAGGATACCTAAACTCTGAAAATCGAAATAACTACAATGGTAAAATGTCTTATTAATATAGGTAGGTATATCGACGACAGTATAAAAATTCAGTTAGTGAATAAAATGAATCCATGTTTCCATTGGTCACGCCATAACTTTAGAATGGATCAAAAGATTTAAAAAAAATGTGTTCGTTTTCATTAACAAGACAAGCTTTGTATGAAAAAATAATACATACCGGGTGGCGCCGGGAACGAACCGCTAGTTATATTATAAAAAATATGCATGAATAATAAAAAAACAGAGAAAAAGCCAATTAAAAAAATTCGAACTATCAAAGTTAACCTGACAGAGGCGCAGCAGTTATTTCCAATAAAACGTCAAATAAAAACAAAAAACTATCACAGAGTGCATTAAAAAAGTGATAGGCACTACAAAATTTCGGTATACAGTTGAATACAGCTAGTTTGGAGTATCTGGTTAATTCTGGTTACGCTGAGTTGAGTGCTAATATAAACCTTTCATGTTTTAACAAGTGTATGTCTATCAATCAAATTTTGATATTGTTAGTAACTGAATAAGATTATTAACTGAGGGATATGAGTAATCAACTGCATTTTTGAGATATTATTGAGGTGTTATCTCTCTGTCGATTGATCGAGTAAGCGGAGTTATATGAGCCGGCTCATTCGAAGGGTGAAGCTGCCTGCGCCTCTATTCCCGACGGTAAAAACGATATCGTAGTTGACCTGTTATGGTATTGTTATGACGTCAGACGCCATTACTGTCAAATAAATAAGAGCTATCAAAACGGTGACAATACGATAACAGATCAAAAACGATATTGTTTTTACCGTGTTGAATAGAGGCCCTGATTACTTGAAAATGCAAGGTGTTAAAATGTTGTTTTTACGCTAGGGTGTTTCATATTTGTATGGAAAAAAATATGACATTTTTGCAGACTTCGCTTACACCGCGTACAGCGTTACCGCGTATAGTGTAAAAAAAATAAATGTCTATATTGTCAAGATGAAAGGATAAGATTAAGAGGTTGCAAAAATTGACCAATTATGTTAAGCTGATTTTCAATATTTATTATGTAACGAAAAACAACAAAGAATAACTAATTTTGCTGTCAACTTAATATGTCAAACACTAATGACATTGACCATAATCACTATTTTTTCTGACCGTTGCGGCTTCGGATTGCATAATCATGAAAACTGATTCAACAAGTTTATAAAGTGCGTAACCCTTAAATACCAAATAATTTTATTATAATTTTGAATACTGGTCTTTTACAAAAGTAGGACCAAGAATCTGACGGGATATTTCAAACTCGCCGGGTAATAAGCCTACTTGCTTATAAAGCTGCGACCACACCGGTGCTTAAAATACGATGACGGTACGGAATTGCAGTGACGCGTCGTATCAGCACCGTTTTTGACGCAAGCTCCACACACCAATGCTTAAAAAACGGTGACGGTACGGAATCGCAGTGACGCTTCGTATCCGTACCGTTTTTTACGCATGCCCTCCACTCCAATGCTTAACGGTGCGTATATTACGGTACGTCAAAAACGGCACCATGTTGTTACTATGACCCCGTCGTTTGTTTAAGCAACGACACCGTTTTTTAAGCAGCGGTGTGGGGAGCACGACGCGTCACTGCGATTCCGTACCGTCACAGTTTTTTAAGCATTGGTGTGTGGAGCTTGCGTCAAAAACGGTGCTGATACGACGTATCACTGCGATTCCGTACAGTCACCGTATTTTAAGCACCGGTGTTGGGCGTAACTTAATTCAATAGTGCGGCGTCTTTGGATGTGTGTCATTCAAGAAATCACGCTTGAACGCCTAAAATTTGATTGTACCTACTAAGGATTCTATTCATCCCAAAAGTTTTGACAAAAAAGTCGCGGGCGTGTCTATTGACACGCGCCCGATTGTCACGAAACATTTAAAATCCGCCATTTCAACTGTAAATAACTAATGATCGGCGACCGGTACCAATTTTTCGACGAAAGTATAACATGGATAATTATGATTCTATTTTAATTTCGTGCACAATTTATTTATTAAAAATGTATGCAGTTTTATTATCTAGGTTTTAACATGTCTTAAACACAAATGGATCGTAGAATATTAACCCTGACACATTGCATAACCATGAAAAATTCTGAATATTGATAATAAAGTCAAATTAAAAGTCAAAAGTCATGTTGACAGCAGTAAAAAAATTATAATGTCTGTAGTGTTCCGCGATCTGGAACTCAATAACCATAACGCCTTTGTATCTGTTCTTTGGATATATTAAACTTGATCATATTTGCTTGAGACTGGCAAACGTGAAAACACGATTAGAAATAAAGTGCTCGATAGTTTTATTTTTCAAACATGGCACCTTTTTTGCATGTTTTTGGTTGAATTTTTGAATCCTTATACTCTCTAACGATAATTTTCGATCCACTTATTAAGTATATAATGTAACTTCTTAATCCTGGCAAACCATATTTTTAATAAGTGTTGTAGTTTTAAAGTAAAAGCTGCTATGAAGGAGAACTATCTCCATCTCACATTCTTCGCGCGGAAGCACATAAAGCCATCCCTTTTCATTCTTGTGGTGGCGTGGCACCATAGGTGGCCTCTTAACAACTTTTCTGCAAAGGCTTTTCATAAAGTAGCTGTCATGTAACCGCGTTCACTTCATAAAGGCTTATAATATGATAAAGTGACAACCCAGCGTTATTTCTGTTAATTAAATACATACCCGTAGAGATTGCCTTTCATATTTACGGTACAAGCCTTCCCCAGGTGATTTATTGATTTCGTTCACGCCTCACGTAATTTAATAACAGTGGTTACGAAATATCCTTTATTTATTTGATACCCATGTTAATGTTGGTTTTGACGTGAGTTATTATTAAAATGAATGTTAACGCTACCTACTGCTGCCAAGTAGCAGTGTTCGCATGTTGTGTTCTGGTGTAAGATAGCGGAAGACGGCTATAAGACTGAAATGACTAATAGAGGCAATTTTATCGTAGTGCTGAGGAAAAGCAACGCATAATTAGGTATGTTCATGTGTCCAGGAGTGCATTACACCAAACATAGTATTTTTATGCTATAGGGAAGACGATCAAACACACATGCCACCTGATGGTAAGTGCATAGGAGTGGTGCAGTGGGTTTTAGCTACGTTTAATGAAAATCAGTGGGCCATTTAAGACATAACAGTTCTGAAAAAAGAGGTCACCTTTATACCGGGAGTTTTTATCCTTTTACACATCCAAGCATACATTGCTAACCCTTTTAAATTCTCCTTCCCTTCCCTTCCCACAACGGCAACAAATATAATGAGCACCAAAGTTAGTAAACGATCACCAAATTAGGTTAGGTTAGGTTAGGTTAGGTTAGTTTTTGGTGATCATTTACTATTTTCGGCAGTAAAAAGTGTTTTTGGCGTTATATTTTACTATATCTGGTGATCCGTTAAACATATAATAAGCCATTCCCAACTAAAACATTGTTCGGCATTCTGAATGTGAGGTTTGTAAAAAGCAGCGCCAATAATTCCTCGTGTTCAAAACGGCAACATTAAGTATGCAAAATAATACTCGATGAAATAATAAAATGACTTCATTTCTAGCGTCGTGACCGTTTTTATGGCAGTTTTTGCTTAGCTACGAGTATAATATTATAATATGCTGGATGAAGTATTAAATAAACCACATTAGACACTGCTTGTTATGGAATAATAATATAAGTGCAAAATGTTAATGGAGCCTTTCACGGGAACGAGTATCAAGTTTATTGTTTGTTAATTTGCAGCCTTAGAGCAATAATAATACTTATTACACTTAACAAAAGCGCATTATAAACAGTACCTAGTTCATCTTCAAACAAAGGTATATCGCGCGGCTTGTTTGTGTGCGTGCCTCGACCGAATGGGCCACGAGCCACCACAAACAAACTTAAAAGGACGCATCAAGCCGGTTTAATCGGGGCCGCGCCGTCGCCACGTTTAGTCGCGTGCGTATTAAGTATCGAGCGACGCGCATCGACGCAACCCTAGCACTCGGGCGATAATAGGTTATAGAAACTCCTAAATATACTAAGGCAAAAGAAAAAAAGACTATCGAATAACAAGACGCATATACAAGTTACTACTCGGTATAAACCACCTACAGCCGTGTTTATGGATGCATTTATAAATCAAATAAGAGCACAACCTTATCTCGTTTAAGATTTCTGTTTTTACAGATAATGGTTATTATACAAGGTGAAAAAGGAGTATACCGACAGATTTTAACCATGGATTCCTGGTGGCGTTACGAGTAAATATAAAGTTGTATCAACATGGGTCCAAAATCGTATTTCCTTGTAAACGAAGCCTTAGTCAAAAGATTGAAAAAGAAAACTTCACACTTTATGAACGACTCCGACAAAATACGATAAAAGCGTGTTACCCTTGAGATTTTTCAACGTGTGAATTACTTAAGTATTTTAATATCTCGAAAATTAGGCTTTACCGAGCCATATTTGTATTACTTTTTTTTGTCCAAATAGGCACTAGAATCGTTGGTTTCAATCTGTCGGTATACTCCTTCCCACCCTGTATTTTTGACGGTTTTAACAATTTTCTTGTTAATGTATTTCTGCTTCGTTCACAATAAATGAATAATTAGTTATACAACACAAAACATTTAGAAATAAAAGCAGCACATACTAAGAGCAATTGAAAAATTACCATTTAACCTCGCGAACACTACTTAAGTTTATGTGTTTAGTATAGATGCTATCGTGTGAGTGTGGCACACACGCAAAGAGAGGAAGGCGGGCGAGTATATGAGTACTTTGCACTTTATTGTTGCCCTCTAGAGTTAAAAGGTAAGAAAAAGTCTGAAGTTAATAGAGAAGACGATAAGACTTAAAGCTAATTAGCGACTGTAGTTGGTGATCGAATTCGAGATCAAAATCCTAACCTCAACGGGCGCACATTCGCTGTGATTACTGCATTTTGGTTTAAGTTTAAGTATTTTTATCAATAAAACTTACACGAGTTTTCATTCATGTTTTTATGAAATTATGTTAATATTATAATGAAG
Organism: Acleris cristana; assembly: GCA_948252455.1. Lineage (NCBI taxonomy): Eukaryota > Metazoa > Arthropoda > Insecta > Lepidoptera > Tortricidae > Acleris > Acleris cristana. The sequence goes on from OX411778.1 coordinate 14,905,105, forward strand.
ATAGGAAGTGTCAGATTTTGATCTCGAATTCTATCACCGACTGTACGGTGATCTGTTCTGCTTATGCTTGTTCTTCAGCCCAACTAATTCTATGTACTAATAAATTCTTATCATCAGTTAAAGTTGTAATGGTTGTACTAGGTAGGGCGAGTGTACACAGCCCGTTTATATAGATAAGGAAAAGAGTGGCCCCGAGCACACTCCCTTGAGGCACGCCGGTCAACATTGCAGGGCTCACTACAAACACGACCCGCATGGACACACTGTTTCTGACTTTGAAAGTAAATTCTAAACTAGTTGGGACCGGACTCCCTTATTCCGAATCATTCAAGCTGGGAGAAAAAGATGCTGAAAGAAACAGTGTCGAATGCCTTAGCCAGGTCTAAGAAAATGCCCATACACAAGGAGATGAACCACTTGTTTAATAGAACTGGTTTAGAGACAACGTCGTCAACACCTTTACTCTATCCAGACCTGAGGGCTTATTGTCTAACGCACTCGCAATCGCAACCGGCTTCAAAGTGGAGAAATTGTTTTCATTTTATATGCAGACAAGCCTTCGATCTTCGAAATGAAAACGATCGTGATTGCGAGTGCGTCAGACAATAAGCCCTCTGTGCAAAGAAATTACTAATACAATTTAATAAATAAATGATAAGCCTATACAAATGACTACTTTTACATTTTTCTAGTTTTCAAGACGGTCACTGTCATAAATGATGAATTTAAATGATGCTTTCCTTGAGTTACCTAACGCATAAAACTTTCACGTAATTCCGAAGCTTATCATTTTTTATTTACAAATGCATTTTATTGGTAAGTAATGATAATTATAAGTAAACTCAATATGCATAATTCAGTTTTGCCAGTCCCTAGCCCCGTGTACTCTAGTCGTTACAGAATATCCGTTGAATATTTACTAGCCGGCAGTATGGCTTGTTTTCATTAGCGTGATTGCTTCAACCCATTTTTGCAACGGCAGTAAGTGTTGAATGTAAGTATTACTTAGTTTCGGGTTGCTAAGTGAAATGAATGAACTCATTTTTCTTTGCCAACTTAAAATGCTAAGTCTCTTCAACTTGGACTTGCATTTTATAGAGCTGTAATCTTTGGGGGCGAATTTGCATTAACATTTTGTGGCTTTTGTTCGTGTGTGTTATTATTTGGTGAATTAAGTGATGAATATTTTTATTTTGTGTCTTGACTCATAGCAGCTGTATGGAGTTACAAAAAATAATATAATGTTAAATAGTCACCCATAAAACCTATTTTGTTAAGAATCATTCGTTACGATTCCAGGTTATGAACTGAATGGAATATTCCTATAATATGATTAATGCTTCAAGGAATACTGTCATTACAATGGAGTAGACAGCCAATTCTATCACTGAAATATTTGAACAAAAATAAACATTTATCAAATTTTAAACTAGTTCTAGTATATTTAAGAGCATTATAACGATTATCATGATTATATTTTACAAATTGAACCGTTACCTATCTATTTTTGTAGTCAACGTATTTGATTTGAGACAAATTAGTAAAAACGTTTTTCAGTTATGTTTTAAACTTTTCTACAAAAAAGAACAAGTTTTTATCCATTTATTTACATGTTTTATCTTCAAGGTAACACAGACGTTGCATATTTATTTTTTACCTTCTCCCAGCAGTGCTATAAAATCTGAAACTTTACCAACTAAAGTCCAAAGGCGAGTACTAATAATACTCTTTATTGTTAGAATATAAAGTTCCACGGGTTGCTATAAATATTTGTTATGAAATCAGTTCGTATCGCGGTTACTACCAACGACTCAACTTTAATACTTTTTAAATGCACTTCCCATTTATTGCACCGCGAACACTTTTGAACTAAAAATACGGGAGAACTAAATTTAGAATACTCGCAAACTAATGTTTGCGTTTTAAAATAAATACTAGAAATTTTAATATACGCAAATTGAATTGAGAAGTCTATGATTGCATTTTATTTATATTTAGAAAGAACTTTGATAGCTCGTGATAAAACAAACTATGAAATTTGCAAATGTGCTTAACTTTTAAGGAATTAAACCCTTTTAAAACAACCCTTTGGTCTCTTATTGATAGAAAAAAAGATATTTAACATTACATAGTATTTTAGGTGGATTTTGTAACAAAGCCCTTATGGAGCCACACATTTTGAGAGTAGTTGTTTTAAAAAATTGTCTGTTATGAATAGTAAACGTATTTAAAAGAGTTTGCTAAGATGGTTTGGTCATTTAGAAAGGATGGATGAAAGAAGAGTTACGAAAGAGATATGACGGACTTACGGTGATTAGATTCGCGATATACCTACTGAATGAGGGCCAAATCAAAAGCACCCGAAACCAACGTACGTGTAGAAGAGATTGATGAATGTAGAGGAAGCGATAGTTGAATGTTTGGACCGGTGCACCTGGCGTTCCATAGTCTCTGCCTACCCCATTGTGAGACAGGCGTGAAGGTATGTATGTATGTTTATCTACACACATATCATAAAGTTCCCTATTATGCGTTCAAAACCCGTAGGCAATGACCAGCATTACCTGTGGTAGTAGGTGACAGCGATGACAGCTGTTAATTTTGGAAGATTTTCCAATTTTTGAACTCATTACCTTACAATGTTCGATAAGGTAAACGACATTACCACATGTAATGCTGGTCATTTGTCTTTCGGCTTCTGAACCCATCTTAGAATACTTATAATATGTGTGTAGATAAAGTATTGTACGCGACTCTGCGTAATTGGCATTACAACACTCGTGTGATCTATTATGAAACATGTTGTAATGCCTGTCATTACGGAATCGTCACGTAAACTACTAGTATGTATTTTATGAGAGTGGATCAGTTCTCGTTTCTCTTCAGTCAGTTTATCGTAACGCATGAGAATGTTGTGCCATACATTTTGAGTGATAGAAAAAAAAACGGCCTCTGGCTTTCGGGACAAAGTTTTTACAAAGATTTTTAAAATAATGTTAATAAATTATACGGTAACTAAAAAAAAACTATTACATAATAAAATCGTATACTCAATGTATCTCAGAGTATACCTCTATGAGAATGTTTGAGCCTCAAGCACTTTAGTAGACTTTGCACAATGTAATGAGCAAAGCATAGCTAATATGTCGTCGCTGTGTCTATACTTAGGTAGTGAAACGTAGTTTAATCAAGAATGTCATTCTCTTAGGAATGCCTTTGTTTATGTTTGAACATAGTTAAATTTTGTACGTCATTTAGATAAATATTTCGTTTCATGAATTCCTTAAAGGATGTAGCAATTCTTGCTACTAATTCTTTTTTCCTTGTAATCTAAACGATTTAATATAAGCACAAAGGAGATTTGCTCAAATAAACAATCATTATTTTGATAGACATGATTGATATTAATGTATTATTTTTCAAGCTTGTTACAATAAATGTATGTTTTGTTTATAACTTGATCATTATAAATTATAATGTAACAAAATATACCTATTGAATTGCGATTTGCAAGTACAAATACATTAAATTGGATTCTCAAATTAAATTATGTACTAAAAACAAAGTAATAATAATGATATTTACGCAAACACATTCAGTATTTCTTTCGAAGTTAACTTCGATTTCACTTTAAACATTCTCGCTTTAGAAAACAAGAAAATACGACAGGTTCTGTAACCAATTCCATTGAAACTATGCATTACGCATAGATGCTTGAATCGTTTCTTTAACCACTATATTTCATTGGCCGGTAAGGTTTAAATGTAAATTCAACTTCTTTTATTTTTTAACGGACGTGTTTTAAAATGACGTGACGACAAATGAGTGAAACCTCGTACTTTGCATCTGAAGGTCACATAAACCCGCGTTCACACGTACCCCACTTTTTTATTGTCCCCCATTGTTCCTTTTCAAAATAAATCGGTAGTAAGGGTTGCGTGCGTCGTTCTATATGTATTTTGCATGAAAAAGAGCCACTTGCTCGGGGCGAGCGGTAAAAAGGTGCGTGATCTTTGTCGGATATACCGGGTTATTTATTGCTCTAGTGTGTAATAAGTTTTATTTGATAACGCCACTGGACGGTGTTTTTGTAAAACTTAATTGAGTTGAATTTTTCGTAGAAAAATTAAACAGGCGGCAGTTTCCTGGTTAGTATTTTCTATATACTCCAAGGACGAACTTCCGTTTTTCGAGTAGGCAACATTAACGTATCGTCATTGACAAAAATGTTTGGCTGTTGATATCAGCGCCCTCTAGTATGTATTAAGTACTTCAATTTGATGTCCATCGAGTAGTCAAGGTGAACTAGATACGTGAAATAAGTGTATGAAAACGTGAGTTCATTTGAAAAATATTTGCACTCAAACTACCGGGGCCGGTATTCTAGGCGGTAAAAACCATATCGTGTTTGATCTGTCATCGTATTGTCAACGTTTTGATAGCTCTTATTTACTTGACAGTAATGGCGGCTGACGTCAAAACAATATCGTAACAGCGCCTCTATTCCCGACGGTAAAAACGATATCGTAGTTGACCTGTTATGGTATTGTTATGACGTCAGACGCCATTACTGTCAAGTAAATAAGAGCTATCAAAACGGTGACAATACGATAACAGATCAAAAAAGATATTGTTTTTACCGTGTTGAATAGAGGCCCAGGTCAAATACAATAATATGGTTTTTACCGCCGGGCCCTGGTGTTATATTTCTTACATTTTAAATACTGAATGAAAGAGATGCAACGAAAATATTTGGTAAAACCTGATTTGAAGGCCGCCATAACATGGATTACAGCAAATGGATAGGATTCATTAATAATACGTTTTTAGAAACACAATAAGGCACAATTTAATTTGTCATTTATCGTCATCCATCTTCAAGCCCGCGCTTCACTCAAATCCAAACTCCTATTGAACAATGGAACATGAAGCAATCAAATAAATAATAAATAAACGCCACTTGTGTCGATTCACGTCCATGAATCTGACACGAAATCTTATTAGAGCGGAAACAACAATGGCGTTTGGGGAAAGTAATAATGATTGGGTACCGTGTAACTACCTTTATTTGATCCTGGGTAGTGGACGTGAAAGCTGACGGTACGTCAAAAACAAGGCAATTACACGTTCAATAGTGTCAGGCGGACTCATCACGGACAAACGGTTTCCAATTGCCTTCGTCCCAGCACGCACGATTGCTGAAAATGTCGAAATTGCCTCTGAGAATTGAGGGTATCACATGGAAAATTTGAATGGGCCTAGAAATTATTTAAAAATCGCTCTTGTGTGAAATGAATGGGATATGAGCCGTGTCTTTTGTTTTATGTTGCTGGTTGAATAATTTAATGTAAGCTACGGAATTCAAATAAGGTATCAAGGACTGTTTCTGGGAATTCATTATTGTTTAATGTACCTTATTACTTTTTTATTTGATTCTTTGGTTGGTGTTCTTTATTAAATATTTATTTATCAGTGGCCTAGAAGCTTATAGCGACGTGATCGCAAAGTATGTACTTACATTACTTAGCGCGGCAGTCGCCATTTTGCCTACAAGTAAGTTTCAAAGTTATGGAACTTTTGGTACATCTACTACACCTCTTAACACTTTTAATAATAAATTGAAGTCTTATGTTAAAGAAACGCACTTTCATTGTTGTGGTTTTGTGTATGTTATTTGGATGACGCATACAGTTTGGCTATAGTATGATTCAAGCTGGTAAAAACCATAATTATATCGTATTTAACCTGTTTCGGTATTGTTTTGACGTCAGCCGCCATTACTGTCAAACAAATAAGAGCTATCAAAACGTTGATAGTACGATAGTAGATCAAAGACGATATTGTTTTTAGCGCCTAGAATACCGGCCCTGCAATAATAAATTATGCAACATCGCGCTATTTTGAATATCTGACACTCCTTTATTAGTAGAGAAATAGGGGCGTGTGAGATATTTTAAATAATATTATTATTACTACTATTAATTATATTATAATCATGTTATTATTACTGGTTATACATGCACACAATCATGACCTAGTCTAGTAGTAATTTACATCATGTACAGCAGACGCCATATTATGACCAGTAGTTTTACTTGATGGTTCCAACTTTAATGCCAACATTACGCTGAGTTAGGACCATTTTGTGACCACATAAAAATACTAAGTTTTTTTTTAACTTAAATAGAGATCATTCAATTTGAATAAACTTGTAGCAAACTTTGTACAAAATACGAGAAACATGTAAAATTACAAACACGATCATGCAAGTGACGCAACGATTCCGTCACACCTCTTTCACCTCCTCCATATTCATCATTCGTCTCGAGCTTACACGTCAAAATACGAAACTGAAATTACGTGGGAGAAATTCAGAATAGACGCCCGTGTATTTTGTAAGTAAACATTTGGAATCGACACCTTGATGTTAGAATTCAGCGGGTAGAAACCAAAAGAGATGAGCAAATGTTTTTTTGGAAACCAAGTCGTCGTCAAAATAGCTCGTATTTACTTAGCAGTAATCGTAGGACGTATGTCAAAAAGGTATTTCGTTTTGGGAACAGGGTGAGTTATAATTATTATAACGTATACCTGCTATTGAATAGACAAACCATCGACATCATTGCAATCGCAAATCTTAGAGCTTGAAAATCTAAATATATAAAAGAAGAAACTGACTGACATATCAACGCACAGCCCAAACCGCTAGGTCAAGAGATTCCAAATTTGGCACGTCGGTTCCTTATGAGGTTTAGGGGTGCACTAAGGAGGAATTTTTACCGTTTTTACGACTCAATATAAAAAAAAAGTTAAAAGAGCTTGTAAACTTTTTTGTTTTTCACTTGTTTGATTATTTGTTAGTAAACCCGCCGTAATAACACATATTCTAAACAAAATCAAGCCGCTATCTATTACGGTTCAAAAGATTATTGAAGAGCTGTCTCTTTAAGTTAGGATGGAAGGACGGACGTCCCGTAGAGTTTCCTCCTGGTACGGAACCCTAAAAAGCATGGAGGATACTCGTAAAAGCATTAAATTGTTGGTTCTATTATAGAGTTATATACAAAACACCATTATGACCAGTAGGCAGTTAGCAGCAGGTAGGAAATATTTTGTAATCAATCAAATCCCCGATAACAATCAGTCTATTATAACAAAAGCTACTGTTAACGCTTTGTTAGCCGACAATTGAAAAACAGTCCCTGTAGACGAATACATCTATAAGCAGATCTAAGTTACATTCAAAACTTCATGGAATAACCATTCGTGAAAGAAACTCTTGCTCGAAGACGTGCGTAAGTTTAATTAAAAAAGTAACGTCAAAGCTAAAGGACTTTTTTTGAGTCGGGTATTGATAACTTGCCGCGGTTAAAAATTTATGAACGTGAGAACGAGAAGCTGGTTTTGTAAATAGAGTACGGACATAGCTCTACGAATTGATAGACTTCATTGGCAGTGGGTGGGGCACATCGCTTACATAACAGATGGCCGATATGGTCAAAGACTTCTAGAGTGTCGTCCGCGTACCGGAAGATGCAGCGGCAGTAGACCTCCAACAAGGTGGACCGACAACGTGGCTAAGGTTGCGGGAAACTGATAGATTTCAGTGGCAAAGGACCTTGACCTTGGTGGAGGCCTTTGTCCAGTTATAGACGAATTTCGGCTGAAACGATGATAATGATAATGATGATGATGACAATCTAAACATCATAGGAAATTACGCTCATTTAAACTACAAAATCATCAATAATCACGCTACACCAGTACTTACATACATACACATACATACCTTTACGCCCTCATTCCCATAGCCAGAGCTACAGAATAACAAACAACTCTAAAAACTTGTTGTTAATTCTGTTACCACATTTTGCACAAACTGGCTAAGATGTTTACCAGTGTAACTATATTAGTGACAGGTTGCAAGCCCATCGTCTAACAGTACTACAAGCCTTTATTACCTTAGTCGCCTCTTACGACTTCCACAGGAAGACATGGAGTGGCACTATTCTAAGCCGGCAACCACACAACGGTCAAGCGCCTCTATTCACGACGGTAAAAACGATATCATAGTTGACCTGTTATGGTATTGTTATGACGTCAGACGCCATTACTGTCAAGTAAATAAGAGCTATCAAAACGGTGACAATACGATAACAGATCAAAAACGATATTGTTTTTACCGTGTTAAATAGAGTCCTAGTACTGTTACTTGTATATCAATTGAATCACAGGATATTATCAAATAGGTGAAACAGGGCATCGTGTAGCAATTCATAGAAAGTGTATCGTTATTAAGAACGCCATACCGAAATATTAATACCGCGGAATACCATGACATCTATTAAAATTGGTGTCACTAAACATACGTTATTTCTCATAAACACGTGAAGCTTTATTACAGAAACATAAAGACTGAATTAGATTGACGCATCAAAATTGTATTGCTCAATTTGTTTTGGGTGCGTTTAGAAGTTCTGCTCCATTAGTTGTGACAGTTTGGTTGATATTAGGCAATTTAATTTGGAATATTCCGTGGTGAGGTTCAATAAACGTTTACATGGTGAGGTTTTTATTTATAAACTTTTTAGGGACTCGCACCTGCGTGAATAAGGGAGATATTAGTACGTAAACCTTGTAGTATCTAGGTATATAAACATAGTAAATCAGACAAACTTACTGACCGAAACTTAAAACATTTTTCCCGCTGTATTTCATCTCCTTTTTTTGAAGCCCTTCCTACGTGGCTATGTTCCCGTATGGACGTTGTGTGAATTGTGAAGGTTCACTATTGGTAGCGTGCTGGCTGCATCTAAGACGCACTGGCCGATTAATTAGTGAGTCAAGGACTTTAATTCTTAAGCCAATATGGAACCCTGGTGCATAACGTTAATCATTAATTTTGGCGTAATTTCTTTCATGTCGTTTGACGCTGTCATTATGAAAGGGTTCCATAGTGGCATAACAATTAAAGTCCTTGACTGTACACATATATTTATATAGACTAGCTTCTGCTCGCGACTTCGTCCGCGTAGACTTCGATATAGTACCCCGGGAACTTGTAAAACTTTCCGCGATAAAAACTATCCTAGGTCCTATTCCAGGACCTAACCGATATGTGTGCCAAGTTTCATCCGTTTAATGGTTGAAGCGTGATTGAGTAACAAACAAGCAAACATCCAAACAACCAAACTTTCTCATTTATAATATTAGTGAGATCCACACATTCAACTTATGCCACTCCTCTTTTTTGTCGGAGGTTACAAAGGCAAGAGCTATATATGATTACCCAATAAAAAGGCAAACCTATGCGAACCTCCAAACTGAAGATTAACATAATAGCACGCCAAACCAATTAAGGCTATCACTATCCAATCCACATTAATAACCTTGATAAAGTAAGTGGCAATTAAACCGCCAAGTAGGTTGCGTGTGGCGCACGAGTGGAAATTATGAGTGAGCCAATGCTATGGAGTACTGGGAAATCAGGTTTCGCAAAAAATACTAAAATATAGTGCAGATTAAATAATTTGAGTGATTTTAACATTTTAGAAAAATAATAAGGTAAAATAGCAAAACAAAATTATTTTCAGGGGCTATATTCTATTTCGGTTAAACCTTTTGCATTTGATTTGTCATCGTATTCTATAAACAAAAAACTATCTCGAAAAACAATTGGCTAATTTTCTATTATTTGGTGCTGTCTTTTAGGTGTATGATTTTAGTACATATAAGTATTATAGTCGTCTGTATCTCAGGAACCAATATAATAATAACTTAGTCGTGTTAATTTTCCTTTTAAATCCGTTATGTTATTATGTGCTTTAATTTAAGATATTTTCCAGATTTTTACTATTTATAGTTTTGGCTGTTAGGGGGTAGCGAAATGGGGACACGTAACTCTAGTGAAAATGGCAGTTTTAGAATTTTATACATTCTAAACGGTACTTCACAGCTAAAAATGAATGATGCAATACACGTCTTTTTAATAGCTATCCAACTATTATATTATCACACTAATATAATTTTACTTTACAAACATCAACGGGAGTAGGTATCCTAAAAAAAACTTATATTGTTATTGATCTAAGTGCGCAGTATAAATATCTATACAGTCAGATGGACATGGCAAAACTATAAGGGTCCCGAGTATGACTAACCCAACCCTAAAAAAAGCAATCAAAACTGTTATTTCCTTGACTGGTGGAAACGATGAAGTACCTATTATTTGAAAAGCGAAATATCTAAACCAAGAGCAATTCAAAAACTATAGCGTTCATCCATCTAACATTCAAACTCTATTGCTGTACACCATTTGTGCATAATTTGGCAGTTGAAATAGGCTTCAGAACTTTTGATACGCTTCTATTTGCAGGTTTTATGACGCCATTCATATATTTTTATGAGCAGTTCCATGTTGGATGTCACGATATGCACTGCGTATTACTATACTGCGTTTTATTCGGAAACGTCATGCATTTATGATTATTTAGCATGTGTCTGAACATAAAAATATTTTGTAATTTTTATTGCGTACATTTTTATTTTTTTTACTTAAGATCGGATAGAGTGGGAGAGGGGGAGAGAGAGGCAAAGGCCCAGCAGTGGGACATTATGGGCTCATAATAATAGCATTTTTATTATTATAATGGTAAGGAAAACGCAACACAGGTCGCTTATTGTTATTTGAGGCCCATATACATTTGAAAGACAAATCAAGACTGTGTTGACAATTTAGGGACTGAGTTGGAATGCCTTTACGATTATGTTAGTACTCGTATTTTACTGGTTGTCTTATTTCCAAACTGTGAATCAATAATGAGAATACTGCTGCTAGGCGTTAGATTGAAAGACAAGACGATGGTAGCACTCCAGACGGACCCAGCACAAGGTCCCACCACCACTAGCGTTTAAGAAAGGAATACATTTTTAATAGTTAAAATAGTTAAGCTAAATGCAGGCGTTTAAACAAAGTCTCAGTTTGCGGTAAAAGTCGTGTAAGTGTAACGTCTCGCTTTAAATAAAACGTGAACATTCCGGCTCAGGTTTCCTAGCACCAATAAATAACTCTAGTCCAACCGGTCGTCGTAAACATAAATTTAAAAGAAACACGTTTACATTTTAGTATGCACAAAACGTATTCGAAACATTAGAGAAAATTGAAAAGCCCAAAAACTCCTTGTAGTAAATAAAATATGGGTAGAAAATCACCTGTTAAAGTTGTTAGACGGCCAGCCGCGAGAAATCGGGAAATATTTGGTCGGTACGTGACTAGAATGGAACGTATCCAGTGCCTTACCGACTCACTGACCGATTTATTTGACCTCCCTCTTCGCTGTCAAGCGGCTTATCGAAATGGAGTTTGATGTATTGTTGCAGATCAACCACTAATGGTTAATTCTGTAATGGAAAATAAATTGAATTCTGCTACAGACTTGTACGAATGTGAGAATTGTAAGTCCCCTGTTGCCTTGGTGTATACAAAAACAATCACTCACTGCTTTTAAGTATGTTTGCAAGATTTGATTTTGGAGGAGCTTTGTTTAGTTTAGTTTCGTATATTTCTATAATCATCAATGAAATATTTCAATATTCAATATAATATTATTTTATTATTTGTTATTCATAATAGTTAAATCTATATACGATTATGTGATCCTGGTTACAAATGGTAGGTATGTTAAGACGAAACACGTCTTTTGAACTTCGTTTAAAAATATCGCGTTTATACGTATTCGTGTAAGATTCCAAAGTATTGTTAAATTCCAAAGAAAGATTACCTTTGTACGTATTAGTTTCAAAGCTGTCTCAACTGCTCTTGAGTTATATTTCACAAAGTTGCTACACTTGTTCGTAATATAAATCAGTACAGGCGCGTTACATGAATAATGAATCTTAAGTTACGTTCGAAAAAATAACTAGGTAAGTAATTTGTTTTACATTCCTCATGAGTTATGAAGCTTTGAAGAATTTTATCCATCCATTTGAGCGGTTTAGAAATCTGCGAAATATTCCGTTGTTCAGAGGAACATTATGTTTTTCGGTAATAAGTTGTAATTACATCTATCTAACACTTTAAGTAATTTTAAAGTTCTCAAAAACGGCTCTGATTGAAATGAAAATAAAAAAACCGGGTCAAGAAATCGATCAGTCAAGAACAAATCCAGAAAAGCTTGATTTTAATTCGAGTGACGCTCGGTTGCCTAGTTTTATATGCCTGAGTTATTGTGACAATATCTAGACTTAATTACATTATATCTTAGGATTATTGCCAGGAATTTCACAGCCTAGATTTTTCAACTTTTGATATTAGTAGTTATTGCCTGAAAATAAAATAAAAACCGGTGGTAAAGTTTGAGGCTTTTTAAAATATTATTATGACGAGCGATGCTGTGAAAATTAATTAATAAGCAGCTATAAAAAACTGTCATTATGGTTCAACATCTAATTATGTTCATAATTATAATGAGTTATAATAATTTGTGACTTTCGATACTATGATTCTACAGTATTACATATGAATCATTTTTAGACCACAGGTCTAAAATCCCCTTGATCCTGCAAATAGTTCCACTTTACCAATGCATATTTAAATTCAAAAGCCGAGCTCGCCTAAAGTTGAAATCGAACGAACACCGTCTATTTGCATCTCACTCCCACCCATAAATCGTTAACGAGACAGCTCTAACTAAAGTGGGAATAAAGCGCCTGTCTTAGAGAATTCTCTAATAAGATAACTGAGCAGCTACCGAATGCCTGCTAATTTTGAATAATGACATTTGAATTAATCCACATATAAATGAGTTTGTTTTTAAGAGCATGGGGATGTTAATGAATTATGCAATGAGTTGCAAACTTTGAGGCATATGGACTTAAATTTCTTGGTGTCTTTTCCGTAAAGACTTTCTTATGATATATTTAGGTGTTAAGTTAGATTGACAGGTAATTTAAAGATAACGATCGGGCCAATTCAATACTTTTACGTCTGCCCATGATGAAAACGCTGCTAACTTTTCTGTTTTCTATCGACTCGAAATGTATGGGATTGACATAAGCATTTGGCATGTTCTGACATCAGCTTACGTCAATTCTACAGGTTGTTTGGCAGTCGGGTATAGGGTGTTGTTGTTTGTAATACATTTATTAAACACCCTATACCACCCGTGTTGGATTAATTTGTAGTCTTTACCTTCGCAATATTTTTTTTCTTAAAAGAAAACAATTTATACGCTTACTAATGCTAGGTACACTGATTAATGATAGTATTTTTGGGTTACATACCTTCTTTCTAAAATGAAAAAAAAAACAATGTCTTAAAAAACCGTGGAACTTTGCATAATAGAAAATGTGGTCAAAAATGTTAAGAATGACTCTAACTATCATCCCTTAAAACCACTACACCCGACTGCCAAACACCCTGTATACATTTTGTCGAATTTCGAAAATCGCTAACTTTATGCATCTTAACTAGGACCCCTGATAGATATCAATTTTACTTCTGTCAAACATTACGTTTAAAAACTTCAAAGTGGATTCAAAAAGCGTCACTTCCATGTTAATATGTGTATTTAGCTTCAGAGACGATAAATAAAAACTTACTTACTTTATAGAGATATTCGATAACAACGTCCTTACCCGTTAACAGCCCCAAAATTTTCACAATATTCATACGAAAATCGCAAAACACGCAAAACTTTTCTCGAACACAGGTCAAAGACATGTACCTTCGAGTCTACGGTTTTACAACTCCGGTAATATATTCAGTACAGCTCCAAAATCGAGCTCAGGGACAAAGACGGTCTCGAAACTTACCTCGGCTGCTAAAATTGGAAACTTACAAATCCAACGTCAAAATGTTCGTGACTGTATTTAAATTCTCGTTGAAACTTTTTCAACTCGCATCGTTTTGAATCCAGCAGTTGCAAAATTAACGGTCTGTTTTTTCTTATGGCATGGAAAAAGAGTACCACACATACCACCTGGGCCCGTATTATGGTCGCCTTTATCGCGGTGGATAAAGCTTCCATCACTCTCGCACTTACATACTGGTCAGAAAGTGACATGTTTTATCTACGCTTATCTACGTCGATAAACACAACCATAATCGGCCCGCTGATGGTGAGTGGATTCTCAGACCCACTCAGCATGCAAACTTAAGACTGCAAATTCCAAACCTGAGGACCAAGACAGAATGCCTTTTTTTGTCTTACACATTTATTAGAACAAAGCAATGTGAACACTGAAGTTTGGCGGTTTGTTAAAGGGTAACCGACTACGTAAATTTCTGATTAGTTATTTGGTCGACTGGTAAAGAATGCTATTAGGCATTAGGTCCACCATTTGTACCTATAACAATAAAGATTAAATAATTAAAGAAGATCGGAAGTGTGAACTGGATAAGAAAAGGAACGGCTCGAAAAACCGACCACCAGCGGCCATATCCTATACGAGTAATTGCAGCAACGGTGTCCTAACGTGCTTTAATACACTTAGGGGAAAATAAAGCGGGTCAGAGTGCGTTTTTCATACTAAAGATGCTATTTCAAAGCCTTGGTTCCTCACCAGGGGATCCTTTTAGTGAAATCTGATAATGGATACCCCGAGCATTGATAACGGCTTCCAGAGTGCCTAGGATACCGAACTGATTGAATCTGCGGTTAACGCCGGAATCGTACATGTCCAGAAAAACTTCTAAAATGGCAATAAAATGTAAGGAAATCCAAATGCTGACCCAAACTCTCTCACTGTGGTGTTAACTGATTGTGCGATCAGTTAGGTATCTTAAGAACTTTTGACCTCCTCTATTGAACCTCGGCGTATCTACCATTAAACCTCACGTATGAAAAACGCACTTTGACCCGTTATTTTTGCCCCTGAGTGTATTGTGGGAGTACTTTCACACCAAAAAATGGCTATGCAAGTCACTGGAGGGCACATCAGAGAGCTGCAACATGTGACTCTTCAGAATTTTAGAGTTCATGAAGCGTCGTTGTTGCTAAAAGCTACATGATGATCTTATCGTCATCAAGATAGTGGTGGCGATCTGAACGAACCCAGCACGACATTCTACGATGAATAGACGCAATTTTAATTTTAAAACGGCCAATGTGATTGATTCTGGAATGCTTTGATTTTCAGGTATCGTCCAATCATAGTACGGGTTAGCTACCGATATGCTTTCGCTTGTTCAACAAGCCCTAGTTATCTGTTTAAACCATGAATGTGAAGCATGTTTAGTCAATATTGTGCTTCATTCAGCAAATGTTCGAGCTCGGCAAGCGTTGTTTGTATTTTGAATTGGAATGTTATTGATGTATACCTACCTGTGTATATATTGGTTAATCTTGTTAATGTCTGTCGTATTGTTAATAAGTTATCATTTTACCACATTAATATTAGGTGTTGCAGGCTGTCATTTTAGGAACTTTCTGAATGTCAATCTATATATGTTTAATTTATTGTTAATTTATAGTGAAGATAATTTTTCATTAGATAATATTTATAATGATTTCTATATTTTGCTTATTGAGATATTAATACTAATATTAAAACTGAAGTACTCGTGTGGTAAATCAATCACCTTTGCAATACTTTGTGTGCCTAAATTTTGGGTTTTTGTTCATTGTCAATAAAAAGTTACACCATAATTCTATTTTTTTTTGATTGAACAGTCATATAACTATTACATGCTTCAAGGTCAAGATGCGTGGTCTATATCATAATGATCATTTTACATAGTTCTTTCTTAATTTAACATTTATATCACTTACTGCCGCACTCGGAGAGGTCCAATTAAATTTAACGCTTGTTTAGAGACGTGTTATCTTATTCTATTGCTATTGCAAAGAAAGTGACAGCAGCTGCTTTAATCAAGCATTAAATTTAATTGACGTCTCTAAGTGCGGCAGTTAACTGCAATCATATTCCCGATTCTTTAATTTAGTGTCGTACGTGATTTCAACCATTCCCAAAAGATGCATAGCATATTTTATGCATCTTTCATGCTTCTAACTTTAACAAGAATCAGTAGTTCAACTTAGTTCATCGAACCATTCAAACACAAAGCCGCGAAGTCATGTTCGACGTGCAAGACTAACTATTCGAACTTTCTTTGCGTGCCATAATTGAAACTTGGCCGATATGCTGACAAACCAAGTTGGGCACGCTTCTGAGTAGTGCTTCGAGGCGTCAGATCACGGGAAACTTTGAGTGAATAGAATGTTAGGCTAACCACGCTTGGGTTAATCGTATATTGTTTTTTCCGCAAAAAAACGGTTAGAACATACAATTTTATTTCAAAACCGAACAAAGACCTAATGATTACTTTGTAGTTCTCTGTACGCATCAGATATTTTTTTATTGTTTCAAAAATAGTATTTGCCTCGACTAATTCAAACTTCATGAAGATCAGATTCATTATTCTGTCATAATATTTTACTCTGTTGTTGTGTTGCCGTGAGTTTATGTCAAATAATTGTCGCTAGTTTGAGTTTGAGTTTATTATATTGGTTAAATAATAAGCCAATAATTAATTTATAAGGTGTTTAATCATAATTTTGACAAAACACATTTTCTATTTTTAAATTACGAAAAACGTACATGAAAACGTAATTTACTTCTTATGACATTGAAATGTTGACACATCTATATGGGGTTATTATGACGTATCTGTGCAATTCATTTTACGCTGAGAGAAAAGGACAGAGTTTTGTAATTGTTATAGTTCTGTCCTTTTCGCTCACCGTGAAATGAACTGCATAGCCATGTCATAATAACCCTCCAGAAGGTATAAGTGTTATACATTATCTAAACGTGTAAATGATTTATAAACTAAAAGGTTTTTAATTAGAGTTTATTAAAAATATTATAGATATGGGCTTAGCTTGGATCTGGGATCTGAAAAAGACTATTGAAAAAAGATATTGTTAGCTATAACTTTTCTATTTACTTTTTCCAATACGTATTATACGACGCGTAAAGCTAAAATAATCGTAACGGATTGTCTCAGTTTACTCCATAATCAATAAAAGTGAATGCTGATAATCCAAATTGTTTTCTATTTACCATCAAACTACTTTACAAAACAATATAACGGAATTCACATACAGAATAAAGTATAAGTTAGAAAACCCTGTCGCTTGATTTCGTTGGTGCTCGTGCAAAATCCCCAAAATTTACATTTGTAGATTGGGTTTTATTATTTTGCGAATCGCGGCTCATATTCGTCGTGTCTGAACCTTTCTCACCTGAAATAGGACCGGGGTCAGGGGTTAGAAGGTCACGTCACGGATGTCCTAGATTTATTGTAACAAAATCTGACTTAAGGTGATGATGATGACTTTCGTTATCAAGGACATAGGGCGGACCAACCGATTTTGATAAATGATACGTCATTAGATTCGTCTAGATGGCGCGAGTGTCACTGGGTATTATTCTTAAAAAATAAAAATGATGTCATTATTACGCTTTCTTTTTTTTTACATTGGCGACAATAATATCAAAAAATGCAGTCGGGTTTTTAAAATTTGTTTTAATTACCTATTTTTAGTTATTTGTCAAATAAAATGTTATGACGTTGAATATTATTCAGATATTTATTAAATTTTCTGTAACATAAATATAATTTTATTATTAGTTTCTTTGTGACTAAAATTTTATTTTTTATTATTTCCTTCTCAGCACCAACCTTAGATTGTTTCTGTTTACCCCATTGGTTGACTGGTAGAGAATGCCTTAAGGCATCCCTACTTTTTGAATTGTGCAATAAAGTTTAAATATTAATTTTAATTTCTTAATGTTTTCTTTGTTTTTAGTTAAGACGTAAAACTAACTTGGAACTGTGCAATAACGTGTAAGATTGTCTTTTTATATTTATTATTGTACCTATTTATTACAGACACACAGTGACCCACAACACAAAATGCCTGTAGCTATGACTGTATCGATTGTTGAACCTTTTACATAATGAATAGCGTCATAAATAACTGGCCTGTGACATCATTGCCACGCGTGTTTGGGTTCTCGTGTTATATCCGTGGAAATGGTTTTATTTCAACTATGTCTACCTAAACCACGTTAAGTTTCAAGGTTTTATAAGGAAAAGTACTAGCTTGTGAAACGAAATGTGTTCAAGTTGTTTGTTTAATTGTTTTTAAAGTATCACATTTCAAAATGACTTACTTTGTAGTCGTAAATCGTATCATAATCATTATCAGCCTATACTAGTCCACAGCTGGGACCTGTTTCTCAAAGCGCATTAGTCTAATAATATTAGTGTTTTGTCTCGTAAATAAAACTAAAAAATGAGACAATACACTAATATTATTAGACTAATACGCTTTGAGAAACGGGAATACTTTACGAGAAACGGGCCCCTGGACGTAGGCCTGTCCCATTGCACGCCACCGAGCACGATCTGCGGCCACTCTCATCCAGAGTCACCTTGCGAAGATCGTCGCTCCACCTAGTCTGAGGGCGTCCCACTCAGCGTTTGCTGATCCGCGATATCCACTCAAGAACACGATAACTCCAGCTGTTATCCGTTCTGCGGTATATGTAAATCGTAGAAAGTAGGTAATTTACTTGAATTGACAGTGGAACTGGTCAAGATGCATTTGACAAACGTTAACGATTGCCGAAATCAAAGAAAACACATATTATTGACATAATTCGTCGAACGGTCGCCTCGGGCTCGGGCTCGGGTTTTTGCCAATTCCTACTTTTTGACACATTTCAAAAATCGTATTGTAGATGCAACTTCTCGCGGCCTGTTGAAACTCCCGCGACGGATGCCATAACCTAAAAAAAGATTGATTGTTGAAACTCCAGAAAAGTAAAAAAATATATACCTTAACAATCTATTCGCCTAATGCAACCGAGTGAAACGCCAATAAATATAAAAAAGATAAAACCCACCGAAATAATATCGACCCCTTCGTTCAGAGATGATATCTCGTAAACAGCCCATCGAAATTTCATAAAACATTGCTAAGAACCACCCCAATTACACCAGCTTTCTTTTACAAAAGCCACATCCAATTCAGTCCATCCATTTGTTAGCTACAATGCCATAAACCGACACACAGATACACAGACAGATTGATCATCATCATCATCATCATCATCATCAGCCGCAAAACGTCCACTGTTGGACAAAGACAGATTGATACATACGTTAAAGTCATAACTAACCTATTTTTTTGACAATGGTTAAAAGAAAAGGGTAACCCATTTGTTGCTCCCAAAAAGGTTAAATTTTAAAGTCCGATTGCCAACTTGCAAATCTAATCCATTATTCAATAGCAACATCCGACAAACGTTAAGAGAACGTCGAATAAACACCGACGGCAATTATAAAGAGGTCGGTGCGTCGCGGATGCTAATTCCGGTGGTCCCTTGAATAAATTTCGCCACCGAAATTGTCATGATGTTAGGGAATATTTCTATCTTATTACCTATTGACTTTGCGGTGGGGATAAATAATCGTTTAGGTAGATTCGCTAAGCGATATTGTTTGTATTGCTGTGTGCCATAAGACCACCGGTGAAGTAAATAGGGGTATAAAACGTCAGCAGGCTGCGACTGCGGAGTTCCGGAGCAGACGATCGCTCACATCGTAGAGGAGTGCCCTAGAAGACGCTTTGCGGGGGGAATTGGAGGATTGTGCGCGCTTACGCCGGATTTAGAATTAGCGCAAGCTTAATTCACACTTGACCTAGTTATTAGTATTTGCTGTTTTTCTTTAGGGTTTGGACTAAAATCATACCAAATTTGACGCCTGTAGGTTTTACCGTTTTTACTATACAACAAAAACAAAAATGCGCTAGAAATACCGTTTCATTGTATGGGGACTCCCTTAATTGTTTCACTTTCTGTAAATCCAACAACAAATAATTCTGAAAAAAAACCGCTATCTCTTACGATTTCTAAAGATACAGCTCTTTACAGTTTGGACAGACGGACGGACGGAGAGCTTAGGCTTAGAAATCCCTGAAAATGTGCCTTTCGAAAGTCTGGTATTAAAATATCTCCATAAATTTAATAACTTCAGACCAAGAGCATTATAAGCATGTTAAAGAAACATAACGCTTTTCTAAGAATATAACCAAAGTTAACATCAAACAAGAACTTAGAGAATACTCGGAACATCCTGAGGGGCTATTGTCTAACGCACTCCCAATCGCAACCGGCTACAAAGTGGAACAATTGTTTCCATTTTGTATGCAGACAAGCCTTCGATTTTTGAAATGAAAACGATCGTGATTGCGAGTGTGTTAGACAATAAGCCCTCTGGTTTTAAGCCGCTCTTTATGTTTTACTTGGGAGCAAACACAGCTAAGATTCTGTTTATTCCAGAAAATTTAACTTGGAGACTCGTAGTTTGCTCTCATCAGATCTCGTTTTTTTTTCGTGTGAGCATATTTCTGAAGAAGGTGAAGTGACGTTTTGAAGCAACTGAGAAGGAAAAATGGTAGGCATGGAAAAAAAGTGCTTTTTTGATCAGGTCAAGATAATTATATAAGTTTGTTTTATAACCAAATTTTTTTGAGACGATAGGTAATTTATGCTGATTGTTTTTTTAATGGGAAAGGAAATTGGGAAAAATGGGACTTTGGGAAAGGTAAATGAGCGCACAGGCTATGTGATGGTTGACTGGGAACCTGTAGACATTTTCAAATACGAATTTCAATCTTGCGATCATAATCTCAAGACGGCAAATGCGTTGCTAACCAACCCTGAGGACTTATATTGAATGCGTCTGTCACATGCTAGTCATCTCACCGGTTCTACAGAATCATTAACTGTTTATTGAGACTAATCTAAGGAGATAAACTCATTGGCTCTGTGTTAAGGAGAGTGGAGATCCTTCCGAATCTATCATCTGATCCATCTGGAATGAGATATTGACGTGCATGAATGTAAACCGGTTTACATAACATCCATCAATATTTATCTCATTCCTATAATAGGAGCTGACTTTCGAGGACTAAATTAATAAGCATAATGACGTACACACACACACTATTTAGTTTGCGAAGTTTACTTTTTATATTGTGGTAGTCCCAAAGCAAAATTAGTTACAATTTTTATTGAAAACTTGATCAATATTCTCGTAATAGCTATTATATTTCCCTTTATTCCAAAAAAAATAATTCTTTACTGTATATTTTTCCATACCTAACAAGAAAAACACACGGGGACCTATCTACATTTAACGCAAACATACATCTTACAAAGTCATCTAGCTTCATTTTATCACCATGTCTCAGTATCCCCGTAATCTTGAGCATGATAATATATCTCAATTTCACCAAGTGTTTCCCCCCACGTATGAATTTTCCCCCAAAATCTGATACCGTAACGACCTCTCATGCTATGCAAGTCACGTGTCTGAAATCGCCTTACATCTAAGTGCCATGCGCGCTGTATTAGTCAGAGTTATACCTGCGTTCCCGATATGAACATGTTTACTTATTAAGTATTTACTTTACTTGTTTGTTTGCTTCGCTAAGTTACCTTCCCTTTGACCTAGTTATTTACGGATTTAATGCGATATTTTTGGGGAAACTTGCGTGGATGCTGCTCAAGTTTAGTAAGTGTGTTTATATATATTTAAATAAATACATTAAGTCTTATTTATTATTCAAACGGTAAGTAATTATCGCTTTTTTAAATAAATCTACCCTTAGTTCAGAAGTTTGGTAACAGTGTAAGCATCACACCAGTAGGGCTTTGGATTGTACAAGCCAATGTGCAACAAGCTAGCAGGGCTTGATAAAAAGAGCCCTTGTGACGGCCACTTTTTTTTTGTATTACCTTAAATACTGAAAAACAAAACACTATAAACCATTTTTTTTAATAATGTTAATTTAACTTGAACCAAGCCCGAGGTTAAATTATTCACGAAAGTCAGATTCATATGAGAACTGTCGATTTTAACGAAATAACCTAGTAACCTAGTGTTAAAATGCACGTGAAAGCGGGTCTAAGTTTTTGTAGTGAAGCTCTGATATGAATAGCCTTTGTATAAAATTAGATTTGAAACATTTGTGATTACTTT
Source organism: Acleris cristana (assembly GCA_948252455.1). Taxonomy (NCBI): domain Eukaryota; kingdom Metazoa; phylum Arthropoda; class Insecta; order Lepidoptera; family Tortricidae; genus Acleris; species Acleris cristana. Next base: position 14,927,165 of record OX411778.1, read on the forward strand.
TTCTTGAAAGGTATTACGATTTTAAAATCTTTTATCCTCAAGAAAACTTTTTTAATTTAAAACTGTATATATGTACTAACATTTTTAAGTGTTGATTGTCTGAGGAATAACATTTTAATGTCTTGAAATAAAACAGCAAAAGAAACACGAACCTTATGTCGGCTATAACGACAGCAGCCATTCTTTTAGTGGAGTTATGTGATACGAGTATAAAACTTGTTCTGAGCTAGCAGAGACACATAATCCTTTTAAGCCAAAGCTTACGTGAGAATGTCTGGCTACTTGACTTTTATTCACCAACTAAACTAGGCATAGATATTTCCTATTGTTAAATATACACTTATACACGTTGGTAAATTCGTAGCATTCCAAACAAAAAAGAAAAAATATATATTTAAAAAACAAAAAACCCGACTGCAATAAAAAACAACTGAAAAGCGAAAAACAAGCTCTATAATTTATAGTAAATAGTAAGAGCAATGTAGTACTTATTGATATTTATAACAATTTAAATTTAACTTGAATATTGGAAAAGGTATTGCAGGTATTATAGAACTTATTCTATGAAATGTGCGAACAAAACAAAGAGTTTAACCTTATAAAATACTTCCAGATTAAGTTAACTAAAAATATTTTAAACATTTCTTGTAGAAACAAAGATTTAAACATACAATTTGTGGATCTAAAATGCTACAGCACATAAATTACCAAGAACGTAACCACTTCGTCCTCTCGCGGTCCAGATACGTCGTCCGCAATTCTGCATCGTAAATTCTTTATTTCAAGTTCATGTTTAATTCGTAATTATTATAAATGCGAAAGTTTGTGTGTGTTAGTTTAAATGTTTGTTGGGTGCCTTTTCAATCACCGACACTCATTTCATCGAATGCGTTGTTTCATCGAATTTTCATTTAATCGAAAGCTAGTTTCTGCTGAAACCTTATTATTTTTAGGTTATCTTAAGCATGGGTTACGTAGGCTAGGTAGGGTTAAACCTGTGACCTGTTTTTAAAGTTGTAGGTAATTCTGCAGCTCTGCCTACCCTACCCTGGGATTACAGGCGCGAATGTATGTATGATTGGCGGTAACCTATCTCAAACACTAAAAATCATTGTCCGAATTTCATTTGTCCGAAAACTATTCGAATTATTACCGTTTGTCCGATGACAGGTTTCGTAATTTTTTTTCTTCACTATTTTACGTTTAGTAAAAGTATCGTTTGTCCGAAAAACTTTTCCTGTCTCATTTACTTGCTCTATGAATTGTTACGTATTTTGTTTATTAGCCCATTTTTTATTTAACCAAGGATACTTTTGGCACTGCATACGTTTAGACAAATTTTCAGTTTACTTTTTAACGCTATCGTAAGTTATTTTTCGACAGAGGTATTTTCCACTGTAATATTATTACCCTAAAACATTCAAAGGCATATATTTATAATCAGTCAGAAATATTTTAGGACATATTTTCTATAGTATCAATTATTTTTATTCATACCGTTTTTCTACCAAATGTTAATGAAAATGTAAATGATGCGGCGAGCGAGCGAAGCGAGCGAGCAAGATGGGTCTGGGCAGAAGCGACTCGGATAGGTTAGGTTAGAAGGCTAAGGTGGGAGCGAAGCGTAGCGAAGCTCCCGCCTTAGCCTTCGAGGTTATTTTTTGTCGTCCCTAAAAAAAACATGCTTGCTGTATTTCATTTTGCAAAAATTATAAATTCCATTTCAGAAAAGCCGAGTAGTTAAAAATCCGGATCGTTACATCGGACAAATGAAATCAAAGTCAATAAAAAAAAGTCGAATTATTAATAAACCGAAAGGTTACATCGGGTAACTGATACTTCGGACAAATGAAATTTAGGGGAACATATAATTTGTCGAATGATCAAAAAACTGAGACAATAAATGCCTAATCATAAGAATTCGAAATGAATTTTCGGACAAATGAAAAAATATTAAAACGAAATTTATCGAATAGTTTTTGTCGAAACGAAATTCGGACTGTCATTTTTAGTGTTTCAGATAGGTAACCATGATTGGCGTATATTAAAAAAAGTTTTCTTTAATGCACTTGTTACAAAAAAAGCGCAACAAATACGTCGTATTATTAAAATGCATTTTGAATACGAAAACGCTGTAATAAAATAAAGTTTTCCAACAAAATAGGTGACTATAACGGTTACCTATCTGAAACACTAAAAATGACAGTCCGAATTTCGTTTCGACAAAAACTATTCGATAAATTTCGTTTTAATATTTTTTCATTTGTCCGAAAATTCATTTCGAATTCTTATGATTAGGCATTTATTGTCTCAGTTTTTTGATCATTCGACAAATTATATGTTCCCCTAAATTTCATTTGTCCGAAGTATCAGTTACCCGATGTAACCTTTCGGTTTATTAATAATTCGACTTTTTTTTATTGACTTTGATTTCATTTGTCCGATGTAACGATCCGGATTTTTAACTACTCGGCTTTTCTGAAATGGAATTTATAATTTTTGCAAAATGAAATACAGCAAGCATGTTTTTTTTAGGGACGACAAAAAATAACCTCGAAGGCTAAGGCGGGAGCTTCGCTACGCTTCGCTCCCACCTTAGCCTTCTAACCTAACCTATCCGAGTCGCTTCTGCCCAGACCCATCTTGCTCGCTCGCTTCGCTCGCTCGCCGCATCATTTACATTTTCATTAACATTTGGTAGAAAAACGGTATGAATAAAAATAATTGATACTATAGAAAATATGTCCTAAAATATTTCTGACTGATTATAAATATATGCCTTTGAATGTTTTAGGGTAATAATATTACAGTGGAAAATACCTCTGTCGAAAAATAACTTACGATAGCGTTAAAAAGTAAACTGAAAATTTGTCTAAACGTATGCAGTGCCAAAAGTATCCTTGGTTAAATAAAAAATGGGCTAATAAACAAAATACGTAACAATTCATAGAGCAAGTAAATGAGACAGGAAAAGTTTTTCGGACAAACGATACTTTTACTAAACGTAAAATAGTGAAGAAAAAAAATTACGAAACCTGTCATCGGACAAACGGTAATAATTCGAATAGTTTTCGGACAAATGAAATTCGGACAATGATTTTTAGTGTTTGAGATAGGTTACCGACTATAACAAATTACCCCACGAATGTGGTTACGAGTTAGACACATACACCAATACAACTTGGCAATAATAACAACGGTTATCGCGTTCCTTGCCACTAATTCGTAACTGTAAATATTTTTAACTCGTCTGACGTGTCACGAGCACTGAACGTTTAATCGTAGAATTAAAATTAGCAAGACTGGTGATACAACGATGTTGTTTTGTTTATCAGACACGTTCAAGGGGATAACGGGGCGAAATGACGCTCACGCTCTCTCTTTTGTACGTGAGACACGCGAGGTGCATTGTCACGGAAAATTGTGGGAAATTCTACGGGAATGAGGGCTTGGAGCGTGGTTTTTTTTGCACCGGACAGTTTTATAGTTTCCAAGAAATTGAAGTGATTCTTGCGTTTTATGATTTGGAAAGCGGGTTGCGAATGTAAAACTAAGTTGAATGTAGATTGCTTTTTGATGATGGAGTTTTGGTAATGTATTTTTTTAGTAATTTGAAGCTGTAAATGTATTTAGTTAAGGCATCCGAATAAATAAAGTTATCGATCCACGACGGCAAGCCCCTCTACTCTTATTGACATGGTTGCGTCAATGTACAAAAAATATAGTAGTAACACTATAGATAATGAAGACATAGTAGGTAAACGATGATTAATCTTCACTTGTTTTTTTTTTGCCACAATAACTGACTGTTTTATGAGTCAGTTTATCCAATAGGTTGACAAGTCAAATCTATTGATTTTGATTTATATGTAATTAAACAATAACAATAATAATTATTAATTCATAATACATATTTTAATCTGTTTAACATCATTGCTAACACTAGGCAAGAGCACTAACTACTTGTAGCAAATTTAAACTTCATAGCAGAAGAGCGTTGCTACGTGCTACGGCGTAGCGCTCGTAGTGCTACTTAACAGTGGATGTGTTATATTAGTATTATAACACAAACCTTCTTGAGTAAGTGTGTTATTATAGCACAGAAACACACAAATGGTATTATTTTAAACCGAAACTGCACTCGCAATCCCAGATATAATTAAAATTTCATTCCGCTCTTGCACCCTATAATAACATACGCTAACCCCTTTAAATTAAACGCATATTTAGATTGAGATTTGCGCTCGCGTAACTAGTAAATCGACTAGTATGGAGCAGCCGGCGCCGCACGAGTGGAGTACACGCCGAATTACCCCGCCCTTATTACGGTTTGGGAGAAGTTGTAAGTGGTAGCGGACGCGGGAACGGGTGCTGAAGCGATTTGGAAAGTTAAAATAGTTTTGTGGCTTAACTTAAAACACTGAATTAGGTATACAATTACTACCATACCATACCATCATATCATGTTAATAAGTTTGATATCTAGAAGGGTCTCCTACAAAGTTACTGCTTAGAAAATGGGAATAGATTGTTAATATAACATTTCATTCTGATAAAGAAAGTGCATATTTATTTAGGTAGAACAATTGATTAAATATTTACGTTTTGTACAAACTGTTTTTTAATCAATATTGTCTACTTAAGACAAATGTTTTCAGTCTTCGGTGCTTATTATTCTCTTATACCCTCTTCAACATGTACCTAATCGTAAAAATAAAACCATTATACTTCTTTTTTTGTAACCAATAAGGGCCTTTATTCCTACAAAAGACACAAACAAGAAAAATCATTAAAACATAACTAAAACTAAATACTAAAATATTATATACAAATATCCCCTAGACTACTTGCCACTGGGAATGGTGCCCATAATTTTAATTTTCTTAGACAAAATAAGTATTTAAATTTATAAGAACTATTTAAAAAAAAAACTTTTTATCATCTCACTTGTATTTCAAATGCCATTTTCCATCATCTATACATAATATAGAAAAAAATCACTGGACCTAAACTCGAAAGGTGTGATTTAAGGCTGCACTAACAAGAGTTTTTTTTTAAATTAGAACCCGATCGAAAACAAATGCCAAAATAACGGTAAACATATTCTATGCGTCTAAAGATATAGAAATCTTCTAGTCGCTTATAATTTGTACCAAAACGCAGTGTTAAGCCGCGACATTAACATGCCGCTGCGCCGCGTTTTCTCTTACTCTAGCATGAATATTTATATCATCCCGGCATCAATGTACTGTGAAATACCCGTCGTTCCCGTGGCATACTTTAATAGTTTTATTTTTATATTACACCACAGGTTATAATTATGTCATTCACGACATGAATAAATAAACCTTTATTCTGCAAATTGCTGCCCATGGGCTTAATTCTATTTGGTAGAATTATATAGATTTTGGGATAAGGTTGCAGAGCGTCCGAGCCGCTCCGCTTTTGTGTTACCAAAATAGTCATAAAGATTTAAATTAAATCATTCAAATTTTGGGTGTGTTGATTTGTGGCATTTATTTTTAATTACAATAGGTAGTTATGATTAGGTTCTTATATGATACCTAGAGAAAAAATACTTTTTGTAATGTTACATGTATTTTTTTGGTAACACAAAAGCGGGGGCGCTTTGAACGCTCCGCGGCCTTACCCTTTGACATGTTGCCATCTGGTTTTGACTGGGCTGTAATAAATGTCAAGTAAGTAAGAGCTACTGTAACGTTGACTTTACGATAACATGTCAAAAGCAATGTGGTTTTCCTGGGTAAAATGATGCCCCTGTTGCTCTATAGGTACTTTTACATGTCTTATGTCGGTTCCAATATTAAAACCGTAGATAGATTTTTGATTAATGGGTTAATGTTTGACACCTTGTCACATATATATTTCGAATTTTGATCTGATGTGGTATATTTTATATATTTAAATTTTGGTATAAGTTTACCACCGGTTAGGTACTAAAAGCGAAGACCGGTAAGGAATCATTTTATGGGAATAAAGTTAGACTTACCGAATGGTTGTGTATTAAAAAAAATGTCGCAAAGAGGAGACATACGATGGTAAGCGGGATGTGAGGGCCATAGACATTTGAATTCTCAAGACTACAATCCGAAGACTTCAATTGCGTTACTAACCCTGAGGTCTAAGATAGAATGCCTATATGCTAGTTATTTCACCTCAATTATAAGTATGTTAAATTGTGTTGTCTTAATAATGTTATAGACATTCCAAAACTAACTTTAAATATCCATTTCATTGTTCTTTTACTTATGCCTCTAGAGTTGTAACTTGAGATATTATGGTGTCGTGTGTGTGTACATTTGTTTTGGGGATCAATTTATTAGATTACGTTTCAAGTATGGATCAAGATTTTGATTCTTCTGACCAGAGGGCTTATTGTCTAACGCACTCGCAATCACGACCGTTTTCATTTTGAAAATCGAAGGCTCCTGCATACCAAATGAAAACAATTGCTCCGCTTTGAAGCCGGTTGTGATTGCGAGCGTGTTAGACAATAAGCCCTCAGGGTGTTCTAAATTTGTAAAAGCGCCGCCAGTCAAAATAATAATATTATCCTTTAACTTTTTAATATATGAGCCATAATTAGTTACATCTGATACATCCACAGCCAACTACTAATTTCCATCGACAATATTTTGGATCATTTCCAAATGAACTTATTAATTAGGGACTTAGATATCCCACTAAAATTAAAAATACGTAAGTTAAGTGTGGGTGTGTTATTTTCTTCACGCTACAAATGGCTGGACGGATTAAGATGAAATTTGGAAATACTTAAATACGTGGAAAACATCCAAAACTCACTCAAATATTTGCTTATACTGTTAATCGAACACGGGACCACTAGCTTCGTAGGCAGGGTCACTACTAACCAAGCTGAATGTGTCTTCGACGGAAAAATTGTAGTGTAACGCCTAAATATAATAACTATTCATGTAGTTGGATTATAGTTTGTTATTAATTGATTAACGCGGCGTGATTTATCATTGTTAATATTTGGTTTACGTGATTTTATGTAATTACACCCACGATTTTGTAATCCGTGAATCATTTGTTTGATATCCACACGGTAGACGGAAAGAACTTTTGAACTTTGATAAATAAAACACAGTTTTACTGTGATATCACACTAATTGTTTATGTATGTATATTGTAGGTTAGAAAATGTGTCACTTCTTAACGATAGCAATAAAAATCATCCTTTGATTTCAAAACAATACAAGTTTAATAGAAAATACAATTACAATAATAAGAGCGCCACTGGACACTCGAAGCAATCTTAAAATGAAATATAAAAAAGACGGAAAAAAAAACCTGATCCAAAAGCCGAATTTAATGTCAACTGCAGAAAAGGTGCAGATTTTTTCTGTAAATTACAGCTGCAGGAAAATCCGCAATCAATCCCCGTGCAATCTCGGTGCACTCTCGCTGCAACGCGGGTGCAAGCCGAAATAAGGCCATTGAGGACTGTGCACGGGTTTTTTTAGTTGCACAGTTAAAGTACTTGTGGAATTGAAAGTTACGGTTGTTGTTTCTAATAGATAGTCTTAAAATAATAAAAAGAATAGACTTAGTTTGGGTTATTAGTAAAATTAAGAAAATACTATCTAGTGTGGGATCCATACCAGAGATTTACTGTCATTAGGTACAAATGGAAAATCGTCCACGTGAAATAACCATTCTGAAAATGGGTCAAAAGTAATAGTGTCCAAAGTGAATTTAGTCAAAATGTAATTGTGCTCAAAAGTATTTACAACCAAATTTATTTTTGTTGTAAATTAATTAAGTCCCGATGGAATTTTGTCCATTATAAATTATGACCAAAATACGCACAAGTGAATGTAGTGTAATATGAATTAAGACCATATAATATAATATAAATTGTACAAATTTCAGGTAGGACGTATTTACAATTATTGGTCATATTTCTGAGTGTTCGTAAATACAAATAGACATATTTTTTTCGTCCAATGTCATATTGGACAATTTTACCATGGGACATGATTCCATTTTAGACGTTTTTCAAGATGGTCAATTTTCCTTTTTGTTGTATTTCAAATGGTATTTTTTCTGAACTGACGTATAATTTCAAGTGGACGATTTTCCATTTGAACCTAATGACAGTAAATCATACCAGAAACAATCATCGTCTTTTGTCTTTATGCATATTTTGTCTAAATTTCCGTTAATCTTAAAGCCTTTCCTTTTTTTAAATAAACCTGTCTGAGATTATTGTGAAGCGACGCTGTAATCGCGAAGCTGTCAAAAAAACTTACAAATTAATTTCCGGGGGATAACTTAAATATTCCACGTTTTTTTACTAAATAATGTTGTAGTTATTATGAAAAACTACCTCTTGTTTTTTTTTTGATATTTTTTTTTCTATTCAAGAAATATTTTCTTGGAAAACAAAACGTATAGACCTAGTTTTTCATTATATCTATAACCTTATCAAAAGTCAAAAAAATCGGACAAGGTTTAAGGGGAAAGAAACATTATTGCATTAAGTATGGAAAATTTTATCCTCACAATCCTCTTAAGGTTGTATTATAACAATACTTAAAAGTTTTAACCCTAACCTAACCGCTACTTTGGGAAAACTTAAAAGTTGTTTGACTCAGCTGAAAACCAGTTTAGTACAAATGATAATTAGCATTTTCAATGCGGTAAGTGAAACGTAATTAGGGACTGCGAAGGACACCCTCAGAAGGACCTGAAGAGCTTCAATATTCAATTCGTCTATCGCTGTTGGCCGTCCAATTTTCTGGGATAAAAGTAGCTTAAACCGTTTCCAGGATATCTATGAACTAAATAGGTGAAAACCAGCGCTGTGGCCCCAGCTGCTGCACATGCTGAGCTGAGTCCTATTTGACTTCACACTACACTGCAACGATTCTATTTCTGCTCTAATCTTGTTCCTTCTTTTTCTACCATGTCTGTTGTGTTGTAGTGTGTTTTTTGTCAAATTAATGTTTTGAATTTGATTTTGATTTATAATTTTGGGTCGATCGGTTAGTGCATTAGACCATAGGCAAAACAAACAAACAAATACTCTCTTGTTCTGTAATTAATTTTAATATAACTAAGTAATAATATAATACAATTAAAAGTTAAAACTAAACTTATTTAAATTAAAATAACAACTAAGCTACTCAAATATTAAAGAGGTAAATAATAATCACCAGTCACCACTATAAAAAGAACACCCCCTCTAGCAGGTCCGCTCGCGGCATGGTTCCTATGACACTGGCTGCGGTACCTCTCTGGAAAGCTAGCCCAATCCTTTGGGAGAGGTAAGCACCAGCTCTAGGATCTCCGGAGGTGTCTATGAGCCGGGATGACAGGGCCATAATAATGCTTTTCATATCAGCTGACCAAGGTCCCATGGTCTTCACTGCAAGCGCCACAAATTCATAATTTTTGAATAATTTTATTATATTAAATGTAAAATAATAATAAATAAATGTAAAGTAATAATGAAAAGATTAACTTTTCCACGGATCAAGAAACCGAATACCTTAAACCATTTTTATTAAAACAAAACTTTCCCAATAAATTAACAACCCAATCTTTAACCACCCATTCAAACCCTTCTCATTTTTTTCCCAAAAATAAAGCGATTTTCTAGCAAAAAACCTACCGATTCGTCCCTCAGGAGGAAGTTAATAGATTTCATTAATTAACCCGCTCGCTGGACCGAGTGATTGCACCACTGTCCGGGATAAAAAGTGACAATTCGTCGGGCGGTGGGATTTCCCGTTATACCTTTTTACGTATGGGTTGCGACGAAAGTAATCCAGTTAGGGTACCGCTTTGGTTAAGCGGAATCCGTTATCTTTTTGCTCAAGCGAGCAGTGGATAACGAAGTTTTTATTTAGGTCGGCACATGTGAAAGGGTAGCATTGTTTACACTGTTAATCAGAGACCATTTTTAAGACGTTGATTTGTTGCCTATTTCTATTAAACGACTAGTTAAACCTAGTCCCTACCCTAAACCCTGCCTACGAAGCAAGCGGTCATGGGTTCAATTCTCGATATGGGCAAATATTTAGGCGATGAGAGCGAGAATTTGTTTCCTAATCTTGGATGTTTTCTGTGTTAAATTATCTACTTATTTATGTAAGTATTTTTATCGCTGCCCATTGTAAAAGCCTAAAGCTTAATTTGGGTCTAGATCAATTTGTCCCTCCCCCTATCTACCTAATTACTTACGAAGCTAGCGGTCCTGGGTTCAAATCCCGGTAAGGGCAGATATTTGAGTATTTGTTCCTGAGTCATGAATGTTTTCTATGTATTTAAGTATATATTTCTCTGTGTAAGTATTTATATCGTTGTCTGGTACCCATAGTACAAGCCTAGAAGCTTAGTATGGGACTAGGTCAATTGGTGTGACATTGTTGAACCCTGATATTTATTTATTTATTTATTTGAATGTGGTTGTCCCCATTTTGTAACGAATTATTGTTTTACTATAAATACATAAATATTTCAGGATTTTATAAAAACTAACCTAACCTAACCTATAGGGTTTTACACGATGGTACTGAAATTAATAAAAAAATATATATATGACATTGGGTTGGCACATAAAAAAGTTGGGAAATGATACATTTGACAAACATATTTTTGCCAAACGGCAGGCTCCCTATGTGTATATGTTTAATACAAACGATTATGTTGTTAAAGCTAACTTAACTATTGAGAAATTAAAACACAATACAAACTGCCGCACTCAAAGACGTCAATTAAATTTAATGCTTGATTAAAGTAGCTGCTGTCATTTTCTTTGCTATAGCAATAGAATAAGACAATACGTCACTAAACACGCGTTAAATTTAATTGACGTCTCTGAGTGCGGCAGTAACTGTTTGAATTAAGGTTAAGACTATATTAACCTACATTGATTGTATTAATCAAGGACATAATATATAATAATCATAATATTATATGTATATTAATCATTAATTGATATTACAAACCAATCGTACCTACACTAATTATAAATGAGATTAGGAACGATTATTGACTTAGTATCTTGGTAATTAATCCACTTGATTGGTTTTAATAATTGAAATGAAGATCTTTGCTAAGTTTAATTTGTAAAATAAATAAAGCCTGGAAAATGTAATAAAGACCTTAAGTAACTTTGTTTTCAACCCCAAAAAAAAGAGTTGTGTTATAAGTATAATGTGTGTATCAGTGTATGTGTGTCTGTGACATCGTAGCATCCAAATGGATGGACCAATTTGGATGCATTTTTAGGGTCCGTACCTTAAAAGGAAAAAACGGAACCCTTATATGATCACTTTGTTGTCCGTCTGTCTGTCTGTCTGTCTGGGAACTCGTGGAGGTAACGACTTGAAATTTAAACCATATACTCAAGTCTACAGTCCCTTGAAGCTGTGAAAAAATCAAACTTCTAAGTTACCGTAAAAAAAAGATACGACCGTTTATGCCACAAAAAACGTATATTTTGACACTCTCAAGGAAATCAAAATTTAAATTGTATTTTCCGTTAACCTTCTGGAAAATAATACCGTCTCTTACAACAAATATAGGAAAAAATCTGAAAACCCAACATTTTTAATTCAATTACAAAAAGGGTCTTTATGCAAGGAAGGGCGGCGGTGCAAAATTTGAATTGAGTTAACCGTGTCATGTGCGAAACCTTCGGTGAGCGAGTCCTACTCGCACTTCACTGATTTTTTTCTAAACAGAAAGCAAGTTTAAATTTGTGTTGGTTCTAAGCTAAGTTTCGTGAAAATGGGTTTGACTATTTAAGAGATATCAGCTCCAAAAGACTAAATATTTTTTTATCTTTTAATACGTAATTATTTCAAATAATAATGATAAAAAAAATCTATTCTTAATTTAAAATTTAAAATGAAATTACATTTGAATGGAAATTGGGAACTCGTGCATCCTGCCGAATCTGAAACGTTTTCAGTTCTTTATCATTTTATCCTTGACACAAAATTAAATGATGACTGCCTATTATAATTAGGAGAACTCCGATGCTTCATTTCAATACTTGCCGTGCCAAGCTTTTCAAATAAGCGAACGATATTGTTACACGTGTGTTCAATTTTCCGAGTAAAATGTAACGGTATTTTTTATTGACACATGATTTATGACTGTCACATCATACAGCCAATTTGTCATAACGCATCGTTAAAAGTAAAAATACGATGTCAATTTGTGTTTGATTAACTTTTATATGATAATAATCTTACCTCTTATATTTTCAACTAACTCTGTTGGGATAAGATAACCAATGAAAGAACTAGAAAAGACGCATTTTACTTAAAGTCTGGATTGGAATACATTTTGCAGTCTTGGGATTGCTGTCTTGAGATAGAGTTATATGGATCCCGTCCTCCCTACCAACAGGTATCATATATGCTCTTTTGCCTTCTCTATGTCATATATTAAATATGTAGCTTTCTACAAACTTTAGCGTTTAAATAATATGATTATGAATAAGTCTGTCCCACATAAAAGTTGTATTAAAATATAAAACTGTCACATTTAAGTGTTCAATAACAAAGCTAATTTTCACCACGCATATAATGAAGTTTTAATATCTAAGTCGTGTAAGTACGTACCTAATTATTATACCTTTATGAGCTCAAAGGTCATCTGATGGTAAGTAACTAAGACCCATAGACTTTTGCATTCTCAAAGCTACAATCTAAAGATTGCAGTCATAAAACTCTTTGCATTAAAAAGACAATGACTACAATCTCAAGCCTGCAAATGACTTGCCAACCCTGAGGACTAAGACGGAATGCCTCTATGTTAGTCATTTCACCTGTTGTCTCATTCCCACACCGGAACACAACAATAAAAAGCGGCCAATATGACGTATTAATAAAAAATTACTTACTAGATCTCGTTCAAACCAATTTTCAGTGGAAGTTTGCACGTTTGTACATCACATTTTATTTTTTTAGTTTTATCATTCTCTTATTTTAGAAGTTACAGGGGAGGACCCACATTTTACCAGTTTGGAAGTATCTCTCGCGCAAACTATTCAGTTTAGAAAAAAATGATATGAGAAACCTCAATATAATTTTTGAAGACCTATCCACAGATACCCCACACGTATGGGTTTGATGAAAAAATAATTATTTAGTTTCAGTTCTCTAAGTATGGGAACCCTCAAAATGTATTGTTTTTTTTTTCTATTATTGTGTGAAAATCTTAATGCGGTTCACAGAATACAATCTACTTACCAAGTTTCAACAGTATAGTTCTTATAGTTTCGGAAAAAAGTGGCTGTGACATACGGACGGACAGACAGACAGACAGACATGATGAATCCATAAGGGTTCAGTTTTTTGTCATTGGCTACGGAACCCTAAAAATGCTGGGCGGTAGGTTAAAGGATAAGATGATGGTAGCATTCCGGATCCTTCACAAGGTCCTATACTACCACTAAACAATGACGAAACGAAATTTAAATAATTCGGTGAACGATTTCGTAATTGGATTTCCTTTTCAATCATTTTATGATAACTTATTATCTGCAAGTACCTCCTAACCCGTTGAATGCTGACGATACCGCCATAAATGCTCGGTTAACATATTTTTATTCGCAAAGAAGAGGGCAGCTGAATGGCTCAAGCACTGCCTTTTTACCTGAGGAGCGAACTGAATTAAACGTTATATAGAATTGAAACGCAATTCTGGAAGGGATTTGACCTTTTATGGGCTTTTATTGCAAACGGGAAAAATGTGGGTTGTGGGATAAACGTCAATAAACTAACGGGGCATTTTGGTGTTGATAGGTTTGGGTGAAGATAAATCAAATAATGTTTCACATGTTTATTTTAAATTATAAATAGTCAGCTTCAAAAAACCTGACTGCATTTTTGATTAAGTCGTTATAATTGTATTTTATGTGAAATAAACGGTTTCACCTCCACCTTCTTATTCTATTCTACTTCTATATATACCTAGCCTTCATTTTTCCAGTCGTACATTAATGGAGAAGGGTTGATATGAAATATTGCCTATAATTATCACTCCCACAACTAAGACAAATGTAACGACATTTCATATGTCAACATCTATGTATACATACCTAGTTTAAAACAAAGTCGCTTTAGGTGTTTGCCTGTCTTTCTGTCTGTCTGTATATCCACTTACTCCTCGTCAAGCACGCAAAGGATTTTGATGCGGTTTTAAACATCAGTGAGATAAACTTACATTTAAAGTTTTTATTTATTTATTTATTGAACAAGAACGGTTTACATCAATTACACTTGCCAACATACTTATAGTGGACTTTTGTAGTTATATCATGCATTTAATGTAAAACAGTTAACCCACATTTACACACACTCTCTCACACATTAAACACCCATTTATTCACTAACATTCACGTACAATCCTTCTTAACGCATCTCGCAGTACGCACGACTTTGGGACATTAACCTGAACCTGGGTAGTGATTCTTTCATAAGCAAAGGTGAGCGAACGCAGGAGTGAATATCCAAGCTGCGAGTTTAAGTAGTCCCGTCAAAGCGAGCAAAACACATTTCAGCGCGTGTATTCAATTTGGCAGCATGGCTTCTCGAACGTATAAGGCTGCCTAATTGAGAATGCACGCGCTAAAATGTGTTTTGCTCGCTCTGACGGGACTATTTAAACTCGCCGCTTGGACTTCACTACTGCATTCGCTCACCTTTGCTTTTGAGAGAATCAATACCCAGTGGTCAAGAAAAATATCCACTTTGGGATCAGTACGCAAGAGGTCATTGAGTGAGGAAGGAGTGAGGTGATCATGTCGCATAGTGGTGAGTGGCGACGTGCAGCGGTCGTCCACGCTCCCGCTCCATCCGACAGCTGTAGGCATGCATGCTGGCGTGACTTATTGGGACGCACGATGATACTGTTGAGAATATTGTGCAGTTCGGTGCTATGAATCTTATTACGAAGGACCTTGAACGCCATACTCAACCGCTTGCACCCTCTGCGCAGCTCCAGGGAGTTGAAACCTAGGACGCCAAGCAAAAACTTAGTCTTTATGTGTATTGCATTCCTTTTAGGGTTCCGTACCCAAAGGGTAAAAACGGGACCCTATTACTAAGACTCCGCTGTCTGTCTGTCACCAGGCTGTATCTCATGAACCGTGATAGGTAGACAGTTGAAATTTTCACTGATGATGTATTTATGTTGCAGCTATAACAAGAAATACTAAAAACAGAATAAAATAAATATTTAAGAGGGGCTCCCATACAACAAACGTGATTTTGTTTGCCGTTTTTGGCTAATGTTATATAGATAATGGTACGGAACCCTTCGTTCGCGAGTCCGACTCGCACTTGGCTCGTTTTTCATATTCACGTGTTACAGCTCACATAAACGGCGACGGGTCGCTAGTTATATATACTTATGTAACCACCATTATCTATGCGTCATGTACTTTTAGTTTACTAACTTTTTGCAAAATCCGTCATTGTGTCACATTTACCTGTTAATAAATAATTTTAGTAAGGTGAGGCGGGGCTATTGCATCTGTGGGGCTATTGTAACTTTTCATATTAAAACGTGTTCTACTTTTAAAATTAGTATTAAAACTTACAATAGGCGCAGATGCATTAGCCTCGCCGAATTATGTACCAGAAAAATAATAGTCAACCTATACAATAACAACTGGCTGGGAAAACTAAGAGACAGAAAATTCCCGGAACGGTCAGCGTATTGTGCCGGAACGTAATCTACACCGATTTATGTCTCACAAAGAATCTCGGAGGACAGTTTACCCGCGCAGCAAGACATTGTGAGCGCTTCGCAACTGTCGGTGCAAAGGCGACGTGCCCCGGCGTACGGTATCACGGTGAATGTTGAATGAAAAGACATTTACGGGAAGGCTTGAATGATGATTTCATTTTTTAATGTTTAATTGGGTAATAATAATGTATAAAAAAATAGGGAATGTCAATGCAGGTAATGATAATTATTTAAGCTACCAAGGGTTCTGATTTTCATAAAAAATGTCAGTGCCACTCAAAGTGTTAAATTGGATTTTATATCAAATTCAGAGATGTATAATTAAAAAAAAGTAATCAATGCAAGAACGATACAAAACAAAAAAAAATACTTCAATACTTTTTCTTGGAATAAAACATCTATCTTAGTTTAAATAACCAACACTAGAAAAACTCTGAAATGAAAGCATAAAGGTAATTAATAAGAATTCATCCCTAATTTTAACATACATTATACATATACACTCACACTTTTATTCCCAGAGTGGGGTAGGCAGAGCTACAGAATTACCAACAACTCTAAAAAATTGTTGTTAATTCTGTAACCACATTTTTCCCAATAAGGTAATTTTTAAACTAAGACAACTAATCAAATATTCAGAACACAAAGTCAACTAATTAAGAAGTTAAGATCCCAGATTCACGTAATTTTGGAAGTAAAGTGTATTTACATTATATAATTCCAGTACCTACTTACGAACATCAGATCTCTTAGAAAATCCTAAACTTCGTGGGAAACTGAATCTTGAATTATTTAAAGCTTTGCAAAAATAACATAAATAATTTTAACCGTTACTTAACTCGACACAGTCTGAAATTAGTAATTTTGTGGGTTTTTTTTAGATATTTACTTGTATATTTAAGTAAACTAATTATTAAAAGGGACTGTCAAACATTTTCAACTAACAAAATTCACGTAATGTTTTTTCAGTTAAAAATTGTTTGCGTATCTTCGTTTGCTTCAAATTTTAAGAAATATTTTTGAAGATGTCTTGGTCAATTGAGATAATTAATTATAAATTAATATTAGAGGACGAAGAGACATTCCGTTAAATATAAAAATAATTTTGGGCTCATAATATTACACAGATTTTAGGAAGTATTTAATAAATTTATGTGTTCACATAATGTATATTTAATTAATGTATTTACGATGCATGATACTATCCTTTTTACTTTATTATTTTTTCTTCTAATACTTCCGTTTCGTACAATATTTCACCGTTTATAACATTTTTTTGCTTTGCCTAAAGGTTCACCTTTTGTTCTCAAACTTGTATTTTTGTGCTATAAAGCTTATAGGTAAATAAAAAAATCGATCGCTGAAACTTTGAGACGGGAACTATAATGTTATTGTTACCAGTCTAAAAATATTCATAACAAAACACGTTCACCTTGCTATCGATGTCGGAGCACAATTCAGGCGCTACGTGTCTTGCTCAAACTCGCTGTCTCGCTCCGGTCACGTATCGTTGTCGTAAGAAAAAGTCGCTTCTGCCCTCACGCCATCTTGGGGACCTTTTACACTTGTTAAAAAAGTAATTTTTGAGGTACTTGGCCAGTTTTTTTTTTTTGTCAAAATATTTTTATACCACATTCAAACAGACATAGGTATAATATGTATGACACCTCTTTCTGCCTCAAAGGTAAGTTACGAAAACATGCCTTAAAAACTCAACTGCGATTTGGATAATGTCGTCAATGTAATGTTAGTTATCATGTTTTTTTTTCACCAATTACACATTCAAAAAAAGGTTACACTTGCGACTCTAAGACGAGTCTACGACACCCCGCTTGTCGAAATCGGCCAAATTTTTCAGTCTGTACAAGGACACAAAGTACCTTACATACATTCATACATGGTATCCTGACTTTAACCAAAAGTTTATTTGACAAACGTATCATTTTAAAAACTTACATTTTGCAAAAATTTAATTCTGCTTAAACCATAACATATTACAAAGGCTACATGGGCTTGTTAAATAAGTTAGGTTAGGTTAAAATTTTGACCACAAAAAAGGGTGTTCTGCAGAAGGTTGTACAAACTTCAGGGACTAACTCTGTGGGTCATACTGATCAACTTTTATTATGGAACCAACATCCAAATCGTGAATAAAAAACAGCTGTTCCATACACACTTTGAGAGCTAAACAGCCGAAATGTATGGAACAGCTTTTTTTTTTTTCGCGATTTGGATGTTGGTCCCATAATAAAAGTTGATGAGTATGACCTACACAGTTAGTCCCTGAAGTTTGTACAACCTTCTGCCGAACACCCTAAAATAATATGGTGAGAAATATATCTTTGCGAAATGAAAGTTTGTAAAATTACATTGTTTGCCAAATAATGATTTGGTAAAACTTTAGTGAACCATTCATACATACATACAGGTCAAAACATTGCCCACCTCCTTCAGCAGTCGGGTAAAAAGTTGCCCAGTCAACACGGCATCTATCCTCATCTGAGACAATCGTCTATCCATCTACACCGGCGTCACGGCCCCAGGGAACAGTTGTTTCCAATGTTTGCTCGTAAAACTTGTACGTACACGGACGGGGAAATTTTACTTTTCTACCCCAACGAATTATTTTTCGAAACGCCTGATAAACTACTGTTTTATTGGTTGTTCCGGTACTTTTTTGCGAAGATGCCAACAATTTGGTGGATCGATGTCTGGCTTAGATTTGTAGTGGCTGTATATTGTTATTGGTTTTCGAATGCGACGCTTGAAATAGATTGTTTTTGAATTGAAATACCAATGCGTGAAATTACTCCATTCTGTCTTTTGATATATTTTCTAGAAAATGAGTTTTTTAATTGATGTATTGAAATGAAGTTAACTAATAATTTGAGGAATTCTGTTTTTACCTTTAATTGAAAACAAACTTCATAACTTCATAACTTCAAAACTTCAATGTCACTTTAGCAATCAACAATATTTCATTAGGTACTATAGTCGCGGAGAACTACGCCTCGTCTACTTTTGAACAATATTTGTTTAAAACACTCATGTTTAATATTTAAAAAATACATTTATTCAGTAAGTAGGCCGCACGGACTCTCTTACACGTCATAAACGGATACGGAACCCTCGGTGCGTGAGCCCGACTCGCCCTTGACCAAATTTTTCCATATCGTTGCGAGTTTAATCGTTCTTTTATCCGATGCGGGTGCATATTCAGCGGCGGGACAATATTATCCGACGCACACGAGTAATCCGCGTCGTTCCGTGACAAACGATGCGATTAGCATCGAGAGGCGGTAGGGTTGTCGATAACTTCAAAACTTCAATGTCACTTAGCAATCAACAGAGTTTTATACGGTACTGCAGTAACTATATTGTTAAATATGTTCTCATACAGCACGTGAACTATTATTAACTAAAATAGAGCCCCAGGCACATGTTCTGTAGGTATTTAAATATTTAAACCTTGCGGAGAACCTTAAAGGCAACATTTTGCATATTAAAATGTAATGGCCTGCGATAAACTTTTAACCTATTACCAGCAACGGTCATACATAAATAGCCATTGTAATTAGCAATAAATACTTTCTATAACTTGGCAACCCCGACCAGTTGTCACAGCTATCTGCTATTAGGATGCCTCTGTCGACTGGCCTGGTGATTCCTTCCTTATAAATGCGGGGATTTACAGATAAGTTTATTCTTGTGTTAAAAAATATACTTCAGTTAGCTTAGGGCCGTGTTCACCAACAATTAAACGGACGGTTAGCGGTTTGACGGTTGTCAAATGTCTTGACTAACAGGTGATTAAGACCTATCCGTCTGTTAAATTGGTTGGTGAAATTGGCCCTTAATGCACATAATGTTGTTCAGTTTAAATTTAAGGTTGGTTCCTTCGTGATTTGATACACGGTAGTGTGTGAAGCCAAGTTCGGAAATAAAAGGAGTAATGCAACATCGGTGTGTAACTATATCTTGGTAATGGTCTAAGATCCGAATAGGAGACGACCTTCACCCAGCTGTTTATTCGATAAAATGTATTTTATATCCAAATTTGCTTACTAAACTACTTTTTCGCAGTAGTGAATTATATAATATCTAAGTTTTTCTTTAATACACTTCTTAAATAAAGTAAAATAAATTGAATCGGAAAACTCAACATTGTGAGAATGAAATAAAGTTGAGCAAAAAAAGTTCAGATAAAACGATCCCGAGGGCTTAAAAATATTTTTCTACAAAATCTACCTACACATTTAATGATACAAGTTTGAATAATTCATGAATAATATTATGTTCGTATTCATTTTAACTGTATACAATTACCTATGTTAAAGATAAGAAAGCTTAAGAAGGAACTTTTGCATATGGCGCGGTTGAGAAAAAATTACTTATATTTTTTTTTCAACAGTAAAAAGTAATATTTATACGCTTATTATTTATGTAGAATGAAAAGAGTAAACGTACAGTTTTAAGAGTAAAATCCTTTATTTTCGTCTTATCTTTTAACAGATGCCCTTTTGGGTACATTTGGGCACTTTAAGATAATTTGTGCAATTACACACTTAGCTGATGTACAGTTGTACTAGCCAAGATGCATTCAGCGAACGTTGCTGTAAATGTATGGGATTGACGTTAGCTGCCGGACAGTCGCTTCGAGTGCTTATATCATACATACATACATACCTTTACGCCTGTAATCCCAGAGTGGGGTAGGCAGAGCTACAGAATTACCTACCTACAATTTTAAAAACGTGTTGATAATTCAGTAACCACATTTTGCACAAATAGGCTTAGATATTTACCAGCGTATCAGTGACAGGTTGCCAGCCCTTTAGTCGCCCTTTACGACATCCACGGGAAGACATGGAGTGGCACTATTCTAACCTGGCAATCCGGCTTATGTCAATTCCATACATTTCGACAGAAGATACTACTTGGTAAAACCTAATCGCTTTTGATTTTTTATCATATTGTCAACGTTATTATAGCTCTTATTTACTTGACAGTTATGGCGGGCGAGTTAATAACAACACGATAACATTGCAAAAGCAAGGATTTATCGCTTAGAATAGAGTACTAGTTTTCGAAAATCGTTTGCATTAGGCCACAGGTTCCTTAACGATGTTTTTTCTACAGTATAAGATATAATAAATAAAAGAGACGTTTCCATTTTACTAACTCAAAACAATCGAAAATAAGACGTTTATACCCAAAGGCATAAAACTGAAGCGAATTCCCCAGCCCTCTAAAAATAGCTGTTGAGCAATTCTCAATTTAAAACGGTCCCAACAATTTGTTTCTTTGGAACTTAACGGAAACAATCCAATTGTTGTTGTGACAAATGGCGCGATTACCATCCCGCCCCGAGTATTCAGCGTCCCAGTTGTCATTAGGCACAAGATTTTTTATAATGATGCCAATCGATCCAATGTCTTGTGAGGATCAAAATTTAATGTATGTACGGGATCAACCGCGATGAGCACTAAAAAAGACAGAAATTAGAATCAAAGTCAGTCATTCCAAATTGAGCATCACACCTTTAGTTTTGATGAAAAAATAGATATGTTAAAAAAATATTGACAATGCAAACTGCTGAAGAGCGGAATTTGCTTCCCTAATCTGAATTTTCAGAGGACTAAGTATATAATTATGTGTATATAACTCATGTTTTTTCAAAAAAAAAGTAGGTAGGCTGTTTCTGAACCAGTAAATTAGGCCATATTACTTTAAGGTGAGGCAGATGTCAATCACTGGTCAGTCTTGTTATTAAAATAGCAAAACATAGTCACACAATGAATATAAAATCCAATTTCCATCCAAAGCCGTTAAACTCGCCGAAAACTTCTTCAAACGGAACCGGCTGCGATATCCCATTACAGGTAGCCTTGCTTGTTTTTGACTTGCTGACTTCCTTCCGACTTTGGCACACGCCCAAATCGTTAACGCAAGATTGCAATTTCAGCCTTATGCTAATACATTTCAATAGGGTTAAAGGCTAGTCTTGCTCAAAGTCTTCATGCGATCTTTCTCGAGTCTCTTAGTTTGGTAATACGAGAGGACGTTTCCGTCTTTTTGTGTCAGTAATTGGGACGTAGTACATAATGCGATTACGCGGGACTTGTCTCAATAACTTTAGATGTTGCGGGTAGTTTCGGTAAAGTTGCTTTGTTTTACGTAACTCTATTTACGATCAATTAGTTCATGCTATTGTCCTTTGGTTTAGCACTTGTGTAATAAATGTTGCTTTTAATGAAACTGACGTTTATCTCTTTTGATGGTTGCCACCACGGAATAGAAAAAACAGTGGAAGTGGCATGAGCTTCGCTTAGTATCAGACCTGTTGTCGCCAATACTCAAACTATCATAAAAACAACACGCCACCATGGAAAATGTTTGTGGTGCGGCTATCGCTTTTAAATTTCAAAATAGCACAATAAGGCATGCTTCTGGATTTATTTCCTATTTTAGGAATATCGAAATATTGAAATATCGAAATAAGCGATTGCGGCAAAAGTATGGTAGGTTATGCGGAACTCCGCATAACCGTGCCACACGTTACACGCCCACTTGACATTTCTACTGTTTTTCTGTTATGTGGTTGCCACGGAATACTATATTTGAAACTTCGGACGCTTAATCCTTTTCAGTCGTCATTCTTGATTAAATCTAAAAAAAAATAGAGAAAGGAAAAGAGCAAATGAAACTACAAACATCGATTTTCTATGTAGGGCAAGCGGCGTCAAACAAATGCATAGAAATGTAGGAACCATGCCATGAGTCAGCGCGACGATGATGAAGAGATTTCTGTACATTTTGTTTCCGAAAGTTGCTGCTCATGGCCGCCATAGTTGCCGTAGCGTCTGGCTGTTAGAATTCATTTCACAACTGACTAATGATTTTCATGACTTTGATAATAGTGAGTCTTTAATTGTCCAATAAAGTTTCTTTAGATTAACTTTTTACTCGAAGTTCACATTTTATTAACTGGGTGTTTCATATATGCATTTTTTTTTAATCAAGACTCAGCTTTGCAAGTTAATATTTATTTTGCCTTGCTCGTTAAATTTATAAAGCTCATTAAAACGTAGCAAAATTCTCGGCATTGCACAAAAGTCATATTTGCATTACCTTCTTGCCATGATGAAAATTATTGATGAACTTTTTGTAAATAATGACGCGATGACCTTACCATACAATTGACTTGCGGACTTGCCTACAGACTGCTAAACTAGAAATTCATTCTAAGTTCTACTGTGTCTCTTTCTACAACAAAATTCCCTCTACCATTATCATCATAATAAAAACGTTGTAACAGTCGTCGTCAGTATAAAAATCCTTTGATATATTGAATCGTTACTCGCTCCATCTCCTCAGAAGGATACAAATAAAGTTGTTGATCGAGCAAAAGGAATGAACTTGGGCGTATTAATATGTGACTTACTCAGCCCTTGACAATTATATGTTATTTCAAACAATATCAGGCTTGTAAAAGAATATTTAATATATTATATTTAAATAACAGATTAAAAAAATACACAATAAGTGAATGTACTTACGTTATTAATAAATCGTTTAGATTTTCCATTTTGTATTGGAAATTGCCACATAACCTTACCGTTTTGTTTTTACTGTTTGTGGTACTTTACCTTTCGTATTTAACTTAGTTGAAATTAGGTTTATTGATTAAATTATTTTAATTTGTTTATAAATCCACCATATACTCGTAACAAATATTCCGAAAAATAAACCTTGTATTTAAAGGACTATCTCAGAAGTATTAAATCTTCGAAAAAGAGATAGAGCTTCTATTCTTCTAGGTAAAACCATATTGCATTTGATATGTTATCATATTATCAACCTTATTATAGCTCTTATTCTTTTCACTACTCTATAGCAGAGCTTATATCTATCTCTTCACAGTAACGATAACAGTAATTATAATCTAGTAGAATAGAGGCCCATGCTCTAAATTAAAGTTTGTTACAATGAAAAATGAGTGTCGTTGTTAATAATCAACGATAGCTGGCGTCACCCTCCAAGTATGAAAAAGCAAGCGATCATTAATTTCGTGGATCTTATGTAGGTTCTTGGTGGCATAAGTGGTAATGCGCCTGCATCGGCCCGGAGAGCCAGAGGAGATGTAGGTTCGAATCCTACCTAAGACCGACAATTTTTTTTCGCTTTATAGTAAAGTTTGTTACAGCAATCAAGTTTTCCTAAATTTCACATACTTATATACCCGTATTCACAAACGTCACTATGAGGTCTCATAGTGCACACGAACGCACAGGGCGGTTCAAATCGTCTCATAAACAAAAGGTTGATCAAAAAGGACCAATCACACAGCTGTATTGAACGCAGTGCGTTTACTCAGTAAAGGATCCTTTAAGTATTGTTCGTGAATACGACGTGTGTTATTCCCCGCAAAATCCCCTCACTTTGCCATTTTCATCATCTTAATAAACACGTAGTAACAGTCTCGTCAGTGGAAAAATCCTTTGATATATTGGATCGTTATTCGCGCCATCTCCTTGGCGGGACGCGAATTGTTAATCGGGTAATTTGTCACGATCGCGCCCCGTGTTCTTAGGGCGTTCGAGTGCGCAAACGAGTTGCCGGGGTATAAAATATATCCCGGACTTTAATAAAAAGGGGGAGGTTAATCATAGGAGAGATGTGATTTTGGAGGATCAATTTTATTGGGGTTAATGCTCAGAATAGTGTTTGATTAGGAATTGTAAGAGATTATTTTGAGTTTTGGAAATTTTTGTTAGGTTTAGGTACATTTCGAAAATTTTAACCAACCACATTTTCTTATTTTACGCTTAGGTTATGGGATACCAGAGTCCTATCCTTTTATAAAAAATTAACCCATAATTTGGCAAAAATAAAAAAAGTCGAGAAATCAAACCCTTTTTGATTTTGTATCATCAAAAAAATTCAAATTAAAATGAACATTATGTTATCTTGACATTATTGTATCTTCACTGTGATAAACATTACCAAATTAAGGGTGATGAACACATATTGGTCTCAATAACATCATTTTAGCTACAAGAATAGGTAGGCAATGAGGCCTATAATTACGAATACCTTACCGGCCAAGTGCGAGTCGGACTCGCGCATGAAAGGTTCCGTACCTACCATATATAAAAATCACGTTTGTTGTATAGGGACTCCCCTTAAATATTTATTTTATTTTAAGCCTATGACATTCACAAATAACGTTGCTTTCTATTGGTAAAAGAATTTTCAAAATTGGTTCAGTAGATCCAGAGATTACCCCCTATAACCTCACAAACTTTACCTCTTTATAATATTAGTATAGATAGTATAGTATATTATAGTATAGTATAGACAATAAGTTTAGTACTTAGCTACGCGTATGCATTCCACCACGATCTTACTCAATGGAAACTTACTCTCGCATTAAAATGCGCCTTAAGACGCCTGGTAAATAAATATGAAAAGGCTGTCATCCCACTGTTTTTACGATGACATAATAAATATTTAAACCTACGCAAAACCCAAACAAAAAAACAATCTTAGTCCAACTTAAACCTACAACGATAAGCCTAGTTACACAGCAACAGCAAATATTCACAGCAGCGTTGTCAACAGGTTTGCGGCCGTCGTCGAGTGTCCGTGCGGAATCCGTGGACGTCGTGAAAGTGATGGCCGTGTCGGGCGGCGAGGCGTCGTTGCCGTGCGACACCCGGTCGCCGCAGCCGCCGGACGCGTTGCTGCTTGTCGTGTGGTATAAAGACGACGTGCCTATATACAGGTGGGTTCTATTTTATACCGATTTGTAGGAGAAAAAATGTGGAATGTTTATTTTAAGCACACTAGGTACTGAAAATATTACAAGGTTCAGGAAGGTCGCTTAAAAGTCAGCTGCTAGAATTTTCTAATATTCATAATTATATTTTTTTTGCTTTCATTGTATTGTGTAATTTCCTTTTTTTACAATGAAATTTTATGTTTACATGGGTACAATTAACGTAATTATAAAATAAAAAGTAAACATAAAATCGTACCCTGGCATATCGCGTCGTTGGCTTACGTTTAATATTATTTTTTTAATGTACTAATTTAAAATATCCACTAACATGAATATGACGAAGCAAATATTAAGGTTTTTTTTAATGCTAGAGTAGGCAAATATCTAAGCTTGTTAACTGTTTTTGAATCCGCGCAGTATTTAAGACTTTGGTATAAAATGTGGTCTATCGGAGAATCTCTTGTTCTGTGAGGTGCTAGATGCTTTGAAATGTAATAGAAAAGTAGGAACAGCTCACGAGGATTAATATATGTAGGTCAGTATCTTTTAGCAACATCCGGCCAGTTCTTCAAAAACGGTCATTATTAGTAAAGCACATCTACTGGCCAGAAATTACAAGTAAACATTAATTAAAATTATGGAAAAAATAACAAATTCGTTATTACTAACGTGCGATATTATGTATATTTTACGTTAAACCCAATTAAAATTCGACAGCCAAATTGAAAACACATTGTAACCAGTAAGTAAAGCAATAATTATTATTGTCCCATGAATAATAAACGCACAATCACAGAGTTCAAATTCATGTAAAATTCCCCAGGGATCCACTCATTTTAAACGTGCAACACAAAATATGCGAACATATTCATGTGCGAACATTATGTTTACTGCGTCAGTTTGCTCCGCGATGCAAAACAAGCCATCTTAAGCTCTTATTACGCCAGTGGTGTTATTCTTAAACGAAACACCTTTATATTGTCGAATTAACAGGAAGATTTTTTTTACATGTGGGAATTATCAGCTTTTTTGGTATAATTTATTAAACAATGTCTATGGTACTGTTAATATTCCTGTTTTTACTTTAATTAGGCATTTTCTTAGGAATTAATTGTTAATCGGCAAACACTCATTTTCAATCCAGGCCATGACTTATCATGTGCAATATAAATAAGACGTTTCGACGGTGAATTCTACAGCGGGATAAAGTTAAATAATAACACAGCCAACCTCGCAGACGTAAATGGGTGGCAGTATTCAAGCACGTGCTCTTATTTTTATACTTTTTTTCACGTAATAAGCCCGGTCGCGTGCGGTAGAACAACGACCTGAAAACGCCCCTACAATGTATTGTCTGCGACATTGCGGTCGATTCAACGATTTGTTTTGAAGTATTGTAGGAAATTAGGGTTATTAATAAATATTTAGTGGTAGTTACGTTACGTCAAGTGGGTCGCTTCAAACTCGATAGCACTCCCTTCCCCTCCCCTTATAGAAAACTATAGAAGAAAATATTATCACCCTCTATGTTTTGTTTGGTTACTCAAAGGACTTAAACATCCTGTGATTTCTTCGATATGATAGCCGTTTAAAAAGATCTGATGTTCCGTAGGTTTAATTAGTTATTTGCTTATCATCAATACAAGTGACTCACTAGATTTTTTGTTATTTTGACGTAAAAATGCATAATAAGTTTTTCTACCACCAAGTTACAATATTTTCTGTTGGTTTTAAAATATAAATAAATATAAATATCAGGGGAAAATGTTACACCAATTTGACCTAGTCCCTACTAAGCTCTAGGCTTGTACAATGGGTACGAGACAACGATATAAATAGAGAGAAAACATCCATGACTCAGGAACAAATATTCGCGCTCATCACACAAATATCTTCCCTGACCGGGATTTGAACCCAGGACCACTAACTTCGTAGGCAGGGTCACTACCAACTAGGCCAGCGCGTCGTCGAATTTTGTTTCCCTTTTTGGTTTGATTCTTGAACCTTTTGGCAATAATTGGTTTTTAAAGAATTATTATTGATCTATAAAGAAAAAAATATAATATTATGCTGGTTTTAAATTTTTCATCAAACTCTTGTGAATACAAAAGATAGTATTTGCAAATAACGAGTGCATTTGTTAGCGAGTTATCGTGTTCTACGCTGATGCACTGTAATAACCACATATCGTGTTCTTCAGCCAAGATTCATAGCTAAATCGCCGTCTGGCAATGTGTGAATATTTTATAAATCGCTCAGGCGCACATTTGTTATGCATGACCGACCCATGCGAGTGCCAAATTAGTTTGGGCACAAATGCTGGTAGAGCAAAATGTTTGATCAGATTAAACGGCTTTTTGTGCCCGGGGTTTCGTTTGCAAAATGACATGTTGTTTGTCACAGTTTATAAATACGTTTCTGTTTTTGTAAAACATAAATACAGTAAGCGTCGGATATGTTGGATTAGATGATATTTCACTCATGCTTTCGTTAAAAACCAACACGCTGTATATGAAAATTTAGTTACTTAATTAAAAAGAACTAAAGCAATCGATTGTTGAAACTTATACTAAACCAATATTTTACTTTCAACTTAGAGTTGAAATTATATTATAAGGGATGATTTAAAATGGTTTACATTTTTTGCAGTAAATAGGCCTCTCGGTTAAGGATCATTTGTCATGGAATTAATTAACTGTCAGCGTAACTTTGACAGTTTTCCCATTCAATCTTGAACGTGTTCGGAGTGATGAGGTATCCTTCTCATTACAATTTTAAGTAGACGATGAAAAATGTTGCAGTAAAAGTAATATGACTGAAGTTTGATTATTAACTGAAGTCAATTTTGATAATGTGGGTGACAGTTGCTAAGAAACGAAAGCTAAATAGGTTTAAATTGAGAATTTGCTTTGTTGATCAAAACTGAAAAAGCAAGAACGATAAAATATAGTCATTATTGTTGCTTAGTAAGAGATTTTCGGAAATTGAAAAGTTTCATCAAGCAATGTTTACAGACCAAATAATTTTGTTTCCAGTTTTATAAAGGCAATTTCTTCAATTCGGTCCCTGGTTCCACGTGATAAGGGAAGCGAATTATTTACACTTATTTCGCAAACGTATTTAGCCTGTTGCGTAAGAAAATAACCAATTCAACCGAATTTGTGAGCGAGACTTATTAAAACCAAAAATATATTTTATAAAATGTTTTCCTTTCTTTAGTACCTACACAATAGGTTTCCTAAAGTTATAACGTATTCTGTGAAACCAGTTTTTATCACCGTTTTTAGGTGGAAAAAATGATTCAGATTATTATGTTTTTTATAAAGCTGGATTTATTTTACCGTATCGTTGGTTTTAATAAAAAAAACCTGATAAAGAAATATTTTGGCAAACATCAAAGTCGATGAGGTTTTTTTGTTAAAAAAGACTGAGGGTCTTTTTTTTAAACCTACTTTGTATACTTAATTGGGGTCAAGCATTTTGGTTCATAAATAGGTGAATCCAAATCAATTTGGAGGAATAGGCCTTATAATAGTATTTTATGTAACTGATACATAAAGAGGGTCCTTAAAATACGAGTGTGGTTTTATGAAACGAGCTGAAGGCGAGTTTCATAATAAGATCACACGAGTGTTTTAAGGCCTAATTATGTACAGTTACATACATTACTTTATCTACACACATATTATAAGTACTCTAAGATGCGTTCAGTAGGCGGCAGAACAAACATGACGGCAAAGCTAACCTGTGTCACGAATATGAATGTTTTTTTTAAATCATAGACAAACTAACAAAGTCCCTATTCTAATGTCATTCGAAATCAAAATGGCGTACGACACTTTACTTCAAATATACCGAGTCGACGTTCAATTGATACTAGAATTGGCCCCCTGTTTGAATTTTGTTGGTTTTGGAAGATGTTTCAAATTTGAACAACATTACTTTATCAAAAGTTGTATCGTAATTTTAACTTTTCATTACAGCTACAGATAAGATAACATATCATAGTAAAATTGTATCAAGTAATGCTGGTCATTGTCTACGGATTCTGAACGCATTATAGAGAACTTATGATATGAGTGTAGATAAAAAGGTTTTATAATAATTACACAATCATAATATTTATTGTTATTGTTACCTTGTTATAGTAGAGCGACATCATTACATACATCTAAATTCATAGATAACTAGAATCGGGTTTAAACAACTTATCAACAAAAAATAAAAAATAAACCTTATTAAGTTTTACCTATTAAAAATTGGCAAATTAAAAATGAGACGCAAAAAAAAACGGGACTTTGCCTGGAAATGTACCAACCGCATGAATGCTAGTGTATTCTCGTTAAACTTGTTTATAATTGAATAGGCAAATGCCGATTTCATGACTTAACTCTTGGTTCTGTTAGTTCTAGGACCATATTCCAAACCAAATTGATTTACTTAAAATTGCCTATTATTTTCTGGGACACCCTTATTCTTACATTACACTCATCTCATCGTGAAGTGTCTCTATAGTCAAAAGCAAAGAAAACGGGTCACTTTATACTGAATTATGATAGCAAGTGACTCATTTTCAATGCTCCTGAGTGTACATAAAATTACAATGGCGACTTAAATATGACTACCTTCGTCTGGATTCCTGTGGGTTTCCACGGCTCATAAACGTTATATAACCTTAAATCCTTTAACTATCGTCTTTGTCGCCAACCCCTGATCCAGGGTATGAGCGATTATGACGAATTTATATACATTCTATTGCCCCCGGCTCTCGAAATTGATTGATGATAGTAGCTTAGTAAGTGCCCATGTTAAGCCCAACGGTCGGATATGAAATATTTATGTGTAACGTTTTCATTCGAACGCTCTTAAGAATTTCTAGCTGGGTTTAGGTTACCATTAAAGTTTAAAGCGGCTTACAAGTTACAACTTCAAGTTTATTATACAGGATTGAAATAAATATTAAAGTAGGATGTTTTTGGGTTTTTTCACTGTGGAGTTGGTCATGAAAGATTATGAATGTAAACTTTTCTATCCTCTTTTTACATAGTATAAAATAGTTGCTTCCGGCGTCTGTATGTCTGTCTATTAGTTCGCTAACTCCTTTTAAACTACGTAACGGATTTTGATGTAGTTTTCATCAACAGTTAGATCTTTTTTACGGAAGGTTTTTATTTACAACTAGTTTCTGCCCGCGACTTCGTCCACGTAGATTTCTATTATTGTTATTCCCACACACAAACTTTCGCATTTATTATATTAGTAGGATTAGTAGGATAGGATAAATTCTGGTTTATATACATACAGGTGTTACAAAAAAACTACCACAAACTTAAGCAAAGCCGGGGCGGGTCGCTAGTTTATACATACATACATACCTTCACGCCTGTAAACCCAGAATGGGGTAGGCAGGGCTACTGAATTACCTACAACTTTAGAAACTTGTTCATAATTCAGCAACCAGATTTTTAACATATGTTAGGCTACCTTAACACAAATGCTAGGGTATCTTTACCAGCGTATTAGTGACAGGTTGCAGGCCCATCGCCCAACAGTACTACAAGCCTTTATTCCTTTAGTCGCCTCTTACGACATCCATGGGAAAACATGGAGTAGCACTATACCCGGCAACCACACGGGACGGCTAATAGTTTATCTGTATACGAAAGTATTTTGTTTTATAGTTACCTTCCAGATACCACTGACTAGTAGTTACTTAACTTGCCGTTTCAAGATTTTCAGGCAGCCTGACAAACAAAATTCTGTAAATAAATGTGTGAAACCAAGAGAAACTGCTAGTCTAACTATGTTAAAATGATGAATTGTTAGATCATTATCTTAAGTCACACACATATATTTACACATATATTTTAAAGACGGTTGTTTCGTTTCTTTTTAAAACTTATGTGTAAAAAATTGTTACTAAAGAACGACGTAATCATCAATAACGCACTCTGCGGGCCTAGTATGGTTGTTTATCGTCTGACAAAATGAGTATAAAGCATCCGACACTCTCGTACTTATACTACATAATACGTGTCAGAAAATGACGGACGTTTTATCCAAATATTGTCACGCGATAAACGCAGCCATATTAAGCCCCCTGAATTCGGCCGTGTGTGGCCTTTTAGTACAATCCTAGAGCTTATTTCAAAACTAGGTCACTTTGTGTGAGATTATGCCCTTTTTTTTTCACTAAACACACTTCCAACGATTCAAGTTATAACAAAAACCCTTACAACGCAACTCTGATTAACGGGTACAGAGTTCACCCGGCAGTCTCTCAACCATTTACATTTAAATTTTCTTGCTTTTAAGCAAAAACAATTGCCGTCTTTAAACCACGTTGAATTCTCGCAAGACTGTCCCGCAGTGGAAAATAAATGGGTAACAATAAATTATAATTTCAGCAGGTAGATGTAAACGACGTAGGAATGGTGGGGGCTAATTTTGTTGAGTGGGTAATTGCCTCTTACTTGGCCTATTTCAAGCATTTATTGCAGAAATCAAATCGTAAAAATGACGGTATTTATTGTTTTATTGTACTCTTATTAGACGAAACCAACCAGTGCTTAACCTGTTGGCATAATTATGGTTAAATGGCTTTGAATATGCATTTGCATAAGTCTAAGTGTGACGTCACAGAGTTGTAAAAACAACACATAAACAAATAGGTACATTTGCATTTACAAAAAGTATAAAAAAGAATATAGATTAAACGATGGCTCTTTCTTTTTATCCCTTTTTCCGCCTTTGATTCTGTCATTTCCTTTTCACGTCCGTTCCAGTTGATGACGATTTATCCACTTTTTAATTTAACCCGTCACAAAACCTAATCAGACATCTTTTGAAGACTTTTTAACTTTAGCCTTTTCTAGTCGTGAGCCAATAAAGGCTGTTTCTTAGTAATCACGCTTTTCCTTGACCTCACCGTGATTCACCATCACTTAAAGCTAAATACTTATGTTTTCTGCGGAAAATAATCAAATTATAACTCTACGAGTAATCAAGATACAAAAAAAAGTTCTAGAATGTAGAAAGAGATTTGTTAATAATACTGGCCATCAAAAAAAGTTTGCTTCCTTAGCCGGAAATTAATCTTTCGTATTTGTTTTGTTTATTTGAACCATTTTTTCTGTAATAGTAATGTTATATAACGATACAGATGCAGGTTGGGATACGCAAATGCTGGCCACATATTTATTTAAGGCAACGAAACCCAAATTTACAATATTTATATTTTAATTTAATATTTTATTGAGGTAGATCACTGCCCGCATTCCCTCTCGTCCCTGGCTAGTATTTGCATCGTGTTAGTATATGAGACTTTTCGCTTTTCATCTTCACATCACCTCAAATTAAACCATTAAAAAACTAAATCCCCTCATTTCAGTAATGAAAATACCACAAACGTTTTCATTTCAACAAAAAACTTTGCAACACTCAAGGCCTAACAAAATAGGGCAATAATAAGCGTGACCGCTTGTAATAAATAAGCGCACCGTTAAAACGAAAGCCGTGTACGATATTATTATGATTCTGAACATAATCCTCATAATAAAACGGCCGAGGCTCAAGGCTAGGGTGTCCGCAGTGGAAGGCTAACCCTAACAATTACTTTAGATTGCCTGTATGGCGTCTAGCTGTGTAAATGAAATGACCCTATTACGGTGAATTGAGGCATTTTTCGTGCGTTGAATTTGTGATGTTATGCTTAGGAAATCGTTGAGTAAGGCATTTAGAATGTGTAAAAGTTTTTTTATGGAATAAATTATATTTTAAAGCGTTTTTTATTTCGTAGCAGCGCTTGTCGTGAGTTATTGCAACATGTACTTATGTTAAACAGTAGTATTATGTATAGCAGTGTAGAACGACCTCAGACGAAGTAGTGACGATCTTCGCAAGGTAGCTGGCAAGAGCTGGATGAGAGTGACAACAGATCTCGTACAGTGGCGTACAACGGGAGAGGCCAGGGTTCAACTCACCGATAGTGGACTAGTATAGGCAGAGTATGATAATTATGATGTACATATGTTAAACAGGCTGTGAGTAGAAATAATTAAAGCGCTATGAAAATTTATTCATGTGAGACAGTGACAGATCTTACTACAGGCATGTTGCAAAAGTGTCATTTTTATATTTCACCAAAACGAGCCACTTAGTTATGCTTCGCGTCAACTTTTTTTGACGCACGGCTAAGATGTGGAATGCATCGGGCCGGCTGTTTATTTTGCTGGGTTTTGTTTTTCCTGTATACGACCTTTGTCCTCGGCTCGGGTGTGTCCTTTAAAAATAGTATTAACCGAACTTCGATTTTATCCTATTTATTTTAAACTTCGTGATTCACTGATTCACTGACTGACAGATAACACACAGCTTACACCGCTGGACCTTGGCACTTGAAATTGGAAGGAATATTCTTTGGGTACTTTAGGGTTAAATTATCGACTGAGAAGCAGAAAAATAATTCTTCGCTAATAAAGTTGACGGCGTTCGTCTAATCAAATATTAACAACCATGTATTATTTTAAGTAAACAAACATTGAAATAAGTTATCTTTCCTTCAACAGCTTCGACGGACGGGTCAAAGGGCCTACCGCACACTGGGCTGATAACTCACTGAGCGGTCGAGCCACGTGGATACCCAGCTCTCCATCAGCCCTGCGGCTTAACAGAGTGGTGGCCTCTGACCGGGCCCAGTACAGATGCCGGGTCGACTTCAAAGTCTCGCCCACTAAGAATCATAAGATCGCTTTAGACGTCATCGGTAAGTAAAAACGGTTATTTTAGGGGAGGCAAGGACAGTCGTTCTCTTGATGACCGGCAAGAAAGAAATTGAAGATGCGCTGCCGGTCTTCGAGAAAAGAGTATTAACGTCTTTTGACCTAGGGACGTTCAATAAGTCGTTTCGAGAATTAACAGGTTCTATAAAACTTGCATGCTAAAACGTTCACTAAAAATCCACAATTATAAACTGTCATCCATCGAGGTGGTGGAAAATGTAGCAATGATAAAACAGCCTGTATGTACTAAGAAATATCTTGGCGTGAGTATTTTGACGGCATCATTTCGTCGACATCATTTTTTCCACTAACTTGATTACCGTTGACCAGATCTAATACAGATACTTTAAGGAGTTGCCCATCATTCATCATTTAATTTTAGACGTCATCTGAGGGTTAAAAGAGTTTGCAAGTGTCAGTAGTTGGATATACACGAATTAAAGGTGTACTAAATCCTCAGCGCTTTAAGATTGAACAAAGTTTTAATCAAGGACGGTATAAGATTAGCTCTGAATTAACCTGACATTGTTGCTGACTAGGAATTGTTTTATAATTTCTAGTGCATCTAAGATAAATTTAGTGTTAAACTTGAAAAAAAAAACAGTAAAATGAAGGCAAATGGAAAAAAAACTCGCTTTATATAAACTAGCGTCCCACCCTCGCTTGAAGTAAATAAAAAATAGCCTATTTCCATCCGAAATAATGTACCTTTCAAATAGTTTAGGTTTTTAGGGTTCCGTGCCTCAAAAGGAAAAAAACGGAACCCTTATAGGATCACTTTGTTGTCCGTCTGTTCGTCTGTCCGTGTGTCAAGACCCTTTATCTCGGGAACGCGTGGAGGTATCGAGTTCAAATTTAAACCGTATACTCAAATCTACAGTCCCTTGAAGCTGTGAAAAAATCGAACTTCTACATTTACGTAAAAATAAGATACGGCCGTTCATGTCGCAAAAAACGTGTATTTCGACACTCTCGAGGGAATCAAAATGTATAGGGTATTTCCCATTGACCTAGAAGTATGAAATTTGGCAAGTAACACCGTCTTTTACTACAAATATAGGAAAAAACTGAAAACTGTACATTTTTAGTTAAATCCCAAAAGAACAGGGTCTTTATGCAAGGAACGGCGGCGGTGCAAATTTTGAATTGAGTTGACCGTGTCATGTGCGGAACCCTCGGTGGGCGAGTCTAACTCGCCTTGTCCGGTTTTTTTTAATCGATTTCATACTTCTGAAGATAATCTGTCTAAATAGATACAAAAGTCATAAAATCCGAACTCTTTCTTTATATTAAGTTATAATTAACATATTTAACCAACCACGCATTAAAATACAGCATTTATATTCTGGCAGATACGTTCTAATTTTAATATTAAACTGAGCAAAACTATATCTAAACACTAACACTGCTAAAACAGCTATAACTTAGCAGTAGTTTGACAAATAATCAATTGACAAAGTTATTTTCAAACTAGCAAGTTAGCATCCAATTTTGACTCCATTCAGCCTCCAAAAGGAATAGTTGTAATGTACAGGAATTATTAGCTGGCAGTACTGTCGTTCCCACCGTCTAAGTCTCGTTGGATATAAAATTTATAGGCAACAATTTCGAGTTCGCATTCAAATGCAAACTTCCATTGCACTCAGGACGGTGCTTGAATAATGCAGTCAGCAATTTGTGGATATTGAAACGTTCTTCTTGTTATAGGTTCGGAATTGTTGTGTGGGGGTTTTGATTAATCGGAAAGTGCTAGAACCTTATGGGAAGTGTTTGTGAAAGTGAGTGTGGCTTTTACTTTTGTATTTGTTGGAAATACAGATAATTTTATCTTTTTGGCATATTATGGAGAAGGTAAATAAGTGATGTAAACTGGAATTTGAGACACAAAGATATTTGCCAACTGAAGACTGCAAAAGTCTTGCCAACTCTGAAGGCTGAGATGGGCTATGCTGGTCATTTTAACGATGTTATGACAATATGGACACTTCTGCTTAGCAGTAGTTTAAAGAAGACGTTTAGCGACCCGGACATGCCCTGTTTAAATACAGGATTCGTTTTTTTAAATTACAAAAATATTTCCTGTACTAGCGATGAGTACGAGACGATGACGAGCGAAGCTGCGTTAAACTGCGTGAAAGTTAGAGTGAACTGGTTTTTTACTGTCACGGATTACACAATTACAGCATAATTTATGCTGACATTCATAAATAATTTATGCGGTAGATTTAT
The DNA here is from genome assembly GCA_948252455.1 of Acleris cristana. Lineage (NCBI taxonomy): Eukaryota > Metazoa > Arthropoda > Insecta > Lepidoptera > Tortricidae > Acleris > Acleris cristana. The sequence continues at coordinate 14,963,717 of OX411778.1, forward strand.
AAATATGAGCGCTTTTGCATGGATACGAATTTGTGATAAGCACAATGTTGCCAAAATTATTTTGAGTTTTGCAAACTTAGGTTTACTACCACTTGTAATTATGTAATATTATTATATTGCATCCTATTATGCATGCATTGTAAATTCCCTTAGGATTTAAAGAACGTATTTATCGTGCTAAGTAGGTACTGTAAACTGTCAATATATCATGAGACGGTCACCTGTAACAGCGTTATGTAGGTTATTTATTGGGTTGTATCGGAACAGAGCCAAATGGCCGCCACGAGTCTTGCCAGCGTCTGAACACGGCTCGGTTGCGGTTATCATTATGGCATTTTCGCTTTGTCAAAAGTTTAAATATGGTTTTTTATTGAACATTTCAAACATAGAACATGTTTATGACTAGCACAATCGTCTAGGTATTCTATCTTAGTCCTGAGGGTTGGCAACGCATTTGAAATTTCACATAATAATATATCATTTCGTTGCAATTGGCCTGTGTGATTTTTTGTTTTCTCAATGCCATAAGAAAAGTTCGTTATTAGTATACAAGTGGTCCACGTCGAGTATAACTTGTAAGTAGTAACTTTTTTGAACAATATCAACTTTTCTGTAATAAAAATATGTATACTGTCAAATATCTCCACCAGTTTTGGGAGGCCTGCAGTGCCAGCTCCCTTTCTTCTTATGTCCATTACAATGAGTAATATCAAATCACTTGTAATAGGGCCGTTTTCAAAAACATTGTACATAGTTAAGGACATTTAAAGCCTCAATTAAAATCCTTAACTTTTTTCCATTTCGCAACAAAAATTACTATACTTAAATCATTCGATGGTTAAAATGGCAATTGTCGTATAGGACAATTTTACAGTACAATTTAGTTGTCCTTTACGCCGATTGGCATTTTAGCTTCGATTAAGGTTAACTTTCTTTACGAAATGGAAAAAAGTTAAGGATTTTAATTGAGGTTTTAACTGTTCTTAACTATGTACATTTTTTGTGAAAACGGCCCAATAAGACTGTTATAAACATATACACTTATTTCAGGGTTTCCTCAATTCAATCCTTGTCAACGACTGATAATATGGCTATAACAAAATCTCATTAAAAGATTTTTCATAGGTACTTTCCATTCAAATATTACTGACGTAATAACTAGCCAGTATAACTTAGATGTCGGTGGAGCCGGAAGGTTACAGAGTGGTGGCCACGAACAGGCAGCCGAAGACCTGGGTCATTATTTGGGCGTTTGTTCCGAATCACTTTCGTGGTCACATTTTTGTAGTAGTGGCTGCAGATTCCGTTTTCATTTCTGGTTAGGTATCTAAGTTTACCGGACATCTAACAAATATCCAAAAACGGCATCACAAAATACGCCCAATTCTTCAAAAATATGTCCACAAAAGTGAGGCGGCTGAAACGCTCGAATAATGACCCACCTGGTAGACCTAAAGCTAGATGGTCCGACGACATTGTGAGAACAGCCGGTAGGAAGTGGAGAAGAGAGACGTCATCTAGGAATAAATGGAGGCAATTTGGGGAGGCATATGTTTCTTGCGGCGCTTCTTCTCCGCAATGATGGTCTTGTCCGAAGCGCTAGTAGATTCACTGCATATTACCGACGTGTAAAAGAGCGTGTGGCCAATTTACTGAATTTTGAATTTTGAATTTTAATACTGGACAAATAGATGCTTGAGATGATGATGTGATAACTTAGATGGTAGCCAGCACACTACAAGCGAACCTTCAGAATACTATTTCCTTTTTTGAGGCCTAAACAATATTTGTATGTAATTCTAGAAAAATCAATGTTGTTGAAGTTATAACAAACAGATAAATAGGCAAACTTACTTTATTGTTAGGTATTAGTAGGGATTAATGCGATAAATTACCTTGAATATGGATTTATGAAAAAAAAAAAAAAATACTCCCGGCGTCTTCAGCAGTAGTTACGGTCACGAGCGTTAATTTGGGACTCATTTCAAGAAAAATATGCTTGAAGTCGTCAATGTCATTAGAGATGTCAAGTCATTGGTAACTTTTAGGAAACTCAACCTTATTGTTGTAAAATGTCAGATTGACTTTGGACCTAAGGTGGGTACCAAATTAAATCTCGTGACTGTACCGTAGTTGACGGACTAAAGTCTCCGTTTAGTTTAAAAGAACAGTTTAATACTATTTGAATAACTTCATATTCAGGTAGGGTTGAAACTTTGTCCAAAGTATTCTATCTTTATAACTTCTAGCGTAATACAACTTTGAATTTCAAATATGGTGCAAGAAAAAGGCATTTGAATTGCGAAAAATTATAGAGCATCTAATTAACTATGTTCTCTAAATTATGAAGTTAAAATCGCTGTTATATTTAGAGATATAAATTGAATAACTTGACCAAAAGATGCGTTTTTAAGTTTGATATTTTAACGTCTAAATTGAGAGAGAAAATTCGAAGTGAATCCATTATCAAACTAAACTTTCCGCATAGCTAACTTAAGGTATAACTTTGATCTATAACTCTACCCTAATTTGGTCAACGTATGCATGCAAAAAGGTGCCCATTCAGCCGCGACCTGAAATAAATGTTCCTATTCATTTGACAGTATCCACATTCTGCATTTTGGCGTTAAGCCAATTTCAACTTTATTGGCATAATAACTCTTTTTAGTTTAATGTTCTCTATAAAACTTTGTTATCCTTTGGCTATACTTAGTTCAACGTATTGAAAAAATATTTTTTTTTTATTAGGCTCATTCACTCACATTGCTCTGAATTCTTACCTTTTTCACTAGGAATATGCATTAGCGCATACTACCCAAGGACCAAGGGGAGCGGGGTGGCATTGTTGGACTCGCTAACTGAGAGTGGTCGGAATACCCACAAAAACCTGTGCGGTGCTCCATCCGGGCCGTTTTTGGCGAGTGCCGCAGGTCCTGCTTGCGCATTGGATTACGACCAATCATAGTTCTCGTCTACGTTTTGCAATTACATTATGCATTCAGATCAAAAAAGTTCCAGCCCCAGTCTATGGTCTGTGTCGTGGTTCGTAGTGGATGAATGTGGATAAGGCATTCGTCTCGTCACTCTTGCACAGAAAGTGACAGTGGCACTTTAAGCTGGGTCCACATTTGTATCATTTCGTCGTATCGTATCTCCGTTGCGTTGCACCGACGCGTACCAAGATCGCTAGTGTGGACGCAAAAACAGCGCGATCATGCGGCGCGCCATACCTATCTGATCGCTCGGGATCGATGTTGACACGCGTTTATTATATACCCCGCACACTCGCGATCGGATACGCGTATCAAGATCGGTAAGTATGGACGTGTTTTGATACTGTATCACGATACGAAGTTATGATTTGATACGCGATACGCCGTGATCGCTCTCGAGGCGGTTTTTCCCCGATCATCAAAGGGGATACGGCTAGCGTCCACACTTAATGATACGGTTTTTTCACGCGACGATGGTAGTGAAACTGTGTGCCCAAAGTGAGCGTCCATACATAGGATACGCGAGCTCGATACGATACGCGTGATCGTGATCGGTAAAATGATACAAATGTGGACCCAGCTTTAGAAGGTGCATTGTGAGAACGTTATAGTTATTGAAAATGCATAGGATTGACGTAAACTGACGGATGGTTGTGTCAAACGCTTATATCAATTCCATAAATTTTGACAGTTGCCGAAAATTGGTCACGTAAGCGTCAAGTATCTTGCCTGAGACGTTTTATCACATTTATCTAAATATAGATAAAAACCATAACAGGCCAGCAGCATAACATAGTTTTTCAAAAAAATGAAAAATTTAGCCGATTGAATATTTGGAATTTTAAGTAGTTGCCCACTCCCAATCGAGATTAACCACGCATAATGTCCATTTTCATCCAAACCTGATTAGAGGTCAACGAATGATTGACTATCACAATTTTAACGAGGCAACCTATATCGTGTCCGTTCGTGGAAACAAATAGCAAGCGATTATATTCCCTATTACTCGGAAATTGATCGGGATACTGAAATAATGGCCAGGATAATTAAATTAATTATGTAACAGAGTAAATTGAACCTAAAGTCATTCATGTGGTTACGGTTGTTGGTTTAGTGAGTTTTAGTGAATTTAAATTGTATTTAAATGGCTGTTTAAAGTATTAAATTCTATTTTATTTTGTTTGTTAAGAGAATAATGTTTTTTTATAGGTTTTCTAAAATATTTAAAAGTTAATTAATACGTTTATTAATCTAGGAAAATGCTTTTTTAGACCGTTTTTTTTTAAGACTAATCGGTAGCTTTTAAGGTTTTGTTTGATTCAAAATATATTCTGTCTGGCATATAAAAAAAACATACTATATTCAAAATACCTACTAAGTCAAAAACAAACGACGCTCATTTTGAATTTATATTACGCAAAGGTACATACATTATAGCCCTCGTTTAATGGGATTGCCAAAAACATTTCAAAAATCGTTATAACGATGATAAGATTCGGGCCCAGAGTAATTTGCGACGGGGCTAGAAGCCTTTTTATTTTAGCCAATATACGGTCCGTGGAAAAAGTTTAATGTAGGGTAACTCAATTATGGGAGCCCCGTGCGTGCCTTACATTTATCATGGTGGAGCTGCTGGGATACTTTAACTGTGGAAGAATAGTTCCTGGAACGGAATGCGGACATAAAAAGGGAATTTTAAAAGGATCTCGTTCAAAGTTTTGGTGAATAATTGTTAGTAAGTTATATTGAAATTGTTTTATGGTACTCAAGGAGTTAAACACAGTCAAATAGAGCTTAAAAACGAGTAGCGACATGTTTTTGCAAATAAAACTTTTATTTATTTAATTAGTGCGTAAAACCATACACAGTTCCAATAAGTACATTTTTTGGGTATAAGTTAAATATTTACTTTTTAACATATTAATTAAGGTAAGGTAAGGTAAGATAACATTATTACCCTTATTATTGGGCAGACGGGTAAAAATCAAAATGCCATTTGCAGATGTAATCACGAGTAAAGTGCACTTAAGAGTATTCTCATGTATGTATGTATATTATTTATGTGTATGCATGTATGAAGGTTTTAGTTTTAACTTTAATTAATGCTCGCATAACTAACATGTTAAAGATTAAATTTTATTATACCAGTGAGTTATGTAAAGATCTGAAAACTTTTAATAAGAATCAACTTTACCTCTCAGACGATAAAATACAAACTTTCTAGGACCAATTTATTCTTAGTTGTTAGTGTAGTGAAAAAATTGCCAGATACTTTTAAGTATGAAACCTTATACCTCTCCGGAGTTTGAAAAGCGATACCTTATTCTTTGAAACTTTTAAGTAGATATAAATTCAAAAGTTACCTGAAGCTCTCGTGGTTGATGATTAGCCTGCAGAAAGGTTGGCTGTTTGACTTTGTCAACAGTTGTAAATGAGTTTCCATATTTGATATTGTACGTATATAATACTGCTGACAGTTCACAATTTTAATTGAACACTTATTTGAGATTATAACATCGATATAATCTTCACATCTAAACTGGTGAGAGAATACAATAATGAGTCCACACGCGGGTTAATGACATGAAGCAAGACATCGATCCAATGACAAATCGATAGACAATTATGAATCAATACGCATCATTAATCTATGATTTTAAAATTCAGCAGCAGATAAATAAAACAGGTTTATTTTCGATTAACATTAATATTTTTAGTTTTAAAACATTAATAGTGAAAAATAAATAAGTGAAAGGAAGATAAGAAGCCAAACATGTAATTCCAGTACAAATTATAACCTCAAACCCAAGAATAGTTAGAAATTGCACTGTAATGACAGGTGTCGGGATTGACGTCTTATATTCTTTTCACTATTTATAGGTTTAAATGAGAGATTTAAGGCAAAATTATAACGTACCGTCACTAAAAATTTACTTACGGAAAAGGTGTAGCCAATACGCAATTTATTTTAAACCATGAATAGAGCTAATTGTAAGGTTCTTTGTCACCGCGTATTTATAAATTGCTACCCGTTTTTATAGACCTAACACAGCTTGTTTTGTTCCTAGACTATTTTAACATCTTAATGACGAGATTGCCCTGGTTAGTTAGCCCTGCCTACATAGCTAGCCATGTAATGTTCGATTTCAAGTTAGGTCAAAAATTTGCTTGAAAAGCACGAGTAAATTTTTTCTAAAAAAATATTTATCGTTGTCATTTGTCTTAAATTGTCCTCTGTGAGTAAAATATAATATACTTTCTATAATAAGATGTTTTTGTTCACAGAATTACCAGAAAAACCAAAAATATTCGATGAACTAGACAAAGAAGTAATCGGCGTGGCCGGTCCCTACATAGAAGACACCAGTCTCAAACTTACCTGTGTTGTAAGTGGAGGTAAAACTAGTAGACATCATTATTGGTGGTATTGTGATTATTGTTTATCGTTAACCAGCACCCCGCCCTCGCTTCGCTTCGGTTTATATGAGTTTTCTGTAACACCCGAACATAAACCAGGATTTATTATATTTAAAAACTTTCCGTGAAAAAATATCTCTTGATAAAATTATGGGTTACCGTATGTGACATATAGCAAACAAAGAAAATATAAGACACCGACACTATAAGCATTCCTAGTTTGACTATCAAATCTTAGCCAAACACCAGATATTTTGAAAAAATGGCCAGTCCAACAAACCACCAATTTCATTATGTAGGGACCCAAATGTACTATTTTTAGTACAAGGAAACTCAGGAGTTTAAGGATAATGTTAAAACTAATCTAATTATTCGGACGACATAACGAAACTCATTATAAGTCCCTTTTGCAATTTTGCGACGCATTGAAAAATATACAAATAACATCTCAATTTCCTATCATTGATTATTTTGTTATCCTGAACAACAAAATAGGTCAGTTGCGAACACCCCGTATCCCGCTACAAAAGAGGTCACTATGAAAAATACCCCCATTTTTCATTTGAACCATCTCAGCCAATCTGCTGCAAGTCAATATATTCACCCTTCTATAACAATTTGATATACTACCGTCCGTTTTTACTGACAGTTATATTAAGTATTAAGTTTTGCGGCGCGTATTTTTTTTTTATTGGTGTTAAAACGAAAATATAAAAACGTATTTTGGGGTTTTCATGTTAAACGTAGCCTCTATATTTTAATTACTTTAAAAACCACAGGTTTTTATTAAAATAAAATTGTAATACAACAAAATTAAAAACAAAACGTCTTATTCATAAACGCACAATAATTATAGCACAAGTATAAATACAATATAATTTTATTATGCTTTATTGTTTGTGACAATTAAATTAGACAGAAGATGACAAAGAATAATTTAAGTAAAATAGGTTTATTACCTAATACGTTTATGGATTAGGATACATGACTTTAATAAAAATATTCTGTCGCCCTCAATTCCGTCTGCCCAAAAGTTGGTATATCGCTATTAACGCCAACACTATTAAATTTTCCGAAATAAAAAGTAAAATGTTTGTGTCCGGCTATACAGCGTGTGTATACCATACGATCCTATATTTTAAGGGCAGTTCTGTTAGATAAGACCCTAATTAACGTAAATTGGTACATTAACAAAAGAAAACATTATTTTTTTCATACTAATTAATTCGGCACGCTTTGTATTCAAATAACCAAGTCGTCTACGTAAGCATTTCGTGTTCATTGATTTATTGACGACGTTATTTTCAACTCAATATTTGCATTACATTGCTGGCAGGGAAAACTTAAAAAAAAATTTAAGCTTAATTATTGAGAGCATTTGTTAAAATTTATTACTGTACCTTTTAATACTGCTTAAATCTATCGTATGTTAAAATTTAGGATCGTATTTAATACACACGCTGTATATTATTTTTGTACTTACTTAATTTTACCTAAATTCCATAAACGTGATCAAAACGGAACAGAAAAACAAACATAACGTTTGCATGCATTTATTAATAGCGACCCGCCCTATGTGTAATCATACACGTAAACCTTTCAAAAGACATCCTCTAAACAATAATAAAAACCGCATCAAAAACTGTTGCATAGTTAAAAATAACTAACTGGACAAAGAGATAAACAGACAGACGACTTCGTTTTGTACTATACTTGACAGTTCAGGAGGGTTACCATAATATACTTAAGCAGTTGTTTAGGTTGAGAGAAAGGGACAGAGCTCTATAACTGCTACAACTGCAGAACAGTACAGGAGTGTAGTTTGTTTTTCAACTTTGAACCTTGTGACAACTGTAATTTGACTTCTGGTTTTACCTACTGCATTACCTTACGCTTTGGTTACTTTTTATGGTGCTTTTACACAGTGCATGTAGCTGAAGCTAGTAAAAGCTCGGACTACTTGCGTGAGCAGTAAGCATAAAAGGATTGAGAGGCTTAAAATTTCGATACTAAATACGATAACGTTTTTCTCCCCTTAAATATACTCAGATTTCTACGATTTTTGAATATCTTGTAGATTGGAAAAACGTTATGGCTTGAGCTAAATTAGCATGGAAAAATTTGGACAGCTACGCGATTTTAATGTTGATTTACAATCCTCTTAAGCTTGAGGCACCATGCTCGAGTCGCTGGACCGACATTTCTTTATACCGTTGTTTACATAATGCATACAACTTGCGCAAGTGCCTCAATGAGCAAGCTACTTGCACTGTGTACAAGCACCCTTATAGTCTTCCTGAACTGTCAAGTGGCTATGTAAGATAGAAAAGATTGTAGCACATCACTATTAACTCACAAATTATTTCGCAGGTAAACCAATGCCTCGTCTCCGCTGGTGGCGAGACGACAAGCCCATACAGACGTTAGAGCCAGTCGAGGATGGTTCTCGTCTTAGTGTCCTTGAGCTGAAGATCCCCAGGCTCACCAGGGACTATTTAGAAGCTGTATACACGTGTACAGCTGATAACACGCTGATGGTGCCTCCTTTGAGAGTCAACGTGCAAATACAGCTTTATTGTAAGTATTTTTTTCTATTTTACTTATGATACTTTCAAGGCTTGTTCACACCAAAAGAAATTCAGTAACAGCGCAGCATGAACGCGAGCCCACGCGTTTTGACCATACATGGAACGCATTGAACTGAGCACACCAAAAATTAGCAGAGTTTGTTTTAAATTATTTATTGAAGAAATTAAAATGATTCTTTATGGGAAATAATAAATTTTGCTCACAGAATAGTTAGTCCGGTATTTGGCCAGTTCTAACAAAATTATCATAATTTATATTTCAGTTGAATGCCAATCCCTGGAATTATAATAAACCGTCAGTTACATTCTAAATTAAACAGGATCACGTTGATCACTATGTGTAAAATGGAATGGCATTTATTAAGTTTATGTCTACAATAAATTTATAGAATCAAAATGTTAATAGAGTTTTCCTATAAATTCCACACTAATTTGTTTCACTCGTACGATTCTCTTAACAGTTTGTGTAGTGTGTGAAATTATTTATTGATTCTAACATAGGTCTAAGTTTTATTGTTGCTAACATAACACGGACATGACCAAAAAAAAAAAAAAAAATTTATTTATTATTGTTATTAAGTTTAAGTTTACTGACGACGAGATGGCCTAGTTGGCAGTTAGCCTGCCTACGAAACTAGCGGTGCTGGGTTCAAATCTCGGCAAGGGCAGATATTTGTGTGATGAGCACGAATAATTTTGTTCCTGAGTCATGGATGTTTTCTATGTATTCAAGTATATTTCTCTATATAAGTATTTATATTGTTGTCGAGTACCCATATTACAAGCCTCTAAAAATCCTCTTAATAATGGTTAAGACCACATCAAAAAAAATGGCATAGTTAAAGACAGCTAAGCGGACAAAGAGACAAACAGACAGACATTCATTTTAAATACTATGCACTTGACAATTCAGCTCGCAGAGCAGTGCAGAGGTGTGATTCTCTCAACAACGACGAACGGACGGGTGAATGTCCAAGCGGCGAGTTTAAGTAATCCAGCCAATAATTTCTGTTGCTTAATTTAAGATTTTGTGACATGTCATACTACAAGGGAAGTCCTAAAGTGGATTTACTTATATGCTATAGCAATACGTCAGTAATACAAGTTGCGAGATGTGTAGCGGAGCTTTGAAATAGACTTATCTCTCTATTCTTCTCGTGCATCCATGCACGAATCCTCACATGCTTCTCGCATACGCATTCCACGCCTTTTGTCGTTATGTGTTGAAAATATTCATAGTAAAGCGATGTATTAACATAAAACCAAAATTATAGATCGGGACTTAATCGCTAATAAATAAACAATACCTCGACGTTAGAGTGTGTATTCGGATCAATCGTCGAATATTTGTGAGTATTATGTGTCAATTTGATGGCAATTCAAGCGGATTTAGCGTTTTTTCTGCTCGTATAAGCTCGTTTTTGGAAGCACGTGTAGGCGCGTATAGGCGCGCTTTTAACCAGAACAAGCATAAAACGCGCAGAAAAAAACGCTAGTCGGAAACCGCCCTTCGAGTTAAGGCCAAAAACAAAACCAAGAGCGGGTTGGCCGAAAAACTCGCATGAAAAGCTGACGAATACCCTCCACTTCTGTCTTCTCATGACCACGGTCATTGTAACACAGTCAAGACGTCGAGGAAGATGTGCTTTATTACTATAACAACGCAATAAAGTCGCAATTTAAAGTTCTAGTATGTGCAAAAATCGCGTTAGTTTAAAACGATGTCTTAATTGTTACATGCATCCTCAAAGTGAATATAAAAAACCCTACCAACAGAAACCTAATAACTATTCTGGACATAATGAGTCCTTGGGCTAGGAGGTCAAATGCTGGCTCGGCCAGTAATACGTGTTGACCTTTCGCCTGAGCCTATTTAGACATACGAGTTATGACCAGCCCATTAATTATATTCCGTACTAATAACCCTGGCACAGTAGGTACTTAAAGTGTAAACTTGTTGTGACTGGAGTTATTCGGGTTAACACTGTTTGGGCGTTGGTTTTCACACAGTAAAATTTCCCTTGGGGTTCGGACTTTTTTAACTTGCGTAAGGCATGGTTTTTAGTCAATTAATTAGGTTAGCTTTTAGACAGAACTGTAAAACACAACGGTTTTTGTATTTTTTTTAATGATTGTACGTTATTTTTTAGATGATGTGTTGATTTAAATTAATGAATTACTAAATAAACAAACAAAATTTTGCACAAGAATAATCATACAGTGATCTCAAATTGCTTTATACTTTAGAAAACTTTTTAGTTGTCAACGACGTCTGGATTGATAAGTTTTACGCAAACAGTAACTAGTTAATAAATTCAGACAAATGTTACTTTGTTTGCCTGTCATGTCGGATATGTATAAAAGCTTGTATAAAGGCCCGAAAAAGCCTTTGTTCTAATTTATAAGAACAGTTTTGCGCTGGATTCGTCATTCTGTGAAGTCATCATAATACCATTGTGAGTCAGTATTTGCTCGGAAATTGATAGGGGCAGTGTATTTAACGTCATGTCATCAACATAATATAATTTTTTGTCAGTTTTTTTAGAAAAATAGGAAGCTTGCCATAAACAAGTACTTAATAAATAAAATGTAAATGGCACTTAGATGAACCATTATTTCCAAAAATGTACAACAATAAAGGATATAACTTTTTATTTTGTTTTATCTTTTGCAACGATTACATGCAGAAATCGTCACCATAAATGCACTTTTTTAAATAACTTTTCAGTAAAAATTTCTTTCTTTTTTTAGTAGCATCCAACCTGGATGATAAAAGAAAATCCTCTTAAGCTAACCACTAGACTTTCCTCGCATATTCCTAGCAAGCTTCAATCTCTCCAGGTGCCACACTAAGCACATAGCCGTGACACATCCCTGATATTAGGGCATTTGTCTAACTAACCGCGCGGGACATAATAAGCGGTGACAGCCCTGACAGAGCACTTCGTCATCCAATACGTGCTTGCTATGAGATATGCGATGGAGCCGGAATATGATAGAGGGAGAGGTTTTTATTAGTTATCGTGTCATAGATGATCAGTAGTTATGCGATAGGGAAAGATATTAATTATTTTATAGACGCTTATTGATTTGGGAATTCGGTCAGAATCGTTTAGATGTTAAAATAAGTAAATAACTAAAGTATAAAAAACTGAAAGAAGAGATGTATAATGGAAAATATTGTTAAAAATAATTTTATTTCTCACGTAAGTAGGTATCACAAAATGGTACATTATATGACATTGTTATTTCTGGAGTAATATAAACAATAAAATTTTCCTTTAAATAACAAACAAGCTTGTTGCTAATTATGAAAAAGCTGTAACTCTTACGTAAAAAAAGCCCTGTAATTTTCTTAAAAACCGGACGGCCCTGCCAAGATGCACTACGCTAACTAGCGTTTCTATTAGTTTCGTTTTTAAACCAATCGCGTCACTGGTACATCACGTGACTTTTCGTATCAGGTCATCTACCAGTGACAAGAACAAGAAATGAATAGAAACGCAAGTCAGCGTAGTGCACCTTAGCAGGGCCCTCGCATAACATTATTTTAAACGTTGAATGATTTTCACAAAAGTAAAACAAATATTTAATTCCCAAAATTACTTTAATCATTTATGGAAAGGGTAGGTAAGTAAACAACCGAACCCAAAACTTTGCAACCTTACAATCAAAACAACCTTCTCAAATATCACAAAAGTTAACTCAGTATCAGGCCAAAATCCCAATCCCAAAAATAGTTTCACCCAGTTCCGCAGGGGGAAACTCTCATAAAGTCTGCTTAACCTGCCGACAACCGCTCATTCAGTGTTATTGCAAAACTGAGTCCACATAAAACCAAGCGATTAACATAGATCACGCAGCCTGCGCGGCTTACCTCTGATATGACGGCTAGGGACCGTGGTTACACAATTCTTTTGTGCCACCAAGTTCGCGACCCGAGCAACCATTAGTTTTTATTTGCCGGCATTGTCCCCCGACCTAACACCATTCCGCAGATAGGAAATTATTTTCCATTATAATACATAACACCATCCATTTTCTCCAGGGTTGGCTTTTAAGCTAAAATGTTATGATTTTAATCTGAGCGTTTAATTAAAGGAAGGCTTTAGTTTCACATTGTTTTGTTTTAGTTCGCTACTTCAGTGAGGCGCGAACTTTTATAGCTTAGCTAGTCTTTATTCCAAATGTATTAACGGATATTGTATTTTCTATGATAAAATAATAATGTGAAAAGTTTCATTTGTATTTAATTATTCTTGTACAGGTGCTTTATTGCTTATCTAAATTGGAGATAAAATGCGAGGTATTTTATCTTTTAGATTGTAATTCCCCTTTTTCTGACAGTGAGGTACGTGGTAGTATCTTTATTTTTATACAATCTGATACTTAAGTTGAACTACAGTTATGTAGATAAAATAAGTCAATCAAGTCAAATCTGATATATTGAACAACCATGAAGTTTCTCACTATTGAAAATGATATCAGCAGTAAAACAATGCTGTTATTTGTTTGTTGTTTCCTTCACACGCAATAAATTAGTTTAGCATTGTTTTACTGCTGACAAAATTATCATTATCATCATCATTATAGTCAAAAACTTCATTGTTGTGCAATGTGTTAGGGTTAACTTCTCATTTGCCTATATACCTGTATTGTAAATAAGGTGTAAGAATATAACATTAACAAGGCTTATTGAGCGCTAGAAAATAATTTTAAGTTCAAAATGATTAATTGATTGTACATTTTTATCGACAAAAACCAAATTGGAAGTTGTGGCATGCCCAGTGCACTGCACGCTAAAGGTACACTATACGGAAAGTTGAAAGACGTGCCATTTTCGCTCTAGTCACAATGTGAATAATACATAAAAAGGTACGTCTTTCAGTTTTCCTTACTGTGCATTGGCTTGCATCACTAGGTACACCTTTTGTATGGGCTGGGTTACGTGTGAATGAATTCGAACGTGCGAACGTTTATGCGAGGGAAAGAAAAGCACAGAGTAGGCAGGTTAGGAAGAGCGCCTTCTGTACTTGTAGGTACTATAGTATGGTCTCTGGCTGTATTCTTCTCTCTTTATGCCTCTTTATTTGGTGAGCACTCAACTATTATATCTCGTCTTATACAGAACAAATCTAACCAAAGGCTTTATTCTATTTTGGAATCTTGCGTGTTTTCTATGTAATTAAGTATGTATTTCTGTACATAAGTATGTTTATGTCTAGTACCCATAGTAAAAGCCTAGAGATTGGTTTGAGACAAGATCAATTTGCGTGAAATTGTCCCTAGTTTTATTTGTCTCTACACGTGTTGTTACGAATTCCACCGCGCTGGTACGTCAAGTAAATAAAAGCTATCATAACTATAACAAAACGATAACATGTCAAAAGCAGTCGCAGCAGCATTCCTGCAAATGTCCTTATGTTTATTTCAACAAATAACATAATAGTAGGAGATCGTTTGCATATTCTATAGGCTTCATACTTTCGATTAGCATATAATTGGTCTATTAAACAAGCAATAGCAGTTTTAAAAACGTTAATATTTAGTTTTTTTTAAATTATGGACTGTTGTACAGGACTGAAAATTTTCAGTCAACTTATTCGCCATTTATTACTTACCATATTAAATTTGACATAAAATACTTTTTATCGAATAAACAGCTGGGTGAAGGTGTCTCCTATTCGGATCTTAGACCATAAGTTGTTTCTTGTCCCACAGTGCGACCTCTCCTGGTGGAGATCTTAGCGAGAGAGCAGCCCCTGTCAGTGGGCCAGGAGGCCGAACTGGCTTGCAGGGCAGTGGGGTCGCGGCCACCTGCCATCATTACTTGGTGGCTGGATGGAAAACATGTGACTGCTGCAGAACCACAGAAGGTAATGCAAATTTTCCATATTTTTTCTTTATTTATTATCTGATTACAGATGATTACAGATGATTACAGATTCTGATTACAGTACTCTGATAACACACTATACCTACTATACCTACTCTGATTATTCTCAGATTATGCCTGTGCCAGCAGCATGAGCAATTAATTTGTAATTTCAATCACTTACCTACTCTCACAAGCGATGTGTTTAAAAATAGGTAAATAATTATTTAAATTCATGAACGGCTTTATGTAAAGTTAAAGAAATAAGTGTAATAAGTGTTTATTAAGAGCTGTCACAGGCATCATCTTAGAATAATCAGAGTAGGTATATTGCACAGAACAGAAAAAACAGTAGAAGTGTCAAGTGGGCGTGTAACGTGTGGCATAGTTATTGTGTTTTTTTCCATACTTGTTAATTAAACGCACCAATCTAGCAAAACCTTGTGTACTTACCTACCATATTAAATTTGATATAAAATACTTTTTATCGAATAAACAGCAGGGTGGAAGTCGTCTCCTATTCGGATCTCCTACTATAGGAAACTCAAGGATAGCTATGTGTTAATTTCATCCAAATCCGTCCAGCCGTTGCAGCAACACACAGACTTTCACATTTATAATATTAGTAGGAGAACAGGTTAAGTTAGGTTAAGTTTGCTAAATACTTGTACTAATTTATATTCAAAGCACACGAAATAGCTGAAGTAAGCTGAAAACTGTTGCTAATCCAAACTGTCTGGATGGCTGAAAGGCTGCTTGCGTGTTTATGTACAATGTTGCATTGTAAGTTAATCGTTGTTGGTTAACTTGGAGTAGTTGAATATGATCTGAGTGGTTTTGTGTACAACAGTATTAAGTTTTGAGGATACCATAGTTATATGCGTCTCAAAAAATATAACATGTGATGTGATGTAATATCATATGAAGGGTCCACGGAAAGAACATGTCTAGTCACATTAGTAACTTTTTGAGATATCGCGATTTGAAAGTTAGGAACCATGACATTTTGTACGTAATTTTCGTGTAGAGGTTTTTTTAAGAGTGAAAAAATACAAGAAATATGAAGATTTATATCTAAAACTGATTGGTAGGTAATGCTTCATCCTTCGTCCTCTACATTTTGAGATTCAAAATTCATTTTAAAAAAAAAGTGACTAGACATGTTCTTTCCGTGGACCCTTCATATGGTCTATAAACGTTAGAGACATACATACATACCTTCATGCCTGTAATGCCGGAGTGGGGTAGGCAGAGCTAGACAATTACCTACAACTTTGAAAACTTAAACTGTGTGTTGTGTTGTTTTGTCATGTTGTTTGTTGTCTTGGCCTATTTGTGTAAAATGTGGTTACTAAATAATAAATTATGCAAATAAAATTTCGGCAAGTCTAAGATTCAGCGTAAATAAATTATGCGAAACTTGTTATACCTAATACGTTCCGGACATTAAAAATTATGCCAAATAGATGGCACCCGTTTTGCACAGGAAATACAAATAAAATAAAGTGAATGCCACTTCTTTGCAGCTCACATTAAAATAGAAGACTTCGCGCGAACGAAAAACATTTCGGTGTTACATACGTGTACTGGATATATTTATAAACTGTATCTTTGTTATAGAACTCCAAGAATGTTTCGACGGATATATTTTAAACTGTACCTTTGTTCTAGAATTCCGAGGATGGAAACGAGACGGTATCGGTCTTGCGTTGGACGCCCCGAATGGAGCATGACGGAAGGGTCCTGACGTGCAGGGCGACCCACTCAACTTTAGACCACGTCACTATAGAAACTACGAAGTCGCTCACCTTGCATTGTGAGTATTTTTAAAGATAATATTACATTGATCAAAATCTTAAGATGCCCGTTTCAAGACGCATCAGATTTGACAGTTCACTTTGACATGTCTTAAAATGATATTTTGACTCGAAATACAAAATGACCCTTTCACATACAAAATGTAAAAAACAAATGAGTGATTAAATTGTTTTCACTCGCATTCTTAAAAATGAGGTTAATGTTTTTGCATTGGTATTTACCATAAAGTCGTTATAAAACCTCTTCGCTACCAATGCTTGGGATTTGGTGTTGGGTTTTCAAAGCTTGCGTTTTGTTTGACTTTTTCAATCATAACTAATTAAATATAATTGTATTGTTAGAGTTTTGGACTGTTTGTATTAGGTTCAAAAGGTTGGGCGACGCTGAAGTATTTTGTACAATGACTTGTTTCTGTCACGCGCTCTTAATGATATTGCCGTCATGCTTACGCATCGGTATTGACTGGCGTCATCACGGGTTGTAAACCTTTTCCCTATAGTAAGGCCGGATTTACACTTTTATTCCTGTAAGTTCTGAGACGCAACTATGAGTAAGAGTGAGTGGCAAATATCTGCTCCACTGTCTTGCATTTAATTTCGTTTTGAAACTTACAGTGAAAACTTACAAGTGTAAATCCGGCCTAAGGGTCAATGTACGAAATTCTTTGTCGTTTGCGTCCGCGTTTTACAAGAAAGGCTCCCTTTTTTAATATTTTAAATCCTATTAAAACCCATGTTAATCTATAACGTTCTATTTACAGATATGCCAATAGTCGTTCTACAGTTGGGCTCTAAATTAAACCCGAATGACATAGAAGAGGGAGACGACGTTTACTTCGATTGCGTTGTACGCGCACACCCACAAGCTTACAAGGTTGTGTGGGAACATAACGTAAGTGACAGTTTAATAATTTACTATAGCCTATAAAATACGTCTTGGTTACTCGATTTTTCAATTTTTGCATTAACAATAAATTTGGAATCCATTTTTTGGCACGGTAACAAAATAAATGAACGATATTAACCGTTGAAGCATTTATTAAAAAGATTAATCACAAATTACCTCTTACGAATAACGTCTTAAAAGGTTGTAAAAGTTATAATAATTTGATGAAAACGTAGAGTAAATGTTAAAAAAATCTACAGCTTTATGACAGACAAAATGACTTAAATGGGTTAACTGAAAGAGATCCCTTAAAGGGATAAGTTCGCCATTGTACACGTTATCTTGAATTTAAGTAAGTACTTACTTGTTATTGGTTTTATGCGCAATAAAGAGTTTACATACATACATACAAAATGCTTTCATTAAAATTACAACTGCACGCACTGGCTGTTACTGAACAGGGTTCCTTAGATTGTATAAATTATTTCAGTAACAAAGATCTTCAATCTTCAATATTTTGTACATAGAAAAATATTTTATTTTATTACCGCTTGCAAGCAAGACCAAATAAATTCAATTTTTATGTAAATATTTTTCTCTCCGTTTGTTAGATTTTATCTGAAAAACTTACGAAATAAACGTGTTTTCAACAAATAAAAGTAGGTACCTACTAAGTGTCAGTCAAACTTTGGATAGACGTTTTTGACACAGAGTCAATCGTGCATTATACAAAAATAACAAATTCAAGATGGCAGTTATTTGTCCTGCCAAGGTCGAAAACTTTGATTTTTGTAACAACCTCATACCAAAACCAAGCCCTTGATTTACCATTTTGTGTTAATTTGTACCCACAGACTGGACTATAAAGGCTGTTTTATTTCAGGGTCAAATAATAACGCACAACCAGCGAACAGGCGTGATCGCCGGCTCAGCGCATCTAGCTGTGCAGCATGTGTCCCGGGAGAATGCAGGGAAATACGTATGCACCGCATCCAACGTAGAGGGGGACGGGCGGTCCGCGCCGGTCAACCTGCAAGTCATATGTGAGTGCATTGATAAATTGCCAGTATCAATAGTAGATATTATGGTTTTATACGTTGCTTTGAGAGCGCATATGCTGCTACGCCTACACAAGAATGAAATGGGATGGGTTTATGTACTTCCGCGCGTAAAACGTCAGATGGAGATAGTAGAGGTATACACGCGCTTTGATTGCAGCAGCAAATTCAAAATACTTAAATGCCGTTTCCTTTAAAACTAGAACATTAATTAAAAAAAATGGTTTACCAGGATTAAGATTTTATAAATAATCAGCTATTGAATCAAAAATCAACGTTAATGAATGATCGTAGGCTTTCGAAGATTCAACCAAAAACATGCTAAAAATATGTCATGTTTGAATAATAAAACTATCAAGGATTTTGTTTCTAATCGTGTTTTTAAGTTTAACAGTCTCAAGGAAATATGACCAAGTTTACTATATCTAAAGAACAGATATGTAGGCGTTATGGTTATTGAGATACCGATCGCGAAACACTAACGAATTGATCATTATGTGGCGTCTTAAGTCGGAATCCCACAGCACGTACGCATCGCATACAGACGTCGGTAAATCCGCTTCATGCCATAGTATATGTAGATACTCGTACAGCGGCTCACGCACAAAATGACGTCAATGACACACGCTTAGAACAATTATTCCGGCTGTACAGTCTTATAAGCAATTTTAAAGGAATATTGTCGAAGATTAAAGAAGAAAAAGTACAATGTATAGAGTAACCTTGGACCATGATAATGGCGAGTGAAAAGAGTAGTTTATTTAAATAATTCCGACTTCTAAATTTAACAATAAAAACATCCAACGAACTTTAACACTGCATTTTTCAACCAACCCGGCACCAAAAGAAAGTTACCGCGGAAGTTAGCCGCGAAACTAAATTGTACAAACTTGACTCTATTGAGAATTAAGTTGGTTGCAGATGCTGGATCCGTGATCGATTCTCAACTTGGAGTGCATCCGAGTTTAGTGAATGCATGAAAATATCTAGTTCGTACTTCATATGCAGCAGTCGGTTTAGGTCTAGTTTCTGTCGCTAAACTGGTGTACAGTCAAGTGAAAGTTTTCCACTAGCTTTTAATTAGAATAGCCTTAACAAGTCCCGTTCGCGACATTAAAAAGTATGAATTGAATGACGACACCAGTTCTGACATGGGGAGGTTAGAATGCAACTAGCGATAGTTTTAAATTCTGTATTAATTGCGTTAGTAAAACAAAAGTTTGCGTCAGCGGAATAAAAAACCACAATATTCAGAAATTTGGAATCTGTTAAAGGTAAAAGAAGTTAATTCAGTACTAGTGACCTTCCCTCGCTTCGCTCCGGTTTGTGTGAATTTTCTGTAATACCCGTACATAATCCAAACTGTTTTATTCATAAAAACCTTCCTCTTGAATCACTCTATCTATTAAAAAATATCATCAAAATCCGTTGCGTAGTTTTAAAGATCTAAGCATGTACATATAGGGCAGACAGACAGCGGGAAGCGACTTTGTTTTATACTATGTAGTGAAGTAGGCCGCACGGGCACTTTTACACGTCAAAAATCTTCCAGCACTTCGGAGAAGAGCACTGCTGAGAAGAAAAACCGCAAGAAAGTCAACAGTCTGTCGTTTTTTAAATAGTGCTTATGATAATATACAGTAATAATATTAATTTCTAAATCTGTTTGAGCACCATTAAAAATCTTGACAAAATTACTTGGCTCAATTTCTTAAGCAACAAATCAAAAACGCTTAAGTAACCTTAATAACAAAATCTAATCCACTTATTGTTAATTCATAACTGCTCAAGTTATTCCCCGAATGGATTTCCACGAACGGTATTCATTTCGATACGTCCCAACGTTAATTCAGAACGAAAATTGGATACGAAACACGACACTCAGATTTGTGATTTAATGATCGTACATTTCCAGTAGGTAATCATATTTAAAGCAATATTTCACAGCGAAAACCTTTTTCGATACCAGTTATCAATAGCGACTTTCATAAATAAAAGCGCAGATTTTAAGCCTTATTTATGAAAGTCGTTTCCCAAAAGTAAAATATTACGATAAATATTTAAGGCGAGCGTCCACTGAAACTGCGAGAAACAGTATTTAACGGCCCTTGGGAAATTATATTTTATCACCTCTGTTCTACAACGTTTATAATCCCTTCAGTAGGTAATTTTGGAGTGCTCACCCAAATAATTTAATAAGCACGGCATTCATTTATAAACAAAGGGGCGTGTTGTGCCTTTTTTACTCGCTTTGATGTTTTTCAAACGAAATTATGTCAATCAAAATGAACTTCTATGACACTATGAAACTATGTCAAAGTTATTTCATCAATCAATTTCAAAGAAACTTTACGATTTGAATTATTGCGTCGCTTGACAAAGTAGCTGTCATAGTGGCTCAGATAGTAGCTTGGTTAACTGAGTAATAAAACATACATCAAATTAGAAACACATAAGAATGCAAAGTGGTTCGCTCACGAGCCAATCTTGCATGATAAGAAAAAACCAGCCAAGTGCGAGTTGGACTCGTGCACAAAGGGTTCCGTACCATTATCTATACAGCATTAGACACTATACCAGTTGGTGCTGTTAATATCGAGAAAAAAACGGTTATCTGTTTTTAGATTTCTTGTTATAGCGGCAACAGAAATACATCATCTGTGAAAATTTCAACGGTCTAGCGATCACGATTTATGAGATACAGCGTGGTGATAGACAGACAGACGGACATTGGAGTCTTAGTAACAGGGTCCCGTTTTTACCCTTTGGGTACCGAACCCTAAAATGGGCCTATCAATAGAATTTAGTACAGTTGATACGTGTTTAAACTTTGGATGCCTAAAAAAGGTGTTACTTGTTTCATAAAATTATTTTTGTTGATAAAATTAAATATCAACACCTGAAAAAGTACCTAGTAAGCACACAATACAAAGGTTCATCAAATTTTCATAGTGGAAAGTCAAGGTCCATTGTGAACCTATAAATTTTCAATTTGCTTCCTTCCGTTCAACTATGTATAAGGTTTCTACCATAATTCGGGAAATACTCGTACTGTGGCTCTAGGGGCTGTATTCTTCTCGGTAAAACGATATTGCTTTTGACAAGTTATCGTATTGTTTACGATATGATGACTCTTATTTACGTGACAGTAAATGGCGGCTTAGTTAAAAACATTACGACAACATGTCAAGTAGAATAGAGCTCCTGGGTCGCTTATTTATTACTAATTTGCCTTAATTACATCCCTGTATATCATAATTTTGTATAATAATGTATTAAAGTGTGTGTGTCTTCTATAATTCAAAATACATACTACATTTATGTTTTGTTCTAATCTTGTCTCATCTTACTAATATTATAAATGCGAAAGTTTGGATGTTTGTCACTCAATCACGCCAGAACGGCTAAACGAATCTCAATGAAATTTTGCACAGAGATAGACTGTAAGTCTGGAATAGCAATTATCAAAGAAAATAGCAATAAACGACTTCTACGTGGATGGAGTTGCGTGCAAAAGCTAGTTTACCATAAATGTGAAATAAATCTAGAATCAAAACAAAGTACTATAAAAACATTGTAAATCAGAAATACATCCTGATACTATACCTTTATTTTAAAACAGAGGTTTATGTTATAATGTTGAAAAATAATAGTTATTTATGTGACTGGTGCATAATGAGAGGCATTATACACGAGTGTTTTAATGCCTAATTATGCGTACAGTCGCATACATAACTTTATCTACATACATATCATAAGTTTTCTACAATATGTGAGAAACCTGTATCCGTCGTTACCCTGCATCTTAATGTACCTGCATCTTAATGTTCACATTAAAGTGCAGGTCACTCATACTGTAAAGTGAACATTAAGATGCAACTACAGCGATAACCCAAACTTTAATAACATGTAATACTTTAATGTTAACATTACAGTACAACCACATATACAGGTAACATAATGTAGGGCATTTGCTTATCGCTTCTGAACATATTATATTGAAATTATGATATGGATGTAGATAAAATTATATTCAACACACAATACACACCACACACATTATCATACCACATCACCATCACCATCATCATTTTCATATCTAATAAATCTCCTATTAAAGAATAAGTATAGATATATTTTATGAACTAAGCATCAAAGTTCCATAGTTACGCGTACTTGTTTGCAATGCAAGGCGGATTGTATTGACAATCAAAGTGTATCTCGACTGCATTTGATTCTATTTGCAAGTCATGCGTTGGATGCATGTGCATTCAATTTGCTACAGCAATGGCGTGTGAAGTGTGAAGCCGTGAGCTATATGACAGCTATGTGTTGTGAGATTTAGTAACAAGTGACTAGCAGAAATGGGGTGTGTTCCTTGGATCCCATTAAAACCACTTTTTTATGGTTTATGAGTCTTTAGGGATTCATTAGAATTTCAACCTTAAGGATAAAAACTGGCTAAATGCCAATCTTGTATGATGGGGCCCGTTTCTCAAAGCGTATTAGTCTAATAATATTAGTGTTTTGTTTCGTAAATAAGTCTAAAAAATGAGACAAAACACTAATATTATTAGACTAATAGTTTTCGAGAAACGGGCCCCAGGCCCTATGTATTTGTATTATTACTCACTTTTTGAAATAATATTGTTTCTGCCCATTACTGTTCAAGAGATACAACGATTGTTATGGTCGAGCAAAGAACGAAACGAAACGAAAAAATATACCGTGAGGACTTTACCAATTAATATCATTAGATTGTATGCTACAAAATGAGGAAAGCATTATTGAAGAGGGAAAATAATTTACAGGAAATATTTATTTGATTTTGTAGCATAAGGTCTGGTTTCCTTACAGTGTATTGATACTAATCGGAATAGTAAGTACCTACTTACCCGATTTCTTTGCAAAGGGGATTGATATTTATACTGCAATTCTTTGTCTATTATTTTCTTGCCTAGTCAAAGCGAGGTTATCAAAAAAACCGAAAAAGTCCGGATCGCTACCACCAATTTATCCTTTAACCTTCCCTCAAGCAGCAGTGTTCACATTGTTGAGTTCCGGTGTGGAGATAAGACAACCAGTGAAATAACTCAAACAGAGGCATTATTCCTTAGTCCTCAGGGTTGGCAACTAGGGAATGCAATTTAACCGGTTATTAACCGTTTTTGTATGAAAATAACCGGTTAAAACCGGCTATAACCGGTCATTTGCATTCCCTATTGGCAACGCGTCGGGTCTAAAGATTTCAATCATAAATTCGCATGTTTAGAATTACAGTAACCTAATTCACAAATTTTGGATTTCGAGTTAGGTCTCTATAATAATAAACTTATGCCTTGAAGTCGAAAGCTGAAATGTTGGATTAGGTCACTTTAATCTAAATGTGCGAAATAATTCCATATAGCACCCTTGCATTGAGTCTTCAACAATTTTTCCTCCCGCTCTTTCGAATCCGCTCTTATAAAAGCGTAAAAAGGAACCTTTCAGAAAATACAACCGGCATTTATTTCCATTATGTCGCAGATAAGCCAGTATGCAAGAACAGAGCGCCGGCCATCGTCGGGGCAGCTTTGAACGAGGCGGCCAGAGTAACGTGCGAAGTGGACGCGTTCCCCCCTCCGAAGAATTTCCAGTGGACCCTGAATAACTCTTTGGGGACTGTGGAGCTGGAATCGGTATGTTTGCTTGCGAAATTGTGTTGATACGTCGTGTGGAGCGTGCAATTTGAGAAGGATTCACGCTGGGAACAGTGTTATTTTATTGATATATGAGTTCTTGAAGGCAAATATTAATACTGTAAAAGCATTGTGGCATAACATCGATTTTTCAATGAGTATGTAGTTTTTTAAATCCTCGACGGAGCGCCCTCTACTCAAGTCGATTTTTTGTTTAGTGGCACGGTGCGTCATTAAGATTTTAGAAATATTATGACGATATACCTATTAGAAGATTGAATGTGTTTCTCAATTAAAGATAAGACATACTTAAAAAATATACGGCAGATATTATTATGACCATACGAAGCTCATTTTTATATATTAGATCTCTGTTTTTCATGAAATTTATATATACATTAAACGCCCAATTGGGATTGTTCATGTTTTTACAATGAGGTACTTTAATTCGAAAACCATTTCGAGGAATAGGGTTTTAAAGCTCTTCTTCATTATTAAGGGTTTGAAATATTTATCAATTTCGGATATTTCGAAAAAAGTTTAAATAACCTTTGTTTGACTATTTTTCGGCTTGAAGCCCTCTTAGGTGTATCTTACCGGCTGGTCTAAAAACCGCTTGAAATTGTGTTTTAATACACTATTACAATCATTAAGATATCATTTAACTGTTGTAATGTATTAGAAAATGCCAATCCAAATTTAAAATAATCTTGCCATCCATAAAATATCTGCTAAATAAATAAAGATATTAAAACAAAACTATTGGGTCAAATACAAAATTAATGAAATTGGTCGCTTAAATTAAGTATTCTTTCGAAATATAATGTAAAAACCGTGAGTTATTATTTGGTCTATCCCTATTCTTTTAAAAAGCGTGTGTCCATTTTCTAAACAAAAGCCATGTTAGTTATGTATACCTTCGTAACAACCTAAAAGATATTTTAATTAAACTAAATACTAAAATTCCTGCTATTCGTGCAAAATCCAACGTGTTCTGTTTGTGGATATTACATAGCTGACGAATGTAAAGTATTTTGTTTTACATTTTGCCACTATGAAACCCCGTTATCATTCGCATGCATTCGTGCTATAATACTCAAGTAATTTGCACAAGTTACGTTATATCCAACAAGCACACAACGTTTGCATATTGCGCATAAGTTACAGTGCATCTTAAAGGGTTTTCGGGTTCGAATAATATCGGTTAAGGTGATCAATTATTCAGAAACCGGAATTTTCGTAGCACTTTCGAGCTGTTATAGGGACTTCCGGTTTATCGACTTGCGATATACATAATATTTTGTCGATACATTATAGAATACAACATAAAGAAGATTAGAAGTAGAGTAAACATCAGGCGGTCTTATCGCTAAAGAGCGATCTCTTTCAGATAGGTAACTTTTGAGTAGTTAAAAATGTGAAATAGTGATTTTCAATGAAAACAATCAATAGCAATTCTTGCTGTAATTTCATTCGAATAATGTTTAAAAAGCATACAAAATCCACAAATGATTTATAAGAAACAATAAAATATTATTATTTTATTGTTTCTTGTTTCCTAAGTAAAATTTCCAAAAAGTTGGTATGCAAAAGTTATCTCGAAGAGATCGCTCATTCGCGATAAGAATGCCTGTTGTTTACTTCTGCTCGTAATCATATTTTAAATATTGCATTCTGTATTTATCGATATACATATTATGTATATCGGAAGTCGATAGACGAGAAGTCCCTATGACAGCTCAAAATTGCTACGAGAATTCCGGGCTCTGGGATCATTCATGGTCAGTCAAACGTACTACCATACAAATTATGTAAAATAAATATTGTAAAAATACGACTGTAGACGTAACGTCACAGCATAAAATTCATGAAGCTGCATGCTGTTTTCTTTCCTCGCAACGTTGGAAAATGTGGAACGAGTTGTAAATGTCTTGTAAAAATATTTTATCGAAAAGACATACAAAAAATATGTATGCACAAACTGTGGACAATTTTGTCTTATTTATAAGTATTTCTCATGAACACGTTTGTCGCACCTTGCCCCTCAAGGACGAAAACTTTCCGTTTCATTCTTTATCAAAATAGATCAAAAAAATCTGTGCTCCACCTTTTGTAAAGCATACAGACTGGATTAAGAAGTATTTAAGGGCGTTTTCCAAAAAACGTGTACATGAACTTTTTTCTCCAGAATTCGTTTTTTTTGGTTTTTTCATACTCAGAATCGTTGATACTATCGATCATACAAGAATAAGTGTCCCAAATATTCCATTCCAGATCGTCACATTGTTGTATGCAGTCTTTTTTATTTAATATGGTCGTGACGCACTGGAAGAAAAAACTTACATAGTAAAATTTGGGGCAGTTTTTTTCTTGTATGAGGATCGATAGTATCAACGACTCTGAGTAAGAAAAACAAAAAAAAAAACGAATTATGGAAAAAAAAGTCCATGTCCACTTTTTTTAAAACGCGCCGCGCTTTTTCCAATACTCCAATGCCGTTTTTCGAACTAATGCACTGTGTTGCCCTCTTACACTAATCCTTATTTCACAGACAAAATTCTCGGTAAACAACGGCCAGTCGATTCTCACGTACACCCCCACTTTGGAAGGGGACTACGGGAGTCTGTCTTGCAGAGCTTCGAACATGGCGGGGCAACAGATAGAACCATGTCGTTATACCTTGCTGCCTGCGGTGCGGCCTGATCCACTTTTTAATTGTTCTTCGCTGAATCTTACCGATGATTCAGTAGAGCTGCGATGTATGCCAGGTAAGTTTTAATCATTTAGATTTTAATCCCTAGAATATTGGAGATTTTAGTAATTTCATACATTTATTTTAAAAAATCGAGGACGCCGAATGGAATTGTTAATGGTGTTTTTAAACTGACTTTGATCATAATATTTGTGTAACTTAATAAAGTTGATATAAATTGACAAAAATAATGTATGCGTATAATGTTTTATAAAAAAGAAATGATTTTTAGAACATTTGCTTATCGAGGCAACGGTCATAATATATTTTGTACATTTTTTACTAAATATTAAAAATGTTTTGCAAAAAAAGGTAAAAATATATTTTTGAATGTAAGCCTACATGATACCCAATTAGTTTTAATAAACTCCCTTTCATTTTTTAACCCCCATTCTCTCCTTGTTGCCAAAATTTATATAATAAATTACATGTCTTAATTTAACAAAAAAAAATCTTACCTAAGATGTTACCATTTTGGTATGAAACAATAATGAAGACAAATATAATATCAAATTTAACACAACACAAGCTTATTGGAAAACACAAGCACAATTTAATATAGAACTGACCGCGTTCATACCAGATCTAATTAAACCAGATATGGTGTTGGAGTAGAGAAACTAGATAAAAGTTGGCCTGTGACGCTGCACCGCGGGAAGTTAACTACAGTTTGCTGGAGCTAGAACCCGATCGGATTCAATAGGAACAATGTTGAAAGGAAACTATGATCAAATGGGCTCACGGAAAGTTAAAGCGGCTATGTTGAATCTTTTGCAAGAGGTTAAATTTTAGTGTATGAAAAAACTCTTAATTAAAAACAAAAAAATGAAAATTGAAGTAGTTGAATTTTACATGAACTCGTTTTGTTACATGAACGAAGGTGGTAAAAAAAATGAAAACATAATTTTTACAATAATTTCGATTATAAACCCTAGGAAATAATAGAAAAAAGACGCAAAACTATATTTTATGCGTTACGTCTTATGTAGTTTTCAAGCGACTAAGTCACGCCCTACTAGGTCCTTAATTTTACGTACTAAAGAGGAATTGAAATGTTTCGCAGGTTGATACTATAATAGGTACGCAAGTTTGCCGGGTTGTACATTTTCCACGTGTCATTAGTCGTGTAACGTCTGGAAATGTATAAAACAGCTAATTAAATAATAAATATACAAATTCCTTGATGGTTACGGACGCAACCATGCAATGTCAATTTGGGTAGTGGGGAATGCCTTTGTAGATTGTAAACACTACAACCATGAAAAATACCAGTGTTTAAACACCTTCGCTGTCACAGAACGCTACGCTGTAACCGATCCCAGCGAGCGTTTTACTGCTTTGTAGCAAAAACTGCCTGTGAACAGAGAACCGAACTAGCGGGTTGCTAGCGCTGAATGAGTTAAGTTTGACGCCTATTTTCGTCTTGTTGTAGCTTTGTACCTTATATTAAAAATGGTTTTGGTTTTTGCAGTTGAAAACTTCTTTAGATTTGGTGATTCTGAACCAAGGTTTGATGAAAATGAATGATGAATGCGGATCGAATTTATTTTGGGGTTTTTTGTTTTAATTTTATAATGACTAAATAAATAAATATCAGGGGACAATGTCCGATTGACTTAGTCCGAAACTATCTCTAGGTTTGTAATAGGGGTACTCGACAACGATATAAATACTTATGTAGAGAAATATATACATAAAAAACATCCATGACTCAGGAACAAATATTCGCGCTCATCACATACACACATTGCCATGCTCTAGGCCATCGCGTCGTCAATTTAATTCTATCAATTCAATATATTCAAGTGTATTGTACTACTTTTACAAGAACAGGCTTTCAGAACCTAAAGCAGCCTTTCTTTGTAGAGTTCTAGACAAATACTTACAGATATTTTTTTCCAGGTTACGATGGTGGCCTCCACACAATTTACTTCGTGGAAGCCTGGGAGCACGGCGTGCTCATAGCAAACGCCTCGTCAGCCAATCCAGTCTGGAAACTACGAGGTCTTGGCTCTGGGAAGACGGTGAAGCTGGTCTTCTATGCCCACAACGCCAGAGGACGGTCGGAGATTGCCGTTCTTAGAGTCTTAACGCTGTCAAGGCTTGCATTGCATACTGGTCAGTACCTAGTCTAAAGAAGGGAGGTTTAAAGCGTCGGTGGCTTAAGGCTTAGGGGGTCGACTCGTGATCGTAAGGTACCGAGTTCGAACCCCTTGGGGTCACCAAGTACCAAGGAGCTTTTCTAACTTAAGTTAATTACCTGCTCTTACAATGAAGAAAACACATCGTGAGGAAACCTGCATATTCAAACAGCTGAGTGTATTAGAGGGTAATTGCACAAAAGATCCTAAACCATCAAAGTGTTTTCTAAAGAGCCTATCTGTAAAATAAGCTAAGTCTAAGGGGCATTTTTTGAAAGAGTAGTCGTTTGGTTTATTTTTTTTATTTTCATTTGTGTATTTTATCTTCTGTTATTTATTTTTATTTATTTGCTTGGTAATTTGATTCACCTTCGGCTTTAATTATATTCATAAGTAAAGTAAGTACCTTCTATTTTTTTCCATTTGTATCTAAGGGACTGTTTTCTGAGGGCTCATGTAGGCTAGCTTTGCATATTCAAATATTCGTATGTCATGCAGGCCTACCTCCTTACTAGGATATAGAGGAAGTAATATCATCTATATATATAAAAGGCAAACCTGACTGACTTATATATCAACGCACAGCTGAAACTACTGTATCTAGAAACTTGAAATTTGGTATAGGGGTTCCTTTCATGATGTAAGTGAGCACTAAGAAAGGATTTTCCGAAAATTGACCCCCAACAGAAAGAAATGGGGGGTGTAGCGGGAAACTAATTCTACGCGTACGAAGTCGCGGGCGTCCTCTAGTGTTGTCATTAACGTCGAGCAAGCTTTATTTACCTTTTAAAATTTGATCTCAAAAGCATACATTTCATAAATACATAACGCGTTCTGAAATCCTGTTAATAATTCCGCTTGATAAAAAACTTACACGAAGACAGGTAATGAAATATTTAATTAATTCATTCATACAAATAAGTCGAAAACATGGAAAATTTATTAATATTGCGTTACTTTATAATTATGTATTGTTAACATTATTTTTACATTTTGCTGACTGTATTTATTTTTAAAATAACGCAGGTAGAATAAAGAATGTTGTTTAAATACAACTTTGATTTTGCGTTTCCATATTGAACAGCTTCAAGCAATCAAACGTTTGCCATAAATGTACACACGTATTATGACAAAGAAAACCTCAAAATTAAAGAGACAGTGCTATAGCAATAAGATATCCCTGTCTCGGTCACTGCCTGGAACTTGGCAGCTTTTGTTACTTTATAACACTACCTCAGTACAGTAGCTGTAAATGCTAGAGCATTTGCCATACAATCCTTTGGGCGCCCTTTCTCCTTTGTAATAATGCACTGAATACCGAACTAAGAAACTGTGTGATACCTGATGGCTCAATACGGGGAAGGTTGAAACTTTAATAGGGATATTGGTTGCTTCTTTGGAACAATGGTATTAATTTTAAGTGAAAAAAATGTATTAGTGTTAATAAAGTTCTCAATAACTGGCAACCGAAATGGGAAGTTTTTTTCCTAATAAGAATTTATCGTTTGCATCGTACCAACAATTAAACTGCTTTGTTTGAAAATGCAAACGCAACTGGTCGGGATCAGAGGAGATGGAAAGTATCGCTGCATCCAACGCTAGGAGAAGAATCGCAGATGCGTTGCGGTCCTTTTGCAAAAAAGTTGGTCTGAAAATGTATCTATGAGAATTAAAAAAAAAAACTTTCAATGCAATTTTTTTTAAAGCGGGGACACATTTCCAGAGATCCAATTTCCCTCTTGTTATAGATTCAAAGTGAGGTTTCATCCATTTGGATCAAACATCCTGCATACAATCCGTATTCGCCTGCCGTGATCAAGGCAAAGCACGGATAGGTAGTGACCATGATTCGGTACATTTATGAAAGTCTTTGTCCAAAACAGAAGCGAAAACCGCAAACACCAACGGAGCAGAAGCAGGCTGGGCGCTAGGCATTGTCGCCGGAACCCTGGGGACCCTAGTTGTGGTCACCATCATTGCTCTTCTAGCGAGACGGCGGCATCATCGGCCCATGCAATATGAAGGTAAGCAAAAAAAAAATCGCCTGGTAAAAACTAAATAACTTTTCATGCTTGGCAACTATTGTTGTTAGATGCTATTGTACTTAAGTAAGTAAAAAAGTTTATAAACTTGCTCATGGGCTCACTACACTATCGGCGAATACAGACGATTACGGGCGAGCACGATAGTGCAGAGGGCATACTCGGCTGTATTCGCCAATCATCGTCTACAGGGTGCCTCCGACTTTGGGGCTTTAAATGCAACGATCGATTCTACTCGTTAAACTGAACTACTTTTGTTCAACAACATTAAAAAATAACTTAAGTTTAGCTAACTAATTGATGTTAAAGTCTAATTGTAAAATCAGTGTATTCAATCATGGCCATATAATCACTATCTCATGATACGGGGGCGTCATTTCCTTGGTACGAGGGCTAAAGGAAAATGGAGAATTGGATCGCGTACATTGAAAATTACATTTAACTTGTGTTTAACTTGGGTAAAAAATTAAAATGTAAGTTGGACATATTCTTAACAACTTACAGAACAAAGAAGTTCAGTTTCAGGAGTAAAAACGATCCATGCATTTAAAGCCCCAAGGTCGGAGGCACCCTATATATCGTGATTTGTCGGTTTTTCGGGCACGCATCAAAGGGAACCTTGTACGATTGCCGTTCGACAAACTACTACGGGCGAGTGTGGATGCTTGCACGATCATCGTGCCGATTATAGACGATCAGACCATCAACGATCATCGCCGATAGTGTAGAAGGGCCGTGGAATTATAGATTAATTTGCACGCTCTGTTTAAGCATAAATTGATGTGTAAGTTTGATCGTACCGTAACGTAGGAGACAAAAGTCGTGTAGGTGAAAACAATGATTCACGCTTCTACCAACATACTTAATTTTTGTATCTATGGAATGAGTATGTGATAAAACATGTTTGATAAGGACGGTGAATTTTAACCCACCGTGATACAGTTCACATTAGTACGGAGGTCAGATGACGTTTAGTTTAGCTTCTGTTTTACTCTCTAAGTATGTTATTAATGTACATAATAAATAAGCAGATAATATATTATTAACCAGTTTATTAATGTATTTTTTTATTTTTTTTCTTTTCTTTTCTATTAACAAAAAAGTTTTTTTTTTACTCTTGCTTTTTATGCTAGAGCAAGGCGTCCATAGTTAATGGCTACGTCAATATTACTTGTTCATACGAGTATGCTCCTTACAGTTCGCAACTCAAATACTGTTGAATAATTTTGGTCTTTAAGGATTTTACCCGTTTTACAATGTTGACGGCTACGACGTTGCCTGCATTTTAAAGTGTAATGCAGCCCAGCAAATCTACAATAATAATTTACTTAACGGGTACATTTCAACCGTATAATATAATATTGCCAGCGCTTAAGCGGTTACAATTTTATGTTGTGACGAAGGGGAAAATATAATTAAAAAAACACTCTGTAGATACAAAAATATGGGGACCACGGTAGGTGCGTCATAAATGTCAAAAGACATGATTACAAAGGCGGGTTTGAACTGAAAATGTGAATGTTAATTAGGTATGTTTGTCAAAGTCTCATCCATCGCACGGTTGCCAACTATTGTTACTTAGTACACTTAAAAATAAACTTCTTATTGGCGTTGGTACGCGATATAATATTTCTTAATGTCGTAATTATGATACACACATATACATGGGGAAACTAAAAAGGTTTCCAGAACCCGCGCGTGATTGGTCCCACCTTTTATGAACGTCTGCCCTCCGAACTTAATCACGACCCATTCGACGAAGCATTTAGACGTCAGCTAAAAAACCTTTTATTGAGAAATCCATTTGGGCCCTACAACACTGGGAATTGTAGCGCAAGACCCAAAACCATTGTTCCGCCTTAAGTAAGATTTTTTAATAAATAATTTTCATTTTGATTATACTCAGTCAAAGAGTTTATAAACCTTAAGTTATACCTAATTACATTTAATATTTAAATGTTTATGATAGAATTTGCATTGTTGTTTTTATTATTTCTGATGCTTTGACTTATTATTTTAAACAATTGACAATTGAAATAACATGCAACCAAACTATGGTTGCATGTTATTTTTAACACGATTGTTAACGGTGATAATTTCTTAGTTTTGTATTGTTATTCCAGATATTTATTAATTTTCTGTAAATTAATTATTATTGTTATCCCGACTTCTTATATTTATTTTTGTATAATTTAAAATTTGTATACATTTTTGATTATTTCAATGTAATTTCTTGTACATGCAATGTGTACCTATTGTAACTAACTTTGGAAAATAAATTTAATATCATTTATTCATTCAGTTTGATTACAGAACACAAAAAAGAAATGGGTAATCTATTCTAAATCGGCTTTGGTTGCGTGGGGATAGTACACACAAAATCCTTTGACATTTATTTTATTTTATCGGGGGGTGTAAAAATAGTTCACAATCACACCATACAAAGGTTTTCAAATAAAAATACAGTTCAAATAAATACAACCTGTACAGCTTTTTTCGTGGAACGATTTCAAAACCCAGTGGAAACTCTTTATTCTTTTACCAGAAACAACGTTAGTCAACAGTGCACCTTTGCAATATCGCGTGAGAAATACCTATAGAGAGACCTAAAAGGACGGAGTTGGATTTATGAAGGCGTTATTTTATTGATCAAAATAGCACCCTTTATGTAATAGACCGTAAGTTTGCTGATATGTTTCGTCTGTATATTTTTTTTTACAGAGATTGAAGTTTTTTTTTGAAAAAGAATTGTATTTTTTTTTGTTTTAGGACGCGAAAACACTAGTCGTTTCCAATTTAATTTCAACGGATGCTTGTCCTTTTTTAACATTATGTTTTGCTGTCGCAAACACAAACCTCGTTAGTGGTTTGTCTACGTCCGCTTCAAAGGCTAAATTAAATAGCAAATTTTAGAGGTTAACATTTTTTTAGTTTTGTGTTGTTGTTTGTCGCTTGTGATATTAAAAACTTGTTTCTAAAAGTCAAAGACCTCAACTACATACAGCATGTTTATAGTTAGATAGGGAGTAACTATGAGAAAACACTGTTGAGAGTTTGAGTTATGCCCCTATCGTTCAAGATTTACATGGTAGATCAAACCCAATGTATATTCTGTCAGACCACAAATAAGTCGGAATTGCTTCGGTGGGGAACTTGAGCGAGAATTGGAGCAGATTCCGTCGCGTGCCCAGCATTTTTGAACGCCCGTTCCGCGTTCACTGCATTTCAAATGTGATTTATGTCCTACTGCATTTCTACTGAAATTGCAGATGTTTCGTCACTTGCTTGCGACAGTTTTATTTAGTTTCTGCCCCTTCAAGTAACGTATGAGACGTTTTAAGTGAGCGCAGAAAACGTTTTCATCCTAGTGTAAGTTACAAGAAGTTAGTGAAGTCGACTTTGTATTGTTTGCGTGCTTGATTAAGTAACAACGCTCAGACTTGGGTGCGATCATATTTTTAACAGAGCTGTAAAATTGTTTTCTGTGATGTTTTGAAGTGGGTAATGACACTCTTTTGAACCCTGTAGGATAATGATACTTT
Organism: Acleris cristana; assembly: GCA_948252455.1. Classification (NCBI taxonomy): domain Eukaryota; kingdom Metazoa; phylum Arthropoda; class Insecta; order Lepidoptera; family Tortricidae; genus Acleris; species Acleris cristana. The sequence continues at coordinate 14,998,506 of OX411778.1, forward strand.
TACTTTACTGTTTTTGTTGATAATATGAATATCTTAGGAAAAGTAAAATTATAGTAAAGGAAAAAAGCTTTTGGGAATTGAATATAAAATAATAGGATGTTATTATGATTATTTATAAATTGATCAAGCTTCCAACATTCATATTCATATCATTTTTTCGATATTCACGTAAGCTTATATTTTTTATAAATGTATTGTTATTATTTTTGTATATTTTAATCGGAGATAGCGAAAATATTATTTGTTTAAAATAAACCACTTAATTTAATCCATTTCATTCTATGACACAAAATAAAGCTACAGGATGCTACTAAAATATCCCTTGACCTTATACTTATAATACCTCTACAATCTGTTGCGTAGGCTGCATATACAATAGTCAATTAGTAGTTTAGGGGGCTTAACCAAGCCTTAATGATTTGAAGTGCTTTCAGTAGGTAGCAAGTTGTAAGGACCCTTCCGCCTATTTTGAATTCCCATCAGTTTTAAGCAAAATCTGCATATTCATTAGTAGATTTTATCGTCTCTAGCCATAAATTACTGTACACAGATTGGTTGCTGAATACAGGATGAATTTAGAATTTAGTATTTTGACGCCTCAATTTCGAAATTATTTTAGAAGTGAATTCAAGCCAACTTAATTTTGCTTGTTTGATTAGGTACCTATATTGGATTGGATAAATAATAAAATAAAGCGATTGAGCAGCAATTCAGTGGTGCAATAATGCTTTATTTAAACGTTATATTCGACCAAGTTATTTTTTCAATTTCCCGTTCGCGTAATAGTACTTTATCGCCATTCCCGAAATCTTTGCATACTGAAAGAGTATTTTTTTGTAAATATAGTTGATATTAGTAAGTAGTTTTTTCAATTTGAACCTTTTAAAAGTTCGTCTTGATTTGTACATAGAAACATAAAGTCACGGGTAAAAGGTAGTAAAATATATAAAATCAGAAATAACAAAGCCATTGTCCACGCACTATTCATTGTTTATTCACTTTGAGATAATGGGCTGAATCCTCGAAAGAACTTACATTAGAGGCCGACTAAGACAAATGTTTCCTTGCGCTTTGTAACTACAAAAACCAAACGGTAAATGAATATATTTTCTCAGGAAAAGTAAAATTACAGTAAAGGAAAAAAGCTTTTGGGAATTGAATATAAAAGAATAGGACTTTCGATGAAAATCTCGTTACCAGTGGTTGAGCAATTGTAAATCTTTTGAAGGTGAATGACGTATCAGTCTTAGTATTGACTGATTTTAGTACCAGCCTAGTGCCAGGCTCTGGCGCCGCGTGATGTGGAAGTAAAATTCTTTTTGGTAAAACAACGAAAAACATAAAAGATTGGGAAACCGTTTTTAGATTTAAACACGTTCCGCGGCAATGTTCAAGATCGTGTGAACAAGTTATACATCAAACACGAATGTTTTTGAACGAGCTAATTTAAAATTGATGTCAGCCATTGTGAAAAGAAAGGTCACCCTGTATTGGCGTATTCTTATTTCGTACGTTGTTTTTTTTTGCTACTATGGAAATAAATTAAGAATGTTTAAAATCGTAATGCTTATAAATATATTATGTTGCGTTTGTATAAAGCCAAAATTAATAATACCTATGTGACATGTTCAAATTCGTACGCGTAAAAATTATAGATTCAAAGTTTTACGAAAACTAACTTCTTCTACTTCTTTATTTATGGCGGTTCCGTAGTGATTCCGTTAATGACATGTGAGTGTGTCAGTAGAAAATAAACTAAATCAAAAGGAAAAGCCAAACATTGTTCAATCGGTCATCTAATAAAAATTAAAATAAAGATTCGCGCAGACATAATCGCTTGATACCGGATCAGCTCAAAGTGAGACATTGAAAAGTGAGCATTGATTTTGTGTTAGTACATTTTTCAGTGGACCACTGCTAGCTTGTGCCGAGGCGAGGCTTTGCCGTTCCGATGCCGATAAGAGTGCGTTACAGTATGGAGTTTCATTCAAATAATCGTACACGCACTCGCAATCACGATCGTTTTCATTTTGAAAATCGAAGGCTTGTCTGCATTGAAAATGAAAACAATTGCTCCACTTTGAAGCCGGTTGCAATTGCGAGTGTGTTAGACAATAAGCCCTCGGGTCACGTTGAGGTGGTGCCGATCCGCTGCCGAGCGGTTTTTTGTGCGTCTACCTTTAGGAGTCACCCACATGGCGTCTGTAGTGATAATCAGAGTATTTATAAGTACTATAAGTACTTGTTACCCGACTGCGTCAGAAGGAGGGTTATTTTTACGAGTGAATCTATAATTTATGTCTATTTCTTTGGCACGTTCTTCTGCCTTAATAGATTTTAACATTATTATTATGGTCTTGGTTGCAAAATTATCATAGGCTAGGACTTTTGGTGGCATACCGTGGTTCTAGAATCCATCGAGTCACTATTTTCTAATAATTATAGACATACCATCTAGATTTTGACTTTCAGTATTGTTATATTTCAAAATAAATTCAAGACGTTTTTAATTCAGTTTATCCATACTAATATTTGATCATTTGTTACGCTTTCAGAGCGGAGATATTCTCCATAGTAAAAATAATTAAAATTATAACGATAAGATCAAAAACCGGCACCGAGGGTTCCATACCGTCACACAGTAGGTATTATTAAATTACATTCCGATTTGAGTTACATTTCGAACCGTATCAGCGCAAGCCCAGCTCACACTTGACTATTTTTTAGTACTTTTTTTTAAAGTTTGTACTATAATCATTCCAAATTGTATGCTTTATGTTTTACCATTTTTACGATATAACAAAAATAAAAATACTTATGTTAAAAAAACGTTTCTTGATGGGCCTGTAGTGAGGTCACCAATGTAACAGCTGATACATACAGCTGATACCTACCTCTTCTCTAATTATTAGTTTAACGATGCTATAAAACTTTATAGCCTCTATTAAGTTTTATAGTTTAAATCCGCTGACAATGCATAATCATAAGTTCCACACCAGTAACCCTAGACCTTGATACTGACTAGAAACCATAGTATATAAGCTGTACAATTTACCAATAAAGAACAGTATTTCTCCAGACTCTTGAGTTGTCATTATACCTCTCACCCTACACTTCAGGCCCATTTATTATGTCACTTTCTTTATTTTTTTATTTTTTTAGTAAATCCGCCGTAATAACACAATATTCTGATCTATTACGGTTCAAAAGATATAGCTGTTTGTAGTTAGGATGGACGGACAGGACGGACGGACGAACGGTCGGACGTAGGCATATTAATAGAGTCCCGTTGGGGTCTCTTCGGGCATGGAACCCTAAAAATGCAATCGGTTTTTAACCCTTAATTTGGCAAAAATGAAAAGTCGGGAACTTTGATATTGAATCAGAAAAAAATAAAAACACATTCCAAACATAAAAAGTGAACATTATGGTATGTTGAATGTGACATACATTGCCACGTACCTACATTGTTGGCTTACTGATGAATAATGGGCGGACGATAGATGCAAATTACGTCAAAATAATGTCGAACGATATCCGTAATATGGATATGACTACAATTGATTTAAAAAAAGGAAACATTACTGCAAAAAAATTAAAGAATTTTATTGTTGAAGTAAATAATTATATTTTTTTCTTTATTTGGTATTTTTAGTACATTCCTGTTATAGTTCACTACCTATCTACTTACATAGGGAAAATGACTTCTCCATATCTACAGACGTAAGAGGACCGTATTCAAAAAGTGATATTTCTTTAATTTCTTAATGTACAAAATATTTACTGATTTTGCATCTATTTTAACACATGAATAGTACTCGAAATTTAATAAAAGTCTTATCCATATTTTGCTTTCGTCACCATATTGCAGCCGTCGTCCGCCCATACTGATGAACAAAAATTACTTCTATTCTTTTGTTTTGCAGCCCCAATTCAGACAGTGAAGGCGTACATTGGATCAATTCAGAGCACCAACCATTCCCCAATACAGCCTGATGACAAGAATCCAGACGTTGTGCCGCTTGGAAAAGGTAGGTCTTGGTTTAAATTGCTAATTTTTGTATATTATACTATTTTCTATTACCATGTATTTTTCTATATCATCGGTGATAATGCTAAACCGCGTAACTTACAATTTTAATAAGTAGCAAAATGCACCTTACTGACTTAAGTAGTTAGTGCATTTTGCTCCGTATTCAAGTTACTCATGCGGTGTAACTAGCAGTATCACCGATGATTTTATGTATGTTTAACGTTGTCTAGTACCCATATTACAAGCCTAGTTTTGACTAGGTCAATATTTGAGTGATTGTTCCCTGACTAAAAATATAATACTGTGTATTAAAAACCTAGTGCAAGTCTGAAGAAGACTCTTGCTAAAGCTATTATTGGGGCGGTATCTTTAGCATCCAATACATTATAATAATATAAATTATTTAATAAAACCACAACCCCAAATTAATCTCTTTATAAATATCTAAATTTGGTCATGACATCAAGTTTAATTACGATTACTGCGAAATAGAAAATTAATTTAAATTACAGCCGCTATCACTGTCAACTTTACTGACTTTTTGTTAATGATGTTAGGCTTATAATTTTCGCATCTGTTACTAAAACATAATCTGTCAAAAAATAAATGTGCAGCCATTTTTATTTCTCGGTTCTTGTGAATTAGGTCCACATTAAACTGAGTATTACGTATTGTTTTTAACTTTTATATTTAAAAAAACTGTATGAAAAATACCTACCCTATTAAATTATGTAATTAATTATCTTAGATAATAACAGTGACAAAACCACAATCTCACTTCATGGTACGGTCACGGACTTTAATTGACGAACCACTATACCTTGATGCATAAAAGCAACGATTAATTCCTATGTAATTTCTATCTTGTCACTTGACGCTGTCATTACGACAAGGTTCTATGGTGGATCAACATTTAAAATCCTTTATGGTACCTTAGTATGAAGTGGAGTTCACTGATTCAATACAGTCTTTACATTCTTATCTTACAAATCCCCAAATTATATCAAGAAATACAAATAACGGAGCAATTTATGTATGTATTTATGTATGTATGTAACTTCATTATTGCACAAAAAAAACAATTACAAATAATTTCGTACATAATCTTAAGATTAACATGTACAATGGCGAACTTATCCCTTCAAGGGATCTCTTACAGTTAACCTGACCATGACTGAGGAAACTGTATGAGGATAGGCAAAATAACAAGAAAGCCTTTATTCTTTTGTCCTTTCTACTTTAAAAGGAAATAGAGAAAGAAAGTACTTTTATAGACACACAACTAAACGATGTAGGTAGAATAACAACAATACACGATAAAGACATAAAAACATTAATTTCATCTGTGCCGTTAAACACCAGTAAAAAAAACCTAACAGTAAGTTTCCTCGCTTAGCGCAGCTCTCCTAGGTTTTGCTCTCACTCACTCACTATATGGAGCAGATTTTTAGTCGAGCTCTACCACGGCAGACTTAAAACCAGATGAAAGAACAAACAAAACAATAACAGTAATTATTATTTACAAACAGCTTAACGATTAATTAAATGTCAATTCGCCTAGATTTTAACTGCGCGCGTGACCTGGAGCGCCCCCCCGAGCCTCCCCCCTACGGCGCGGTGGTCTCCCCTCCCGTTGGGTCCTCGCGGAGCACCCATAGCTTGCACCAGGAAGTGCGGTCTAACACCCCCCACACGCCAAACACACCAGCGTCTGATGTCCAGGTGAGTTGGATTGAATTTGAGGTTCTGCAAAACCTTGGTACTTCTTATTTTATATTTTTACTAGCTTTTGCCCGCGACTCCATCCGCGTAGAAGTCGTTTATCGCTGCTCCGTCGGGATCTGTCTAATTTTCCGGAATAAAAAGTAGCCTATGTCCTTCCCCGGGACTCGAGCTATCTCCATACCAAATTTCATCTAAATCGTTTTAGCGGTTTAAGCGTGAAGAGGTAACAGACAGACAGACAGACAGACAGACAGACAGACAGACAGACAGACAGACACACTTTCACATTTATAATATTAAGTATGGATGCAGCGATTTTACAAAATTTGAGGGTTTACTTGACGAAGAATTTACAAAGGCATATTTTTATTAAAGTAGTTCTGAATATATAATGTCTTAATTATGTAAACATGTTTTTCTCAGTTTTAGTAGCTGATCAAAATATAAGAAGGTACTTGTATAAATTTGTGCATACTATCGGCTGTACATTTTGTATTTGTCAATTGAAAAAAAAAACTTTAACTGTACAAAATTAAATCAAAGTAACTTTAGAATCAATATCCATTTACCAATATTTTACGAGACATTTTAATGCACGAATAGGTATAAAACCAAGTTTTAATGATCTTGCTCACGTTTTCTGGTCGTTAACAGGTAACATTTTACTGGGGTGAAATTTATTATATTAAACATTACTAGCTGATGCCAGCGACTCCGTCCGCGTGGAACACGTATTTTATTCTGAATCCTTCGAAAAACTAACGAATTTTCCGGCTTTACCCTTATTATCGATACTCATTTTATAGACAGTTTTACTTCACCGAATTTTCACTTCATCGAAAAGCGTTTTCATTTACACGTGCAGGAGTTATAATTTTTGTGGTCACAAATCTAACCTAACCTAACCAACGTAACCCATGCGATAACCTGTAAAAAATAACATTTCTGCAGAAATTAATAATGAAACGATACCAATTTTGCGGGATAAAACGTTTCCTATGTCATTTCTTGTTAACCTTTACTGGTTTTTAACTGTTAAAGCGTATTATTATGGATAAATAATTGTTAATTTCTCTATCTAACAATGATAATGATGCCTCGACCTGACCTTCGTTGATGCCTTACCTACGAAATGAATGTGTGAAGACTAATATAGTATAAAAAAGTATTTTTACATTTTAATGGTAGTCCGTGAGCCCATAGAATTATGATTCGGGTCCTAAAGTAGGCTTTAGTTTATGCAGAGCTGGTAGAGAAATATTAAATTCGCATAAATCCTTCAATATCCGAAGCCTACTTTATGATGGGTACATATTATTCGTTTTTAAATGGGTACACTACATAATTCCGAAAAGTCATAATTCCGAATCCTATCCAAATGCTGAATTTTCATAATTCCGAATGCAATGTTTTGATAGAAGACTTTATTTTTTGATGTTGCTTATAAATCAAACCTAACCTAACCTATGTATATCATTTAAATTTTGCATTTTATCTAAAATAGCTCTAGCATTGATAGCTTTCGGAATAATGAAAATTCGGAAAAAATATTATTTGGGCAATGATAATTCGGAATTTTAATGTGTTCCCGTTTTTAGGTATGCTGAGCGTTAAAAAAAACCATAGAGACAAAGACTGACTGCTCAGTAAGTTAATGAGTGAACTCATATGTTTTTATTGGACAAAGTATACTGGTAAACTACATGGTGTATTTAAATAAAATCCATTTAATGTAAAAACAAATATGTCGACTTTTGTAAGTATTTATTCCAAATGTATTGAAACAGGGTTATTACAACAAGTTTTTTTTAGGTTTTACTTCTTCCTTTAATAAAATATAGGACTAAAGTATTATTTTTTCTATAATTTTTAATCTCAAAATCCTCATGCGTTGTCCTGACCCAGTCATTACAAGGTTAGCTGGAAGAGATCCCTTAAAGGTATAAGTTCGCTTTTGCAAACAAAGAGAGTGTGAACTCCTTTTTTTTTACAAAAAACAATTTTAGTACAAAAACGGAGTTCCTTTGTGTAGTGTTTTTTCCATATTTTAAATAAACATATTTTAATAATTTGATTGTAAAATGCTCTAGTTATTAGGGTTTTTTATATTATATCTCCTTTTCTTTTTTTAAACTTTAAAATACTGTTTACCCACACGTGCAAATGAAGCTGCATATTCTCGTCACTGAAATAACTTGTGATAACATCCTTTATAATAATGTCTGCATTAAATTCCACCTTCAACCGCTCTACAGCGTGTTCCTAATTGGATTGGCCGTAATGTGTAAGCTCGGTAATGACGTCTTCAGACACGGGTGCCAGATCATTCTATTAATAACATTTCCCTAATAGTGAACCGATAATTGACCAACGTTTGATCATCCTGTAGGTAGGATTAATCAAGCTCGTCCTTTGGAGTGGTAACGTCTAGTTTGAAGGTAATGAGATTTGATTTTGGACATTCGGGAGCCGGTTGGGTGTAACGTAAAGATTGACATTTTGTTTTTCAAATGATTAGGTAATGTTCAGAATAGTCATATTTTCCGTAGTTTCATTGAACTAATGTAAGACATGATTTGTTATAATGGAAAATAAAGGTTAAGACTCGCGTTTATGATTATCTGATATTTTAGGATAGTGAACTTATGAAGTTGCTAGCATAAGCAGGTAATTGAAATAGGAATAGTGTTATTGCTTCACTATATTGCTAAGAAAGTATAATACGTTTTTTTATTGATTTGTATTTAGAAATAATTTTAAGTATGATCTTGTTTATTTTGATATTCGTCAATGTTTACGATAATTTACATTTTTAGGAAAGAAACTATTAATCAAAAGCACGGAAGTATATTAAGGGCCTGTTTCACAGTCGCCAAGTAACGCGTATCTGACACATAAATACTAGCCCTTTACTTTTCTTACACTTGAACATAGACAAGGAGAGAGCTAACTTTAACTGACACATAAATTTACTTGTCGATTGTGAAACAGGCCCTAAATATGTCACATTTATTGTCAAATTTCCAAAAGTGTCTCCATCACTTACTCTTACCTGCTTAATTTGATACCTGAGATATTATTATATCCATCCCCACCTTGCCTGTAACTTCGTGAGAAAAAAATACTAAGGTGTACACTTTAAACGGAAGAAAATTTAAACCGGTTCTTTTGTTCCTTTCTCGTTCTCGTAATTATTTTACAACAAAGCGTTTTGAGCTCTGTTCTCATCACATATTTTTTCACAGAGCATTGGGACCGTCGCAGACGATCGCCGCAGCGTAACAAGCGGCACTCTGTCGAGGCGGAGAGAGGTCGTGACTACAAGGACGCCACTTCTCGCCAACACGCGCGAGAGCTGTGTCTAGTCTGTTCCCATCTACTCTGTGACAAACGCTCGGGGAATTCGAACGAATATTTAAAAATACGAATTTACACTAGCGTTTTTCCAGTTTATTTAAAGGAAACAGGCCTATTCTATTTTTGAATTAATTTTAAGACAGAACGGTTTAGGTTAGGCAAATTGTTGCGACATCGAAGTTGAATTTGAAGACTGTCTCCTGTTTCCTTTGACATAAAATAGGACATTAAAATACCTTCTTTTTCAAACGGTATATTTGTTATAAGTTTAGTAGCGTCTTTGAAGCGTGATGGTCTTTCGTTATAAATCGAAGTGTCCTTTTTAAATACCTATTCGATGCATTAGAACAATTTGTTTATTTGAAAATTGGTTTTGGCAGTCAGATTTTGGAAATCTGGTTGAGACTGTAAAATACATTTTCATCTATTGCACATTAAAAAATAAATTAGATTCTTGGCTCAATAATGTTAATGAATTAACTTTTATATTTTATGTACCTATTAGTTTTGTGTGCATAAAAGCTAGGTGTGTGTGCAAATATTGTATGTTTTAGAAGTTTATCATTGTCCAAATTTCGGTTATTATTATGAATTCATTAATAACTTTTAAAATAATGGTTTCGCAAGAAACATAGGACAATAAAACCATATAAATATAAAAGTAATGCCTAACAGAAAAATAGCATTTTTGTAACAATTATCTATTTTACTACTTTACTTTATTACTGAAGTCAAAAATGTACCTTCGTTTTGAAGTTGGTTAAAATCACAGATGGTTAAAGATATATGGTTTGTCTTCATACATTTACATTATAAAAAAAATGAAAACATTTAAAATATCAGGGATGACATCAAACTATCCGAGAATATTCAATACAAATTAAGTCTTACTAAACTAAGTCTTAGTTAAATAATTCTTATTAAATAATTAGTTGAGAAACTTTGTTTATAATTAAAAAATGAATTCACTGTGATGCTATGAAATTTATTATTGTACTTTGTACTTAATTTGAAGTGTTACACTTAACATAACATGTAAATAATCTTTATGAATTACGAATTCTAAAATAATATTATTAAATTATATTAGGAAAATATTTTAAAGATTTTTGTATATATGTATATAAATAAATATGATGTTAATAAGGTATAAATGTAAAACAAATGTTAAATGAGAATATTTATTTATTAATATTTTGCACTAATTTCGTTGAAATATGATTTTTGTGAATTTTACACTATTTGTCAATTTTAATTTAAAATTCACAACAATAAGTAATTCACGCTATCATAAGACAAAAATCACTGTTTCCACCTTGCGTTGCTTACAGAAAAAAAACTTATTATTGCTAAAATATTGTATTCGGTGACTTTTTAAAGACTTCTTGACATATCGTAAATCTAAAATGCATACGTGTAAAGTTTCTTGAAATAATAAATTTGCTTATTAGCAAAATATGTAACATGTGATGTTTAATTCCTACCCTTTAAACGTTGCCTTAAGTCTAAACCATACTCCGTGAGACAACTAAGACAGTTTATTTTGCACAAGTGATGTTACAGTTATACAGGATAGTGCTGTTCGAATCGATATTTAAATAAAATTCGGCTTTAGTTACACGGTATTTATCCATTGGTTACGATGACGTTAGCTAATCATTTTCCTAATTAAAATATGCATCAAACATACAATTAGTAGCCGGCCGTGCATGTAAAATGGAAATTACTGACTTGATGTTAATGGATAAAACAAAAACGAATGTGTTCATATGCATGTAAGATTAATTTATTGATGCAGTGCCAAGCAATAATAACATAGTTAAAGTACATAGTCGCGTAGGCAGATAGTCTCGTTCACGTATAATCGATTACTGATCATCGATATCGGCCACGTCACTATTTAATTTCGTCTGGTAAGCATTTATCTGTCACTTACTTGTTAAGTTTATCTCAGAGATTATGGTTGGGTCTTTACAAAAAAAAAATAGTCTTAGGTAAAATAAAAGCTTCAGCCTGTAGATGACGTGGTGCTAGTAAAGCTCCACAAAGGAACTTTATTCTCTTTATTAAAGCAACAGAGCATCCAACACTAAGCGTACAGAGGATTCACTGTGAAAAACCAGGTTTTTCGTACAGTAAGGATTAAACAAGTGAAACAAAAAGCAGGTTTTGCAAACCCGGCTGCTTTTATAACCTACGAATCTTACCCTTTGCAGTTTCAAAAAAAGTCTGTCTGAGTTATTATATTTTACCACAGCGCCTCAAAGGTACAAGTTATAATATTATACGTCACCGTAGAGTGAAAAACTTTAATGTACAAATGAGGCAACTTTAAAGAAGGAGGAAGAGAGAGGAGTCTTATATTACATGATTAAAGTTTGAAAGTATTTGCGAGGTTCTTATGACACGTAATAATATTGACACTAGAGGACGCCCGCGACTTCGTACGCGTAGAATTAGTTACCCGCTACTCCACCCTCGGGTCAATTTTCGGAAAATCCTTTCTTAGTGCTCACTTACATCATGAAAGGAACCCCTGTACCAAATTTCAAGTTTCTAGGGACAGTAGTTTTGGCTGTGCGTTGATATGTCAGTCAGTCAGTTTTGCCTTTTATATATATAGATAGATTAAAATAATAGAACAATTCTTTGAGTAAAATTAGAACATGCGAAGCCGTTTTTCTTTTTCAAAAAATCAATTTTGCCAAAACTGTATTACTGAGGTTTTCACCCTACGACGACATACAACACACGCTACTCAGAGCTTAACTAAAAATTCGGAAAATCCATTGTTACAGCAGCTGAGTTAAAAAGACTAATATCGCTGGCTCGTCGCATGTGCTTTTAATTTTCACGGCATTACCTCGTTAGCTCGCCAATGGATCAACCCTTTGAGTCTGTCCGAGATTACCCCTTCAGCATCGCAGTGACGTGTATTTAGTGTAAATAGACTTTTTCAATCCTGTTCCAACAGCTTATTATGTTCGAACTCGAAACCCAGAGAGCAATTACTAGAGAACAGGCTGATTACGAATCTCTTGCCGTACATCCTTAACAGTTTACCTATTTCTGTGAGATAGGAGCCTATTCAAAAATTCAAAATTCAAAATATTTATTCACTAAATTGGCCACATGACCATGATTTACACGTCGGTAATATGGAGTGAATCTACTAGCGCTTCGGACAAGACCATCATTGCGGAGAAGAAGCGCCGCAAGAAACTCCAGCAGAAGGTCATTTTTTCCAATCATAAAATACAATAATACTTAAAAGTAACATTACAAGGTAATAAAGTAATAAATAATTATTAAAAAAAAACATTACAAATGTAAGCTCAATGACATTAAATTAAAAATATTGACTAGGAGAACAACATAACGAGGTCTCTACGTCAGGAACAGTAATTAAAATAACTAAATGGAAAACAGGTCCTTGCAAGCGTGAACAGACCGGACCCTACAGACAGCACTCGTACCCTATGGTGATGGACACCTTTTTTCCGCACTTAGCCCGTGTCGGGCCATTGTGCGGAGGGGTACCAGCTAGTAGTCTAGCCAGCCTAACTCCGACCAGAAGCGCAGGATCCTCCTGGTATCTCCACAGGCTTCTCGGAGTGACTTCGGTGTCTTGAGGATTTCAGTCCGTTGAGCAGTTACACCTACGCATTCCAGGATTACGTGGGGGCTGTTTCGTTGGCCGACAGGCATGCCCTGCATAGGGGGCTGTAGGTCATACCTAGAACATACAAATGTTTTCTAAGCGAGCAACGTCCAGTAATGTTTCCTACAATTATTCGTAGGGCATGTCTATCTAGTGATTGGAGATTGGAGCCTAACAAAAATAGGTTTAAAAGAGCCTTGTTTAAGCACTACCTAAGTATTATTAAAAATTTAATTATGGACGGTTTAACAACTGACAATAATAAATACTAAGACTCACGAATCCCACAGTCAAACTGTGAAAACAGTTTTATGGGACGTTGCTGTACAAATTAAATTGGTTAACATGTTATACTAAATAAATTAAAAAAGTAGCTGTACATTTTTGTACTTTGTCGCAGCTAGTGATGTACTAAATTCAAACCACTCTCATTACTGTGGCAAGGTACTAAAAATGTACAGCTTTTGATTTGGACCGTCAAACAACAGTAAAAAAAAGGAAACAGTATTAATAAACTAACTTTGACTTAGGTTTCCGTTTCTAGATAAGTTAAAAGTAAGCGTTAACATTGAAAGCTTACATTTTTGACGTGACTTAACGGAAATTCAGCCAAGTTCAGTTTATTAAAAAGGGTCTATGTAGTAAGTATGGATCGAGGGAAAATTCAGAACATAACGTTAGTAAAATACAGTAGAAGCGTAAAAAATAAGGGTAAACAAAATCTAAAAAAAAAAAATACTTATTCAAGAATTAACATATTTAATTTATCAATTATTCTGAGACTCAAACTAGGCTAAGCATTTATGAGGCCAAAATTAATTAAAAGAGTGGTTTTTATTATAATTCATTTATAACCACCCCTTATTTTTCCAGCCTATCCGTGATCACGTGACATAATTAATCAAGTCGTAATATACTTCACTTTGACACAGTTCTTTTAGTAGTCTAGTAAATATATTAGTCAATGGTACTTACATCGAAATATCAGGAACTCAACATTAAGTTATAAAACAAATAGTTCACATGATCACGATCAAACGATAATCTTTTAAAATAAGTCCCGCAGTGATTACCGAAAACAATTAAAAAGTATTTTTGTAACATTATCATTATAAGCGGGTAGCAATAATCATTCAAGATTACCCCAGTGTTGCGAAAATGAAAACACCAACAAATCCAAGGGATAAAGGAAAGAGACAAACACCATAATAAAGTCCAAAAGTCAGATCTTAAAAGAAAGCCGAAAAAGGTCAGCGATTGTTTACCAACGCCTATTGTTGTCCGTGATAAGAATTTTTATCCCCTTTGTTGGGAAGCTAAAGGTGGCAAATTTAAAGGAGGGACATCATAGTCTTTGATGAGTTCCCTTGTTTACGGCTTTGGTTACACGAACCGTAATCTAAAAGACAATGACGCCTTGGGATTAATGCAACTGAATTGGGCCGCGTCGCTTTGTGTTTTTTCGGCAGCAAATGCTATCTGAGTTATTGTTAGAGGATCTCTATTCAGTGGGTGAGCCAAAGGCTTTGAGGTGACGGAAACGAGGTAGAGGCGACCTGTTAAGCATGTATGAGCGCTTGCGGTTTGTCTATGTTTGCACTGTCTGAAGTGCCCCGAGGGTTTTACTTTGAAAGTTATTTGCCATGTACATTCATAAATGCACAGTTTTTTTACTGTGAGCTTTTTAGGGCTCCGTGCCAAAATGGTAAATAAGGAACCCTTATGGTGAGACTTCGTTGTCTGTCTGTCTGACTGTCTGTATGTCGCAGCAGATTTTCTCAGCAACTATAAATGCTATCAACTTGAAATCCCGCATCTGATTTTAGTAAAAAAATATATATAATAATTTTATGAATAATTGAAAAGGAGTCTAGAATGGGGGGGTTAACAAATGAAAGTGGTTTGATTATAAATGGCGTGTCATATGAAAGGGCTCATGTCATATCTGCACATTTCAAAACTATTTTTTATTACGACTCGCGCTTGACCTGATTTTTTTATAAGCGGCTACAATCTACAACATTAGTTAAAGTATCCGGGATAAAAGTAATTTATCAAAATGTTACCATCAGTCATAGTAACCCCCCTGTATGAGTATTTAAGGATCGACCATACCGAAGCTTAAAATAGGTACGCTAAAGCTGCGTCAATGTAACTGCGTCGCAAAAAGTAATAACATGGCGTTCTTTTGGACGCAACCACACCGGTCGACATTAAAACTGACGCAATAGACGCGGAACCGAAAAAACATTGCGTAAGCGTATTTTAAAATTCAGTGTGGTCGATTCTCTACTTGGTACTCCTTCTTCAGACTGCTGAAACTTTCTTAACACCATTTACAAAATGGTAATTTAGTTCAATTACACTAAAACACAACAAAATGAACCTTTTGAACGGTAAGTGCTATTTATAATGGTTTATGACGGACAATAGAAAGGCGCGTTTCTTTCATTTCTGTGTCGCGCATTGTGTTGGCATTGCGTGATGTAAAATTATCGCCCGTGGGCGAACAATGCCAGGTTTCCGGACTGTTTACTAGCACGCCTGACACGTAACTGTCCTCAATTTACTTGAATTAAAAATTAACTGAGTAAAAAACATCATAAACTAACAGTTTACATGCATTTAGGCAGCCTGACAGTCCGAAATCTGAAGAAATATATGAAACGACAGGACGACGAAGTAGCCTAGTTGGTAGTGACTGCCTACGGAGCTAGCGGTCCCGGGTTCGATTTCCGGTATGGGCAAATATTTGTGTGATGAACGCGAGTATTTGTTCCTGAGTCCTGGATGTTTTCTATGTATTTAAGTATGTATTTCTCTATATAAGTAACTTTATCGTTGTTTAGTTTCCATAGTACAACCTAGAGCTTAGTTTTCGACCAGGTTAATTTGTGTGAGATTGTCCCCTGATATTTACTATTTATTATTCATTTAAATCATAAGAAAAACTAATAGTCTGTGTCCTAATACGATGAAATACCAGGGGCACGTTTTATAAAGCTACAAGTTACAATTTTACAGGTCTAAACTGGCAACACTACTCAAATGGCTGGTCGTCATTGGTCGATGTTGTGTCAAATGGAAACTTGTAACCTGTAAATTGTAATTTGTAGCTTTATAAAACAGGCCCCAGGGTAACGTCGGCCAGCGGACAGTTAAGATTCCCATCCCACAGACCAACATACGGACTGACGACAGGCCGAAGGCACACAACTGCTATCTATTAGAATAAAGGGGCTTCTAAACGGGCCATATTTTCACAGCAATATGTGGCCGGCAACTATTTAATTGGTGTCCCCCTCTTACTTGTATGTTAGAGAAAGACACCAATAGTTGCCGGCCACATATTGCAGTGAAAATTTGGCCCGTTTAGAAGCCCCATAAGAGACATATTATAAGTTAGTCATTTTCATTTATTTCATTTTCAAGAGTATTTTAATGGTATTTGTAATTGCCTCTCGGCCTGTCAGTCTGTTTGTGTATGGGAGCCTGTGTTGGTCTTTATGGTTGCGAGAAACGAACATGCGGGCCGGATAATGCGAGATATAAAAATCGCACAAACATCATCCATGCAAATATTTGTGTGCTTAAAAATGTAACAATGGCGCTCAGTTGCATCGAATATATTTGTATTCGTATGAATACATCAGGTAAAGTTCCAAAACGTTATTTTTGTTTCGCAGATTCACGATTTTAATCATGACAATGTGACTTTCTCTGTATTTATACTCTTTTTTTCTAAAACTTGTCTTGGAATTATTATTATGGTACGATCACGGACTTTAATTGATGAACCACTATAGAACCTTGTCGCATAAATCCAACGATTAATTCCTATGTAATTTCTATTTCATCACTTGACGCTGTCATTATGGAAAGGTTCTATGGGGGATCAACATTTAAAGTTCGTGATAGTAGGTACCTATGAGTTACTCAATTAAACCGTAGATAAAAACTTTGACGATGATTTTTTGATACCTCTTTCCTATATCAATACCGTTAATTTAAACAATTGAAGCTAATAAATAACTCTACTTAGTCTACGATGAATATTTCCAATAAAACCACAAATCACAACAAAAAGCTACTAAATCCATATTCAAGCCCCATTCATTCTCAAATCGTTCAAATGCAAAACGAGCCAAATACTAGGGCAGATCGGTTCGATCTTGTAATAACTGTACCGTACCGGTTCTGACCTGCTATATCTGGTTCAAACCAGTTTTGCTCAAATTAGCGAGGAGCTCGAGCGTTGCGAGCGTTGCGTGCTTCGACCTTTGGGCATGTGTGCATATGTAATTGATGTGAGCTTCCCTCCAATTTAGCACTGCGTGGAAACGTTTAACGTCTGTGCGTTAGTGCGTGGTATGCGTGCGTGTCAAATTATGTTTGAAGTTGAAGTGGTCTAATGCTCTATATGACTGCTGCATAAAGTTTTAAATTACATTTTTGTGCCATTACTTTTTTAAAGGGTAATTTTACTTTGTGTAAGATTTGACTTACAATAAGTGCAATGAAATAGAATATCTAATCTACAATATAAGGAAATCGAACTTTGACCCATTTACAAAAGTGTTCATTCCTTTTATTATTAACGTACATAATACAATACAATACAATACAAGCATCAGAGTGTTCCAGGTAAAGAATAATGTTTTCATACAACGTAAAAATATACCATCAGTTTTAAGCCTCCTGTAAACCCATATACCACAACAAAACCAAGCTCAATAAAAACATTGGATTTCCCATGACACGTGACAACTTTAAACCGTCCGAAACTAGTTTTAGGCGCAATTTTGAAACGCAATTTGCCATTTGACGCGTTATCTCCGCGGGCCGGGCGATGGAGCGAAAAGCCCGTGAGATCCATTTAGGTAATTGATACGTACGCCCCGTCAATTTGGGGATGGACCACGTTTACACTGCACTCGCAATCAAAAGTATATACGGCAATTGGCGAGTTCCAAATCGAATTTGCTTTGGATTTAAAAATGATCATCCTGTAATTGGGGTGCAGGAGCGTTTACGTGCATCTTGAACGAGATGAAAAGCATTCAAAAGTAAAAAAAATGATATGTGTAATTACAATGTTGTCAGTTGGCAACAACTACCGTAAAACGGGGTAAATAGGAATCAAGGGGTAAATAGGGACACAACCTAAAATGAAGCTAATGTTAATAATAATAAGACTGAAATTATTTCAATAGACGTAACGTTATTGTCCATTTAATACTTGTTCTTATTTGTAACAAGTTATGTCTTATTTTAGGTTGTGTCCCTATTTACCCCCTTGATTCCTAGTTACCCCGTTTTACGATACATTAAAGGCTGATTTATTCATCCCTAAAAACGGTATCTGACAGATAAATAGTAGCTCTATTCTTTTCTGATATATAACAGAGAAAAGGAGAGTGACAACTTTAACCGACAGATATTTTTTATGTGAGGATTGGATGTGGTATTTGTTTCTGAGTCTTAGGGGTTTTCTATCTATTTTATTTAGCATTATTTTCTCTGTATAGTTAAGTATTTGTATCGGTGTCTAGTACCCATAGTAAAACCCTAGAGCTTATTTTGGGACTAAGTCAATTGGTGTGATATTGTTTCTTGATTGTCTATCCTTATATATCTTTTTCTTCTTATATTCTTGATCAGCAAGAATTAAAAAATGGATCATGCCAAATTCACTCCCTATAGCGCACTCATTTTTTTAACGTTTATCAACGGTTAACGTGACTCATTCTTGCATGCTTGTTTCGCCTTGTCTGTCATTTCTGGTACAATTTTATTTAAGTAGGTTCTTACAGAAATACTTATTTAGGACTCCAATTTCAATTTTCCTAACTTACCTAGCTTAGTAAATTTAAGTGTTTTCAGAATTAATCGAGTTTAGTGCTTTCGTCACTTAAATAATTAAACAAAATAGTGTCTGGCCTTTAAAAGATTACAAATACTTAATCATGTTGATTGAATTCGTTTGTTTAAAATGTAAGTATACCAAAAATGTTTAGGTACAGTCAAGGACTTTAATTGTTATGCCACTATGGAACCCTGTCGCATAACGTTAATCATTAATTTTGGCGTTATTTCTTTCATGTAGTTTGACGCTGTCATTATGACAGGATTCCATAGTGACATAAAGATTAAAGTCGTTGACTGTATTAGTTGGTATGAAATGAAAGCTATTTTTTGCATTGATTGCATGAATCTGCATCAAGCATTTGCAGCGAAGTTTAAATTCCATTTGCACGTCAAACATCAATAAGGTCAAACAGATGCGTATGTCAACTTCAAGTGTCGACTTTCTCGATATTTTCATTTCATAGTAACACTACCTTACCTTTTTCGCTGCAAATCGCTCTGTATATATATAATGTATCAAATAACAATCATCCTGTATGTACAGGTAAAGTAACATACCTCTGTAGAATCTCACGTTTCATAAAAGCCGTGTAGCAATGTCTCTTCACAAGTCCACTAGATTCTTCCTCAAAGCTGTCATTTCAAGCTTTTTCACTTTTCTCATTGTTCACTTTGAACAATGCCTGCTGTTGTTTTTGTTTGCAACGCGGCATTGTAGTTCTTATCAACAACGGTAGGTCCAGCACGTAATATCGGTATGTAAAGCTTTGTTTCGCGTTAAATGGGATTGATTTGTATGGCATAACTAGCTTTTGCCCGTGACTCCGTCCGTGTAAAAGCCTTTTATTGCTGTTTTCTAATGTTCCGGAATAAAACAGCCTTTGTGCATCTTTGGAGACTTCACAAAAGTGCCAATGCAAAGAAAAAGAGACTTTTCACTTTGACTTAAACTGATTGACTGACAATTGTAACTACCGCACTCAGAAATGTCAATTTAATTTAATGCTTGATTAAAGTTGCTCTTCTCACTTTCTTTGCTACAGCAATAGATTAAGACAACACGTCACTAAACAAGCATTAAATTTAATTTACGTCTCTGAGTGCGGCAGTAAATAGCTGTTAAGTATTTATTACCTAATTTCAATTACACTTAAATTATGTTTGACGTTTCTACATCTTGACATGGTTATGACCTACGAAGCTAGCGGATATGTGTGATCAGCGTAAGTATTTGTTCGTGAGTTTTGGATTAAGTACGTATTTTTCTATACTGCGGGGTCGTGATTCTCAATTATTTTTTCCAACTCTGTAAATAATGTAGATTCTCTATTAGATTAGTGGTTTTTGAAACAATTAAAAGTTCGCATTTTACGACGGTAATATTATGTTTCCGTAATTAATACTAAAATTATGGTCACCCAACATTTTTATGTAAAAACCTATCAGACAACAAGTAAAAAATACTCAATGTAGTGTGGCCATGATGACAAAAATATTTCATTGAATGTTTATTTAAATAAAAAGCAAAATAATGGTCTTAACGCTTTTAAATCTATTTCTTCATGGTAAAGTAAGTTTAAGTTTACTTTGTTGCTACACGATCCCGCTGTTTATCGTTGTCTACCTTAGTACCCTAGTACAAGCCTAGAGCTTAGTTTGGGACAAGGTCAATGGTCCATTGTTTTTTTTTTTTTAGGATTTGTTACGACATTATAAGCACAGCTAATAAAGACGAGTTTAGAATGACTAACCACGGCTGATCAGAACAACGGATATAGACTAGGTACCTCTGTTGTACAACGTTTCATAGTGCACTGCGCTCGGGCGGGTTTATTCCGTAACCGCACTAGGGGGTCAATTCTAAAGTTACGACGTTAAAAACTTTGTCGATTTCTTTTTAAAAATTATATCAACTTGTGTTTGATACTCAACGCGTTCAACTCTAAAAAAACCGTTATTTTTAATACACTAAAATCAAGTTTGACCTCTTTTCCTGCTTTTTGACACGACTATTGCCTCCGTTGTACAACGTTTCGTAGTGCTCTGCGCTCGGACGGTTTTGTTCTGTCACCGCACCAGGGGGTTCATTCTAAAGTTGTGATAATGAGATAACATAAAATTGACACCATTTTCAAAAGATTTAGAAAAGTACGTCACAATATTTATATACCTATTTGTGTTCCAGGCGTTAAATGGACTAAAAAAAGTAAATGAAATAATGAAATTCAAAGTACAGTGGAGTTTTCTTAGTAGATAATTAAATAATTAAACAGTATGTAAATAAAACAATAACAAAAAAAAATATTATGAATGAACGCGGTATTTGCTTAAGATTGGCTTTACTTTTTTTTTCCCCGAAAATGTAAATCAGATTATAAAGTAAGTACTCATTTTCCTGATCGACAATATCTCTGTTGGGTGGAGAATCGGGCCGCGGGTGTGAACGTGAAACGGAACGCTTCGTATGCGTCGACGCGTTTTGTGCATAATTAGAACGCAGCTTTAGTCTACAGCGGGGATTCCTGCCGTTGTTAGGGCCGTGGTTGGCTTGCAAATTTAGTACGGTTTGGCGCGACTTGTTCATCATTGTCAATAGTTCAGAATTAGTGTTGAATACTACTGACTTATTTTTCGCTCGCGATTTCATCAGTGTAGAAGTCGTTTGTTGTGGAGAACTGTACAGTAATATCAAGATAAACGGAGCAGTAGTTTAGGTGTGAAAGCGTAACAAAAAAAAGAGCTACTTTCGCATTTGTAATATCAGTATAAACTATGGATCATAGAGCATCATGTTAAATATGAAAATGTTTTAATCTCGCATAATTATTATTTTTTAAAGTCCCTTTTGCAATCAATATCTCTATGTTATCTTTTATTTATTATAAACTAGCGACCCGCCCTCGCTTCGCTTCGGTTAATATGAGTTAAAATAACCCAAGTCCATCTGGAATAATACCTATACTTTTTAAATGGTGAAAGAATTTTTAGAGAGGTGCATTTGCATAGAGGTTTTTTTACGACGATTTTCGAAGACCTCTTATCTGAAACTTTTAGCGAAATTGAGTTTTCATGTTGTTAGATTTAAAATTGAATTCAAATCATTACTGTCAGTTATCCTAGAATTTCTCTATATACAATGTTTACAGTTGACTTTTCATTGCACAGTACATTTTTTTTTGCCCGGAAATTACACGCGAAAGGGCTGCTACAGCTGTCCATGGGAAAAACACTCGACGCTCAGGTCTAAGCCCGCAACTTTGAATGTTTGTACAAAACTTTGAACGCTGCAGCGAGCGGCCCGGCCAACCGTTTCAATATTACAGATTTGGGTTACGCGTAATTTTAAATCTGCCAGATCTTCTAAAGTATTTATTTAATTAACATAGTGTAACGGACAATATTTAGCGGCATTAAATGCCCAAGGTAACTAACGTATTTATCTGGATAAGGATAAATACTGAATCGGAGAAAATAGCTTTGCAAATAACCTAATATTTTTAATAAAATTTTAAAGATTAAAATGGTTACTGTGAGTTAACCTTATGAGACAGACATATGCCATCGCGGACTTTTCTCTAAGTTTTTTGAAAAACTACAAGTCTTCAATACATTATTTTGATATATCTCTTAAGGTTTAGCCAGCGTAAGCTATGTAAGCGCCCGAAAATTGATATTTTGACGACTTGGTAAGAAAACATTGAGTTTTCTCAACTATATTAAAACTTAATTAGATTGAAATGTGCATATAAACCTTCCTCTTGAATCACTCTATACATTAAAAAAAACCGCATCAAAATCCGTTGCGTAGTTTTAAAGATCTAAGCATACATATGGACAGACAGACAGACAGACATCGGGAAGCGACTTTGTTTTATACTATGTAGTGATATGTTATTAAATTGTAGCGCATTTTATATAACGGGACGATACTCGGACGCGTTCTAAAGCGAGGAACGTAATTTTGGGTGCATATGGACGAATAGTGGAAAAGAAGGTGGGTCTGGGGACTGAGGAGGCCAAGGAACACTCAGACAAGCTAAATAAGAAAATAAAATATTACTAAGTTAATTATCGTCGTCATTGCCTCTATACAAAGTTATTAAGTATTGTATTTCAGTAACTATATTAGGATTATAGATACCTTAACGAGTAATACACAAACGTGAACATTTCACTAACAATTTAGTCTTTTAGTGTTTTTTTATTAAATCGATTCGTTCTACACCTTAGTTGAGAATTCGAGATCAAAGAGTCAAGAAGAAGAAGAAAAATTACCGAGAAAGTAATTATTAAAGTCCCTTAAAGGCCACCGGGTCATCAGCACATGGAATTATGGACGACATATCATCGCTGTATGCATTAAAAAAGTCGAGCCAAAGCTACTAATTATGGATGGTATTAACAACAAATCGTCTAAAATTCCGATAGTAAAAGAGAGATGGTCATTAGTTATCTAGTTTAACAGGATATACAGTGCTTGTTTATACATGACTTAACATGTTACTACCAGTATAAATGGCAAAAAAATAACCAACCTCTTCTTGTATCTTAACTTAACTTGTATTTTAAATCCCGGCACGAACAAATTGAATTATTCCTATCACGCTTCCTAATTCTTTCACAAAATCCACCTTATTATCCTCCTTCCTTCCGTCCTTGAACTCGAATGTATAACCATCGGCGACATTTGGTCTCAAATTAAGTCTAATGAAGCATAGGTTACCGTTAATTACCCCAAACTCAAGTGAGGCTTAGCCGCAACATTGCATGGCCATAGACGTCGCATACGCATCGATATTAATGAAACGGAACGCCATCCAGGCGAAAGCTGCGTGTATTGGAACGTATCCTGATTAAAGCTTGTTAATTTGCTGCTGGCTATTGCATATGCATAATACGCGTGTTTGTCAGGTATTCTCGATTCGGAGTAGATTGATAAATGCTCGTTTTGTATTGTTATGTGATCCGTTAAATGTTTTATTACTATTTCCTGCCTGCCTACATTAACCTTATTCTACTTTGTGTCTACACGTATTGCTGTCGTATTATTCTTAACTTGGTCGCCATTACTGTCAAGTGAATTAAAGCTATCATAACGTTGACAATTTATCGTAATTACATAACAAAAACAATTAGGTTTAAGTCGAGTAGAATACAGTCCCTGCTCTCTGCTGCGTCTGTTGTTGGGTTAAGCCCGATTCAGACCAAGCGAACGAACAAGAATTCTATGCATTATCTCTTACGTTTTCTTTGTAAAAATAAAGACAAAACATGTTCTAGAGCATTCGCTCGTCTGGTCTAAACCCACCTTTACAATCGGTTGGAATATGTACATAACAAGACAATTTATAAATGTTAAATTATCGTCTAAATTTTTACGAGCTTCACTGACTACACAACATAGCAACGATGTCAAATTTTGCCTTGTTTATATTCTTGGCTACCTGTTGCAGACTTTCATACAACACACCAAGTTGTTTTAAGTATACTATTTAATTTTGGAGTCTAGTTATACAAAATGCTTGCAATTTTAAAAGTTAAACAATGCTACCGGCTTTTATTCTACTGGATAAATACATATAGGCAATATCCTTTGAAATGTTACAGTATTGTTTTGAACTCGACCACCATTACTAACAAGTAAGTAAGAACTATCGTAATGATGACAATACGATAGCTATAAAAGGCAATATGGTTTTACCTACTTGCTTCAGAAATGAACACCATAGGCAGCAAAAGTTACTAAATTTGAGTCACTCAAATCAAGCTCACAATTCTGAGGATCTAATATGCCAACTTTCCGCAAAGAGAAGTTTGCTTAGCAATTTATGGGACTATTACCATTACTGTGGAGTGTGGGCTGTTAAACGATCGCTCGGCTAAATGAATGTTGACTGACGGTATCCGGAATCCTGCGAATGCAGCTGTGTGCACAATTAGTGCAGTCCGGTAGAGAAGGACGGAGGAATTTATTTGAGTAACGTTTCAAACTTAATTACTTTTACCGACAACGAAGGAGGAGCAGGAGAACATGAATAGAATGCACGTTGTTTTTTGCGTTTACGAACTTTAATTGCAGTTTTAAGCATTTTTTTAGTTTCAAGTGGGTTTTTGTAGGAAATATCTTCTGTTTTTGATGGAAAAAGCGTTTTTACATTGTTTTGAGCTAGGGTTCTAGGTACCTAATATTCATACATCAACAACAACAGTTACTATTACTACGTAATAGTCCATGTAACTATTACTACGGCCTGATACTAAGTTACCTATAAACAATGATACATAGTATACATACCTTATATATATCGGGTCTCTACAACGTTTTTGCAGGGTGGTCAGAGAACCTAGAAATTTACCATTACAACTAAACTCGAAAATCTAATTCAAGATAAAAATCTGACAGTTCGCATCTTGATTATTTAGTTATTTTGACATTAATTCATAAAAACATAAATGAGAACTCGTGTAAACAGTAATATTAGTTTAAGTTTTATTGATAAAAATACCTACACTTAAACCAAAGTGCAGTAATCACAGTGAATGTGCGCCCGTTGAGGTTAAGATTTTGATCTTAGATTTTCGAGTTTAGGTAACAAAGTTAACTGTTACCATGTTAATGTTACCATAACGTCACTGAATATTTGTTACTTATAGTAACAAACCAATTTAAGTGTAAGTAGATAATTATTAATTCTAATCCTAAGAATATTGATTCCAGATGCCTCTTTCTTCAAAAGGATTTTAATTTTGTATCAAACTCTTAAAATAATTCGCGGTTTTAAATCTTGGTGAATTTTAAATAAAACACTGCTTTTTATTCAGTAGCATTCTGTTATGCACAAATAGTTCAAAATAATCAGAATGCTGGGTAAAATATTCTACACCAATAACCGAACTATGGCGTACGCCGGGCGGTATTTACAGCTAAACAGTTAGTTTAGTTCGATAGTTAATCGAACTTGGAATATCTCGGTGTTTCAGTTTATTCAGAACCAAACTAACACATGTAAACAATTTATCGTATGGGTAAGTTTGGAATATTGTGCGGTAAATGTTGCTGATATTGTTGTTTGGAGATCATGAGTGGGATGAGATGTGAGATTCACGTTAGCTGCCGTTCGGTTGCGTCAGTCGTCTATGTCATACATTTTGACAGATTTCTGTAGTAGTTATTTTTTATAAATTTATTTAAACCTCTCAATGGCGAAATTACACCCGCCCACGTTAGCAGTCCAGTAGCGTGCGAAAGCGATATGAAGCGCATAGTTAGTTGTTTGCGGAGAGTCGCCATGACAAGACCTTACTTAATGTATAAGTACACGCACTTAATAGTTTCTCAAGCTTGATTGGATATTTCAATGAAACAAACATCCCAAAGTAATATAGCCATTGTGTAATGAAATTGCCACCGGCTTGGTATTATTTTCCAACCGCCTTCCGATCTCTATCTCTGCAATCGCTGCCATTTGACTTAACCAAAATAAATGCCATTGCCATTGCATCAATGCCATTTGACTTAACTAAAATCATACACACTGTAATATGTATGTAGATTTGTATAACCTTACCAAAAAAAAACAAATCATAATGATATACTTCGTTACCTAGTAATTAAAATATCGTTCAAATATATCGATATTCCTTTCAAAAGCATAACAAAACCAAATACGTTATAATTATGTATGCAATAACGTTGTAAATTGCACGCTATTGCTGGTACGTTTAATGCCCAGAATCAAAGAAACGTGCCGTTGCCGACTCGTGTAATAAATATCAGATGGGTGGCAAGAAAAGCCACTGTGCAGTGCAATGCACGAACCAATGAAGTTAAGCGAAGTAAAGGAGTGACATATAACGTTAAATACGAGTATATCGTTTAAAAAGTATCGATCAATTGATACGAATTCCACTATCCGCGTATTTTTAGGTAATAGCACAAGCAGAGCGACACACAGATAACGTTGTGATAAAATAATGATTTTTAAAGGTCGGGTTGTATGGTGCCACGAGAAGAACAAGCGGTAAAAGCCTGACATCGTATTCGGCTCACTACTGCCGCGCGGTTAAATCAAATGCCAGATTGGGAAACCGCGCTTAAATAAAATGGAGCCTTATTTCTATTCTAGTGCTGAATGGTCCATCGATTTTGTTTTTATAGAAATTAGCAAATTTGTACATTCCAATTCTGTAAATATTGCACCCCCCCTTTTTGTAGGGGTTAAAAAATACACCCATCCAAAGCGGAAAAATAATAATTAAAAATACATTCCAAAATGGAGTTCGTCAGAAGATTAAATTGAACGTGCACTTTTAATCTGATTGAGATGCGAAGCAAATATTAATCGTGACCAACAAACATTGGCCTGTCCACACCAAATATTAATACCGAGTTTCTTTGAAGAAGACGTCAATTTAAGTCCCTAACTAAGTTTGTGCCTACTTTACTCTTAAGTTTTGTTATCTCACTTCTTCAGAGGGCTTATTTATTTAACAGTGAGTTGGAAGTGGATTTAAATGTTCTGTTGATTGTTGTTGATTTACGCGTTGACGTCGTGATTGTTGAAATTAGGCGTGTCTCAGCCGTTTATAAAGGTTTCGTTATTCAAACAGTATTTCGGTTTTCGATCAAAATGGCGACGATTTCGAATAGAACATTTTCTAAAAGAGAGCAAATTAGCACACAGGCCACCTGATGGTACGAGTAAGTGAAATCTAAGAGTCATTGGATTTGTAATCTCAAGACTGCAATCATAAGACTGCGTCACTCTTATTAAAGGGGAGACAATTATATTTAAATATGGATGCGCCTGTAATACCTACCTACTAATAATAGTACATTACTGCAAAGACCAGTAAGTGAGCCTTCCTGGACGAGTATGAGGTAAAAGCCCGAGCCGCCAGGCGAGGGCTTTTATACATACGAGTCCAGGATGGCTCTTAATGGTCGAAGCATGTATAGTGCTTTACTCAAAAATAGAACAAGTAGAATGATTTAAAAAAAAATATGTTAAAATATTGATGACCACATGTGCACAACCCTCAGGGCGCTAGTCCGACTCTTAGCCGGTCGCTTACCCGGTTTTTTTATTTGTTTTTAACAATTCACAACTCGTCATACCGGCCGAGATGTACTAGGCGCACATAAAACTGAGATGGTGCGGAGCAAGCGATGCTGAAATGAAGAGAAATCGCGCGATGTCTGGTCTGAACGAGATAACGCTTTTGGTTTATGATGCCCTGGTACTTTTGGAGCTGAATGATCAGCTTTTCATGTAGTATAAGTAGCCTTTTTGAAGGTTGTCACAGTCTTTACAGATAGTTCCAAATTCAAATAATATGATATGTTATGGAATTTCCATACTTACTTACTGGACACTTTTTGATTCCAAATTCGAAATTCCTCAACTTTACTGGACACTTTTCCAGTTGTCCAGGAACGTCAACCTACTGGCTCCTTTTTACTGGTGTTATGGCAAGATTACATAGCATTTTTGAGTAAAGTAACTTAGTAAAAGAATTATAATTTTAATACTGTAAAATGACTTATGACATAATAGAAACTTAAAAACTTAAAATTTGTTTCTTCCTGATGAAGAAGTGATTTATAATAGGAAAATGTAAGGATGGTGCTTAATTTTATTGCACTTTCAAAAACGGTAATTGAAGTGTAACTAGGAGAACGATAGGGGAGGAGCAGGAGATGTGGTTCTCGCGAGTTAAGAGGAAAAACAAAACTGCTAAACAGAATTAGATAAATTTGAAATGAAATATTTAAAAAAAACCCTTTTTTAAACAGGAAAATTGAAAATAAGGTTGTATACAAGAAAAGGTTAGCATAGGCTACGGTAGCCTTAACAGAACTGTAATCCTAGTTCCCTTACTTATAAACGTCGAATAAGTAGCTAAGCCATGCTTTGTCCTTATCCATCGAATTAAAATGTCACAACGATAGATAACGACAAAACATGGCATAGCTACTCCAAGGTTATTCCACGTTTATAAGTAAGGACATAAGACTGTAAAACAGTTGTCATTCCTGAGGATAATGATAACTTTTGATTGCCAGTAATTTCACTAGTTGTGTTATCCCAACACCAGAACACAACAATGCAAACAATACTGCTTGGCGGTAGGTTAAAGGATAAGAGAGTGATCTGAGGGCTTATTGTCTAACGCACTCGCAATCACGATCGTTTTCATTTTGAATATCGAAGGCTTCTCTGCATACAAAATGAAAACAATTGCTCCAACCTTGCACATGTTTCTACCACCATCAAACTATAACAAACGGTGTCGGTTACCGACTTGTGAATCGCAATTGGCATCAAAGTGGAACAATTGTTTTCATTTTGTATACAGACAAGCCTTCGATTTTCAAAATGAAAACGATTACGATTGCGAGTGCGTTAGGCAATGCCCCTCAGGATCATAATTATGCGTCCTAACCATATTTCCGTGAGAAAAATTACTAAAAATAACCCGGATCGGATTACATCCTAAAATAAAAGAATGTTTTAAAGCAATTTGGCCTATTTCCAAACCTTAATAAAACTGCCTATTAAGGCAACCTACTAACACAGAAATGAATTTCCAGAACTTGTTACACTATTAAGATAATAGCTCCTGAATATTCAAAGACAAGCTTCACTTTGTGAAGAGGCACTTGATTTGTACACTCAGTTCATCCCTTTGTGTAGGTATTTATGAAATATTTGGAATATTACAACGAAAGACAGTTATGTAATATCCAGTTCTGCGGAACTGTAATAATGCAAATAACTCTAATAATGGTCTAAGATCCGAATAGGAGACGACCGTCACCCAGCTGTTTATTCGATAAAAAGTATTTTATATCAAATTTAATATGGTAAGTAATATAAGGCGAATTAGGTTGAGTGAAAAATTTCAGTTCAGTACAGTCCATAAAAAAAACGGTTTTTTTTTTCAAATTTGCTATTGCTTGTTTTATAGACCAATTACATACCTACTAATCGAAAGTATGAAGCCTATAGAATATGCAAACGTTAGGTTTAGTGCAAAATATTAGTACCAACTTACCTGCCTCCCTAATGGTTATGATGGGAAAAAATAGTCAACGTAACGTTTGCGAATTCTATAGGGTTCATACTTTCGATTAGAAACCAATTCCCGCGCTCATCATAGAAAAATTTGCCCATGCCTGAAATCAAACCGCTAGTTTTGTAAGCAGAGTCACCACCTACTAATCAAATCTTTTTTTTTACGCTTTGTTAAATTAACGTTTGTTCGTAACTTTGTCCGTGTAGAACCCTATCAACATTATTCCTACGGGACTTATCAAACCTTCAGAGGCCATGCTAAGATGCATTACGCTAACTAGCGTTTCTATTCGTTTCGTTTTTAACCAATCGCTTCACTGGTAGATCACGTGACTCTTCGTATCACGTCATCTACCAGTGGCGCGATTGGTTCATAAACGAAACGAATAGAAACGTTAGTTAGCTTAATGTATCTTGGCTAGGGCCCCAGGTAACAGTTGTATGTACTTGATTGATTCGAACCCGAGCTTCGATTAAATCAGTTTTGACGTTTATGCGTGACGACAAACATCCAAACATTTTAAAGTTGGACGAAGTATGATAGTAGGAAGAAATTAAATAAAATGGCTCAACAAATGTGTAATCAAAACATCTAACCCAGACATCAAAAAGTTCCAAAACACACGGAAGGTTAATTTTTTTGGCAGTATATAAATAATATTGCATGAAAACTGTGCAGATGACTAACTACGCAATCCGGTTGCAGTTCTAACGACTGCACACTAACTGCATACTGCACTGACCAGTAAACATTTAGACACGTTATAACCTAGACAAAAAACTTTATCTAGAGGTTTCGTATTTTAGACAATAACCATTCGTACGAGCAGATATCTAAGTTAGCTAGATTCTTTTATGATAACGAAGTTGGTTAACTCCGTTTTATCACCAAAAGTAACGATGATTTGTCACTATCTAGGGAAATCCAAACAAAACTCACAAAGAACCTTTATTTCTAACAAGGAAAAATACTTTTCCCGCCAGACCATAATAAAATCTTTGGACTGCATTTTACATCACAGTCTGCTTTACGCCCCATTTATTTTGCTGCACCGCGCCAAAACCGTCCTTAACGAACGGTGTTAAAAGCATAGAAACTCTAGCAACCCAGAATTTTGTAATTACGCTGGTATTTGCCTGCATTTGGAAACAATTTCGAACGTCGACACTGACATTCAACAGCTTGCAGCTAATTCTTTACTTTGAAAACTTAAACGCTCCTTGTGTGAAGCTACCTTGCTCCGGTAAAAGCCGGTTTTATTCAGAACTAAGCAGGGATCTCATGTTTCAGCGCTTTACCATCATTAATTTTTAACTTTTATTTTACAAAAGTGGCGTTTATTGCTGCTTTAAAAGCCATTGTAATGCAATAAGAGGTGCTAGGTATATGTAGATCTGACTATAATACAAGGTGATTAATTAGTGTGACGTATTCCTTTCAACAGCGTATAGTATTTACAGCCAATTAGCAATATTTTAGGTCACGTTGTACCTACCCTGTCCAAAAACCAATACTTTCCGTTATTATTCATGTCACTAATAATAATAAACGGGTATTGAAACTATGAAAAGAACCCGTAAGTATATTATTAATTAGTGTTTAAAAAACAATAACCGCATCAAATCTTTACAACAAATGTAGGTATGTGGTGTAAACGCGCCTTTTGACAACATTGATTTAAATCATCGATCGTCAGAACGCGTCACAACACCAAATGTACCGTTGGCGTCGCATGAATTAGTTGTCTCATTTCAACTCTATTTAATGCCGATAAATTCTAAAAGTGACGATTTTTTTTGACCGCCTTTATATTTATATAAACTGAATAAAAACTCAGAAACATAGTGCACCCACGAAATGTGCGGCTAAACAAACGAACGGGGGGGGGGGGGGGGTTGTCCGTCGCAAAGACGTGCCAATATTGTCAACATCGCTCGGATTTTTTGTGCGATAAATGGATACCACATACTTTCCATAAATAAACATTGTAAAATATATTATATTTCTTATAGACGCCATATCATAAAATGATTGCCAGTATAATGGTTTTATTTTCCCAGAATACGATAACTTAATAATTTAAATTGGATGGTATAAAATTGTCCGTAATTTCGTTTAATTTATGTAAGAAAATGGATAGGTTTGGTACATTATGCAAATGTATGCTACTGAAATACTATTCATAAGAGTAATTCGTTTTTTCTGAGGAAATGTGCACAAAATTATTTATTGCACTACAATGCGAGTTAATTACGCCTACATAAAAACATTTATAGCTTAACATTTGACAGATTGACTGTATTAAACCAGGAGAAAATTCTCTTTAAAACGTTCTTACATGAGTTTAAATAGTAGATTGTTCAACAAGGGACTAAAACAAGCCATAATGACACGAGATGTTTAGCCACGCGAGCGAGCCAGCGAGCGAGAGTGGCTATAGTTCGAGTGTCATTATGGTTGTTTAGTCTCGCGTTAAACACTCTACTTTTCACTTTGAATGCGAGGAAAAAAACAACGTTCAGTGCCGGATTAGCCACGTACCTAGCAAGAGTAGCAAATGCTACGGGCCCCGCGCATCCACGTCTAAACTCTAAAATGCTAGTACTTACATCAGTATGCGTATGCGTGTACTCATATTATTATGCATCAGGGTTGACGATAAGATGAATAATCCAGTCGATATTCTCCACCAGAATAACCTAAAACAAACACCCACGCAAAATAGGTGCATATCTAAGTCGCTTAGTTGCGGAATAAGCCCGCCACAACCTGTAACCTAAAACAAACCCAGGGGTCTCTTTATAGAATTTGCTACGGACCCCGTGCTTGCTCAATCCAGCACTGACGAAGTTCTATACACATTTATAAAATTGATTATAAGAAAGTTTCTTACAAATTTGTTCCGCGGTTTTTTTCTTTTCTTTTGTATTTTTTTTGTGAAGTGCCGCTTTAAATGCTTGCATATTTAGCCAACAGGTTCAAACTTGAAAACTATTTTAAAACTAATTGGACCAAGCATAATAAAATGAATTCATCCTTAATATAATTAAATATATTCATATTCGTAATCATTAATCGTGTTTCACGAAATTAAATCATTTTTACTTTATATTTTTTCACAGTTGTCATTTTGAGGTTATTTCCACGAGCTAAAAATTGTCTACACCACAGAATAAAAACTAGAGGCATAGAAACCGTACTAAATAGACAGAAAATACATTATGGTTGACTTCTTTTTACTTATGGTTTTCATAGTGAGTTGGAAAGAGATCGTCACAAGGCGTGATTTGGACCTTTAAGCACCAGTGTGGAAGAAAGTAACGCCAAAGAAGACCGGTCGTTGATTTGACGTTTCTTCACCTCCTAATCATGACAGATTAAAGAAGAAAAGACACCTAAGTTTTGTTTCTTTTCCTCTTATCAAAATGTAATCTATAAAGTAGAGACAAGTAGCTAGTGCAACGTTCATCTTATTGCACGGCTTCTATGCCTTTAGTCTTTATTCTGTGGTCTATACAAAATGACTGAAATTAGCAATAAATCCTCCATTCACAAACACCGTGATTGGATGTTTAGGGGATTCCAAAGTAAATTAAAACAATTTTAATTTAATCCCTAGAGATTAAAAAAGGAACTTTAGTCCCGATGTGCAGAGACTAAAGTAACATTTTAAGAGCATGAGAAGTGAAAACATTCTTCTGCAGTCGTTAATTTTTTCCTATTTTGTTACCATTTTTTAACTATCAATCAATCATCATCAATGTAGAAAAATTAAATACGTTAAATTTTATGGCAGTAAAAGTTTTATTAAGCGTATACACTCTCTTAAAAGTGATAATAATAATAAATAATAATATAACATTGTTATGAAAGGAAAAATTTACGACTGAAAAAAAATGTCTTACTTCATTATTGATGTACCAACTTCATAAGAAATGCTCAGGTATCATTCTATGTGTTTTTATTTTAAGCTTTATTGATGTAAACGCAAGCCACGCTTCTCATCTCACTGATACATGCGACTTCAAATGATCTTATTTGAATTAAGCAATATTTTGTCCAATATTTAAACGCTAATGTCGCTAATGATTAAAAAAGATCACCCTAACAATTACTTTGAGCAAAACATTTTGTAACTCGATATATTTTCCAATTACTGCTAGCACAAGTGTATTTATGACTAGTACTCCTACATCCTTAACATCTACTATGTCGTTTTTATTTTCGCATTAAGGCCCGGATTTGGGGCTGATTTATAATGTTATTAATCATACTGAAATATCAGACTGTCCCAATTATCTCTTGTTGAATGTACCGCTTTTATTCCGAGGCTTCTTTGCCGGCAGCCGCTTATAATTAAAATTAATTAATTACAGTTTTGTTTACTTTTATGTCAAGTATTTTCAGGTTCATTAAGGGAACATTGGGCATAAACGTTCGTTTAAATAAATAATTGGAATAAATCGAATGGAATCGTTTCACTTTGTGCTTTATACATTATAATGTTTTAATTGATAAAAGTTACGTAATGGGGTTAAACCTTGCTAGCCTATCTACATTGAGTCAAATAATAAGACTTATTTTTTTTTACTTGTATCGTTCCGGATGATAATTTTGTTTTAATGCAATGTTTTATTTTTGTTTTGGCACAATTTTTTTCGTTAAAAAAGAATATTTTTTTACAATCCTTATCTACCTTACTGATGATTCAGTCTGAAAAGGTCTTATTCTTGTTTTAATTTTGAGTGAATTTCACATCTTAAGACTCGTCAAAATTATAGTTTATTACATTTACTTTGATCTTAAAAATCATCAGTTTAAATACGATCCTAAAAGTAGATCTACGATAGAACCCATTCAAATATGTATTTTTACAATTTACAATTATTATATTTATTCATGCCCCACTCCTGTATTTATAAGATTTTACGGAACTTCACAAGTGTCATATTTGTTTTTTTGTAGGTAGGTATTTCAGGTTAAGCTTACCTTTACTAATTTCCTGGGAATTTCTGACTAGTTCTTGTTATTGGAATGAACAATAACAAGAACTAGTAATTACCGAATATCTGCCGTTACTGGCATTTGAACCCAGAACCGCTAGCTTCGTAGGCAGGGTCACTACCAACTAGGCCAACGCGTCGTCAAATTTAAGCAATCCCGCAACATAAAATCTTACTGAAAACCCATATACAGGGTGATTCCTCACCGCGGTCTAACGACAATTGAAACGGTAGTCTGACTTAAATGGCGCACAATGTATGAAGTAAAACGCCACTCTTCAGAGATTTTTCTACATAGTGAATGTATAATTAATATGTTTTTTTAAGTCACCGAATTTGCTTAACATAAAAAGTAAACCAAGAAAGAAGTCTATCGAATTTAGGCATCGGAGAAATATTTGTGTAATGAGTTTAAGTATTTGTTCCTGAGTTTTACATGTTTTTTTATGTATTTAAATGTATTTCTCTACTTAGGTGTGTGTAACTTTGTCTAAGCCTAGCTTACTATGAGTCTAGGTCAATTCACGTTAGATTGCCCTCCGACATTTATTTATTATACAAGTTTCACCAACTGCGTCAATTTTTTACTTAACTTCTCTCATATCCTGTGTCCATCAATCGAAAATCGTTGAACGTTACCTACCTCTATACAAGCCAACTGACGACTTTAGATTTACACTACGCCCCGCTACAAAGTTTTGCAATCAAAATTAATCTCCAGCAAGTCGTGTTGTCCGTTTTTGCCGATGCCCGGAGTGCAGTAATTTGCGGGAAACCCTGGAGACTTGGGAACGAACGGAGCAGGCAGTAAAAACTGGTACGAATCTGATTCTACTGCACTTAATTTTGTAATTTAGGTCATGAAGCGTGTATTTTGTTGGGCTTACATTCGGACATTTTACAGAAATGTTAGATAACGTTTTCACGTCATGATGATGTTAGATGTTAATTACATGTTTTGTTTAAAATCCAGTATGGATTTTTTCTTAATTAAATAAAGTGTCCATATAGCTGTCTTTTAGATTAGTATGGAGAAAAATCTCACGGTTTAAATTTTGTCATGGGGCTTAAAACTCACGATCCGATAGCCTGATTGCTTACTATTTATATATAATACACTTTCGATGCCATAAATAACCTATGAAATAGATAAAATCCCCCGATATAATGGCGAAAGATATCTCGTAAATAGCTTAACCAATTTTTATAAAACCTAGCTAAGAACAATTCTGGTTACATTACATTTCTTTTAAAACCGAACCGATTCCAAATCAGCTTATCCGCTTGTGAGTTACAATGCCATAGATAGACACACAGACAAACACATAGACACAGAGATTCACACGTTCAACTTATGGCACCCCTCTTTTTTTCTTGGAAGATAAAATTAGAATTCAACTCTATAAATTTAGTACTCCGTCAAAGCCAAACTCAAAACTGCAACTTCTGTCCTGATTACTATCCGAAAATCGATTGTACTGATTTACGCGGAACGCTTTGCTTCGCATTTTATTAGTTCTGAAACTCGTTCCGCGCTCGTGTCGGTTACGATGCTCGATAGTATGTTGACTGCAGTTAGTTAGCTTTCCGAACACGCTTTTCTGTAGTGTAATCCGACACAACAGCGTAAATTGTCGGTGAATTTACTGACGCACCCTGTATTTAGACAGTGTGGAAAATAAAATCACCGAATGTTTTGCATTGGAAAATTTTGATTGATATTTATAAATTAACTAGCTTCTGCCCGCGACTTCGTCCGCGTAGATATCGATTATCGTTATTCCCTCGGGAACTTTTAAATATTCCGGGATAAAAAGTAGCTTATGTGTTAATCCAGTTTATAAGCCATCTCCATTCCAAATTTCATCTAAATCCGTCCAGCCGTTGCAGCGTGAAGAGGTAACAAACACACACACACACACACACACACACACACACACACACAAACTTTCGCATTTATAATATTAGTAGGATTAATTTTATCTGGGGTAATTTCACACTATAACTGACCTAGTCATAAACTAAGCTTCAAGCTTGTTTTTTGGGTAATACATTATATAAAAAATAAGTACTTAGAATAAAAATCATTTACTTACCAAAAATATCCAATTCTACAAAAAAAAACATTATTCTACGTTCCAAAACCATCTGTTACAAACGTAATCACCTCTTAACGCCCGAGCTTTACCTTAAAATCGAAAGTGTACATTTTTATTATCCGTGAATAAGTTACGCGCGTCCCCAGTCTCCCCTAACCCTTACATTAGGAGCCAATACTTATCTTTTTGTAGCGAAACCGTGACGTCAATGTAATCGAAACGGGTACATACGACGGTGAATGGGCGCCGGGGGACCTTGGGGAGAGAGAGTGGATGGAAGTGAAACAGGGTGTTGCAAAATTGGTATATATTTTGTTTTGGAATAAAGTTTTTAATATATATTTTTTGGTCTATTACTGTGCTGCATAGATTACTCATGAGTTTAAAAAGATTTGGGATTGGTTGATTTTTATGCAAAGAAGTCTTCTTAATTATTAAAACAAGAGATGAATAAACTGAGATGACATTGAAAAATACCAAAAAAGGTTTACAAAATTGACGTTTAAGAAAATAAATAAATAGCTTGAGATACTTATAATATCTTGACGACTTATGACACATAAAACGCAAAAAACAATAGTAAATATTAAATAATGTTTACATACTGAACAGTAAACCATTCGTTTTTTAATATTGTTTATTTTTAATTTGCGTGTAGGGTAAAGTTACCTGTTAAAGTGGATTTTAGCGAATATAAAGTTTGCATTTTTATCTGCAAAAACCTGCACATCCATTTAAAATTCAAACATCATTTCGTTTCATTTTATTCCATTCTATATTCCTGATGAAAAACATTTTTCATGGAATAAATACGTCATCGACATTACTGACTAAAGACCGAAGTCCTTGAAAGCAGCCGTTCATGTTAAATCCAAATTGAGAGGGCTAAGCCACTTCCACAGTTTACACATCGCATCACAGGGACAGGGTCGTACTCGACGCTAGCGAATAAATTTCACAAATCCCTAGTACGGCCGCTGTTGATCTACGCCTAACACTGTGGTGTTATTCCATTACGCAGAAACAACCAAGTTCACTTGTTCGAACTGGTTTAAGTTGATCCTTGAATATAGTACGATTGCACCGCGAATCGTGTTTTCTACGCTGGTTTGTCTAGGTAATATTGAACTATGAACTCTGATTTCATCTGACCATTATTACTTTGACCCTCAGCTAGCGAGAATTGATGCCACGTTAGGTAGCTAAGACTTAGTTAAGTTGCATTGAAGTACTACCGAGTGTCATGACATGTCAAGACTTGCGCCCAAGGTTTTTATGTCTAAGTACTGAACTTGCGTTACAGATACGCATCACGGCACAAAGTTAGCGCGTGAACTGTACTGAACCACAGTTGCTTACGATCGATTGAGCAAACTTCTCATTCCTGCTTTATAATCTGGTCTCAATTTATGGATAGTAAGTGGGCAAAAGCAGTGGTGGGCAGCGAGAAGCAAAAAAAAAGTTGATACGTATGCCACGTCAAAGAGTGACAGTAAGGTACGAAGTTCAAACACTAGTGGTTGCCATGTACCATGTCTGTCAATGCGTGTTTCTTACAAAAGAGCTCTACCCAATGCTCTTACAGTGAATGACAAAGGTAGTGAGACAGCTTAGAGCGTAATAGAGGTAATTGCACAAAGTATCTTATTTACTGTCAAGTGGATACAAGATATCATTATCTTGTATCCACTAAAGCATAATATAATGCCACGATCCGCGATGAGAAGATCTATATAATTCCAAAATCGTGGCAAAGCCGGTAAAGAATAACACAATGTTCAGTAATGCACCAATGTGAGTCCGTGTGTCGGTGAAGCTTAGTGTCGGCACTAAGTACCGATTAGTGTGCATTCGGGACTCGGTTTACGTTTTTAGGAGTCCAAAAATGGTGAAAAGTGTTATTGCGTTTTGCTTTTGTTTACAAAGTTCATTGGTTTGTTAAAGAGTGATCATTACTTGCTTTCAATTAATAATATCACCCTGTATTCGATTTGATTTATTGTTAAAAAGTGTCAATTTTTGTTTTTAAAAAGAATCCGTCTGAAGCCTGGAATACAACGCGGTTCCTTACGACAAAAAAATAACTGCTTTAAATATAATTAAGAGTTTACAAACATAACGAATATTAAAATTAAAACCTCACATTTATTTAAATACTTATAAACGTAACTTCAACAAAACACAAGAATAATTAAGATGCCTAATCCATAACACATTCTGCTAAAATTAACAAAGTTTAAGTCGGCGGGGGTAATCCTACAATTTGGCGTAAACAAGACACGGCGGCACATTTACTGAAAATTTGCATAAGAGACGTGGGCGCCATTAACCAGTCAGAGATTTGACTTCACCGCTTCAAAGGGCTTACTTCGCACTATGAAATTTTAACCTGCTTTAGACCTATCCCTTTTGCTCAATTTGCCACAGGGTGAGGGAAGAGAGAGAAGACTAAAGGAGTTTCAAATTTTGTTACAAGGTAAATAGGGGTTAGCGTGTTCTACGCACTCTGTCAATTAGAATGCAAGGTAAGTAACGTTTACGAATTTGTTTAGTTGATTTTCGTAAAACGGTTCTCGTTTAATTATAATGTTTTGACGAAACAGTTCATTTTTAGAAGAACGGTTAATGATAATAAATGAAATAAAACGGAAGACAATCTTACAAAAATTTACCTAGTCCAAAACAAAGTTATAATTACGGGGCAACGATAAACATACTTATTTGTACAGGAAAAAAAATGAATTGCATTTTTTTTTATGAACTCGTTTGCCTTAACCCTTTGCTACACGGACGATAGTTATCAGCAAAAATGGCCAATAAACGTCGCTGATTAATCATTTAAAACATGTGTTTCGTCAATGCCTAGCTTCGGCTGCGCTAGCTTAAAATTGCTATTCCTTGTGTAATAAACCAATTAAATACTAATCGAAAGTATGAAGCCTATAGAATATACAAACGTTCTATAGGCTTCATACTTTCGATTAGTATGTAATTGGTCTATTAAACAATTTAAAAAAAGTTCAATTTTAGTTTTTTTTTTATTAGTCAACCTATTCATTACTTGATACTTACCATATTAAATTTGATATAAAATACTTTTTATCGAATAGACAGCGCTGGGTGAAGATCGTCTCCTATTCGGATCTTAGACCATAAGAAAATCACCTAGCTGCATGAATCCTTTTTTATCTCATGAAGCAGGCAAACGAGCGCACTGCCAACTGATGGTAAGTGGGATTGGTGTCCCACAGACATTTGCAATCTCAAGACTACTATCTTAAGACTACAGTACTAAGACCGCGAATGAGTTGCCAATCTAATTTAAGACCAATTCGGTATTGTAAGACGGATTTTTGATGACGTCTTACATCTTGATGATGCCAAGCTACGATTTTTCCGCATTACCGTCCTGCTCACGTCAAGGAAACTGATGAGGGTTTGTCGAATATGTTCTTATAAAACCTGATGAAATTGATTATTTATTCAACAAAGAGGTATATAAAAAACATAAGTACTATACAATTTCATAATAATGAGGCTTGTTAAAGTCTGCCGTCATACTGAAGAAAGATGCTAAGTGCATAGTAATAGTATTAGCATTTTATATTTAAACTGGTTACTAATAGAGTTTAAAATGGTTCGACTACTACAGTAGTCAGCTGCCGTCTTTGGTATTATATACGACAGAAGTTTCGAGAGTGCTAGAAGCCGAGCGGATCAATATAAAACATCTAACGACCTACACAATATTTTTGTTTCTCTTATCCATCATTCGTCTGACAAATTAAACGTACCTACCTACTCCGAACTTGCTCATCTGAAAACCTTTTGATCTCAATACTCGATGTCTCATTTAATTTGTGCAAAGTATTCAAATTATCTTCGTTTTACGAGACGAAACAAGGGCCAGGAATACGATATTCTTCTATTTTCGCTCTTTGTGGAATTATAACATTATATAAATGTATTTCTTTGTTCACAAATAAAACAAGCAATGCTGTTGACGGTTAATGTGATGCTTGTTTCATATCGAAAAAGGCCCCGGGCATTTTTAAAATATCTCACCGTTTGTTCGTTGCTTCGTCGATATTGGAATATGAATATTTAAGGGGCTTGCGTTAGTACCCGAAGTTATAGCGATAACGAAATCGTCGAACGTTGATGTATTTCAACGCTACCTACACACGTATTTTATAAAACTGTTCTGTTGCTGACTGGCCGATTGACAGCAACGCACAGTCTATTCAACGTGAAACTTGAAATTCAGTGTAATAGCACTTAAAACAACCTTCAGGTTTGCACTTACATTCTAACGCTAGTTTAACTGACTGCGTTTATATCCATGTATGAATACATTGTGTCCCTCAGTCTTAAATGTTCTTTTTTGTACTTGTTTACGACGACGTCGCAACCAATGTTCGAACGAGAAGGAATAACGACCTCGCAACCAATGTGCGATTGAGAAAAAGGAACGACCTCGCAACCAACGTGCGAGCGAGGGACAACAGCGACGAGAGCCACGAGCGGCGAATCGGGCGGCGCAGGCGGCTGAACAGAGCAAAATTTACCATGATACGCGACGTGCGCGCATTGCATGCAAAAACCACCTGTAAACAAGGGAATGAAATATTGTCTACAATTAGTAATCTGCAATTTCATTTTGTGCATCCTGTAAAGTACTTAAGTATGTTTTTCTCTATTAAGGTACCTATGTAAATCATTGTCTAGTACCCATAGTACAAGCCTAGAGCTTAGTTAAGAATTAGATCAATCGTCCTTTGATAGTTATTTATTTCTCGTTAGGATTTTAATGAACTCAAAATTTGAAATTGAAAAAATATTAGAAAAAATTGCTGGAAAGTAAAATTACAAGAAAGTTTTATTCAACGAGGTGTAATATTTGCATACACCTCATGACACAGCATGCAGACCGCGGCTAAGTTTTCTCTATCCTGTTCCCACGATTTAATTAAAATTTATAAGTGAAAGGGATGCGGCATCCGAAATATGTCTAAATTAGTGCTTCATAGTTACCATAAAAACCACCTTAAAAAAACAGTACTAAAACCTATCTTTTATGATTACAACTCTCGGATGCTACCACTTACTTTAGCCATTTGACTTTGCTCACAAAGGCGCTCCCAGACAAATTCACTTCACATAACTATGCCCAAACGAAGTTCCCATTGAGTAGTAAAACACGGACTAATTTGTCAAACTTCCCGACTCTGAGACCGCCACTATAATTACGTTAATGCACTTGGATTTGACACGATAAAATTAATTTCCTAAGATATAATTGCCTCAGAGAGTAGAGATAAATAAAATTTCGACAATTCTGTTGATGTTTATAGTTAAAATTAGAAACAAAGGTATTCATGTATTTTTTATGCTTCAGTGTTTTGTAAATTTAACTTATTTCTTATCGCACTTTAAGGGGTTTTGTTTGAGATTACCTATTCAAAAAAAAAACCTTCATTAACTGACTCTTTTATTTCGATTCTACTAAACTGTACTCAACATTAGACTAAAATAAAATATCTATAAAAAAATATCTAATAGACTCATGCTCATCATCAATATCATCATCAGCCTATGTTTTGTCCTCTTCTGAACATAGACCTCTCGTTAACATCAATGAAAAACTATCAAAGCTGTTTGCATCTACTCTTAATAGAACAGCTATTGCCCAAATCAGTAAACATTTATTTACTTTGTGAAGAAAATAAAAACCGATATTAAAAATCAAACTCTTTACAACTGGATCAAACCAGAAATCAACATTTTAAAATAATAACAGCCCATTCATTACGCAAAATTAAAGCAAACAGTAATCAAAGTAACAGTATCAACTAAAGAGTCAGCACCGCAAGCGCGCCAGTAATAGTGTGAACCAGCAAATTGTACCAACTTATGCAATTGAAACTCCAATATTATAATCTGTGTGCTTCCGCAGGCCGTTTTTGCCGCCGTCCGCCCATTAAAGGCTCTATCTACGGCGAACACCCAACCTCTGGTAAGCAAGAAACATTGATTCTGTATCTTATTAATTTATGATTGTTGTTGTTTTTTGGGAATATAAAGTAGGCGTTGAGTGGCTGTTAGCTGTCTAATTTGCGTTATTATCTACGCATTTTAACAATGCAATTCAAACACTCTTTAAAAACAGAACATGAAATAGTACAAATTATAATAACAGTGTGATAAACGGATAAAAAAAACAATTTCCGAACAGTTCACACACCAACCATCTTTTAAAAAAAAGTTTTTGATCTTTCGATTATAGAGGTACAATCTTCACTCTTTTACATACTTCTTACGATCACTATGAAGTAAGGTGAGGCTTTGCCAAGGCGGTAGTACTGTCTAAACTATCAGTAGTTTTTAATGATGAAATCTAGCTGTTCTCAAAATTGTAAAAATAAGTTGTGTTAAAAGCCTTATACGAATTTGCAATATTATTCATTTAATCTGACGAGATTATTAGAAATAAAATTAGGTTACGTTTTTGTTTTCTCAAACTATGACATTCTGAATAACTGTATATGTCAATAAACAGAGAAAATTATCCAAAGCAGCACAAGATACTAAAATATTATATTCAAAGTTAACAATGCATGTGCAAAAAATAAAGTTATATGTATGGAAACTCTTTATTGCGTATAAACAATTTCAATGTTACATGTTAGCATCAATGTAGATAATGTACATAGGCAAACACATAGAATAGTAACAGTTTTAATCCAACCCAGCCCAAATCTTTATAACGCAAATAAAATCACAACCTTTGTTACCGTACGCACTATTCAACCTACTGATAACCTATCGAAAAAAGTGGAGAAACCTTCGGAATCGGCCAATATTGCGGTTCCGTACAATCGTAAGGCGCCGCACATGGCGGTCGTAAAAAATGTGAATGGCATATTGAAATATTTCGCACGACCCTTCTCTCCCAATTTTCTTTCTGCCCCGTCTAACTCCGTTGTAAGTCGACCAGCCGGTAGCTCGATTTGTGTATTTATGACTGCGTATTATTTTGATTTAACTGCTAGTAATGGATGGGAACGTTGGGTTTTGGTCATTGGTAAAACTAGGTTATAATGGCGTTTGATTTTCACAAGTATCAAGACTTCTTTTAAATGTTTTTTTCTGTTAATAATTAATATTTATTATTCGTTTAATGATCTAACTTAATACCTATTTAAGTTAAATAGACGATAAGATGTTATTCTTTTAAGTGAAATATCATTGGTTTCTGGGAACAGTTTTGCACTTTATTTTATTGATTTGTCATGAATATTACATTAATGACTTATGTAATGTTTAATCTAATATACATCAAAAACACAATTTAAAAAAAAAATCCTCATAAGCGTAAACTGAAATGCAAAGTAAGGTTGTTTAAAAAGAAAATGGGGTAATTTCGCGAACGCAATCTCATAAAATTATTTAAACGCTTAGTAATAAAACGCCATACGACTGCTATAAAAGATTTTAATTGCGTGTGGAAATACTGTGGGAAAACGAGATTCCTCCAGCGTCTTACCAAACAATGGACCAGGTTATATAACATTTGGGGAAGTATGGGATGTTATTTTCTTTCAAATGTTTAAAAATAACTAGCTTACCGCCCGCAATTTTTTTTGAGGAGAGTCAGAACTTCCTTTAAAAAGTACAGACATAGTTTAATCTGGTAGACAGTTATTTTCCCACAAATTAAATCATATTAAAGTAAGTTACATCACAAGGTAATAAAGTAATAATCAATAATT
Source organism: Acleris cristana (assembly GCA_948252455.1). NCBI lineage: Eukaryota > Metazoa > Arthropoda > Insecta > Lepidoptera > Tortricidae > Acleris > Acleris cristana. Next base: position 15,043,103 of record OX411778.1, read on the forward strand.
ACGCACATTAAAATAAATAAATAAAAAACAAGTAAGTACAAAGTTTTGTTGAAGCATCAACAAATATGTCAGTACATTGAATTTAATGTTAAAATAATAATGTTTAATTAATAATGACTAGGATAGCAAAACAATGAGGTATCTACGTCAAGAATGATAATTAAATTAACTAACCGGAAAATAGATCCTTGCAAGCGTGAACAACCGGACCCCACGGACAGTACCCGTACACGAGTATGACGCATATCACATCCATCGCCTCCCTTAACCATGATGTGTTCGGGAAGGTAGGGACCTGAGGGCTTATTGTCTAACGCACTCGCAATCGCAACCGGCTTCAAAGTGGAGCAATTGTTTTCAATCAAGCCTTCGAATTTCAAAATGAAAACGATCGTTGAAGCAGAGGGCTTATTGTCTAACGTACTCGCAATCACGAACGTTTTTCATTTTGAAAATCGAAGGCTTGTCTGCATACAAAATGAAAGCAATTGCTCCACTTTGAAGCCGGTTGTGATTGCAAGTGCGTTAGACAATAGCCCATCCGGTTGCAATTGCGAGTGCGTTAGACAATAAGCCCCCCGATCAGATGATTATATTCTGCTTTAAGAGATTTAATGCTATGTTGTTCTACGAATTTTATTTTAATTACTCTTGTATTATCTTATTCGCTCTGTCCCGTCAGCAACAATAAAACACATTTTAGCGCGTGTATTCTCAACTAGCAACTTTATACGACATAGAACTCGAGTCACTTGTCTTTTCTTGAAGGTTATAGTGCATAGTACTTCCTGATTTCACAAGCCATGTATAGTATATTTTAGTGATACGAATATTATTTTAAAAATCTAATTGTAGCTTAAATTTGTATTTGTTACCTAGGATGTAATTACATCAGTCCTAATATGGTTCCGCCGACACTTTTTTTAAGGGTAGCGTTAACATATTAAATAGGCAGTGGCAATCTGTAAATTTGGCTTTATAAAAAAAAAGAAGGAGTAAGTAGGATATCCAAGGAATATTTCCTCCAAATTTCAAATCCCTAGGTCCAACGGCTTCGGCTATGCGTTGATTGATCAGCCAGTCAGTTTCATCTTTTATACTCTTACCCCCTTACTAATAATGGTTGTATAGTCAAGTGGTGGTATAGCTATAGTAATACCACCATTATACAACCATTTTTAGTAAGGGGGTTAATTTATATATAGGTACTTATATTAGATTATAGAAGAAGATTTTGAAACAGACACTTTGTCATTCAGATGTTTCGGATTTAAGTTATTCTAAGATTCAGACGTATCGGAATTCAGATATTTTGGGAATCAGACGTTTTGGAACAAAGTCGCTATGCGAAATTTCAGGTATTTCAAGAGACAATTTGAAATTTAGACCAATTTAAGATCAAGTCATTATGAAATTCTGTCGTAATAAAATCTACTTGTACCCTGAAATGTATATTCACGCGGACAGTTGATGTTTTAATTTGAATATGTCAATTTTCGAACACATTGTAACATTTCTGTTTACGTTTAAATTCTAAAATGCAATTTGCTCCGGTGACTAGATGGCACACGAGGTTCGTAGTCCATTAAAATTTATGATACATGGAGGTCGGACTGTAATTAAAAGAGCCCACAGAGGGAAATAACATACCGAAATACGGCAAAGTTGCGTTATACCGCTATAGTACGTTAAATAGTGTTGTCGCTTGTTTAGTCACTAAACAAGTCCTTACTTTTTACATTTATTTTTAGCTCTCAACATCATGCCAGTGAACTCACTGTGAGTTCACTGGCATGATGTTGAGAGCTAAAAATAAATGTAAAAAGTAAGTACTTAGTTTTGGTGTTCTTAGGGTTCTGTGCCTCAAAAGGAAAAAAACGGAACCCTTATAGGAGTACTTTGTTGTCCGTCTGTCTATGTGTCTAGACCCTTTATCTCGGGAACGCGTGGAGGTATCGAATTGAAATTTAAACCATATTCTCAAATCTACAGTCCCTTAAAGCTGTGAAAAAATGAAACTTCTACGTTTACGTAAAAAAAAGATACGGGCGTTTATGTCGCAAAAAAACTTGTATTTCGACACTCTCGAGGGAATCAAAATGTGTATGGTATTTCCCATTGAACATTTTTAGTTAAATCACAAAAAAAAACAGGTTCTTTATGCAAGGAACGGCACCGGTGCAAATTTTGAATTGAGTTGACCGTGTCATGTGCGGAACCGTCGGTGGGCGAGTCCGACTCGCCTTGTCCGGTTTTTGTATAGTTTGTTAAACTAGTGCCATTTAAGTATAAAAATACCGAAGCTAAAATTACCTAGTTGTTTGTGATAAACAAAATATTATGTCATGGGGTTGTTCTTGGTTTTTCGTCATCACAATAATGACGAACAAATTAAGTGCTATTCTAGACTATAATCTATCTCTGAGCTAAATTTCATCCAGATCCATTCAGCCGTTCTGGCGTGATTGAGTAACAAAAATCCAAACTCAATTGTTTCTTTGTTTTTTTGACTTTACGGTTTAACGCCTCAACCGATTGACGTAAAATTGAGTTCTAGGATAGACCCGAAAACTCGATCTTTTGGGTCCGTAACTCAAATGGAAAATAGGAACACTTACAGGATCACTTCGTTGTCCGTCTGTCTGTCTCTCAAGACCCTTTTTCTCAGGAATGCTGTCTACAATCCTTTGGAACTGGGAAAAAAATCCAACTTCTAAGAGTTCTAAGTCAACGAATCATTGGGCAAGAAATTTTGGTAATTTGGTAAAGTGTACAAAACCCTCGTTGCGCGAGTCCAACTCGCACTTAGCCGGTTCTTTTCCTAAAACAATAGCGACAATCCACTTCCTAGTATAATATACTTTAAAAGAGTTTTCTTTACCTCTACAAAATGTTCAACTGCGTTTTATTTTGTGATGTTTTAATAGATATAAACACTCACGGTGAATCAACAAAAAATAAATAACCATTAATAGTGCGTATCTTACCCCGTGAGTGGACAATACGGGGGAATTACACGTTATCGCCTGGGGAATCGACGTGTAGACCTCCATAAATATGGCTTGCACTCGCCATTGCCTTTAAGTAGGTCATTCGAATATGGATCAACATTGTTATTTTTTAAACTAAAAGAACGCGTAATAAAGTCTGTGCAAAGTATTTTCAAAATAAATCAACTAAAATTTTGATGTGGTGGATATGCCGTGTGGTGCCGGGTTTAGAATGTTGCCACTCCATGTCTTCCCGTGGATGTCGTAAGAGACGACTAAGGGACTAAAGGCTGTGTAGTGCTGTTAGGCGATGGGTTTGCAACCTGTCACTAATACACTGGATAACATCTTAGCCTGGTTGTGCAAAATGTGGTCACAGAATTATCAACAAGTTTTTGGAGTTGTTGGTGAGTCTGTGGCTCTGCCTACCCCACTATGGGAATGAAGGCGTGAGTTTATGTATGTGTGTATGTATATTTTGATGTTATAGCTCCACTACACTATCGGCGATGATCGTTGATGGTCTGATCATCTATAATCGACACGATGATCGTGCAGGCATTTACACTATCGCCCGTAGTAGTTTTCGAACGGCAAGCGTACAAGATGGACGTGGATTGTGTTGCTGCTTTATTATTTAATAAATCGAGGAAAAGAAGATGGTGCTTGAGCATTAATCATAATAAAACAAAGTATGTAGACACAATAACTATATAATACGATTTAATTTTTAATTAATTGTTCAACGGGGAATCACTGATCGGCGATAGTGTGGGCAGCTCAACGAACAATGCGTCCATTCCCTTTGATGCGTGCCCGAAAAACCGACAAACCACAGGTCGCAGGTGATCATTGGCGATCATAGACGATGATCGGCGAATACAGCCAAGTACGCCCTTCACACTATCGTGCTCGCCCGTAATCGTCTGTATTCGCCGATAGTGTAGAGGGCCCATTAGGCTTTGTAAGTTGCTCATCATTAAAACTATAGTTTCTGACAAGTTCGCGGCGTATCATTTATACATATATCGCATCAAACCAACGAAATGTTTGCCAAACATACTACTAAATACTCAGACGGAGTCAATACACAATACCTATTTTCAAGTTTTGATTAGTTGAACCTGATTGTCTACAAATGTATAACATGTGGTATACATATTGCTCAAATAATTAATTGACTTTTGCCTGTTACATTAGGTATTGGTATAATAGAGTAAAAGTTCGGGATATTACTAAACGTTGATGCCTTATATAAGTATATCTATGTTGCATTTTTCTCTCGTTTAAAAGTTTTTTTATAATTTGTCTTGCAAGTTCTTGACGAAAACAGGCATTTTCGGTCAACATACTTCATTAAATTTTAACCGCAGCCTGAGCTATATACATAATAAATATTACACTGTATTATAGACGAACTGAACCCATCATCCAGTGCTTGAACTGAAATATTCAGGCATTTAATATTTATTGGATTTCATCATTCTAGTCCACTTCACGTATTAATTAACTTTTGATACTCTCAGGCATATTTTGTTGGGAATCTTTAAATTTCTGAAAGTATTTCAGCATAATTACTACTTATAAGCACATTGGAAATTAAATATGTATTTGCACAAGTAGGTGGTAGGTGATATAATACCAAGATTGATTTCTTTATTATTTACGACGAAAGTTCAATTGGTTTTTTGTTCATCCTTTTATAATAATGACCTTTCTATTTGAATGATAATAAATTGCTAGCCGTGCCGTACGACGAAGACGACATTCTCGTGCGTAGTTACAAACAACTTGGTCAACCCATACATTTTGAGTGTTAAAAAAGACAAACATTAGTAGCCTTTGTCTCTTGGCTACGGCCCCAGAACTTGAATCGCTATTTCCTCAGGAAACGACCAAATTTTGTGAAAAAATAAGTATCTACCCTATTTCTATATCAAATCAGAAAAGAAAATAAAGAGAATTTAAACCAACCCACTTTCACATTACTTCTACTAAAGATAAAGTAAAGTAACAACTCTTCGCCATTACGTTCCTCATATAACAATGCAGGCAGGAGACTACTTTTCTTTAATCTAAGATATTACCGGGTCTCTGTACGGCTCTGTTTACTTACAGCTTTAAGTAACAATCTCCACCTGGCCATGAGCGTATTTTTGCTCTTCCTCGGAAGACTATAGAGTTAATCTCTCCGGCTAACAACCCGTTGGCTCTACGTAATAAACTCATCAATAGTAAACATAGGAAAAACAGTAGGCAACGTGAAATTAATACCTTCTAGTGCTTTAAAAATGAATATATTCATATAATGGAGTTATCAACAGGGCTCGGAATAGGTAGTGCTTATTAACCTTAACTTGATGCATCTTCATTCAATAAGGTTTTCCCATCTCACCCACGCATGAATGATGGTGCGTTAAGTTAAGGTTGATAAGCACTACCTATTTCGACCCCTGGTTATCAAATACAATCTAAATTATTTATTGTTAATAAGATTTTTGAATAATTTGAGTAATATATGACCTGCTTATTGCTCCACCGACAAGAGCCTAACTATTAAATTTAAGAAGAAGACTTACATAATCTTGCATAGTAATAATAAGGAACAAACAGATTTTCTTGCGGTATGTTTTAGTCTACAATCTTATTTACTGCTTCAGACACATTTAAACACTTGCAGTAAAGTACAAATCTAGTTTTAGTCTTGAGTACAATTTATGTGGATCTGTCGATATATGAACAAATTATTTTTTTGTAACTTAAAAAATTGCATTAAAAAGATTTTTTTAGCAAATCTAAGTAATTTTAATATTTTGAAATCAAAGTCCAACACAATTGAATATTTTTTTGTATTAAACCAGCCGTATCTGTTTTCACAGGGACATAATATAAAAACTTCAAAACATCTTTTCTTTCGTGCAATGTCCTGTGTTGACACAATGTATTCTCTACTGTTTTCTGACGTACACTGTGCAAGTGCCCAAACTAAGCACTAAACATAAGTGGCTCGGCTAGTTATCCGGACACTGGCTTATGTTGCATTAAAACTTAATTTACAGCACAAGTGTTGCTTATTTTAGCTATAATTATTATGTTCCGGGGCTCTATTCTACTAAGTAAAACCACATTGCTTTTGAATTTATCGTTTTGTCAACGTTATGATAGCTTATAAACGTAGCTTACAAATAATATAGTAACATATGAAAAACAATAAAGTATAATATAGCCCCAGTATAGTTCACTCGACGTATGGTTAGGTCATAATATAAACAAATATTTTTCTACAGTCTACTAAAAAAACCCGGAAATTAAAAACTCATATTATGAAAATAACAATAGGAAAATTCCATGGACTTAAAACCATGTGAATATGAGTTTATAAAATAGAGGCTTTTATTAAAAATACCTCGTATATTTTCATGATGGCAAAACTATTAACCACGTGTACAATAACACGCATGCCGAGCAATAAAATCTGTGTGTACCACATTCGCTCGGCCTAACAAAAACACTTCATCACCGCTGGCATGGTTTTTGCCACAATTTGACAAACACTGCGGTAACGAGCGGCAAAAGCAATAAAAACAAGAAAAAACACAACTATAACCAATCGTTGTTTGGAAAAAGATAGGATTTTAGTTATACAGGGCGACTGAGGGGTCGTGAGCAACAAAAAAACTCACTACACCATTAGAAACACTTTGTTTTTTATTTAATAAATATTAAATGAAATATTTTTATTTAGGATCATGGCCACCCTACATACTCAATTTCTTACTTGTCTGATTAGCTGATAAATAGGTTTTAACAGTAAAATTAGGTGACCATAATTTTAGTATTAGTTAGGGAAAAATATTATTTTAATTAAATGCTCAACTCTTATTGTTTTAAAAACCTCTTTACAAATAGAATCTGAATCATTTACTGAGTTGGGAAAACCAAGGTAGGATCATGACCAAAGGAATCCCTGTACTAAATTGCAAGTTTCTAGGTACAGTAGTTTCGGTTGTGCGTTGATATATAAGTCAGTCAGTTTTGCCTTTTATATATTTTATATAGATTATAATGTTAATAAATTATGACGTTTTATAATATATTATAACGTAAAACCGTTTTAAAAAAGTAAAACTATCTGATAAACTTAATAAATATGCTGTAAACGCCATTTGTGAAGATCTATGACATTTCAAAAAGGTAAGTAAATAAACATGAAAGAACTTCGATTGTTTGGAGTTAGTTATCCTTGTCCAAACATGGTTTTAAAAAGTACAAAACCCTGTATTTACGCGACCGCTGCTGCCATTGGTAGGAACAAATTAACTTTTATTTTTAATTGGGATAGACCAAAAAAAATAACTCTCTGTTTTTACATTCTAATTTGAAAGAATGGGTAATTTTAAGAGACCAAGTTCATTAATTGTGTATTTGACCCAATAGTTTTGTTTGAATATCTTTATTTATTTAACAGGGATTTTATGGATGACATGATTATTTTTATTTTGGGCTGGCATTTTCTAATATATTACAACAATTAAATGATATCTAATGTTCAAAAGTGATTGTAATAATGTATTAAAACATACTATTTCAAGCGGTTTTCGCCTAACCCGTAAGATACGCCTAGGAGGGCTTCAAGCCAAAAACGAAAGTCAAACAAAGGTTAAATATACTTTTGTCGAAATATCCGAAATAGATTAATATTTCAATAACTTAATAATGCAGAACGGCTTTAAAACCTCATTCCTCGAAATGGTTTTCGAATTAAAGTAATTGTAAAAATATGAACAATCCCAATTTACCGTGGCCTGAAAATCATTACTACATACAACAGTAAGGTTAACATTTCTGTACATGTAGGAGAAAAGATTAAAGAAAATAAAGATGCATCTTCAAAATCCATTACACTCGTAGTAAGCGATTAAGAATTGACTCTTCATGGATCGTAGCGCAATAAAATATACATCAAACCGTTTTAACGCTTAGCAAACAATATCCGAACTTTAGTCGATTTCTCTTCAATTACTCAGAATTCTCAGCGACTCATTTAACAGTGCGCTGCCCCGTGAAATATTTGAATTAAGAACAAATCTTTAACCGCCATCACTGGTTTATTCTGTCAAATGGTTCGAATTGAGAATCGGGTAGGTTCGGCCCCGAAGTATCCCGAGGGACATCGTGCAACGTCGCTACTCCCGACCGCTAGAGTACAAATTCAATTTCGTTGGTTCTTCTATTTGCTCGGTCCATTTTGGTATTGCCAGGATAGTAGGGAGATACGAAGCGGATTTACTTTAGTGAAATACACTAGTGACAACCAGTGGTCTAGAGCGATATTCACGACTGTTTAAATGGAGTAGGTATTCGTATAAAGGCACACATATGACATAAACAGAGGGGCTATTTTCTAACGGACTCGCAGTCGCAATCGGCTTCAAAGTGGAGCAATTGTTTTCATTTTGTATGCAGACAAGGCTTCGATTTTCAATAAGCCCTCGGGACAGTTAATATAGAGGTACAAAAGTAAGTAAAGGGTGATGTTTTGATAATATTCATAAATTAAAGGTAACAAGTTTTATAAACGGGTACCTATTATGTTATTGAAACGACTTTCAATGAACGTATTATATTACACACAATTTTCATTTCATCGAAAGGCATTTCTCGCCGCACGAGTTTTTTTTGGTATTCTCAAGTTTAACTTAACCTAATTTACGTAATTGATTTTGAAGATAACATCATGGTTTTAGCAGAAAATAGCGTTTGATGAAATGAAATTCGATGAAATGATGGGTTACCGTTTTAAAGAGCATGTATTTAATATTTAACGTCTATTTGAATAATTATGTTTACGTAACAAAAGTAATGAGAGGAATATTTTTTTTAAATATATCTTTATTTTTACAATTTGTGTTCGTAAATCAGGCCTTACGTATTTTTTGAAGGTGTTCTTACTTCTGTTTCTTTGTTATTAGATTCATATTTTATTTCAACATAAGTATACTACGCTACGTCTCTACATTAACAGCCCTAACGGAGGTATTCAAATAAATGTAATTTACAAATTAAAACGTGTTTATAAAAGGAAATTTCCCTATTTAAATGTAAATACCACCGGGCATTATGTTCGCCCCTCGCTTTGCAGATGGCATTGAAAACAAGAAAAAAAAACGACGGCAAATAAGAAAATTATGAAAGCCGGCGAAAATCTGAAATACAAGCCTTTGTTCCTACACTTCTGTATTTCGGAAATAATTTTTCATTTTGTTTTTTCACGGAACATCCTGTATTTAAATTTGGAAATGATTTTGATAAGCCACAAAACGTTATAATTAAGTTGGTGCCGAAAAAACACAATGGCTACAGTTAATAAAATTGATGTCCGAGGAATTTTAGGAATTTATAATTAGATATTCGTCATAATTTAAAAGCTGTTCAATATCTTGTTATAACGGTAGGGTAGTCATTATAGTTAATATACAATTGCATGTTTATTGAAGTTGTAAAGTAAACATAAAAGGCTTCCGTTGTTTCACGAAGTTAATTTATTATTAAAATAATAATAAATAGTATTTTTCACAATCGTGTTATAATAGAGAGCTTTTTAGTCGAGTACCGTGTTTAAGCCACGAAGAAGCGCGTGTATTCAATTTGGCAGCATGGCTTCTCGAACGTATAAGGCTGCCTAATTGAGAATGCACGCGCTAAAATGTGTTTTGCTCGCTTTGACTGGAATACTTAAACTCGCCGCTTGGACATTCACTCCTGCGTTCGCTCACCTTTGCTTTTGAAAGAATCACTACCCTGCTGAACCAAAACCATCGATTTTTTTAAATGTCATTTTCAATTGGGCCATGCGCTATTTTTATTCAGTATATCTACCGTTGCAAATGCAAATTGTCATAAATAAGATAAGTATGGAGACACTCATGTAGTAGAAAAATGACAAAAGCAACATCTATCGTGGTTTGTAAAAATCTGCAATGCGCCATTTTGCTACATTAAGAGTAATTGTCCATTTATGAAATAAAAAAATAAGTAACCTTATGTTTCTATTATAGGCACAATGTGTAGGTACAGGATGAAGATATAGATTTTATTACTCAGTGTAATACACAAATGACAATACAATATTGCATTTTGTTTCTCAGAATTAAAAACATTTATATGGAACCATTAAATAATACTCTAAAATAAATTCAAAATTGTGTCATGTTGTTAACAAACAATTTTGTATTCAATACAAGCTCTAGGCTTGTACTATGGGCATTAGATAACGGTATAAATACTTACATAGGGAAATGAATACTCAAATACTTAGAAAACATGCATAAAATATTTATTTTTCATTTAAGCCAGTAATTTAATGGCGCTTACCCTATAATTAAAACATAGTTTTAAAAAATCCGTGATGTTTACTGGATATCTATGAACTTGCTACTTCAAACAACTTTCTTAAGCAAAGTTTGAGTACTTTATAACTCATTAAAATAAAGCTTTTATCAAAGTTGTAGAGCAAAGGAGGTGAGTTAAAAAAAAGACGAAGCTAATGTCGAAAAGTAGGAAAGAAAGAGTAAGAAGTAAAGTCAGTCTTGTATTCTGGTTTAAGGATCGCAAAGATACCACTTACCATTTAGTGGCCGTGTCCTCGATTGCCTTCACTTCATATCAATAAAAAAACCGGGTTAGTGCGAGTCGGAGTCGCGCACGAAGGGTTCCGTACCATTATCTATAACAAAATTAGCATAAAACGGCAAAAAAATCACGTTTGTTGTATCGGAGCCCCCCTTAAATATTTATTTTATTCTGTTTTCAGTATTTATTGTTATAGCGGCAACAGGAATACATCTTCTGTGAAAATTTCAAATGTCTAGCTATCACGGTTCAAGAGATAGCCGGGTTACAGACAGACGGACAGACGGACAGACGGACAGACGGACAGACGGACAGACGGAAAGACGGACAGACGGACAGACGGACAGACGGACAGATGGACAGACGGACAGACGGACATACGGACAGACGGACATACGGACAGCGGAGTCTTAGTAATATAGGGTCCCGTTTTTACCCTTTGGGTACGGAACCCTAAAAAAAAGCTCATAGGTGACCTGTTTATATTTTGAATTCTGGGGATCTAGTAAAAAAAACCAGTCAAGTGCGAGTCGGACTCGCGCACCGAGGGTTCCGTATTGAAGATAATATGCTTGGTAACCGCAAAAGAAAAGACTCATTTTGTTATAAGCTTTATTTTCCAGCAATAAGGTCGATTTTGACTAGCCTAAATTTTAATACAGATTTTCTTAGTTTTTTTGTTCTTTCTCAAAAACTGTAAATAATGAACACTTTATTTTATTTTTCCCAGAAAAAATAAGTAATTATCTAGACGTCAGGATTTTTTTCAGAATTTTTGATTGATAAACTTCGGAGGTAAAGGGGGGAACGGTCATTTTTTGTACATTTTTGGCTATAAATCAAAAAGTACATAACAGAAAATTTTCAAAAAAATTTTTGAATTGTGCAGATTAAGATCTTTCATATGACACCCCATTTGCTATAATCGAACCACTTTCATTTTTGAACCCCCCATTCTAGACCCCTTTTCAATTATTAATAAAATTAATTTCATATTTTTTTTACTACAAATAGATGCGGGCAAGCAAGTTGTACAACCATGCCAAATTTCAAGTTGATAGCATTTGTAGTTGCTGAGAAAACCTGCTGTGACATACAGACAGACAGACAGACAGACAGACAGACAGACAACGAAGTCTCACCATAAGGGTTCCTTTTGTACCATTTTGGTACGGAACCCTAAAAAGGGCGTAAGTGGAGTTAACTCTTAATAAACAGCGGTATACACGGAATATAACTAAAACCCGTTTTTACTTGATCTTCAGGAGACTTACACCCTTTTTCAATAGTGTGAATTGTGTTACTGGTTGGTGTGATGTTTACATTATACTAGAATTTCAATAGTAATAGTTATTTTAACTTTTTACTAACCGAGGTCTATTTTTTTTTTAATAGTACTTATTTAACATTTTTTTGACTCGGTTCCAAAAACTGCTTATCATTTCAATCCAAAGAATGTTTATTTCGCAGAAAAAATACATTTTTCACTATGATATAAGAACTATTATTACTGAGTTAAATATTTTACTTTGCTAATAACTTGAAAAATGTTGTCTAAAGCAGTGCATTAAAAAAGAACATTATTTTTAATTTTTGTATAAAATATTTTTCCAGGTTTTTTTTTAATTTTCATTGGAGTATAAGCACCAAAGCCATAAATTAAAATATTTATTATTATTTAACAGCCAGTATTAAATATACGAGGGGTGATCAATAAGTTTTTAGAATCGGTATAAAAAATGGGAGATATGTAAATCATTATATTTTAATTGGAATATGCACACTTTCTATATTTGCAAACATTTATTAACGTCATTTAAATGTTTTATTTTACCCCTATAAAAATATTTTTTCTTTTGGAGGTAAAATTTGGTACCTTCACTAAGTCAACATCAGCTTGTAATTTTTAAATAGTTGTTTTTGAACATTGGTTAATGAGAGGTAGTAGACAAAAGTTAGGGCTAAATAACAGGGGGAGCGGTTATCATTTCTGAACTTAGGTCAGAGAGCAGCACCTTTGTGAATAAGATGTCTCTGAAGCATAATTCCTGCCGAAAACTCGTTAATTTTTTTGATCAGTTTTTCTGAATATTTTTTCCATAATTATATGGCAGAATAATGATATATAATTCTACTAGGTTATTTGATAATTGCTAAAAGCTAATATTACAGTATTTATTTGTAGGCCTCAATAATCCCGGAAAAGGGCGAAAAAGCCACCCTAAATTTTGGTGACCGAGCTGGAAATAAAAAAGTCCACTGCAAACATAACTTGTTTATCCTTTAAATTATAATGATAAATCAAGGTTTCATTTTCAATAACATTTTTTTTTATAAGGGCATCTGGACTTTCTCATCACCGCTCCAAATAATTACAAAACTAACTCTTATTTTTGCCGTCTTGTAAAATTGTTTATATAGATGTTTTTTGTTTAGCTATCACAGAAAAACAAATGAATAATGTAAATTATTTTTTTCTCTTATTTAACGTTTATTAGTACCATGTCTATGTATAGTCCACATAAAAACTTATTGATCTACCCTCGTAAATATTATAATGATATCGGGTTAAGTATTTTAATTGGATAATATCATAAGCAATATTTTAAAAACGACTGTTAAGTTCCTTGCGGCGTTTCTTCTCAAAAGTGGTTTCTTGTAGATGGTAGATTTTTGACGTGTAAAAGTACCCGTGCGGCCTACTTACTGAATAAACGTCTTTTATCTTTTTTTATCTTTAAAAACCTCCAGTTCATTCGAGGAATGTCTATCTTGGGCAGCACCATGATGCCTTCTGTTCAGCGCAAATTATATGCAGTTCATCACGTCCATTATAATTACTTAAATTAAATTGTTTGATGTCAGATGTCCAACCTCTCCTAATTAAGCTTCCGTAATTACATAAGTGTGTGTATTATGTTTCGGCGTAATTACTTACGTCAATGACGCTTCACGTTTGTGGTGAAATTAGAAATCGTCTATCCTTTGCACACTAGACGAGAACGACAGGGACGTACATAATGATTATCCTTGATAGGTTTAGCATGCACTTTCGTATATTAATATGTTACGTGGATTATTATTAGCATGGTGCATCAAATTCTGTGGCTATTCAGATGTTAGCTGATTGATACGTGATTTCTGTTAGAGGTCTGATTTCCCAGTAATTAATTTGGTCTGTCATCTACGTAAATGTCATCTGAAACTATTTAAGATAAATCTCATATATTATACTTGTTCAAAGTAGAAGTGAAGGTAGTAGTGAAATAGAGAAACAAATAATTTGTAGAGAGACAATTTTTAAATGAATATTATAATTTTTGAGGTATTGTTAGTGGTAAAAACATTCATGAGCTTTGAAAAGGTCTCAGTTCTAATATAAAAATAATAATTAGAAATCAATGTTTATTTTCAATGTACATAATTATATATCGTACAAAAATACGCCAAAAAAAAATACTTTCTACATCCATCACACTTAATAAATTTATTTATGCATATTACTCTTACTTTATACAACATTCAGGATTTTTTTCATACACGAACAATAAACTTATTTTAGTTAGTCTTCATTGTCCCTTTCGTTAAATTTAAAATGTCATAATGACAGATAAAGGACAGAGCATATTTCAAGCACACTAGCTATTGCTCGTTTATGAATATGATAATAGTGTTTTCACGTTAAAGGTCTCTAAGGCCCACTACACCGTACCGTACCATGACCGTACTATGAACGAATCAGGCCCGGAAGGTAATTAGTAATAAAATGTTGGTCGGTGACGGAACGTTCTAGTGGACATAGTCTCATACTTTTTAATACAAAGTTTTTTTTGCTGTCTCACACGTTCCTATTACGGTCATGGTGTGATACGGTGTGTGGGTAGAGACCTTTACCAGTTTCAAGGAAATATGATAAAGTTTAACAAATCCAAAGAATAGACACAATATAGGCGTTATGGTTATTGAGATCTAGATCGCGGAACTCTACCAACTTTATCATTAAGTGGCGTCTCGAAACCAGAGACCCTACTTTGAAAATCGAAGTTCGAAGTTACGTCAGCTCCATCCTTTTCTTTCGATTATGGTCTCGAATGACGAGTGACAGGAATACAGCTAAAGTTACTTCGAACTTCGATTTTCGAAGTAGGGCTTCAGCTCTGCAGACTTATCGACATAAAAGAGTTAAAAAACGAAATGCGTGACGTTTTCTAACGCTGTAAAAAGCTCCTCTAATGAGAAATATGAAGCGAATTCCAAATAGAAAAACACATTTCAAACATCGTGACTACAAAACGAACCTTAAAATCGTGAAAACTTTTAATAACTTTTGAACGTTGCCCGCAAAAGTTTTTGTATTTCAAATTTTCTGTGTTGGCAATATAATATTTTGTAGATCCGACCGCGGCCTGGCGGACCATGCAAAAATAATTACTTCTGCATTTAAATTAAATTAAAAGTTGCTTGTGTTGCACTTTGGTTGAAGTAAAGTTAGAGCTGTTGCGATATGAAAATAAAGGGATGACTTGTAATAAAAATAAAACATTTCACTAAAAACACATTCAAAACTGAAATAATATAATATTACGTACGGTCTTCAGTTGGGAAATTGTTATTTATGCAATAACAAGAGAGCAAAGTTGTTTTTTGCTACGAGTGTTTATTTCGAATACCAAGTAAGTGAAGGACTCAATGATTGAATCACGATCGTAGCGAGTGATTCTAGGCTAGAATCCTGAGTACAGCGAAGCATTCAAAGACACTAGATCCAAATTACTTTAGTTTCGTTTTTTACATAAAACTTTTCACCTCAGCTGCGAAAGCATAATACGTACCTAAAGGTGAAAAATAAAACATGGTAAAAAATAAACCGCATTTACATTAACTCACCCAGCCTTTTTTTAATTAAAAAGCTACTTTGTCTCACCGCTTGTAGCAAAATCGAATTTTGCTGACTGTCTTTAAACAGCAAGACCTACCTTTTTGAGGTGCTGTGGTGAAAATGCATTTGTGTGCCACAATAATATTCATGTCGCAAGAACAGATCACATTTTTTTTTTTTTAATTTTTACTTTCAATACATAGCATGTTGTGACAGGGCTCTGTAGAAAGAGAAGATAATAGAGAGATATCTTAAATAAATAAATAAGTATCAGGGGACAGTGTCACACCAATTGACCTAGTCCCAAACTAAACTCTAGGCTTGCACTATGGGTACAGTACAGACTAGACAACGATATACTTAAATACTTAAACAGAGATATATTTACTTAAATAAATAGAAAACATCCATGAGTCAGGAACAAAATATTCGCGGTCATCACACAAATATCTGCCCTTACTGGGCAAGCCAACTAGGCTAGACTAGGCTAGGTACTACCAACTAGTCCAGCGCGTCGTCTTTCTAGGTGGGTGTTACGCCTGGGGACCAAAGTCAATTGGGATGAAGTTGGAAATTTTGGGGTTCTCAACTTTTAAATACATAACGGACATTATGGAGAAACTCTTTATAAGTTAATTCACTTCATTCAACTTGATAACAAAAGCACATCATATTTTATATTCACCCTTCTACGTTCCGTTATTAAATTAAGTAATAGACGATAATCCTATTGATGACTTGAGGCTCACACAATTACTGGATAGGAGCCAAAAATTTCGCATGGTAATACTAAACCTGAACCAAATTGAATTTTGGCGTCGGTGACAACACTCCCCTACCACCGGTTTAAAAATATTGAACGGGTAGCGGAAAAAGTAATAATTATGTTTTTGACGGTTTAATTACATATAGACTAACGGCCGAAACCTATATTCAAACCGCGGACAGATAAGACTTACTTCGGGGTAAAATTTGACCTTTGCCCATAAAAAATGTGTCAAATTGTAATTTGAAATAAGCCTATCTATCCGCCGTGCGGCTATAAGGTTTTATTTGCTTAAAAACCTGACAAAATAAAGTATTAACCTGCAAACTTAAATTGCCCGCGCACTCGTAAGCAGGTAAGGCAGGTTGGACTTATACCTTAATTAGCCGTGTCAATATTCTCGACGTGACACGATTAATGACACGTGAAATTAAAATATTATGTCAAGCATCCGAATTCCTCGATAGCTTTAGCCAAGCGGCTTCATCATCGAGATCTGCTACTAAATTAAGGATGCACAATATGCACATACAAAATTGTTAATAATGCTCTGACGAGGCCACTTTTACTTACCGTTTAATAATTCGACAGCAAATCAAAAACTGCATTACTATGAGACTTAGCTAACTGGGCATAATAATATTAATCACAGTCGACTATTGAGTGACTTGACATGAGTCTCAAAGATTGAATTTTTATTCACTTAGGGCTGATTTTTCAATCCCCAGATAAAGCTATCCGGAGGGTAAATTTTAGCTCTGTCCTTTTCTTTCATATGACTTCAGAAAAGGATAGTAATATATTTAACTGACGGATAGTTTTATCGTGGGATTGAAAAATCAGCTCTTAGTCCAAAAATACCGGAATTTACAAAATTGCAAGATACTTTTTTACCATAATAAACATTACTTTAATTCGAATGTTAGGTTTTTAAATTCAAGTAAATTGAAAGATGGTATTTTGGACATCTGGTATTCCAGGAGTAAGCGGATATCCTAACACCTGTCACTCCAGTAGAAATTTTGACATCAAATGCAAAATAATTTCATTAATTAAACTGCGGTAATGGGTGTCAGGGTAAAACTGCGTATCTTCACTTTATTGTCGTAGTTTGAATTTGTAAATTCAATACCGAAACCAAAGGACCTTGACATATTTTAATTGGTATAAAATATATTTTTTTGCCAAATATTTTACGCTCGTGTCAAATATAACTCAGAAGTACTTCTCCATATTATAACTAGGCTGTACACTGCTATTTATGTATTGTACTAGAGTTGAGTGGAGTCCATTCATGTTCAGTGGACTGTGTCTAGTTTCTATTTTCCTCGAGCAGCATATTTTTCTGAACGTCACAACGAGTTTCCGTAGTAGTGGCGATGTAAATGTCGGGACAATCTAAGCTGCCACGGCGGCGGTTCATTACAATTACAAATGTAACGCATGTGTACGATACAATTTATACCACGCAACAACTAACGTTGAAAATAAGGTTGACTTTTCATTAAATTTTTAGGATTATTTTTAAGAATTGGGGCAAATTTTTAAACGGGTTAGTTTTTGTTTAAAACTTGCCCACATTGTCACACGTCCACATAACATTGTAACTATTTTAAAACGTATTTTTCATAAGTGCTACTAAATATTAAATACATAAATACCCCCGAAATAACGACGTAATTTGTATTTTGAAAACTATATAAGATCTCTTATACGGCCCAACCAATTTTAGTGAAACAGTGTGTCTCTCTGTGGAATCGTAGCTCATAAACGGATAAACCGATTTAGACGTGGTTTTAATTCAAAGAAAGCTAGTTTTGAGTAGTTTTTGGCGAGGTTTCATAACAATCGGTTTGGCCATTGAAGCGATATTAAGGAGAAATTTCGATGTACTTTATTTTTGGCAAATTGATGTTTTATCTATGGAAGCATCTACTAAAACTACTGACGATTAATTAATAGCGAGCCCTTCTTCTAGAGCTAGGGGTAACCATAACACATGGCTAAGCATTTTTTTAAATACAATCGCAAGATTTTTTTTAAAGTTTATCGTAAGAGAAAGAAACAGAGCCATGTAGCTGCTATAACTCTGTCCCTTACACTCATGTATGTATGGATGTATGTGTGGATGTATGTATTTAAACTCGTTATTGAACAAACAGCGAAACTAAATAAGAAACAGAAACACAAGAGGTATGTACAAAAGCGAACTCATCCCTTAAAGGGATACTTTCAGTTAACCATCCTAAATTGAATTTCTTAGGCATGTCATGGTAACCCCCAACTCTGCCTTTACGGCGTGGATTTAATCTAATTAATCGTCATAGTATTAGTAGATGCTGCCATATATAAAACATCAAGATGACCAAAATAAACTACATTTAAATTAATATGCTACTCTACTTCTATAGGTATAGGTAGGTATATTTTTTGGTGGCTTAGCAAAAATTCCTAATACCACTACCTCGGTATTTTTCTAAAAGAATTCAAGATCGGTTTTCCCTCGTCCTTTTGCAGCTAAGTGACATATTCGCAAATCTGTTTAAATATTTGCAGAATTCCGATCCATATTTATTTTTGTGACATTTTAGGGTACAAGCCTTTTGTCTGCAATTCTGTTTGAGTAGGAGTCGTTAATTGCTTTTCCCTCGGAAACTATTTAATGTTTATGTTAAAAATAGTTTTTGTGGCTGTATACTACTAACACAATTTTACATTGATAAATTGGGATTGTTCATATTTTTACAATTAGTCTAATTCGAAAACCATTTCGAGGAATGGGGTTTTAAAGCCGTTCTGCATTATTAAGTTTTTGAAATATTTGTCTATTTCAGATATTTCGACAAAAGTATATTTAACCTTTGTTTGACTTTCGTTTTTGGCTTGAAGCCCTCCTAGGTGTATCTTACGGGTTAGACGAAAACCGCTTGAAATAGTATGTTTTAATACATTATTACAATCACTTTTAATCATTAGATATCATTTAATTGTTGTAATATATTAGAAAATGCCAGCCCAAGTTAAAAAAAATCATGACATGTCATCCATAAAATGTCTGCTAAATAAATAAAGATATTCAAACAAAACTATTGGGTCAAATACAAAATTAATAAAATAGGTCTCTTAAAATTACCCATTCTTTCGATTTAGAATGTAAAAACAGTGAGGATTTTTTTTTGGTCTATCCCAATTGAGGACACAGTATTTTTAGGATTTATTCCTGATTCGTCATATTCCTAACTCGTCATATTCCTGATTCATCATATTCCTAAGTCGTCAATGTAAAGTCAAATAAATCGCGAACACGTGCTTACAGGATTAAATAGTATTAGGACAGATCGTACTAAGTAGCATATGACACGATTTAAATAATGAAGTGACAAATTCATGATAGACAAGTAATAATTAAGTATCTAAGGAGGACTCTGTAAGAAGTTTGCGCAGGCAAATGTACATTGAAGACTTAGGAATATGACGAATCAGGAATATGACGAGTTAGGAATATGACGAATCAGGAATAAATCATTTTTAGATTAACTAGTATATTTCATCGGTTAAACCTAAGTGCTCTTGACATGTTATCGTATGAAAGCTGTTATATACTTGATAGTTATGGTGGCCAAGTTAAAAACAATCCGACAATAATGTCAAAAGCAATAAGGTTTCACCGATTAGAATAGATCTTGTGTTAAAATACCTGGTCGGAAAAAACTTTTCTATGGATTTTGATGCGATTTATGCCGTTGTTTGAAAAATGTCTTGTACTTAGATTGTATATTTTCATATTAAGAAAAATATCCATTGCCTTCCCGCTTCACAAAACAATATTAATAAATAGTTTTCTTCAACTTACGACTTGAACAATCAAAACGTGCTCTGCAGCAACAACGAGCGAGCGATCGCAAACTTTTATTAATATCGGGTCAGTGTATGTTGCAAATCCCATTTGGAATTGTGGAAGAAATTTCATACTGAGCATTGACACGTCCAATGTAAAGAGGCGAGCTTACGTCGCTTTATATTGTACTATCTATTGCCAGCGACTCCGTCCGCCGTCCGTCCGTCTATTATACTACATTGTATTGTATTAAATATAAAAACTACTTTTCGAAAACAAACGATAATGTTTAAAATCCCCAGACTTGTCCCTAAAGCCAAATACATTGTATAATTCTTGTAAAAAAGTATCCTTTAATTGTTAAATTACCGGTAGCAAAAAATCTAATCTATCTATATAGCTACTGCATAAGAGACATAGATCTCAATGGTTTTGTTTATTTTTAACTATCTATTAAAATTTGCATCGTTAATTTACCTACATACTGTAGTAACAAAATAATCCGTGAACAATTAGCATTTTTGCTTTCACCATATTGTTAAAACAAAGTATATAAACAGCCGAAACCATAATCTCATTGTAATAAATTGCAACAACCATCGTAAAATCCATGCTCGCAGCTAATATCTGTGCCAAGTGCTTAATTCGACGGATTTGCGGGCGAAGCCGGAGCGGATAATGAGTGAAATGTAATGACTTTATCGAGCCAGGGATAAAGAGTTGGCAGCGGGATCAGTGACAAATGCGAATCAGAATATAAACATTTTGTTTACGCGCCGGTAGTGACGCAATTCGATGGGACTAAGTGGAGTGGATTTTTGTATACGCGTGTTTTTGGTTGGTAAATGTCAATTAAATACGTTTATTTTGTATTGATGAAAATTATGGGATTATGAATAATAAGGATTTAATTTAAAAAACATAATAAATGACAACATACATACACGTAACGTACATATACGTAATAACAAATTCTGTCACATTTCTGTCAATTTTTTTTCCTTGAGTTAGATCAAAATTAGTAAACAACTTTCAGTAAAACGTCATCTGGATGCTCGTTTACCTTCTTGGACCCAATCCAGGATAGCAAAAAGATTTATAGGGTTAGTCTTTAAAAAAAATTGAAATGTAATGAATTTATCAAGCCAGGGATAAAGTGTTGGCAGCAGGTTTAGTGACTGAATTCGATGGGACTAAATGGAGTCAAATTTTGAATAGGCGTGTTTTTGTTTCGTGAATTTCATTTAATTACGTTTTTTTTGTAATAATGATATGGGCTTACAAAAATAAAATGTAAATTAAGTTCGAGCGTGGTATTTGCTGATTTTAAATTATAATTTAATCTAAAGTGTTTTCTTGTGACTAATAATTTATGTTGACGATAAAAACCATTGTCACATGTCTGTAGATGTGACTTAATTTATTTAAAGTGTTGATATATCCGATTAATTAAAATAAACGTTGTAAAATAATCATGCTTATAATGTATTTAGCTAAATAAATAATTTTCAGAAAACCTCTTTTTATCGAATATAACAATACAAAAAAAGTATTGAACTCATTTTCAAAATACTTGTTTTGGTATTCCAGTAGGTACTAAGTACTAAGAATCTGGAATTTTAAAACATTACAAAGTTCCTCCATTTTTGTGCATTTTCTACAACGCAATAATATGAAAACTCACAATACCATGTTATTAAGCGTTTCAATATTATTCGTTCATAAACAAGACAATCATAAAACGGTTATAAACGTTTCACAAAACCTCTTCCAAACCCCAGCTCACCATTTACAATTAAACATAAACATTCCGCAAAATATTCCATTAAAACTCGGCCGTAAAAAAATGACCTAAGTTTTTTTCTCTTTAGATGATCCTAAAGGAAATTACATTGCTCATTTCAGTGGGAGTCGCGGCGACTGACGATTCCTTCATTTCCTCCCGTCGTACCCTTTGTACAACTTTGTAGTTTTAGGGCACCGTTGCTGAGATTCCATTTTTATGCACGAGGTTGGTAAAATATTATTAAACCTAGTACGTTTGGTTGAGTAAGAAACTAGTATTTTGCGCTTAGATTATTTTTACACGCTTTTATTTCACATCTCGTGGCGACATGCGATGGTCAATAATGGTCAATAATGGTGGTAGGAGCTTATGCAGGGTCCGAGCGGATTGCTGCCACCATTATCCTCCCTACCGCCAAGCATCAGTGTTTGCATTGATGTATTCCGGTATGAGGATAAGACGATCGCTAAAAATAGTTCTTCTATGGAATCCCTAATTGTCATTTGTCCTAGTGCATCGTATGTCCGAATTTTTGTTTATCCTAAAGCCATTTTCGCTTCAATTTTAAAACTTCTTAGTGTTGTTATAATACAACCCGAACCTAACCAAACCGCAGATATAATTGGAAAAATTAAAAAGTTGCCTGACTCTGCTTAAAACCAGTTTAGAGCAAATAAAAATTCTGACAAACGATGTGTTAGGACAAACGTTATTAGGGATTCTGAGGGACACCCGCTTAAATTACTTGAATATTGTCATTCCATCTTAGTACTTAAAGTTTTCAACAAATTAGTGGACTTAGGTATGCAGTCTTGAGAACGCAAAATGTCTGTAGGTCTCAGATTTTACTTACCATCTGGTGACCTGTGTGATCGTATTCCGTCTTCTTATCGTAAAAATAATTAAATTTAACACAGTTCCCGGTGCATAATGTATACAAATTGAAAAATAAACCTTGTTTATTTAATACACCAGTTAAATAACTGCGGCATGTTACATGTTTCTGGGAATCAAACAATTAATGTGCTATGTAACCACTTACCACTAATATAAGTTTTTAAATTAACTCATTGATCCAATGTTGTTCGTGAATAAAATTATTATTTTTATTTATTTATATACCTATGCCTCTATTTCATCCTGCTAAAAACCCTTGTGAGGGTTCACATTTCAAATCATGAATCAAAAACTCTCCAACATCCAAAATTAATACTCGACATATGAATCCTCGTAACTCAGCGTTATATTTCGTAATAACGTAATTACACATTAATATCTGGAAGTTCATAAGGGAATCAATTTCAAAGCAGCTCTCAATAACTCTCCCATAATCAAAATTAATTCTATTATTGTTGCGTCGGCATTCGCCTTTCACTCTCCAAATACATTATATTCGGTTACCAGTAACCCAATATTGCTAGTGATACGTCACCACATTTCGCGGCTTAAATTATTAACATGGCAAAGATTTAATTGACAATTAATTTTCAATATGGCTTCCGGATTATTTTATTAAAAACTTTTTGTATTAAGTATCATGCTTTCAGTTATTGTCATATCACATACCGCTGGTAATCAAAAACATTAGTGATAATTAATTACCTCGATCCTTTCTCAAACTTGAGAATGAAATATCGTCACTATGAAGTAACGTCTTAATAGTAATTAACAGACACTGAGTATGAACCACAGAATAAAGTCTAAAGGCATAGAAGCCGTGCAATAAGATGAACGTTGAACCAGCTACTTGTCTCTACTTTATAGATTACGAATTGATAAGAGGAAATGAAATAAAAACTAGGTGTCTTTTCTTCTTTAATCTGTCATGGTTAGAAGCAAGGTGAAGAATCATCTAATTTAACTGGACATCTTTAGCCTTACTTTCTTCCACACTGGTCTAAATAACGAAAGAACAGCTATAGATGCATCTCTTTCCAACTCACTATAAAAACCATAAGTAAAAAGATATCAACCATAGTGTATTTTCTGCTTATTTAGTACAATTTCTATGCCTTTAGTCTTCATTCTGTGGTATGAACGTTAGTTACTTTTCTTGAAGTGTCAAAAAGATCAGAAGAAAAGAGAACGAGACATTTATCTAAACATATAAAAGAAGAAACTGACTAACATATTAACGCACAGCTCATACCGCTGGGTCTAGAGATTCCAAATTTGACACGTAGGTTACTTATGAGGTCTAGGGGTGCACTAAAAGAGTATTCCTAAAATCGATCCCCACCTGGAAGAAATAGGGGAAACTAATTCTACGCGCACGAAGTCGCGGGCATCCTCTAGTAATGAAATAAAGGACACTTGTGAGGGTACCTATTATTTTATCGAAACACCTTTCAACGAACGTATCATTACGCAGAATTTTCATTTCATCGAAAGGCATTTCTCACCGCATGCGTTATTTTTTTTTAAATTTGTCAATTCTAACCTAACCTAACCTAAGTAATTAATGTTCAAGATATCCTGAAAACATCTTGGTTTCAGCAGAAACTACCGTTCGACAAAATGAAATTTGATGAAATGATACAATCGATGAAGTTAAATTAGATAAAATGATGGGTTAGGTACCTACCCACTTGTGATTTCTTACACATATTTATATGTCCTTTTCTGCTACTCGTCTTATTTCTTCCCGTTAAGGTTCAATGTTCGAAAAATCCTTTCTTGGTGCTACCGAGATACCCAAGAAATAATTCCTTTTCAATTTTAAGTCCCTAGGTTCAGCGGTTGAGACCGTGTTTTGTCTGTTAATCAGTCAATCAATCAATTAGTCGGTCACTCAGTCACGTAGGGTTTCCAATCTTAAGATAATACACGATGACGTCACAATACATTAAAGTAAAATAGGAGGCCATTTATTAGGCTTGTGGTTTAAAAAAAAATAAAGAATACAATAAAAAGTACAGTCTTGATTTGTCCTTATGTTTCACGTAGTTTCAATTGGGCCCTGCAACACAGGACCCAAAACCATTGTTATGCCTTAAGTTAAGTTTTTCTGAATAAACATTTTCATTTTCATTTTCAATTCATGGGTTAGCGTATGATAATTCATTTTCACCACTGACAACTTTAGTTTTCCGCCCTTTTTACAGTTTATTACCAAACCATATCGGCATAGTCATGAAACCACAAGTCAAGTAAGCTGACTAATAAAAATATCCCATAAAATCTGGGCAAGAATGCGTACCTCACTACCTTACGAGTACCTACTCTAGCTTACGCGTGTTACTCTAAGTAATACCTTAGGCCGGTAGACTTAGTAACAATTTATGTCTGCCCCTCTCTGAACGTATGTTGCGTTCATAACAATACCTATGCATTAGATACAATAAAGATACCCCTGTGGCCCTTGGCAAATAGACCCGGACAAGGCCCCGGCAAGGCGCGGGTTAATTTATAAGATGCTAGCGACTCGCCCTCGCTTCGCTTCGGTTTATTTAAGTTTGTTGAAACACATGTACATAAACTAGAATTTATTATTAATAGAACCTTTCTATTGGATCACTCTGTCTATTAATGAAAACCGCATTAAAAACCGTTAAGTAAATTGGAAGATATAGGCATAAATACAGCCCTCTGTTAGGCGGCGGGAAGCGACTTTGTTTTATGTAAAGACTAGCGACCCGCCCTCGCTTTGCTTCAGTTTATGTAAGTATTCTGTAGCACCCGTTCATAAACTAGAAATTATAAACATTATGTGAAAAAATTATAAATGAATAAACTGATGGCGAAAACCGCATCAAAATCCGTTGTGTGGTCCGACTCGCTCTTGGCCATTTATTTAATTGTATTGTGATACCGAATACTGTATTAATTACGAACATTATTAATTCCGTGGACATCGGTAGCTGTAATTTTTCAAATATCCACCCACATATTTTTCCTTTACACCTCATTTATTTGCTTTTTGTAGTAATGAAATAAAATATATATATATATATAATATATTCGATGCTCTTCTAGCGTGGCACTACCAGCTTTCCTGTCCTCCGCTTATGGTTCGTTGCCTCTCGTCAGTATTATCTTAAATATCCCACAGATACTTGACGTTGAGATTGCGAACCTGGTGGAGGCCAGGGATGCTTGGTGTGAGTCGTGTCCCGGAGTGGATATGCCAGTCAAGAGGCATATCCAAAGAGCATGGGATACTCCTCGCCTCATATCAATTCATACATCTCTCATACAAAATAGTCCGGACGATTCAGATCGCGCCCGTCTTCTCGCTGTCTCTGCAGGCGAATCAGGTCACTGGCTCCACGCTCTTCCTTCCCGCAATATAGGCACAGTCTTGGACCCAAGCTGCTTGCGCATAGCAATAAGTTTGCGGGTTGGAGCTAGAATCTGTGAACCTCATACTTGCACGTGCGGGAAGGAAGTGAGTGAGCTGGGACGACATGGCCTTTCATGCTTTAGAAGTGCCGGCCGTTTGTACCGGCATGGCACAATTAATGATCTGATCCGTCGTTCGCTTGCCACTGCCTCTGTACCAGCTGTCCTGGAACCAGCAGGTTTACATAGAGACGATGGCAAGCGACCAGACGGAGCTACATTGGTGCCGTGGAAACTGGGTAGGGCACTGGTGTGGGACGCGACGTGTGTTGACACATTCGCCCTGTCCCACGTCCAGTCAACCCGTAATCGGGCCGGTGCAGCAGCTGATCAGGCCCAAACCAACAAGCGCCGCAAATATTCATCATTATTAAATAATTATGAATTTGTGGCGCTTGCAGTGGAGACCATGGGACCTTGGTCAGCTGATATGAAAAGCTTTATTAAGGCCCTGTCATCCCGGCTCATAGACACCTCCGGAGATCCTAGAGCTGGTGCTTACCTCTCCCAAAGGATTGGGCTAGCTATCCAGAGAGGTAACGCAGCCAGTGTCATAGGGACCATGCCGCGAGCGGACCTGCTAGAGGGGGTGTTCTTTTTATAGTGGTGATTATTATTTACGTCTTTAATATTTGAGTAGCTTAGTTTTTATTTTAATTTAAATAAGTTTAGTTTTAACTTTTAATTGTATTATATTATGAAATAAAATAACGTCTTTTCTGTTATAATATACATAACTATCTACTCATTGTTATGCGATAAAAATCTTCTTACCGAAATGTAAAAAGATTATAATAAAACAAAAACAAGCACGACTAAACAAAAGTTTTGCATACGCGCACACAGGGACGGTATTCTAGGCGCTAAAAACAATATCGTCTTTAATCTGTTATCGTATTATTAACAGCTCTTATTTCCTCGACAGTAATGGCGGCTGACGTAAAAACAATACCATAACAGGTCAACTACGATATCGTTTTTAACGTCGGGAATAGAGGCGCTGGTCACCCGATTGTAAGTTATAAAATCTGAGGGCGGACATTCTGCGAACTTAAGATTGCAATTGCGTTGCCAAACCTAAGGACTATGAAATGCATGGGTCTATATTGGGATCCATAGTCATAATGATAGTTTGTCCTAACGCACATTAGCCCTAATGCGATTATCCTAACATTGTTTGGTCGAATATTGTTTGCCCTAACGCTGATTTAAACTAATATTGTATGTACTAATAGGCAACTTTACCCCTACACCGAACAAAAATAGTGCAAACGCTGCTGCTGGGGTAGCTAAGAGGTATTACACCTTAGACATCAAGGGCCACAGCGAAATGTATGGGATGACAGTTAACCATGACACGTGGTTTATTGCAATGCACGATAATGTCATCCCATACATTTTGAGTGATAGAAAAGTAAAACGTTCTTGCCTAGGGCCTCAGGGCAGTCTTGTTATTCTAAATGTCCATGGATACCACAGCACTGCGGACATTTTGTTTTTTTTACAGCTTGAATACTAAGCTTGCTAAGCACAAGCACAGAAGCAACCAGGGGCTATATTCTAATGAAATAAATAAATATTATGGGACAATCTACCACAAATTGACTTAGTGGCAAACTAAAATTTAGGCTTGTGCTATGGGTACTAGACAAAGATAAACTTACTTATTATAGATAAATACATACTTAAATACGTAGAAAACATCCAAGACTCAGGAACAAATACTCACGTTCATCACACAAAAACCTAACCTAACCGGGATTTGAACCCGGGACCGCTAGCTTCGTAGGCAGGTTCACTACCAACTAGGCCAACGTATCGTCAAATTGGAAAAACCATATTGCTTTCGACATGTTAGCGTATTGTTAATGTCATAGCTCCTATTTACTTGACAGTAATTAATTAAAAGCAGATAATACATACATACATTAAATCACGCCTGTTTCCCAGAGGGGTAGGCAGAGACCACTTCTTTCCACCTGCTACGATCTTGACAAATCTCTTAAATCAAGCAGATAATATATAAAAGTAATATGGTTTTGCCCAATAGAATAGAGCCCTGATAATCAGAGATACCAATGCAATAGTGAATGAGTAAAATTATTCTAGTAATCTGGATAATCCGTGTACAAGTAGCAAGCGAATATAGTTTCAACATTGAAAGAGATTATAGTTTGCAGAAACTATTTATTATCAATCAACCAGCACGATTTCCCAATAATGGCAGTATTATTATTGTTAATCGCTGTAAGCTTCTAGCTTGCGGCAGAAGTTTACATATATAAGTTGTAGTCAGGCCACTTGGTCTCTGCAAACACTAGCTCAGCCACTTCTGTAAAACTTACCAAGGCACACAGTACCTTGCTCAGTCGAAGCGTATTTGTGTATGGTCGGGTAAACAATCAAGCTTTGTTGTACACTGCGTTGTTATATATATGAGTGAAGTTGCTTTGTTTATGAGCAAACATTTTCATGTATGACAAATCGATGCTTGATGCGAATATATAGCTTGGTTAATTAAAATTTTGTTACGAGGTCAATAATATTTGAATGCTAATCTTAGCTATTAAGTGCCTTAGATATTGAGTTAGGATTATTAGCATTTTTTTTAATTTTTTTAGCCTATTTGGGTGTCCCACTGCTGGGCAAGGGCCTCCCCTCTTTTCTGTCATTAGTCCCTTTTGAGTGCATGCTCCCGCCATTCGCTTTGAAACGCGTCTAAGTGCCGATTTCACCAATGAAATTAAACGCGATCAATTCCTAACTCTGGTTAGTAAACGTCAGATTCATACGAAAACTGTCATTTTAGCGTCTTAAACCCAGTTTAAAAATTTGATCGCGTTTAATTTCATTGGTGAAATTGGCCCTTAGTCATCCCGCCATCTCCTTTTTGGTCTGCCTCAGGCAAAAGAGGCAAAAATAAAATAAATAAGAAAAATTTAATGATCCATCGCTGTTGTTCTAATTATACCCTATTGCCCTAAAACAGTGTCATTGCGAAGAAGAAGCGCCGCAAGAAACTCCAGCAGAAGGTCATTTTTTCAATCATAAAAACATAATAATACTTATAAGTAAGTTACATTAAGTAATAATAATAATAAATTCTTAAAACTAGCAAAAATTAAATTATTACAAATGTAAGGTCAATAAACCTTAAAGTAATAATAATGACTATGAGATTTTTTTTTTAAATTTTACTTCAATTATCAAGATAATCCAAACTGTGCGATGCTGCTAGCATAGCTTTAGTAAGACTACCCTAAATGTCTTAAGTAAAAATGAAATAATAGAGCCGCGGCATGCACGGAAGGTTGGGGGGCGTGTCGGACTCCCCCCCCCCACCCCGTTCACCCTCCTTATCCCGGGCTTTCTATTAATTTACACAGCTATAGTATTAAAAGTTGGCCAGTCATTGCTTTCGTCAATTGTGGGGGGATTACAATGAAATCGGGTGGGTTGAAACGTTATGAAAACAATTCGGAATATCTTACATATTTTGAGATATTTAGTCAACAATAAAGCAGGAAGAGCCTCGTGGGGTCAAATTAAATTGCACTTAAATAACTTAGAAATAGATTCTTATGTACTTTTGAATTATATTAATAAACATCGTGAATTTCGTGACAGGGTGTGCACACAACAATACCACCCTGAGGGTTAATTGTCTAACGCACTCGAAATCGCAACCGGCTTCAAAGTTGAGCAATTGTTTTCATTTTGTACAAGCCTTCGATTTTCAAAATGAAAACGATCGTGATTGCGAGTGCGTTAGACAATAAGCCCTCTGATTAAATTTGATTTCTTTAAGCCGTGTCCTGATACTCTATCACAAACATGCACAAAGCAAATTAAGGTACAAGATACATAGGTTAAAATACCGGTTGGTGTCTGACTCATTAAATAATAATAAGGCCTTTAATCCACTTTGTCCCAAACCAAGAAACAACTAAAAAAACAATAAAAAAAGCGATTGAAAACTGCTGATTATATAGGCTGGAATCAATAATATCACGTTTCTCTAAGCTCTATACATCTGTATCTATTTTAGCTTTACTAACGCAAATCAACGTATAGGTTTTTATGTATGTAGGCATGAAAGCCCTCGCCAAGAGTGATCCTTGACTCTCCATCGGTGGATGGTGCTCGAGATACGAGGCGGTAGGAAAAACGGACTTTATTCTGCAATTATTGATTTTATCACGAATGTAGGTACACGCTTGTAGTTATGGGATGTTTGGGTAAAACTTTATGTATGTTGAGAATGGTAAACCGTAATTTTATCGAATTGTACTTCATCGATTGTAAGATTTCATCGAATTTAATTTAATCAAAATTGATTTTTTGATGAAACTTTAGTGTTTTCAGGATACCTTACACATTAATTACTTAGGTTAGGTTAGACTTGAGACGATAAAAAAAACTCGTGCGGCGAGAAATGTCTTTCGACAAAATGAAAATTCTGCGTAATGATATGTTTGTTGAAAGATATTTCGATAAAATTATAGCTACCTACACGATAAAAGAAATGTTATTGGAAAGACTTTTGAAACAAACATCACCTAATAATACATAAATATGGTTGTCGTTCTGATCAAACTATAGCATAAGGACATTACGGACTACATAATATATATATAAAGTAACGTTGAAATTATTTGCTATCTGGTTCTTGACTCTTTTTCTCCAATATTAAAATTAAAATATATTTCAAAAAAGGAATAAAAAGGACTTTGTTTTGTTTTCTTGCATTTGTAGTATAAATTTTTTCTCTGTTACCATTTGAATTTCCTCCTTACATACATGCATACCTTTACGCATGTAATCCCAGAGAGGGGCAGGCAGAGCTACAGAATTACCTACAACTCTAAAAACTTGTTGATAATTCAGTAGTCACATTTTGCACAATTAGGCTAAGATGTTTACTAGCGTATTAGTGACAGGTTGCAAGCCTATCGTCTAACAGTACTACAAGCCTATCCCTTAGTCGCCTCTTAAGACATCCACGGGAAGACATGGAGTGGCACTATTCTAACCTGGTAACCATACGGTAAGTTTTGAAAGCTTTCATCGTAAAAATGCAGTTTGCGTATGTCTATAGGCTTCATAGTAATTAATCATCAGGTGACCTGTAGGTTAGATTGCTTTCTCCATGCCATAAAAAACACAAGCAAAGGCATTTATAATTATGAGCTCAACACTCTATAGTTCAAAGCAACAAAACAAAAGAACTGCGGCTTTCAATGACATTTCCCCGTGACAAGCGTAAATTACTAGTACCTGTCGTTAACATAAATTTTCTAAGCGGAACATTACCGCGACGATTATGAACCTTTATGTGTAGATTTAATGACAGGTTAGTAAGGAATAGTTTTTGAAATATGAGAGTTTTTATCGTTTTTACGTTGCAAATTGAACATGATTATATATTGGGTGTAATGCTTTTTAAACGACGATTCTTCATTGTTCGATGCGGTTAATAAAGCTTAGGGGATTGTAAAGGACATTAAGGTAGGGTAGATAGATTAGGAGTTTTAAAATAACAGAAATAAAAAGCGTATGTTTATGTCAGGTTTTTGACAATTAAGTTGGAACTTATACATGATGATGCGTGAAATATAAATGAAATATTTTCACTGAAAAAATAAAACATATTTTTTTACAAATGTTAAAAACTACACGCTGTATAACGGTTAATGCTACAAAATACTATAAGACAACTATTAGCCTTACATTATTAAACTGCCAAAAGGAAATACGATCAGCCGGACATCGTCGTAAAATACAAGGAAAACTTATTGGCAGAGCAACTTTATTGGTACTATCGCGACATAGCTGATCCCTCATAAAAATATGTATCGATATTGTAAGAAAAATATGACGAAGAACTTACGTTAACGTAACTCACGACCCTGGTATATGGTACACGCGAATATGAACGTTCAATTCCGTTTTTACGACGGTCGAGCGGGTAAAATTGCTTGGCTTGCTGATTCAGGGATAACCCGAGTACATTGAGCGGGTGTGAAATACAGGAGGAGTGTCCGTGAGCGTCATAATTTTGTTTGCGAAGATGTTTTGTATCGGTTTATCGAAAGATACCCTTTGTGTTTATGATATACGCATTTACATACATGAATTTATGGTCCTATTTGGCGTGTTTAAGCTTGTTGCATGCTCGGTGGATATGTCAAATTATGTAGATTATTATTTTTAACTTATTGTGTCGTGCGTTTGTCTGTTATTGAAACCATAATGATGGAATTTGGTTTAAGGATGGTTTTTATATTTAAAAAAAGAACAAAGAGCTATTTTTAAACCTGAAAAAAATCTATGGCAAAATAAAAATCGCGACGGATTGCAAGTGAAAAAATGATTTTTTCTAAATACTTTTTTTGAATACATTGCAAAAAAGTTTCTTGTTGTTTTTATTTAAGAGTACTAAACAATTGCAAAGAAAGAATAGAAAATGCAGAAATTGATAAAAAAATACAGGATGTTAGCAATGTCCTGTATTTTAATTACAAAATTAATAAAATAGTTCAAAGTTGGTTATTATTTAAGAATTTTTTGAACTGATATAAACCGCTCCGTTCTATTACCGGAGGGATTTCTTTAATCATGTCGTACCGTGTGAAAATAGACTATAATAATTACACATTATAAAAAAAACAGGCGGACTCAGGAGGACATAGGAGAAAATACCTACACTTCAGTAATAAATTCGATCGATGACTTCATTTCTTTTTAAATACCAGAAAAGTTCTTAAATTAAATGCTAAAGATCCAAAAAAGATTGATTTTTGCTTCTATGGAAAAGTAACAATTTTGAGTAATTCATAAATTCAATAGTGGCACTGATTCATTATTTTATTTATTTTTCTAAGCTAGACCATCACACTGTAACACAAAAAAATAACTTTTCAGATATCTACAGCAAATTTTTATTTTAGTTTCTATTATCACATCATTACTTTATTTGTATTTATAAATTAAACCTTCTGAAATCGTCATTAAAATACCTCGATCTGAAGCACCATTAAGTCAGATTTAATTAAAGAAGATCATTAAAAATACTAACGAGAAAACGTAAAACACTCTGAATTGATTGAAGTTGTCAGACACTTATAAAATCCTTATTTATTACGTATTTTAATAGTAGTTTATGTGACTGTTGCATAATAAGGGGCATTAAAATTCGAGTGAGTGTTTACTCGCCTTCGGCTCGTTTCATATTAGCATCTCACGAGTATTTTAATGCTTATTATGTACAGTTACATACACTGCTTTATCTACACACATATCATCAAAGCTCTCTATGATGTATTCAGAAATCGCATGTAATGACCGGCATTGCAGCATTGATTAGAGCTATTAGTAAAATAATACAAAAAATAAATGGGATAACAGAGACAATTATTTATTGTAATAATTATTATTTATAGTTTTAATTGTGCGGTGGTTGAATTCCACTTTTCCAATTTTGATAGTAGAATCATGTTCGTGGATTTTGACGGCAACAACATATTTTCGACGCTCATTACTTTATCCCTGATATCAGGTGGCGTCTCCGAAATATCGTGATCATGATCACTATCTTGATCACTCATTTTAAGTAGTCGTACAATACAATAATTATTTACGAACAAAACAACACAACAAACTTATTTTTCCGACAAAATAAGCGTCAAATGTGGCGGCAAATCAAAATTTGACAAGTTGTTTTTTTTTTTAATTCAGAGACAACTAGATTAAGCGTCAACTATCAAATCGTTCGATATCAAGTAACGTGCGAGATATGTCAAAGTTGTGTGAAATTGACATTTCATTTTCAATAAAATGACATCTCGACTGATTTAGAATAGAGGTCTAATCAAAAATGCTTAGTTTTTCAGAGATGTTCGAAATTTGAATGTCATAAGAACATCGAAATTGATGTTCTTATGAATTCATAAGAAAACTGCCACAGATAAAAAAATTGCTCTAAGAACAGAGTTGATTATTATGCTGGTCATAATTTGCGGTTTCTGAACGCATCATAGAGGGTTTATGATATGAGTGTAGATAAAAGTAGTTTTTGTGACTGGTGCATAATGAGAGTTATACGAGTGTGGTTTTTACGCCATTTGGCTCGTTTCAAAAAAAGATCACACGAGTCTTTTAATGACCAATTATGTGTACAGTCCCATACATAACTTTATCTACATCCATATCATAATTTCAATATAATATGTTCAGAAGCGATAAGCAAATGCCCTACATTATGTTACCTGTATCTGTGGTTGCACTGTAATGTTAACATTAAAGTATAACATGTCAATAAAGTATCGGTTATCGCTGTAGTTGAATCTTAATGTTCACTTTACAGTATAAGTGACCTGCACTTTAATGTGAACATTAAGATGCAGGTACATTAAGATGCAGGGTAATGACGGATACAGGTTTCTCACATACCTATTGTAGAAAACTTATGATATGTATAAAGTTATGTATGCGACTGTACGCATAATTAGGCATTAAAACACTCGTGTGATCTTATTATGCACCAGTCACATAAATAACTTTATCTACATGCACATTATAAATATTCTACAATATGTCAGAAACCTTACTCATTTCACTTTTACTTACTCCATTCATGAAAGGAAACCTCCCTTCTACTATAACCCTACGCAATCATACTTAAAACTCTTCTTATCACATGACTTTTATCCCCCCTCATAACATGCCCATGCCCCCCTCATAACATAAACGAGACAAATAGTTCCTATTTCAAAGCGTATCCTGCTCAGGGGCCGTAATGTAGCTGCGTTTATCGAGTGACACAGATTGGATAAGCCATCCGTCACCTTCTGACACGTAAATAAGAACGAGACTGACGAATGCTTTATCCACATTTGAACCGCAATATACACGCAGCTATAATAGGCCAGCAGATCTCTTAATTTGCTCCGGAGCTAAAGGACCTAAAGGAACTAAAAGACGGAACTAGTTCCTTTGGCCCATTGACCGAGATCAACGCTCCCTTCAAAGACCGAGCGGGCACAACTCTATTTAGTTCTTAAGAAGTCTCTTATGATTTGAATCATTACATAGCTCCATAGAGGCCCGTGATTTAAATTGGTTGACTGTACTATTTATAATCATTCTCCAAGACAAGGGTCAATAATAAGATAGGTTGTAGATGAAAATTAAATCAAGGTAACCTTCGTGATTTCCAACCTCCGGTAGGAGATGGTACCCGAAGAAGACAGGTATTAAGTACAAAAATGACATGTAAAAGCTTTAACTGGTAATTTATTCCATTATGTTATGCCCAAGATTGGTTTGATATCGTAATTACTTTGGTGTCGTTGCGTCAGCTTTTTGCTAGCTGATTATCAATTGTCAAAATTATCATAATAAAACCAACTTGTTTCCACACCTAACATTTAGTTTTCAGTCTGGCTTTGTTTCAAATACAGATGCTTAAACAGTTTTGTATGAATCGTAGTAAAATATATTTTATTTGCCGCTAGTGTGGACCTAAATTATTTCTTAGTTCATAAAACTGAGATATTATTTTTCTTGTAAATAAATCTGACACCGTTCTCAACCCTTCATGTATGAAAGCGCTTGAACTAAAGGCTCCGTACATTTCCACTCATGCTCGCGTCCGGTCGAGTATTCGGTAAATATTTGAGAGATTTACAATTTACACCCATCTCAGGAACGTTTAACGTTGTATTAAGTGTCGGAATTTCGCAATAACGAATGTTTCGACGATCGTTACACGGATATTGTTTACGGAAACGTTGCGAATAATTTGCACGACTCGATAGTTATTCGATGGAATTTTCATCAGTTTTATTTAACATCTTAATGAATTTGCTTTCGCTTCATTTTGGATTGTATAACGTAGTGTAATAAAGTACAAGTTATCAATTGTATTGGGTTTTGCATTTCAATCACGCTTGACATTAGTAAATTTATAAAGTAATAATACTACAAGTAAAAAGGCGGTAACATTTAATTGCATGACCAACTGTAATTATTTTGAAAAGGAAAAATAAAATGAGAGAAATGTGGACTAAAAGAAGATGTAGTGACTAAGATTGAAAAGGGCATGCTTTTATGGTTCGGTCATTTGGAAAGGATGGATGAAAGAAGATTGACGAAAGAGATATACAGAGCTAAAGTGAGTGGAAGGGTGGGAAGGGGCCGCCCTAGGCGTACTTTTTCGAATCAAATAAGAGAAATACTGGAAAAGGGCCGAATTTGAAGTTCCTGAAACCGACGTGCGTACATGACTCGATGTATGAATGTGGAAGAAGGGAAAGAGATTTGTCAAGATCGTAGCAGGTGGAAAGAAGTGGTCTCTGCCTAACCCTCTGGGAAACAGGCGTGATTTAATGTATGTATGTATGTATAAGTATTCAATTAGAATTGCTTTAAAGAATACTTATAAGAAACTAAACTTTCACTTACCATCTAACTAA
This sequence comes from Acleris cristana, assembly GCA_948252455.1. Taxonomy (NCBI): domain Eukaryota; kingdom Metazoa; phylum Arthropoda; class Insecta; order Lepidoptera; family Tortricidae; genus Acleris; species Acleris cristana. The sequence continues at coordinate 15,079,810 of OX411778.1, forward strand.
TCACTTAAAAAGCACTTTGTGTACAAATTGGAACCTCCATTTAATTTCACACAAAGTTAAACTAAGTTGGTGAGTTGAATATAAATGAGATACAAAATTGAATTTGCTTGGCAAAATAATGAGTGGGATATAAATCTTCATTAGCAGAGGAATATCTGAATAACAAATTTAACGCCCGATCTACGGAACTTTGTCCTAAGGCTTAATTTATGCTGGATTTTAGTTTAGGGTGACCCCAGAATGGTCGTCCTATTTTTACTATAAGAACGATAACATTACAACAAGCTAGATAAACAAACACATTATGTGAGGGACGAGTTACCGAAATATTAAGTATTTATTGGATTTCTAACACAACAGTAGTCACTGTAATATTAGAAATTTCTAAAAGTATTTTTTTTAGTCCAGTATACCGTATCACTACCGTAGGTATACTTAACTAAATAGTAGCGGTGACTAAATATTAAAATTTAATTTATCATATTTTGTTATTTAATTTTAGGTACAGGCCGCAAAAACAGACTTCTTGAAAAATACCCTATGACTGCAATTTCCAAAAAACTTTTAGTTCATGTTTAATTTTTGTAAATTTCAAATACAACTATCCCTCCATTTAAACAAGACCACCGCAATCACGCAAACCAAGAACTCACTATACCACCCACAAAAAACAAAAGAGATTTACTTTTATAAAACCCTTAACTCTACACGACTCTATGATAACAATAAAAGCGTTTCATTTCCCTTGGGTTTTAAATAGCAGATGCGTCGTTTTAGCTTTATAGGTAGCATAGGGTAAATGATTTATGTGAGGTGCCAATGAGATTAGCATCGAAGAGGGCCGGTGCATTTCAATTAACGTCGACCGCTGAATAATGCATGGTTGGGCTTTGATTGGGACGTTCGGTGTAGTGTCATTTTTGGGTGTTTGGAGTTTACTCAGATTTTGGGTCCAATTTAGATCAGGATTCTCTTGTTTTAATATTGTACACCAATTTATAAACGTCATTTCAATTGTAGTCTAACAAGAGTCCGTTTTGATATTCATAAATTTGGGTCTTATAGATATTCTAATATCGCCTCCGTGGCGTATCTTATCCTTTTAATCTACCATACGTCCTTTTAATATTTAAATAAAAGGTAAATAATTAAGTATGTTTAAAGAAAATCCAAAGAGGCTCATAGAAGCCATGGAAGACTGAAGAGCTGGTAGGTTCCTTGCTCGACGTAATATTGGCAAGTCAGCACGGAAAGGCTGGTACCATTTAAGGGCCATAAGCGTATGCGCCATTTTCGGATTTTTAATAGCAGATGCGTCCTTTCAGCTTTATAGATAGCATAAGGTAAATGATTTATGTGAGGTGCCAATGAGATTAGCATCGAAGAGAGCCGGTGCATTTCAATTACCGTGGACCGCTGAATAATGCATGGTTGAGCTTTAATTGGGACGTTTGGTGTAGTGTCATTTTTGGGTGTTTGGAGTTAACTAAGATTTTGAGGTACAATCATGACACGGGATTGTTGAGTCACTTGCCCTCGTGTTTTGGCCGTGTTATGCAAATCGGGTTCAGTCGGTTATATTCGTATGTCTAGTATGTATTACCCCGCTAAATTATGAACAAAGTTTATGTTTCTCATAAAAGACATTTACCATGATTCTCCTTGGAAAAGGCAGTTACAAGTTTTCAAAATAAAAAGTATGCTATGGTGTTTTTGATGATAAAATCTATCGTATTGTCAAATTTTATGAGTATGTGGTTAGCAGTTTTGTTGTGAAAAGTGAACTACATTCATTTAAAAAATCGAAGTCATGGGAGATTAAAGAGTTGAAAGTTTCTTTGCTCAACGTATTAGTTAAGTAATTCAACGAGGAAATGATAAGCATTATCTAGTGAATAGCGCTGGGGTTTTGATAGATATAATATTATTTTTATAAGGTTAAGAAGATTTAGCATATTTTATTTTCATATATTGTTTTGTTTATTTTTTAGTCGATTTACATGGTGTATCCATAAGCACATAAATAAAAGTATTGTATTTAACTTTTCCTTAAGAAAAGACGATAAAAGGTTCTAAAATTAAATCGATTTAATCTTTAGCTTAGAAAAATACCTTAAAACAAAATAATTACCTACAATTTCAAAACGTAAAATATTTCACACTGAGCAGCTTCTACAAAAATAATACTTTTTAAATCCTTTTAACATTTCATTTTATAAAATAAAAGACATTGTGATAAGCCGAGACCGGAAGTGCGCCGGAAACTGGGGTGCGGCGACAAATAGTACATCCGGTGTTAGTCCTTACTGTTCTGGGAATTCAAGAGATCAGATTTACTTTCATTTTACTTATCTTTAGAAACTTTGAGACGTTATCTAGGTAGGTTTAATAAATTGATCTAGATAGGTGTAATTTCCAGAAAACAAAAAAAAATACCGGTTATCCAGGTACTGATATTAAATAGACAAAGTACTAACACATATTTATGAAGTCGGCTGTACATAAACGTTTTTAAATGATTCTTTATTACATACGAAGCACACTACGTTGATATTTCCGTGAGTTTCTACTGTATTATCAATAATAAAGTAAAAAATTTCAAAACCACGCTTAAAACGCTGTTTCTAAAGTATCATGGCACTGGCCATATGACAAGTGTGACGACACGCAAGTAAACAATAAAAAATCATTTGAAGAGATATGCCCTAATGATCTGTGGTTACTTACGTGTGACATCACCAACGAGTAACCACACGAAATCACATATAGCGTTTCTGCAACAGATAAAATTTCAAAACATATTACAATTTTTTGCGTGTGGTTTCCAAAAAAATATGCATAATTTAGTTTAAAATAAAGTGAAATATGAGGTTTTTCGCTATTATCTAATAGGACGACCATAATTTGTAGTATATTTTCAATGTTGTCAAATAGCCTTTTTTTGGCCTTACTGGGAGTCAAATTCGGGACCGCTTTGTTCGTATGCAGGTGTACTAAAAAAAATTACTTGGTTAATTCATTTGTTTTATCATTAGTTGGAGATTCCATTCACTTTTACCCCTATTGCAATCGTATTATTGACAATTCGGCCGAGATTACTTTTAAGATAATAAGAGCTTTTATAACGTTTACAATGGACTTCATAGAAGTACGTTGAGCTAACCCCATGTGTTGTTTATTCCAAAAGAGAAAATACTCTTTCACCGGACAATTTTATTGTCCTCGCGTGTGATATCCAAGGACTTATTTCCCTAATAAGTCCATGGGAGTATCCATAAATAACTTGACATTGGAGAAAACCACCTTAACCATGAGTAAAAGCCGTTAATTAAAATTAAAATTAGAATGTTTATTATATTAAGACTACTACGAAATTCAAACTACATTAAAGCGAAAAAAATTAGTCGATCCTAGGCAGGATTCGAACCTACATCTCCTCTGGCTATCCGGGCCAAGATGCCACATCGCATTGCTCATGCTAAAATCAACGAATTTGAAACATGAGTGTCATTTGTTAATAAACAGATGGCTTAAGCATACCCTCCGAGTATGAAAAAGCAAGCGATCATTAATTTCGTCAATCGTTAGTAGGGTCTTGGTGGCATAAGTTGTATGCGCCTGCATTGGGCCGGATAGCCAGAGGAGATGTAGGTTCGAATCCTGCCTAAGAACGACGTTTTTTTTTTGCTTTAATGAACATTATAATTGATTTCTTAAAACATCTCGCAAAAACACATTTGACTCCAACAGGCCACTGTGAATAAAATTCCTTTTTAATATAAAAGATGCAGAAATACGTCCGAAATTCAGTTAGCAATATCCAGCCCATAACTGTATCCATTTGAAATTTCAATTTACGTAAATATTTACGCTGACCATCTGTGCGGTGCCTGTATTACTCGAGTACTTCAAATCCGTCGCTTCAATCTGGTTTAAAAAAGATTTTATCGTTCAAAATCTAGTCGGATTAATAACGAGGTAGGTATCAACACTATCAACCGATATTCGACGTTAGTTTAAAATTTTAGGGATCCGTAGCCAAAACGCCAAAAAACGGAACTCTTAAAGTTACATCATGTCCGTCCGTCCGTCCGTATAACCTTGTATAACCAGATTTTTAGTATAGTATATGCCAGTTTTACTATACTAAAATGTAAGATGTAAGTAAAAGTGGTTTGCCAGTTAGTACTGATCACAGCGTAGATTACAATGTAACGTCTATTTTATTGTTGTCTTATTTTAACTGAAAAATTGTTAGGTTGATAAAACAGTTGCATTTAATTCATGGAAATTTTGCTGTTATTCTTGGTCACAATATTTAAACTTCCTTTTAATAAAAAAAAAACTTGTCCTGACGTTTTGGTGTCAACGGGGGTCAAGAGCAAATCCATCAAGAAGGTATGTTAAAAAGGCCTTTCTTGCTGCCTCGAGCTTGAGTTTTATCCAAAAAATAGCTTTTACAATAGGATTTAGGGTTCATAATATTATAACTGGTAATAAGTAAAAAAAGTACAATACAATTTTGTAAGCATTGTCTGGTCATTTCAATTGGAAATTATTTGACAGGTTATTTTTAACTTATTTGTACTAAACAATTTATTTCAACTAAGGCTGTGCCATTTTTATGTTCTGTTAAACAAAATAAAATGCCTGTTATAAATGTATAAAAACACTTTACTTACACTCAAACAGCTACATTACCTACACAGTTACAAAAGTAATTTTACTAAACAAAACAGTAAAATTAAAACTTTACCCAAGGCGCTCAGTTCACACCGAACAATTTACACAGATCCCAACATTAGGCGTAATGGTTATTAGTAAACGGTCGATTTATGGTAATTATGTACCTACATAATTGACTTCGTACTTATATTTATAAAGGTACAACTTGTTCACATAGAAACACGTGTGCTGTGACTGTACACTGTTAGGCAACCGTTAGTTGAATACAGAACTCGCGTTAGCTTAGTTGGTAGTGACCCTGCCTACGAAGCTAGCTGTGTTGGGTTCGATTCACGGTATCGGCAAATTTTTATGTGATGAGCACAAGTATTGAGTCTTAGGTGTTATCTATTAGTGTGTAGAGTTAAAGTTTAAACCTTAATTACAGTTATCGCCAGTTTCACAATCGACAAGTACCTAAAGCCTATTTGACAGATAAATTTTACCTTTTTTAGGGTTCCGTACCTAAAGGTTAAAAACGGGACCCTATTACTAAGACTCCGCTGTCCGTCTGTCTGTCTGTCACCAGGCTGTATCTCACGAACCGTCATAGCTAGACAGTTGAAATTTTCACAGGAGATGTGTTTCTGTTGCCGCTATAACAACAAATACTAAAAACAGAATAAAATCAATATTTAAGGGGGGGCTCCCATACAACAAATGTGTTTTTTTTCCGTTTTTTGCTAATGTTGTATAGATAATGGTACGGAACCCTTCGTGCGCGAGTCCGACTCGCACTTGGCCGGTTTTACTTTTTTACAGTTGAAAATAGACAAGGAGAGAGCTAACTTTAAATGGTAGATAAATTTTCTCGTCGATTGTGAAACAGGACCTTAAACGAATAAACACATTGACAAGTTAAAATTACATCCTGTACTAATCTACTATAGGGGGATTTCTTATGCCAAAGGGAACATGCATAGATTTTTTAATTGCATTTCTCAACAAAAAATGAAAATACTGTGAAAGAGATCACCAAAAGCGAAATTAAAATTAAAATCGGCCAATTAACACAGAATCAGATGATAACATGAACTAATTAAAAACACAACCCTGCAGTTCACTTTCCGCTCCTTTGATCAGAAATAATAGCTTTAATTTGAAATCCCACAATTAGGATTGTTTATATTTTTACAATTACTCTAATTCGAAAACCATTTCGAGGAATAAGGTTTTAAAGCCGTTTTGCATTATTTAGTTTTTGAAATATTTATATATTTCAGATTTTTCGACAAAAGTATATTTAACCTTTGTTTGACTTTCGTTTTCGGCTCGAAGCCCTCCTAGGCGAATCTTACGGGTTAGGCGAACACCGCTTGAAATAGTTTGTTTTAATACACTATTACAAACACTTTTTAATATTAGATATTATTTAATTGTTGTATTTTATTAGAAAATACCAACCTAAATTTAAAATAATCATATCATCCATAAAATGTTTGCTAAATAAATAAAGATATTAAAACAAAACTATTGGGTCAAATACAAAATTAATATAATCGGTCTCCTAAAATTACCTATTCTTTCGAATTAGAATGTAAAAACCGTGAGTTACATTTTTAGGTCTATCCCAATTTAATTTTGGGAAAAAATGTTTACAACGTAAATATTCGGATTGGTAAAATAGATACTTTCGTATGCCTTAATATTTACATCAATATTCTGTGTACAAAGAAATCACCCAAGACTATATTAGCACGTAACTAGGGCCTGTATTCTCAGCGCTAAAACAATATTGATATTAACATTGTTATCGTATCGTTTACGTTAAGATAACTCTTATTTACTAGACAGAAACAACAGCCAAGTTAAGAACAATGCGATAACACGTCAAGTTTAATAAGGTTTGGCCTAGTAGAAAACAGGCCCAGACAGTCTTTATTATTCGATCAATTTTGTGTTTATGTACATTGACGATTGTATTATTTGGATAGGTAAGGGCTACTAATTGCGCCCTAAGGGTCTACTGTGTACTAGAATTCGGTCGCTTAAAAGAATTATATAAAAAGTCGTTTATTGATTACTGTATTGTTCTATAAAAATACGAAAATTACTGTTCAGTCATATTATTAGGTCCTTACCAATGAAATTGGCGTTCTATATGGAAAATTTTATGAAAACGGTGGATTACATACATTTAATTTTGCGGATTATTTAGTAACGTCAAATGAAAACCAAATAAAATTCTGTCAGGAATATTGGACACTTCTAAGGTATATTATACATATCTTAATTACTTAAAAATAGTTAGCTTCTTAAAACTCTCCGTAATTGAAACACTTGAACTCACAGCACATGAAAAGAGTTGAGTTCACACTTTAATTTTAAACACTAAGTAAGAAATTGAACCATATTATTTGTATCTAAAACCTTTGTAACATAGTGTATTAATGAAATTTAAAAATAATTTGGAAGTTAAAATTGAAATGAATAAATTCCGTACGAAATAAAACACGTAAAAATAACGTCAATTTCATAGGTAAGGACCCAATATTTAATTCCTTGATAAGTCGTTAACGTCTTACTAAGAATGTTGTCTTAATTTAACAGATAGGAATAAATAAAATACTAGTTTACTTGAACATTATTTAAGTAAACTCCGTTCTTTAGACAAAGTTTGAATGTAAATACAAGCCTATTACAGTTTCCAAAGGTTTATTAAAATGTTATACATAACGATGCCGAAGTATGCTCGAGCTATGTTTGAAGCAAGAATGTGATACAATAGCGAGGTAGTTGCGACCTCGAACAAACTATGCGTTCAGTTTCAAAGGAGTTGAGGATCGCGGTAAAGTGGCAGCAGTGTAAATTTCTGTTAAGATATCATTTGATAGGGTTGAAGACTTTTAATAAGAACCGTTATTATATTGACTAAAAGTCAAATTATATAATTTGGTCGAAAGAAAGGAGTTTAACTGTATTTATCTTGAACTGACAACTTGACAAGGCACGACTTTCTTATAAACATAGTTAAAAGTAAGTAAAAATGAGTTTTTCTATAAGGGAAACCCAAAGCCTATATGAACAGGTGTCGAAAAAGCTAAGGTCGTATGGTATCGAGATATCAAGAATATACCAAAAAAAACAGAGAAGAATCATGGTGGTCACTCCACCAATAATTTCTTCTCTTAAATTATGAACATTCACATCAGCTAAAAGACGTCCACTGCTAGACACGATAGATTTTTTCCATCGATCTCCACGTCAGTCAGTTTTGTACTGGCATCCATCAGTTACTGCAATCTTTACCAGATTGTGGCCATCTGGGTTTAACTATATAATTTATATTATTTTTACAGGCTCAAAACCACTCCGGTACCATAGATATATCATTTACAATTCCCAATAATAACTCTAGTTTCATGAGTAACACGATCACAAACTCATTAATAAATTCCATTAACAAACTGGCCATTATAAATACAAGCGACATTGCTAATCTAACGAATTAGCTGTTTATCTGGCTCGGTAAAATACGGCTGCGGAAAATTGATTTTACTATTTGTCATAGTGATTTAGGGTTTGCGGTTGGAATATTTAAACCGGCGGTTTATTCTCTAAAATAATTCACAGTCGAGCTCGTTGATATAGAGATAATGGCCAGCGTAAGTTGACCCTTTAGTGCGTTTCAAGTGAATGTTAGTGAGTGTCTTGTGCGTTGGTCCTATTTTGACGCAGCTCAATTATTAAGATACTCGTAGTAACAAATCAAGGTTGTAAAAAGCGTTTGTAGCAACTGGGTCCACATCTGTATCATTTTGGCGATCATGATCGTGCGTATCGTATCGAGCACGGGTATCCTAAGTATGAATGCTCACTTGGGCAAACAGTATCACTAGCAACGTCGCGTGAAAAAATTGCGTCCATACTAGCTGTAGCGTAGCAGCGCATCGTATCATAACGCCGTATCCCTTGATGATCGACTCGAGATTGATCGCGGCGTATCACGTATCAGTCATAACTGCGTATCATGATAGAGTATCAAAACACGTCTATACCTACCGATCTTGCATGATACACGTATCTGGTCGCGGATGTGTGGGGTAGCAACATGGATTGTAAGCGATCAGATACGGCGCGTAGCATGGTCGCGATCTTTTTGCGTCCGCGCTAACGATCATGATACGCGTCGGTGGTACGCGACGGAGATATGATACGGCAAAATGATACAAATGTGAACCCAGCTTTAGGCTAAATTTTATCTGGGTGCTTTGTGATCTGTATCACTGTAAACTCGATTCAAAAATGGTCAGTTGATTATGTTGCTGATGGTACCGTACCTTGTTCACTAACACTTTTTTTCTATCGAGTAACGATAACGTATCAACATCGCGAAATTCTGTATGGCGATTGGAAAGAGCACTCCGTGGCCGTATTTAAAACTAAAATTTGATGGCACATTGACGCTGATGCTGACTTTTGTATCGTCATCGAGTAGTAAAGATGAAGTATACGTAAAACATTAAATGGAAACATTAAGTCTAAGGAGTTTCTGCTGCGGATAGACTCCGCACGCCTGTTGTTGCAGCCGGTCGGCCGTGAAAATTAAGAAAATGCCTCGTTGCGCAATAATATACTGCAAAAGTCCAATAAAGCGACGAAGCGGCGACCGAAAACGGGGAATCCTCTTTTCTTGTGACGTCTCAGTTGGTAGAAAAATGTGAGACGGTTGGTTTTAATACAGATTGATGTGTTTACGTTATCTATGTGTATTTAATTTATATCTGTGACTATAATTGAAAATCTAATTAAAGACCGAAATCCTAACCTCAACGGGCTTACATTCACTGTGAATACTGCATTTTGATTTAAGTGTAGGTATTATTATCAATAAAACTCACCCTAATATTACTATTTACACGAGTTCTCATTCATGTTTTTATGAAATAATGTTAAAATAACTGTCAGATTTTGGTCCTTAATTAAATCGAGTATAGGAACACGATTCGAACAGTAAAGGCAGTTCAAAAACGTGACTTAAGATTTAAATATTTGTGCTAGAACTAACAAAGACTTTTTAGTTGAAAATTGTACAACTTTGTTTATCGAAGCTGTTACGCTGACGGTAGAAAATACCGTGAGGAGACCGCAAAATTTCGCTTAGGTACTAAATGTAAAGAATGGTAATTCCACGAAAGATCCTAAATGATCTAAGTGTATGCTAAAAGGTTTATCTGTGTAAGATACCTTACAAAGTATAGTGCCATCAAGTGGGGAGAGGGTCAACAAATCGACCGTCGATACGAGTAAAATCGTAACTACAAAACAGAGGTTTTCAGGAGAGCGAAAAAACGTATTTTGCAACTTCAAACCGCGATATTTTACTTATTAGTTTATGTTTTCGTACAAATGTACATATCATGTTTCTCAGAATTTGGTGCTCTTTAATTCTAAATTTTCATTTTTTTTCTAAACTCTTTATTTTAAATTTTAGATCGAGTTACGATCACGTATTTTGCGTTATCGACTATCGAGTATTATTGTATATTACAATACCATCTTACAGCTGTAAGTTTTGCCATTATTTGTTAGGCCAATATCATCGTATCTAAAGAAACCATGTTACTTGCAACAGATTCGCGGCTATTTTATTGTATTTTATGACTTAAAATATAGTAACTCCGGTTAGAAAACATAAAAAATATATATTTATACAGTGAATTGTATTAGTTTCAAGTAGATAGTTGCCAATTATCATTATTGTTCATTTAAAAAATATTTTTACTGAATATTGAAAGAATAAAAAATATTTAGGTACAAAATAGTTTAAACATTTTTTAACTTTTTATTTAATAAATAATAATTAAGAAACAATAAAAGTACTTTAACACCATAATTTGGTAACTACCATCCTCAATAAGTAGAGGGTGGTAAGTACTTAGATACTTCAGGACTAATCTGGTTGCCAGCTAAATAGTAATTAATAAATAAACATCAACACTTGCTTTGGCTTAATCAAGTTATTTAGTAACAAATGGGTAACAAAACATAAACTTTCACTTTGGCACTATTAAGTGCTAATATTTAGTATTTTGACTACTTTAATTAACTATTTTAATTACCTTTCCTCTTCAAAGAGATCACAATGATAAAATAATAGACCAGGTACGTATAACTTTATGACAGTTCAATTAAGTATGTTATGTGTTCATCGATGATCAATATCATTAATACTTAATAGAGTAAGTAGTTATGTTTTTATTTCCAATTGACAGTAACTATATAATTAAATATTACGTAACTTCATTACTTATGGGAGGATGAGTTTACTAGCGAATCTTAATCTTCAAAAGTATTTTGTTCAGTTTCATTTGAGTGAGGCAAGTTTCTGTAAAAGTCTCTATAGTGTTCAGGTATCGCTCCACTGACACAGAGAAAACCTTATTCCTAATATTTTATTTAATTATTAAAAATGTTTAAAAACAATGAAGCGACTCCTAACAAAAACATTCATTCAAAGCGTCCTAAGTCAGACTAAAGTCGGCTTTTTGGTTAAAATATTCTAGGACGCCGACTTCAGTTTGTTTAACCCAAGATGTCCTGAACAAATGACTCCGTTTAAAGTCGGTTCCTTCTTTTCTTAATTATTTTAATTTTAATTTTGCCCTTATTAGTGATTATATTATTTAATACTTTCCTACCCTACCTAACTAATATTTTGTCAAAAAACAAGCACAAGTTTAAAGTTTTCCGCAATTAACGCAGCGTGAAAGTTATAGTGCGTTGTATCTAATAACTTACTATCTTAGAAGTATGAGACTTATTTTTTCAAAAGAATTTCGCAAATCGGTGAAGTAGCTTTTTATCAATCCTTTGAAATATTTCAAATCACGCTCAAACAAACGTTAAATACGTATAGCTATACAATACTATACACATCGGGGCCTTTTTACAAAAAAAAGTCATTTTAAGTAATAGTAACGAAATACCGGTCGGAAATATTTTTTTAATTGTTTCTCTTAACGTACTCTAGCGACTTTTTACCTAACTAAAGAAAGTAGGTATTCACTAACAAAACCAGAATACATAATATACGAAAAAAAAACTGTTAGTATTACTTAGTAGGCGATTTACACTGAGTAAAAGTTTTACTTGTTTGGTCCAATTAACCTTTTAAACAGGTTTATAATACAATCGCAATAGGTAAATAGTTTTGTTCTTACGGGTACTTCCAACACTCTTCATTCATAACTATATTTAGTGGAACTTTTCCATATAATTTAAGTAATTAACACTCACTCAAAAAAAATAAAAATATTTCCAATACACATAAACAGACGTGCTCCTACATCCACGTCACACGGTGCAAGTAAAAACCGTCTTCAAAATTAATTTTTCGAGGCAAAAAATGCAAATGGAAGGGACGGGCCGGTAAAATCATAGTAAATCAATTTAGGCGCAAAACCGAAACACCCATAGCGCGAGCTCTTAAAGTAGAGTAACATTTTAACCACATTTACGTGCTCTGTACTTGCTAAAACGTTGGCACATTAAAATCGTAACTATTTATGCGATGATACTGGCCTGTGATCGTGACAATTGGAAGCGATTTCGGGTAAAAAAATATTCTTAAGTCTAGTTACAATGATTTTCTCTTAATGTAATAGTGGATTACTATTGATGAACCTCGACATACGATGTTATGAAATTGGGTATTTTTTTTATTTCTCAATGTATCAAAAATGTAAAAATACAGTTTTGTAGATCTTTTTTCACTTAACTCTCCCTGTAAAAGTCAAAAAAACACTTAAATTTAGTTACGATTTTACTCGTATCGACGGTCGAAATTATTGTCGGTTAAAAACATCGATGAATTGTGCGACCATGTTTTAAAAATTACCTATCCAGGAGGTTATTGTTTGTAATATAGTAGTAACTGGTTATAACGATAACGGGATCAAAGATAATCATAATTATATTAAGATTGTACAAAAAAATATAACCTAACCAACAAAACGTTGGAAAACCCCCGACATTGACATTTCAAAGTTCAATAATTCAAAAACGGCTGATCCGATTTCGATATAAAACCACCGCTAGAAAACCTGCATTCAAATAAAAAAACCGCATCCAAATCGGTTCATCCGTTTAAGAGCTACGGTGCCACAGACACACACACACACACACACACACACACACACACACACACACTTACACGTCAAACTTATAACACCCCTCTTTTTTGCGTCGGGGGTTAAAAATGGGAGCCAACCAAGATAGATTTTCTTTTAGACGGCAAAAAATTAAGACAATGGTTTATAATTAGTTATATCAACCAAAGCAACAACAGCAAGTTCTTTAGTGATTCAAGTAACATCTTAGTTTATGCATCTAAAGTCTTAATTGATGTATCTAACGTCTTGTCAGGCTCGTATGGAGTCAAGACGCTTATGCACAAAAATCACAATCTTTTTGGAAGCAACCCATTTTATTTTCAGTGTGCGCATAATTATATTTTGTACTTCCTCTTTCTTGTGAGTTCCTCAATGACTTTTAAATTTTATAAGATGTCAAGTCTTTATCCTCTATTCCTCCCCCCCTCCCAAGTTCAAACTATCTACACTAACCTAGTTTTGTCGAAATAAGTGCAGCGTTTTAGCCGTGTAAACTTAATGAGCGGAACATCCGATGTATGCTCCTATACATAATTGGATTGTTTAAGGTTTCGCCTCCGTTTTCCTTTTGGTTTTGTACAATTCCAAAAAGTTATTTCGTAGCGTTATGATTTTGGTTTTCTATCAAAGTGATAGGTTCTTTTTTTTAATAATTAAAGCATACATCGAGCTTTGAACCACGCATCAAAATAGGCCCAGAACCAACAAAGCTGAATAATTTTTCATTAAATAGAATAGGTTCTTGAATGTACATCAGGCACCAAGCCTAAACCTAATTTAATTATAATGGAAAATGGGGTGGTAACTGCGAAACTACGCCTTATAAATTTGCTTGCAAATTAATTCAAGTTGGTGCCCATAATAGAAAAGAAAGAACATAGAAATACCTGAATCATGACATATATTTGGGTTGGCCAAAACTTCATACCAGATAGTTATTCCATGGTTCAAATAATTAATATTATTATATATTATTTCAAACATTCATTTTAATTCCTTTTAACTTCTTAGAATAGTTTTTAAACCGTTCAACTTTACACCATTTTGGCACGCTTATGAATTTTATTGCTGTTAGAAAAAATTATGCGCACGTCTCGTAATGAAATAATAATAAGTCAAAATCATTACGCTAGATGGCGTTAGTAGTAAGTAATCATTTTATTATCTTCGTTTAGTTTTTATATAAGTAATAAGAGTAATAACGTTTTTTTTAGAAATACATAGTTTTATGTATATTTATTCCAACTAAGAAACAATATTGTAGTCAATCTCTTTGTGCATTAACAAATTATTTATCATTGAAAAAACATGTTTTTAAGTACAATAATGAAAGTTATTAAATACATCGTCATAACCTTAAATAAAATAAAAATTCCTAATAATCTAAACAACATTAAGCATGATTTTTTTACTGAATATTTAATGGGAAAATGCTCAGTGCGTAGCGCAACGTTGCTTAAGAAAATTCTATCGCCAGCGCCATCTATGTTGAAACGGGTGAACTTCTAAGCAAGCGTTGTAACCGGGCTAGCTTCATGTTTGCAGAGCGGTGTTGTATAGAGATATTGTACTCCACGCTCTATAGATAGAGGTATGAGTCACGTTTTGTGAAAGCTGAAAGCTTCTCATTGAAACTAGGGATAAATGAACCGCCGAGGGAAAGATTAACGTTCTTTTAATTGGTTTGCGAAACAAAGCAGTTCTAGGAGTCATTACTTTGAACGTTTCCTAATTAGTTGCTAAGCGAAACATGTGCTACGCTTGGGTTTACTAAAGTGCTACGAGGCATGCTACGATGCGATGAAGCATGCTACGGAGCTGCTACGGTTTAACAATAAAGGTGTTTGTATTTTTACTAGTTTTGGATCGTTGCCAATGAAAAAGCACCTACTTTGTAAACTGCATCGTATGTTTAAATCAGCACGGTAAAATTTGAAACAGCGTATTAAAATAATACGAACGATACGCTTTTCATCACATAGCAAAATCATGATTGGAAGTAAATGATTTCTTTTAATGAATGATTGTTTCATTAATGAAATTTTAATGCCCTTATTAATAAAAGTCGAGTTACCATCGAGTAGTTGAGCCATGCTTTGTCTTTATCTGTGAAATTCAAATGTCACAATGAGAGATAAAGACAAATCATGACTTAACTATTCTACGAGGACTTGACAGAAAAGCGCGTGGAGCTAACCCCATGTGCTTCTGTTTAGTCCACCAGAGTAAATCTCTTTAACCGAACAATTGTCCTCGCGTGTGATATCCATGGACTTGTTTCTCTAATAAGTCCAAGGCGATTGTCTAAGGGCCTGTTTCACAATCGTCAAGTAAAGCATATCTGACACATACATTTAGCCCTTTCCTTTTCTTACACTTGAACATAGACAAGGAGAGACTTTACTTTAACTGGCACATAAATTTACTTGTCGATTGTGAAACAGGCCCTAAAACTCGATACTGGCAATATACACCTTGTTAAAACAAGGAGTGAAAACCATTAATTAAGAAAAAAAACTACTCTACGGTTATTTTACGTTTATTAATAAGGGCACAAGTGAATTCCATTTCATAATTATTATTTTTTACAGCTTTGTATTTCTTTGTGGCTTAGTACCTTAACTAAATATGTTGAACTTTATGTAAGGGCCTTAATCTTCTACACACCTATATACACCTATTACTTAGTATCATATTGTCAACGTTATAGCTCTCATTATCTTGATGTAATGGCGGCCTAGTTAAAACCTATACGATGATAATAAAGAGAAAGTTATTGTAATAAAAATCGTATTGCGTTTGATATGCTATTTCAAATAACTCATCATAAAAACTCTCACTTTATAAAAAGTTAATGACTTCACTCAAAAAAATGTGAGCCAACCAAGAGAGATTTTTTCTTAGTTGACATACAATAAATACAATAGTTATATCGACCAAAACTTATATTAACAGCAACAAAATCTTTAGTGATTCAACTAATATCTTAGTTGATGTATCTAACGTCTTGTCAGGCTCGTATGGAATCAAGATACCTATGCACAAGAATCACAATCTTGTTAGAAACGACCTTTTTTTTTTTTAGTGTTGATCAGTCAGTCTACAAACTCTTTTATTTGGTATCATAAACATAATCATAAAAAACACCATAAAACACAGTATTATACACCATATTATATTATACAACATATTATTTTCCTCTATGAACAATACAATCATAACACCAACTTCTTTACCCCATTATCATACTCCTCTTCCAACTTCGAAATCTCCATAGCGATAAAAACGAGAACTTTTTATTATCATAAATTAATAACATTCCTGGCGCGTATCCAAAACTACAGGGTAAGACAGAAGCAGATCTGATAATGGAATGCCTCGCTAATTATTCGGAAGATTAAATTAGCGATACTGCGGTAATATCAGACAGCTGTGTATAACGTGCCGTGCTGGGACACAGGGTTGAGCGAACAGTATAGGAATTATCAAGACGTTCTTTCATCAATTGTAACATTTTATTATGAGTTGTTAATTTTTCCTATTTGTTACCATAGTTTTTATAATTTCGATTAGAATGTTATTGTATTTTTGATTTTTAAAAAGTATACGTACGCAAAATATAAGATTAGTGTCCTTAAAAACTTGATATAAAATTTCTAAAAAAAAATTGGTAATGTTATGGGAAAGTTAAGTAACGGAATTACGTCTCAATTGATGTAAGTACGAGATTTTAAGAAATGCTCAAATAAGTCGCGAATCATATACTAAGTCCGTGAATACTCAGACGATATGAACAGTAAAGACATACATGAGCATTCTAGCAAGACAAGCAAAAAAGTGAGTGACAACTAAAATCTTGTGTGCTTTGTAATTTTCATCAAGTTATAGAAAAGTTCTCAAACAAACAATCAGCTAGCATACGTTTGATTTAATATATCAATTATCCATTAAAATTATAATTATAATGTGATTCGAAAATTTTAACATCCGATAGATTTAATTAAAACTTTGATAATGATACGTATTGGATTAATTACATGGTTGCAGCGATTTGCTTTAAATGTTTATTAGAGAAACATTGTTCATTATCATTTTTATCATTAACGTAATATTTTTTCATGGAGAATGATGTTGTTAATATATTTCGGATGAAATAGAAAATCATTATTTTAAAATATTACAATTTTTGATTTGCTATTTTCGCATTTGGTACAAGTTAATTTTATTCATGATCGAATTACAATTATTCATCAATTCAGCTGACGGTCTCGAGTTCGATCCCGACAATACAAGACAGTATTCTATTCTATATTGGTAGATTTATATAAGTACCCGTGCGGCCTACTTACTGAATAAACATCTTTTATATTTTTTATCTTTTGCTTTATTCTACTATGGGTTCAAGTTTTGAGCTCAGTTTTAGCGTAACGTCATATTTAAACTTTTGTTAGTTATTAGTGTCGCTTTCCACGTCTGTCTGTCTGTATATATCCGTTAACTCCTCCTAAAGGCCCCTCTTCACGTCGGCGGGTCATGGGCGTGCGTAAGGGACGCATTTACACCTTAGAGTGAGCAACATATTCTTGCATATCACTCTTACGTATTGCTCCGTCCCTTACGCACGCCCATGATCCGCCAACGTGTAGAGGGGCCATTAACCATGCAACGGATTTTGATGAACCACGCAACTCGCATAAATGGATGCGAAGCGAGGAAGCGTAGTTAGTCAACTATAAATGTAATAATTTAACTACCAAGTTATATTGACATCTATTTATACGCAACCAGTTGCTATGGAGGAGCGGGGCTTCCTGATACAGGTATTGCATACTTAGGCCGCTTCCTGACTTATCGGTATGCTTGCAGTAAAATACGGAGTCGGTAAGGGTTGCTAGGCAACTAGTGGCCAACCCAATCAACCAATCAACGCGCAGCGTTTATGCTGACAGTACGTTTTACTGCAAGCATACCGCCAAGTCAGGAAGCGGCCTTAATAGGAAGTCCCCATCTAGTAATTATTTACACTAAGTATTAACGATTTTTTTTTTCATTCATCTCAATAAGGCAAAATTTAATCTCGACGTAAGTATATGAAACAAATCTTAGTTTAACTACCAAGTTATATTAACATCTATTTATACGCAACCAGTTGCTATGGAGGAGCGGGGCTTCCTGATACAGATATTGCATACTTAATAGAAATAATTATTTACACTGTTTTAACGATTTTTTTTTATTTTTTATTTTTCATTCATCTCGATAAAGAAAATCTCGTCGTATATAAAAAAAATTATTAATCCCTCTTTCAAATAACAATATAAATATCTATAATCCTTATGCATTCGAGTAACAATACTGCATTCCTACCCTGTTACCGTCAAGAGCGGATAGATCAAGTGGTCTTGTGCAAAGAGACCCTCAATGCGGAGTACGGAATAAATTCAGCAATGGCTTTCAGAACAATTGCAGGAAAAATATTCCAAACAAACCGTATATTATTCAGAGAGGGATAATATTCTGCTAAAGGTGAGAATGGTTCTTGAGAGGATAAATACTGGAGGGGTGACGTGATCAGGGGCGCCATTCTACACGGCAAACCCATATTGCTTTTGACGTGTTATGGTATTGTTTTTAACTCGGCAGCCATTCCTTTCAAGTAAAGAGCTATCGAAACGTTGACGATACGATAACACGCCAAAAGCAGTGTTGTTTAAAGTCGTAAAGGCCCTATATATTTTAGTCAACTTACTGCCGTACTCAGAGACGTCATTTTTTTTTGCTTGTTTAGTGATGTGTTGTCTTATTCTATTGCTATAGCAAAGAAAGTGACAGCATTAACTTTAAACAAGCATTAAATTAAATTCACGTCTCTGAGTGCGGCAGTAATCATAGACAGTGACAGTATCAGTTACATTCGATTTTGTTAGTGTATTTTTTGGCTTTGGAAGGAAGACACAGACCACCTAATGATAACTGGGATCTGTGATCTATAGTCATTTGCAATTTTAAGACAATTACAATCTAAAGACTATAATCCTAAGACATAATTTAGCCGAGTAATAACACGCTAGGTACATTATTATTGTATGTATGTATGTAAACTCTTTATTGCACATAAAACCAATAACAAGTAAGTACTTACTTAAATTCAAGATAACGTGTACAATGGCGAACTTATCCCTTTAAGGGATCTCTTCCAGTTAACCTGACTGTGATTGTGATTGTGATTGTTATAATATTATAGATATATCTGTAACGCGTTTAAACTTTATTAATTTTCAAATTATTTAAAACGTCTTACTTGTAATTTTGTAGTTTAACAGTCTTAACACAATGTCATCTAGTTTGTTAATTAAAATATTAATTAAAATCGGTATCAGAACAAAGGGCGGACCCACGTCGAAAATTCAATTTCGTGTCAGGGATCATAGTTAGAAATTTAAAGTAGGGTAACGAAATGTTGGCACAAGTTGAATGAATCTATTAATCCAGTACTATATAGGTATAACTTCACACAGCCATAACGATATTATTTATCGTAACGATATAAATTAAATATCAGTTTATTTTCAATATCAATGAAATATACCGTTATATTTCTTTATTTTTCATAATGATACGCGTATATATATTAAGAGCCCTATCATATTAGTGCTAAATCCTATTTTTTATCGTATTGTCAAAGTTATCATAGCTTTTTATTAACTTGACAGTGAATTAGTGACTATGTCAATTTCACACATTTAGACAGTTTTCCAAAAAAAATCTACGTTAGTGTTACAGATTTTAGAGCCTCAAGGGCGTCATAAGGTGTTTTCAATTTATGTACTTACCCACGCCAGATTTCGAACCTCTTTGAGTTAATTTGGTCTTTATTCTTAAATCAACTCTTATAATAAAATACATACGATCTCATATAATTTCGGACTTTCTCCTACGGATTCATTTCGATTGCTTTTCCGGATAACCTTATTCTTCTTTGTCTCTATACGTATATTTATGGTATTGTTTTAACATGGCCGCCATTGCCATCACGTAAAATAAGAGTAATCATAATATTGCCGTTGATGTAGGATAACACATCGAAACCTTTATGTAGTTCTCTTGCACCGTTCTATGTACACTTAAGTAGGTTTTTTTTTCCTTTACCCCCTCTATCTCTCTTGTAATATTTTTAGCATGTTTTCTTACAGAACTACGCATGATATTTGATGTTATATTTAATTTAATATTTAAAACTTTTTGTAATGCGAGACTAAGTAGTATCATTGTAAAATGAAATATATTTAAAAAATGACTGACTGCTGAGTTTCTTGCGGCGTTTCTTCTCAGCAGTTTTGTCCTCTTCACTGATAAATTTTTCACCTGTAAAATTGCCCGTGCGACCTACTTACTTAATAAATCTCTTTTATATTTCATCTTTTTTATTGACAATACGATGACATATTAAAAGCAATACGGTTTTATGGAGTACAATAGAGCCTTTAATGTTATAATAATACTAACCTAGACATCCTGTCCCGTGGTACGTGATTCCACGAAGGCAAGCCGAAGGTATGCTTTCAAGGTTTTATTAGCTTCTCGGGGTAAGGTGTCGTCCGAGGATTTAGTTTTATTTACTGCCCTATTCCAACCCCTTAAGGGGACGAAAAACATCTTTATGGGGCCTTAAAAACCCTTTTTCTAAGTAACTTCCCTTGAAACGTTTCAACGCGAACGTTGCCTATGTTTTTGTGGAAAAGTTTCCAAACTGGCTGACCTAACATTGTAAAATGTCAGTGACATGTTTTACGAAATGTTGGCTACAGTTTTTGTCTTTTCATTATCAATAACATATTTTAAAGATACTTGACCATTTTACATTAAACATTTTATGCTCCCTGACCAATTGTGGAATGGGCTTTCACCGTCTTAATAATCTAGATCTGTAGGTTCATTGAAGGCAAGGTTAAAGAAGTTGTGGCTAAATCAACAAGATAAGTTTGAGTGTTGATCCTTAGCTCTGTTGTAGGTTTTAAGTGCTGTTTACGTATGTATAATATAATATTATTGGTAAACTTAGTTTAAGCATTTTATTAAAGAAGTTTTTTTATTTGTCTCGGATGTTTATGTTACTTTCTGTTATTTTGTTAATTTGTCTATTCTCTTACATTTTTCTACTTGGTGAACTTAAAGAGGTCCTATATGGGATAAGTTCATCCATATACATTATCTACACCGTGGGTGTTAATAACCCGAAATATTTTAACCATCGATTCCAGAGCTTATTTGGAGTATTTTATGTGGTATAACATTATAATCCAATAACGCATAATTTCCGAGATTTTCATTATTTAAAAAACAATTTCATAGTCAATTTAATTTGAACTATGTCACCTTAACCTAAAGCATTATTTACTTAGAAAGATTCATATTGTAAGTAGTAATATCATCAACGTACATCATAAATTAATTTAATCAATTTCTTAGTAAATAAGCTTTAAGTTAAGGTGACAAAGTTCAAATTAATTATTTGTTAAGCTATCTTAGTTTCAAATTTCATTCAAATCGGTCCAGCCGTTGCAGCGTGAAGGAGTACCAAACAAACACACAAACTTTCGCATTTATTAGTAGGATAAATTTCAAAATCAAACCCAGATTCAAACTGCAAGCTTTAAATCTGGTAACGTTGGCAAATAAGAGCCATTAGTGTTGTAGCCGTAACGGTCCGCAGTGTAGAAGCCTAACTCGATGTTTGCGAACAATTACTTCAACGATCGCCCGAATTCGAATTGGAGTCGCTCTGCGTGTTTTCCATCCGACCATATCACACGTATTTACATACTGCTAGATAGATACCGCGGTTTAAATAGTAAGAGATCCGAATAGGAGACGATTTGCACCGGGCTGCTTATTCGATCAAAAGTATTTTATATAAAATTTGATACGCTAAATAATATGTGGCGAATAGGTTGCCGGAAAAATATCAGTCCAGTATACAATTAATTAAAAAATTAAAAATTAACTTTGGCTTCATAAAATTCAATTGCTTGTTTAATAGACAAATTACATACCAATCGAAAGTATGAAGCCTATAGAACTTGCCCTCGTTAGGTTGACTATTTTTTTTCCCGTCAAACAATTGGATAGGCAGGTATAAACAGGTAAGGCGGTACTAATAATTTGCACCAACCCTAACGTTTGCATATTCTATAGGCTTCATACTTTCGATTAGTATGTAATTTGTCAATTAAACAGGCATTTGCAGTTAAAAAAAAAGTTCATTTTTAATATTTTTTTTAATGATATAAGTACTGGACTGAAATTTTTCAGGCAACCTATTCGCTACATACTTATTATTTAGCGTATCAAATTTGATATAAAATACTTTTGATCGAATAAGCAGGCCGGTGCAAATCGTCTCCTATTCGGATCTTAGACCAAAAGGAATTCGTTCGTTTTGAATTTCTGTGTCACAATTTCTCGTGCTTGTCCGTTTTTGGTCAGAAGACTTTTAGTTTGATCTCAGATTTATATGTACCTATTCTGAGTGAGTTGTTAAGATAACACCCGTATTCACAAACGTCACTGTGAGGTCTCACAGTGCTCACGAACGCACAGCGTGGTTTAATTCGTCTTATAAACAAAAGGTCGGTCAAAAAGGACCAATCACAAAGCTGTATTGAACGCAGTGCATTTACTCAGTGAAGGTCCCTTAAGTATTGTTTGTGAATACGGGTGTAAGTAGTTTATATAAATGTTTTCTTATTAATTTGGAACTTGCTCTTTTTGATTTGTAACCCCCGACGCAAAAAGAGTATAAGTTTGACGTGTGTGTCTGTGTATCCTGCCGTAACTCTTAAACAGGTGAACCGATATGCATGCGTTTTTTTAAAATTAAAAGCAGGTATTCTAGCGGTGATTCTTAGCTTAGGTTTTATGAAAATCAATTGAGCCGTTTACAAGATATCAGGTCTGAAGCAAATTCATCGTCGTCGTCATTATTATGGTATAGCTATTTAGTTCATTTTACGCTGAGAGAAAAGGACAGAGTTATATAGCTGCTATAGTTCTGTCCTTTACGCTCACCGTAAAATTAAATGCATAGCTATGTCATAATAACCCCCCAGGGGTTTTTATTTATCTAATAGTTACGTCCTAAGCTAACTTATTCTAATACTTTATTTAATTTAATTTATTTAGTTTAATTTAATATGAATTTAAAACTTAATTTGTTTGAAAGAGACGCAAAATTCCTTTGTCCTTTTGCATGGACTTATTCGAGTTTGAAGTTAAGCAACTCAATTATAAATAGAGTTTTTTACCTTACAATATGTAATAGAGGCTTAGAACGAATAATATGCAAATAATTTGGTAAAATTGTAGGTATTAAATACTTCTGTTTCGCCTATCCTCCAAGAGTTCATAAGTTATTCATTGGAACTCTAGCCAGTCTTTCATTACGCTGGAGCCTGAGAATTTGTTATCAACCCAGGTAGTTTCACATTAATTTATACCTAGGTCCTATGTACATTTGAACTAAAATAGGTTTATAGTCTGTTTATGAATAGGGGGTAACCCTCCTATTTGTAGCCACAGTACAAATCTAAAACTTACCGTAGTCTGTGAGCACTTAGGTGATTCGGGTTTGTACTTCTCTCTCACTCGCTCTTTATAAGAGCAAATGAGAGCGAGTGAGAGACAAGTACAAACCCGAATTACCTTCTAAGAGCTTTGTTTCTGTAAAGTTTGTCACGCGGGTTCTACATTTTATTTTATGTTACCTACAGCATGTTATGCGTTGTGATGGAGATTTCTGAAACATTGCAAAACTTTCCGAAAAACTTTGCGGAATTATAATTTTACAAGTAAATTTCATGAAAATTTCCGTTACGTTACATGTTAAAACTATAGTGAATTAAACGATTATACTTTGGTAACTTTCAGAACATTGCAAAAATTCAAGTGAAAGTTTCACTTTTGAACTTACAAGACAACCATCACCTTATACCTAATACCTAATACCCCATGCCTAATACTTATAGATCGGTGACAATTTCAATATTAGGATGGCATGGTAATCAGCCCCCGCGCACCCGAGCGTGGTAGTGGCTATCGATCGTAGCGCCACTGATGTGATTTTGAGCCATCTCCTATAATCTGCGGAGGTTTATCGAAGGTGCCACGCATGGCTGGATGCGGCAAAGCTACCGTGATACGGTGAAGGATTAAAAAGGTAAATTGTGATTTAGGTGATGATTTTAAAGGTAAAAGTAGATTTTACACACACTGGTAGATATATAAAATCTCCTTTTTAGAGTTCGGTACCCGAAGGGTGCCAGCGGGACCCCATTACTATGAGTCCACTATCCGCCTGTCTGTCTGTTAGTTATTTTGTAACAGTCAATGTACAGTCACCCAATAAAAATGTTGAGCATACTTAGAACTTTGTCATTTTCCTTGTCATGTGTGTCATTTGATGTTCTGTGTGAAGTTTACTATGACAACGCACTAAAGTGCTTAACGTTTTCGTTGGGGTACTGTACATAACTAGTGAAAATAGCGCATGTTGCTTTGAACTGCATTTACATTCTTTGATAAGTAATTGCTAGTAAAAAACTAGCTTATTTGAATTGAACACTGTTATTTTAAGTTTGCGTGAGCTGAAATTTGCAAGAAATCTTTAGCACATTCGCTCCCACGTAGTGCTCGTTACTTCATGCAGAGTTTATAGCGAAAACTGCATACGAAAAGAGAACCCGGCTAGCGGGTTGCTAGCAATGAAATTTCACCTTATCCCTTATCGAATAAATAAGAGGTAATTAATAGCTTATTGCTTAATTAACCGAACAAAAACAACACAAAACAAAACTTATAACCAGTCATAATATTTGTTCCTAAAGTAAACAACTTAAATATCGATACACAAGTCTATAACAGCAAATATCGGTGTCGTGACAACTTGTAACGAACTTTGCGAAGGCAGTAGTTCTAGAGAAATTACCGCGCTGTCCACTAGTGGCTCGGACAGGAGTATTCTGATAAGAAAACGTAACTAAGTCTGCAATTTAACTTCATTATTAACGGGCTCAAAATTAACCCAGCCGTCTATCGTGAATACAGTTGGCCAATAAAAAATTCTATCTCTACCATCATCGTATCCTTTAACACATCGCCAAATATATCGTGTTATTGTTGCCTTACGGGGTGGTGATAAGATAGGTAACCGATGAAATTACTAGCATTGATGTATTCCATCTTGTTTCACAGGATTCTTATGCAGTTTCGAGAGTAAAATCTCAAGATTGTAGCTTCATAACGTTAAATATGGGCCTCAGATTGGTGTGAGGTGTGCCAATTCTTGGCCATAAAAAAGTTAGAAGTTCAATATAATAAAACACTACCTAAAGTGCTTAACTGCTTTTCTTTGGAGTACCGTAAGTATATACATACATAAAATCACGCCTGTTTCCCAGAGGGATAGGAAGAGACCACTTTTTTCCACGTGCTACGATCTTGACAAATCTCTTTCTTCGTCTTCGTCTTTTTCTTCTTGTTTCTTCTTGTTTCTTCTTGTTTCTTCTTATTCTTCTTCTTTTGTAAGTGCACAATAGCTGATAAGTGTGTGGGTCGGGAAACTCTTAAAGATTCAGCGTTATAATTATAATATTACCACATCACGTTTGGCATATGGCATATGCCGTCTAATTTTCTACTAATGCTATTTTAGTATCTAACTTGTGCGTTTCTCTTTTTATTGAATACCTAAAGAGCTTATAATGGAGCGATAGGAAAAGCATAAAACTCTCAGAATAAAAAAGAGCAAACTGG
Source organism: Acleris cristana (assembly GCA_948252455.1). Classification (NCBI taxonomy): domain Eukaryota; kingdom Metazoa; phylum Arthropoda; class Insecta; order Lepidoptera; family Tortricidae; genus Acleris; species Acleris cristana. The sequence continues at coordinate 15,105,459 of OX411778.1, forward strand.
AAAATGTAAATACCAACCTGGAGTCTATTGATTGGGCGACAAACGGGTCGCCGATTTTTCATTTTCACTTTGCTGCTAGTTATTTCTCGTTGCAACGGTTTAGTACTTAAAGTTTCATTTTACTCGTGTTGCGTTATAATATTATAATTTTAAAGTTAAAAATGTAATTCCTATTGGGGACTAATTTGCCGTAACTTTATTTTATTTACCATATTTAATATAGGTTATCTTAGGAAGCCAAGCGGAAGTCTAGATAGACCAACTCACGGGTATAATGAGAACAATACGTTCTTAACGGATCAATTATGACATTTATTTATATTAATTAAAATACATTCAACAGTTCAGGAATTACAATGAAACCCAACCTTATTACCTTTCTTTTGATTTCCCTCAATCGGGTAGAATAACTCTTTCGAACAGAAAATAGCGAATACGTAAGTATATCGTAACATACTGATAAGGCAATCAATAATATCTGCCCACGCCCTAACGTCTTTCACAATCAACTTAACACTTTAAGTCACCTTAAACGTTCCGATATAATTCAAAATCGATTATACATTCTACATTCTACAACAATAAGGTTGGGCTTCCTGAAAGTTACAAATGACTTGACATCTCTTATGACATTGACGACTTCAAGCATATTTTTATTGAAATGGGTCACAAATTAACGCTCGTGACCGTACAATAGAAACTTCACTTGCACAGTTACATAAACTATTCAACAAAACTGCACTATTCAGAATACGGACGGCGTCCAACAAAGACGATAACGAGAGTTGGCGATAAGTCCTCAACGGCACATGTGCCGCACGTGACGCCAACTTAGCCAATATGCGCATCCCGCTGCTAATGTCGGCTACGTAGGCTGCCTTGGATTAGTTTCTGTTTCAGCTTGGGATATTGGGACAAATACAAATGGCGGGGATTTTTGTTTTGTTAAGGGATTTTAAAAATATGTTTGAATTTGCGTTTTCAATTGAACGATTTTTTTTTTTTTTCAAAATTAAGGCATCAATCGACCGTGACTCGTACTCGAGTATTATGCAGTTTTAAGTTCGCGGAGCAATTAAACAATGATATATTGATTTTACACAAAATTATACTATGGAGAAAATGACCGAAAAATGTTTTTCTTTATGTATTTGTAAAAATAATTCGCAGTTTTTCTTTACTTTTCGAGACATTACGACTTGTGTGGGTTGGATCCGTTTTAAGAAAAATGGTTTTGCGTGACACAGGTGACATTGGTTCTAGCTTGTTTTCAGCAGTAACGATCTAACCAATATGGACTGGATCTTTTTTCCGATTTAAAATAATATCCTTACCATAGATGTGGGTTGGTTCCTATGTCATTTTAAAATAACTTGCCGCAATAATTTTCCGGATCCTTTTTGCTGATTGATAGTCTAGACCCTAAGGATCATCGTGGCATACTTAACTCCACTTCCGGTTGTTTCGTGCGTCCTTTTCCCTTAGCTACGTCCAATTAAACGATAAAAAATTTGTTTCAAAATTCAGTAGGTAATACATAATACATTACATAATACATTATTTTTTAATCTGGAGAAGGTGAACTAGCACACACGCCGCCTGGGGCCTATTATCTGTGGGCCTATTGCATAATAAAGTACAAGCCCATACTATTAGTAAAAATCCATGCAAAATCCATAATACTATTAGATTGTACTTTATTATGCAATTGGCCCCTGATTGTAAGTGCGATTCGTAACCACATTTGCATCTTCAAAACTACAATCTTAAGACTGCAATTTTAGGACCGCAAACGTGCCCTGAGGACCAAGATGGAATGCCTCTATGCTAGTAAATAATTTCACAATAAATATTATGCTATATAAATATTAAATTTAATATAAAAATATTAAATAGGTAATAAATATTATATGTCTCCCTCTGCTACCCTCTACTTTTTCTCCACCTTCCCGTTGAGTATAGTTCTCTTTATACGTTACTATTACGAATCAATTTGCATACTTTGCCAAAATATAAAACAAAATAGCATTATTCAGTTTGGTTTGCGTTTACACAACGTAAAAACTCCTAATCCAAAAACAGATAACCAAACCAAACAACAGCACCTTAAACTAAACTTACTTAAGCCGCACCAGGAATACGTAGCATTCCTAGAACAGGCCATTTGCTATCAGCGATGGCCTAAACAGCGACCGAAGATTGATGGCCGGTCGGCCACGTAGCCCCTCTGCACTGGGCCATACTCTACCGGTTCAGATAGTGTAATATAAACTGTGTGCCTAGGGCAAACTGATGCAACATGTGTACAATGTACAGCAAGAATGACGGAGTTGATGGATTTCGCAACTTTGAATTTCACAACACATTGAAAGTGTATAGTTATATCATTTCATAAGTGGAGGTTTTATTTTTATCGATATACTACGAGTATTATTTTTTGATTAATGTTGAGTAATGATTTTTATCCTCAAAGTTTGACCAATTACATTTTTGATTGAATTCATTTAAGTGTTTTTTTTTGGTTCACTAATTTGTGAAACCATCATTTGGGAAATTATAATTATTTTACAAACTTTCATTTCGCAAGAAGGTACCTACTTTCCGCCGCAATTATTTTTTGTTGTTCTAGGTCTAACCTAACCTAATTTATTTAATAAGCCCATGTAAACTATGTAATTATGTAATGGTTTAAGCACAAATACCTTTTTACGGAATGAAAGTTTGTAGAATGATTTGTGAAATGTACTGTTTTGGTTAAATTAACGGACCCTTTTTTTAGTTTTGCAAAAAGTTAATATTATTTAATAACAATGGTTTGACATCCTTGAAATTATGACTTTGACCGACTCGGCCCGCTGTCTTAGCTGAACTGTCAGTTATTGGGGGGCAGTCAGCGGTGTCAGGATTCTACTTCCGTTTACCGCAGGAAAAGATATGATAAGGAAAGTGGCTAGATGACACGCGACTTGACGTTTGAATTCTAATGATGTTTTTAAATATACTTACCCAACATTTACCAGGGCCTCTATTCGACACGGTTAAAACCATATCGTTCTTGAACTGTTATCGTTTTGTCAACGTTTTGATAGCTCAAATACCTGACAGTAATGGCGGCCGAGTTAAAAACAATACCATTACAGAGGACTTATTATCTAACGCACTCGCAATCACGATCGTTTTCATTTTGAAAATCGAAGGCTTGTCTGCACACAATATGAAAACAATTGCTCCACTTTGAAGCCAGTTGCGATTGCGAGTGCGTTAGACAATAAGCCCTCAGATCACATACAATTTGGATTTTACCGTCCAGAATAGAGGCGCTGTGCAGTTGTTTTTACTTTATTTCACAATCAAGTAAAATTCGTTATACCTCGCTCACGTAGAGGAAGCGTCTTTACTAGGTACCTACGGCTTAAGAATAAGTTGTGGTACGGAAAGGCTTTAAATTATTCTAAGCCCTACTTTGTCAACTGATAAATACGAGATACGACAGTGGTTGTTTAGCTAGACCACAATTGCGACGACTAATCGTGCCACAAAGTTGCCAACTGCTCTAGATTCTAGTACAAAAAGTAACAATGACAAGTCAAAGCTTGGTTTTAGCTTATCTTATACGAAAGCGGTCTGTAATGCCTGTTAATTCCATCCAGGCAATCTTCGACAGGTTTTCCTTATACTCATATGTTTTTGTTTCAGTTTAGTAGGAGATATGAAATAAGCATGGATTTTTTAAAATCACAATTCTCAGCAAAATATGAAAATACCGTAAAAGTGATATCAAAAGTGAAATTTAAATTTAAATCGGCCAAGAAAAAATACGGATGATACAAGCCAATTTTCAAACTGCTATTCCGGTTTGGAGTCCGTTCTTGAGACACAGGTGACAAAACAGTGTTTATACTTAGGCTTACTAAAAATTATCTAAGACAGCACAAAATAAATTTCAATAAAAAAATTAGTTCTTACTTGCGGTTTTTTAACATAGGTACTTTTTTGTATTGAGCACGGTTCACTGGGCATGGTCCGACATGTTCTAGCTCGGTTTTTTGTAATTTTAATTCATTGTTATAACTAAGAATTATATAAAAAACCTTTTTATCTGTTAAAGCTAACTCTAACACATTCAATTATGTTCTCAAAAATATTATTATAGTTCATTGTTGCTTTTGTTAAATTATAAACCAACTTTATCGTCTTTGATCATTATTTTCTCAGAATTCCATTCTATGAATGTAATCATATTTGGGCTTACTTTACAAAAAAAAACATTTTAGGACTAAAAAATGCTTATTCTGTTATAATACAACTAAATTAGTTTCAACCTTCGCCTTACAAGTATTAAATATAACTCATCTACAAAATAAAATAAGTAACTTGGTGGTGTGGGTGCGTTGAACTATTAAGTTTTTTTTCTTCTAGTGCTTATTAATCTTTTCTTTGTTATGTATGTCACAAATAAATGATTTTCTTTCTTTCTTTATTTTTTCTTTCTCATTTTCAACCTTAGCCTTACTTAATAAATCGACTAAAAATAAAAATGTGTTCGTTGAACTATTAGAAACCCTTATTATATATAATTCTACTAACTTTTTCTTGCCTGTATGTTGGTCAGTGATTATTATGTAGCTTCCAAACAAATGGACCAATTCCAATACGGGTTTTTAATCGAATACCATTAATTCGGGATATGTTTGATGGAAATCGGTATGGCCATTCAAAGCTTAAGGTGGGTCCACATTTGCGACATTTCATCGCAACATGGTTCGATGACCGTGTCAGTACCTGTATGTGGATGGTATTTATCATGTTTCGAGGTACTGTCACGATGTGACCTATTTCGAGCGCTTGATTTACACTGTCCTCATAGCATAACAAGTCCAGCGCCTCTATTCAACACGGTAAAAACAATATCGTTTTTGTCCTGTTATCGTATTGTCAACGTTTTGATAGCTCTTATTTTCTTGACAGTAATGACGGCTGACGTCATAACAATACCTTAACAGGTAAACTACGATATCGTTTATACCGTCTAGAATAGAGGCGCTGTAGATTTGCCATTCAGACCTATCCGATGGAGCCCTACATATATTATGGACCCACCATTATAAGCTGAGAAAGTACTGAACAAATTTACTGCCAGCAAATACACTGACCGGCTTAAAAATGTGTGTACCATACACTCACGCCTTCTTTCCCGGAGTGGGGTAGGCGGAGCTACAGAATTAACAACAACTCTAAAAATGTTATGATTTAAAGTGGTCAGTGTAATTAGGACTTGATAAAGCATAAGCTTAAGTTAGTGCTGTAATCATATCACTTGCCCGTTATGAATTTAGAACCTTTTCAGGTTAGGTTAGGTTAGGTTAGGTTAGGTTAGGTCACTTGAAGCGGGTGCACTGGTCGACGATGTGCGTCACACCGTGGAGGAGTGCTCCGCATGGGGGCCTCAGAGGTTCCTGCTCACTAACACCGTGGGTGAGGACCTCTTGCTGCCGAGCCTAGTCAACACCATGCTCGGCAGCCGAAGGGGGTGGAGGGCGGTAACCTCCTTCTGCGAAGCAGTCATCTCGCAGAAGGAGGAAGCGGAGCGGGCCAGAGAGACCAGCGCCCTCGCTGACCCGCTCCGCAGACGACGGAGGGGAAGGGCAAGGCGGCGCTACGCGCACCTCCTTCCTCCACCGTAACAGTGCGCCGGTCGAAGGGGTCAGGGGACCCCCTCGTCTACCGGGGCGCACCTGAAGTCTGAAGGTGCCTTAGTAAACCAAAGCACCCTCCCGGAGTCATTGGCGTCGAGGTGCTACAGTCGAATGCGCTTGTTCGTGGTCGCGCGGCACCTCCCCGAAGGACGCAGATGGTTTACCGCTGGGTTTTTAGTGGGTATTCCGGCCGCTCTTGGTTGGTGAGTCCCACATAACCACTTCAGGTCCCCCTGGACCTGGGGGGGTATGCGTAAAAAAAAAAGGTCACTTGAAGCGCGTCTACTTCGGCGCGTATAGACGTGCCTCTCGCCACACGCGCAACTCGGACGAACGTTGACGCGTTTTTAAGCTCGTAAATGCGCGATCCCCGAAAGACGCCTCTTCGCTGGAAAAAAGGCTCAGTTTGATTTGTCGCATGCTTGTAGCAATCAATTAACGGGTTGTTTAAACTTATTGGAGCCTTGAGCTATTGCAGCGATGCAATGTATAACGAAAAGCATGCGGGCTGACGCGCTATGAAACTGATTAAGCGCGTACGCGTGTTCAGGTTTTATGAAGCGTGTAATATAGGGTGCATGTAAGCGCGTTTGCCGAAACGAGCATCTAAAATCGCGCATGTGAAAGATTTAAAAACATTATTTAAGTTCTTCAAATATTTATTATGAAAAGAATTCTCGAGACCAATTATAAACTCCAATACCTCAATGAGTAACTCAAACATCACACAAAATAACCTCAGAATATTTTGATTACGCAACAGACCGATAGCAAAGAGATGTTCCAGGAAACACACAAACAGGATGGAGGCGGACACGGTCGTAATTACTCAGAAACGTTCAAAGTGAGTGAAGGATGCCCGTCGAGGAAACGCTGACGTGAGCCCCGCGGTGGCGGAGCGTTTTAGGGCAGCATGCGTCAGTTGTGTTGGTGAAATTATAGGTGTTTTATTAACCGTTTCACCAGAAGTGAGACGTACTGGGTAAATCGCGTACTTAGTCTTTCGAGTACGCGTCCACAGAAAGACTAGATCCAAATACTTGTTGAGTATTTCCGAGTTGCAAGTCTCTCAGAATTAAGAGATTTGGCTCAGTATGTGGACGTTGACGTCCGGCCTGGGTTTTTGCGAGGACTGAGTTTGAGAGAACGTAAATTATACCCCCTTACTAATAAATGTTGAGTAACGGTGGTATAGCTATTCAATGTTTTGTCCTTAGTTGTTAGTTTTATTACACTCCAGAACAACAACAATGATCAAAAATCATCAATGATCAGACAAAAATGATCTTTGGGCAAATGAAAATTTGGACGAACGAAATATCAGACAAAAGTTCTTCGGGAGTAAGATACGTAACCCTAAGTCACTAGACCACCTATGCTTTTAACTGTCACTTCATACTACTACTTTCTTCAAGTTTTTTTCCCAAAATTAATAACAAGCAACGGTAACAGACCAATTCGTTTTTAATCAGCCATTAACCGCACCTGACAGTACTAAATGAACCCCTGTATTTTCCCAACACGTTTGCTGGATACATTTTCGCAGAGATTAAGCCCATAATAGAAGGAACTAGCACTATTTAGGAAAATTAGAAGCCATGTACTCTTTCCTAATTCGTTTGTGTTATTACCGTGTGGCTTACCCTTAGGTATACCGGCCAATTCAAGTGTGTTACTTAGTGTTCGGAACTCATTTTGAATCGTGTAAATAGATTTTTTTCTCAGATTGTCTGCTGTATTGACTCACTTATTGAATCAGTGTTCAAAAGTATCTATTACTTACTTTTAGGCATTCCATATTGCCAAAAAGATTGTATTCTTGAAAATGGGGTCTCTGATTCCACTTAGAAACCATCGGTTGCCTTTTTTGTTCGTTTGATTGCCTTTAAAACACCTATTTAGCTTTAACTAGTAGTGTGTTTGCTTTTTACCCGACTGCTGAAAAAGGAAGCTGGCTTGCAGGGCTGTATGTATGTTTGTATGGTTCTTTGTCCTTCCGTAGAGGCTAAACGAGTAGCCCGACGTCGACAAACGAGGTGTCATTAGATTTGTCTTAGCGCCGAAATAGTCACCGGGCACTATAATAAAAAAAATGGCGAAATTAAAAATGTATTCATTGTAACTTAAATACCAAACATACAGTCAGGTTTTAAAAGCTTGCTTTTATCAAAATGTTTATAATTAAGTAATATTATCTTGTTTGGTGATGTAGAAGCATAATCTCTCTCTACTTAATCGTTTACGCAAAGAAATTAACTATAAAAAAAGAAATTGAGGTATCATTAGTACCGTCTTTAATGCGGTTCTGTTTTTATTTACTTATTCTAATCCATCACTTGTAATTGATCATCGATCGAGCGTGTGAATGTGTTTATTTTTAACCCTTTATAAAAAGGGGTTTTAAAAAGTCTACGGCTGTTTGTGACTGTGTGTGTATCTGTGTATCTATGTACGTATGTGCATAAGTGTATCTTTGTGTTTGGCAAAATTTTGCCAAAAAATGGACGCATTTAGATGCTGTTACGTACCAAAATAGTAAAAACCCTTATGGTGAAACTTCGGTGTCTGTCTGTCTGCCTGTATGTCACAGCAGTTTTTCTCTGCAACTATAAGAGCTATCAACTTCAAATTTGGCATACTTGTATAACTTGCTTGCCCGCATCTGTTTTTAGTACAAAACATATGAAATTATTTTTCTTAATATTTGAAAAGGGCTCTTGAATGGGGGGTTGAAAAACGAAAGTGTTTTAATTGTAGCAAACGTCCGTCCTCCCGTCTCATCTCCGAAGTTCAAAAAATCTGAAAAGTTCCTGATTTATAGATACTTAAACGAAAGCTAAATCAATCGAGATAATCCTTAGGGTGCTGCTCCACTGAGAAGGAGACGAGCGGAGCTGTGCCAATATTAACCAATAGAAGGCGCATGCGGTCACGTCGAGCGGCCCTTCCGCACGTTAGTTTAGATTCTATTAGTTAATATTGGCACAGCTCCGCTCCACTCCGCTCATCTCCGCCTCAGTGGTGCCGCACCCTTAGCCAGGTATTATGAAAATAGGATATATCAACTCTGAAAGAAGGTGTCGATATTTACCGGGGTTGATTTTATCTTAAAAAAGCGACGGTAAACCCCTTGGAATTTGAACTGACTAAATTTCTCAGAAGAAGTATCTAATGTCCTTCTCTGGGCTTTAATCTATTTCTGTACCAAATAGGTACGTCGATTAATTGAGGCGTTGAATCACGGAGAAGGAAGGCATGTCTTACATTAGTTGGCATAATTATGACAAAATATTCGTATAATTTTAGTCGTATTGGGTGCAGCCATAGGTTTAAAGTTAAACTAGATTTTTTTTTTGATGTTTAGGTAAATGAATTTGAAAAGAGACTTTTAAATTACTCCGAGTCGTGCGATATTTTGCAATATTTTGATAAGCCTCATTGTTATTGAATTTTTCACATGCTTCAAAAATCTTGACTAGTTATTTAAATTTCAATAAACCTTAGTCATTACTTCAACCTTCTAACTAAAGGTCTAAAAAATATATTTTGAAGTGATAACTTCTTATGGGAGGGTAAACCGCTTCGTTACGTAACGCGTTACGGCGCCAGTCTGTCTGGCTTCCCTTTCTCTCAAGCCGCGTATCCACCAAGCGCACGCGCTCGCGCGGCAGCCTCGCGAGCCAAATGTTCGGACCGTGTGGACGTGCCTCAGGACTCGTTGCCTCGGCAACGTGCGCCCGAACAGTCCTGAGGCACGTCCATACGGACCGAGCATATGGCTCGCGAGGGTGCCGCGCGAGCGCGTGCGCTTGTTGGATACGCGGCTTCACGCATAAGGCAGCGGTAGGCAGGCTCCTCCTCTCTCACTCTAGCCCACAGCGCTAGCCGTACTTCAGACAGACGCTTCCCCGATGTGTCACTTCTGTCGGGCGTCCCGAAGCGCACACGTTTTTTTTCTAAAAGGTTTTTAAGTAAAACTTCACATGTTAAAAATAAAATTGTCCAAATTGTAAAAAATCCCCTACAACAATAAAAACTGTCACAATTCCTTTTTTTGTCACGTCCCGATCGCTCAACAATAAAAAAGTTGCCATCTATCTCGATGGCAACTCGCCACAAACAAGTCCGCTGTACTGACGCGTAACCGTACGTAATAAAGGGCGATGACAAACTTTGTCACGTTATTACGGCCCGAGTACTACGATGTTTACAGCTGTTATTGGTTGCGTATATTGGTTTTGTTTGCGGATTGGTGACGGGATTAAGTGGTTTATAACAGATGTTTTTTACGGGAGTTGGGTGTCAGTGGAAGGGGGTTAGTAGTGAGCTGTGTTGCTTTGAGTATTTCTAGATAAAACCACCAATACAGGGTGCCTCGGGAGGAAAGAAAGAAAGATTCATGTTGTAAGTAGCAATATCATCAACGTACAACAAAATTAATTTAATCAATTTCTTAGTAAATAATGCTTTAGGTTAAGGTGACAGAGTTCAAATAAAATTAACTATGGAATTGTTTTTTAAATAATAAAAATCTCGGAAATTATGCGATATTGGACTATATGTAATACCACATTATATACTCCAAATAGGGTCTAGAACACGGTGGCAAAGTTACGCGGTTTCCTCCCGAGGCACCCTGTATAACCTTTTTTAGGGTACCGTACAAAAAAATAAATAACGGAACCCTTATAGGATCCAAACTATATTAAAGCGGAAAAAAATCATTAGTTTTAGGCAGGATTCGAATCCACATCTCCTCTGGCAATCCGGGCCAATGCAGGCGCATTACCGATTATGCCACCAAGACCCTACTTAAGATCCACGAATTTAGTGATCGCTTACTTTTTCATACTCGGAGGGTATGCTGAAGCCATCTTTCGTTGTTTATTAACAAACGACACACATGTTTCGATTTCGTTGAAATTAGCATGAGTACAATGTGACATCTTATTCTAAACATTTTTAAATTTCAACAGAACCGTCTGTCATGAATTTAAAACTATATTAAAGTTAAAAAAAATCGTCGGTCTTAGGCAGGATTCGAACCTACATCTATCGAAATTTCTCAAAATGAAAAAATAGTTAGTCAATCGGATTGTATTAGTAAATATCAGGTGCTTGTGATGACAAATTTATTTAAAAATTGGCGTGTGAAATATCAAAGCCACAAACATTTCTCATCATTAAAATGAGGTTGTGATCAAAGTAATGTTTATCGTATCTTATTTGTCGCAATTCAAAGTATGGGTGACGAGAACAGTATACACTTTAGTACCTTGTCACTTTAATCGCTGTGATAATTCGTATATAGCAGTTTGAACATGACATTAAATAGACAAGGTACTAATGTGTATACATATTTATGAACTCGACTGTGCTAGTACAGCGACAAGCATTGCGGACCTTGTATTTATCCTAGCATTAGCGATTTTCATGTTTTCAAAATATAAATATTGGAAAAATCTCTGTATTCCTACTGTCTTATCCTTCATAATATATTATGTATCCTTTTTAGGCCTTTTTATGTATAAAAATATCTGCCCACTTCAGTCTGCGAGGTTCCAAGCTTGATATGGGTAAATATTTGTTTGGGCTAGAGCTCTAAAAAAAGATAAAAATACATGTTAGGGAAACTAAATTTCTGGAATGTTCTTTTTCACCTACAAAAAAAGGGTGACCACGGATAACGTGTGTCTGTGTGTTTTTCTGTGATATTGTAGCTCTCAAACGAATAGATCGATTTGGATGCAGTTTTTTTTCAAAACGAAATGTAATTTAATTAATGATTCTGTGCTAGGTTTTATAAATATTGATTAAGAAGTTATAGAAGAGACGTCAGTTTTGAAAGAAAGTGTTGCCATTATTATCAAGACCTTTTATCTAATAATAGTTATTTCTGTTAATGTATGAGTCACTGTAATGTCTTGACTTTACAATAAAAACTTACATTTACGAACGGCATGACAACGACTTTGTGCATAGGTTGAGCGGTGGGCGGTGGAAACAATGCATAGGAATTACCTTATCGCCACTGCAGCGACTAGTGGCACGTTTCATACATTTCTATGTATTTGTTTGTTACCGCTCGGCGCTTCACACCGCTGCTACTGTAGAGCAAAATGGTGGTCGCCGGGCCGTAAGTCCTACTTAAGTGGTAAAATTCCTTAAGGTAAAAGTTTGGTCATAATCGTCTATTTCTAAATTTTACTTGCATTTAATCCGTCCATCCAATAAGTAAGAATTAAACCCCGTTAACTAACGCTCAGTTTGGGGGCAAGTGATGGGGCAGTATCGAAAATCTGAATCGATAAAAAATTAAGTTGATTTACTCACTTACTAACATATCAAAAGATTTGATTCATACCTAACAGAACTCTGCTGTAATAGTAATTTTTTTAATTTTATAAAATTAAATAATTTGTTGTATATTTATTTATGATTGGTTGTTTCATAATAAATTAAAAAATTTTTTTCCAAATTATATGAAGTCAAACTTCGTCGCCAGCTTGTAAAAATCCATTTTAAAAATTAAACTTATTTTTCCGGGCATACTGATGTAACTGGTAAAAACTGTAGTTTTTTGTAATGCTCTAGGTATACAGTTTTTGTTTACTGTTACTGTTATCAATTTGAACTTTCTCAGAAAAAAAAAAGACAAATACCTGAGTAAATATTTATGAATCGACTGATGATGTGAAGCAACATCACTATTTTAGCATGCCCCCAAACTGAGCGTTTTTTTCGTTCAATCTTTCTAGAAATTTAACTTTTATTATAAAAGAAAAGGATTTTATGTGACAGATATTGTTTTTTTGACATTGAAACATCAACCTAATATTAATCGCGTATTCTTTAGTAGGTAGGATACGTTTACTAGATTGCTTTTTTTATGTTCATAGGGAAAATATCTAGGGAATTTAGCATTCAACTCTAAATACATTTTAGGTCTTCTGAAACGTTTTTGTTCCAAATACCTAAGCAATATCTAATAACAATGTCTAACAACCAAGTTTCTAAACATAAGACAATAACAAAACTTTTCTCTCCTACAAAAACACATCTCAATTACGACAAACAACAAATACCGAAAGATCCAGAATTAACCTGTCTCGAGTCCTTATCAAGCGTTCGGTTCATTTCCTTGTAATTAAAAGGGAAAACGGCTGGACTAGTTACAAGGTAGTTATATCGTGGTTACGTAGTGACGAGGGCAAACTTCTTAATTACAGCTTGGCAACTTGCGGTGGAACATGCAATGTTTTTTTTTAAGATATCGATTGCGAAGGTTAACTGTGTTTGAATTATTAATATGTGTGTAGACAACTAGAAAAATAAAACCGGACAAGGTGCGAGTCGGACTCGCGCACCGAGGGTCCGTATCGAAGATAATATGCTTGGTAACAGCAAAAGAAAACACTCATTTTGTTATAAGCTTTATTTTCTATGCAATAAGGTCCATTTTGACTAGCCTAAATTTTAATACAGATTTTCTTAGATTTTTGTTATTTCTCAAAAACTGTAAATAATTAATACTTCATTTTATTTTTCCCATAAAATATAAGTAATTATCTATACGTCATTTTTTCAGATTTATCGATTAATAAACTTCGGAGATAAGGGGGAGAACGGTCTTTTTTTTTTATTTTTTTGGTTATAAATCGTGCCGAAAAACGTGTAGTCTCTATTCTAGTACTTAAACCAATGCCAAATCAAGCCTCAGGTGTTCCAGCACATGCATCAAATATTAACCTTTACACTAACGTTAAGGGTGTTAATCCCACAACGTTAACCTATTGACAATGCAAACCTTACCGTGATAAAATTTTACATGCCCTTAACTCTGGAGAGTGCCCTTTCCCGGGTGAACTCGCATTGTCTCTGGCCCTGCCGTTTTAGTGCTGTGCATAAAACTCAACAGTAATGATTTCGGGATACGCTACGGCTATTTCACGGCCTTTTTAGGGTACCGCGTTTGGATAAGTCAAGGGTTTTTGGTTATTGAAATCTATACATTTGAAAAAAGTAGATTATACACCGAGGGGATAAAGCACGGTTTTATGTCACGGATATGATATTGAATCCTGAGCAAATGAGGGACTCCAGATTTAACTCCCGAGCGCAGCGAGGGAGTTACGAGTTAAATCCTGAGCGAAGCGAGAGAATTAAAACGGAGTCCTGAGCGCAGCGAGGGATTCAAGCTCGCCCGAGACGAAAACAGCTTTATCCCAAAGGAGAAATTTCTCACCTTTTGCGAGTCAATAAAAAGCAAGGCTACTTACTAGAAACAACATTTTATTAAAACTTAAAGTACTTTATTTATTCTGCTTTGTATGCAGGATCGGAGAAAAACAAATTAATCTTACTCGTACATTAACACATCCACCGCTAGCCACTGCTACGAGTGCTACGCTGTAGCCTGTAGCAGCACTTTTCATCTACCTACATAGCGAAGATCTGCTACGAAAACTGTACACTATTACTATAAGGTCGTGGGTGCTTAATGTATTAAGCAAAGTTTCATTATTTTAAAATATGTCACAGAGCTATTCTTTTATTTACGACTTCAAAAAAAAGGTAAATAAAGTAGCCAACTACCTTAATAAATGAAAAATAAGATCAAAGAACAAAGTGAAGAGTGCTAGTGTATTCAGACTGTCGCACCACTATTTAGCTGTAAATTAAGTTTAAATACTAATTTATTGAGATTAACACATTTAGGTAATTGTGACTAACGGAGATGATTCTGAATTAAAAAATGATTAAGTCACCCTTAGTTAAGATTTTTCAGACACAAGTTTGAAAAAGGAACGAGTTTATTGTCTTTAAAACGTCTTTGGGTTTGGTCGTCAAAATATAAAAAAAATACAGCATTAACAAAACTCCGTCCGACAGAAAAATATTTCTAAGGTTCTTGATAGGATTTAATTAGACATCGTTTTATGTGCACAAAAATGATTTTTAATTAAATAAGCATAAATTAATATAATAAGATAATTTTATATAATACATACATAATGTGATAGGTACCATATAAGATAATTTTATATGCATATAAACTGTACTTTTGGTCCTGAATAAAAAAAATCTGTCTTTTTATGTCTTGTTTTGCGGGCGAACATTTTCGAAAATGTAAAGGATTGAGAGTATGTTTGAATCTTTAATCTTACAAGATAACATTTGGAGCACAAGTAATATTTTAGAAAAATACACTAATAATCATAATTATGTAGATGGAGCTTTGATTACCACAAAGGCACTCCCAGTGTCCTTAAGTTTAAAAATCACTTTGCCATTAACTTCAAACTTAAGTAGTACCTTGCAATTTTAGTCTACCTCTACTATCTTATACTACTTATAAATTAGTTTAGACATTTAAAAATTGCGATAAAAACTAGTTTCAAACTAAAACTACCTTAATAGTGACATTTGAGTTTTAAACTCAATAAAAATGACACTGAAATATAAAAGGCAATATCGCATTAAACGTTATAAATGGCATCGTAAACGGCGGCCAGCAGAGGCCAATAAAGAATGTTATGTATTTAGACATTATCAATAAACGTTGAGGTATAAAGGCATTAATGGTTGATTTTAATCTGTCTGGAAAAATAAATTGACTTATCCTTAATTGAAATAGTAATAACGATGGCAATCAAGATAAAGATCACAATCAATAAGTTACATTAAGTCACTTTTCGAAACCATAAACTCAATACAAGCTTAATTTGTGTTTGAGCTCTTGGTTTGTGTGATGGCGTCTAGTAAGCGATATACATTCAAATATAGATAAAAATGTATGAAAATAAGTACAGTGTGTAAATGGTATACGGGCGTTCCTTTTAACTGTGGTAAGAATAGCCCCTAATGAGCACATTTAGGCAGCTTTTGTTAAAAGTAAATAAAAAAAAATTAACCATACAAAATAATTTAACACGCAATGTATAACAAAAAAAGCAATTAATTAAAAACGCAATTAATGATGTTTCAAAGTTATGACAGATGGAATTAGATGTACATTGCGGGTCGATGGTATGTTCAAAAATTAATAACGGTGTATACGTTAGCATAATCAAAATAATTCTTTCTGTTTATGATTATTAGAGTCTTAATCTATGTCCATTTTTAATAAATGCCCGTATACCATTTACACACTGTATAATGTAACTCCGGTTTTTTTAATACAAAATAATATTGCTCAAACCAGACCGGAGATCGATCCCGATATCCGATTCTACTAACTGCATCGGAAGAATCAATATGATATTTTGTTGGCACACAATATTATAGTAACAGTGTCATCAAATCTATATTATATATAAAAGGCAAACCTGACTGACTTATATAACAACGCACAGCCGAAACTACTGTACCTAGAAACTTGAAATTTGATATAGTGGTTCCTTTCATGATGTAAGTGAGCACTAAGAAAGGATTTTCCGAAAATCGACCCCCAACGGGAAGAAAGTCGCGTAGTCGCGGGCGTCCTCTAGTCCTTAATATAATATGGAATGATGGCATACCTATTTGAGTACAAATATTATGGAAGTCAACATTTGCAACGACGTCATAGACAAATTCAAAGTTTGCATTATTAAACTGAGATACAGGGTCCTTCGTAGATTAAACTAAATTTTAAACTCAAGCAGAAAACCTTACTTCCGGTGTCGACATAAAACCTTACCTGGCCACGTGGGTAGAATTAACCCTGTTTTTATAAGTCACAGGCTAAAGAACTGTTTCTCGGTTGAAAGCACTAGTTGCCCTTTGGGACAGCACGGTGCGCTCTTAGAGATAAAATTTGCCATTAAAAAGGCATACACTGAACACTTTAGTTTTACATCAAGGTGAAGTCAACATTTTTATTCGAGAAGACAAAATGACAGCTATAAAAGTTGTTTTAATAATTATATGTCTTAAATTTTCACGGCTGAAAATTTGGCTGTTTGGGGCACCTGAAAACCACAATACAGTTAAATTTAGAATGAGATGAAAATGAGTACAGTCCTACCATTTTCTTAATAGCTATTGGTAATCTTCGTTTTTTTATGACACACGAGTGACAAAATATACTGTCAGTTGCGAGTGCAAGCGTGATAACGATACCTAGCGAAAAGCTATTAAGATGCTGAAAATACTTTAAAAAACCATTATAGGTGACGTTTAAAAAAAAAGGCCCATTGTAGGTGTGAAAGAACCTCTTTACGAAATGAATGAATTAGATTTAATAAATGTTTTATTTTAACTATAATTCTACTTTACAGACCTTACTTGCTTCTTGTAAGTTACCAAGCAAATACTTTACCATGAAACCACAGGTCGTTAGATCCAAATTTAGTTTCACTCGAAACTAAAAGCTATTTAATCCGGATCATGATTATGAGTTAGGTTTCGTTTTTGTTACCGAAATTTCATTACATCACGCTATTTAAGGGCAAGCCATCTTTGTAGTATTTTTTGGGGTTTGATATTTTAGGTGTTTTGTATAATTTAGATAGTGGTTTCCACTATACCCATTGAATCTCCCAAAATTCCTCTATGATTCTCTCAGAACATATTGTATAGGTGTAAAGAAGGTTTTAATTCCGTTACAGCTAACTCGTTGTAAAAAAAAGTATCGTGTACATGTCATATTGTTTTTGGTATTCTGTGAGTTAGCGAGCTATTGTATCCTTTAAAAGGATTAAAAAAAACATTTAATTTAACTCTTATCTGTGACCACGCTGAACAATACCGTCTTGCTTTTAGACAACTCATTTCAACATACCTGATAAACTTTGGGCAAAAATAACCTCAAACTTTGCGGGAGATTTTTCCAAAACCAAGACAATTTTGAGAGATGGAAGTAGGCGTTTGCCCAGCAGTGGGACATTCCGGGCTAAAAATAAATAAATAAATAATAATTTGCACAAGAGTGTAGTTTAGTACCTAACTATTAATGCCAGAATACAAATTCCTCAACACTTTTCTTTTTAATTTCGTTAGTTAGGTTTTCAATAACGTGATAAGACTGATAAGTAATAAACTAACTTCTTCTTATCAAACAACTTGGTCACAAGAAGTCTTGAATAAGTCCAGGCCCTTAAATGAAAGCGTACCAAAAACAATAGACTCAAAAGTAGCTAATCCTACTTATCCAGAAAATACCCTCCGATTAACATAATTGCGGCCAAGCCATAGGAATCATTGATGTAACTAGGTCTGATCAATCGACAGAAACGATTTGGATTGATAGACGACTCGGCCAGTGAATGGTAGCGGGATAAATAGGCGGGCTGGCTGGGCATTGAATACGTAACAAATGGTTGTAACGCCTCGCCAGAGGCGGAGTGTTTTGATCG
The DNA here is from genome assembly GCA_948252455.1 of Acleris cristana. Taxonomy (NCBI): domain Eukaryota; kingdom Metazoa; phylum Arthropoda; class Insecta; order Lepidoptera; family Tortricidae; genus Acleris; species Acleris cristana. The sequence goes on from OX411778.1 coordinate 15,123,493, forward strand.
AACAGTAGAGTTAGCTTCGTGCTTCTAAGTTGATAATTATGTCTGCTCCGTGCTGAATGTAGTAATTATAGATATTTATGATGATACTAGAGGACGCCCGCAACTTCGTATGCGTAGAATTAGTTTCCCGCTACTCTCCCCATTTCTTCCCGTTGGGGGTGGATTTTCGGAAAATCCTTTCTTAGTGCTCACTGACACCATGACTGGAACCCCTGCACCAAATTTCAAGTTTCTAGGTACAGTAGTTTCGGCTGTGCGTTGATATATAAGTCAGTCAGTTTTGCCTTTTATATTATAGACTAGAGGACGCCCGCGACTTCGTACGCGTAGAATTAGTTTCCCGCTACTCCCCCCATTTCTTCCCGTTGGAGGTCGATTTTCGGAAAATCCTTTCTTAGTGCTCACTTACATCATGAAAGGAACCCTTGTACCAAATTTCAAGTTTCTAGGTACAGTAGTTTCGGCTGTGCTTTGATATATAAGTCAGTCAGTTTTGCCTTTTATATATATAGATATGGATAAGTACTGTACGCTGCAAAAAATATCAGCATTGAATACGTAACAAATAGTAATGCCTAGGGAGATGCGGAGTATTTTGATTAAAAAGTGGAGTTACCTTCATGATTCTTAGTTGATAAATATGTCTGGTTCGTGCTTCGCTAGATGTCTTTGTGATATACGTTGCTGACATGCTAGATTTAGTAATTATAGATACATATACGCTGCAAAAAATATCGGCATTAAATAGGTACGTAAGAAAATGGTTGTAACGCTTCGCCAGAGTCGAATCCCCTTACTAATAAACGTTGAGTAACGGTGGTAAGGTATACAATGTTTTGTCTATATATATCCAATCCAAATGTCACAATGACAGATAAGGAAAAAACATTGTATAGCTATACCACCGTTACTCAACGTTTATTAGTAAGGCGGAAGGTGTTTTGATTGAACAGTAGAGTTACCTACATGCTACTTTGGTAATAATTTAGTTAGGTTCGTGCTTCACTAGATGTCGCTGTTATGTAATTTATTCAATCACGCTAAGAAGTTGTAATATGACCGCCTAGAATCTCGGCCCTTTAAGGATACCAACGGTAATCTTACCTAACCAGTACCGCTACTGCTTCTCCCTAGTCTATTTCTGCCCTGTGACGCGGGACAAACGTTTTGTGCGTCAACCTGCATCAACGGAACAATGCCGGCCATCGAGCTTTCTTCCCTGTTATTTATGGGGTGAATATTTCTTCCCCGGGATTAAAAGTTATGTATCATGTTCGGAATACAGGACTTAATTTATGAGTTTACCAGTTTTCTCGGGTTTGATCTCGATTATTGTTAGATCGTAGGTAAGTATCGGTTGTGCAAAACTAGGGTGTGCTTTTAAGGATTCTGTACCAAAATGGTATAATTTAATAAACGATGTTTTTTTTAACTATACATCCTTAAGACATTAGCTTTAACCTTTTTTTACCCGACTGCGGCAAAGCCCAAAAGGAGGGTTATGTGTTTGACCTGTATTATAATGTCCGACTCTATGTCTCCTCGTAACTACTAAACGGCTAAACGGATTTTTATAAATTACACATGGTTAGATTCGTTTTAACCACTAGAGTGGCATAGGCACTAAAATTAATTAAATGTGAAATTGGCGAAATAAAAAATATATACCTACATGATAAGTAACATTATTTTGACGACATTATCCAAACAGCAGTTGTTTTTTTTAAACGATGCTTTTCATTAGACTTGTTTAGTAATTTAAACTGCATTTAATTAAAAACCTCATATTTTTGCTTGCTTGTATAAAAATCATCTATCGACAATTATTTTCCTTTTTCAGTTTGCCTCGGTTTAGAGACTCGGTAAGGCCGATTATTTGTTGCTTTCGAACTTAAATTTCATCGCTCTTCAAAAAAATTCTCCATTCAAATACAGTACAAACTCTACTATAATAAAAAATCCCCTATACGACAGTACCAGACAACAATGTAAAATGTTGACCGACTTCTGTTGGCTGCAGCTATGAAATATGATAAGATAACCGGCGGCTATTCGATTATGGCGTCCATCCAACAAGGATAGTCCGCGCAGCAGAGCTGTTTAGTCGTTTTTGATTGCTTTTGTGGAAGTTGTTTTTATGAATACAACAACAACAATAGCTGTTTTTTAAATTAAATAATAAACGTTCCCACCCCTCTTAAAAAGTTGTTAAACGGTTTTCCGTGGGAGCATATTTCTATGGTTTGAACTCAGGGACAATCGCCGGTTAGCGTCCCATCATTTTAGTAAATTAAACCTGTCTAAAGGGCCTCTGCGTGTTTGGCTTCGGCTACATGTACGCTTTCCAAAGGTTCGGGACTCAAATAGTCCCGTGAGTGGTAAAGATATAATACTACTTAATATTTATGTACAAAGGAAAGAAAAGTATAAATTGGGCGTTTTAATCTCCTACGCATAATGAGGCGTGTTGTTAGGGTGTTACCAGACCAATCGATCGATCGCCGATTGACGGCATCGATTGACGTCGATCGAAGTCGATCGATTGGTCTGGTAGGAACTATCGATCGACGGATATCGTTCGACTAAACAATCGATCGATTGCCGGTCGACGTTGATCGACTGGTCTGATAGCTTTAATTGATGAAGGAACTATCGATCGACTAATCCATTCTGCCATCGATCGACGATCGATCGATTGGTCTGGTAGGAACTATGTCTTACATCTTCCGGGGAAGCTGAAAATTTTAGTTTTCGTGGAATTAAATTGAAATTAGAATTAAAATTAATCCATGTTATTAATATTATAAATGCGAAAGCTTGTGTGAGTGTTACTATATTACTCTTTCACGCTGCAACGGCTGAACGGCTTTGGATGAAATTTGGAATTACGATTATCGGGATCCTTCGGAACATGGGATGGACTAATAATTAATTCTACGTGGACGAGGTCGCGGGTAGAAGCTATAGGTAATATTATAAATATGAAAGTAACTTTGTATGTCTGTTTGTTACGCTTTTATGGCTAAATCGCTAAACCGATTTCGATGATATTTGGTATGGAGATTGAACCCGAAGGAAAGCGTTGAACAAATTCGACGCGGATGAAGTCGCTGGCAACAGCTATTTAAAAATACTGTAATACTATTGCTTCTCACGCAACAAATAAGTTTAGAATTGTTTTACTGTTACCAATATTCAGAAACTACATGGTTGTGCTAGGCGTTGAAATACAATTCTTATATGCCTTCTACTATATTAGATTGACTTCATATTACTAACGTGTAACAGAGCCATTATGCAGCCAATTTAGTGAATGAATACTTTTTTTTATACGAGACATGCGTCTGTAATATAAGTATTGATCTGTATTGTAAGCTTCTAATGTAAGTTGAAGTATTACATCTTTCTTTTGAGCTGGCAACGCATTTGCAGACTTAGGATTTCAATCTTGAGTTTGGCAATGTCTAAGGTTCTCAGATCCCACTTAATATCAGGTAGCCTGTGTGCTTGTTTGTTTGCCTTTACCAAGCAATAAAATTCAATAGTCTTACCTTCCACACAGGAACACAATTAGGCGAACACTGCTGCTTAGCGGCAGGGTGAATGTGTAAGATGGTGTAATTCAGATCCCTTATATTAGTTTTCTAACTTCCAAGAAGTGTTCCACATCTTAATAAGTAATTATTTGGTTAGCAAAGTCAATTACGAATTAACCTTGCCCAACTAAACTGTTAGCAAGATTCAACATCGTGAACTACTTTAGTTATTCAAGTAAATGTTTGGCAGACTGTTCAGCCTAAATAATCCTGAAATTAAATTATGACTTCATGAACAAGTTGGTCAACGTTGACTAGTTTTCGCCTGCGACTTGGCGTGTTAGTCGTTAATAACTTTTCCTAAGGGACCTGCGCCTCTATTCTAGACGGTGTAAACGATATCGTAGTTTACCTGTTAAGGTATTGTTATGACGTCAGCCGTCATTACTGTCAAGAAAATAAGAGCTATCAAAACGTTGACAATACGATAACAGGACAAAAACGATATTTTTTTTACCGTGTTGAATAGAGGCGCTGTTCGATATTTCTAGACGAACTATCTATGTACAGTCACCAACAATAATATACTATCCATCATTGGGCGTAAAAATGTCTGACACGCTCTTACACTTCTAGTAATAAAGATGTGTCAGATATTTTTGCGCCCATTGTTGGATAATAATATTTGCTGGTGACTGTACCAACTTTCTAATGGATAAAAAAACAGATTAAAAAACCCGAGAAAAGGAAAAGGTACGAGTACAATTGCGCAAAAGTTTTTTTAGTCGTTGTTAGTGTCCCAGTGCAGGGCAAAGGCCTCTCTTCTTTTCTGCCGTTCTTCCCTACTGATTGCTTTCTCCCGCCGCCAGTCGTTTTGAAACACGTTCAAATCATCCTGCCACCTCCTTCATTATCAATTAGGCAGCCTTTTTATGTTCCATCGTTCGACAGAAACCCTGCTGCATATTTGAGATTGCACGCGCTAAAATTTGTTTCGTACGCTCTGACGGGACTACTTAAACTCGCCGGTTTATATAAGCTGCGCCGCGTTCACTTGTTCACTCGTTCGGCCGACCGAATGCCGAGCGTGTACAGAAATAGACTTACATACACTCGAAAAACAGAACCGCCCTTCTGACATAGTCGCGTCTGAAAGATATCTCCCTAACGCGCTTTCCTTCCTTTCCTTGGTTTACATGTATAGAAAAACATCATGAGGGGTGATTACGAGTATGTATGCCAATATTACGAGGTTTGTTTGAACCGAACAGGGCATGAAATAAAACAGCAAGTTATAATACTTTTAACATTTTTTAAATCACATTTAATAAAAAATGTTCGTCGCTTCATCATAGTTCTTTTTTAATGAATCGGCTTGGTTAACAATCATTTCAATCGTGCGAAAATTAAATTTTATTGTAACTAATATTATGCCCTCGAAAGTAAAGAAGGGCGCAACTGTACCTAAATACATAGCAAGCTCGTTCTTAGTAGCTATGAATAAGGTTGCTTATACAGTGGTAGTTGTATTACAGTTGAGCCTTTTTGTCTCGAGGGCAGGCAGTATTATGAGCAATTGATTTCATTGATATAACCAGTCTGTGCATTAAGAATGAATGTGATTTTTACATTTCTCATTTAACTATAGTTTTTTTTCTACGATTAATGAAAAAAAAATCTTTTTACATTTCATTCAAAAACTGAGTTGAAATACTGGTTAATTTCCATTAAAACAGATTAAAATAGTTTTACAATTCTATATTTACAATATATTCATTCGCCGATATTTTTGTACAATTTAGAACATCAATAATTGATTTATTAATGAGTGCGTTGAAATAAAAAATTGTGACTGTCATTTAATGATTTTAATATTAGTACATTATCGACTTAAATTTCTAGGAGATAAATTATAAATTAGCTTAGAGCCTTCCTTCACTTGTTCCCTCTTAGTAAACAAGTGAAATTACGAAGAAAATGGCTTTAATTTCTACTTCCCTCTATTTACATTTTGAGTTCATATCAGTCATTGCCTTAAAAGTTTAACCTACCCATGAATCAAACTAAAATTTAGATATTTTGATATAACATTTTCTAATTACAGAACAATTAATTTGACTTTTTCGCCGTCATTTTCACTAATAAGTAAACATATGTTAACATTCGCTAATTGATTATAAATTATACAAAAATCAATAACATACTGCATGTATCTAAAATACTTTACAAACAGTAACAAAAAAGTGCGTTCCACTTAACGGTTTTACTGAAATTCCCTTTTTAATTTTAAATTGCAGTGCCGGCAAGTGGAACGTACCCATAATGAAACTGGAATTCCCCTTTGCATAGTTACAAGCCTTTTATGTTTCAACTTTTAATATGCTCCCACGTGAAGCATGTATCACAACAAAAATAATCAAGCATTCATTAAAATTTACGCGCAAACGTGGGATAACTGAGTAAATTAATAATTATAAAAAACGGCCAAGTGCAAGTAGGACTTACCACTAACGATTCCGTACCATTTTTGTCTGGGAGACACTGTTATTTAAATTTATTTTTTTGTTATAACTGCAATAGTAAGAAGTACATTTTTTTTGAAAAATTCATGTTTCTTCCAGTTAAGGTTCAAGATATACAGCGATTGCCAAGGTCAAGCAAAAACCGGAAAAAAATTACGTATACGCCTTCCCATTTTTTTTTCTTTGTTATAGCAGCCATAAACACAAACTATTTGAAAATTTAAATTGTCGACTACAATTCATGATATACAGTCTGCCGATGGATAGACAAACAACTTAGTAATAAAGTCCCACTGAAACCCTTTGGATATGGAACCCTAGATTTACTTAAAAATTGAACAATTATGTTAGTTTGATTATTAAATACTTTAATCGTTAGTAACATATTTAAAAAGTCACTATACAACAATTGAATACTTCAGTGTAAACGCATAACATTGAAATATCGTGCCATTGTACTTGGAAAAAGATATCTGTGTAATTTAACAGAACAATGCCAATGTTTCTACATCATCCATTTATTTAATTATACTACTCGTAGTTTAAAAAGACAAAAGGCCTATAAACCAAACAAAGGGGTTAGAAATAATAAAAATCTATCGAATTATTACTAAACGCAGCTTTCTTGATGGGCAGCGAGCAATGGCGTCCGGGTGGTAACGACCTCTCGATGCGACCGCACGGCACCGTTCACGCAACTCCTCCCAGAATCACTCTGAAATCAACCATTTATTTTAGAACTCAGATTCTGTTACTATCTCTTAGAGTAGTAGAACTCAATTATTTATTTTAGAACTCAAATTCTTTACTGTCTCTTAGAGTAGTGGAACTCAATAATTTATTTTAAAACTCAGTTTCTTTACTATCTCTTAGTTTAGTAGAACTCAATCATTTATTTTAGAGCTCAAATTATTTACTGTCTCTTAAGCCCGATTTACATTGGTCAAATAAGGTATCAAGGACAGTGGGGTGAATCCACTGGCAAGCCAACTTGACTCGCCACTGTCCGATCGGTTTACACTACTGTACTGTCCACTGTCATTGTCCACTGTTCTCTGTTCTTGACCAAAATAAATCGGGTTTTAGAGTGGTTTTAACAGTTAATTAAATGTCAATGAAATAAGTGAGTAATGTAAAAGATAATTTACACTGTTATTAACATAGGGGTATTATTATTAGGCGTATTAGTAATCAAATGAGATTCAAAAAATCGAAAAAACTTGACCAAACTGATTCATCGTAAAAATGACCCGAACTCTTTATTATTAAATAAATTTATATAAAAATAATAATGTTTTCGTTTATTGGGTTTCTGGTAGTATAAAATAATATATCTCGGAAGCGTACTTGACCGATTTATCTGTCACCGTTTACAACCTAGTGACCTACTTAAGTCGGTGTGAGATTAAAGATGGCTCTTAGTTATAGCTGCGAAGTTATTTTTTCAACCGCTCTCAGATTATTGTCGAGACTTCAGTCTTGACGTACCTAGGCTATATACTTAGCTCTTAATAAACTAGTAGAAGCCCTTATCACACTGCTTTGTCACAACATTACGAATACCTGAAGAGTCAAAACCTGCTTCAAGTTCCAAGTTGAAGAAAAAATTGCGCTACAGCAGTTATATATCCGTCCTGTTCCCGGCTTGAGGATTGGCAGTATTTTTACTTCATAATACGTCCTTAGGTTGTAAATGTTGGTCCCAATGAGCAATTTTTTTTAGGCAAACGCACACACAAGCCATCTATAAGTAGGATCTAAGACTCATAGGCATTTTCATTCTGATGAGAATAATAATAATAATCATTATGCTAAAGTGAACAGACAAAGCAGCATACTTTCATAAGGGTAGCTAGTTCTTGCAAGCCAAGTTAGGCTAGTACATTGTACGACTTGACAATAAGCTCTTAGTGGAAATAAAAGTAAGTAAGCAGTAAGTAAGTAATATTTTTTAGTGAGCTAAAGCCGAGTAATTAACAAGGTCAAAAGAATTTGCACGGACAATTATTTGTATAGGTGATTTGCTGAGTTGGTCTAAAGTGTTACCTATTTAAAGGAAAAACAGCTCTCTATGGCCGTAGACAAGATGCACAATGCTAGTAAACGATAATCAAGAACTGTCACAATGTATGGAATTGACTTTAACGCTTGTCGTGACTATCCCGTAGTTAACGTCAATCCTACACAGTAGGCAAAATGCGTTTTTTCTAAGCATACAAAGCGAATTATACGAGTACACACAACGCACTGCTAGATCAAAACAGTAGAAACTCAAAATACAACTGTATTAAACTCAAGTTTAATACAACTTCTATAAACATGACACAAAACTAACAAGGATTTTGAGTTAATACTCTTTTGATCTAGCAGTGTGAGAAGCGATTGATACAAGATTAGTAACGGGTTAAATCTTTTAACAAATGCGTCCAACCAAAAGGATATTTTGTTTGATGGACTTTTGTATTCTTGCGTTAGTCTGGCCAATATTTTCGAAGATTTCTTTGAGCTTACGAAAATACTTCAAAGCAACGTTGATATAGCTGTTTGTGTAACCTACGCACAATGTAACCTACATTCTCAGAATCTAAATCCCAAATATGAGTAACATCAAATTGAAGCGTCTAGAATTCTAACAAAACCCTGTTGTCGTCCTTAGACTCGAGAACCTTTTGACTGAACTGAACGAGAAGGATATATTAGAGGAAAACTCTCAAGTTTGTTTTTATGAAGTTTCCTGAAGGTAAATTATGTTATGATTGATTGCCCGTTCCGTTACGCACGAGGAAAACAGGAAAGTACAATCAGAACCTTTGTACAACCAAGAATAGAAAATTCTTGCCTTCTTGTGAAAACTCTTTCTTGTGGTGTAAAAAACAGAAGAGTTGTTCGTGAATTCCAAAAGGGTATGAATTTACATGATTGCGCACAGTTTACATTTTCAAGTTTTTGTAAATTGTGTAACAAAATGACGGTCTTAGATGTGGAAATTTAATAGGACTAAGTGTGTATTAGTTAAAAATATGAACCTAACCTAAGTTTACTAACATCCGTCCATCTTTTATGTTATTTGAATTTGAATAACTAGTGATGGCTTGCTTTAAACAAAGGTGCTGAAAGTTTTTAAATAAAATGCGTTATTTGACATTTGAAATCATAAAAATCACTCGTGCACAAACTGCTGATATATTTTTGAATAGTTACCTTTATTGTGTTTACAACGTAATGATTTTATTTGACGCGTTACCGGCAACCATTTTTATTTGAAAAGTTTTAAATTCGAAACATTTTGACACTGAAATAAAACATTACCTATTTTATATTTTGTGACTGGGATGCTGCTTTTGTCCAATTGGAAAATTAGGACTTGTTAAAGAATGTCAATGGAATTTGTCATCCATCTGGTAGTGTTTTTTTTCATGTAAAATAAATAGTGAAGTCATCTATAAAATCATACACCGATTAAAAAAAGCATCTCAAAATGACCTATTAGTTTAAATAAAAAAAAATACATTTTAAGGTGGCGTCTGATTTGTAACATTTCTGCGTAATGTACTATCATTTCCGCCCTTTATCTAACGGGTGTGATAAGATAAGGACCGCAGTTGATACATTACACCGAAATGTTACAAGTCAGTCGCGACTTTTAATAGTATCTCATCTCTACTAAATGTAATGTTAATTCTATCTACCTGTGAGTCAGCGTAAGCAGCGTGCTGTGATATAGGCGTGCCGGGTGACTGGGTGTGGGCAATGCTGTGGGCGCTGGTGGAGTGCCGCGACTCCGGCGTCGCCACCGCGGCGGAGTACGACGGAGGCTCGGGAGGACACACACCTAGTGCACAAATATGTTAGTGGTGTTGAAGGCAAATTGTACTATACGGCAAAGGCAGAGGATGATACAAATTGAAGAAGGTCAAACTCGTGTCTGGGTGGAGGTGAAAAATGTTATGTTAGTTGAATCTCTTAAATCAATAAGGTCTAAAAACCGTTTTAGTCTTCCCAAAAGTACGACTAACGCCGGAAAACGCGCACTCGTAGCCTGTGTGGCCATTACAATAGATTTTTTAATGACATAGACCTATTTTCATGTTTTCGCGCATAAGTTTGTCCAAGCAATAACATTTCACTGTGTTTTTATTTTATTGATGTTGTTATTTCTTTTTTAGTCTTACTCAATTTTTTGCTTGAGTTTATCCATTTAACGAATAAACTTGCTGCAAGTTACCTACAAGTCAGAAAGCGAAATGATGTACTTTAAAAAATACAAAACAGGAGAATGAGAAATTTAGCGTTAGTTTGAAACGCTAGACGAGTTAATTAGTTAGGTCCAAACTACAGCTCGTATAATTAGATACAAGGTAGCTTAATTGAACAGTGCTGTTAGCTCAAAATCACAACGTGCGCGCATAGAATTGCCAACCACTTCACTGTCTCATTATTAAGGTGGAAAGTAATTTTAGAAGCAATAAGCTAACAAGGTTTTCAAAATGACGACAATTTCAATTTGAAAGGTTTTGTAAAGTTCTTTGATAGGGTCGTGTTGTGACGGTACGAGTACCTTTTTATTTTATAGATTCAAATTTAATTATTAGAACACAGGTTACTAACGGTGTTTTTTTATTTAAATATAAATTATTTCACTATTTAAGAAATCTGAAAAGGTACGAATCTGACTGTAGTCGCGAAGGTCCTGCACGTAGGTTTTTTAAAATACGAGCTGTCCGCGCCCGGTGTCGCCCGGGTGTGATTTTTTTCATACAAACCTTATGAAATATACTTTACGTCCTTATTCTTAGACCTACTGAATATACCCATAAAATTTCATAAGAATCGGTCAAGCCGTTTTGGAGGAGTTTTGTTACAGACACTGTGACACGAGAATTTAATATATTAAAGATAAGATCGCTTGGTGGGGTAAGGCTGATAAGGCACGTGATAAATCTTTAACTTTTGTTATTAAACATAAAGCGTATTTGGTTTATGCCGTGTGGTGCCGGGTTTAGAATGTTGCCACTACATGTCTTCCCGTGGATGTCGTAAGAGACGACTAAGGGACTAGAGGCTGTGTAGTGCTGTTAGGCGATGGGTTTGCAACCTGTCACTAATACACTGGATAACATCTTAGCCTGGTTGTGCAAAATGTGGTCACAGAATTATCAACAAGTTTTTGGAGTTGTTGGTGAGTCTGTGGCTCTGCCTACCCCACTCTGGGAATGAAGGCGTGAGTTTATGATGATGATGATGATGATGAGGATTGATCGTATTTGGCATAATCTGTATTTTGTTCTTCTTTACCGATAGATTATTCGACTAACCGTAGTTATTATCCTTGCAGTAATTCAAATTTTATTTTTAATCGTGTATAAAATTTCTTTTAAAGCATAAAGATCTAATTGTTGAGTTTTCCATCTTGAATATTTTTTGAAAGTGCTTTCTTTAAGTTCTCGAGTCCGAGTTGCACTCAACTGGTTTTGTAGAACACAAACTCTTAAACGTAATTACTGCTTATTAATCTGAACTAGGTTAAAACGTGGCTTAATAAGCGGTATAAAACGAACTAATTAGATGGTGGACTAATGCGTATTTCAACCTCCATCTCGAGTGTAGAGCCAAAGCAAAACAACCATCAAAGGAGATTGCAGATAATTACGAGTAACCGTAGAGCGACTGGCAAGGATACCTAACCTTTGCTCGAACCAAGAACATTTTTCCTTTTCCGTAACTCGCTCAGATTTGCTGGTTTATGTTAAGTTTATTACCCTAGCCAACTACAGATAAATGTTATGTACTATTGTTGCTCAATTTCCCAAAAATTTGGTGACCTTCAACATGTACTCTGTGTTAAGGTTAGAAAAAGAAATACTAAAATAACTGATTTATAAGACAATTTATGTTAGCCTAAATAATTTTGGTGTGGCCACTTACAGCACATTTTGTCGATGGACATACTCGTAAAATATGCCAAACCAAAAGAAGAACATTATTAAAATTAAAACTATTACAGGCCACTCCATATGATCGCTTTAATTACAAACAACCATCGTTATAATTAGAAACGTAGTTGATCTTATCAGAATCTAGTCACCTTTAAGAGCTACTACTATGGCTAAGTGTTACTGTAAGATTTTTACAATAATAAGTACTGCACAACATTTTGTATTGTAGACACAGAAAAACAACGTATTAAACGAAACATCAAAAGTGCTTGAGACTTAAATTCAAAATGCACTTCAACAAGCAACAACTCAAATCCCAACATCACAGTTACCAACTAAACTAGGAGTGAAATAAACTGCAGACTGAGAATTGAATAAGAAATTGCATATAAAGAGGTTGCTCGTGGAACCAACTCATTTAAAGCAACAGTGCGCCTTGTTACTGCTGGTAATCTGATTATTCAGTGGACTGCTGCCGGGCAAAGCATCGATCCAAGCAAAGCATAAATACAAGAAAATAAACACGAACTCGCTCCACTAATCCTCTTAGAGGAAAAAGCTCTCGACTAGCAAAAAGATAGTTCGCTAATAAGTAAAGTTTTAAAGTCGGCATGTCGAAGTCTTGACGTCGCGAAACAGTCTAACTAAACAGTACTTTTAAGTTCTCGCATTCAGCAGTTGGCAGCATCTGGCTTACTACCAACGTTAGAAGTTTTGTTGCATAGGACATTGTTCTTGGAAATTTCGTGTGAAGCACGCTTTTATCCTGTTTAGCGTTAGATCTTACTTATAAAATTGCATATTAAAATGTAGTTATTTTCAGTAAGCAAGGTGTTTTTCTAAATAAACTAAAGTGAATGTGATGAACACTATGTAGTACGGTACAGAGAAAAATAAAAATAAAGATGTTTAGTAATTATGCAGTAATAATCTATCATCCCTTGCAAAGAATACTTATAATAGGAAGAAGCTTACACAAATAATAATAGTTACCTCTCCTATTACCTCTAATATTGTTAACGATACGATCAAACAACCTTACTTTCACATTACGCGTACAATTTCGTATAGTGAATTTGTTTTACTATAATTTGGAAATGACTGCGGAGGAAAGTCGATCTCTTCGTACTCGACTGGACACGAAGAAAGCAGCTGTGAATTATGTACAAGAAATTACATTGAAAGAGGGTTCAAAAAGTTTTATGGGTGTGGTTAAAGTCAACAAGACTCGCATAAGAGCAAAATATGAGAAGCAAATGAGAGAAGTACAACACCGAAGAGTTTTTAACCCTTAATTTGGCAAAAATAAAAAAAGTCGGGAATTCAAACCCTTTTTGGTTTTGAATCAGCAAAAAAATAAAAACACATTCCAAACAAAGAAAGTGTAGGATTATGGTATGTTCACTGTGATGAACATTGCCAAATTAAGGGCTAATACCCATAGCACTGTATGGTCTCATTAAGCAAAATTAAATTCAACCATTATGCACACACATCAGGAACCATAACAATTTCATCGATTGACAGACGCGTTGGAATTCTATGTAAACACTTTGCTTAATGAAAGTAGTTTTAATCAACTAATGAGCAATGTGTCACATTATTGACATAGTGTAATGGCATAAGTGACAGGTCATGTCTGTTACAGTTTTGTTTTTATTATAACGATAGTTTCATTTTGTTCATAAATTATTTTAAATTAGTTTATTTTATCAGCCTTGACATATCAGTTTTTTTTTTCACGATTTAGGTAAATAAAAAAAAAGTTTCTGTTCCCGAAGGGCGCCCAACGGGACCCTTATATCCCGTCCGTCCCTCCGTCCATCCCTCTGTCTGTCTGTCTGTCTGTCTAATGAGCATTAATAAACTAAAAATGTGTCTTCTTATTACTACTCGCATAAGACTTTATAATGGCATTCCTTGTAAGAGAAGGCAAAGCATTCTCTTTTTTATAACTGTGTATATACTGCAACAAGCTCTTGTTAAAAAAAACACATGCCTATCGACTACGCATTAAAAACTGCACTTATTTCCATAAATTTCTAAGTAAACATGTTTCATTCTATCTGTACAAAGATGAAGACAAATAGAATTATAATCAATTCTTCCAAAAGCCACAAACGTACCGTGACAAAATTGCACTTCATTTCCACCCGCTCACAATATCTAATTCACCACTTTCTCCTAAACACTACACAAACTTCCCGAAACAGGGTGATTCTATTTTTGAACAGGTGCGCTTTAAAATGCCAAAAAGCAAGCATAAAACTGCATTGTTCCGTGCCTCGATGTGTTGAACACAACCGCCGTAATAACTCACGTCGTATATTGACCGCCTAGCTCCGTCAAATTTTAAATAAACCCGAGAGTGTATATTGAAGGCTAAATTTTAGAACTCCGTGCAGGAGTAATTTTGTGTGGTACGGTGGGAAATTTGCAGTTAAAATCTGTGAGATTCGTTAGAGTTGACCAACTTTATCGTTAAGAGGTTACTTAGAAGATTTTACACTACTAGACATTATATCTAAGTACATAAATTGTAGTGCACCACGTAAGTTAAGTTTAACATATTATTAATTAACATAGCGCGTTATACATAATCGATATAGTGTTTTGTTTCAACGTTACCTAAATTATTTATCATTTTAAGATTAGATATACTATCATTTCGATGGCACAAGTAATGACCTAGAAAAATGTATTAGGTTAGTCAAATGGATAGAACGATAGCGCTATTTCAATAAGTTATTAAATTTATATGGCTAAGGTCAGGTACTTTTAATGTAATTTTAGGTCACCCTGGTTTTTTAAAATTGATAGTAATTGGTATTTCTTCCATTATGATTTAAACTTCACAGTTTTATACCCATCATACATTAAAATCGGTCTTATGATGGTCTAATAAAACCTTATCTTTATTTTTCGAAAGTAAGAATACAAATTCCAAGTTGCCGAAAAGATGGCAGTTGAAGGATTCGAAAAAAACCAGGACTGACCAGGAGTTTGAAGATTTGGACATCATCATTAAAGAAAATCATTGAAGAAAACAATTCTGCTAGACTGCGGCAGTCATATATTTAGAAAGGTTGCTTGTTGATGTGATTGGGTGGCCAGTATGCTACGTTGGACGACCTTTGGATCGTCGAATATTTAGGCTCAAGTTCTGGTGAAGCAAAACGAGCGTAATTTTGTCAGTTGTGAGTCGCGTAATTTCTGCTGCATCTGGTTTTTTACAAAAGCCCTGTTTGGTTCACACGGCGACGCAAAATCAGCCGGACTCTTGTATGCAGCAGAAATAACGCGATCGAAAATACGCGACTCACAACTAAAAAATTAAGTGGAGAAAGATTTGTGTAGAAAACTGGAGGAGATTTTTCGAGACAGAGAGCAAGGGCCACTTCGGGTAGCTGAGCCAGAGGAGTAGGTAAGTAAGTAATTGGTATTTACCTTTACTTAGAGGTATTAAGTCCGGATTCCGATCATCCGGCCCGTGTGGCGAGCCTCGTTTCGCCAGCGTTGCCTTTTGATTCTTCGATGATGGTATTGTTACTGCAAAAGATTATAAAAGGTTAGAAAATAATTGCCTTTATTGTACATGATGTTTTGAAAAATATTGATGAATGTCTAGAATATTAAAGAGCTCGGTCTCAAGAAAAAGTACGCTCAATAGAGACCTCGGGGCCTCGCACCATTGGAAAAGCCGTTTTCGGGTTATGGGATAAAACATACTCAAACAAAATAAGTCATACTCAAAAAAAATAAGTAAACAATTACTTTTTCATGTTTTTATCTTTATAGATCCTAGTCATATTTTTTCATTAATCATCCTAAGAATAACGTACTTAACATAATAATATTTTGTTCTTCCTGAGTCTGTCCTAATTAAATTGTCAAATTTTACTAATTATTTTAAAATAATGGTTTTTAGGTACAACACGTGCAAAGAAACCTAGGAAATACCTCTTAAAACCATTTTCATATTATTTAATTATTTAGTAAAAGTAAAAAAAATCCACGGTATAAACTTTATCATAAATGCTTACGAAGCATCGTCGTTACAAATTTTACATTCAATTATTTTCATCGACTTGAAACCCAGTTCGTTTCGTACATAATACTAGCTACAGGGTGGGTGTCCTTTATATTCAATAGGTTGATAATGTCTCTGGTCAATCCAATTAAGAATCCGGCAATTTCCGAAAAGGGTTTCTTTAATAACCCTTTTTCTTATCTTTGTCCTCGTATCTCTCTTGGCTAAGGGTCGCGACCCTTCCAATATCATTTCTAATTAAATTGATTGATGAATCGCTTTTTAAATTAAACACGCCCTGGTACAAGAAATTACGTTCCAGAATGTTTACTTTATGTTGGAAATAGCTTGTAATGTATAAGAGCAGAAATTTTATTCGAATACCTATTTTAAATTTTCATTCTTTTTCATTTAGTTTATTTTGAATAAACATTGGCTTGTTAACAAATTGATAATAAATATAACAAGCGTGTCATATAAACATTATTACCACGAACGTTCCATAATTAGAGGAAAAACTAACGAAACAATCATTATGCAGAAAATGTCAGCAATTTCTGTAAGTGGAACTAGGTAATAGCGGCAGTTTTAAACGGAGCTGACGTGACTGTGCAAACACTGTTCAGCACAGTCCTACTGGAATGGAATAAAAACCAATCGCACGCTGTATAAAATACTGACGTAACTAAAAACAGCATCCTGTACGATTTCCAATGTAAACGCTGTTAACTTAAGAATCACAGTCGTACAACGATTTTTAAAAGTTAAAACTTTTTTTAGTGTTCTCGTTGTGTTTACATCGCCACAGTTATATCCCAGCGTGGAAATGGATTGTTTGAGTGTAAACCGGCCTGTAAGAACAATGTTCAGGTAATTTTGTGAAGGTTTAACCGTTATCGAAGTTCATATTGGTTCCAGGTTTTTATTAAAATTTCAATTGAGGTGTTGTTATTATTTTTCGTCCATATTTGGCAAGAGAAAGCGTGAAAAATATAGTTTTATTTATAAGTATTTATAAAAAATGTTTAAAAAGCTAAAAGATGTTTACCAGTGTATTAATAACAGAGGGCTTATTGTCTAACGCAGTCACAATCACGATCGTTTTCATTTTGAAAATCGAAGGCTTGTCTGCATACAAAATGAAAACAATTGCCCCACTTTGAAGCCGGTTGCGATTGCGAGTGTGTTAGACAATAAGTCCTCAGGTTGCAAACCCATCGCCTGACAGTACTACAAGTCTTTATTCTCTTAGTCGCCTCTTACGACGTCCACGGAAAGACAAGGAGTAGGCACTAATCTAAACCAGCAACCACACAGGTCAAAGGTATTAGTGTCTCATTAATTTGTAATCACCATACTGCTAGCGGGAATCATAGCTTCCAAGAACTAGATCGATGCGCTCAATGCATTTCCCAGAAATCTTCAACGGTAATTGAGTGAGAGATAATTAAGGATGTTATTTGAATGATTTTGAAATATTATCGTGCTATTATGTCTGTTAGTAGGGCATAATGAAAATGAAATGAAATAATTTATGCGGTAAATTATTTTATAATATTTCACCCACTGTCTTTTTCCGCAATGACGTCACATTTTGGTAAATTTTTCTTAACCTGCACTTTGGTAACCTGAACCTTTTATTACAAAGCAGTTTTTGATTACAGCTTTACTGTATTTTTTGCCATTCTTTTAGGCCTTTGATATGCAGTAAGATCAAAGGCGTAAAAGAATGGCAACATGACAAGCTAAAAAAACTATATTTCGTTATAAACAATAATGAGTACTTGGGCTTTATTCTATTTGGTAAAACCATCAAACTTGAAGCATGTTAGGTGTAATTTTTTTTGTACGAGGGACGACACACACACAATTGCACAAGTAGACCTTTGGTGTAGTTTAGGTGGAATCACATTGCTGCGCGGATTAGGTTTCTATGTGATATTCTAATGTTTTTTTTATACAGGGTTTACTCTTGACTAACTTTTGCCCTTTACCGACGAAGATTTTACCGACGATGAAGCGAGCTTACTTAGAGGATGTCTATTCATACATACCTTCACGCCTGTCTCCCAATTGGGTAGGTAGATACTATGGTACGCCAGGTGCACCGGTCTAAACATACAACTTTCGCTTCCTCTACTTTCATTAATCTCTTCATGCACGTACGTCGGTTTCGGGTGCTTTTGATTTGGCCCTTATTCACCCTGGCTTTAAATAGATTCAGATTGTATGCACTCGGAAATACAGACGTCGCGGCACAGTTCACTCATTCCACTCTATCGCATTTGGAAGTATAATGCTAAGCGCTTCACTCAAACTTCGAACAGGCGGAAATTTAACTAGGTACATACGTTATCCTGCTGTGCGTCTGGAAGTCCGATGGTAGAAAGGAGACGGCGGTGTTAGTTCGTGGAGTTCTCATGCACGGGTTTATATTGTGTGCCATAATTATTTTTAGTCATATTGTGTTTTAGGTCATAATCATCGCAAGTCATAACCTATTTTTTAAGTAGCTGTTATTTTTTCAGGATTTTTATAAATAAAACCTACACGTTAGATATTTCAGAAATTCTGAAAAGTTTACAGTAACACCGACATAAAATAAAATGACTATCAATAATTATGTCAACAATGACATTATGACCAAAAAAGTTATGGGAAACAAAGGGCTCCCCTTATGCTCACTCCCCGAAGTACAGTCTGAGCGTTAATCTATAGAAGTCCATTATAAATACTAACCGCGCGAGGCAAGGCAGAGTTTATCGGGTGTTAATCTAATTAAGTATGACCTTAGGCTTTAAAGTTAATAAAAAACGATCAAATATTACCTTCATAATCCCTCGACCGCTGCCGAAACCTCGTGGCAATGAGGGCAAGGCATAGAACGATGGCAACTGTTATAGCGGCCCCGAGAACACCTCCCAGTGCCCAGTTGACCTCCCATGCCTCCTGAGCTTCTGCCAGAAAAAAAAAGAATTCACTAAGATACTAACTACATTTTTTCAATGAGTCGACTAAAATATAAATATAAATATGTATATTGGAAGTCGATAAACGAGAAGTCCCTATGACAGCTCAAAAATGCTACGAAAATTCCGGCCTCTGGTAATAACTTACCTGTTCTAGGTGAAAGTCTCGGAGCAGTTTCCACAGTGAACGTGTTATGTTCGGATCTGCCTCGAGCGTTCACAGCGTACACAACTAAACGCAGCTGGCGTTTTGCTCCTAACCTTCGGAGGTTCCACAGGGCACCACCATTGGTAGTATTCACTACAAGTCCTTCGTTAGCCCAAACTTCTACGATATATACACACTGGAGACCACCTTCGTAGCCTAAAAAAATATTTAATTACATTAAAACATTGTTGGCTTTTAGGTTTAAAAACTGGAAACTTTTGAGCACGCATTGATGAAAGGGAAAAAAAATTCAAAGTATTATTTTAATTATGTTTCCCTCATGATTAATTGTTCAGTAAAGAATTTCAGGTTAAATTGTATCGTGCTTAAAAACCATTGTTCAAAGGTCAATTTAGTAATTTGGGTTCCCTTGAAGGTTAACGAGTGAGAGAAAATCACCGCGGCAATTATTTTCATGAACGTAATACAGTTTACTATAATTAAAGTAAGATGGCAATTTTTTAATACAAATCAAATCATTGTTATAATAGAATTGCGTTCGTTAAGCTCAATAAAATTGTAATCATTTATAGTTTGAAACTTTGTATAATACCACGCAAAGTCATAATATACAATTGTCTAATTGAACTTTATCATGTATTCTGTTTTATTAATTAAAAAAATGCTACAGGATTTAGGCGCAGTTACTTCCGTTTGTCGTAACAAATCAAAAACCCATTTTTATATTTTGTATTTAAACTGTCACCAGTAACGTTCAAGCTTTTTCACAAAAGGGATGACCTTTTCAAATAAGTAGGTATACCAAATTCTTAAACTGCGTAGGTTAAATCTTTCTCCCTTTAATTACGGAGGAGGTGGGCGAGAGGAGGGCAACCCACAATCCTTATTTCATCAGACATGAATTTTATTACATATAAAATCTATTATCTGTGGTCGGAATGTGTAAAGCTAAAGTACCTACACTCAATGACGCATGTTTATTCATGCATCAATAAAATCTAAACAGTTACAAGAAAAATGCATTTTTCCGCACTAATTGAAACCTGTTCATTCACACGTCAATAGATTAAAATGAGTGAAATAGACACATTTATAAACACAATAGAAAAAGTTAAAATGTTAAATTATATTTTCATTATTATATAACTGATCAATAAAATATAAATCAATACCTAAAGTAAAATAAAAGTTCATTCACGCGTGAATGAACATGCGATAAGTTGAAAACTTTGTTAAAATTGCTGTTGATTAGGCTTACCTGCAGTACAAACTAAATCTAAAGAGTCATCAGTAAGGTTGTAAACTGTGCAGTTGTACGGCGCCTCCGGCCTCGTCGCCGGCTGCAAAGTGTACATACAAGGCGACACCTGTTGCCCCACTAAGTTTGATGCCCGACACAACAATGTGCCATAATCCACTTCAGCAACTGGAGTGTATGTGAGGACTGATTTTCCTTCCTTTGATTCGACCGTGAATCGCGCCTGTGGACAAAGTTATAGATTCGGAACTGTTTCAAAAACAAAAGAAACCTTTTAATTATTAATTATGTAATATAAACCATGATCAATGGGCCTAATTATGGTTGCGTTTATCACGTGACAACATGTGGATAAAGCATCCGTCACTCTTGTACAATACGTGTCAGAAAGGCTAAGCCCGGCAGAAATACGCAGAAATACTAGGCCCGGGGGGTAAAATCATATTGCTTTTAACATGTTATCGTAATGCTTTTAAGTCGCGACTATTATTATTTAATAAATAAGTGCAAACGTAACGTTGACAATACGATAATAATATGTCAAAAGCTATAAAGTTTTACAGAGTAGAATACAGCCCCACTGGACTCCTTGATTTGGCCTCTTAAAGACTCTGAATATTGAAGGAAGCAAACAAAATAAATTAAATAAACTTACCACCTGATTCACAATCGACAAGTAAATCATATTTGACAGATAAATTTAGCCCTTTCTCTTTCTGACACTTGAAAATAGACAAGGAGAAACCCAACTTTAAATGGCAGATAAATTTACTGGTCGATTGTGAAACAGGCCTTTAGTCTTATTCCCCAAAAGACGGTTATAATAAATAACGAACTATCATTTAATAAACTTCTAACATCCGAAAAGAAATCATGTTTTATCATAGGACATTTCCATCTTGTATAAAGGAGAAAAACATAAAACGTCTCATGCAAATCTTTGTAACTTCCTAGGAGGGATGTAGTCCTGCGGCGACATATTCTTACCATTATTCCGAAATTCATGTCAGGAAAAAAGGAAAAGAAAATAAAATCGGATTGGCTTCAATTCTTTGCTAAGCTCGCAGATTTCATCTCTATTTGGAGTTTTTTCTGTTTAAGCAATATAAGTAGGTAAGTAGGCAATTCAAACAAGATCCGTCTCAGAAAAATTGTGAAATCATTTAGAATGTTTCAAATTTTTGTAATATTCTTCGTGCTTTACAATGGAATTGAATAAAAATATGAATCCCCTTTGGCGTCAGCAAACAATTTGGTTTCAATTATTACTGAATGACTTAGTGAATGTTTTAATAATAATAAAGGTTAAACAATACGTGAACTCAACGGCCAACTTACTGCTCGAGATATTAATGTATCAGACCAAAACGTATCATTACAAAAAAAAATTGAACTTTCAGTCCTCAATTAGAATAAATCAACATGAATGTTTTTAAAAGAAATAACATCTCTAAGCGGGTCGTAAGTAACATTACCCGAAGCACGAACTTTTACCTCCCATCTAGTAAGTAACGTTAACGTATCATCACTGAGAAAATTTGCGCTCAGATTCATTTTGGCCATATTCCCATTTTCCCATTCTCAATGTGGACGAAATGAGAATGTGGACGAGATGGGAATGTGAACGAAATGGGAATGTGGACGAGATGGGAATGTGAACGAAACGGGAATGTGGACGGGATGGGAATATGGACTAAGTGAACTTGAGTGAAAATTCGTACGGCGATTGATATTAGCGTCCTAACTATAAAAAATACGTATTAAGTACTTAAATTTGGTAGCAAGTTGACATTAATGTTGAGTTCTGCATCGTCATCTAGTTTAAATGAAATATACGTCAATGTATGAAACCACAAATTTATTTTATACGGTCATGCTACGGATAATGTTCAGAACACGATTTCCAATTGTCACGGCCATTGGAGAACCTTCGATTGAAAATGTTCACGCTCGAGCGACAGTTATTCAATTTGCTAAACTAATTACAGTTGAAAAATGACTGTAACTTACCGGATCGACTTTTATAAAACCAGCCGAGTTATTCAGAGTCCACTCAAATGAACCAGGTGGTGGAAAAGCGTCAACCTCACACACAACACTCGCCGGTTCTTGAAGAGCCGCTCCGATCGTTTTTACTTCTTTTTTGCGACACAAAGGCTTGTCTGAAATTAATAAAAAATTACTTCAAGTTTATCGAGGCATTATATTGCTATTGAGATATAAAGAGAGATCGGCAAGAGGTCAAGAGATAGTAGTAAAAGTTGGTTCTTGAAATTTCAGATTACAAAAGCACTTAAACGTTGAAACTGAGAGCCAATAAATTCTGCTTTTCATTTTGATGCTCGATTTTCGTTTATACTCATTGCATGGTTAACGCATTAATACTTGACCAATAATATTTATTTAAATGAAAACAAAGCACTTTCTGTTCAGGTTAAATTTGGTATTGATATTAACATAGAATGAAAATGATAAAGCGTAAATATATTCTATTATATTTTGGTAACAAGATGTAAGATATATAATGCAAAAAAACAAACAGTGATTGATGCCCAAATACATTTGAAGACGAAATATGTTATTTACGGTTCTATCCCCAAATGAGTTATATTTCAGTCAGGGTTTCTTTCTGTCAATTTAATTTAATCAATTCCAAAGGGATAGAAGGCTTGAAAAAGCAGCCTTAGGAATTCAAATATTATTACGATTTTATTCATAAAAGCACGTTAGCAATATATTTCACCGAATTCCAGGAACATCAATAAATTGAATTATACACTGTTTTGAGCATGATACTAATTTTGTGTAGTAGATAATTATTATCAACATCAGAGTACAAAATCAAATAAACTGGTAAATAACTGCTTGAAGTAATATAAAATGTTATGTTTATATGAAAGTGTTGGCCATGTTATATTATAATGTAAACCTAACAGAATTATTTTTCACATTATTATTTAAAATACGACAAATTGTCTTCTGACGTAAAAACAAAACATTACTACACTATCAAAATTATTACCAATCGATGTTGGTACCATCATACCCAACAACATTTTGCAAATTCCAAGCAAATTTTTTTTTTTACAATTTCCCAATTTGCAAATCTCTCTAACATCACCACAATTCGTTATACTTACAAACAACTTGCATAAGCAACGGCGCTGACCGCCCGTCGCCTTCCACGTTGGAAGCGGTACACGTGTACCGACCAGCCTGAAACCGGGACACGTTGCGGAGAGCCAAGTTCGTGTTCCCAGTCAGGATAATGCCAGATGCTGCGTTATGTTGTAGAATTGTGCCCTGGGATTGAAACAATCGTAATTATTTTTAATATTGCATTTTGCTAATTTTACACTAGGTATTGGGAAATTAGTTCATTATTGCGTAATTTTATGCAAACTGCCTAGTTGTTTTTTTATCGGCATAACTGATTGACACATTTTCAATATGTTTTCACTTCATATTTATAGCAGTGTTTTAAATTCATAATAATTATGGTAGTTTGTCTCTTTATGTTATTTAAGTTTTAGATGGCTTGATGCCAACTGTTGCTGAATTTTACTTTCTTAACCTTTCAACATTTAAATAGACATATTATAGACAATTGTAAGCATTTGAAAGTTATTTTAGTAAACAATTGAATTATGTTAACTTCAGCCTGACTAGCGGAATTTAATAAAAGACAAAAAAGTTACGTAATTAAATAACACGCTTTTTCTTTCAATTTAAAATTGTGATCATTTTTAATAATTATGTTATACAACTCATAATTATTAATTTTATTATAAAAAACCTTTTGATAACTTTACCTAATATTCATTTTGTGATATACAACTGCTCATTTAAAGACGAATTTAGGAATTTAAACATCAAAATTGTGGCTTAGTTAGGTTTAACTTTCAAAGTGTTCAATATAACGTTCATTATTAATTGAAAATCATTATGTGGGCATTCCCGTTTAAAAATATTATGTGTTTATTTTGGAACGAAAAACAATTTTAATTAAAACACAAGAGTTGAAGTAACATTTTCATATATCACATCCTTTTCATTGGCTTTAAATATGCAGGCTTTTGAATGAACACTAAAAAAGAAAAAGGCGAGCTCTATGGAAAGTCATTGAAAAAAAACTCACGTTCTTATTTTAAAATTCGCGTATAGTTTTGTTTTTATAGGAATTGTCATAAGCGTACGTGGTTTGAAAACGGAATGCGTCAAATACATCAAATGCTGGCTTTATTGACAAGCTGCCAGTTACAAACGGTCTGACTTATGAGTTATTTTTTTCGCCATCGCTTTGACAGAGTTTTTTAACTAAATTGAAACGCGCGTTCGAAATTTGAAAAAATGTTGTTTGTTTACATAATAATTATGTTAAATTTTAAACGACAAACGACGTCGTTTTTAGTCGGAAGAGTTCGTATTTATCTTGACTTTTCAATTTAAAAACAATACGATTACACTTCAAATGCAATATGGTTTTACCGAGTTGAATAGAGGCCCAGCTTTACAACGGCTGACAAATTAATTGAGAAAAGAAAACAAATAGGATATTTTCCGAACATTTTCAATATCCTATAAGACAAGTGTCATAATTATGTACTACAACTGTATGTGTTGTACCGCTTTTGACGAAATTTCTCTAAACATAAGCTTAACAGTATTGAATTGAAAAAAACAAACATTAAAAAAACCCTTTCTGTTAACAACACTCCTTGCCTTTAAAAAGATTCCATATCATCACATTGTCACCAACTAATACGACTAGGCAAACATGACACTGTAAGTAACAAGTCACGCGCTGGCTTTATGCACCCAAAATAACAACAGAGAAAATGCACTCACTTCATGTTCCCACACCACTTTATAAGCTGGTGGATTTGCGTCGACCTCGCACCCGAAGTAAACGTCGTCCCCCTCTTCGATGTCATTCGGGTTTATCTTGGCACCGAGATGCATTGTCGCCACAGGCACAACTGCAAACATACCGTTCGTAAACCCAACCGCCTTCAACATACAACTCAATTTCAAATGATGCAATTTTGCGATGTTGCGAGCCTCTTTTAGAGATATGAAGTCCTGGTAGAAATGAGTCTCTCTAAATTTAGAACTCGTTGCTACTGTAGTAAGGTTTCAAATGATTTGTTTTCAGGATGAAATAAAATTCTTTGATAGAGAGGAAGTACTGATAGGCTATTTTATGTGTCGATTCCTTTGGGAATTTATGTCGCTAAGTGAAGTTGGTCGGAGAAAATATTTATTCAAACCATTTTAAACAATAGTAGGTTTCCTTAATTGAAACTGGGGCTTATAAAAAAGTATCAAGGGCAATCAAGTAATCATAAATCAATCAATCACTTAGTCAAATTTCGATTACACACACCAAAAAAGAAACTATGGGTAATTTATTTAAATAATAACTTATTAATCAATAGCGGTCAAGGTAGCGACTAAAATGATCGCGGTTAGTTTTAAATTATTAACAAGTACGTCGGCTCCGTCAATACTCATAATTAGGTTTATTATATTAGATAACACGCAAGTTCGCACCTTTTTTTATTAATAAAAATGTTTTTATAGACAACTTAAGCAATCAATATTTTAATTACAAAAAGGAGTTATACATAAATAATATACAATTACAACTTAGTAAGAATCCTTTTAATTTCAATTAATTTAGTTATATCATTAGGCTCTTTAGTTTATTATTTATTTTTGTGTGATTAAGAGTCTATTCCGTGCTTCGTTAATGTGTTAAATTATTAATTAAATTATCAAAATACATATCTTAAGATACAACAGTAAAGTTTAAAACACAACTTTATCTTCCTCATTTCTTACCATTCACGCCAAAATTTAGCTCATCAGTTCTCTACTCCTTTTAAGTAAAGACCAAGTTTTGAATGACATAAGGCGCGATATTAATGTGCCTAGTATGCACTCGGTGCAGATGGTAATGAACACGGATTGCAGTTCGTCGGGGGCGCTGCAGTGAATTAATATACGAGCTCGCAAGCAACTATACCTCACTGTGACAGTTTGCATTCTAGCTGCAGGAAAAATGTGTTAGGTTACGTACGTGTACGGATAAGTATAAAAACATTGAAGATTTACGTGTTTCTTTACTGGTTACTATTTCTTGTTAGTAAATGCGTATACTTTATATAATTAGTGTTGATAAGTCCTTGTGACGGGAAAATCACCAAAATTCAGATTAAAATTATGAATATCTCAGAAACTAATAATTTTCGGCCAGGGTACTACATGACCTAATTTGTTCCAAATGAGCTCTACTATGCCTCCTTAAAAGAATTGTACCGACCTTCCTGTCACCCTGTATACAATGAAAACTAACATTACATTGACGACATTATCTATACAGCAGTTGGGTTTTCAAAGCATGTTTAACAAAAAACCACCCCCTATGCAAAAAGAGGGGTATTATAAGTTTGACCGCAGTTTGCGTGTGTGTGTGTGTGTGTGTGTGTGTGTGTGTGTGTGTGTGTGTGTGTGTGTGTGTGTGTGTGTGTGTGTATGTGTGTGTGTGTGTGTGTGTGTGTGTGTGTGTGCGTGTGTGTCTGTGTGTGTCTCTCTGTGTGTGTGTGTGTGTGTGTCGATTTGGGCGCGTTTTTTAAGTGAAATAAGGTTTTCTAGCGGTGGTTCTTTGGTCTAAGATCAGAATAGAAATACCTATTCGGATCCTCTACTATTAGCTAGGTTTCACCATTAGGGGTTTTTACCTACTTTATAGTGAGGTATTAATTAGACTTGTGTTCTTAACAAAATCGATACAAAGCGAAAACAAGCCACAAGCTACGACAAAGCGTTCATGGCTCTCAACAGAATGTATGGATATTAACCAGAGTTACTCACAGTAAATGTTGAGAGGCAGCTTGCTCTCAATAGTTGAGCGGTTGAACTTGGGGTGCTCTGCTCGGCAAGTGAGAACTTGTCCATTATGCTCCTTGAGAGGCGTCCATTGGAGCAGGGACTGCGTCTCGTTGTCATCGTCGTCCTGAAATAGAAGTTTCTATTTAGCCATACTTAGAGTTCGAGGAAATGTTTTTAAGTAGCTATTTGAGTATGTTCTGTGTGTTTTATTGGGATTGGGCTATGTGTTTGTAATTTTACAGTTGGAAATGTGTGTGTTTTATTGGGATTGGGGTATGTGTTTGTAATTTTACAGTACATAGTCATTACAGGAAAAGTTAGAGAAAAAACCGGGCAAGAGCATGTTGGACCATGCTCGCTCAGTGTAAGGTTTCAAAGCCGTAGTTGGTGCTACGAGTATCTGTGATAATTTTTAGTAGGTATAATCAGTCCAGTCAGTAGGTAGGGGGGATAGGGGGGGGGGGGGGTTGGGATAGTATCTCAGGAACCAATCAAGTCTACTTTGTCGTGATAGGTTTTCTTTTAAGTTTACTTTGTTAATGTGCTTTAATTTTAAGTTTTTTATCACTTTTATACTTGAGAGCAAAGAAATCGAGCCGCTTAGTACTGAATTTCTATAGAAAGTGGCTCGATTTCTTTGCTCCCAAGTATAGTTTAGGCTGTCCCCTGAACACGTGACTTTAGCAAAAATAACACTTGTCGAATATTTCCTAAACGGTTCCCAAATAAAAATTGATACCTCACTCGATGTCATAGTGTAAAAAAATCTCTTTGCTTTACAAGGGACTTCTACGGACTACACTCAGGGGCAAAAATAACGGGTCTGAGTCCGTTTTTGAGACAAACGAGGCTATATCGAAGCCTCGGTTCCTTGCCAGGGGTTGTTTTGAGTGGGGTTTAATGGTGGATACTCCGAGGTTCAATAGAGGAGGTCAAAAGTTCTTAAGATACCTAACTTATCGCACAATCAGTTAACACCACAGCGAGATAGTTTGGGTCAGCATTTGGATTTCCTTACATTTTATTGCCATTTTAGATGTTTTTCTGAACATGCACAATTCCTGCGTTAAACGCAGATTGAATCAGTTGGGTATCCTAGGTACTCTGGAAGCCCTGTATCGATGCGCGGGGTATCCATTATCAGATTTCACTAAAAGCAAGGATTCAAAATAGCGTCTTTAGTATGAGAAACGAACTCGGACCCGCTGAGTTACCGTGTCTATGAAACTTTCCGATTTAAAGAAAATACTTCAGTTATATAAATTAGCCAAAATTACTATCTTCTATATATTAAATTGTTTTCAAGTGGCCATATTTTTGTTATCCGGTGAGCTAGGATTTTGCGGCTTTTAAAAAAATACATTTTAACTTATTTCTTTTTAATTATATAGGTTTTAATTCTGTTGGGGCCACACCCAAATTACCCATGATCCTTTATTTAAGTTTACGATTTAAACAAAAATTAAGAATTCAGAAGATCGTCTTCAAAACAACATGCAAGCCAACAAATTCATCTTTATCATAATTAAAACAGTTGACCGGGTCTTTCAAAGGCGTCCTTTGAACATCTGTCTGAGAAATGTTTGCCATTTCCACAAGCGCTCACGAGACAATACCAATCCAGTTCGACTATAACAATTTGGATTTCCTCGCTTATCGCTCAGTGCATCTCTTTCAGTACAGACTAGGTAGAAAGGGATTACCGAGTGACAAATATTGCTCGGGCTAGTTGCGCTTGAGTAAACCAAGTGCCCCAAGGTGTAATCGCTTCACGATCAAAGCATTGAGATAGGTTGAGATCACAAATCTGAGACTATTATTATGACGTCAAAACCAGTTTCAGGCAGTGACAGGAACAGCGCTATAGCAGTTACATATATTTCGTCCCCTTACTTCTAGAACCGACTAAAGTCGCTTTTAGGCAAAACCGAGTTAGAATACCGTTCGAAAGTACTTTCCCATATCTACGTGTTGGTAAAACCCGTTTTTTAATACGATGCTCCGTTCTTGAGTTAGCCTCTAGCTTAAAGTAGTTTAACGGCGATTTTTTTAAATATTTAACAAGCAAAAGCTACTAAATGCCTGTTATAATCGATATTTTTCAATTTATCAAGAAGAAAAACATTTTGTCCTCATTTAATAAATAAAATATACAATTTAATTACTCCAATAAGATACTAAACATGTTATAGTAGTTTTTTGATGTTAACCATAAGATAAAAACGTTTATTTTGCCATCTACAAAAACATCCAAACCAATCGATAATATGTTTTGCCATTTCTTAATTCCTCAGCAAGTAAGAATATTGATCAGAAAAAATCACTAAAATATATTATAATTGGTTTTGCTTGCTTCGTTTTTGCTTTCGACGGTAGAATCTGATTCAGCTAAAACCGCTTAACATGCGCGTAAGCGCTTCACGCTGTGTTCTCTAGTGAGGCCCTCCCCACTTAGTCGCATCTCACCTTTTTGGAAGTGTCGACGTCGATTGCGTGCACGCATAAAATTATTAAGTATAGTGATGACAAGGGTTGAGGAATGAATTCCCGAACAAAAAAAAAAATTACCCGCTTCATACTGTGCTCCCTAGTGAGGCCATCCCCGTTTAGTCGCATCTCACCTTTTTGGAAGTGTTAACGTAGATTGCGTGCACGCATAAAATTATTTAGTATAGTGATGATAAGCGTTGAGGAACAAATTCCGTTACATTTCTTTTTTAAGCTTGGTGCTTGGGAACCGTGTTTCTAATAAAGGTAAGTAGAAATTATTGTTTTTATTAGTTATGTTAAAATTTACAGGTTTAATAATCACGAGAACAAAATTAAAGCTTTTCAGATTGTTAATGTTACTAAAATCTCGCTGAGAAAGGCGAACTATTATAGTCAATGTCATTTAAGACAGCGAATTTTCATTTTGAGCACAATATTTACGGCAAATCGCGCGGGGCGTTGACCCTAACATACCTAAACAAAAAGTTTTCGTTACAGATGACGATAACAAGCAAAAATCTTCTGGTGTCGATGAGTCGCCAAGTTCAAGTCACGGACCATGCACGGAAGTCAAGCGTGAAAGTGAATGAGATAGGTATTGCAACTACCTTCTTAACTGTTTGCCGCGGATTATAACGCGTTCCTACCTACATACGACAGTGAATACTAGGTACCTATGTCACTTAGCAAAACTCAATACTATTTCAAATTTAAGTACTAATCGTATTGTCTTAATTTCATATTATACAAAATAATTTTGAGAAGGTAGGTACTGTAATGAATTAAGTTTATAGATGTTTGAAGTAAGAAACTTTATTGAACTAAACTTGTTGCATACTAAGAGTATCACAATTGCTTTTAATTATTAAAATTCAATTTATGAGATGTAATGGAATGGCGACCGATTGTTTGGTAAAAAAAATCTGTGTGGCGTCCCTAGGCTAGCGAACGTAACACACTACATTGTATAAGATTCAAGTATAATAAAAGTATACGATAATCACGAAGATTCTTTTTTCCATCACCCGTTTTGTCACAGTACCTACGCAAGGTCATCGTTGTCGCAATATCTACGGCCTTGATTGACTCAATTAAAAACTATGTAAACAAATCTTGGACGAATTTTAACTTAATTTTCGTTGTCGGATGGACTTGAAATTTTGCATGCTAATGTGATTCCGATTACAATACATTAATAATTATGGTACCATCGAGCTGGTATTATGATCGAGAGGGAAGGTGGCCATAAGAACTCACCAACGGCTTATAGTAGGTCCATAGAGTTTGGACTCGTTTAAGTCATCTTTTGATAGCGATTTTGTTATCAGTGGTACAAGTACAAGTGGTAAAGGCATTATACCGGAGGAATAACACGTCTGGTTTTAAGTCACTCAACTGCGAGAGCGATGTCGTAGATCGGGCGCCAGACGTGGCCGCAGCCGAGACTAGCAGCTAGCAGTGATAAAGAGTAAATTAATCTACTCTTACGTAATTTTTGTAACAACCTCAATCGTTTTAATTTTTATTAGATTTGGTTAAAGTTTTAAAGATAGCCTATAAAACTACTTTTAAAACCTATGTGACGTTTATTTTAGTTTTAATCACAAATTTCTCCAGTAAACACTAATGTTTGTCTCAATGTTGCTTTTTATCTAATAAACGCCTTAGTAGTAAACAAAATTCGATGAAATTTTGTAAACGAATAGGTTAAAGTTATGAGTAGTGCAAACGTTTCAAAACATAATGCTTTATCTTGTAGGGGCGAGGCAGTCGGTAAAGTTAGTTACATGACAAAACATACTAGTAACATATTGGCATTTTAAGTGCACTTAATTCTGAAATATCATATTCTCTACAGCCAAAACCGACTAACTGACTCGTGACTATAATATAAACTAAGATAACTGCATAATTAATCACAATTCTCAATATTTTTCTAGTACAAAGTTTAATTTATATAAGTAAGAAAGTTTAACTTTGAATTAATACTGCCTAAACCTATTATTTTAAAAGATACAAATAAATTGACTCTACAGCAAAAACCGCTTATCTGCACCACCTTTTTTACAAAACCCTCAATTTAATCCATTTGTTTTAAGAATATACTAATTTGTTACTTACAGTTTTGATTACTAACAACCTCTCGTAATAAAATCCCAAATATCATTTACTTAGAATTGAGTTTAACTAGAAATTTAAACACTCAAACCTTTAAATGCGTTTTTCTCAAAACTATACTTCATGCAGTTAGTCGGTTCTAGAAGTAAGGGGACGATTTATTTATTTATTATTAACTAGCGACCCGCCGCTTCGCTTCTGTTTATGTGAGTTTTCTGTAACACCATTATATAATTTAGAATTTATCACACATAAAAACTTTCATCTTGAATTGCTCTATATATTCATGAAAACCGCATGTTACGTAGTTTAAAAACCTGTAAACAAGTTTTATGTAGGCCGCTATATACAAGGCTAGTTAACCCTTATAAACTTTGGTTAGGCATAAAGTATTTTCTTTGCGTATAAGACTACACTTCAATGGTGGACCAATGATCTGTCGAAGATTACCGTCGCGAAGATTCAGGAAGGCTAGACAAGTTGCCAAGTTGCTTAACGTGAACGTAAACGATTGTCGAAAACTAACATAATCTATGGAATTGACGTAGGCGCTCGACGCGACCATCTGACAGCTTACGTCAATGCACCTTGGTTAGGGCCTCAGATCCAGGGGAAAGGCTTATAGTAAAGTAGTGGAGTTTTTTAAAGTATTTCGACTCAAAAGAATATTGTAATGCTTTGTATATCAATCCAGTTCTTCTAAGAATGATGTTGTCTCACAGGAAAAAGTGGTAAGGTCAAGTAAAATACACCTACTTAAGTCTACTTAAGTAGGCGTATTTTACTTATTTCTTCCTTTTTTTTCCCTCTATCTCTCTCGTAATATGTAGCATATTTTCCTGCTGAACCACGCATGATATTTGATGTTATATTTATAGTTTTATGCTAGACTAAGTAGTATCATTGTAATCGGAAATATTTAAAAAATGACTGACTACTGAGTTTCCTGCGGCGTTTCTTCTTACAGTGGTAAACTCTTGGGAAGCGCTTGTAGTTTTTGACGTGTAAAAGCGGCCTACTTATTAAATAAAATGTCTTTTATTTCTGTAGATATCGAATGACTTTAAGTGTTTGACCGGTTTCATGACCCTCTGATTTTAATACCCGTAATTTGTTAAAAAAAAAAACCTAATGGCTCCATGTTTACTAATTTAATATCAAATTGTGTAATTATTAGATAGTCAAGGCTTAGACTAACAACGTCTGAGTTATTGAAATATTAAATTATTTTCAATATCGACAGTACACCGATATTTGAGAAATAATTGGCATACTTATAGGTTTCAGTATTAAATTTATTACAATAAATTTTCAGATAACCATCAAAGCAAAATTTAATTATGAAAATATATTGCTTTACACACAGCTTTCCGTAACCCTATCCGTCACATTCTGTTGTTTATTTATTTTCAAGTATGTACAGTCACCAGAAATAATATTTTATCCAACATTGGGCGCAATAATATATTACACGTCTTTATTATTAGAGGTATAAGAGCGTGTCAGATATTTTTGCGCCCAATGTTGAATAATATATTATTGCTGGTGGCTGTACAAACTACTTAAACGCAAACGAAAAGCTCGAGAATTTTTAGATAAGTGCATAAAAAAGGGTTCAAATATTTAACAAAATCCACTAAAACTACTTAACCAAAATCTGATCGCAGCAGGTGGAAACAGGCGTGATTTAATGTATGTATGTATGTACTTAACCACAGTAAAAATGTTAGAGAAAATAATACGAACGAAAAACTGTCATTCGAGCATTTTTAGATACCAAATTTGTAATAAAAAAGGTTAACGAATTATTTTTTTCAAACATATAACAAAACCCGCTAAAACTAATTAAGCACAGTAAAAACGGTAGAGAAACTCTAATATTAACATAACAATGGATTTCAGCTAGCATCCACTCGGCTATCACGTGACTTTAGCGATTCTACACTCAAAAAAATGAGAGCCAACAAAGAGAAAGTTGAAGCGCTAAATCCACTCCTTAAATCGATTTCACCAAAGGTACCCATCTCTTATTTTAAGGACAAATCGTAAATGTCCCGAGAGTATGCCAATTTTGCGTTTCACCAACAATTAACTAGAGGATAAAATATATAAATATACTAGAGTAAATTCTTATACCGCCGACTTTCACCAAGTAAACCATTATTCGTAGATTAGTATTATACCACGTGATGATGCCCACGTGAAACCAACCGTCAAGTAACATAATTATAACCTAAGTTAAATATTATCCAACTAATCTAAAAATAAGCAGCGCCATTACTCAAGGTACCAACTCTCTTCTCTACCTTTCTTGGGTGCGCAACGCTTTCATTCCATTCATTCGTTCAACGTCACAGAGTCTTTACGGTAGTAAGATATCCATAGATTAGCCGTGGTGAAACGAAATTGAAGTAAATTGTTTGAGTAAAGTTATACTGGGATATTATTTTACCCTGCCCTGAATATTATTTTTGATGTAATCTATATATATAAAAGGCAAAACTGACTGACTTATATATCAACGCACAGCAAAAACTACTGTACCTAGAAACTTGAAATTTGGTTCAGGGGATCCTTTCATGATGTAAATGAGCACTAAGAAAGGATTTTCTGAAAATCGACCCCCAACGGGAAGAAGTAGGGGAGTAGCGGGGAAACTAATTCTACGCGTACGAAGTCGCGGGCGTCCTCTAGTTTATTTTATTTTTCTCAATAAATAAAGTAAAGCCTGGGCACAATATGCCGTATTGCTGAATAGTGGTATTGGTGGTAAAGGTGGTGATAGGACCTTGTGCAGTGTCCGTCCGGTTTGACACTACCATTTTATCCATTAAACCACCGCCAAGCAGCATTGTTAGCATTGTTGTATTCCGGTGTGGGATAAGACAACCGGTGAAATTACTAGCATACAGGCATTCCATCTTAGTCCTCAGGGTTGGCATCGCATTAGAAGTCTTAGGATTGCAGTCTTGAGATTATAGTCTTAAAAATTCAAATGTCTATGGGTCTCAGATCTCACTCTTACCATCAGCACGGCTAGCACAAGTTGCCCGCGACTTGTTTGTCGCTCGGATCTCACTTTCTGTCTAGTCAGTAACGATAGAGACGCACTGAGCGACAAGCGAGAAAATACAACTTGTGCTACCCGTTCAGGTGGCCTGCAAGGTCGTGTATCTTACCTTGCCAAAAAAAATAGTATTCCATAATGGTGAAAGATAAAAATAAATAATTAAATTCTTACCCTCTGCTTAGTAATAGACTTCAACTGCCGACCACCAAGCCACCACGTGACTGTGGCTGGTGGCCGCGCTCCAGTTGACTTGCACCACAACTCAGTCAGCCTTCCGACTGACAATGGCTGTTCTCTGGACAGGATCTCTACAGTGAGAGGTCGCACTGAGGAAAATAATAATGTTAATAAACATAGAAAGCACAGCAGCAATTCAACCTGAGGCACTGGTCCCACCAAGCGCGAGGAAGCGATTAGCTATCGACTAGTTTGTCGAAATAAAAAATATAGATCGCGTGTCAATAAAAAAGACAAATATATACCTATAGTTGATCGCTGGTTGTACTTGCTTCCCGCTCATCGTCGGTGGTGGGACGTGGACGTGGTGCCTTATATATTATTTTAATTTTAGTCATTTTAACCCGACCGCGTCAGATAGAGGGTTATGTTTTGAGTGTATGTATGTATCTATGTATGTCTATTTCTGTGGCACGCTCTGCAGCAAGAACGGCTTGATGGACTTTAACATAAATATAAGGTATCGTTAGATCCGTCTTGGTTGTGTAAGTGACATAGGGTATGTTATTTTAATCAAAGTAACTTTCTTTTACATAATATTTTGTATAATATAGACGACAACATCAGAAAATGCCGTCGGATTTTTAATGTTGGTTTTTATTACACTTAAGATAGTTTTTACAGATAATTTCATTTTGAGCAGACTTAATAAAACCTTTTCAAATTCTGAAAACACCTTTTTTGGTACGCAAGCTATATTTCTCCAAAAATATTACGTAACCACTTGCAACACACAGTTTAGTCTATATTTTCTTGCGAAAAACTATCCTCTAAAGCTGCCGAGAACAAAATAAATAAGAGACAGCGGTCTCCCACGTTCACATTTACATAGAAACTGTATGTTACTACATTTCACATCCACGTTGAATACTTAATCTTTAGACTATGTTTAAGTATGTGTTTTAGGTGTTAATAAAAATCACAAGTAGTAGAGTAGATTGCTTAGATGTCATCATCTTTCGTAATATTCAAACCGCAGGTAGATTTTGTTACTTCAATTTTACTTTTTCTGCCGTGTGGTGGCCGGCTTAGAGTAGTGCCACTCCATGTCTTCCCGGTGGAAGTCGTAAGAGGTGACTAAGGGAATGAAGGCTTGTAAGTATTATGAGGCGATGGGCTTGCAACCTGTCACTAATATACAATGGTAGAAAAATCTTAGCTTGATTATACAAAATATAGTTACAGAATTAAGAACAATTTTTTAGACTTGTTGGTAACTCTGTAGCTCTGTCCACTCCACAATCTGAGAATTAAGGCGTGAGTGTAATATATAATTTTGTAAATTTTACACATTTTATACACTCTCAAATATTAATTCGAAGTCACTCTACCTCTTCATTTTTACTGGCCTCTATTTAACTCTATGAATTTATATTATCTTTGACATGTAATCGTGTAATGGTTTTTCAGTCGGTCTTACTTTACCTTACTGATAAGTAAATTAGAGCTAATAAAACGTTGACAAAAAAGAAACACGTCAATAATTATAAAGTTTTACCGTGTAGAATTTCAGCCCTGCGGGCCTAGTGACTGTATGGCTGCGTCTATATCGCGTGTCAAATGTGGATAAAGCATCCATCACTCTCGAACTTATTTACGTGTCAGAAGGTGACGGATGCCTTATCCAAACTTTGTCACGCGATAAACGCAGCCATATTAGGGCCCCTGATCTCAATATTTAAACCACAGATTGGTTAGGTTACTTCAGGATAAAATTAGACACGTTTTGTTCGGGGCAAATGTCTAATTTTAACTTAACATAACTTTATTCCATCATTTTCACTGATCACTAGCTTACAACCTTGATACTGGCTGAATTTGTCCAAATACAAATGATGAAACCATGCAACAAAAAAAAACTTGAACCTTATCCGCCGTTTCAATATTAGGAACGGTCATAAGTGGTTGGCCTAACATGTTGATTTTTTTCTACGTCGTTTCTCCTCACTCTTCTTTCAATCTATCAACTCAGTAATTCACTATTCACACCTTTCATATATACTTAAAACCCCACTGCATCTCTTAACCTCAAATAAAATCATAACCATCCCACATGTTTTTTTTTTTAATCTGCTCAGTTCCATAAAATGATTCCATACTAAAGCCGAGATACGCTTGAAAATGAAGCCGTGATTGAGCACTCCTTTGACATGACAGTCGTAAGTAAGATTGAGCATGAAAATGCAATTTCTGACGACATGAAGCCTTCGCTGCTTTCGTGCGAAGCGCATCGTAGTTGCACCAGGAAGTTGCATTTTATTTTCAAAGCAGAAACATTGAGTTAGGTCAGCAGATAAAAAAACTAATTAAAAGGTTATATTAAAATTGACTTTATTTTATAGCACTGTGATTAAAATAAGATTAAAATATGCTTTTGTGACATAATGGTCGTGTACCTATTGGTTGCGTTACGAGACAATTAAGTGCGTTTCAATTAAATTTAAACCTGTACGTATTATGTTAGTGTTGAGTTGCAAGCTTTGACTGTTACTTGTACGTTTACACTTATCTTCTTATACATTTTACGTCTGTAATTTATTATTATACATTTTTCAATTAAATTAAGTTAAATTTAGTCAGGTATGTTTAGAAAAAGTGTCCTAATTTAGTAATAGTTTTATCATCAACAATCAACATGATTATCATAAAGATAATGTACATGTTTTGATTAAACAATCAAGTAATATTATACGAGTAGGTAATAAATTTGAACCGTAAATAAATAAATAAATTTGAATTTGAAATGTGAACCGTTAACTTGCGCGGTGAAGTCGACGTATTATTTATTCTCAAACATCATAAAACATGTTACTTCCCGACGGCTGGTCAAAGAATGTAATAGGGCAAAAACCACAAGAGCCCAGCACAGTTACAGTTTTAAGTACCGCAGTAACTAAAATAAACACTTTAAACAAAAAAACCTGTTGACTGTGTAAAATCGGCACTGAAAAGCAAACATTAATCCCTTTTTCCGACCTGACAGATTTTAACAAAGCTATGGGGAAAAAGTAAGCGTCTGGGAAACATATTTCAATATAGATTCTGACAGCGTCTTCCAAAAAGGTATGGAAGGTAAGTAATGCTATGTTCTATCTAAAAAATATGTATGAGACGATTCATAGTAAGCGTGAAGGTGGAACAGGCGTTTTGAGATCGTAAAAAGTGATTCCCACCAATCCTTGCGCGAATTTATGCGAAGGGCAGGTACTAACGTTTTGAAATACGTTTCGTTTTATTAAATTTGGGAAATGCGGCTTAAGATAAATTAGAATGGAACGGGTTTAATAAAATATTTTTTGTGGGTTATCCATTGTGAGTAGGGTAAGTGAGACAAATACAGGTATAAACTATATAAAATATGCTTGTATGTGTTTCAAAATCCTTCTTCTCTTTTAGATTTTGTTGTTACCTAAATTTTAGTCAATTTAGGTCGGAATATATTCTACTTTCTAGAAATCTCTTGAGCTAAAATTTAAAATAGTTTTGACCTTGACGTCATACAAAAATAAAAAAAGTGTTAAAGGAGTTTCTTTGTTGACTATAATACATTTTCTGAATAAAAGAATATATGAAAATATATGGATATCAAATAAACGACCCAGTACTATGTAGTACATGTCAAGACTCTCCAGAAACATTTGCCAGATGGCTACAGTAGAGAGAGAGGTGAAAGAAGAGAGGGGAGGTCTTTGTCCAGAATCACGACATACATAACTATTAAATTGATAAAAATCCCCAATATAATGGTGATCCCTTCTTTCAGACCTGATATCTCTCAAACTCACCTGTTTAAGTGCTACGGTGTCAGACACACACACACACATACATAGACACACATAGACACACACATAGTGTTAAAATATAAAAAAAACAATGCAATAATACTTACAATAAATGTCAACTTTCACTGTAGTTGTCTGTGGTTTTGATAACAGCGTGTTGTCTGCGGCGCACGTGTAAACCGATGACAGGTGCGCACGAGTCGCGTTCTTGACCACTAAGGTCAATGACCTTATTGGGCCAGATTCTTGAAGAATACTTGGGTCTAAGGTTTCGAGGACCGTGTCTCCTTGAAGCCATCGCAGTCTTGGAATTGGGTTGCCTGTTGCAAAAAAAATACAATTTTGGTTAAAAGTAATGAGGTTAAAAACCTGTCAAGTGCGAGTTGGACTCGCACACGAAGGGTTCCGTGCTATTCTGGTATGACCCTCATTCATTTTTAAAATATTTTTTATTTTTGTTTGGTATCTTTTGTTATAGTGGCAATAGAACTATACATTATGTGAAAATTTCAACCGTCCACCTACGGTTCATGAGATACAACTGCTGACAGACTGACGCACGGATGAACGGTAAGCGAAGGCTTTGTAATAGGTACCAACGAATGGTGGAACCCTTAAGGAATGGAACCCTAAAAAGTTCATAATAACATGTACTAAAAAAAACAATTTTAAAATACTCTTAATTCGCTACATATACCCTTAATTTGGTGGGGCAAATACATCTACGGGGCAAGTGCGGCAAACCAACACCGCATCTCCTATAAATATATGATTGTGCCCCATTTCATGTTAACCATATTTCAAATTTTAACTATCCAGACTTAATCAACTAAATATAGGTACTGATCTCGATTGTGAAGATTGTTTCGAGACACTTCAGCAATTACAGTGTTCTAGACTTGAAGTTTACTTTGACGTACCTATCTAAAGACTGACATCTCAGCCGAGATCTTTCACATAAATCACATTAATACCACGTGAACATTTAAACTCTTTAGTTTTTAAAGTATAGGTACTATGAAAGTTAGTTAAAACTGATTATTTTCCCTTTTGCTCACTTTCAAGAGTGTGACTAAAGAATAAAATTTTACACAAACGAGACACATTTAAACATATGAGCAGAATTACTTCAATAAAAACCACGTTAGTACCTTCATTCTATTTGTCGTTTTAAATTTATATGCCATCTTTTACCTCAGTTGCTCGTGATATAAAGAAAACTCCCCCATATCAGCACTTAGCATAAAATCCTACGACGTCGCTGGTAGCATGAAATGCTTTTATACTTGTATCCAACTAAAGACTTTATTTGATATGCGAAAATAACCAATTTTCATCACAGAAGTGAATAAAATGGAAGCAGGAATCCAGTTTTTAATTTAAGAGTTAATATTATTATATAGGTAACGTTTTTTTTACGTAAATGTACCTACGTCACACATGCGTTATCGAAAACATTCGTATCAACTGGGTCTCCGCTTTACGTACAAGTTTGCTCGACGTTTTTACTTTTTTACTTTTATTCGAGCAAGTTTGAACGCGAGGACTTTAAAAGCGTTAAACTTTATTTGAGCGTATATTAAAAAAGTGACGCATGAAATCTTCGTTGAAAAACATTTACTCGTATCTGCGAGATGACACACAATATAGGTTGGATTGAAAAACCTTGCCTCTGAGTTCCGTTTTTTCTCCTTTGAAGCTAAAAACGTCTCTTTAAATTATATGAAGTTGTATAACATAAATTATCTCTCTAGAGCTTTTATTTCGACTGCCTGACATCATTATAGTAAATTACACTTTTTTTTTCTTTAGTTTTTAAACTATGCTTTTTAGGTTTTCTTACGCAACGGGTGCCAACGGGACCCTATTTCTCAGCTTCCGCTCTCTGTCCGTCGGTCTGTTGTTTTTTTACAGTATGTGTATTTCCATTGCAAATAACAAAAATAATTTTAATTAAACAATTAAATAGGGGCCAATATTCAAGAAATGCACGGAACCCATCGTATCCGACAACACTCGGCCGGTTTTTAACTTAATATTTGCATGCCAAAATCACAAGTTGACCCTTTAAATATCGCTCTTTCAGTAGCTAAACTGCCGCAGCGGCAGTTGTTAGCTTTCTCCAAACAAGACACCTCAAACACTTGAATATTCGGCGTGTTCAAACATGTATTCTTATTTTAAAAAGTGGTGAAACACACTTACCCCTGTTCACTGAGCAAATGAGCTTGAAATCTCCCCCTTCGTTATAAGGGCCCGCTATGCCGGATATCTCTTTGCCGAATTCGTCAAAGATCACCGGCTTATTGGGGAGCTCTGAAAGGAACGAGAATTAGAAAACGACAGTTTTATTATATGATTCGGAATGAAAGAGCTTGTCAATGAATGTCGCCCCTGGCTTATCGGGCGATTGACGGGTGAGATGGAAGGACGAGAATCGCTTGCGCTTTATTGGTGACAGTGACTCTTCGATCCCTATTTATCTGAGACCAGATGATTCCTTTATCCAACGTATTTTCGATCTTGTCCTATTTCACCGATTTATTACATTTTATTCTATGGTATACATATTAATTTACGATGATAAGTATGCAAAAATGATTTGCTAATGTCGAGAAGAAAAACAAATTTTAAATGCGGATAACCGCAATTCCTCTTCAAATAATTCAAAGAATCCAGCGTATTCAAACAACGCTCCGATATCGGCGCAAAATATTCAGATTCGAAATCAGAACTCGTAGAATTGCAAAAGGCGTCGAAGGCGTCCCAAATATCCTCAAATTGAGGATAAACAAACTACGAACAGGGCTGAATGTGGCCGAGGAAATGAAAATGTTTTCGTTGACTCGAAACAAAAGGTTCCACGATATGAGTATTCAGAGGAGGATCTCTGCAATCATGCGGAGCTTTCATATCCATTCCCGCAACGTTGCTATCGCTTACCGGAATGAACAGCTGGCACCCGTTCATTGTTTCGTACGCTCGCATAAGTGGGGCCGGCCTAAAATGAGTATTACGCTGTTCGAAAAATGCGAACGGGACTGCGAAGTGGCATGTGCCACGTTCTGATTATATTGAAAATAGTTATTTTGTCAGCCGAGCAGATTTTTATTTGCATTGAGAAGTTTTATTAGAAGTGGCGTGTGTGAAATTGCTTAGCGCTGAATTTGATGTTGACGAATATGATAGAATAATGAAATATTTAATACACAATAGAAGAGGTTGTAGAAATTTTCGAGTACCTTGTTAAATAACAACTCTTTTTTCAGGGTTCATTTCACATTAAACATCTAATTATATAACTAGAAAATTTGCCTGCAAGAAATAATGACGTCAGATTGCTTTTGGGAAATAAATTACTATTCAACCACGCATAAATGTGATTCATGATAAAAAAGTAAACGTTTGCGAGTACTTTTTGAAATAACGCTCCTCCTTTTGGGTTCGAGCTTAAAAATTCAAAAAAAAAGTTGGTACACAGTTTGACTAAATATAACTAACCAACAAATAAAAATAACGTCAGACCGTTATTTTGCTTTTGGGAAAGAAATTACCGCCAACCCCGCAATAATTGTACTAATACATATTTATAACGGCTCTTTTTACGTTTATTTTTGTAACGAATACGCCCAGTAACATTATTCTTTCAGCTTAAGCTGTAAAGTAAATAGTCCGAAAGGGTCAAAGGGTAAGTGGAATAAAGGATCAAATTTGTCAACGACCTGATGAATAAACAAGAGAATGGGTTAGATTACGAGTAGGTAGGAATGTTGTAGTGTATTTCGAGATAAAGTGGTCAATTTACAAGAGCCTAACGCTTGTTAATATTTTTTTTTAAACTAAGTA
Organism: Acleris cristana; assembly: GCA_948252455.1. Classification (NCBI taxonomy): domain Eukaryota; kingdom Metazoa; phylum Arthropoda; class Insecta; order Lepidoptera; family Tortricidae; genus Acleris; species Acleris cristana. The sequence goes on from OX411778.1 coordinate 15,166,350, forward strand.
TAAAAGTGCAATCTAAGACTCCAAATGCGTTGCTAACCCTGAGGACTAAGATATACTTAATGCTTCTTTGCCACTAATTGCACCGTTTGTTTTACATATATCTAAACTAAGGGCTTATTGTCTAACGCACTCGCAATCGCAACCGGCTTCAAAGTGGAGCAATTGTTTTCATTTTGTATGCAGACAAGCCTTCGATTTTCAAAATTAAAACGATCGTGATAGCGAGTGCGTTAGACAATAAGCCCACTGGAATACAACATTCGATCACTGCTTCTTGGCCTTAATATAATGGTGTTTAAAAATAATTTGCAACGGAAATAGGTAATATTCATGACTTTTTTCATATTTTTAATAATTTTTTATTCATATAACAAACAGGAGAAAAATATTTTTTTGAATAGCTGTAAATTAACCAAGATATAAGCCAACAAAGATTAATTTATTCCTATCTCTTTCAAGCAAAACAGAATTTAACATGAAGTTAACATGGCCAACGTGTTACATGACGTCACACGGCGTATCGGATCTTTCTGTCTAATCGTTGTCTAATTAGATTTAAATGCTTGTATCATCCATATTTCTTGGCCGATTTTCATTTTAATTTTAGACATCTCTTTTACGGTACCTATTTTCAAATTTTGTTGAGAAATGCGATTTAAAAATCCCTGCATATTCCCTATTTAATGTTTTCATTGCGTCACTGTACCCTAGTATTTCTCACCATCTCTCGGGAACAATATCAGACGAATTTTTAGTGTAACAGACAGCAACCTTATTACATTTTTCCCTGTCAATAAAAAAGTTTCCTTAACAAAAAAGTTTCGCCCGCCCGTTATTCGTAAAAGTTTCGTGTTGATTTTCGTGCGGATAAAAGACTAGAGTTTGAGGGTTTGACGGGTCCGCTTATCAAGATCACTGTTCCCTTACCATGAGTTACCTTTACCGTACTCGCTAGCGAGTCGAATGCTCTGTCCCTCACAATCCATACCTATCCAGTGCTATACAGTGAAGGACAGAGAATTTGACTCGCTAGCGAGTACAGTTGTAACTCATGGTAAGGGTTCTGGAGCCCCGTTTGAATGGTTACGGCGATCTCGAAATTGTTACTTTATAGAGAATAGAATAGAATAGAATAGAATAGAAAAACATTTATTTCGCTTAATTATAATCAATACAGTGTGTGAAAAGTAGTGCTGCGAAAATGGTATCCACTCAGCTATATGTCGTACAACCTGTCGGAGGTGCGACGCTGGTTTTCTGTGGACCCGCGGACTGGTTTTGCTAGACAGCATACATTGCATTCGCTTGTCCCTCCAAGTTACAATAGGGAAAGCATTTATATATGAAAGAACTCAGTATCTACTCAATAAGTGCTTATATCGAATGAGTTCTGTTTTAAGAAGTAGGTATAACACAATAATAATTAACTTAACCTAACCTGCCAGTGTTTTCATACCTGTAATTAAATTTGAGCCTCAACACGAAACCGATTACATTAAATTTGAATGGATAGTAAATGCGCTTTTAAAAGTCGCTTGAAGGTAAATAATGATTTTGAATTTATAATAGGAGGAGGGAGATTGTTCCAGCATTTCGTGGCTGCATACTGGAAGCTGCCACGAAATGCCGCGGTTCCGTGTCGAGGACAGATTAGTTTGGGAGCCTGTCTCTCAGGCCTCCGCGAAAATTTCAGTCTCCGGTAGAGATACGGCGGTTTTTTACTTTTAACAATCTCAAACAAAAGTGAGGCAAAATGAACTTTTCGACGAGCTTCCATCTTTAACAAACCACCTTTGTTTAGAAATGGTGTAACATGAGATCGATGCGGGACAGGAAAACAAAATCTGACGCACGCATTTTGCAGGCGTTGAATCAGGATCTTGGTGCGAGATAGTAAACATTCGCCAAAGACGGTATCAGCATAATTTAGTTTAGACAGTACCAAGGTATCTGTTAATTTAATACGAAGATCGACGTTTAGATACTCTCTTATTCTATATAATACTTTCAAACGATAGAAGCAGTTACGAACTGTTTCAAGCACATGATTCTCAAAACGTAACGATCCGTCCATGAGTACGCCCAAGTTCCTAGCCTCTGATACTCGACTCAACTTATCACCCAAAATTGTTACTTGTGGATTGCAAGATATCACTTGTGACCTAAATTGCCGCGTACCTAATACCATAAACTTAGACTTAAGCGGATTCAGAACTAAACTGTTCAAATCTGACCATTGGGCTATCTGATCCAGGTCATGGTTCAACCTTGAAACGGCAGTGTCCATGTTGTTGGCTTTGAAGGAAATGTAAAGCTGCACATCATCTGCGTAAAGGTGGCACTTGCAGTTTTTTACTTTATCAATTATGTCTGCACTATAAAGAATAAACAGTACCGGTCCCAGGATCGAACCCTGAGGGACGCCCCTCGTTACAGGAGCTGCACTGGAGACTACAGTCGTACCATCAGCATTTCGTATTTCAACTTGCTGAGTGCGACCACCGAGATAAGAAGCAAACCACCTAACGGCACTAGGTTCAAAGCCATAATATGTGAGTTTTGAGAGTAATAATGTGATATTAATTGTTTCAAAAGCGCGCGTAAAATCAAGCAGAGCAAGAATTGTTCCTTCACCTTGATCCTGTGCTTCTAGGATGTCATCAATTACGTTTAACAAAGCCGTAGATGTGCTCCGTCCTTTCCTGAAACCTGACTGGTTTTCAGGAAGTATATTGTTACTTTCAAGGAATTCGGTAAGCTGTATACATACAGCCTTTTCTAGAATTTTAGACATGAGGGGAAGGATGCTTATGGGTCTTAAATCTTTTAAATTTATCGGAGCTGCAATTTTAGGTATAGGCCTTACTGTAGCTACCTTCCATGCATCAGGGAAAGTACAAGTTTCAATTGATTGATTTACTATATGTGTAATAAGTCGCAATGTACGTGGCAAAGTTAGTAGCAACACATGTCAAGTGATATTTCATCAACACCCTGGGCATTTGTTTTAATAGATTGAATAATTTTAGCAATGCCTGATTCAGTAACTGGTTTAAGAGTAAAAGTGGCGGAGCTATGCCTGTGAAATTCATAATATGTTAGTTGTGATATATTTATATCATTCCTGCCTGGCACATCAAGAAAGTGTGCATTTAGTCGGGATGGATCTTTTAGATGAAGAGGTAAATCAATTTCCTTACGCTTGAAATCAGCTACATTTTTTTTTATATTTTTCCAAAGTGTGCGGGGGTCTGTTGTTTTATTGATAATATGATTATTAAAATATGCAAATTTTTCACTTTGTATCGCACATACAACAATTTTTTTAAAATCTGTGTAGTACTGTTTATGTGATTCTACTCCTGTGATTCGACACCTAGAGGGGATTTCGACAAATTAGTTCACGCTAAGCTGAAAAAACAGATTTGTAAGCCGTGCGATACCCAATTATCGAGGAAGGGATTAAAATCCGTTTTTGGCTGCGAGTTTTAGACCGTTTTAGATCCTGTTTAAAACATAAACAGAAGCAGATAAAATTAAATTGGCTCAACTATGCCCCCATAAAAGAAATAAGTATCGATCTAAGTAGCTGTAGCTCGCTACTCTGTTTTTTAATGGCAAAAACCTAATGATAAATAAGTGGGATCTGTGACCCATAGACATTTGCATTCTCAAGACTACAATCTTAAGACTGCAATCCTAAGACTGCTAATATATATGCATCCAGAAAAAAATGAAAGCGTAGCTTTAGCCGTGAAAGCTAAACAAACAGAAAGTTACATTCACATAAAAATATATTAGTTAGTATTAGCCTGTATAATGTTATCTTTATAGCGACGAGAAACTTCTCAGACTGAAAGTTTCTTAAAGAAAAGTTCTCGGTACCTTATAAAAATAATTCCATTATTTGTAATAAAAGAGAACACTGTATATGTTTTAAAAAAACTTGTGAGAATGTTCTCAGTAATTATGAGAAAAGATTTCCATAATTTCTGGAAACGTTCTGCTAGGTACTTGTATATTGCTACCCTATATTTATGTGGCAACGTGTCGTCAGCCAATGGCCCACTTCTCAAGCAAATATCTACAAACGTGCCTGAATTCTATTAGGTCGAATGAAGACAAGTAATTAGTGGAAGAGGTTATTTGTGGTGTGGGGACTGTATCTTCAGTGGGCGTTATCTGTTGCTAAATTTATTGGCACACTTAGAAGATAAAATTTAATATTTAAATGCTACAGAGAAAGTACGAACGTTAAAGTTATTTATCGCTTAACATTTTATAGGTTGTTTTGCTAAATAGCAATAAAACTAAATTTGGGTAGTTTTACTTTAATCTTATAACGTTTTATGACGCCTTTGAGAGCTGTAAAATAAGTGTTTTTTGCGAGTAGGCAACTAGGGTTAAGTAATTTAATTTAAACTACCTTATGCCCGCGACTTCGTCCGCGTAGTTTTTGAATATCGTTATTTTCTAGTAAATAATATTGATGTGATGAGCGCATGTAATTAATTCTGAGTATTTGGTGTTTTCTATGTATAAAAGTATATATTTTTTCTCTATATAAGTATGTTTATCTTTACCTAGTCTACTAACTTGGAGCTTAGTTTGGGACTAGATCACTTTGTGTAAGATTGTCCCTCTATAGTTATTGAATGTCATAAACTAAAGGGATTAATATTTTAATTTAACTACTTATAAAAAAAGCATAAGTAATGTTAATTAAACATTTAAAGGTTTAAGTTGACTGTTAGAAACAATAACGAATTTTCTTCGAACTTGGCCGAACAACTTGGTCTTGATAGAAGTAAGATTTTGCCGATTCTTATTTAATTAATAGTTTAACTATCTTTCCACAATAACAAGTCGGTTAAGAAGCTACGTTTATCAAAGTAGCACACCCTGTATAGAAATTGCATTCTACGTGCAATGCTTATTTGCATTGAAAGCGTCTAGAACCCGCCAGCAACTTAATTAAAATTAACTACCTTCAGGTGAACAAAGCCAATGTATACATATAGCCAATGTAGTATACTACATGAACATGTATCATCGCTTTTAAAGGAAATTAAAAATTTATAATATTAAGATTAATACCCAGGCGACCTCCTTATTAAATAAGTGACCCAGTGAAGGTAAACACATTTTGAAGTAGGTTATAGTGAGTTCTATTGAAAATATAATAAACTAGCTTTTGCCCGCGACTCCGTCCGCGTAGAAGTCGTTTATCGCTGCTCCCTCGGGATCTGTCTAATTTTTCGGGATTAAAAGTAGCCTATGTCCTTCCCCGGGACTCAAGCTATCTCCATACCAAATTTCATCTAAATCGGTTCAACGGTTTAAGCGTGAAGAGGTAACAGACAGACAGACAGACACACTTTCACATTTATAATACCAGCTTTTGCCCGCGACTCCGTCCGCGTAGAAGTTGTTTATCGCTGCTCCCTCGGGATCTGTCTAATTTTCCGGGATAAAAAGTAGCCTATGTCCTTCCCCGGGACTCAAGCTATCTCCATTCCAAATTTCATCTAAATCGGTTCAGCGGTTTAAGCGTGAAGAGGTAACAGACAGACAGACAGACAGACAGACACACAGACACACTTTCACATTTATAATATTAGTATAAGTATATAGTATATGGATAATATGGATTCTTTATTACTAGAGTCCCGCTGGCACCCTTGGGTACGGGACCCTAGAAATGAACAACGGCGGAAACTTTTCTTCTTTTATCAGACGGACGTAAGAAATAACACAAGGCTATTTACAGAGACGTCTATAATATTGGTATATGATTCGTTACAGCTTCTGATTTTTCCTCAACTACATCCTGACATTAATATAATGCTTTGATAAGCAAACAATGGTTAATATATAGATGGAAAATAACGACGGAAAAAGGATTATATATATATATATGCTACGAAGAAAAGATACATGTATTTTCGATGTGATTGTAATCTATATATCTATATATCTATATATATAAAAGGCAAAACTGACTGACTGACATATCAACGCACAGCCGAAACTACTGTACCTAGAAACTTGAAATTTGGTACAGGGGTTCCTTTCATGATGTATGTGAGCACTAAGAAAGGATTTTCCAAAAATCGACCCCCAACGGGAAAAAATGAGGGGAGTAGCGGGAAACTAATTCTATGCGTACGAAGTCGCGGGCGTCCTCTAGTATACCTATATTTTTTATATAAAAGACATTTGCGTATCATTAGTATATTTTAGTATTTCAATCCACCATACCTAGTAGATAAATATATTCGGAAAATTTTACATCGATTTACTAAGTCCCAAGCTACTACCTACTACGGATACTTAATAACGATAAATATGTTTATACAGAAAAAAAATAGGTACTTAGATAGATAATAAATAACATACGAGCCAGGAACAATTACTCGTGCTCATTACAAATATTTGCCTTAACCAGGAATCGAATTCCGCTAGCTTAGGTTATCAAAATCTTTGATAAATTATCAATTATTTATTGTTTGTTTATATGTAACAAGAAATAAATAAACTTAATAACTAAAGGAAGTGGTCTCTGCCTACCCCTACGGGGAAGAGGCGTGATTGTATGTATGTATGTATGTATGTAATTATTTAAATTCTTTGTCAACACTTTCAGATTTGCAAGTAATACACGGTTTATCTTTATCTATAATCTTCTTTCTTCATTCTTTAGATATAAGAAATAGTCGCTTTCCGCATCTGTCTGTCTGTCTGTTTAGTCTGTATATCCACTAATTCCTCCTAAACCATGCAACGGATTTTGATGCGGTTTTTACTATCAGTTAGATGTTTCACGGAAGGTTTTTATGCGTAATCGCTTCTGGGCGATTCCATGGCAGAAAGTAACGCAAGTTACCATTTTCTAGCCTTCGGCTTGTTTTTTTGGTTATATTGCTAAATGGAAGAATTCTTTTATCTCTATATACGTGTTTAAATTCATATCTAGAAAAATATTATCATTAAAAGTTAAAAAAAACACGCATTGAAATGGTAACTTTCGTTAAATTATCGTGGAATTACCCTTCTGGTTTATGTAGGTGTGTTACAAAAAACTCACATTTAACCGAAACGAAGCGAGAACGGGTCGCTAGTCTAGTCTATACTAATATTATAATAATAAAGAGAGAGAGCGAATTTTGTTAGTTTGTATTTAAAAAATATATTATTCCGGATGGATATAGGCTCTTTGTTTCTTAAACCGAAGGAAAGCGAGCGCGGGACGCTAGTCGTTTACCAAGAAAGAAGAAAACTCAAGCAATTATACAAAATATAAAAATTGCATGTTTTCTTTTTAATGTTGTCAGCTGTTAATAATACGGTAGTCATTATTGGTTTAACGGAACTGTCATGCGTTAAACTAATTATCGATAATCTTGATTAATATGCTGACGATCATTAATTTCACTAGCTGTCTGTTTATATCAATATTTTGATATGGACTGTTCGTAACAATACATATTTTTACGCTATAATGATATCTATGAGAACATTTCTGATATCATTATTCCGCTCGTATGTAAATATGGTTGATTAAAAAAAACAATAACCAGTGCCATCAATTTTAAAAGATGTGAAAAAACTGAGCAATTTCACAAGTCCTCCATAATACTAAATCAGTTTTTATGCTACTCGTGCAATAGGCTATAAAAGCCTGACTGCTTAAACTACGGTACTTTATAAATAACTGCACGCTTTTGTACCTTGTCGCTTTAATGCCTTATGCACATTGTTCATTATCATCATCAGCCTATAGCAGTCCACTGCTCGCATAGGCCTCTTACATGGCTCGCCAACTGGCTCGATCCTGGGCCTCCCTTATCCAACTGCTCCCAGCAAACCTCCATCTAGCTAGCGGCCTAAATACTCTACAATTACCCGTGCGTGGTCTCCACTCCAAAATCAATCTGGTCCAAAGATCATCAGTTCTTCGACATTATGTGACCAGCCCACTGCCACTTCAGCTTGCTAGCCCTCTGAGCTATGTCGACCACCTTAGTCCAATGACGGATGACTTCGTTGCGAATCTTATCCATCAACTAGGGGACGCCCGCGACTTCGTACTACGCGTAGAATTAGTTTCCCGCTACTCCCCCCCATTTCTTCCCGTTGGGGGTCGATTTTCGGAAAATCCTTTCTTAGTGCTCACTTACATCATGAAAGGAACCCATGTACCAAATTTCAAGTTTCTAGGTACAGTAGTTTCGGCTGTGCGTTGATATGTCAGTCAGTCAGTTTTGCCTTTTATATATATAGATAGATGACACGCCAAGCATTTGCCTTCACCATAGCTCGCAGAGCAACTTTCAATTTGTGAAATAGTCGAAACCATAGGTCATCACGGTTAAGACACACTGGTTAAAGACTTCTGTCTTCAGGCACTGCGGGATCGACGACGTGAGGATAGGACGTAGCAGATTATTGCTGCAGTTCAAATATGACGTAAAACTGACAAAGCACTAAAGTGTTTAGCTAATAAAGCCGGGCGTGCATGATCTGACAACCGTATTTATAGAAAGAAGAGACTACCCCAATATCAAGTTGGAACCAAGACCGGAAGAGAAAAAAAAGAAACGTAATTAAATAAATAAGGTCTGGTTCTATTAATTATACGAGCGTGAAAAAATTCTAGGAATAAATAAAAGATATTCAGGTTAAAAATACTACAGCAGAACGAAATAAGAAATAGATAATGATTCCTAAAGCGCTTATCTCACGGAATGAAAAGGTTCGTCCCTTTTGGACCCTAAAAGAGTCGAAATAGAGTCGAAAAGTGACGAACTTTTTCATACCGTGACTATACCTACTTTATGTATGAGTGGGAGCTAAGCTATTCATTATTCACGGATACATACTTATTCGAGTATTATATTCCTAGTGTTTCTCGAGTGCGGCCATCTTGATTACAATAATTAAGAAGGTATTTTACTTATTCTGCAAACATTGTGAATAGAAATCGAATAGGTATGAGTATTTTGTGAGTTCTTTTTCAAGTTCTGTGTCTGAAATCATACTTAAATATTTTGAATCTCAGTCGTCATACGTGGTAAATGGGATACGACTTCCTTTGCAACATCTTACCCAACTGAATTCAATAGATGCAAAAACCACCATGTTCTAATAGTGCATAATACAATTTGTGATAGTACGAATATAAAATACGAGGTTCGGAATATTATTAGACGAAATGAAGTCTCACTCTGAATGTAACGCATCAGATAGAAAGCGGCATAAGCGGATATCACAGAGTAGGTATTACATATAATTGGTTATGATATTAACTTGTAATGCTGAGCAAAGCTTGATTTGATGCGGCTTAGCAGCATTCAGGGCTGTATAAAGCTAATAAAGTGGCAGAAAAGACTCCTTTACGGACGTTGCCAGATTAATGTAGTAATTACAGTCTCACTGATTGAAATAAGACGTGTGATATCTAGTAAAATAATATGAGTATAGTAAAAGTTGCGTTCAAAAGTTTTGTGTCGAAATACTGATACGGTTTTTGGAAGAAATAATCCAAATATAAACGTCACTAGAAAGTATAATAAATTGCTTGAAGTGCGTGATTAACATCGTTTAAGGAACACTAGCGTGCTGTAACCTTATGACACCGGCTACCTAACGGAACTTAAGCCTGTAGGCTGCAGCTAATGACCAGTGAATGATGATTCAGAAAGAAGAAGACGAATTCCAAATACTAACCAATTCAGATAACAAAACATAAAATTTGACATGCTACCGTTGTAAAATTTAAGCACGTATTTTACGATAAGACTATTCGAAACGATGATAAGGTTTACTGCAGACACTAGTTGCTCGGTCGTAAAGCCAATCTGATCATAGTTTTCCGACCCAACAGATCCGAGTACGGTAAAATTTTAATTTGGTATCTGACCCACATTTTTACTGTCAGAATGCGCGACCGAACGTAAATCATCCGGCGCGTACGTTCCTTAAAGTTTTCGTGCTGATGCCGCCCGGATAAGGGAGGGTCAAGTTTACGATCGGCCGAGTTTTATCGAGATTGGCCGAGTACGACGACGACTTTTCATAGCTTTTGTTACCCCACTGTTTCGGGGTGAATTATTTTATTAAAACACAAAAAGGGGAGAGCAGATACCGGCTCGAGATTAGGTGGGAATATAAAGTTTCACCTTGGATTTTTCCAGATCAATGTTGCGATAGGGTTTTTGTTCAACTTTTTTTTAGTGGGTCTTAGATTCGTTTTATTGCATTTAGTCTTTTTATCGCGACTGTTGTCTGATACTTCGGGAGATTTAAAGGCTGGGGGTTGGTGTTAAGCTTTTGAGTTGTTTGCTTTTTTACAATGTTACTATATCTTTTAAGTTAATATAGATGCTTCTTTTGTAAATCTGTGGCTGTATGTACTCGTATCTTATCTTTCTTTGCGTTGCTTGGATATTTGTTAAATAACGTATCTATTTGTTGAGTAACTCTTTTTTATTTTCTTAATCAATCCAATTTTGGATGCTGTAAAATCTAAAATGCTATAAAGAGTTTACAATATAATAAATACTTTTACCGGTTGATTCAATTTATATAATTCAATCAGTTTATTTCTGTCTCAGTAGGTAAGCAGCTTCTAAATTTCAGTAATATAACATTAATGGAATTAGGTTAGGTAATGCACTTTCACCTCGAATATTCGCAAGGCAGTATTAAATTAGCACACTAGGTAGGTACATTAGGGTTATCACGTTCCAAGGGAGTGAATAAGTAATGAGCACATGTTCGCCCGCAGTACGCACAACCCTGCAGCCAATCTTAAGGCCTGGGGCGCAATATAGCATTCCCGAAGCAAAAATAGGCATATAAATGCGATGTATAAGAGCTCCGCGCCATGAATCTGCCGTAGCAATGTGCAAATTGCAGAACATTCCTAGAAGGTTGCATTTATGCGTGTAGAGAATGTTCTTTCCCTTTAGTACCGTTTGGTAACCAAAATTTCGTAACCAGCATTAAATTTAATTTGATTTTGTATCTGGTTACGAAATTTTGGTTACCAAACGGTACTAAAGTGTTCTTTCCATATAACTACATAGTATAAAACAAAGTCGCTTCCCGCTGTCTGTCTGTCCCTATGTATGCTTGGATCTTAAAAACTACGCAACGGATTTTGATGTGGTTTTTAGGGTTCCGTAGCCAAATGGCAAAAAACGGAACCCTTATAGATTCGTCATGTCTGTCCGTCCGTCCGTCTGTCCGTCCGTATGTCACAGACTCTTTTTTCCGTAACTATTAGAGCTATACTATGGAAACTTTGTAAGTAGATGTATTCGGTGAACCGCATTAAGATTTTCATACAAAAATAGAAAAAAAACAATAAATTTTTGGGGTTCCCCATACTTAGAACTGAAACTCAATTTTTTTTTCATCAATCCCTTACGTGTGGTGTATCTATGGATAGGTCTTCAAAAATGATATTGAGGTTTCTAATAAAAAAAAAATCTAAACTGAATGGTTTGCGCGGGAGACGCTTCCAAAGTGGAAAAATGTGTGTCCCCCCCCCCGTAACTTCTAAAATAAGGGAATGATAAATGTAAAAATAATATATTATGTTCATTACCATGCAAAACTTCCACCGAAAATTGGTTTGAACGAGATCTAGTAAGTAGTTTTTTTTTAATACGTCATAAATCGTAAACCGCAATTTACCTTTCACGGAACCCTTCATGGGCGAGTCCGACTCGCACTTTGCCGCTTTTTTTTCATAGATAAAATGATTCAAGAGGAAGGTTTTTATGTATATATTTTGGGTTACCCATACATACCGAAGAAAAGCAAGGGCGGGTCGCTAGTTAAGAATATTCTTAGAAGTAACCTAGAATTTTTCATGTGAAACTTTTACAACTGTGGAGATTGATAGACTTTGACGACTTCTCTTTTCTTTTCATAAGGTGTTTCTATGTGTTAGTTATAAATGTTTTCTTTCTTCCTTCTTTCTCATCAGTGTACTACTCTGCTGGTAGATGGTCGTGTATTTCTTTTTTGCGAAAAATATCGCATTAACATTAGGTACGTGTTCGTCCGGCTAATCTTGTATTTTCGCGATCCTCCGGAAATTATTATTTTCGCGGAATTCCGGAATCAGTTTATAAAATGAAGAAATAATATTCCAGCAATAAGCAAAATAATAATAATTAGGATGATCGCGTCGTTTCCATGATGCCATAATCCCTTTTTAAGCGAAAAATCAGAATTTTCTTAAAGCTTAAACTGCTTTTTGTATTTTCCCGAGTAAAACAATTATATTTTTTTTGGGAGAGAAGATGCTTTTGGCGATTGTAAACTATTTTAAAATCTTCTTTTTTTTAAGTTTTGATTTTTAACACACCAGCACTTAAACCAAAGCTACATTTAACGTGGAAGTACGTAAGCGTAGTGTACGGGTAAATTTAAACCATAAAAATAACTCTTACTTGTAAATACCTCGTACCTATTTTTAGTAAGCACTTAGTATATAATTCAATTTGTCACGAGAAAATTATGTCATTATTTTTATTATAGGGCTGACCCAAAAACGGTACCCAGTTAAAAATAGGATCCCGGAAACACGAAGCAAATTTAATCCAATGTAATATTCATTTGATAAATGACGCGGTACCGAAGACATTCAGAGCAATTCATTACAATATAATTAGGTATTTGGTAACTGTTTCAATATTGATTCAATAATTACGTACCGCATGTACACTAACGCTGTTCCCTATCAGTCTAATTTTGATTGATTACGATTGGAATAGAATCGTAGTCTAATTGAGTGAGGGTGGAGTTTGAACCACGATGTACTCAAAACAAAGTAAACGTGTAATGATTTGCTTCGATAAAGGAAATAATTATGGAACTATACATTTACTAGTTTTTGACAGGAAATTAAAATGAACTTAAATTGAGTAGATTAGTATATTACGTGTCGTATCTAACGGTAAATTATTTTGATATTTTGGATTTATTTGAAACGCGTGTTGCGTGTATTGTCTTTAATTATAAAATGCTATCGAAGCTATAAGGTGATTATTGTAACACAGATAAAGTTACTTAATGTTTATTTATTTTCTCCTTGTTTAGTTATCTGCAAAATATAGAAGCCAAAGTTTTCTAGTAAAACAAGGCACATTTACCTACGGTTAGTGTAGCACATTTACTTAAAAGCCAAGTAATTATAAAAAGTAACAACAAACAAAACTTGACATCATTGCCTACCTACTATGCCAAGGTTCGCTGTTATAGTAGTATTGTGTGCAGGTATCTCGGATTGTTACCACGATCGTGCCCACTAACTTACTGCCTAGCAGTGTCACATTTTAGTGTTCTGGTACGAAAATCGCCACTGAAGTGACTAGCATGGAGCATTCCACCTTTATCCTTAATGTACTATATACATAAATAATGCAATTTTGAGAGCCATAAATATTGCAAATAGTCGAGAGCCCTCAGAAACGTATGCACCCACTATGCAAATAAAAATAAACTCGCTAGGGGAAAAGTGTGCTGACCATGAATGTTTCTACCCAAATCATACATATTTCTCATCTACAATATGCGTGTTAATATCGGTTTTTTATAACACATAGTACAGAAAATCCTGGTATAGGGTGAAAGTAATGTGTGAACAATTTCAAACGTCCTTTTTAATAAACTGTCAGTCATATTACCCGTCAATCACCGTCAAACCTCTAAAAAAATATACGCAAGCAATGATAAACTGTTTGCAAAAATGTTTATGAATAATGTTTTCATAACACTTTCATTTACTAAACTGTCACCGATAAAATACTTTAACGCCATAATTAAGGTGTGTAAAGAGACTTTAAACCTGGTTCACTGAAGAGACTGCAGCAAGATGTGTATTACTTTAATTTAAAGTGGTCGTGGCGTGACACGAAGCAAGTTATCTCTGTGCAGTAGGATCCACAGTGTTGGCACTCTCTAGTAATACAAATTCCTTGACGCGATCAATTTATATCCTGTTGTTTTCTTTGGCTTAGCAAATTTGTATAGAAATCTATTTGTATTTTTTAAGCAACATGATTACTTGCTTATGACGTTAGTTATACTTAATGATTTCATCACGCTTTACTATCAAGTTTCAAGCATTAATATTGATTAGAAATTAATCAGGTAATGATGTTTACATTCCTTTAAGGGTCGAAATGCTTGCAGCAAAACACGAATCGGGTATAAACCCTGCAGACTGCAGATTTTTTACCTCTCGATTTTTTAAAGTCGATTTTTTACTGCACTGCTTTCAGACTAAATTGTCTACTAGTCGTGTTTTATTTCCACAAACTGAATACCAGAAAAAAAAAACGAGAGGTATAAACCCTGCAGACTGCAGATTTTTTACCTCTCGATTTTTTTGTCTGGTACCTATTCAGTTTTTGGAAATAAATCACGACTAGTAGACAATTTAGTCTGAAAGCAGTGCAGTAAAAGTTGCTAGGCAACCATTAATCAAAACGCAGAATTCATACCATATGTGTGTTACAGCTTACATACCGACGCATGTGAAAGCGAGCTAGGATTCGTACTCACCCACAACATCAAGGGCAACCCTATGGTTCTTCGTAGGTGAAACCTGGTAGTCAACTCTGCACCGATACGTGGCTCGGTCCCTAGCTTGGACGTTATGAATGTGCAGTGCTGAGTGTATGCTGTTCCATCGAGCACGGTCTTTGAAAGCTTCCTCCATCCAGTGGCCCGTGTCGTCCGTCGCTCGAGTGTCATAGCTGTGGACAAAATAAACATTTGTAACATGATACTTGAGGAAAATAAGATATCGATGTTTTCAATTAGCATCTATGAAAAAAATTGTAACCTTCTTTGAAGACTTAAAAGTAACATCCCAAAGGGGTTTTTAAGAAATATTTTATTTTTATTTTGTTTTAAAACTCCTCGGCCGTCTTCCTCTAGTTTTTGAACCATTAATAACCAGATTCATGGCCATGAAATCGATTAATAATTTGTTATGATCAACATCAATAAAATTAATGACATCGGTTTTAACAAAATAATAGTGATGTGAATTCAAATTCTCTGGTTCCAACACTTCCAACAAGTAAGTAACCTAAATTCTGTATATGACTCAATAATGCTAAAACCCAAGTTTCGGCGCCACGGCACCGCCAACAAGCATGACGATTTTCGAGTTCAGTGTCGGCAAATTCTACAGTTTACACTGCATCCGTATTTACCTAGGAAACTGCAGGTGCATATAAATTTCGAGCTAGGTTAGACAATTAACAATAGTCAAACTCCGCATCCCAAGTTAATTTATGGCTGTTGTAATGCATACGGCATACTCTAGAGAGCTTGCAGCTTACGTATGCAATTAACATTGCACTTGTAAGCAATATAAAATTTTACACGCGCATGGATCCATATTTATTATTCACATACGTGAAATTGAAGGCGCAACATCAACACATGTGTGAAATTGTATTCGTCGCGTCGGCTTTGTTTGTTTGATAGATTGAACGGGAGATTCAGAGTTTTGACTGAACTGAAGTTAACGTTGTTTATCGTTTGGCAGCAGCTGTTGCATGAAACAAGTTGAAAAACAATAAGATTGAATGCAGCAGCTTTTAGTAAATGAACTAGCTTTTTCTTTTGATTTCAGCGATGCAAATGTTTTTCGGTAGGGTTTACACAATTCTCGTAAAACAGATAATTTTGTGGCTCTATATTAAAATCAAATAAACACGTTAATAATAATAATATGATAAGGTCAAGCTAAAAGCAACTAAACTAAGAACATATTTTTATTAACATTGGAAAGGATTTGTATTAAATCAAACCAACACTTACTAATTAATAAAAGGGCGTTTGGCAATCTTTGCGTACGGAACCCTAAAAACCACAAACAACCTCCTCTACTATACTATTATAGAATCAAAAATAAGAGTCAAGTAAATCGAATGCTATTTACTTGGAATTAATTAACTTGTGTTACGGAATTAAACAATGCGAAACAAACAAGGCGAAGCAAAAGTTCATTTCCTACATGCGATAAGATCTTTAACACAAAAGCCAAGAACTACAGTTTAGGTACGTTTTGTATGGGATTAAACGAGACCGGCATTGAACGATTTAAGTTTGAAACCCAATGCCGACCCGATGCTAGGTTAGTAGAGGTTATACTAGGTTAGACGTAATTAATTAATTTTGTAGATAAATGAAGTAATCAGCTGCAAAACTTCTGATAATAGTTTACTGCTTGTACAGAAAAAAACATAATTTGAGGATAGAATCATTTTTTTTTAATATATGAAAATGATTGAATCAATCTCACACACAACAACATCACTAGTTTTTTTAATTATTATTTAAATTAACACTGTAGTGTAGGTAACATCGATATGGCATATCATCAAGTTGATTAACAAAATCAAGGCTTTTGAGTTAATCTCGACCAACCTCTAACACTAATTATAAGAATGTATTTTTTTGCTTGGAGAATGCTGAATAAAGACCTATAGACATTGGTATTGTCAACCTTAAGGCTGCAATCCTCAGTGTAAATGCATTGCCAAACCTGAGGACTAAGATGAAATATGCCTCTGTGCCTGTTGTTACAACCGTCTCAACTTGGTTGAGTTAAACGGAATATAATACTTAAAGACATTTTTATGATATATCTATTTATTTATTTTATTTTATTTTATTTTATTTTTTATTATAATAATAACTACAACATTATTCCAGTTGTAGAGACTATCATAATACATTTAACTCCACGTTTCAACTCCACTGTAGCGCTGTAAGCTAAAAGTTGGTTGAAGCTCTGTTAAGATTTGACCGAGGTGGAATTAAATAAATGCTTGTTGAACAATTCAAACACGAAATAGCTTTCGCACCAGTCGAGATGCGCGGCAATATTGTGTTTCGGTTTTGTGTAAGTTTTCGTTGGAGAATTGTTTATGCATACAGTATGCATATAGGTAAACATAAGTTCAAGATCTAAACACGCGAAAACATACTCTGCATTGTGCGAATCGTGATATATTTTTCTTAAACAGACATCAATGTTTAGAAGAAATACCATTACGCTATTTCAATATTTGATTTGAGTAGATATTTTACGGTATGAGAAACCAAAACATAATCATAGCCACAAAATATTTATGTCCTCAGACAGTTTTGCGTTAGAATAACATTCATAATTACTGAAAAACAAGATTTTGTTCATCTGTCTACTATCAAATTATTCAGGATAAAAGGTACCATCCAATCATCTAGACTGGCTAAGCAGTTTAACTGTAAAAGCGTAACGAAGAAATGGGTAGATATAACTGACATTCAGACACAGATTCTAATTTTATCAATAATATTAGCAGTTTACGAACCTCAACCTTGTTGGTACGTGTGAATCTCCAATTCAAACCACTATGAACAGTAGCTAACCAGATCAATACGGGTCCGTGCGTTATAAACTGCAATGTAGATTAGCTTAGGCCTCACCACAATACGGGAACATTCAGTTTGGCTATGATCAATTCGGGTGGGCCTTTGTGGCTGAACGGTATGCGAATAGATTTGTTGGTGATTGAGATTACTCGTGAAGGAACTTAATCGGCGGATCCGAAATAGTTTTGAGGGGCGTACAACGTTATAGTTTGGACGTGTTAGTGGAAGCTTCTGGCTTGCGTGAAATGTTACTACAATATGTTACTATAATGATACTACAATAATAACTAAAATGGGTTTATGTTGAAATATCCCTAATCCCTAATCGTCATTTGTTCTAATGCATCGTTTGTTCAAATTTTCGTTTATCCTAAAACCATTTCCGTTGGTTTTTTTGTGTTGTTATAATACAACCCTAAACTAATCACAGATATTACTGGGAAACTTAAAAATTGGTTTGGCTCAGCTGTAAACCAGTTTATGATAAACAATCATTCGGACAAACGAATCGTTACATCGAACTAAAAAACCAAAAGGCGAATGTTAGTAAGATTCACACTAGAGGAACCGACAATCTGGAGCAAAATAGTTGGATTCAACAGCATACGTCCAACATACTGTCTTTCCACTCTCTGAAAACGGTCTATATCCATCAGTGGACGGGTTTTTGCAAACATGATGGTAGTGATGACGACAAAACTATTTGAAATACCCGAGCTTAAACATTTGATGTATGGTTTCCACGGCAGGTTCTTGCAGATATTATATCAGTCGAAAGACGGCCAATGCTAGAAAAGGGGCCTATTGCGTAATAAAGTACAAGCCGCGTATTAGTAAAAATCCATGCAAAATCACTATGCCATCATCAACACTAAATCCATGCAAAACCACTTTACCATAACTATTAGCTTGTACTTTATTATGCAATCGGCCCCAGTTTCAGGACCCTACTTTATCAAGTCCGCCTTGTGATGGTTGCACTATGAATGCAGCGTCTTGTAGCAAGCCTGCTGTTTGGAAACTCTCCTCTCCATGAACATTGTGTTCCGTTCATAGGCACATCTTTTTTCATAGCCTTGACAATTTTGGTCTCAAAATACAAAACTTTATTTATTTAGTTACTAGTATCTACGTCTAGGGTCTATTTTAAATGTCATTTAATGATCCCAGCATTTAACGAATCAAGGATTAAATTAGAGGTGAGTCGTATATACTGGAATAGGTTTTTGCTTGGACGTCCAAATACGCGATCCCATCAGAGTGCGCCAACGCGTACTGAGTGTTTACACGTATCGGGATCAGAGGCCCGTTTCACGAAGCTATAAGTTACAAATTACAAGCGGAAGTCTCTTTCTAACTCCTTTTGCTTGAAAGAGGGTTCCGCTTGTAATTTGTAACTTGTAGCTTCGTGAAACGGGCCACAGGACGCGAAAACAGCGCGGTGTATTTGGAGTAGGCAAAGACTCGTTTCATTAGGCGAAGAAAGATTATATAAAAAAACTAACTTTTTTCAATTCAAGAATTGTGTATGGATCATTTTAACCCAATTCAATGCGTGTGTGTGGACCATTTTTTGTAACCGCCATAATATTGACACAAAACATAATATTGGATTATACTGAAACTTCTGTCAATTCTATACTGAGTCTTACTTTTATAAGTTATCGAGTTATTATATGAAATATATATTAAATATGTACTCTCAAACTCTCAGTCACTAAAACCCCGGCCGGACGTCAGCGTCCGCGTACCGAGAAAAACCTCTTAATACTTAAGACTCGCAACACTTGCAACTCGGAAAGACTCTGAATCAAATATTTTACTCATAAGCCGCGTACTTCTAAATACTCGTGGAACTAGTCTTTGGACCTAGTCTTTTTGTGGACGCGTACTCGGAAGACAGTACGTGATTTGCCTAGTACGTCTCACCTCTAGATTAAATATGGTGTTATTCTCAAATAAATCAGTATAATTTATGCTGCGTACTCGTACTTAGAATTATCGTAGGCTCCCAAAAACTGTGAACGCGCGCAAAGCCAAAACTTGCTAAAGAAGTTAACTGGCTTCATCACTCGGAGAAAGCGTAACTCCCGCCAATTATGTAAAACAGCCCTTTGCAGCCCAAGTTTAGTATCTCACAAAATTGCAGACACATCTCAGCGTGATCAAATATTTTAATTCAATTACAATGAATCGCATAAGTTGGCCGTCTCATCGGGAATGTTAATTGCATCTGATTCATTTGCATGCTCTGTGAAGCGACGGTTAAGTTAAAACGTTGACGGGTGAGTAGCTACCGATGAACACGAATATGACCTTACTAGAAACCAGCCCGTTGAGTTTTCTGTAATTCCCGTACATAAACCAGAATCAATGATACATAAATTTTTTTTATGAAAAATTGTGCAATTGATGATGGTGAAAACCGCATCAAAATCCGTTGCGAGGTTAAGAAGGAGTAAGCGGATATACACACAGCCAGATCGACAGACAGACAAATAAACTTCGTTTCATACTATGTAAAGATAAGATAAATCCAGATGGCGCAGTCAGGAATACGCCTATACGGAGAAATACAAATAATAACGTCGTCAATGTACAGGGACACACAAAAGATTAGTTGGTGAAATTACTAGTATAGAGGCATTCCACCTTAGTCTTCTGGGTTGGCACCGCATTTGCGGTCTTAGGATTGCAGTCATGAGATTGTAGTTTTAAGAATGCAAATATATTTAAGTCACAGATCCCAATTACCATCAGACGGCCTGTGTGCTCATTTATCTTCTGCTGATAATGCTATTAAAAAAACAAAGGAAAGAACTGCTAGTGTAAGGGTCAGCAATCCAAATCATTAACATACCTATAAGATTGGTCAAGGTCACAATGAAATACAAGTTACATGCTAGTATTGCTGTTACTTGAGTATAAAACCACTTCTAAATGGAATACTAAAATCTGTAGGATAGACAAAACTGCCAAGTCGGAGCGCGGTAGACTAAGTTTTCAAGCCATACTTATCGAGTTTAACCGTATGAATAAAGTGCAATTCTAGTACCTCATAAAGTATTAGGATTATTTTGTACATGTGCTACCAAGTTTTTCATGGATAGAGCATTTTTGTAGCTACAACAAATCAAAATTTTTGTTGAACATTCAAATAGGAACCACTTAAAACTAACGCGCTGGCTTGCCATGCCTGTTTGACAATAAACTAACAACAAACTACTTTCTATTTCAAAGTACATGTTTTTTTCTCAATTTTTGTTATTTAAGCTGTGCATTATCAGAGCTGTCAATTTGTATCGGAACAGTATCATTTCAATAGACTCCAATGAACCCGTCCGCGCCTAATTTAGAAACATTGACTTTTAAAAACCGTCACTGAAATGGATTCATTATCGTTGGCTAAGTAAGTTTACCCAACATTAGTAATTCGAGCTACACAATAACCCTGCCGGTATGAGTTCCGCATAAGTCTTAAGCTGCTATTCAAATGTAAATCTACTTTCCGGCTGTCTTGTTTATACTAGGAAAGATCGGTTTTCATTATTTGACTCTCAAGCGAGCATAAAATATAAGTTTAGTGTTAAGTTTTTTCGGTAAACTTATTTTAAAATGATTAAATTAAAATATTGAAGTGAAAAAACAGCTGGGAAAAGACTAAAAAAGTTAGTATTTCACTAACAATGAGACTCTACGTCATGAAGAGATAAGGTATACTTTAGCAAGCAATACAATAGAACATTTTGTACAGGATTTCACGTGTGTCACCATTATTTTTGCTCGCAAAGTACATTCGGTGCAGTTTTACATATTATACAAAATGGAATGTACAAAAGCCACTTGGAAAATAACTAACTTTAATACTACAGAACAGAAAGTGAAAGGGGATTTTGTTTTTTTGACTAATTAACATTTTAATCAATACACTAAAATAATAGTTTTTTTTTTTGGAACAATTTGCGTTTTATTATCTATCATTAATTGAAAAATGGAACAGTCTTATTGACATCTAATCTAATCATCATTTATTGAACTTTACAACTAAGCACGCTCTTGTTAGTGTAATAATTGAAACTTTCCTCTATTATCTGCCTGACTGCGTACTGTTACGACCGGGCTTTTATTTGATGTTTTATTTTGCAAAAGTCAAAGTCTTCTTTTCTCTCTTTTTCCTCACAAGGTATCTCTTCATCATCATTATTCACGCAAGCAATGCATTGAAACAAAACGGTGTTAAATAATTAAAAATGCATAACTTAATCCTTCACAAGCCTAAACAACAACTTGCTAAATTAATTACAAACACAGAAGACGGTTTTTGCGCAACGTACAGACTTTGGAAAGTAATCTAAACTATCATTTTGACAATCCCAGTTACTATCCACCGAGTTCATATTGCTAGCAAAAACCAATTTAATAGCAGTCGGGCTCATTCCCAAGTTATGTTTGCAGGTCCACAAATATGGAATCTCTTTGCGACTAGTGAAATTTGCTGGTAACGTTCGGTAGTAATAAGTATTTCAACTGAAACCAAAGGTGGGTGCACTTTTGCTTATTTCATACGTCTGTTGCAGACTTAAAGAGAGAAAGATTAGAGTGGGTACTGCTACACAGATGACATTTTTGATAAGGAAAATATTCCTAATGCGTCATAAATTGAAGGTGGTTAAAGATGATTATCAGACAGATTACAGAAGTAAAACAAACTAAAGACAAACATTTTTAAGAATGGATTCGACAAAAACAAAGATCAGTTCGACCTAACAATGGAATAAAAAAAAACATTTAAATAATTACAATGTTTCCCTCTATCTTAATCTTTTTTTTTCATCTCTCTAATCTTTCCTTATATCTTAAGATTGTGGTAACCATTGGTTTCCTTAATTTAAAAATAGATAAAAAGGACAAAACATTTCCTGCTTTTCCTTATCAGCACAAATTGGATATTGAAACTGTATATTCGTCAACCTCCCTACCTAATTGCTTTCGTTCCTATTGTCACAAATATGTATATATTTATTCTTATATATTTCCAAAAATACCTGAACAAGTAAGCAACATTTTAATTACGCGGAAAGCGGCTGTCACATCCTACCGACCGCGCCAGAGCGACTCTGACGTCATCTTCATCTCCCAATTACCCCTACATTTTCATATTACACGAGTAATTCTAAGCTCATATTGTTTTATATGCTCCAGTTCATTATGATGTTAATTACAATTTGACAATGTGGCAAAGGAAATGTCGCATTTTATGGGGAATCGTAAAGGCAATAATGAGTTTGGGATGCCACTTTGGTTTTGAAATTGATTCTGTAGTAATAAAGTTTTACAGCAGCCAATGTTTTGCATCAGTCGTGACCTGGAGTTTAAATAAAACATTGGTACAGTTGAGAGAAGAAGTTTTTATTTTACACTGTAATGAGTGGGTTTACTTGTGTGGGTACCGGCTGACTGATAGGTCGATGCAGTTGGTTTTCCATATCACGATGGTTCCCAAATTGTCGAATGATGTCTTCTTTTTTAGGTCTTTTATGGTACTTAGGCTTAATTATTATAATTATAGTTATACTGCTTTAGCTTTATGTATGATATATTTAATTACCGCACCGTAACGTTCAGCCGTACGTACAATTTTTGGTTGATTAGTTTGATTTGGTTCAGTACTAAACATTCAAACTCAAACCAATAACAGACATTTATAATATACGTTACGGTGATGCTTTGTGCAAGATTAAATATCATACATACCCAACCAAACCAAACTAGAACCAAAAGCAAACCATCCTACCAAGCCAAATGTTAACCAAATTCAATCATATTTAATGGTAAATTGTTCAAACTTATCTTGGAATTTTGATTGTACCATTTCCAAAAATAATGTAAAGTATACCTAGTTGTACAGTAAAAGGAATAACTAGGCGGCCGTCGCGCCAAATATGTGTATACCTTATCATTAATAGCATAGGGGTGCGCGGATATTTTTGACGCCTTGGGACTTAGGGTTTGACTGTAAATTCAACGTAAAAAAACTGGATCATTCTGCAAGTTTTAAAAGTAAAAAATAATACAAGACAAAAACTGAAGCAAATTAAATATTTTTTTATCACAATTATTTCAAATTATTACTTTAAAAAGGCATTCTATACCAGCAGCTCATAAACCTGCAGAGCATGGCTGTGAGCCCTCGTGTAATCAAAACAATGTGAATATTTGGCGGCGAAAATTTGCTCCACTGCTGAATATTTGGCGAGATTTTTAGCGTGTAAAACATCCGTTACTTAGTACTGTATTATGAAAACAGGCGAATATGAGAAAAGAAGTGCCTAACGTAAAGGTTTAAAATAATTCGTTGTTACACTGGCTTTGGTTCGTGGTTGTACTTTAACGTGTTAAGAAAGTTAATAGTTAAAACACACAGTATTCAGTTTATTGTGTAATAATATACACGACGCCTAACGTGTGTAGAAATAAATAACAAGTATTAAATAACATTAACACAGATCCATGACACAAGAAATCCAAATTATTTAGGTAAATGTAGAAACCGTGTGGTGCCGGGTTTAAGAATGTTGCCACTCCATGTCTTCCCGTGGATGTCGTAAGAGACGACTAAGGGACTAAAGGCTGTGTAGTGCTGTTAGGCGATGGGTTTGCAACCTGTCACTAATACACTGGATAACATCTTAGCCTGGTTGTGCAAAATGTGGTCACAGAATTATCAACAAGTTTTTGGAGTTGTTGGTGAGTCTGTGGCTCTGCCTACCCCACTCTGGGAATGAAGGCGTGAGTTTATGTATGTATGTGTATGTAGGATCATAATATTTATATTTTAAGTAACAGTTAAATGTAAAAAATAACATTATTAGTTATTAAGCGTCCACTTTGTACAAAAATGTTCTGATAATTTACACACTCGTTTATTCATTTTCATCATTGCCGAATTGTCACGAATTAAAATGACTTTTTTGAATGTTTCCCTTCAATGCCATCATAAACGCTTTCAAAGGATTTAATTCCACATTCACAACTTGAAAAAACTAAAACAAACTTCCAACACTCATATAAAATTTACTAATGCGATACAAAATGTACGCTCACGAGATCCGGTTGACTGAACTGCGGCAAAAATTTACTATTAACTTTGAACGAGTCCCACTCTCAGTAGTACTAAAATAGCTGCAGCGACCCTTACTGTATTTTCTGCGCTAAAACTCTTGCTATTAAAATTACAATTTACATGTATATTATGAGTAAGCCTCCGTAATTTGAAATTTATAAAAGTCATAAACGATAATCTACAGATAATTTTATCATTACCAAACGACACTGCATTTTGCAAAATAAGTTTGTATTCATCTTGCTTTCTCAATTTATTTATTATTGGATTCTGAAATGAGTGAGGAAGCGACTTTTCCACTTCAACCTTTGTCCCTGGAAACGCGTGTGTTTCTTGATGTTTTTTTTTATTGTGGTCCCTTTCATACATAATTTGGTTGTTACAATTTTGGTCAGTTCAGTAACTCCGTTAATATTAATCACTTTACAAAACAATGCTCAGCTAAACCCTTGTATTTGATTAAACCTTTATATCCCAATTAACAAGCGAAGTAAACAACCCCTCAAGTTCTATTTTAATTACTGAGTTGCGATGTTAACGAAGATCCGGACATACCTACAGTTGGGTCAATTCAAGTCAAACAGGATCACAAAGGGACGGCACCAATATTTGCATGGTCGGCCGCGAACTTGCTTCATTACGTACGTGGGAATTGCCAGGGTCCAAAAATGTAACCGGCCATTTTGTTGTCGGCCATCGACACGTTGTGTTTGTCAGGTTGTTTCACAGTCAATCTAGGCTGTCATCGTCATGTTTTGCTGTCAAGAGTGTGAATCAAAATCATTATACCAAAAATTCAAGACCGTATTCCGAGCATTCCTGGTTTAAAAAAAACACACTTTCTTATAAAACACAATTACTTGTGGCGAACTTCATTAGGATTAACCTTATCAATTTAAAAATTGTTTAGTTCCGGGATTAAAAAGGAAAGTTAATTGCTGCTTATATACAATAAAAAAAATATCTGTTCTAAATTACGTTTATATTTGAACGGTGAAGATTTATAAAATACTAGAAGATTATAACAAACAAATAAAAAAAACAAGCTAACATGTAGGTATTATTTTTTGTATGTTTTAAATGAATATAAACAAGGAATTCCATAATCTAAGCGGCGGCGACGGGAAGTGTCGCCAATTCTTCGTGCTCTGAGACAGTTTTGATTTCATTTCACGTGTAAAGTATCGAAATACAAAGATATCCTAATTAATGGAGGATACTCCAATAAGAGTACTTAACTTTCATCCACATTTCATTAATCGTATAGGCTATAACAATTAAACGAACCTTTCTCAAAGTTCCGTAAACAAAACATTTACGAAATAACGGTACCGCTAATTCAGTTTGATGTTTTCTCGTTACGTCGAGGATGCATTGGCCAAGAGGGAGCACTGAGGCCTTTCGTTTCAGTACATTTATGTGTGCCTATAATAAACAAGCTCAGGGTTAGTTTTATTAACTGCCTAGGATATTTATTAAGGGATTAAAGCACCCTTCTTTCGACACGAATTTCATTCTAAGAACTATTTTTATCTATTTAAAAATAACATCTTACTTAGATTTCCGCGTTCTTCCCTAAATTCATTATTTTTAGTATATATTTTTGTTACATTCATTGTTTTATAAAATGCTAGGTTGAGTTTTTTTCATTGTATAGTATCATATCATAAGCAATGTTTAAAAACGACTGACTGTTGAGTTTCTTGCGGCGTTTCTTCTCAGCAGTGGTCTTTTGCGAAGCGCTGGTAGATTTTTGACGTGTAAAAGTGCCCGTGCGGCCTACTTACTGAATAAACATCTTTTATATTTATCTTTTTATCTTTAGTACGCATTTTTTGTCTGCTATGAACGTTTGTAGGAGGATTTAAGTTAAAAATGTATAAAGGAAAAGTTAAGGACACTTGGCTAGTCAGAAGGACGGTTGGTGGACACAGAGAGTGGTTGTCATCGCAAGGAGAGCGGTCAGTTGGCAATCTACCCTCTTGATGGCCAGATAATAGACCTGAATGAGGCAAGAACCGGTCAGCATGATACAAGAGAGAGGGTTTATGTCCTGCAGTGAGTATTATGCGGGTTAATTGAATGGATGGGATGTCATTTTATGTAAAAAAGAGCTAAACAAGCTAGCGGACTTAGGTAGTAAACTACTACGAGTTGGCCGAGGATTTTTAGGAAATGTAAAAATCCCGGGTATGTTTAAAATCACGGGAAATTAATTATGTCGGTATTATTCATTAGGTTTTTGCGACAGGGTTCTCTATTGAATTTAGCTCTGATAAGTTATTATTTCAAGATGGCAATATATTTTAACACAATTCTACGTTTTAATTATTAATTATGTATCATTAAACTGAATAAACTTATATTAACTTCACCGTTGACCGTAAGGTTGGTTCACATGGTGTAACTTAATTTTAAGGGAATTAAATCGTTTAACCAATAATTTAGTAAAAAGTTAGTAGTTCAAATTTAGCGAGCAAGTAAACAAGTAAATTAGATTTTAGTCTATTTTCGGTTAAGATGGTGGGCGTGATTTATCACTCGTTTGGACAGGCATGATTTAGTTATGTTGAACGTATAGGTGCAATACAATACAAAACACTTTATGGAACGTCAAAAAACCTAATACCTTAAGCCCTTAAGGTACGAGATAAAAACTTGAACCCCATGTTTTTACAAAGGTACCTTAGTTGACTAAATACGTACCTAAGTTAACCCATTACGTTCTAAGCTTACAAGTTTACGAAACTTATTTTTCTTCAAACTTGTATACGTACCCAAAACTTAATGCAGAAAATTATAAACAAACATACATAACCTAAACCTTCCTACTTATTTCGGCCTAATTACAATGGGGAAATTCGCGACTAGGAAAAATCCAAAATGGAAAATTAAGAATGAGGAATTGGAAAAATCGACGCTGGAAATATTACTTCGCGGAATAATCACGTTTGGGAAATAGATTAATACACCTCTTTTAGAATACTACAAAAAGAGACTAAAAAAACATCCAAACACACATCAAAGGTCCCGCCACGTTAGCAATTTTTTTTTTACAAATTACCAACTTTAATTACACTAGCAGCAGCAGTGTTCGCATTGTGGTGTTACGGTGTGGGGACAAAACAGTCGATGAAATAACTAGCAAATAGGCATTCCATTTTAGTGCTCAAGGTTGGCAACACAACAAATTTGCAGTCTTTAGATTGCAGTCTTAAGGTTGTAGTCTTGAGAATGTAAATGTCTATAGGTCTCAAATCCCACGTAGCATCAGGTGGCCTGTGTGCTCTTTTGCCTTCTTAATGCCATTAAAAACTTACTGAATAAAATATGAATCCAAATTTAAAATCCCAAAACTGAAAACTTAATACGCAGCATAATATTATATTGCACTATCCCCAACGAGCCTAAAATGCCAATAAAATGTCAACCATATTCTCACTTTGAAATGCTTAATTCCGAGCGCCAATAAGCTTGGCAAATGACACTTAGTCGGTTTTTGCACCACAAGCCCCAATTAAACAATCTAATGCTCAAGAAAACTTCCTCACTGGTGTAGCTAAAACTCAACGCTCAATTCCGAACGCTCAGCGAACCGCCTCTGTCACAATATTTCTGCCGCATTGCGCATCGCAAAGGCCCAAAAATATTCCGAGCCCCAAATGTTTGGGACTTGAGTGGATAGGAGTGAGAGAATTTTAGGTTTTTGGAATGTTGCTGTTAAAATGTTTGTAGTTGGATTAGTTGGGTGAATACTGGGACAGCAGATTTTTTGTATCATGGTGATTATTAGTTAGTGCTGAAAAAGAGATTGCGCAAAAATGTTCGCTGCATTTTGTCTGTATGTAAAATATCGTATTATGAAGTTAACGAGACTTAAATAAAATAGTGTATTATAGCAAAATATATTAAATATTAAATAATTTATTTTAGTAAAATTGAAAGAAAAAAAAATTAGGTTTTTTTAAATATGTAACAATTTATTTGCGTTTTGTTTTCTTCGTCAGTAGCTAGATTTTTGTAATCAATAATGCCGTCATCTCATTAAATGCTTATGAACTAAGGGTGAAATATTTTTTTTACAAAATGACTTAACAAACCCACATACGTCTTTTTGAAACGAATAAGGAATATTTAATTATTTTACAAGCACAAATTCCCCTGTTCACTAAGACTATTTATGTTGCTAATCCTGCATTCCGCACGTTCCCAACACTGCAATACTCGATATTGCATTAATGCTTATGTTCTCAGACTAAGCTCCCTTTCTCTGTTGATGCCGTTTCTATTTGAATTTCGAATTTCACTCCATATAGTTAACCTTAACATTAAATATGATTCAGGTCCTCGCTGCTACAGCATAGAAAAGCAAATAAAAATGCTCACATGAGAGATATTTTATGTTGACGTGAGTAGGACCCATTTTCCGAACACTTTTTGGTATGTTACGCAATTTCCCTTCGTATGTGTTACATAACCATCGCAGCAGGCATGATATTTTTATTGTGAATGCTTTCGATAAAATTGTGACATAGTTACGTTGTTATGTTATGTAGGTCTTTTGGTTTCTGACATCATTTCAACTTTATTATGGGCTTGGTATCCGTTATGTATGTTGGGGTTTGAAGGGCATGTCTTATCGCGTATGAATTTAAATGTCTGTTCTAAATAAAAATGACTACGAGGTTACGTGCAAAACTGAATTAAGCGGTTTTGAAATTTTTAAATAGGTACATTGAAATTGTTTTAACAAATAGAGATTAAATTTTTTACCGAATACTTAAATTTTAGCATGTAGCGATATAAAGTGGTATCTTAATTATTCAAAAATAATGCTTGTTTTGTCATAAAGGCAAACAAAAATGAATCATAAAAATAAGTTACAACAGGAAAATATGAATGAACGAAAATAGTAAACGTAGTTATAGTTTAAATGTAAAAACTTTGCCTTTTAGAAGTTAAAAGAATAATCTTATCAAACATTTCAAATCACAAAAAAGAAGCATTTGTCGACTGATGTATTTAACACCAAACACTACGTTCAAGGTTGGTATACCTAATCATTGTAGCCGTAAATATGCTAAATTTTTTACGTTATTTTATTTTTTATTAATACATTAAATTTCTAACATTCCTAATCAATAAGATTAGGTCATTAATTTAGATGCCATTATTGCACATTTTGTTCCAAGTAGTGCCACTTTTATTTAGATCTAGCATTTACAAACACAGGAAGAAGTTTATGCCGACCTAAGGTAGACTAAAATCTTCGCATCTACATATCTACATTGAAAAGAATAAGTTTCAAATGTTTGCTTCAAAATGACCATGACTTCAAACAAAATATTTTGAGTATTACGTTGAACAACATGAAGTTTGTGCTGTTTTTAATCAAAAAAATCATTTTCGGACAAGCTTTTGTTGTCGACTGTACTTTTTTTTTGCAAATTCGTTGTCTGCTTATTAAGACTAAATTAATGACTCCCAACACGGTGGGTATACGTTAAATATAGCAGAGATCCTATCGCCACCTTCCCACTCCAACATCAGTTCAGCTCCTTGTCATAATAGTATTGCATTGCCATCCAATTTACACATGTAAGCAAATTTTCGGCTTCATCGGAAACCGGGAAGTGGGTAAAATTTAACTTGCAAGATTTGACCCGTACATGCATACATACAAAAATTGCAAGTTAAATAAAATCTTGTAAAAAGAGAGAAAACGAAGTAACTCTCACTTAAAAACAGAACACACTTACTTAAACTCGACGAACATCCTGTTACAGGAACCAATAAAACTTGCCCGGTACTCGCAAGAACAGAGCAACTTTAAAAATTCAACTCTAGAATCACGGCTTCAAATTTATAGTAATGCAAGCGTCGTTACTCTTCAATTCCCGTAAAATAACTTCGACTGGTCTTGAACCAGGTTTTTAAAGTTATCGACGAAGTTTTACTTTGGATTTTATTTATGGAACACGTTTTTTTTTAAAGTACGAAGAAGGCAAATAAAGGTTAGTGAGATCTGAGACTGCAAATAAGTGACTGTGAAACCAGACACGAGTAATTTTTGAGTCGTGCGTCGCGTAATTTCGGTTGCATAATTTCTGCTGCATACAAAGTCTAGCTGATTTTGCTTTGCCATGTGAACCGAACAGGACTTTTGTATGAAACTCAATGCAGCAGAAATTACGCGACCGAAAATATGTGACTCACTACTCACAAATTTACGCTCGTCTGGTAACCCTGAAGCCAGACGAATTTTTTTGAGTTGTGAGTCGCGTAATTTCTGCTCCTCCATTCATCATACTACTACTACTGCTATGAAACTGAATGGAGGAGCAGAAATTACACGACTCACAACTCAAAAAATACGCTCGTCTGGCTTCAGCCTTAAGGACTAAGGCAGAATACTTCTATGCTAGTAGTTTCACCAAATGTCTCATCGCCATTCTATAATTCAACAATGCAAACATTGCTGCTTGGTTAAAGGGTAAACTGGTAGTAGCGATCTGGATGGACCCTGCTCAAGGTCGTACCACAAGTAAACTTAATGAATGAAGATGTAAAATTTAATAATTTAATATAACTGTCGCTATGCTACCTTCTCTAAAATTTAAGTATGTGACAGTTAATTGCTGTTCTACAGTAAACGTGAATAAACACGCAAAATGTGTAGTATTTAGTGAAACACATGTATGATGGATACACGTATATTTCAATAATCTTGTCTTAATGTTAGTCCTACCGAATGCACTATGTAGTATTTAGTGAAACTCATGCATGATGGAGATACGTATAATTTCAATAATCTTGTCTTAATGTTAGTCCTACCGAGCGTTCCATATAGTATTTAGAGAAACACATGCATGATGGAGACACGTATATTTCAATAATCTTGTCTTAATGTTAGTCCTACCGACTGCGCCATGTAGTATTTAGTGAAACACATGCATGATGGAGATACGTATAATTTCAATAATCTTGTCTTAATGTTAGTCCTACCGACCGTTCCATATAGTATTTAGTGAAACACATGCATGATGGAGACACGTATATTTCAATAATCTTGTCTTGATGTTAGTCCTACCGACTGCGCCATGTAGTATTTAGTGAAACACATGCATGATGGAGACACGTATATTTCAAAAATCTTGTCTTAATGTTAGTCCTACCGACTGCGCCATGTAGTATTTAGTGAAACACATGCATGATGGAGACACGTATATTTCAATAATCTTGTCTTAATGTTAGTCCTACCGAATGCGCCATGTAGTATTTAGTGAAACACATGCATGACGGAGATACGTATATTTCAATAATCTTGTCTTAATGTTAGTCCTACCGACTGCGCCATGTAGTATTTAGTGAAACACATGCATGATGGAGACACGTATATTTCAATAATCTTGTCTTAATGTTAGTCCTACCGAATGCGCCATGTAGTATTTGGTAAAACACATGCATGATGGAGACACGTATATTTCAATAATCTTGTCTTAATGTTAGTCCTACCGACTGCGCCATGTAGTATTTAGTGAAACACATGCATGATAGAGACACGTATATTTCATAATCTTGTCTTAATGTTAGGTTACAGTGTGTTCGGCTTCAGCTCGTAGATGGGAAAGGGGCGAGTCCACCCCAGTAACAGCAGACATTATTTTACCACAGATAATATAAAATGCGTTAACATCCACAGATATTACACAAATAATCAACTCTTACGTATTCACCAGAGCCGATGTCCGAAATGAAAAATAATAGTTTCCCAATTAAGTTCTATTAACCAATATCTATTCCAGTTTGTCATATAGATTAGGTTCCATTCAAACGTGTCAACGAACAAAATAGCAATAGCAGTTGTATCGACAATCCATTTATACTCGAATCACACAAAGCGATTTGTATTTTATTTTAGATACAGTAATGCAAATATTCGTACCGCGTGACCGCATAATGCATATTAAGTATTGCCATTTGCGAGCAGACAAGCCTCGTTTGGTCACACGAAAGCACGAGAAACGTGCAAGCGATGGCATAGAAACGATATTGCAAAAAATTTACATCGCACTTTTTGGTATGAAATGATAATAACTGAACAGAAATTACAGGACATTTTTTCATTCATGGGTCGGATTACCAACTATTTTTTTTTCTTTTTTTCATTTATTTTTTTAAATTGTTCAATTTTCCTAGATAGTACTTATACAAACCTAACCTAGCCTAAGGGTTCTACGCACTGCTGCAGGTAACTCTTTAAATATTTTGAAAAGTGAATGGTTTAAGTAAAAGCGATGCAAGAATACCTATTTTACCCGACTGCCGAAAATAGAATGTAATGTTTTTAATCTGTATGCATGTATGCAATCATGTGTATATTGTTTCTTCGTTCCCTTGTAAAGATTGAAAAGATGGCCTGATTTCGATACGAGAGGTATCGTTAGATAAACAACAAAGTAAACTAAAATTTGCTACATCATTAGGAACATAATGTAATAGATTTAAAAGCCTTAAGACAGTTTAATTTGTTTTTTTTATTTAAATAAACATTAAATGAAATCTTTTTATTCAAGATCATGGTCACCTACACTGGCCACATGGAATAGGTTTTAACATGAAAATGTCAGGTGACCATAATTTTGGTATTAATTAGGGAAACAATATTATTTTAGTAAAATGGTATGATTTAATTTTTTCTCAAACCACTATACTGACAGAATCTCAATCATTTACTGACTTGAGATAATTGAGTTAGGATCACGACCCCGCAATCACTCTGTATACATGATAACTCACATTATATTATGTCGTCACATTATCCAAACAGCAGTTGGGTTTTTAATGTTTTTATGCTCGCTTTTTGTTACACTTGTGAATATAGTACAGGCGAACGAGCGTACATGCCAGCTGACGGTAAGTGGTATCCTGAGAGGCATATCTTGCTTTCTCAAGACTGCAAATATGTGACTAAGACTACGATGGAATGAATAATGGTAGTAGAGGTTCACTGTTGGATCGCATATTTTTTTTACGCATAAAATCTTTTGTCCGAAAACGGTTTTTACAATAGAAACGGTTTTATTTTAATTATTTTAGAAAACTAACCTTCCCTAACCTAACCTAATCCTAATATACACAATAGACGTTAATTAAATTCTGCAATGTCAGCCTTAAATGATGTTATGCGAAAATATTTTATGAGAAAAGATAAATTATGCGTAAAAAGTTATGCATTCCAAAGAAATCCCGGTAATAGATTTTATGCCTTATTTTTTTATCAAAGTTGTTTTTTCCATTTTGACGGTCAACGTGTCACAGGATCGTTGTAAAATTTGGTTCATAGTTTAGAGAGACGTGCCAAGGACTAAAATGGAACAATTCCTGAGAGGGTAACGATAAATGTCGCGGGTAAAAGCTGGTATAACATAAAATGGTATTTACTTTACTGTTACACGAGAAGTTGAACTGCACCTTTTTACTATAACTACGGCAACTCGCATCGTGTGACCCAGGCGTTAAGGCAAAGTAAAGAGAACTCGCTCTGTGGATTCAAGCGATACATTAACTCGGGGCTCTATGCTACACGGTGATACCATATTGCTCTTAACATGTTCTCGTATTGTCAACGTTATGATAGCTTTACGAGACAGTAATGACGGCCGAGTTGAAAACAATACGATAACATTGTCAAAAGTAATATTGAGCCCCTATTCCACTTTGTTTCAAACCATATCGTTAATTGTTTCCCATAATTGTCTTTAGTCATAGTTTCATTATTGACATAATTGTTGATAGTCATAATTTTAACATTCCTAGAACCGTAGTCTTTTTAGAATTTCTTAGATAACGTGTAGACAAGGCTAGGTTAGGTAGTTTTGATCGAAAAAAATGCCAAAAAAGTAACGGTTAAAAATATGTTTATGACTTGCAATTATTATGACCTAACCCACATTATGACTAAAATAAATATTATGGCAGACGGTATAGACCCGTATTGCTAACATTAACGCAGCTCTTATAATCTTGACCATAGAAGTGGCCTGCCCGGTCCTACGGCACTTGCATCCAGCTTCTTGTTTACATGCATCATAAATAGTTACTCGCACTATAGCATCACACAAAGCCAGTAGCTGTACTCTCATAACTAACAACGCAGTGTGTGACTTAGTTATTATAGGTAAACCATAAAAGAATATTTGCTGCGCACCATTTTGCGCTTAGGGAACAACCTTTTTATATTAGCCGAGTTATACCTGCCTTGCGCCCCAGCAAGCCAACGCTGTAATTTTCATGTGCGCAATGTCAATAAATTTGTGCACATGGCACACGGTGGACTTTTCACATCGATTTGGGCTAAATGCAGAACCTAATAGTCTGCCGCAGACTTACGGAATATTAAATGAGTGTTATTCTCGACCTGAAACCAAGACCACTGGAATAGTAATTCGGACAGTGATACGAGTTGAAACTCATGTTGTTTTGCGATGTAATTGGAAGGCAGTTTTTTGTTGAACATTTTCGCGTAATGTCTTAACTGGATTGAAAATACAAGTTCAAAAATCTACAATAGATAATTAAACATCTTTAGTAAGTTTTTTTTTACAATTTTTTTGCAAGCACATTCTTGTACACATCGTCAAGACAATAAAAACACAAGTTAAAGTTTTACGTTGATTTGCCCATTGGCCTAACGAACACTAGTCAATTAGAGAGCAGCATTCTTCATAGGAAAAGCATCAGTTTTCACTCTGTTGTGTTCCAGCGTGGGAGCAAGACAACAGGAGAAATGACTACGAGTAGCCTAAGAGATTACCTATCTTAGTCCTAGGCTGGCAACGCATTTGCAGGCTTATAGCAGTACTAAACAACTAAGCTTAGCTGAGATGTACGTCTCAAGACTCGGCGAGGATGACAGTTTTGCATGAATTCGACGTATTTTGAGACAGGTAGGTATATCAGGCAATTATTTTATTATTTACCTACCTACCCAATGGTTATGATGGAAAAAATAGTCAACCTTACGTTTGCATATACAGCTTCATACTTTCGATTAGTATGTAATTGGCCTATTAAACAAGCAAAAGCAATTTAAAAAAAAGTTCTTTTTTGTTAAATTATGGACTGTAGGTATTGGACTTAAAAAATTCAGTCAACCTAGTCGCCATATATTACCTACTTACCAAATTAAATTTGATATAAAATACTTTTTATCGAATAAATAGCTGGGTGAAGGTCGTGATCTTAGGGTCAAATCACACCGAGACGCGATGCGACGCGACGCTGCGCGCACATTTTTAATAGAGCGGCTCAAAATATACTTTATTTACTACACGAAAAGGTACACATTTCATTGCAAAAGCAATTTAAAAAAAAGTTCTTTTTTGTTAAATTATGGACTGTAGGTATTGGACTTAAAAAATTCAGTCAACCTAGTCGCCATATATTACCTACTTACCAAATTAAATTTGATATAAAATACTTTTTATCGAATAAATAGCTGGGTGAAGGTCGTGATCTTAGGGTCAAATCACACCGAGACGCGATGCGACGCGACGCTGCGCGCACATTTTTAATAGAGCGGCTCAAAATATACTTTATTTACTACACGAAAAGGTACACATTTCATTGCGAGAATTAAGAATACGGTATACCACGCAGCGCTGCGCCTCGAGACGCCTCGCGGCGCAGCGCGACGTATCGCGACGCAGCGGTGCATCGTCGGCACGCGCGGCGTGCGAGAGTGGCGCTGCGCCTCGCGAAGCCGCGAGGCGCAGCCTGAGGCCGCCGACGCGACTTGTCTCTTATCTCTCTTGCAAATGGTAAACTGCAGGGGACGCGGCGAGTAGACACGTTCCGCTGCACCGCGCGGCGTCTCGTTGCGCAGCGAGGCGTCGTGCTGCCGACAATTTTACGATGCGCCTCGCGGCGTCGCGCTGCGTCTCGCGGCGCCGCGTGAAGTCACTGCCCTCTTCCGGTATCGTCACGTCGCGTCGCGTCTCGGTGTGAACTGGCCCTTAGACCAGTACAATTACTGCGCAGGTTGTTAATGCAAGCAAATTCTTGTACACATTGTCGAGGCCACAATGACACGAGCTTGAATTTCATGTTGATTTGTGAATTGGCCTGACGAACACTAATCAGTTAGAGAGCAACATTGTTCAGATGTTCGTCACAACGCGTGATAGGCATTGTTTGTGTTTAGGAAATGCTACCTAATATGGCCTGGAAAATTATAGAAATGTGTCCTGTACAATATCAGTTCTTTGGTTACTCAGGTTTGTCGCTTATTACATCTTATGAAGTCCGAGCAGGTAATTACGACAAAAATTAAATGTTATATTTTCAAGAGCTGGTTATAATCTATATATATAAAAGGCAAACCTGACTGACTTATAATTATATCAACGCACAGCCGAAATTACTGTACCTAGAAACATGAAATTTGGTACAGGGGTGCCTTTCATGATGTAAGTGAGCACTAAGAAAGGATTTTCCGAAAATCGACCCCCCAACGGGAAGAAACGGGGGAGTAGCGGGAAACTAATTCTACGCGTACGAGGTCTCGGGCGTCCTCTAGTTTAATATAATTAATCTCGAGGAATGGCTAATAGATCATCTCTTTTTTGACTTATTTATTAACAAATTTCCAGTAACCTAAATTTTTATTTATATGGAAACAGCATAACAAAACTAGAGCGAAATCTGAAAATTTTATAATGTCGTAATAATTTATTTGCACAATACAATATGAGTATATTATTATTATTTTGTTTTTGAGAGCTATTTACAGAAAAAAGTACAAAATAATTTAACAATAACTCTACTCTTCACCCATGATATTATTTTCGCAACAATATAAAACATAAATACATTCTCAAATTTGTTGTACACGGATTGCGTCTTGAGAGAAAAAATCTCTTTTTAATAGCAAATTGTGTAGAACATACAAAGAATTGTATACGTAAATACTCTTACCTCATTAACTGAAGTGATATTCTCATAACTCTAGATTTCCTGGCAATTACGAGTAGGTTGCAAAATAGTTCTCACGCTAACGAGCCTATTTCAAAAGTTTCCTTCACAGTTACTGAATAAGTAATAAAACTTCAAATTCGTATCGCCAAGTACAGCGAACTCAGAAATTATAATGAGTTAGGTTCAAGTTTATTTCAATTTAACTGGAGCGAAACAATGGAAATATAATTATGTTATTTATATTCAGCTTTCGTAAATACGATTATTTTATTAACTTCCCTCTGAGCTCCCAATTCTTAACATAAAATGGACTCTTGCAAAGATTAACTTTGACACTGAGTGTGTCAACTTTATTCTAAGTAAATTCAATGTCAAAACGCTTAAGAGAGAACGAGGGGTTTTCCTTATAAAGAAGGCAATTTATTTTGACAGCTACTTGCATAAAAAGACTTTTAAAGTCAGTAGTTATAGCCGCTTTCAAAACGCTAATTCCAAAAGTTATCCAAGTAAAAAATACTGGCGGCAAAGCGGCAAATGATTAGTCTGAAACTGCTTGGCGTTTGGTGTCGAGTTTATTCCGGAAATTTCAAAAAGTCTAGTGTCGTTTGAATTCAAATTTTAATAAACACAACGTTCGCTCGGCCTCACTGCGTCCGATGCAGCCTTCTGGCTTTTTGCAAGCAAATTTCATTTTCCATGAACATGCCTAACTTGAAATGTCAATTTGGTGGTTATGCTGTTTCACGGATAGAATTGGATATTGAATTACGGCAGGAGCACGAATGCATTCGATTTGATGTTCACGTGTTTTTTCAAATTGTCGAACGTTGTTCTAGGGTTGCGTGATTGTTGACAGTAATTTTGTGAACATGTCTATCGTATGTATCTGTATTTATGTTTTTATGTGTGACTATTGGTGTAGACACAGACAAAAGAGCAAGTAATTCAGAGCCTTTTTTACAGCTTCTGTCGTATAATGCAACTCTTAGTAGTACATCATAATTTGATAAGGTATTTTTAGAATTTTCCAAGATGCATAAATTGACATAAAAATACAAATAAAAAATTCAAATAGTTTATTCAACAGATAATCTTCTGTTACTAGCTTTTAAACTTATTGAAATACTTTCTACGCAATTGCTTGCAGCTAGAGGAAAATGATAGCTCTTTCTAGGTTACAACGTTTGTTTCTATTTCAGGAAATGCAATAGTGTTGAATACATTCCGTTGCTTCCACTGAGCGGCCTTGTTACTTGAAAGTCTCAGAGGGCTAGATAAAATGTTGTAGTTTATTAAAGTGAAACGCTCAATGCTATCCATAGAAACTTCGCATTTTGTCTCTGTATCTGTATCTATGTTATAAAACCATCTTTGTACAAGAAATCGTAAAGCATGTTAAATAGCGTCGGTGGCTTGTGATTGTAACTTACCGAGTTCAAACTTCAGCAGTCGTCATGTACCAAGTAGATTTTCTAACCTACGTACATTTCCCAATCTTCTTACAGTGAAGGAAAAACATTGTGAGGAAACACTATTACAGCTGTATAAGATGGTATATACACAAAAGATCCTAAAGGGCCGAATATTTATTAAAAAAAACCTATCTGTTTAACTGTGTTTTCAAACTAGATGGAATAAAGAGAATACTTAAAAACAGCAAATACAAGATATCCTTAGTCTTAAACACTCGTTTAATCAGCAAGGTAATTACCGAGAATCAATCCTTGAGAAACTCTCGCCGCACACGACACCAGGCGCTTAATTAGATCAGGCTCTAATACGGGAACAAGGCTTTCAAACTGCTCCTTAAAACGCGTTTATGCGCAAATTTGCTCGGAATTTTGAATCACGAGCTATGTCGCCCAGCGAATGCCATTAAGCGTATATCAAGGCAGGCGATTTACGTTCAGTATTATGCATGTGTCTCGTTAAAACGCCTACCGCAGCACCATTGAACTTGGATCCATAAATCTCTGTCTAATGAGGATTTGTTGCCATGTTGCCGAGTATAAAATCCAGTTCTGTGTATTAAAATTTATTGTATTCTAGATTTATTTATTACTAGTGTAATCCCGCCCGTATTGTCTGTCTCGTGGAGTTGCCTTCAGTAGATTAAGCCTGTAATTGGCTGTCAGTGCCGTGTGCGAACACTGCATTATCTGTGCCTTCACGTGGATTATTATCATGAACAAATAACCAAATCATCCAAATTACGGAAACAATGCCAAACTGTTTTTTTTACGTTTTTAGAGTTCCGTACAAAAAATGGAAAACGGAACCCTTACAGGATCACTCGTGCGTCTGTCTGTCTGTCCGTCTGTTACAGCTAATTTGCTCCGAAAGGACCGATTGAGTTGAAATTTGGTACACATTATGTAAATCGATGACCCAAACACAGATGTGCAAAGTAAATATTATTATTTTTTAAATACCTAAGGGTAATTTTTGGACGACAAATTAGGAAATTTAAAAAAAGTTTTGCAAACCTTACTGTATCATATATCAAATGAAAGGTCCCGTTATGAGAATCTCAAATATATTTTTGCTATTATTGTAAAATCACATTATGTGTAGACTGCTCATAAAACCAGCAAATAATTAGAAACAGCATGAAAATATTTTCCAACGTTCAAAAATATAGCAAACCGTCGTATAAATTACAATATTATTACCTATTAGAACGCGGTTAGTGCACAAGCTTTTAGCCATTTTACAACATTTACAAATTTAGGTCGCCATTTTTTTCGTACAAATAGCTCGGGGAAATAATATCGAGTTTAACTGGTTAGTGGTCAGACCTATCTATTGATTCCTCGTACATTTCGAATAACCTTCATTATATCGAAAAGGTATAAATATCTATGTACATGACATGATGGATATTACTTTGGGTTCAGGGTTAGGGTAAGGATAGCGACATTTCTTTGAACGATCCGTCAGAATAAACACGATTAAGGTTATGAGTACCTAATGTTAAGAATGTTTTTTTAAGTAATGGGCAATTTTGGTATTGTTTGATGTTTTCAGAGAAGTAGTTTTGTTTAATTTACAATTGCAGAATACGGTCGACATTGCCCAGGGCATATTCCTCTCCTATTATGTGGAGAGGAATATGCCCTGGGCAATGTATGCTATTATAATGACATGTTATTATCGTTATCATCTTTTTATCGAATCCATCCATAATAATTTTTGTCATAACGATAATTTGGCCTAAACATCTTTAGCTATAATTTAACATTACCTAAGTGTCTAAATACCTAATCTGATATGTTATACTAATTATAAAAGACATAATGTGACGTAATATTTATAAGGCATAAAACGAAATAATAATGAAGTGGCAGCGTTTATAAGCAAAAAAATGTGGGCGCGGCCCCCTTAACGAAGGCTGGGAAGGCGAATCCCCAGCATTAAAAACTATTCAAATTATCTTCAAATGTTATGTTTTTATGAATACCTAAATATAATATTAGTGTATATCAGTATTGGGACAAACAATATTCGCCCAAAAAATACAAATTTTATTTGGCTTTTATTGTGCGTTACCAAAAACTTTCGCTATGATCTTTTATGATGATCTTTTTGCGTGGTATTATTGTGCATTCACAGAGTGAATAACTTACTATAAGCAGATCGTTCCCGGTAATACGTTACTGAGACTGATGAGATAATTTATCTCGGGTTTAGAATTTCAACATTCTGCACAGCAATATTGCAGCTGACGCCATAACGATTTGATGCACTGCTGATGTTTGTTTGTTGAACGTATAAACAGCCAATTTTAACGTTTATTCTGGCGTAGCTAAGTTATAGTCTATGTTGATACTTAAAACAAGTTTATATTTACGATCAAAGTTAATTGATTCCTCTGAGAAAACTGTTGTGGTGTGAATATTTTCCGTTACGTTAGCAGTTTGAGTCAAGATTGTAACAAGTCTTTATAATACGCAAGATCTGTATGTTTTGATTCGATCGTCAATATATATATACAGGGTGTCCCATAAATCGATGTCAACCCGCCTTGGGCTGATAGAGCAGCTAAAAAGCTATCGATTACCCTATGTATGTTCAGCGATTTTTACTAGTTTCGGAGATATTGAGTATTATAATCTGAACTTTTGTAATGTTCCGTTATGTGCTTGTTACGAAAAATCCTTAATTTTATGTTTTATTTCAGAAGTTTTTCAGTGGTATCTAACATTATTAGAATCATAACGAATCAGCAAAGTTTTTAAAACTCTTTTGCTAGTTCTTTTAATATAATGAACTTTTTAAGTAATGACATAAAGTTATTTTTTTCATATAAAGTGAAAAACAAACACTGGGATACCTACTGGGATTTGTAATGATTCAAATAATGTAAAATACCACTAAAAACTTCTGAAAACCTTACCTCTTTTTGGACAGTTGGGCAAACAAGCAGTAGAAAAACGTTTATCCGCGAAAATAGTCAATCCATTTTATTATTTGCTAGAACAGCGAAATCATACCAAGTGCTTACCCTATTCATTGTGTTAACTAAAGTTACTGATTTGTTAGGTAAACGGCCGGTCAAACAGTCCAAGTATCGTTTGAGGACTGACAGGCTAAGCGATTGCGATCGTGCCGCGCAATTCCAGTTTCGTTAACTTCCGGATGCTGTTATTGAAGTCCGATGTTATTAAATTAATTATTGTTGAGAAAATATTTTTTATAAACACGGTTTTTTTAAATCGAAAGAGGTTTTCATTACGAGTTTTGTGTTTAAAAAGTTTCATATAAAAAATAGATTTATTATAAAGTTTTTGATGTTTTAAGTGCAATTATTTACTCTCATTCACTCTTACAATATAAACATACCTGTAAACAGGATCGTCGTCCCGATACCACACGACAAGCAGCAGACTGTCGTTGCGCATGGGCGGACTGGAGTCGCACGGCAAATCCACGTTGCCGCCGACAACCGCTGCGACAGGCGTCGCCTTCCCAGTCACCGACGATAGAGGACTTCCAGCTGTTGAAGATGGAGAAACTTTTTATTAAAAATTTCTTTTAATATAATGTAGGCTTCATTTATAAATAACTTAATTTAAAATAATGTAGTATCGTCAACGTCAAAATTAGAAACAATTTTTATCTCAC
The DNA here is from genome assembly GCA_948252455.1 of Acleris cristana. Lineage (NCBI taxonomy): Eukaryota > Metazoa > Arthropoda > Insecta > Lepidoptera > Tortricidae > Acleris > Acleris cristana. Next base: position 15,209,029 of record OX411778.1, read on the forward strand.
GAAAGCGGGTTTGCCATACTTGTAGGTAGTTGTTGTAACACGTATAGACACCCACACTACGGTGTTGCTTAGCGACCAACAGCTACGCACACAGAGACAACGTGCATATGCATCTACACACATAAGTATTGTAAACCTGCTTTCGTGAAATAAAACAACTGTATTTTACCGGATAATAAGGTTCTTTATCACATACGAGTAACATACTTGTCAATCTAATACACTTTTTGTGGCTGTAAAGCATTAAGGTACAAGAGCGTGTATTTACTTTTGATATTGATTCCGTAGCAATTTAATAATACCGATCTGTAGATAGCGGTGGTAGCAGCATTTCTTCTGGATTTAACGTAAAACCACAGAGTTTGGAATCGCTAGATTGTTTTTACAGTCATCAGGTAAGGTATGACCAATATAAAAGAATAAAAAAAATGTTTTCCAAAAGCTTACAGTTAACCCGCATGCTCACTGGCCTTCCCCTTTTATAAAAAAAACTTATTTCATCAGGATTGTCGCCAAAGATGGCGTTAGTATAAACACCTAGAGGGTAGTTTAAAGGAGTGATGTCAACTTTCATGGCTCTCAAGAGACACAAAAGTAGGTCAGGAGCTCTGTTCCATTTGGTTTTAGGCTTTGGACCGTGTTTCTCTTACTGTTCAATAAATAGGAGCCGGAACATGATAAGTGGAAATGCGATTACACAGTATTTATATATTAAAAAAAAATGTAATGAATAAGATTGGCATGGCGGTAATTTGGGAAACAAATGGACTCGGTTTAAACATGGTTTAAAAAAATGCTATCCAAATCATAATGATAACTATGATAAGTACCTATAGCTATTTTTTTAAATTAAAAGTTTGATAATTGACAAATAAATAAAAAATATTCTTAGGTAGGATAATTACTGTTTTTATGAAGTTTCCATTGTTAAAACCTGATAAGAGCATGTAAGACTATGTTCAGTGTAGGGTTGTAGTTTTAGCCATAGGGGGCGGACACGCAACTCTAGCGAAAATTACACTTTTCTATTTCAATGCATATTTCGTAAACGGTTCCTCAAATCTTAAAATTGTAACATTGTAAATAAAAAACCCTTTGCTTTACAATGTAACCAAAATAATAATATTCTTAAAGATTATATTTTAAAACTATGTTGGTGTAATTTAAATGTATACTCGTAACTATGCCAAATTATAGCTATTTATTTAGTACCGAAAGTCTCTGAGCCAGTCCGCGAAAAGATGGACAGACAGACATGAAGAAACTAAAAAAGGTTCCTTGTTTGACTTCAGAACCCTAAAAACCAAACCAAACAATTGAATTCGAATTCTCACAGCGAGGTTCAGTGACAACTGACAGTATTTGGATAGCAAAGGGCTTATTCCGTTACCCAAATTGCACGAGCTGTCATTTTATTTGACAGCTGGGCTATAGTTGAAATGCAGAGATAAAAGCGAGGGTTCAGATGTAACGTTACGGTAGAACTTAACGGTTGAGTTGGTAAAAGATAAACGAAAAATAGACATACTAATCTTACTAAAATTATAAATGTGTTTTTTTTTTAAGTTTGTTACTTAATCACGCTTCAACCACTGAAATGATCGGAATTAAACTTGGCACACATAATATGTGTGCCAATTTATTATAGGTTAGGTCCTTAAAAACACAAAGTTTCTATGCCGTAAAAGGAGGGTGGGCAAATTGGCCTATATGACCAATAAGGACAAGCTATGTATCATCGGATAGGTAATTATAAGTTGTAAAACTATTACTATGGTAGGTAATTTGACAGTGCTCGAGGGAATAACGATAAACGCGAACGGAGTTGTGCGCAAAAGCTTTAGTTAACTAAATAGTTCACTTTATTTATTTCAATGTATCATGATATGCATTAATTCATACACCATATTTTTTTATCGTTTACAGTTTATGGATAATAATACGTTTGCTTTTTATTTACTCATTGTTCGAACTATTAAGTGAGTTATTAAGTAATTAGATTATTAAGTAAGTATTCTATGTAATAATGTCCTAGACAATGTGAAGTAAAAGACATAATTAAAGAATATTGAACTGTACTAAATTATACCTCTCTGAATTCAACATTATAGTTACAAGTAAAGGTTGCTATTTCCACTCAAAATTAAAGAGTACTTTATCGATACCTACCTTAAACTAAGACTTCAGGGCCCGTATTATGGTCGCGTTTAGCGCGGTGGATAAAGCTTCCGTCACTCTTCCACTTACATACTGGTCAGAAAGTGACAGAAGTTTTGTCCACATCGATAAACGCAACCATAATACGCCCGCAGGGCGCCTAGTATAAAACATCAGTCAATTTTTGACACCTGTGTAAGTTCGACAGTGACGGATGCTCTATCCACATTTTGTCACACGATAAACGCAACCATTCTAGACCCGCAGGGGCCCAGTATGGCTGCGTTTATCGCGTGACAAAATTTAGATAAAACATCCGTCCCTTTCTAAAACAATATGTTAGTACGAGAGTGACGGATGCTTTATCCACATTTTGTCACGCGATAAACGCTGGTTGCATATCCTTACCATAAGTTTTAATTACCGTACTCGCTAGCGAGTCGAATGCTCTGTCCCTCGCAGACCTCGCAGTATTCTTATAGAGTGCGAGCGACAGAGCGTTCGACTTGCTAGCGAGTACAATAATTTGTAACTCATGGTAAAGGTACTGTCCCTCGTACTCTATAAGAATACTGTGAGGGACACAGGAGTATGGTAATTGTATCTCATGGTAAGGGTAGAGGGATTAAGGTAATCGCGGAGGATAAAGTATCCGTCACTCATGCACTTACATTTCGACAATTTATCTACGTTTGACCACATCGATAAACACGATATACGTTAATAAGCCTGCAGAAACACGAATACTTTCTTGAGACTAGCAGAGCTAAGTGTATAAAGTTTTTTTTTCTAGATATTTATCCGTAAAGTGGTCTTTTATTATGGTTATTCGAGAAACTTTTACCGGCTTTGTTATAAATTGATGTTACGAGGCAAGTTCGGCATTACACAATATAAAAAATTGCTCCCAAAACTTAGAGCGACAAATCGACCAATTATTACTTTCTAAAGTAAGTATATCATAGGTAATATACTTACCTACTGTTTTTGATAGAGCTGGCAATTTAAACTCGTTTATAATAAATTAGAAATGTGTTGAACTGCTGTTCATACATAACATTCTAGCCTAATTGTGCAAAATGTGGTTATAGAATATTCAACAAATTTTTAGAAATGTTGGAAATTCTGTAGCTCTGTCTACCCCACTTTGGGAATGAAGGCGTGAGTTTATGTATGCAAAAACGTGCTGTATAAGGATTAAAGTTGTGAGATCGTAGATCCTTCTTACTCGTACCATCAGTTGGTGCTCTATGCCTCCATCTAGCCATAAAAAATATCGGTTGATAATGCAGTCCTTAACGATCGCTAAACATTGAGTATTTGATGTTGTCTAACCGATATTTATGTATTCTCTCTTTTTTTACTCTCCTTTGGTAGCATTGTTAGAGTGCAGGACCACAATATGTAGGTATATAAGGTATAGAAAATGATCGATAGGACTAATATTCTCTGGCTAATGTCAAATACTAGATAAGGTTAGTTCAGAGTGTATATGTACAAATTATGTCATCATCATCATCATCATCATAAACTCACGCCTTCATTCCCAGAGTGGGGTAGGCAGAGCCACAGACTCACCAACAACTCCAAAAACTTGTTGATAATTCTGTGACCACATTTTGCACAACTAGGCTAAGATGTTATCCAGTGTATTAGTGACAGGTTGCAAACCCATCGCCTAACAGCACCACACAGCCTTTAGTCCCTTAGTCGTCTCTTACGACATCCACGGGAAGACATGGAGTGGCAACATTCTAAACCTGGCACCACACGGCACAAAACTATGTATCATGTAATTATACTACAGTACTGCAACGTACATACATTATATACACTTCAACAAGCTATTGACCGCGGCTTGGACTAAGTAGAATATGTTTATCACTATTTCCTCGGGACCAGTCAAATTTTGCGGAATGAATAGTAGAACCCTTGGTCCTTTCGCATGACTTAAAGTTATTTTGACAACAAATTTCATTAAAATCGGTTCAGCGGTTTAACCGTGAAAGCATAACAAACAGACAAATAGAGTGAGTTTCACATTATATTGCTATAGAGTATAAATGTGCTCAATACATTTCTCCCTTTCTTTTAAAGGTCAAAAACACCGAAAGAAAACTTAGTTTTCAAGTTTACTACTTACTGATCCCTTCGCAGTAACTTTGAGAAAACTAATCTATCCACGTCAACAGTCTGGCCAAGACTTCACCGAGCGATCAATTTTCCCAAAACACACTCAACCAACCTCGACTAAACAAAACACTCATAACTTATTCACAAGAGTAAAATGCCCGAGGATTCAAAAAATGACCATCACTCACGTTTAGCATAGGTCCTCGGATTCAGTAACTCTTAATGTAGAAAAACATTACGTCGTATCATTTCAAGGCGGGATGCGAAAGCTCAGTGTTTATCCTTTAAAGCCTTTACCGGGACAGTGATACCTGTAGAGAAGACCCTCGCTACGCTTGCATTACCTACTTATAAAAGGGGAGGGCAAAGCGGATTGCAAAAAAGACGTTATGAAATAATGCATTTTGTCCCTTGAACGGTAAATGCCTCCTTACTAATCAAGTGTTGTATTGTAGTTGATTATGAAACTCCGCATAAAGTTACTAACTATATCATCTTTACAGTGTTTAATACATAACACTCGTAAAAAACTATTTCAGCATCGTAGTATACAAAATGTGTATAATAGAGAAGTTATAATAACAACATTTTTAGACATCCAATTACGTATAATAATAAAATATCTAGCTATATTTATCCAATTTAGTGATTTAGGTCTTAAAAGCAAAACCGTATCAGTATAAATAGATTTTCCGAAATGATCCAATCAACTAAATAATAATTCTCCTAAACGACAGGATCCCGTATAGCACTTTGACTGTAATAATGGCCTAGTATATACGATCCAAAAGGCTCGTTAGGATCCAACGTACATTATTGTACTTCCTAAAAATACGATATATTTTTCCCAGTAATGCCGACCATTAACTCGGTCTATATTTACATTTTTTATGCGTCGCTCAAATTTCTCTCAGCTAGCTATTATTTCACAAACTGTCAAGTTGCGCTGGCCGGTTGTAAAACATTACGACAGCCATTAAATAAAGGAAAAAGAAATAAAACACATTTAACGCCCTGAGAATTACCACTGTTACAGAAAAATCAAGCACTTTTTAACGTTACTTCTAGTAGTTCTTTTGTTTTAGCGTTTCAAACTTCTAATCTCATATTGCCTAGTGCTTTCAAATTTTGAACCAAAAACAAGCTTTCAAAACACCTGATTGCATGTTTAATACGAGTATTGCAGTCATAATATATAATGAATAATTACATGTACAAGAAACATTTTGGCATTTTGTTAAATAAAATTACATTTTGCAATGCTAAAACGAATCTTGTTTCTTGAAATCAGGACATTCAACCACTTCGTGGAAAATAAAAACATTTAGATATGCATACCTGCATACATCATACTACCTATAAGCCATAAAAATTACCCTCCATCTCCGGCAGTCGGGTGAAAAATACAACTTAATACAGAACTATGCAGTATTATTTTCTAGCCCAACTTCTCGGCATCTTTTAGTAGGTCAATACGTCTTAAATATTTTGTAGCTAAAAATTTACGGATTTATTACAATTTCAAAGTTATATTGGACAGAGTTTAAACGTCTTACATGTTACAAATATTTAGCAGTGTTACTTACAATTGTGTAGCTTTAACGGGTTTTTATCGTACAATTCTACAAACGTCACTATTTTACAATTTTGTCGGATTGTAACGTTTATAAGATAGGGCCCTGAGCGTCTAGAAAAAGTCTGTTCGAATTCCGCTTATTCTTTTCTCTTGAACCGAGAGTATGTTGAAAAAGGAAATGGCTGTCCGTGGGACGAAGGTTTCCGAGGCAAGCCGGACGCACGTACGCACCGCGCACCTGTCCGAGCAAAAACCGCAATTTTGTCACAATGCCTGACAGTTTTGTATGTGTCTTCAAAGGACGGTACCATATGCTTAAATGAAAGTGTATTTTACATGAACAAAGGGGTTAAAAATGTGTATAAATGACCCAAATTATGATATTATATCTGACGTTTCTAAGGAATTTTGCCTGCTCAATTTATAATGTCATCGTCTGTGCTTGAGTTTCGTTTCGTGAGCTAAAAGACAAAATCAAAAAGGTTTTTAAATAGTTATCTATCAAGCTCGGTTGGGGGTAATGAGATTTGGAAACTAAAAAGATCACAGTAGACTTATTTTACGCAATACGCAACCTTTTACGTATGCCATGCTTTGTCTTCTAAAATCAGATAAGCAGTAAGGCATACTTACATTTAAAATTATGTATGTATGTAAAACTTATCGCGTATAATCAATTACAAGATTAGACATGTTTGCATTAATAAAGATAATTTACAAAGGCGATCTTATCCCATATTATGATCTCTTCCAGTTAACCTTGGAGTAGAATAAGCAAGGACAATGCAGTTGGATAGACAAATTTACAATACATTAACAGAAAAAAATGTACATAAATAATATCAGAGAAACAACAAAAAGAACTGGTTTAATAAAATAAAAACATATAAATAATTAAATATATATAAACAATACAATAAAATATATATATATATATATATATATATATATATATATATATATATATATATATATATATATATTTAATTATTGGATAAAATTTCCATTAGAGCTAAGGATCACCACTCAGACTCATCTTGTTGATTTACCCACAACTTTTTTAACAGTTCTTTCAATGAACCAAAAGATCTACGAGTAGATTGCCTCAAGCTTATTTATAGCTAAGGCTGGTTACTCTTGGCTAGCAAGCGATCGATACTTACGGTCACTTTTATAAATCAATAAAAATACTTATGTGTGATTATATCGATGCAATTGCACTGTTAATTCATACATAGCTACATTTGTAAGGATTCAAGCGCTGTGGCATGGCAAATTTTAAAACAGCGACGCACACTGGAACCCGCCCATACATCGCAGTGCTCAAAACTCAACTTTGAAATTGAGGGTATTTTGTACTTAAATTAAATCATATGCAAACAAGGAAATAGTAGACCTCATTGCAGAGAAATACCTTCATTATTAGTAGTCATGACGTAGTTGCATTATGTTAAAGTTCTAGGAATTTATATGTCACGTCAATAGTAACTTGTATTGTAATTGAAAAAAAATGATCTTATTTACGATAATGGACAACATCTTTTGATATTTTTAGTGAATGTAGCTACAAAAGTAGTCGTTATTATGATTGTTTATTCTAAAGTAAAAGATGTTGTCCTTTATTTAAAAAATGGAAAAAATATATACAAATAAAAAAAATAAAAAATTGGCATGTTTTATTTGTTATTGTTTATATACTGTAAAAATATATAATTATAATGCACTTCTTCACAATAAGAACGTAGCATAGTACTGTTTTTGTTTAATTTTACTTAGTTAGTTTTGAGCACTGCAATGTATGGGAGGGTTCCAGTGTGCGACGTAGCTATTTTGCGATTTTATCGCGATTGCAACACTGCAGAGTATCTATAGCAGCATCAACTGCACCTCGACTACATTGCTGTAACCACACAGCAAAAGACGTTGATATAACCGCTCTTAGCTATGAATAAACCGAAACACGTTATGTATCGTGTATTGCAAAACACAAATACAGTGAAAACTCAAACCAACCAATCTGAGAAGCAGAACTCGAACGTTAGGGCTTGAATCGATGCGGAGTTGAGTTGCGGTGAACAATATTAAATTGAAACGGAACTAATTTCAACTCCGTCATTATGCATATGACGTGATTCAGAACGCTAATATACCGCTTTAATGTACAGTCGTTTGTTAAAAATAATGGAGCTTGTTTGTTCTTTACTGTGTCGCAATAGTTAGATGACAAAGTCGCAACGTTTATTCATAAACTGCAGATGTGAAGGATTCATTTTAAGATCAAAAGATAAAGCTAGACAAAAGAAAATACTGTTCATTGGCAAAATAGGGCTCTTTTACACATTCGTAATATAAAGTGGATATATAGCGCTTCAGACAAGACCAGATAAGAAGTGCCACAAGAAACTATAAAAATCCTGTAACACAGCATTTTCTTTCGTCTACTCTGTTGAAGTACCTAAGTATTTCCGCAATACTTGGATGAACTTCGGCAAAATGCTTGGATATGTTTTCATTGGTAGGTAATAAGCGTCCTAATTAAATGAAAACAATATCAGATTTTTTGGTTGCGTCATTATAATTATTATAAAAAATAAAAAGTTTATTAAATTTAGGACGGATTACGACGGACTCTTCTAACCTTAGTCGATCAAGTATTGAAAAAAAAAAGTGACAGATGTGTCATTGACAGTTACCTGGAAAGGGATCGGATGGAGTGAACGTAAATTCGACCTTCGATTTTCAAATAAGGGCCTAAGTTTATGTTTGTTTATGACAAGTTAGCTGTCAATAGCATATATGTCACTTTTTTTTCAATATTTAATGAACTAAAGTTAGTGTCCATAATCCGTCCCAAATTTAAGTAATAAACTGTTTTTTTTGTAATAATTACAGTCATGACCCAACCAAAAAAATCTGATATTTTTTCCCTTTACTTAGAACGTTTATTACCTCGAACGAAACCATATCCAAGCATTTTGTCCTAGTTCATACATACCCAATAAAATTTACGGAGTATTATAAACACATGTCATGTAGTTTTTTGTAATATTCGTTAACTTTTTTGCACCAACTACATTGAATGTCACTGTGGTAGAGTCACACAAAGGGCCTATTTCAGGTTGCAGCGTATTAAAAAGAGTTCCGAAGCAGTAGAATCATCTACATAACATAAGAGCAAAGTTTTAAATTTCCTATTAAAAGTTTTACGGGTTTCTCCCCATTCCAATTTGTCTGCACTTTGCTTCAAGGCCTTCAGCACCTGTGGGCCTTTAGCAGGTTTTTATGATTTGCGATGGTGAAAGAACAACCTGTATTGTGTAAAGCTTTACTCATTTGTTCCCGAAATGATTCATAATGTTTTTATGTAGGTCACTGTTTTTTAATGTCTTGGAGCAGGCAAACGAGCACACAGTACCTAATAACTCTAAAACCTATAGACATTTATAATCTTAAGATCACAATATTAAGACTGCAATATGCGTTGCCAACCCTGAGGACTTTGATGGAATGCCTCTGAGCTAGTTATTTCCGAACTGGCACACAACAATGCGAATACTGCTGCGTAAGGGCAGGTTAAAGGGTAATATAGTGGTATTGGTCCGGAAGGACCGGTAACAAGGTTCATCTACTTACCTTGCCGCACTCAGAGACGTCAATTTAATTTAATGCTTGATTAAAGTTAATGCTGTCACTTCCTTTGCTACAGCAATAGAATAAGGCAACACGTCAAAACAAGCATTAAATTTAATTGACGTCTCTGAGTGCGGCAGTAAATGATGTTATGTTATATAAATGACAACTTAAACTGCCATTCCATAATGAACAAGTACCGAGTCACGCGTCATGATCATAATTTGAAATTTGGAAACTTTTTGCATCTTCATCATAAACAATTTTTATACCTACCTACTTTGACAGACATTCAATATATAAACTTAATATTTTTAATATACTTTCAGACTTGCATCTCCAAGAATTAAATAAGAACATTTTTATAAATCATCTCATGGGTCTCGTAACTACATCCCATGTAACATTTAAACTAGCAGGTATGGTTAAGTTGACTGAAGGGTCTCATTATAATCTCCATTTTATGGTATATTGGTACTTTACTATTAATATTGACAATGTCTACTACTTGTCCTGTTGCTTCTTTCTCTCATGTTTAATATAATCAATTTTTATAAAATTATCTTGACAACTTCACAAGATTAGTATAACATTTCCTACAAATAATTCAAAAGTGGAATTCTCTTAATAGCACAAAACTACATTCATAACCCAAAATAAATAATCAGCGTTAATGTGGGTAATTTAGGTCGTTAATGAAAAATATATGGTGATATTTCTGCGTTATAAATACAAAAACTCAATTGCTTCGTAACCACATCGTCATCATATTTTGGTAACCAAAACAACGAGGTTGCGATAATAAACTCCACAACGTGGTTACGCGTTTCCACGTTATAACGATATTATTAACTGTGATTAATTATCGTTGGATACCATATTTGCCATGAAATGCTGTTGAAAATATTGTATATTATTACGTTTACAATTTGTAAAGCTGATACTGATACAGCTACTTTGCGGACAAACAATTAAATATTAAATATACTCACATCGTGTCATATTTAAGTTAAAGAAAAATTTAATGATCCATTTTAAGCTTATTCATGTCTCATGGTCGAGTTTCAAACATCTTGTACTAGGATACATTAATTATTAAATTAATACAATTAAAAGAAATAAAAAAAAAACTTGTAAATATCATGGTTGCAAGGAATGAACAAACATCATTTTGTTACGATAAAACTAACCTTAACATTGTGTGTACATAAATCGTAACATAATTTTTAAATTAAAGTCCAAGCCATGTAACTTTTTAAATCTTCAAATTATCTTCAGAATTTTCTAAACTATGATACTTTTTGATATGAATGTACCCGTGCAAAGCCAAAGTAAATCGCTAGTTGTATAAAGTTGAACCTAACAGTAACTCTAAAGTTGCTGACAGACTTGAGCATTTACTTACTCGAACATTCGCTAGAATGCTCGCCGAACTGAGCGTTCCCACTTAGTGCCGCACTCAGAGACGTCAATTAAATTTAATGCTTGTTTAATGACGTGTTGTCTTATTCTATTGCTATAGCAAAGAAGTGACAGCAGCAACTTTAATTCATTAAATTCAATTGACGTCTCTGAGTGCGGCAGTTAGTGTTCAAAATGATCAACCAATCGGAACGCTTATTAAATTTCAGCGGAGGTTCTAGCTAATGTGCTCAAAGTCTATCACGGGTCCATATTGGCTCATATAAAATTGGTCTTTAGATTTTTTATACAAATAACGATTTGTGTCTATACTCATCATTTCTTCGAAAAAAATTCCTCATACTTCATTTCTTCGAAAAATTTTGCTCATACTTATCGCAACTTATAATGATTTTTTATAAGAAACTGATTCTTTTTGAGGATTGTTATAAATCTAGCCTAACCTAACCTAATTTTATCTACACGTAAGATATTTAAGAAATTCTGAAAAGTGTACGGTTTCATGAATATTGGCGTTATAAGTTCAGATGATTATGAGTTCCGATCATTAGTATAAACATTTTTTATGAAGATTATAAGGAGTGATCATTATGATGTAAAATGGTATGAGAAAAATTTTCGGAGTTCCAATAATCGGAGATGCAATTTTATATGAACTTTGGCGCACCCGTCTATCACCATAAAAGTTACGCGAGCATTCCAGTTTCATATTTGACACGTAAACAACCCATTCAACCGGCAATATCGAACAAAACAACGGAAACATACCGCGGCAAGCTAAAGTCGCATATCGCATGTCGCTCAGAAATTAATGAAAAGTAGCTTATGCGTTGTCAAAACACACCCCCAAGTCCATTTACAAGGTATTATTGATGATGCAAGGCGGGACCGAAAGCAATTTGGAGTTTAATGAAAAATGGAACGTTGTGCAACGAAATTACGCGTAGGAATAGAACAATTAAGGTACGGTTTTCGACCGTGGAAATATCCAGTTGACGTTTGTTCTATATTTATGAAGTGGTAATGAACTGTCGGTTTACTTTTTAAACAAGTTAGGTAGGCTTATGTATTTTTAGCTGTTAGTCAAAAATGTTTGTGATCTGAAAAAGACTAACTCGTTGCTCAGGAAACAATGGATAATTATTAATAGTGACATACAAAATGAAAAAATGTCAGTATGATAATCTCTGATAAATTGAGTCTGTGAGCACTTAGAAAATGCTTCGGGTTTGTACTTCTCTCTCACTCGCTCTTAATAAGAGCGTATGAGAGCGAGTGAGAGACAAGTATAAACCCGAAGCATCTTCTAAGTGCTATCGCACTGTACCTACTTTAAAATTAAACTCTAGGCTTTTACAGACTATGTCGGTACTAGAAAACGATACACGGATACACATCTAATTTAATATTATAAATGCAACCGTAACTTATTAAAATTTGTGTTTGTTTGTTTGTTTGTTCCGCTTTCACAGCAAAACCATTACCGATTACAATAAAATGTGTCATGGATATAAGTTAAATCCCAGCAAAGGGCAAAGTGTACTAGTTATCCTAAAAATGTACAAATCCCAAGGGAAAAGTGATAAAAGATTTCTATGCGTTATAATTATTATTCTTACTGATAACATAAACATTTTGCGATTACTAAGGATTTATAACCCTTACCTTAGCAACAAGCTTAATAATTTCAATGTCACGACATCTATATTAAAGATTTATGACAAAATAACTCATAAAAGTCAAAGTCGCCCAAAGATAATAAAACAATACGAAAAAGTGCCCAATACTAAGAAAAAACAAGAATACCAGAATCATTTCAATGTTTTCATTATCATAAAGGTTGATCGATTCATGTTTAATTTTAACTACAGCTTGTTCTTGATTCTTCGTATTTAGCCTCAAAAATCAATTAGATAAAAATATTTCCTTTAGACTGAAAGAACAAGAAGACTCTCTTACTTTCACTCATTCCCTTTCTCTTTCTTTCTCTTTATCAAACTAGGATCCCTTATAATTATCGCATGACTCTATGTATGTCTGTGTTGTCCTGTATTTCAAAGTCTTGTATTTTACATTATTTATGGTAATGTATGAATTTCACAAGTTGTTTATCAGCTTTTACTCTTTTTAATATACAACACTGAAAAAAAATGGTGGATTCTAACAAGATTGTGATTATTGTGCATAAGCGTCTTGATTCCATCCGAGCCTGACAAGACGTTAGATACACCAACTAAGATGTTAGTTCAATCACTGAAGAAATTGCTGTTGTTACTATCAGCTTTGGTTGATATAACTAATATCTTAATTATTGTATTCATTTTTTGTCAACTAAGAGAAAATCTCTCTTTGTTGGCTCTCATTTTTTTGAGTGAAGTTATTCTCTTTAATAATAATATGGCGGTACTACCCACACAATAATTTTGTATCTTTCTATTGACGACCTTTCCTCTTGAATACTAAAGTAGGATTGAGTTCAACAGAATCATTTACATTGTTTTAGCAAGAAAATGTACTCGTACCTTCTTAATTAGACGTAAAACGCCAAGTTATAAATGAGCATCCACAAAATAACGCTTTAAATTCAAAACAGATGTAAAACCCGAATTAACCACACGTATCATGCTCTTAACATAAATAATTTAGCAAATTCACCCTTTTTTACTTCTACTGCATGAAAATTATTACCCTTTTCATTTTTTCCCTTTTTATAACGCAAATGTACATAAATGTGTTTTTAGAAACATCTATAAGTAGGACACGCGTAAAGGTTTTTTATCGCTGTATCTACCATTGACAAATTTATTTTCGGTTAAAAAACAGTCTGCATCTTTTTGAACTACAATAAAAATGTAATCATGTTGGAAATTTTGATAACAAAAAGATCCTGTTTGTTGGTTTTTGGTCCTCAATGAACTTTAGTACTCAACAACTGTTTAATTAAATAAATATTAAAGGATCATAATAAGACTCTAGCAAGAATAGCACAGCAAGCTTGGAGGAAGAGAATTATCCAATATCATCAACACCATTTATCGTCCTCCCCACCAGTACCATCATCATCATCATCATCAGTATCATCATAATTGTCACTATCATCATCACCACTACCACCATGATCATCATCATTAGAACCATTTTTATTATCATCACCATCATCATCATCATCATCATCATCATCATATCAGTCGTGGACACCCTTCCCTTAGGATCTCATCGACGATCAGTTTTGTGCTACATGCATCTATTGATTTTTCACTACCTTCACCAGACCGTCAGTCAACCTAATAGTCAATAGTAAAGTTATAATTATAGTAAAGTCAATCCATTTTAGGCACTAGGCAAACTATATAACATTATTATTCATAAAACCATTTAAAAATCCCCCATATGAAACATTTTTATTAATAATTCTTCAATACTAATGCGACATTTATGAGTTTGGTTAACCAATGTCACGTCACGTGCTTGCCTGTCGCAGACACATTAACTACGCAAGCGAGTTGATTTGATAAAACTATAATGGATATTTCAATTGTACTTGTATACTACGTTGAAGATTTATGTGTGGAATTATTTTCTTAATAATTGTTTGCTTCGTCTGTGTCCTTTATGTTATTTGAAGAAGCATGAACTGTGCGTTTCCACGAAAGACTTGTTTTAATGTGACTAATCATGACAAGGATTGACAACCACACCAATCTGTCAAGAAAGTGTCAAGAAGAAGTATCATACTAGTGGCTTTGGGTCATCATAATCATCATCATCATCATAATAAGCCGAAGGACGTCCACTGGTGGACATAGACCTTCCCCAAGGATCTCCACGACGGCCAGTTTTGTGATACTCGCATCCATCGGCTTCCCGCGATCTTCACCAGATCGTCGGTCCACCTTATGGAAGGCCTGCCAACATTTCGCTTAGTGGCTTTAGTGATTTAGCGTAGTAGTTTTAGTAATTTTATTTTTGAAACATTTTTATAATATTATCATAAACATTATCCTCATAAAAACTCTATGGATCCCTATCCCCTTTCCCAAATAGTTCCTCTCTGCAATTTGTAACTTAACCTAACCTTATATATTTTACGGAAAAGGTAAGAGTCTCTCAAAATACTTACACACGGCAACCTCTTCGGTCCCAGAAGGGTGGCCAGGTGACGTAGGACAAATTTCCGCCTCGACAAACCCTTTTGAGGGCGAAACGGTTTTTCCCTTGTTTTCATTTAGTCCCGATAGAAAGATATTAGGTTAACTAGGGGCCGTGGAATTTCACCTGTTACTAGCTTGTTTGTACAAAGTGAACCAGTGTCAAAGGGTTCATTGACAAAGAATAGCCCGTAGAATTTAAACGTACAGTTAACCAATGTGATTCCGATGACACTATGGAACTAGCTCAAAGTCTAGTAGTTATTCAAATCGTAAGAGAGAGTAGTAAGTCAGTAGAAGAACAAGTAAACAGTTTATACAGTGAATTAAAACTTATTAACTTTAGAATAGGTAGAGAACTTGTGCGGTGGAGACTGATACCTGTATGTCAGGCCACTAGGTCTCCAACCCTCAGGTATCAATTCAAAGTTATAAACTTCAGGGGAATTCAAAGTGACAAACCTAATACTAATCAGATGATCACAATTAACAACAAGATTTGTAAAAGGTAAATAATCTGGGTTACCCTTGTTTCACCTAAATACACTTAATTTCATAGAACATTATCAGCAGAATTTTCATTTAATAGAAAGCTATTTTCTGCTTAACCCGTGTTGATTTCAGGTTATCTTGTGATGGTTACAAGTCTAACTTAAGCAAGTGATTCTGCGAAGTGATACGTTCTATGAAATTAGTGTCGTTGAAACAACGGAACAGCAAATAATCTATATAATTTATAGATTAATATAAATATAATTTATGTGTATGACATGTGTATGCGTGTGTGTATGTGTGCATATTGTAAAGTAATTTATTGACTATGAAATTGCAATCATCAAACCACCAAAGAAGCAGAAAAAATCTAAATGCTTATGGCACTTACTGGTCAAAATAAGTGAATCATAATTAACATCAAGTTTTATTTTTTAATGACGCGCAGGATACAGCCGAACTGAAGGAACTTTTCATTTTTGTAGAGGTCTGAAGTGGGGTGAACAAATGGAAGAAACATGCCTACTTTAGTATTCCTCGTTAGGCTCATTCTTATTTAAGTAGGTGAGTATTGTGCGCTCCTCCCCAAGAGGAGATGCAGTATAATTGAACCAAGTCACTTGGAAATAGTTCCATTGTGGCATATGAATAAAATTTGTTTACCGTACATAAAAATGTTAAACGGAAAAAGTAGGAAATTACAAGCATAGCGGTGTACTACTTTAGGGTAGGCAACTTTTTTCCAGTCTGGACATTGTAGTCTTGAAAATGCAAAAAAATAATTAGTAATTAAACTAAAAAACTCAACTTGCTCGATATTACCCAATGTTATAACTAGTAACAAAACCAAATTTAAATAGTTTATGTCAGTGATCGTTTGATTGAACATTACATTTGGTCCGTTTGGAAAAAATACATTTCTTCATTGTTATTATAATGATCGCATTATCATATCACTAAATAGAAGGGAATCTCTATTTTTACGGCATGGAGAAGGCAAACAATATACAACTTGATGAGATAGATGAGATTGCAAATGCGTTAGCAATAATCATTACTTTATAACTTCATATAATTCTTTTTCATAATAATACATCTAGTCATTTCACGGCTGTCTTAGTTACCCCTACACTAAAAAACAACAGTGCAAACATTGCTGTTTAGTACCAGGTTCCTTGGTAAAACAGTTTTAGCGATCTAAATTAACTCAGTTAAAAATCATCATGGCTAAAATAGGCTAAACACAAATCAATACACATTAAAATCACAAACACTACATCAACACAAATCTATTAAACGGAAATTGAATTATTAATTAGCAACAGAGTATTTCATTTCACATTAGCATTATTTAAATCAAATTTGTCGGATTTAATGTTTGATATTTGTTATTTTTCCAGATTAATTCTGAAATTGATATAATTTTTTTAAACTGGAATCATAATAATATCGATGACATAATGGTATCTAAATTGTCACAGAGTATGGTGAAAAATCCGTATCCTAAAGATGTTGCATCTTCATCGATCTCTATACTAAAGTCGCCGTCAATTATAATAGAGCTTGCAAAAGATGTAAATAAAACCAAACGAACCAATTCACCATGATTACTCGATAATCACGTACTTTTAATCAAGTGAGGTGTTTGCAATGATTAATACACTAAGTCATTATTTTCATTTTAAGTTTAAGATGAAATAACTATACATTATACGTTTTAATAAAAACACGCTAGGTGAATATTTGAGGTTATGTTTGTTTACATCGTTCACAAGTTCTATTGACGGCGACTTTACTTAAATTTACGCAAAATACAAAACTACCCGCTTTTTAGTGTTCCGTACCCAAAGGCGGGAGCCCAACGAGACTCATCACCCTATTGATATGCCTACGCTGCCCGTCCGTCTTAACTTTAAAGAGATTGTATCTTTTAAACCGTAATTAGATAGCGGGTTTTTTTTTTTTCAGAATAGGTTGTTACGGTGGAAACGTCTGGTACGATTATAATTCAAACCTTGAAAAAAAAGGAAACAATTACTAAAAAAAGGTCAGGTGTGAGTTGAGCTCGCACTGATTCGATTCAGAATCAAATTCAAATCGGAATATGAAAATACCTACTGTACGGCGGTACGGAACACTCGGTGCGCAAGTCCGACTCGCACTTGACCAGTTTTTAAAAGCGTGGGACTGACTTTTTCATCACACTTGTACTTGAAACTGACAGTATGTTTGTCACTTTCGTTTCATAGAAAAACGAAGATTTTCGATCGCTATTAAGAAAGCGATAGTAAAGCCCAGGAGTTTAACCATTAAATATTGTAATAGCGCCTAGAAGTTAAACTTCTCCGTAGAAATTCGTTTCCTGCATTATTAAACGAGGAGTTCCAAGTACTCCAGCTGAGGTCGTCTATGAAGTAATGAAACTAACCAAGTTTCAGGCCGCGAAAGGGATGGAACTATGTAACTGCTATAACACTGTCTTCTAACTACTCGAAGTGCACAAAAAAAAAATGTGAGCCGACTTTTTTTCTCAGTTGTCATAAACAATGCAAATTTGAAGTTTTTCTGTTTGGTCTATTGATTGACTGGTAGAAAACGCTATTAGGCCTTAACTCCGCTATTAATAAAGTGGCTAAGTATAATATAAGCCGCATAAACCAAAGCTGAGAGTAACAAAGATGAATTCATTGTGATTTTACTAACATCTTAGTTAATGTACAGTAAAATCAAAGTATTAATAATACTTGGTTGTCTATTGCTTTCACTTTCTCTGCCATAACAAATACACTATGAGAGAGTATGACGGCGAAAGACATTCGAGTACCATATTTTAATAGGTACTATAGTTTTACTGTGGGCAGCTGTCTAATACCTCGTTAAACTCGTATGGAATCAAGATGTTTATGCAGGTATTCACGACACTCCCAATCTTGTTAAAAGCAACCATTTACTCCATGTGCCACATGGCACACAATACAAACACTGAGCTATAGGTATTTAACCAATGTTTAACCAAACCCGGCCTCCACACATCTCACCATTTATGTGAAAAGTTTTTTCATCTATCCATTCTGTCGACAGCTGTTACGATGAGTTCCGGAAACGCCTACCCAGCAAAATAATAACATGCTAGTGGTCGTAGATTGTTTATTTTATGCAGCACATTGCAGATTTTTACAGTAAGTTAATAATCACAGTACGGTTTTTTTAATCGATTTTTTTTTGGATTTTTTTTATGCCGTGTGGTGCCGGGTTTTAGAATGTTGCCAATCCATGTCTTCCCGTGGATGTCGTAAGATACGACTAAGGGACTAAAGGCTGTGTAGTGCTGTTAGGCGATGGGTTTGCAACCTGTCACTAATACACTGGATAACATCTTAGCCTGGTTGTGCAAAATGTGGTCACAGAATTATCAACAAGTTTTTGGAGTTGTTGGTGAGTCTGTGGCTCTGCCTACCCCACTCTGGGAATGAAGGCGTGAGTTTATGATTGATTGATTGATGATTTTTATTGGAATACCCACATTTCTACCATCGCAAAATTTAACTTACCATTGCCAACTTGTGGGCCGGGCCTATTTATGATCGTGTTTATCGATAGATAACCACGGTCACTTTTCGATAAGCATATGAGTGCGAGGGTGATGGATGCTTTGTGATGGATTGAATTTTTCTAAATGGTCTCGCCATCTCTATTTGATTTGCCTTTATACCGACTGCCGTTTCTTGAGACCAAGTTGGTTGTAACTTGATTTGGCTTAACACTTACGATTTGAATTCATAATGTATGTATGTGAACACTTTATTGCAAATAAAAAATTACAAAACATTTTTGCATCATTATATTATTATATATAATTCATAACTTTATAAAACCTTTCCGTTTAAGAGTTTATGTCGTTAGAAATATGATATAATTACATACTTAATTAAAGGTGGCATTTTTTCAATATTTAAAAATTTCCTGAACGGTTAAGTCTATGACAAAACTGTCTTTGAGGAATTCAATTAAGAAAAAATAATCAAAAAAGTATGCTTACTTATATGATTTTTGTAAGTCTTTCTTGTAAATAATTAAAAAAATGTTGTGCGTGCACTCGGTAATAAAAATAAATAATATGCTGCCAATGTGACAATTTTAATACGATACGGTAGACAGTAGGTTACTTCAAACAACCAAAAAAAACTAGGTGGAGAAAGAAAAATAGATAATCGAAAAAATATAGAAACTCCAGACTTGGGCTTTCAATATTTAGAATGGAGTTATACTATTTACTATTAGAAGTTCGTTTCAAAGGTGATCACAGCTCTTAATGGGCCGAAGAACTCTTAAGAAAAGTTAACGGCATCGAGTTGGCCTTTTGTATACGGATGCATTATTTTTGTGCAATGAAACCTTACTTAATGAATATAAAGTTATAAGTGCCGACGTACCGACGTGCATGCATGACTCGATGTATGAATGTGGAAGAAGCGAAAGAGATTTGTCAGGATCGTAGCAGGTGGAAAGAAGTGGTCTTTGCCTACACCTCTGGGGAACAGGCGTAATTTAATGTATGTATGTATGTAAAGTTATAAGTTGTTAACCCATGTCACATTTATTTTACCAAATAAATCGTAACAAATAAATTTAATGTTACATGTTTTAGATTTATAAACCATCGGAATTTTCGCAAGAACATCAATTTAGCAAAGACTTATTCACTATTCGACTTTCATAGGCATTTGAAATAAATATTCAACCTCAATAGATCGAATTTGTTCCTAAAGACCTATTCTCGTGCACGAACGTTGATTTTACTCAATCAAATCGATTTGGTCATGCTTTGCGACTTACCTATCTAATTCTCTGTGTCACGAAGACATTAAGGTAGACATAAATCTAGATTTAAATTGAAAAATATTTTTTTATGGCAAAAGGAGAAGGCACTCGAGCACACAGGCTACTAGGATTTGAGCCATGTGGACATTTAATTCCCAAGACTACAATTTCAAGACTGAAATCCCGAGACTCTAAAGTGGCCAACCCTGAGTGACTAAGATAGAATACCTACATCTATGCTAGTAATTTCATTTTGGTTGTTTTATTCCCACACCGAACAACAACAATGCGAACACTGCTACTTGGCGACAGGTTGAAAGATAAGATGGTGGTAGTGATCCCTACTACCACTACTAAAATATCAAAGACTTGTAGTTTAAGTACAATACACAACACAATACAAAACACTATATTGTAGTACACCAAACAAAAACATTACAGAGAAACAGTACTATTAAAAATAACATAGGTAAACAACAGGAGGTCTTATCGATAGTTAGCGATCTCTTTCAGACAACCTCAACCTCACCCAACCGTAAGTACATGAGAGTTCAATAAAAAAAATATAAATATAAAGTAGGTCAATGCTGAATAGGCGTGCGCCGTACTCTCCCGATAAATTATTTTAACGTGAATAGAACGGTAGTACTTAATATTAATTTTTCAGATTAATAGTACGAAAAATTCCAAAGATCGTCGAGTAACTTTTAATTAACAAACTGCGCCTCTATTCCCGACGGTAAAAACGATATCGTAGTTGACCTGTTATGATATTGTTATGACGTCAGACGCCATTACTGTCAAGTAAATAAGAGCTATCAAAACGGTGACAATACGATGACAGATCAAAAACGATATTGTTTTTACCGTGTTGAATAGAGGCCCTGGTCAAACACACATCTCTAGAGACATTGCGGTTTAATCTGCATACAGAACAAATATGTATGGTGTACGTATAGCCGCAGTGTGGGTAGGTTTCCTAATAGATGGACATAACGCCTGGTGTAAAACGCAGGAATCTCCTGGATACTGGCATCACTACAGCTCTATTATGAGCTGTCAAAACTTGATAAATTCCAGACTCGAGATATACGACTTCTATAAAGTCAGGTGGGGTAAGAGCGCCAATGGGGTAAGTGCGACAAACCATATATTTTTAGGGGTGCGCCAAAGTTCATATAAAATTGCAAATCCGATTATTAGAACTCCGAAAATGTAATTTTTATACCGCTGGAACCGTAAACTTTTCAGAAGTTCTGAAATATTCAATGTGTAGATAAAACTAGGTTAGGTTAGGTTTGATTTATGAAAATCTTGAAAAAGTAACAGTTACAAAATACGTTATGAGTTCCGATGATTACGACTTAAAATACTTTCGGACTACCTACTGATTTTTATATGAGCTAATATGGACCCATTTTTCAGGTGATATTGTTGGTTTGACGGACTTGCCCCGTAGACGCACTTGCCCCACCTTACTTTAACTCTTTCCCTTACTAACAGTAATTTGGCAGGATTTTACTCGTTATTTCATAATACGAACTCATGATCATTATAAAAATGCAGTGAACGTCTTTCGGTTACTAATAATTAAAGAAAAACTTATTCCTTTTTTAAACTAAAGCCTTAAAACAGATTAGAAATTAACAGCTTTGAGGTATTAATTTCCGTTAGCAACGGCAAAACTTCTGGAAACTTCTCTGGCGACATAAATTCTGAATCGAACGGTTTAGCATACAATACATAATTAATAAACTAAGATGAAGGCGTAGACTTTATAAAAGCTTAAACTCCAATTTTAAACATAATCTTTTGAAAATTTATTTTACTTTTACTAATATAAATAAAATAAAAAAATATCAGGGGACAATGTCACACCAATTGACCTAGTACCAAACTAAGCTCTAGGCTTGTACTATTATGGACACTAGACAACGATATAAATACTTATATAGAGAAATGTATACTCAACTACATAAAAAACATCCATGGCTCAGAATTAAATATTCGCGCTTATCACACAAATATCTGCCATTACCGGGATTTGAACCCAGGACCGCTAGATTCGTAGGCAGGGTCACTACCAACTAGGCCAACGCGTCGTATGTAATATAATGTACCTGATCAAGACTTTCGTCACTGACATTTAGGATTTCATTCATGATTGAAAATGACAGTGTCACTACCATCTATCCCTTTTCTCATTGATTGATGCTGTCATTTGTGAATATGTAATAGGTAGGCTTTAAAATACATATTTAACGACGTTTAGGTACTCAAATATATCTGAGTACGTTACAAAACGTCTATCTGTAGTGCCACAGCCTCTGCCCGTTAGAACTCCAACATTTCCATATATAATTCCTCCTTTTGGTCAATGTAGCTTTAATGTATTCATCCATTCGGATTCATGAAGGTATAGGACCCTTACCTTCCATTGGCGTTGTGTGACTAAATCGACGAAGCGCAAATTTACTTTGTTGGATCTTATACCTACAATTTTAGAACAATGGCTACCGACTCTCGTTTGAATTTCGAACCCTTCACAGGAATGATTAAAATTCTTTTGTACGCCATTCAGGTTGATAAAAAATCTTTGTCTTTTATATTTCGGATTGGTTTTACATTAATAAGTCATTCTTCGAAAATTGGTATTGAAAATGGAGTTACTTGTTCAAGTTTATCTTCGATCGAACATTGAGCAAATATTAAATTAACTTGAAGTTGCTTACGAAATGTGTTTAAGTTCAAAAATATATTTCATTATGTTTGCTTTTTGAGAGGACAAAATCTTTACTAATAATTAGAAAAAGAGTGTCTGAATTTTGGGAGTTTGTATCTATCAGACATTCTTAATCTCCGTGGCCATGGAATCTGTTCGAAAAATTATTTCACTGTCTGAGAGGCACATTATTCTGAATCGACATACAGTATTTTTAGACTGTTTAAACCGGAGCGAAGCGAGGGCGGAACATAACTAATTATTCGACGAAACCGGTAACCGCACGGTAAAACTAAAAAAAAGTTTTCGTTATTTTGATCGCTCTATACTTGTATAAACAGAACAATATAAAAAAGTATTTGGAATTTGAATTCGATATTCTTTATCGTATCATTATCTTTATGTTACTCGCGAAACGAGTTCTGATGTTAATTAATTATGTTCATTACTTGAGTTACATTCTTGTTTTTTCCACTTAATGAATGATTGATATTTTCAAATTTGACACTAAGGATTATACCTGTATGTACATTATCGATACTAATATTATAAATGTGAAAGTGTGTCTGTCTGTCTGTCTGTAACCTCTTCACGCTTAAACCACTAAACCGATTTAAATGAAATTTGGTATGGAGATAGCTTGAGTCCCGGGGAAGGACATAGGCTACTTTTTATCCCGGAAAATTAGACAGATCCCGAGGGAGCAGCGATAAACGACTTCTACGCGGACGGAGTCGCGGGCAAAAACTAGTCAACTATAAAAACTAAATTAAAAATTAGAACAGTAAAACACTATTCAGTCTAAATCTCTCTAGGGTTAGCTGGAGCAGATCCCTTAAAGAGATAAGTTTGCTGTACGTCCTTTGTTATACTTATTGTATAATACTTATAATAAATAGTATTCCCAGTTTCTTAATAGTATTCGGCTGGCTATCACTATCACGCTTGCACTCGCAACTAACAGTATATTTGTCACTCATGTGTCATATAAAAAAGAAAATTGCCGATAGCTATTTGGAAAATAGAAGCACTTTAAATACGTTTTATACGTAAACCCTTTACGCTGTAGAAAAGTTAAGTTAATTTCCGATAACGCATTATACTAAGGGCCGATTCGACCAAACTGGAATAAGACTTAATCCGAGATTAGTTCATACAAATTTGGCGTTTAATCTATACATATAAAAGGCAAACCTGACCGACTTATATATCAACGCACAACCGAAACTACTGTACCTAGAAACTTGAAATTTGGTACGGGGTTCCTTTCATGATGTAAGTCATCCTTTCTTAGTAGAAAGGATTTTCCGAAAATCGACCCCCAACGGGAAAAAATGGGGGGAGTAGCGGGAAACTAATTCTACGCGTACGAAGTCGCGGGCGTCCTCTAGTCTATGTATAAAACCTTATTCCAGTTTGGTCGAATTCGCCCTTGGAGCAAAACTTTTCGACACTCACTAATGTTAACTCGTAGCTAAACCCGTGCACTAATTTACCTTTCCATCTCTCCACTAACCCCTTCAGAAACAAAGAAGAAACATAATGAAACTGCGATATAAAGCATTCGAACAGCAATGGCCGTTCTTTCATAGGAAAATACACAGCGCATTCAACCGTTAGTTACCCCGAAGAGGTAAAACCTACATTGGAATTAACTGAGCCTGGATTTTTACATTAAATTGCAGCTGTTGATTGTTTTTACTTTTTTTTTTGGTTTATTTCTTTCTGTTTTAGCCTGGAATCTATTTAGTATATTCTTAAATACTAGAAGTTTTTTGTGATAAACTGCCTATTGGCTTAGCAGGGCAGAAGTGGAGTCTGGGACCCATAGCCATTTGCATTCTCAATACTACAATCTGAAGACTGCGATCCTAAGACCGCAAATTCATTGTAGACACTGAATAAGATGGGATGCCTCTATGCTATTAATTTTATCGGATGTCTTATTCGTACTCCGTAACACAACAATGCAAACACTGCTGCTTTGCGTAAAAGATAAGATAGTGATAGTGATAAGGACAAGGACGGATCTTACACAAGGTTCTACCACCACTCACAATTATTATTATTATTTATTATTTATTGAATAAGTACAATTTTATTTAAAACTAACAATTAGGCATTGCCCCACAAAACTGGAGTAACAGTTTGACTCACTAACCTAAAATAAAATTAAAATTAAATAACAGAATTATGCTGTGCAAAAAATCAGTGAAGTATACTAAACATATATTTATAATATTATATAAACAGATCTAAATAATGCTTTTTTAATAGCCTCTTGAATGCTGGGGTCCTAGTAAAAAAAGGGTGTAAAACTACTGAGGATGAAGTGAAAAATGGTTTAAGTCTAGTATACTCTGTTCATGTACAGTCGAGAACTTAAATTTGGGACCCATCGTAGGTCCAAAGTCAATCTGACATTCTACAACAAGGTTGAGTTTCCTATAAGTTACAAATGACTTGACATCTCTAATGACATTGACGACTTCAAGCATATTTTCTTTGAAATGGGTCACAAATTAACGTTCGTGATTGTATAATACCCTTTTTTATTACGAGTTAAAGCGACTTGTACCCTTCTTCACTAGGACCTCAGTTTATGATAGTTAAAGAGTATAATGCAAATTATTTTCAAGTGTAACACATACAACTACTAACCTGGCAAATAAAACTACTTTGTTTAATCGTAAATCAAATATTTACGTGAGCTATCAAGAAAATTAGACGAGAAAACATCTGGAACGTAAAACACAATGTTTGGCCGCGGAGCACCGAATGCTGAATTATTTATTTTGAACCAAGACGTTTGCTCAGTCAGACGCTAAGCGAGTAATTGAATGTTTGTATGTTGGAAGACGAAAACACGCTCTAATTAACCAATGTAATAATGTTTGGAATAAGTATTAAGAAATTATTATGTTTCATTATCACAACCAATGTATTTCATACATACCTTCTTGCCTTCATTCCCAGAGTGGGGTAGGCAGAGCTACAGAATTACCAACAACTTTAAAAGTTGTTGATAGTTTTGTAACAACATTTTGCACAATTAGGGTAAGATGTTTACCAGTGTATTAGTAACAGGTTGCAAACCCATCGCCTGACAGTACTACAAGCCTTTATTCCCTTAGTCGCCTCTTACGACTTCCACGGGAAGACATGGAGTGGCACTATTCTAACCCGGCAACCATACAGGGCAACCAATGTATTACCATAGAATATGTTATATTACAGAAGGCTAACATAATGTAAGCTTTTAAAATCACCACCACCACCAACCACTCATACCACTCTCTCAAAAACATCACACATCTCATAATCAAAAATCTCTCTCTCTCTGTAGCATGAAAACTAAGAAAGATCTATTGTAGTCTATAACACAGACTAAGTGAGACTCTATGGATCACTATCGATGGTGGTAGGTGGTAGGTGCGTCCATACCGTATTCACATTGTTGTGTTGCAGAGTGGGGATAAGATAAATGGTGAAATTACTAGCATAGAAGCATTCCGTCTTAGTCCTGAGGTTCTGCAACGCATTTGCGATCTTAGGATTGTAGTCTCGAGATCGCAAATGTCAGGTGGTATGTGTGCTTGTCTGCCTTCTCCGTACCAGAAAAAAACCCTTACTTTGAAACCGTCACGGCGTTTAGCTTTCAGGAAGTCACGAAAAACATGAATACATACCTATATCTCCCAACATTAACTCGTAAATTGTTACCCTACGTTAATTAGGATTCTATTTCTGGATAAACTTTAAAATTTGACCTTTTAAAGTCTATTTTAAAGCTAATGTCAAAAGTAACTTGTGGTAAACACGAAAGTAACCTTATAAAGAAGCCTTCTAATGACGTGTTTTGATCCCAGTTTCTAAAGCCACAACTTCCTGTTTCTATAAGGAGTTAGAATTCAATTTGCACGTAACATCGTTATATAATTTGTAATGCAATGTAATACAAAAAATGTAAGCAACAAATCGGTAAAATATTGTTGAGAATATTGTTTAATAGTTAACGCAGTCGAAAATAAACGAAAAATAATATTATTTATAAAATTTCTTACAATTATTAAGAGGAAACAAAGCGATGTATTTTGAAAAAAAAACAAGAAATAACATAATCACATGTTGGATATGGAGAAAAGTACTCTTTGTGATGTATTTAAACATCAAAAAATATAGCGAGAACAAAATGTATGTACATTCTGCTGGCATTCACTTTACTGAATTCGAAGTCGCGAGCATGAAATTTGTGCACACTGCCACTGGAATTTCTGTCTCGACGTGCATCGTCTTGTATGACATGGACCGTTTCACCAAGCCATTGCAGCACCCCAACAGTTTCAGTTTTATCGGTAAATTTCAGTGAACGAAGCATTTTTCTTATCTTTGTCTGCTGAAGTTTTATGCCTTTTTTTTTTCATTATAATCAAGCGTTCTGAGCAAATAACTTTGTATTTGGTTTTCTTCTTAAAAAAATAGCATAAAAAAGAAACAACATATTAATTTATGTATTTATCGTATTGTACGTTTGTATGTTTCTTGCAAATAATTAAAAAGCAAACATTAAAACAGTCTAGCTTATTATATTTTAATGACGATGACGACGCGTGATCCTTGTTGGTAATGACCCTGCCTACGAAGCTACTGGTCCCGGGTTCGAATCCCAGGTTAGTGTTGGATGTTTTCTATGTATTTAAGTAGTTATTTTTTTATGTATTTATATTTCTGTCTAGTACTCAACGCACAAGCCTAGAGCTTAGTTTGGGGCTAGGTATTTTTTTGTGAGATTGTCTCCTGATATTTGTTTTATTTTTTTATCCTCGTCTTGCCCAATGTTCTGTAATAAGAACGAATGGATTAAGTACGTTCTGCCCAGAAATTCAAATTATCCATACAAAAATGTCTTTTATATAGGACATTGAGAGGAATTGGAAATTACTTAAAAATTATTAGGTAGGTTCTTCATCATTACTTAACAGCAAACCAGTCAAAATATTATTATCTTTTAAAGTTAGAACAAGTCAAATTAACTGGTAAACATTCACTCAACAAATCAAAACATTAACAAAAGCAACTGCCAATTCAATTTACAGAACAAAACCTCTGAATAGAAATCTAAATATTCGCTACGGAGTTTGTAGAATTGCCAGCGCTCGCTTGAAACCTGTGGTCAGGTTCTGGCACTGTAAACAAACTTTACAAACATCCAAGCTTAGCTTTGCATAACAAGACAATGTTAAAAATCATATTTCGAATTGGTTGTGCTGAATAAATATTTGTTTGAACAAACAAAATGTTTTGCAACGCAAATGTATGTAGTTGTTAGTGTAACAAAGAAAATGTGACCGGTTATGGTTCTTTTTTTGCCGCCATAACAACAAATAATAATAATAAAAAATAAAAATGTGGGGCTTTCCTACAAAAAACGTTGGTACGTGGTTTTTTGACCGTTTTTTGCTCGATAATGGTACAGAACTGTGCGCGTGGGCCGGTTTTTTTGTAATTTGCTTTAAACATACTTGGTCAAACTGCGAGTCAGATTTGGACTATCTATGAGGGTGCCATATCAACTTTTCTTTTTTTTTGTTCTTCTTCAGGATTTGTACTATGTTCATACCAAATTAAAAAAATGTTTAAATATAACGTTTCTTGTGAGGGGTAAGAGGGGTCTTACGTAATTTTTTGTTAGATAATCAATTTTTTTAACACATTTTACGCATGATGGTATGTAATTAATAAATAATAGATTATTATGCCTTTCTCTTAACATCCTCTGTAAAGAATACCTACCAATTATAAATACTTACTCGTACAATAAAATAACATAAAATTTACTTATGTTAATTAAATCTTTACGAAAATCTTAGAAAATCCGACCAACTTAGCTCAAAGAGCGTTTGCTCTTTTGAATGTTCTTCTCAAAGGAATTCCGTATCATTTGAATAAATTGAAAATAAATAATTACCTTCAAATCGAATTTACATTCGACTTTCAACGAGTACGTTTATTTCAATGTGTGATATTTGCTTAAGTTGACTTTTTAAATTCATGCTAATAAATATTAAAATTTGAAAAGTAACTTATTCTGTCTATTTGTTACGCTTTTCACTTCTTAACCGATGAACAAAATTCGACAATAACCGACGCGGATGGAGTTGCGGGAAATACTTAGTTTTTATCAAAAAAACTTATTCAAAGGTTGAAATCTCATAAAACAAGTAGGTAGGTACTTAGGTTTTTTATTTTTGATCAAACAGACATTTTTGTTTGCGCTACAGTCAATTTACGTGTCGTAAGGAGATATAATTTTATATAATATGATTTTGACAATTAATTTATTAAATTATTAAGGAAATAAAGGCTTGTAATACTTTTAGGCGATGGGCTTGCACCCTGTCAATAATAAACTGGTATTTTTTTTATCCTAATTGTCCAAAATGTGGTTACAGAATTATCAACAAATTTTTAGAGTTGTTGGTTATTTTGTAGCTCTGCCTGTGGGATAGGCAACGATGGTATTCTGGGAATGAAGGCATGAGTATGTATGTATGTATGTATTTAATCAGTCACACAATCACATGTTTTCCATTTTTCCCAAGAACTTAATTCTAGAACTTTATCAAATCATTAGTTTAGTTTAGTTTAGTTTTATTTATTGCATAAAACAATTACATTATAAATTACATTAAAATTTACATGCATTGATCTATGTTCGTCAAAATAGGTAAAATAATTAAAACAAAATAAAAGTAGCAGTCATAACATACGTAAATAATTAAATTTGACAAATAACCGAAACCAAGAAAACTATACTAATACTAAGTCAAGTACCTAATACAAACACAACGTCAATTTAGAGAACCCTAGAACTACAGTTTAATGTCAACAAATTGGCTAACTGAATAAAACGCATTCTCCAATAAAAGGTTCTTTAGTCGACGGTTAAATGTTTCATCATTTGATTCAAATTTTAAATCAGTGGGTAGGTGTTCATAGAACGTCGGGCCAATAACACGCGAATTTTTGCTCGCAAATCGCAATCGCATTATCGTGACTCCCTTCGCAAATCAATGCAAAAAAATTGGACTGCAAATGTCGATAGACTTCAGAGTCCACTAATTAGTGGCCATTACTGGGAAGTAAAGTCCAGTGCCACTATTGAACTCGGTAAAACGATAATTATTGCCTTTGATGTGTTATGGTTTTGCTTTTAACTCGGCCGGGATTACTGTCAAGTACATAAAGAGCTATCAAAACATTAAAGATACGGAAACAAGTCAGAAACAATAAGGTTTTACCGTGTAGAATGTTATTATCAGCCTTGGTGTTCTTTATTGGGTTGCCATGGTAACTGGTGTTATATAATAGATAAATACCTTAATTATAATGGCGATTCTTTGAAGCAGATATCTCTTAAACAGCCCTAACGATATTCATAAAACTTAGAACTGGCTTCTTTGAAAAAAAAAACGCGGCAAAATCTGTCAATTTTCCTCGGAGCTACAATTCCACAGATAGACACACAAATTGTTAAATCTTCCGTATAACAGACCAGGTTTTAGGGAGAACGAAGAACACAATAACACAACCTTCAACACTTTTACACTTTATTTAGCCAATATAACCTTCCACTTTAACCTTCCAAAACTTTAACCATAAGCTAGTGTTCACAGTTTTAATATCTGTTAGTTAATAATCCGTTTTTAACAATCCTTGGCGCCGCCAGTGCGGTTGCCCGTTATTGGTTAAAAAACCAACCAATAGTAACCGTTCAAAAGTCGTTTAAGTACTAATAAATATATTTGTTACCGGAAGTGACTAAAATAACGTTTACAAATGTTGCCAACAACAATAATTGATTAAATTTATACAAAAAAACCAGAACTGAATAATTCTATTGTTTAGTTTAATAAGCTAATTATACCAAATACATTTTGAATGCTAACAAATTCGTCCATCCTGACTATATGTCACGTCCTCGTGATTTATTTATAAACAGAATTTGTAAGAACGGTCTATGTTTTTATCCCAACCAAATTACACACAAAAATCGCAATCATAAAAGCAATTCTAAATAACAATATCGAAAAACTCTCTTAAATGTAAATTATACACGCTTTGAACAATCTAATTGTATCTGCTTTTATATAAGTTTAATAAAGACTTATGACCACAATGAAACTGTAATATACAAACATCATTATTTAATAACCGATTTAGTTGTAAACATAAACACCTTTGAAAATTCATTGTATCATAAAATATAACACATAATATTATTTAAGTATAAATATCTCTATTTATTTCCCAGAATTTTGACATAAATAATTTAACATAATAGAACTGATTCAAATCGAAAAGAAAATATGTTTAGTTCTAAGTGATAAATAGATATACTTGTTATTTTAACAAATACTTAACTAATTATGTAAATCCTTCCATTTGGAAAATCCTTCCATGTAGAAAATCCTTCCATTTGACTATCCTTCTTATATCCTTCCAATATCCTTCTAATTTTATCAATTATCCTGCATAATTTTCCGAAGTATTTTACAAGTTATCCTTCCACTATCAATATTTTACTAATTGAAACCCAGCGATCCTTCTAACTGTGATAATGATAACCTAAATAAATCATCAAATTTAAACAAGCACTTTTATTTAAATCCGTACGCCAAATTCCGAATTATAACCTGCCTCTATTTCATCTTCACTAGAATCACTATCCTCTACTCCCTTGAAAGTCAACCACGGGTGTACTCTATCTACCGGATGCACGCCTTTGTAACTTGCCTTTCCCTTTTTTTTAGTT
This sequence comes from Acleris cristana, assembly GCA_948252455.1. Taxonomy (NCBI): domain Eukaryota; kingdom Metazoa; phylum Arthropoda; class Insecta; order Lepidoptera; family Tortricidae; genus Acleris; species Acleris cristana. Next base: position 15,240,945 of record OX411778.1, read on the forward strand.
AATGGCGTATCCTCCACCATATATCTATCGTTTGGTAAAATTTCGATCACTCTATAAGGACCATAACACTTAGATTTTAGTTTTTTACTTTTGCCCGGACATAAGGTATTCCTTTCTACTCTGACCAGATCTCCTACAGAAAAACAACGCGGTTTACATCTACCTTTATCAAATCTTTCTTTTTGCTTTGCCTGTGACTCTATTATATGTCTCTCAACATCTGATCTAATTCCCTCAAAATCAACCTCTCGTTCCGCTATTAAATCATCATCATGCAAAACTGTTACTATTTTACCTTCTGTCATACCTTTCAATTTGAGGCCAAATAATACTTCTGCCGGAGTTTTCCCCGTCCCCTTGTTAACTGTATTGTTAAGTCCCCATTGTACGTCTATCACTTTCTCATCCCATAATTCTTCACTTCGACCGTGATTCATGGCAGTTAATGCGTCCAGGATAGTGCGGTTGTACCGCTCCACTTGCCCATTTGCACGTGGGGTGGCAACGGCATTCATTATGTGATGTACACCTAACTCTTTTAAAAAGGATTTGAACTTCTTTCCAGTAAAAGAGGAATACCTATCAGTAATAAGCCTGGTAGGCAAACCAAATGTGCCAAAATATTCCCTAAAGATTCTGATTGTTACAGTTGCTTTGGTACTTCTTACTGGTTTCAAAACAATGAACTTTGTAAAGGCTTCGATAATGACCAAGAGATACCGATGCTTAGATTTGCTCGGATTAAAGGGGCCCAAATGATCAGCATGCAGAGTGTGAAACGGCGTTGGTATCTTTGGAATAGGATGTAAAAATCCAGATTTCTTACCCGAAGGGGCTTTACTAAGAGCACACTCCAAACAGGCTCCCACGTATTTTTTAATAAATTTTCGCATTTTAGGGAACCAATAATTTTCACTAACTTTTTCCAAAGTTTTATCAATAGAGAAGTGACCTATATCGTCATGACACGTCCGTAAAATTTGCCATCTCACTCCTCTGGGTACTAACCATTTGGGTCCACTAGGGGTAATTTTAAAAACATTATTATTTTTTAAACAATAGTTGTTCTTAACTTCAACAACATTATTGTAGTTGGAATCCGATAATATGTCTCTTATCCTATTAACCTCGCTGTCGTCAGATTGAACCGTTTTAAGCCAAGCATCATCTATTTTAAATACTGTAGGAAAGTCCAAATGATCGATTTCAGCTGTTACCGGGTTTCTGCTTAACGCATCGACATGAGTCATACCCTTTCCAGACTTGTATTTTACGTCACAATCAAATTCTTGAATTAGACTCCACCAACGGGCAACCCTAGGTAACATGTCCCTTTTTGTGAATGTTGCCCGCAGCGAGTTGCAATCCGTTACAATTGTAAATGGCATTCCCAGTAAATACGTTCTAAATTTCGCCAAAGAAGAAACAACTGCTAAAGTCTCTAGTTCATAAGCCGAAAAATGTTGTTCTTCTGGTGAAGTCTGACGACTGTAGTATGCAACAGGTTTTAAATCCCCTCCCTTTTGTCTCTGCAGTAGTATCCCTCCTACACCCCACTTGCTTGCATCAGTATGCAATTCAGTATATAGTACAGGGTTGTACAGAGCTAAAATGGGACGAGATACTAACTGCGTCTTAAGTTGTTCAAAAGCTTGCTGTTGTGCAACTTCCCACACCCACGGAGCATTATTTTTCAACAGGCTAGTCAATGGCCTGGCTATTGACGCAAAATCCTTAATAAATTTGCGAAAGAAACTTGCCAATCCAATGAATTGCCTAACGTTATGTACATTTTTCGGTACGGGAAAGTTGTCAACAGCTTCGGTCTTTTTTGCACCGGGCCTAATGCCATCTACTGAAACCTCGAATCCTAAAAATTCAACGCATGATTGGAAAAACTTACACTTTGTCAATTTCAACGTTAGATTAGAGGTTCTTACATTTTTGAAGATCGTTTCTAACCGTTGTAGTCCTTCATCGATTGTTTTTGAAGGCACTAGGATGTCATCCATATACGCTACGGCTGTGTTAAATCTTAGAGACCCTAACGCTTTATTTACCGTGCGTTGAAATACCGCTGGCGCATTTGCTAGACCAAACGGCATCCTATTAAATTCCCATTGGCCGTCTGGTGTAACAAATGCGGTTTTAGGTTTTGATTCTTCAGACAACTCTATTTGGTAGTAACCACTAGCGAGATCTAATGCTGAGTAATAACTATTATCTGCTAACCTATTCATCTGGTCTTCCATACAGGGCAATGGATAATGCTGTTTAACAGTTTTCTTATTAAGCTGCCTATAGTCAATGCATAACCTCTTGTCCCCAGTCTTTTTCCTAACTAAAATTATTGGGCTCGCATATGGTGAATTTGATTCACGAACAATCCCAGTGTCAATCAGTTCGTCAACCATTCCTTGAACTTCCTGCCTCTCACTTACGGACATGCGATATGGTCTATACACTACGGGCTCATTATCCTTCAAATCTATACTCATCTTTTCTATGTTGGTACACCCTAACTCTTGTAAGCAAGTCGCGAAACAATCCCGATATGAGTTAACTAAATCAAGAAGTCTAAGTTTATCCTTTTGGGGAATGTTACCAACGTTCAACTCATCCAAGATAAATGGTTCATACTGTTTAATTTTAGTTTCGAATTTACTGATTTTATGAATACCGAAAGACTCAAGTAAAACTTCAGCTCGAACAATTAGTTCGTCTGTTTTAAAATCTACTGATTTTGATATAGGGTTTACGAAAATAACGCCTTTGCCCTGAACAAGCTGGTAAACACCTTCTTCTAAAAAATATTCCTTCCCAATTTGTCCCCTATAGCCCCCACTTACATAAATAGAACCGGTATAGCCCGTATCGCAGTACACGTCAATGAGTTCAGTCTCCTGTAAGGTAAGGTCCTTACAAAGTTTTAAATCTATTCGTTCCTTTTCCTTGTCATTACTTGCATTTGCATTTTCGAACAATAATTCTTTACTCGTTTTTATAATCTTCACGTGAGGTTGTTCAGTGAATGTTTGTCCAATGAGAACTGGGTACTTTAGAAACACATCAGGAACAACCACACATATAACTTTAGACTTAACATTTTGGATGTTTATCTCTGCCACACATGACCCAATAGATTCTACTATTGCCCCACCAAATCCTAACATCGGATATGTATCAGTGACATCCCATTGTTTGAAAATGTCCTTAGCTGCACTCTCGCGTATCAAAGTTAATTCACTACCCATATCAATGAATGCGTCAGTTGGAAAACCATTAATGAGTATATTTTGAACATATTTATCAGAGTTACATTTATCAAAAGGTTTTTCTATGGTCATTACTGTTTTGTTAGTAGAATTTACTTGGCGAAAACATTCGGAATCTATATGACCAACCGCTGAACATTTATTACACTTCTTTATTGGCTTAGGACATTTTGAAACAGGATGACCTTCCTCCTTACAGTTGTAACACCTGATTTGAGATTTATTCACATAGGGTTGTCTAAACGGTGTTTTATTTGTTAATTGAGCCTTCTTAGTGCTAGATGGTTCTGGTTTACGAACGCTTGTTTTTCGTAAATATGCCAACAGTTTATCACAATCATCAAATTGCGCGGCTTCCGCACCCAACCGCACTGACCTATCGTCTATGCCATGTAATATACATTCTACTGCTCGCCTGCCAGTAACTACCTCTAATCGATTAATCAAATTAACTTTCTCGTAGAAATAAGTCTCTAACGATTCACCGAATTTTACCCTCCTATCAAGCATATCTAACATCATTTGTCCATAATTTTCATTTGCCGGAAAGGCACTCCTCAGCTTACATTGCCACTCGGTCCAACTCAATAAAAGAGATGGTAAACCCTCATACCATTTTTTCGCAATACCAACGAGTTTTGGTAGAGCATAATGTATAGTTTGTCTCTCCGTCCACTCATATAAAGTCGCACATTCATTTACCTTCAAAATCCATTTATCAACTGTTTGATTCTTTAAAGAGGGATCAAACTCAGGAATAACGTTGGTATTCGAAAAAGTCTCTTTCCTGATCTTATTACTGTTAGTCATACTTTCGATCATGTCCGCGAATTTTGACATTAACTCCCTATCCATTCTATTACGTTCATAATTAGAGTGCTCCCTAACTCTACTTCTTGACCGATAGCTACGGCGACGGTCTCTGTAGCGGTCCCGTGGCGTCAGACTATCTGATCGTTCACGACTACGTGGAATTCGACTAAGACGTGCCACGGTATAACGATGCATTGAGTCATTTCGCGATCTCGATGCCCTAACACGTGATTCTCTATGACGGAATCTACTACGACTTCGATTTTGTAAATCTCGCAATTCATCATTATGCTCAGCTAATAAAGGTGTCTGTCTACCTTGACTGCGTCTCCTACTAGATGTCCCGGTACTGATACTGCCTCTGCCGCTGTACCGCGCTCGTTCCGGCGTCCGCAGCTGCCGTTGCCTGCTTCCTCTGCATCTTGTACGCGCTCCGCCTCTACCGCTACCACTGGGATGCGTTTCATCTGGAGTCCCTGGCTGCCTACGCCGAGATCTTGATCGTCGTACTTCATCCATAATAAACTGGAAATGTGAAATAGCAACGCCGATTACATATATTCAAGCAATTTCTTACATCGACTCTACATGACTCTACAATGTATCGACTCTACAATATATATCGACTCTACAATATATATAGACTCTACAATATATATAGACTCTACAATATATATCGACTCTACAATATATATCGACTCTACAATATATATCGACTCTACAATATGTATCGACTCTACAATATGTATCGACTCTACAATATATCGACTCTATAATATATATCGACTCTACAATATATATCGACTCTACCATATATATCGACTCTACAATATATATCGACTCTACAATATATATCAACTCTACATACAAACCCCTCCCAGACCCTTCACATATATCCACCCACTATATTGTTTTGACACAGCCATTAAAAATAAAATAATTTTCAACTATAAAAAAAGTTCAATACCTGATAAAACAAAAATCATAACCACCACCTACGTCCACGTCACCATGTTGCCAATTGAACAATCAAATATCAGACCTGTATAAAATAGATCTGTAAAACTTGTCACACTGTCTTAAAACATCACGTCAGCGTAGATATAAATTTAAAATTTACCTCCTTGCGTGGTACAAAGCTACATGGTCAAAGAGTGCGCGAACTGTTTCCTGTGAAGGATGGTTCGGCAGTGTACTCGCCCGCTTGATCATGGCGGAAGCACAGCCGTGTCCCCAAATAGCAAGAAATTTTAATTAAAGTGATTAAAATGCAACAACGGCCCTTTTCAAGTCAGGGTAGTTCACACCGGTCGTAACGGGAATCGAACCCAGGTCGTTCATTTATGCCAATTAGCCAAAAACAAAAGAATACCACCAGTGGCATTAAGTTAAATAGATCGATCATAGTTTAATAATACGATTGCACATTAAACTTTTAAGGGGGTTTTACAACACAATATGCATAATTTATAAATAATGTATCCAAACCTTGTGGGCGTTTGTTGATCCCTGCTTCCGAAATTTGTTAAATCTTCCGTATAACAGACCAGGTTTTAGGGAGAACGAAGAACACAATAACACAACCTTCAACACTTTTACACTTTATTTAGCCAATATAACCTACCACTTTAACCTTCCAAAACTTTAACCATAAGCTAGTGTTCACAGTTTTAATATCTGTTAGTTAATAATCCGTTTTTAACAATCCTTGGCGCCGCCAGTGCGGTTGCCCGTTATTGGTTAAAAAACCAACCAATAGTAACCGTTCAAAAGTCGTTTAAGTACTAATAAATATATTTGTTACCGGAAGTGACTAAAATAACGTTTACAAATGTTGCCAACAACAATAATTGATTAAATTTATACAAAAAAACCAGAACTGAATAATTCTATTGTTTAGTTTAATAAGCTAATTATACCAAATACATTTTGAATGCTAACAAAATATAGATACAACTTTTTTTCGGGTTTTAAAATTTGAGAGCAAGGTTAACCACAATATAATTACAACCCTAAAAACAAAACGCATACTGTATCGCAACGTAACCCTTAACAACCTACATTTTAATATGTCCCATAACACCTTTTATTCTCGACATATTTTACCCTGCTAATCTGCCCAGAAATAATTGGCAAACAGTCTGTGAAAAGGAAAATCATTCGTTTCACCACAAGAAACGCATTTTATTCTTACCTGAGCATTCCCTGTTCCGTCGTTAGCTGGGTAATTCATTAATTATTTGGTTTTCGTGGCGTTCATTTACATCATTATTTATTTATTTATTATTTGATAGGCACGGTAACCAAATGTAAATTAGGTTTATTACAGTAAGTTAGCTCTTAAACTAATGTATTAAATTTCAATTTCAATTACTACCATGCACAACACTCGCTTAGTATAATATAAGTTGGTGAGAGCATGCAAGAACTTATTCTAGTTTAAGTAACAATAACAGCCTTTTTATAAGGATTAAAATTCGAATGAAAAATATCAACATGTGTGCATAGTTTGTTGAAGGATGAGCACATACGTGTTAGGGGGCTATGATGGGATACATTTTTTGAAGCCAATGGAATAGAGAACAGAGTATGGGTTGGCGACGGGGCTATTATTTGAAGCCAATAGAATAGAGAACAGAGTGGGTATGTGGACGTATTTCAAAATATTAAGAGACGTGGCATTGTCAGAACAACTTCAATCTTGTTGTGTCTTTTTTTAAATAGTAATTAGGTAGATGTGTTGTCTTCTGCACAACTATGATATACAAAACTAAAATGCTAAGCAAAATAATTCGTAAATAAAGTTCAACCTTGTCAATAGCATGTTATTAAAAATTCAACCAAGAAAATATTCGCATAATTACCAATTAAGTAAAGTAAATATGCTTTCTACAATGTCAAAATACGTTGAAAAACGACTATGCCAAGTAACTATGCTGTATAGATTTTAGACAATCAAAATCAAAATCAAGCCTAACAGACAGTACTTTGTTCCGGGGCATTAAGGTCTTAAACTGCAATAAAGTTAACGAAAGAATGGTTTCACTCTTCTTAGAATTATTATATTTAATAAAAAGTGTTTTTTGTATTTCTACGCAAACATGTTTTTTTTAACGTTTCGTAACTTTTTCAACGTTCGCAATATTAAAAATATGTTGAAGACTGAAAGCGAAGATTTAAGTTTTGTTCTTTTTAATAAAACTTCAAGAACGGAAAATTAAATTTCAGAGCAAAGCTGCAGTCAAATTAATGTGTTATGAAAATTCCTTAGAAGAAAGTATTTTTCACGCCTAAGTAAAGAATGTTAGAAAATACCGAACATCAAACACACACAGTGAGTCACTCACGGAAATACCTGGACAAAAATTCGGATGGGAAAATCAGCAAAATTGGAAATCGGTTGATAGAGACGTAAAATGGAATACGAGGTCGCAGCTTAGATTAAGATAAACCGCCGTAACGCCTCCGTTATAAATCTTTTTGGGGGTAGATAAGAGCCCGTCACGTGGCTGCTGTTGATTATTTTAGAGGAAATGCCGTGTCAACGTCTTGACCGCTGGGATGTCCGTATTTTTAATACAAAAAGATAGCACAGTTACGTTTGCGTAAAATAAAATGTTTTAATCAGTTTCGTTCGTTTGGAGTTTTGTTAATGTTTTTGTATTTTTTGTACTATTAATTTGAACAGTTTTATCATAATATCATAATATAAAAAAGAATCAGAGTAGCAAGAAATTTTATTACGTTTTAAAAAGTAAGAATACGTAGAAATAATAAAAATATAAACCAATTATGGAGATAAAATATATAAATATGATACTTTAATTAATATAACCTCGTGACGACCCGTGTACTTTGCAAAGTACATACAACTCAATCTATATAACACCTTAACTAGAATGGACAAAATACAAATCGAACCTTTAGTATACTTATACGTATTTTAGTATGGTTACGTTAAATAGGACTTAGAAAAAATACACATCCTATTATCCTTTTGTTTGTTCCAAATTCATCGATATTTTTCCAAGCACAGAGGTTCACTGGCCGCCCCCGACGCGGGCAAAAGATTTATATCCCCATAATACCGTCTAAACAATAAGCGCGGTATATTTTATCAATAAGAACAAATTAAGCTTTTACCTCAATAGGCATAACAAACGGTGAAGGTAAAATTATATTTGCTTCCTTTGTTTGGCACATTTAAGAATGTAATATTAAGTAAATACGAATGTAATAAGTGGCTTGGGAATATTTGAAAAGATTGATCCTTATTTACCTCTTTGTTTCGTTCGTCGTCAAATAGACGGTCGACGAGGCAAAAGAGTTCTTAAGTGGCTAACATACTTCGAAAAACGAAGTTCACATTTTATCTCCAAAAAAAAAGGTAGAACAACATAAAAAACAAGACAATCAAGGCAGTAAGCCTTAGTTTGAGTATCTAGTAACTCACAAAACATTATTTTATAAAGCACGTCTGAAAATAAGCTTACTAGGAAACTGTAAAGCATGCGAGCAATGTAAGGTCGGTCTGGACGCAATGTGCTCGAGGGATGGTATTTTACATGACTTTGAAATCGGACCTTCTCTACAAGTATACTTACCTATATCCAACATAATTTGCATAGTGTATAAAAGACATAATGAAGCAACTAGGGGTCAAAAGTTACCGTAAGGTAAGGTAATTCTTATTATTATAATATATTATTATTGTCAGCTGAAAACCAGAAATTATTAATACAATACAAAAACAGAATGAACAAGGACACAGATTAATAATTTAAGAAAAGCTACCAGGTACTTTATTAAAAAGAATTAAAACAGCATTCACAAAAATGATAATCTAGAGAGTTAATTTATTATTCAACACTGTTTAAGTCCGTCTTTGTGAAACGCTTTTTTTTCCAATTAATGAAAAAATCATGAATGTTTTTTGAAAAGAAAGGGGATAATGGAAAACAAGAAATATTTATGAAGTGACAAAGCCACGATAGAGGGAGATGCTGATAGCAGTGCAAATGTCAAGTCAAAGGACTGAAAACAACGCAAAATCTGAGTTTTGAACCTTTTTACCAACATTCAACTACTACTGTAAATTGTATTTCTGTTAATTTTGGACGAGTATATTAGCTTGCTCTTAGTAGACACAAATAGTTTAATTCTATTTATTGAGTAACTGAGAATGCGCAAATACCTTAATCCACCCTTGAACACTCTTGTTTTTTACCGAGCCTTTTTTTTCTCTAATGTCTGAAATACCACTTACTTAGATTCAATTATTGTATTTTTGAGGTGTTTGTAGCCAACCACGTCACTAACTCCCTCGTTATTAGCGTCCCTTAAAAAACTTCATCGATACAATTCTAAAAGGTACGTAAACATTTTTAGGCATAGCTTTGGGCAATAATTACGAAAAAAAATCTTCCAAATGAGTCTTTTAAAACAATAACGCTTGAAGCTTTAGGAACGATGCCACCGCCAATGGTTCTTTGAAAACATTGTAAACGACATTTAAGAGGATTCCTTTGCAGATTTTTATAGCCGTTTTAGCTACACAATTCACTTCTAAATTAATGAGGAAATCCTTCAAGCTCCGGGCCTCGCTCCTGCGATTATCAAACAGAGGGAAAAAATACAATTGCGTTTCGTTTTAAGAATGTTTCAAGCCTTCTGTTTTAATTAAAACTTGCTTTTATTTTTCTTGTTGAAAGTTTGGAAAATTCAACGTTCTGTTATTAGGTGTTTCGTTATATTTGAAGTAAATTAAAAGTTTTAGATCATTGTTTGATAGCACGAAACTGGTGGCGCGATCTGATAACGAAAACTTAAATTCTGCTACTCATGATGGTCCTTGGTACAGTCATTTTTGTTTATGATGACTGAAAAGACCTTTTACCTATAATTGTAATGAAAACATCTTAAGGATTTGAAATCAAGAAATCTGATATTTTATATTATGCTACTATGGGACTATTATTAAATAGAATTTGAAAAAAAAACCCATTAAATTAATTTCAGCTACTTATCTTCGCTGTGTCTTTAGTTTAGAAGAGAAATAGTTTTTTTGCACGCTTCGCTTGCTTCGCTAATAAAATCGCTTTAATTGAATAAAAGAGATTTTAGATACGCTGCATGAAGCACGCTTTCATAACAAAGCCTTATTAAATCATAACTTAATAAATACTAAACTTCCGCTACTGGGAATTTATTATAACAGCTACATTTATTAATATAATGTTACACTAATAGGTTCAAACGAAGAGCTTTAATCACGCATTTTTTCACTATCCATGTTAATTGCTCTTCAAATGCAAACTTCTTTGACACCGTGTCCTACTTGTAACAACATAATTTACTCATTCTTTATGTTGTAGCCATCCATTGTGCTATAAGGAACGAAATAATGAGGGTCACAATGCCAAGACAGATACCTCCGCGTCCTAGAGTAAATATTTGCTGGGTCCTCAAACCCGGCATGGTCCCACAAACCGCCGGACCAAATGTAATTCAATGTCAACAGAGACCCTACGAGACCGAGCCATCTTGAGACATGCGTTTACAGAAACGTTATTTTAGTGAGAACTTAAGTTTTTCCTGACTGCTGTTTATTAGGATTGGGGTGGTAAAAGTGTTCTAGAGCATTCGTCGTTCATCTTCTTAGTTATGGTGTACTAAAGGTAGCAAAGCCAAAATTCTATTTTGATGCATGTTAGACCATTTTGAAGCACACCTGAGGAACTATTATCTAACACACTCGCAATCGCAATCGGCTTCAACGTGGAATAATTTTATTGTTTTCATTTTATATGCAGAGAAGCCGTCGATTTTCAAAATGAAAACGATCGTGATTGCTAGTGCGTTAGACAATAAGCCCTCAGCGTCGCTATTGCCTAACGCACTCGCAATCGCAATTGGCTTCAGCGTGGAACAATTGTTTTCATTTTCTATGCAGACTCGCCTTCGGACTGTCAAAATGAAAACGATTGCGATTGCGAGGGCGTTAGGCAATAAGCACTCTGACTTTTGTTGCGTCACAGAACTGAAATCGTTTTCGTTTGACAGATAAATTTAGCCCTTTTCTTTCTTACTCTTGACAAGGAGAGAGCCAACTTTAAATAGCAGATAAATTTACTCTTCGATTGTGAAACAGGCCCTTAGTCTCAAAGACACGCAAAACAAATCTGCAGTTAAGCTGATTATTGGTTCTGTAGAAAGGTAAGGTGCGTAGATGGTTATTAATAATACATAATACATACCGAAGTGACTACATAATAATTTATTACTCACTTCGGTAGCGCCTTTCGTGAATGAAATTTGCATTAAAAACCTTAAGTTGCAGAATAATCTAATGTCATTATAATATCATTTATCGGACTATGATAAGAGTATCGTGTCTGTAATTTCTAAAAGAGCACTTCAAAATGATCTTCAGTTTCAAGAAGTAGGAAAAAGACGTAGGCGTTTAAAGTAGCCTAAGGAGGAAACCCACAGCCCAATTAAAAGACATTTGCCAAAATATTCTGAACTTCTTTACATAAAAAAAGGCTTCTAAAATTACTGAAGATACTTACGCGGGCGTTCCTGTAAGAGTTTGTCATATAATCATCAGTTAAGTAAAGGTTAATAATAGAAGCAAAAAGTAACGTCACGTGAAAAAAACAAAAAAAGGTAAATGGTGTACCTATAATTATCATAATGGGAGCTTAACATCTATTTAAAGGTAATTTAACATTTTAGTATTTCAACATTTTAAGAAACGGCCCAATAACTCGGTTATGCTTATCAAGTCACGGGATATTATTTATTTCTATTATTGTTTAAAGTTACACTACACAATACAAATGAATCATTAATTTATTCCTCATACATTTCATGCGGGAAGGTCAACTCTTTGGTTCAGTTAAGAGCTGCGGGAATTTAGAATTAAATGCTCAACGGAGCGAAGACTTAACAAATATTCACGTTTCCATTCTAACATTTAAACAAAATAACATAAGATTGAAATTAAAACTAACGAAATAAGTCCTTATAGAATTGAAAAAGTTTGTCAAGTAATGTAATATAATTGGAGTATATTCGTTCGCTTTTATTGTAAAGAGTCCTTTTATAAGGAGCTGCATTGTGCTTTTATTCTCCAATAACAAACGAAAGACTTTAACTAAAACCTTATAAAGCAAAGATTCTATCAAAAGTCATTTCTTATTACGCTGCCGTCCTACCAAAGTAGTCCAACCATTTTGTACCCTATTGGTAACCACATAAAATTTAAAATGCTTATACTATTACTATGCAGTTAGCCTCCTTCTTTGGTAGGACGGTAGCATAGTAATTATAATACAACATGGTGTACCTATCCGAATGTCCAATGGCCAATCTTTCAAATATCCGAAAGTCAAAAAAGCCAATCTGTCAAAAGATAAATATTGGCAAGAGTGAACACTTTTTATTTATTTATTTATTAATGTTAGAAGTAACTTTATGATTAAACACAATCTCTTACGTCATTAAATTTACAGAACCAAACAAAAATACTTCCCTTTTCCACCCACTTTTGTCATACAGTACCATACTGTACAGTCGCGAACCGGGATTGTTGCGCCACTTACCCAATTTTCTAATTTGGCCGTGTAATGCAAATCGAATAGCTGTCAGCCAGTCGGTGACATCGGTTATTGAATACACGGCTAAATCACGAACAATGGCAAGTGGCTCAACAATCCCGGTTCGTGACTGTACTATCATGAACGTTAATTTGTGACCCATTTCAAGAAAAATATGCTTGAAGTCGTCAATGTCATTAGAGATGTCAAGTCATTTGTAACTTTTAGGAAACTCAACCTTATTGTTGTAGAATGTCAGATTGACTTTGGACCTAAGGTGGGTACCAAATTAAAGTTCGCGACTGTACATGACTCATACTATCATCATTCCACTGATAAACTTGATCATACAACAAAATAATCGTGAATGTTTCCGTTTTACCAGAAAAAAATACAAAGTAAAGCAACTCCCTAGCGATTAGTTTACTTAAAAAACTTGTAAACGTATTAATCCAAATAGGACAAGAAACATCACAGTTTCCGTGGAGTTCAGGAAACTAAGATAACCAGACCTGAAGAGCGAGAAATCGGACTACTTAGCGAAGTTTATCGGCCTTACCGAAGCTTAGCGGCTTAGCAACGAGTTGCAAGATGACTCAAACTTGTACATATTTACTTTATCTGGCTCAAGCACTAGTTAAATAGCGAACAAATTTCAACTGAGAGCTCCGAGTGATTTTAGTTCAGAGTAACATTTTTTAGAGGAAAAAATAATCATTTCTGAGGAACTGAAAGTAATTAAAGTATGTAATTGGAATCAAAATAAAGAATGAAAAGATGGACAAGTGATTGAGTCACACAAAGTAAAAGTAAGCAATATTCTATCTTTCTTATCATTCTAAAAACTTGTGGACAAAATATGGCACTTGTTCCGTGCTACGTAACGGATATCACTACTTTTGTATTGTGTGTTAACACTTTCGTAAAAGACAAAAACAAACACAATACAATGAAGGTAAAAGAAGGATGTCAAATAGCAAACTTATCAGTTTAAACTTTAGTTTACTCTTGAAAGAATGAGAAAAAGGAATAGGTTGTTGTGGATCGATATTGCTTATGTAAGTTTGATAGATTTTACAGGGTAAGTACATTCTAAATAATAAAACAGAGTATTCTTGCTAGAAGAAGAAATTGAACGAGTTAAATAATAGGCTAACTAGTTTTAACCTAAAACATTCAGAAAAGGATCAGCTTCAATTGATTAAGTAAATGCAAGCAGAAACGCGGCCAGAAATGAATATTATAAAGAAGCTACTACATAACAGAGTACAATAACAATTATTTCAAACTAACAATAGCCTGAACTTCCAAAGCCAGATGGCCTAGAATAGCTCATAATGCAAAACAACAACTGCGACAGACCAAATGCCAATCCTTTGAGGGAAAAGTTTCAAAAAGAATCCCGACTCGAAGCAAAATGAGCACAGAACAGCAAGGGACGGCAAAAGTAAAGAATGAGAACTATCTCTGTTGTTCGTTTCTATTATTTTTATCTGGCTTGCTTTATTGTGCTCTAGTAGGGGCCTTTCTTCGGATCGGGCCCTTATCTGTCTTTAAGAGATTTATTTGCACACCCGCGTTCTACGGTAAGGCTATTTTCACATTGGTTGCAAACTATTGCTCAAATGTTTAAACAAAATAGCTTGAGGTAACCTATTTTTTATTGATAAACCAAAAAAAGACTTACAACATTTTGTCTGTGATGTTTCTAGGTTCCTATTGGAGACAAAATGACATGATACTCGTACTTTTTCAACTAATATTCCAGCATTTTAAAGTAGGAACAGCTAGCAATGAATGAAGTTAAAACTATAAGCAGCGTCTTTAAAAAAAATATGACCCTTCTAACACAGACACGTTATAGACCTTATTGTGTTATGACGTGTAAATTTAAACGTCACCATAGCAAACAGGCACGAATAAACCGTAGTGAAAATCTTTTTGTATCAATTCATTTTAATATCGTACTTTTCCCTCGAACTTGACAAGTCGTCTTAAGAAAAGGTCAGACTTGTATTTGACGTCGCTAGCAAAACGTTACCGTGTAAAAGCACCCTTTTCCCAAGTGTTTTCTCCTCTAAAAGGGAAACTTGTGTTGACTATGGGATTTTAGAGAGGGGCCGTTCTTATTTATCCGCTAAGCACACGCCCTTGGATGTAGAATATCTTATTATGTTCCGCGTTTGCATGGCAATTACGTTCTATTGGCGTTAGAATTTCTCCAAAAAAGCAAATAATTTTGTTGAATACATTGTTTGCTCTGAAACTGGCGTAAGATTCAGAAATCGAGAAAATAAATAAAAGATTTAGGAATCGGACGATTTAAGGCAAAGAATTGATTGTACTCATAATGTCAGTCATTAATAAAATAATCTCAATCAGATAATTTTATTTGATAACGAGCATTTTTTACTCGTTTACAACGCTATTAATACAATCTGCTGATCATCACGAAAAGAAAAAGGTGAAATAAAAAAAAAAGGTAAGGACAAAAAAAAAATGCTTTTAAAATTTGCCCCTTGAACAAAACCTTGTATAGATTTTTTTAGACTAATTATAGAAACGATAAAGTTTAAGACTGAAACTACTCAAAGAAGGTTGAAACAGTAAAATAGCATAGCGTTTACTCAGGTTTTTATCGACTTCCATAATAAAAGAGAGTAAAACGCAATACAATGTTACAGCGATAGTTGGAAATAAAGAATCGATCACAAACGAAATAGCTTGCTGCGTGTCAATATGGAAATAGAAATGGATATCGATTGAACAAATGGAACGGCGTAATCTCTTAGTTCTTACGACGAACCAGACGAATAAGACAAATTCATGACTCTATTTTTTGAGATAATAGAATTGAATACTTATTGAAGCTGCCGGCATTGCGCATTTTTTCTACATTCTTGTAAGAAAACCACCTAAGATGACAACGAATAAATGATATTTAAAGCAAAGATAAACCCTTCTCTGTAATAATGCATCCAAATTTAATTAAATAATAATTAATAATATTAATTAATTTAATTTTGTCAGAACAAGCATCAGTATAATAATGTGTTATTTTACACTTATTACAATTTTCTCCTAATAGTATGAGAAATACATCCAAGGCATTTGATTTTATTTATACGCTTGTCTCATATTCAAATAATAAAGACTGAAACATAAAAAATATTTTCTATCTAAAAATGTCATGGGAAAGTAGCAGTCAGGCAACCTAAAATATAAATATTAATCTAGCGACAATCTCCCACAAATTGACTTACTTAGTACGAAACTTAGCCCTAGCTTATACTATGGGAACTATATAATAGATATATTATTATTTCGACAGAAAGTAATAAAAGTTAAATTAAAATAAAAACTAAGCTACTCAAATATTAAAGACGTAAATTATAATCACCACTATAAAAAGAACACCCCCTCTAGCAGGTCCGCTCGCGGCATGGTCCCTATGACACTGGCTGCGTTACCTCTCTGGATAGCTAGCCCAATCCTTTGGGAGAAATAAGCACCAGCTCTAGGATCTTTGGAGGTGTATATGAGCCGGGAGGACAGGGCATTAATAAAGCTTTTCATATCAGCTGACCAAGGTCCCATGATCTCCACTGCAAGCGCCACAAATTCATAATTATTTAATAATGATGAATATTTGCGGCGCTTGATGGTTTGGGCCTGATCAGCTGCTGGACCGGCCCGATTACGGGTTGACTGGACGTGGGACAGGGCGAATGTGTCAACACACGTCGCGTCCCACACCAGTGCCCTACCCAGTTTCCACGGCATCAATGTAGCTCCGTCTGGTCGCTTGCCGTCGTCTCTATGCAACCTTGCTGGTTCCAGGACAGCTGGTACAGAAGCAGCGACAAGCGAACGATGGATCAAATCATTAATTGTACCGTGGTGGTACAAACGGCCGGCAATTCTAAAGCATGAAAGGCCATGTCGTCCCAGCTCACTCACTTCCTTCCCACACGTGCAAGTATGAAATAGATAGAAACTTGTTCAATGGTAATTTTATTCAAAAAAAAAAAACGAAAATGTCCAAGAATAACATCTCCAAGATTGTTTTTAGAGTTCCTCGGGAATCCGGCGGTTAATGAGGTCAAAATGGGCTGATGGGAACCCTCTCGAGAGTCGTTAATTGGAGGTATTAGGAAGTTTAACAATTGCCTTATGATTTACCGGTCGGCAATCATTTCTATTATGTTCCGGATCGCGATAAGATCGTTTAGTTTTATGTTTTCGCTGGAAACGACCATTAATTTTAATGAAATAAGTGATTTTTTTACGACAAATGGCTTATTTTGTGGCTATTCTGGATAGCCTGCTGACGAAAGTGAAAGATAAGGTAATTGTGAAAATTGGGTGGATTTCGATCGATTCTATCAAATATAGGGTTTGTATGTCCTCAGGGTTGGCAACGCATTTGAGGTCTTCGGATTGCAGTCTTGAAATTTGTAGGCTTGAGAATTCAAATGTCTATGGGTCTCAGATTCCATTAGTGGCCTGAGTACTAATGTGCTAATAATAAAACAAAGTTAAAGTGGAAAGACTACAACAATTGATTGCATTTTGTGGGGCTCTTTCATACAATTGCAATTCATACATAGTTGAAAAAAATGCGAGCTAAATAAAAGCATGACCTTTATTTTTAGAGTCAAAACCTTTTCCCAAAACAATATCACAAAACCAGAAGATTAGCTTTTTTCAGCAAATTGGAGCTTGTACTGTTCAATTTTTTAATTTAATACAAAATCTCAACTTAAAACAGCCACGGTTCTGAACTATAAAGTTTGACGTCATTATGTACGAGTTGTTAAAGCTGGTATCGATTTTTTCATCAATCTGCTGGTACTTATCGGAAACTTTATAAGTGGATTCTACTGTGCGGAGGGAAACTACGTAGTTTAGCTAATAACACGAAGAATTTGTACACAATTGAATTAAAAGTAGGTATGTAGAGCCCGTTTATTAAATATTGAAATTAAATTTAAGTAACTTTGCTTAATGTTCTCACTGTTTTTTAGTGGCATTTAGAAGGCCAACAAGCACATAGGCCACGTGATAATGATAATGATAATGATAATGATAATGATAATGATAATGATAATGATGATAATGATAATGATACCCATAGACATTTGCATTTTCAAGACAACAATCTTGAGACTGCAATTCTAAACTTGAAAATGCGTTGTCATCCCATGGGACTAAAATAGAATACCCTATGCTACTGATTTTATCGATTGTCTAACAATCTGAACACTGCTGGTTGGCGGTACGTAAAGGCAAAGATAGTGATAACATTCCGGACGAACCCTGCACTATGGATTAGGTTACCCACGCTATAATTAGACTCTTTTATCGCATTAAGTCAAATCTATATCTAGAAATGTCTTGCTGTTTCAAGAATAAAACAAAACAGCAAAGACTAGAAACATAAAGGTCACCGTGAAAGAACGTTTCATGTTTCCCTCGGGATGAGATACGCAGCCAACCCTAAGATCAATCGGACAAACTGCCAAGTTGAGGCGCGACAGACAAAGTTTTTTTTAGTCATAGTCGAACTTATTGAATTAAATTAAGTCTCAAACCTTCAAGGTTGGAGGATCTCTATGACTGGGAGTGATTGAGGACTGAGGAATTGTTAAGCTTAGTACATACAGCACCATTACCTCCTCCTTACCTCGCGCCTTAAAACTATAGAATGAACCGTGCTTCCTCAGCAGTATGACATGTCCGTGGTTTAAAAAGAGTATTCATTGAAATGCAACAACTTCGCTGTGCCCTTGGCATTGTTGATGTTTATGGCCGACGGTGACTGCTTATCATCAGGCCCGTCTGCTTGTTTGCCTAGGTTGTTCTGCAGTTCTACTGGCACTTGATCAAATAAGGTAACCAACGGTGCTGGGAAAAGTGGTATGATATGATGGGACTTTTTTAAGTAACTCATCTGTGATCACGGAATATAAAAAAACAGTGGAAGTGGCATGAGCTTCGCTTAGTATCAGACCTGTTGTCGCCAATACTCAAACTATCATAAAAAAAGCACGCCACCATGGAAAAAAATTTACGGTGCGGTTATCGTTTTACCATTCCAAAATACACAATAAGGCTTGCTTTTGGATTTATTTCCTATTTTAGAAATATCGCAATATTGAAATAAGCGTTTGCGGCAAAAGTATGGTAGGTTGCGCGGAACTCCGCATAACTATGCCACACGTTACACGCCCACTTGACACTTCTACCGTTTTTTATGTTCTGTGTCTGTGACCAAGAACAGTTGGAAAATCCAGGCAGACTGCTAACTCGGTTTGGTTGGTCAGTGACTGAAAAGAAGTATCTAGGAGAGAGGATATAAACAAAAATAATCCAACAGCTAGGTTACTGCCGTAATGCATAGTAGTAGTAGGTAGTAGTAAAAGCATTTTGAATTTAACATGGTTAAGATAGAGTAAAGAATGCTAGAATACTTACATTGCACTTAGCCGCCTTTTTTAGTGTAACGGCAGTCTTAGACATAATCACATGTTCAATTTGTAGACCGAAACATGAGAATCTTCTTTAATGACCCGTAATTTCGTCATACATTGGATATGGCGCTTTTGGATGTATTTTCTATTTCGGTGATTGCCAAAAACGTTTTTTTTCCTGCTTGCGTCAATGTCCAAACAGTGATGTTCTGTTTCGACCTACTATAACCCAAGCATCATCAATTTCTAATATATTCTCTCAAACTATAAAATATTTTTTAAAACCTGAAAGTTCCAACAATACACGCGAATTTTCAACGCAAAATAAAGTTTTTTCGCCCTATTTGTCACTATCAAACGTTGTCTGAATATCCATAATACAATTTGTTTCGCTGCAGCACTCAGTGATTGATTTAATAAAAAGGGTAGCTGGGTTTTATTGCTAGCAATAAATAGTTCACAACAAAAGTTCGTTTAAGATATTAGCTCAGTTGATATCGATTTTACAACCCTGCCCGAATTTAATTCAATTTGATTAACAGCGAAACAAAAAGGGAACTCTACTTTGTAGATTGAGCAGGATAGTACATGAAACTCTGAAAGCGGTACTCGCTTTATAATCAACTAGCTAAGTTCGCGACTCCGTTTGCGAATATAGAAGTCGTTTATCGCTTTATCGCTACTCGTGAGAAAGAAAATACCCTACGTCATTCTTCGGGTATCAAACTATCTCCATACCTAATCGGTTTAGTAGTGTAGAAGTGAAACATAACAAACAGACGAAGTTACTTTCATATCCTAGTTCCTACTTACTAATAATATTTTGAAAGTTCGTATGTTAGTTTGTTACTCCTTCACTCTCGAAAGGCTGGACGGTTTTGGATGAAATTTAGAATAGAGATAGCTTAAAGTCTGGATTAAAACATTATTTTCATCCCGGGAAATTTAAATTATTATGATAATTCTGATGGAATATAGAAAATTTGAAATCAACGTGGACGACGTCACGGGCAGAAACGTAATATTATTGGTATGGATAGATATTTTTAATTAAATTGATCACGATTGATTAGGTTAAAAACTGTTCTTCTTTACTTTTGTACTTGAAAATTACTTGTAGTATTTTAAAAACAAAACTTTTATAGTCTTTCGACTGACAAAAAAATTTCACCTTCTTTTTTCATCTCAAAGTTAGAAAAAACAGCTCGTTTCATTTTGGTTTCATTATTATTTCCTCTCCAAGTCCACAGGGATTTAAAAACAATTACTTAAATTAACACGACAAAACTCTTCGCATCATATGTTCAGTTTCGAGTCCATAAAAAAATGAACGTAATAATTTGTTAATTCTGCCTAATATAAAGAAGAAAATATATTTTGTGCCCACGGGAGCCAGCAAAGTATCTAATAAACTTAGTCTCATCTGGGAAGATGCCAGACGCGTCACTAACGTTATGTCGGCCTTGAAAGTTTGTCATAACTCGAAGAGTCTCTGGACATTACTGTTGCGGGTGATGCTTGTGATGTACTTATACTAGGTATGCACTCCTACTTGGTATAAAATACTTTATTGTTTCGCATAGTTAGACGCACAAGTATTTTTTACAGGAATGCCACATAAAATAGGTAAGTTAGAGGTTTCTAGGAACAGGTATAGTTAAAGGATGGTAGATTCACTCTACGAGTATATTACCGACGTGTTAAAGAGCCCTCATGTGGACAATTTACTGAATCAATATTTTGAATTTTGAATTTCGATGATGGGGATTATGGGTTTTTCAGTTATTTATGTTTATAATGACCTAAAAAAAGATGGAATACCTATTTTTGTTGCAAAATAGATGGAGAGCACATACTGAAAAAAAAATCTTTTCGGCTAGAATGTGTTTAATTTAATCAAATTCCATACGACACAATGACTATTTGAAAAATTAATCAAATTTACACACACAAAGCAGCTTAAATGCAGCCTGAAGAACATATAAGTTAGAAGGTCTCACTTAGCAATACCAAGTATTTCCTTGTAGTATTTGGATCAGTACTTTTTGACAACTTCAGAAGTATCCAACAGTCATAACAGTAACAAGGTCGTATAACGCAGACATTGTTTTGGCCTAACTAAAATTCCGTATCATAAAACGAAGCACGAAGGAACTCATAAACACCCGGGTAGGGAAACAGATGTTTGCATGAGATGTCGTAAATTTCGAAATCAATAATAGTAAAATACTCGTTACTATGCGACGATCGATATACCGATTGCCAGGCACTAGCGCTGGATTGCTAGAGAAAACGAGTATCGAAATGTTCAGAATATTCCAAATTTTCATTCATGTGCAATGTTTTGTGGATTACTTAGAATCCTGCAACCTTATCATGTATTCACGATAAAATGAAGTTTTACATATTTCTTCAAACTATAAACTGGCAATTTAGTTTCGGTCTGGTTCCCGTTATAATTATTATTTAAAGATAAAGACGAATGTAAAGAGACATTTATTCGCAACAATACAAAATAGCTAGCTTTCATTTCATTTCATATTTTGCTGTGCTTAAAGTAGGTAGTATCTACCCAAGTTATTTTATTTTTAACCTTTTTTTTCGAACGATGTACAGAAGAATTATTTAGTAACGGAGTACCAACGAGGCATTTACTTAATGTGGGTTCAGACATTATTAAAGTTAAAAATAGGTCTTAATGTGATTAAACTGATGACATGTTGGTATATTTAACGAGGTAAGTGTGAGCTTTATTACCAGATTTTAATTGTTAAATGTGGGTTTTGCCTAATACTTTGATCTATATCTGAAGACATAACAAGACGACATACCATTTAATTTACATCATGGACAACGAGAGTGCCTCGATTTTTAATGAAAAATAAGATAAGTATATTATTAAAGATAACGAGACATTTAATTTCAAATTATAATTCATTTTATTTTAATCGTATTTAGCTTAGTTATAATTAGGTTTATTTTTGGTATAATTATGTTATTTTTTAATTTGCCATAGTTTTAGTTTTAGCTCTTAATTTTTAAATGTATTGTATTATTGTTAATATTTCCCTGTATCAAACGAAATTAAATATTTTAAAATAACAACCTGATGTTAAAAGTAACTTAAAAATCTTAACATTGTCATTAAGGAGATCACACCGGGTTACTCACGTAAAATTAGTCGAAAAACGCTCGACATGTTTCGGGCTCGTCCGGAGTCCCTATTCATGAGCAGGCGCGGCCGCAGCACGACGAACACTGCGGGCCAGCGCTCTGTCAGCCCGACTTCTCGGAGCGAACGGCGTGGCCGGCGAGAAACTACCCCCGTTTCCTTCATTATTATAATTCTCAAACGTAGGGTCGCACACAACACTAACAACGTCACTTGCTAAAGGCACGTCCACACCTGCCACCGGAGCACTACATAAAACCGTTTTCCAGTGAATGCTCCACCACCGCAGAACAACGGCTGTCCTGTTTTTCCATACAGGCATTCACTGGTTTCGGATTCAACGCATTACATACGTTTTGATAAGGTAGCCGTGTTGGCGAGGGAAAAGTACTTTATCCCTAGGAAAGTGCGTGAAGCTATCGAAATCGGTCGTCATCCGAATTATAACCGTGATGGTGGATGGTCGGTGCCACCGAGTTGGAAAACGGTTTTATGTAGTGCTCCGGTGGCAGGTGTGGACGTGCCTTTAGCAAGTGACGTTGTTAGTGTTGTGTGCGACCCTACGTTTGAGAATTATAATAATGAAGGAAACGGGGGTAGTTTCTCGCCGGCCACGCCGTTCGCTCCGAGAAGTCGGGCTGACAGAGCGCTGGCCCGCAGTGTTCGTCGTGCTGCGGCCGCGTCTGCTCATGAATAGGGACTCCGGACGAGCCCGAAACATGTCGAGCGTTTTTCGACTAATTTTACGTGAGTAACCCGGTGTGATCTCCTTAATATGTCTGAGTCTCACGGAAGTTTTATGTTTAAACATTGTCATTTTCAAAAATACACTGTCTTAAACTTGTATCTATTTTTTCTTTCCTAATTAAACTTTAATAGTTTTTATCGTCGTAAAATAAACATCATAATTGCCAGCCATAATAATGTCACATAAAATAAAAAGTGGAGGCTGACAGCATTAATAAAACTTTCCAGAGTCCGCGGGCCGTTCGCAGAAGTCAAATAATATGCTTTATTCAGTTCATTTTGAATTCAGAACATGCTTTTATCTGTCCTCCCTTTTGTTATGGTCATATAAGAGTTATATATGAGTACCATGAGGGTACAGCTGAGATATTAAGGTGCTTAGATAATAATGCTGTGGTTCTGAAGACAGATCGAGTGTCAGCTCACCGGGCTTATTTAGTGATATAGTAGTTGTAAGGGAGCGGTGAGGTAAGGCTTGTTATTTTATTTCATGTTTATGGCTGCGTTTTAAAGCACACAATTGCCTATATAAAATCTAAAGAGAAAGACATAGCCTAGATTGTTTGACAATGTCAAAATGTAAAGCATGTAAAGTAAGCACGGATTTTTTGTAAGTGCAAAATATTTTGTGGTGGTAGGAAGGATCAATACAATTATCCTTTGTCCTACCGTCAAGCAGCAGTGTTTACATGGTTGTGTGCTGGTGTGGGGATAAGGCAACTGAAAAAAATACTAGCATAGAGGCATTCCATCTTAGTCCTCAGGGTTGGCAACGCATTTGCAGTATTAGGATTGAAGTCTAAAGATTTTAGTCTTCAAAATGCTAATGTCTATGAGTATCTCATTTCACATACCATAAGGTGATACGTGTGCTTGCAAATGCCTTGAAAAAATTAAATTTGCGTTTTTTTTCGTAAAACATTAGTGAAAGTGATTCATCGTTAAATTTGTGTTTGTGTGATAATTAGGGTTAGGACTTTCGTGGTCCTAGAATACATGGAGTCGCTATTTCCTAATTATTATAATACATTACACTTTGATTTTGATCATCAGTATGGTCATATTTCAAAATGAACTTAATACATTCTTAGTTCGGTTATTTCATATTAGTTTGTAACTCTTTCACAGCAGAGATATCCTCCATACCAAAATTCATTTAAATTAGTGTAGTGGTTTAATGAATAAATAAATTTTGAAATATTAAAAAACTGAAGGTCAAAATCAAATTGGTATATATATTATTATAAATAGGAAATAGCGACTCCATGGATTCTAAACCACGATTTGCCACCAAAAATCCAAACTCTAGTGATTATAAATTAATTTATGACTTTTGAAACTAAAACTAAAAACTATGACGTGGGCATATCAAGTTACGAATTATAGATGACAATGTGTGTAAGCTTTACTATAGCTTTAAGAACCGCAACCCAATGTATTACTTATTAAAGAATTATGTTACGTATGAATTTGTGAAAACTTTGTAATGAATCAAAGCCCGTCGGTTCAGCAAACTCAGATTCATCTATCAAAGGACAAGGACCTCTCCTTTCCCTATAAATCAATTTTCAGCTTTACCCACTTTGGCTCTTTCATATTCCGAAAAGGTTTTCAAGGGTTTAATTCGAATATTTTTCTTTGTTTGATTTAAAATACAAGTAACATGTTGTAAATGTTTGTGAAATATTTTGCCAGACAAATTATTTTGTAAAAAGTAACAAAATATTAGAAAAAACACGTACCACGCAATCCAGGGAAATATAGATTTTTATAACAAATTCTAAGTATCACTTGCGCGAAAAAAGAAACTTGCTTTGTAAATACTTTTTAACATAACCTAATTAAGCTTTAGCATAAAATTAAATTTATCAATTGTTTGTAAGGGGCCTAAAGAAATTATCTGTACAAATAATAAAATAAACAACACGTAATTACCTAATTGCCTACGTAAACTGTTTCTAGAAGAAATTGTAGCACTTGAAATATTAATACAATGACCTCTGTCTACGTTAACATTTTAAAGTTTTCTCCTTTACATGAAGAAACCTTTTAGGCTTTATAAAATAAGTAACATAGGGAAAAGGAAACTGAAAAGCATTCTACCACGAGTAAATATATCAAATTGAACACCTAATATTTGACAAACACCCCGCGGACCGCAGCTCGTAGCACTGTGTTTCCGCTTCGTGACGAAAATCTGCTACGAATAGTGAAACCGTAGCGGCAAACTTTGCTTTCACACTAAAAGTGTTGAATACATTTTAGCACTAAGTTTAAAGATAAATACGGAATAATGGTTACATAAAATAGTTACAAAATTGTAACCATTATATTTCACGGCGGTATAAAGTACTATAATAGTATAATTTATAGTGGTTTAAAAATAAAATGCCAAGACCATACATTAAAATCGAGTATAATAACTAGGCATTTAATTACATACAACCGGTAATTAAACTTGATTTTTTCAAATTCATTCTTATAATAAGTATATATTATTATCAGGGTTAATACGTCGTATATTTCATATTATCTTGTTATTCGGAAAAAAATGATAAATTGTAGAATACTGGAATGTTAGATTTAATTCAAACATTGTTTCTTATTCACACCAACATTTTTATTTAAATTTACAAGTTACAATTTGTGTTTTATATTTTATTACTCGTACAATTTAAGTTGAATCAAATTAGTTAGATAAATGTTATTGTCTTCACATGAGAAGTTTTCTAACCACGCGTGTATTTTAAACATTGAGTCGAGGCCACACCCGGTCAGTAAAGGTCACTTCACACTGCGCCCTGCCCTTTCAAACTAGACTGGCTCCCAATTAAGATCCTACTACACGACAGGTCACTTTATCTGTAAATTATGGTATAAAAATAATTGAATGTCATGTTCTAAATATGTTTTTAAATATATGTACAGTCACGCAGAAAACAGTGATTGAACTTTAGCAAAATTTGTCGACACTTGAAAAATGATTACAAGCCCAGCGTACATATTAGAGCAGCCTTAATTTACATCCCTTACAGAATTGGAGGAAAATCGTTTTAATTCCTGTTACTTCGATAGCCCCGTTTGATGTCAAAGTCGCGAGTCTTGCTGATTGCTCAAATTACAATATTTTTAACATCAAACGTCGATACGAGAAATGACGGGCTTTTGTGGAGTTTGCAACATTTTTGCACAAATGTTACAATTTTCTGTGTGTAATTCAAATTAGGTACTTAAACGTCATGTTACGTCATGCTTGGTCATTGTTTACGAGACAAAAATACGCCTTATTTTAAACGGCGTCAATACACTGTCGTAACATTTTCCGCTGCAGTCGAAATAAGTGTTAGCTCGCATTCACATAGACTTACACTTAATGGCCTATCGTCTACCAACCGACAGTGAACCGCATCGTGTCTTTTTATTTAATTATAATTAGGTCAGCCACATGTTTTTTGTCTGTTTTTTTAAGTTAATTATTTTGTCTTTCTGTAAGATCTCTGATATTTTTATCTCTTTGCTTTCACTTGTCTAGCCAAATGATCGGTATTAAACGCCAAAACAAAGGAGTGTACTCACCATTAGTGGTTATTAGGGTCAACTCACATCGAGACGTGACGCGTCGCGACGCTGCGCGCACATGCTAAATATATTTCATTTACTACACAAAAAGGAACACATTTCATTGTGAGAATTCAGAATACGTTGAACCACGCAGCTTTGAATTCTCAAAATAAAATGTGTAACTCTTCATGTAGTAAATAAAGTATATTGTGAGATACATGTGCGCGCAGCGTCGCGTCGCGTCGCGTCTCGGTGTAATTTGACCCATACGCTACGGCATAGTGCAAACGAAACCATAATAATTAGGTATATTTATTTTTCTTACCTGAAATAATAGAATTCTGTGTTGCCGTCGGCGACGAAGAAACCGCCAACAGGAGGAAAGCAATCAAAGTCCTTCCAGCACACTTGACACTATACATTGCGTATATAATCTACCTATCTATAAGCCTATTTACACTCGCTAATTTCTCAGTATTTCGTCTGGTTTTATTCCATTTTCCATTCTAGGATAGCGCGATTTCGTCCAAACCTGAAACAAGGAGATCTAATTAGGTTTTCTAATTACATCTTAAGCCAGACATTTGGGAGATTACTTATAAGCTGTTTTATTCGTCTTGTACTTGTATTAAGGTTACGTTACGTAAGATTTGTGTGGTTAAATGAATCTAAAGTAGGGGTATCATTGTAATGGAGAGATGCCTTGGGGATTGTCTAACACATGTGAAGTGGAACGATGAATTCTAGAAACCCAGCGGCTTTCGTAGTAACGTGGGCTCCCTATGGGCTATACACACAACTTTGAGTAAGTTGTACGGTTACAATACGGTTGTGAACCAAGTTTTTTTTTGCAAACTATAGAGTATTATTAGTTTAAAGACTCCTTTTTAAAGACTAACGGCCGTATTCAGTTAACGACGGTTAAGTATTTCTTTATTGACGATTTTTCATGCACAATTTCAAAAAAGGAACGCGTTGATTGTGTTTTAAATGTATAAATGTGTGTTTTTTTTGTGATTATCTAAGTCATGGATGAATGACAAATACCATGAGTTTACCGTCGCATAAACTAAGGTTACGTCAGGTAAACAAGCCTTTGTTACAAGTATTAATTTGCTTCGGGCCTAGTATGGTTGAGTATAATTATCGTGTGACAAAATGTGGATAAACATCATTTTATCCTCATTTTGTCACGCTATAAACGCAGTCATATTCGGCCGCCTAATCATCATTTTCATTCGTAAAAGCAGTAAAGCTTGAATGTAATTATTCATCAAGGCCAGCTGATGAAGTTTGATCCCCGTAAAAACTCAAGGAACTCATAAAACCGGCAGTAATGTAGGAAAAGTAGGATTTTTCTCAGCATAATCTGTTTTAATTTGATAGCCAACGTGTGCCCATTGCCGTCCCCGGGGCTTAAAGTTACGAGCTTATTCAATTTTTTTATTGAGTCGTGTAAACTCAAGAATTTTGCGACCCCTATAGGCTAAAGTTAAAATTATGCCAAAATTTAATCCTCGTAGTCGCGAATAAAAATTGAACCGGGGTTAACGATATTTGAAGTTTAAAGGATAACTTTATTAAATAAGTGCTTATTTTATGAGCCTTAAAGACTTACAAAGGAGAAAATTGTATTCAATATTGTTTTACATAAATACAGTTCAGGGTTAAACATGTTTAGGGTTTAGTGGTGACAGCGACTTCGTGCAATGTCCGTCCAGATTTACTACCAATATCGTATCCTTCAGTTTTTATTTCAAGCAAAAGTATTTGCATTGTTGTGTGTGTGTAACAAAACAGGTAAAATGACTAGCATAGTGGCATTCCGTCTTAGTCATAATCATAATTAAAATCTTTATTAGTAACGAACACTATTTACAATTCACAATCTATATATTTAAAAGGCAAAACTGACTGACTGACATATCAACGCACAGCCGAAACTACTGTACCTAGAAACTTGAAATTTGGTACATGGGTTCCTTTCATGATGAAAGTGAGCACTAAGAAAGGATTTTCCGAAAATCGACCCCCAACGGGAAGAAATGGGGGGGAGTAGCGGGAAACTAATTCTACGCGTACGAAGTCGCGGGCGTCCTCTAGTGTTAACATATATCTACACTAACATTACAAAGAGGTAAACATTTGTATTTTTGTATGTTTGTAACGAATAAATTCAAAAACTACTGAACCGATTTCAAAAATTATTTTCACCATTAGAATGCTACATTATTCCTAAGTAATATATTTTAGGCTATGTTTTATTTTTCTGAGCTCAGCTTGTAATAATACGAATCATTTTTGTACTTAACAATGAAAATGATACAAGGTTACCTTGCGGCCTTGTTTATAAAATGATATTTTGCGTGATGTCAAAAGAATAATAGCGTACCTGTATTTAATTAACGCTATACACGCTGCCGTTAATAAATTCATCGTAACTTTAGAACGACTGCTCAAACATTCACTTCATCAAACTTATTTTAAAACTAAGCAAGCTCGGTGCAACTTTTACTGATTTTGGCAACTTATTGTGTGAATACAATCCTAGGCTTTTTATAATTGTTGGTAATCCTGTAGCTCTACCTACCCCACTCTGGGAATGAAGGCGTGAGTGTATATATCGTTCATTGAATACAAAACGGACACATTCCAAAATCAGTCAGTGTTGCATTTTAAATTTAGATGCTGTTCGTATAAGATTTTCAATTCAAGAGCAAATTATTTTGGAATGTGTCCGTTTTGTATTCAATGAGCGAATTTCTGTATGCACAATCCTGGGCCCATCATATTAAATTAGTTTTCTCGTCCTGAGGGTTAACAACAAAATTGTAGACTTGGGATTGGCATTCTATAAACTATTTAGCCATGGTTTATCACCCTTCGGGTCATAAACATTATTTAAAATGTGATAAAACCAGTATTGTAACTAACAATCAAACGTTACGTTAATTTCACGTTTAGTTTTATTATTATAACAGTATATACACCAGTTATTGAACACCTCGTCTTAAATCAGTCGAGAATATTCAAGTGGAACAAATGGATTAATTATTAATTGACTACCGTAAAATTAATAGCAACTATCGTTACCAAATAATTATTTCAAGTATGATTTGTTTCTATTAATAATATAACGCTTTTTGATTAATTATTTCTGTATAAGCTCCTATTGGTTACCAAATATAATTTAAGTTATGTACCTAATTATTTCTTTGCTTTGTTTGTGAGAAACTTAAACATATTATAAATTATCTTTCTCACAATTCTGTATAAAATAAATTTAAAAAATCAACAGAACGCGTGTCATTTCGTATTTTGTTTCCATTTTCTCTTAGTTGATAAAAAATAATACATTACTTATGATATCTATATATATAAAAGACAAACCTGACTGACTTATATATCAACGCACAGCCGAAACTACTGTACTTAGAAACTTGGAATTTGGTACAGGTGTTCCGTTCATGATGTAAGTGAGAACTAAGAAAGGATTTTTAAAAATCGACCCCCAACGGGAAGAAATGGGGGGAGTAGTGGGAAACTAATTCTACGCGTACGAAGTCGCGGGCGTTCTCTATTTAATTATATGAACCAAAGATGATAGTAACAGCAGCAAGTTATTTCACTAACATCTTAGTTTATATATCTATTGTATCGTATGCAATCAAGATGCTTATGCACAATAATCACTATCTTTTTGGATACGATCAATATTTTAATTCAGTGCAACTACATGTAAATCGGCCCTCTTCATCCGTGGCTATGTCTGGTGGACCAAAATATATATTTCAAAATCAAATTTAGCAGAATCGACGAAGCTCCGCTATGGCGTAGCTCCTATTTCTGAGTTTTTGGCCCTTCGGGCCAGCTGAACAACTAACATAACCTAAACCTACCTCATATTTATTGGTCAACCGGACATAGCCAACCGTACCACGGGTGAAGCCCCTAAATCGGGTTGTTAAACATTTTGAATCATACAAAATGCAGAACTACCGGAAATGGAACTCGTAACTTCACGCTTTATTATCAATTTAACTACTAAACCGACGGGATGGTTGCAGTAACTGACTCGTAACAAACATTAAAATGTTCAAAATCGTTTGTAAACTATCCTCTTAAACGCAGTTACGAACAATTAGTTGTAATGTTTCTAACATTCCACTTGGTATAGCATTTTGCTAGATTCCCCTGTGTAGCGGCCTGGACACGACTTAAGCCGCAAACACACTGAGAGCGGAGGCAGCGCGTTGTGAAGCGTTTCATAGTATGAAGCATTCCAAAAGCGTAGCGGAAGCGGTTTTAATACTTATGGAAAAGCGCATCAACGCACAGCACCCGCTCTCAGTTTTTTTTTAAGACATGAATAAGGCTAACAGGCGCAACGGCCACCTGAAGGTAAGTGCTAAAATCTCCTGACTGCAATCCTAAGACAGCAAATGCGTTTCCAACCCCCTGATAAATAAGATGGAATGCCTCTATGCTAGTAATTTCACCGGGATAAGACATCCCCACAAAACAACACAATAATGCGATTACTGCATAATCATATAATAAATGCGTTTGAAAGAATTATTTTAGAATGGTTTAAACTTTAACAAGCAATATCATAGATGTATACCGGAGATGAAATTTTATTTAACAAAATTTTAATGAGTTTCTTTTCTGGGCCTTTTTGAAATTACAACCAAATTTTCAATTCACGTTAGAAATTGCCATGTAAAAACGCACAAGTTGATTTGCTCGTTTCAAATTCAAAATAACAAAAAGAATTACTTACTTATTCTGTTTCCTTGACGTTTAATAAAGCATACACAATAATTACAACGCAAAGGAAAACGTTTTTGTGTGGAAATTATGTTAATTTAGGCAGGCAAAAGGTCAGTGAGTCATGACATTGTTTGAGAATGTGGAATGAAATATCGTGATAACAAATATTTTGAGGTGTTACTTTGGTTTTCCGTTTATCTTCGTGTTACGCAGTTTGCGTTTCAATTATTTTTAGATGAATATTTTATCTATTTTTCGCCTCAAATTGTATATCTACTTATATTGTTATATAATAAAACTAATAAGTAGGTATAAGGATGTTAAAGCGTACCATTATTAAGTACCAAAACTAAATCATCTCAGGAAAAAAATACCGCATAAAATAGTATCTGTTTTCAAGTGTAAAAATCTGTTTTCATAGATTTACCCCTTGGATTATGCTTCTTAATATTTTGGAACAAATAAAATTAACATAAATAATTCGGCGTCAGAGACGCCATAATTATATTGAAATAAAAAATATGTTATGGCGCTATAATTAAGAGGATTATGCAACAACGCTAAAATCGCGTAGCTGTCAAAAATGTTTCCAAACAAATTGAGCTCCGAGCGGTAACATTTCTCACCCCTAAATAAAATCTGATGTCCACGATTTTAGAATATATTATATATTATAATATTATATATTCATTATTTGTTTTTTTGCCGTGGAATTCGTCAGAGGCGACTAAGGGAATGAAGGCTTGTTAGTATTGTTAGGCGATGTGCTTGCAACCTGTCACTAATATACATTGGTAAAAAAATCTTAGCCGATTGTGCAAAATGTGGTTACAAAATTAACAACATTTTTTTGACTTTTTGGTAGCTCTGTTAGCCCACAGAGAGGGCTCTGGGAATGAAGGCGTGAGTGTATATACAAATATAAATATTATATGTATTTTTTTATATTTTCTTGGAAAGGAAAACGTACAGAGCTAGTTTTATTATAACTATGAATCTACAACATATTCAAAATTCGTAAAAATCGGACTAAGTTTGAGGGGAGATAAATGTAACTGCATTTTCTATATCTCTCCTAATATTTTTGCCATGTTTTCCTGCTGAACTACGCATGACATTTGATATTATATTTAAATTAATATTTATAGCTTTATATAATATTTGTTTTATACTATGTAGTGACTAGACTAAGTTGTATCATTGTAATAAGAAATATGGTTAAAAAAATGACTGACTGCTGAGTTTCTTGCGGCGTTTCTTCTCGGCAGTGGTCTCCTCTTGGGAAGCGCTGGTAGACTCCTGACGTGTAAAAGTGCCCGTGCGGCCTACTTACTAAATAAATGTCATTTTTTTTTATCTTTTATAGAAATGGATATTTTTAACTTCACAATCATTTTAAGTAACTTACAGCTATGCAATAATAAAACCAGCTTACAACACCAGGGACCCTAGACAAGATGCATTCGGCGTTCGTTATCGCTATCCGAAATGTATTGGATTGACGTAAGCTGTCAGACGGTCGCTTCGAGCGCCTACGTCAATTCCATAGATTTTGTCAATTTTCGAAAATCGTTTACGTTAGCGGTAAGTCTTGTCTAGCCTCATAGGTCATGCATAACTACAACCTCTTTCGTTCTAACTAGTCTATAACGAGGGAGACGCAATGAACTCCAAGCGAGAAGCTATTCTGAAAGGCCAACATTGTATTAGAAAGGGATATCCGAGTGTTAAGTTGCGAGTGTTAAGTAAGTGTTAACTTAACACTCGGATATCCCTTTCTAACTAGTCTGTAATAAAACTGCAAGTCAACATAAGAAAACGGAACAAAATAAAACAAGTAGGTAATGAAAATACTCAATACACATTTAACATAAATAATTATGAAAATTATATTGAAATTGTTGCGTGATATTATTGCGTTAAAAAAGTATTAACTTGTGTATGATTTCCTTTTTGACATTGTGTAATAGTTGGATTAGCCGTGCGACATAGTTTGAACTCGATATAATATTATAATAATCGACATCACATTTATTTCTATGATACCACGGAACTGCTTAAATGTTCGGTCGGCAAATAATTTTCCCCAAAATCCAACAGTGACCCGCAATTTTGCTTAATTCAAAGCCTATACCTATGGGAAATGAAAAAGTTGAAGCACGGCAGTGGAATCCCGGAATTCTCCGCCATTCGGGATAAAGAACAAACAATTATGGATTACGTTTTGAACTTCGAGTTTTAATGCTGTTAAAAACGGGAACAGTCTGTACTTAAAGATTTGAGGAAGTCTGTAAGTATTCATAGTCAGTAAAAGTTAAACCACTTTTATTAATCAGACCCGGCTTGCAATTTGAAAATAGGGTGCTAGAAATAAATAATATTAGTTACTAGAATGAAATCATTATTTTTTAAGAATTTTACTCAACCTTTTTCTCGTCTAACAATGACAGAATTTGAAGAACTTAGTATTTAAACGAATGTTTATACAGTTTTTAGTTTTTTATTGGAACTAGAGTAACGTAAGTAACGTAAAATGTTGCTAGTGTACAATATTCATACATCCTTTTTGCATATAAATATTTAGTTATTGAATTATTATTTTTAGTTTGAACAGCAAACTTTTAGGGTATCACCAATTTCACTAGGTTTCATTTTAATAATCTTACACTGTTAAAAATAATAATTTCCACTGGACCCTCGAAAATATTCAGCAGCAACGATTCCAGTTGGAATTTCATTAAAAACTTAATCTGTCGGACGACGTCAATTTAGTCCCAAAGGAGTAAACTTGTTTCAATTATTGCTCGTGTTTCTCGTTCTGGCCGTCATTGCTTTAAATTAGAGATGACCTTTTTTGACTCGGCAAGTAATCTCAAGTCGTTATAACTGACTTAAAATTCAAATTGAGTAGTAGCAATATAGAAGTTGCAGAACATTCCCAGAAGTTTAGCTACCTTCTCAAGATATTAGAGAAGAGAAAATTCTCGGAAAATTTTGAGAACATTGAGAATTTGGAAGCTACCCAGAATTTCTCGTAAGAAACTTTCACTATTTGAGAAGTATCTCGTCGGTACAATGCTAAAGTTTAGTTAAATTGATTTCAAGTAAGGTCTTAGACAGCAACCACCGTCACTTTATCTGTATTTTTTTGTTGCTGTACAAATACAGGAGCCAAAATAGTGTTAATTAAGGAAGTCGTTTGAACAATACTTTTTCCTTTCTGGGTCGTGTACTATTTGGATACTGAAAATTTCTCTGGCAGTGTATAGGACGAAATTAAAGTTTATTATTAATTAAATATTTCTATTTCATATGTTTTTTGATAGAAAAACTTACATTTATTCAGTTAATTAACATATTATAATTATATTCAAGCTTAATATACTCAAATTCTTGAACTTTAGCAATGTACAAGAGAAACATCAATGTAATCAAATAACTTAAATCTTGCTAAAATATTATTATTAAATGCCTAATTGGTATTAACTTCAAAACCAGAACAAAACAAAAGCGTACAACAATAAAATAACAACGTACTAAACAAAATCTGGAATCGATTTAGAATCTGTAAAGGTTTTATGTGAACACGTACGCTCTATCCTTGTGGGACTACTCTCATATAGGTCGAAAAAGTAATAACAAACAAAACGTTTACAAATATGACCCCCTCGACGATCGTACGGAGTTTGCTATAAACCGATTTAGAAGTTATTTGAAAATTCTACCAATAATGGTACTGATCACGTACGAGGCATACCTGAGTATCAACGGGTTCGAATTTCATTCAGAATCTGTTTTAAGAACAGCATCAAAATTCTTCAAATGGATACGTACGAATATGTAAATCATGTCTCCAAGACCGAATTCAACAGACATTTAATGTTTTAATAATATTATGGTGAGACATACAGGAAATTAGAAACACTGAACTGCTTGTCAAGACTGAAATTCATAGCATGATAAAATGGCCACCAAAATAAAATAGCACTGGTTTGGACATGTCTGCCGGATGCAGACCGACGTGTAAAAGAGCCCTCATGTGGCCAATTTACTGAATAAATATTTTGAATTTTGAATTTTGCATTTAGAATGATGGACCAAGCAACCGGGATCCAAGTAATGACAGCCCGAATAGAAGCTGATCATTTTTTTGACAATATTGGAAGTGTTTCATTTGCTATTGATTTGTACAATTTTTTGCTAACCATGAAGCCGGTGGCGTTAATCGTTGCATAGACCCTGGTACTTCATAAGCTATTTGACTAACTGCTTTCATTTCGATTGGCATAAGGAAATCTCAACGTAAAGTACCCTACTTTAAAATGCTTCTTATTGTGGAGTTCCGTTTATCATCTGTTGTTTTCACCATCACTTCTACTTCACTAAGTGATGCCTTGGAAAGTAAATACTTGATAATACATAACAAAACAAAATCAATATACGTACATATTATGTATTTTGTTCCAAAGAAATAAAATTATAGTTAGTGATACTTCATGATAGTATCACTGACTATTATTTGATAGTATTTTGTTAATAAAATAACAGAATAATATCGCAAAGAAATATAAACCTCAACGGTTTTTAAGACAGTAAAAAAAAAGCTAGGTATGAACAAGATTTGTTTTACCTTTTAGAGATGAGTGAAGAAAATAAGATTGCCTTTTCCCAAAAATAGGACACTGAATAATCTAAGATAATAAGATATGTTTATTTGCGGCTAGACCTTAGGCATAGCCTTTTGTACAGTTTATATTACATAGAGTATATAGTCATGATAAAAAGGAATTGCTTTGGTAAAAATAACTTCACTAAACATGAGCATGAGTAATGTAATAGCGTTTTGATGAAAACATTTCCCACGCGCTTAGTCTCTGTGGAATTGGCTCTTAGCGTGGGTATTTCTGAACCGATACCTACCTACTCAGTAGCCCTAGACAAGAGCCTTGTGAGAACGTTATCGCTATCGAAAGTATCTAAAGTACGCTATCGAAAGTAGAATTGACGTAAGATGCCAGACGGTCGAGTGCTTATATGACTTCCATAAAATTTGGCAGTTTTCGAAAATTGTTCACGTTTTTGTTATGCATCTTGGCTAGCCTCTTAGGCTACCTTAAAGAATGCATTCAAGTTTTTCTCAAAGCGAGGCAGGAATGGGATTCTTATGACATTACGAATTTTTATGATGTTCATGGGTCATACACTTACTTGTGGTCCTCTTTTTAAAAATATTAAATACGTAGATAAAAATTGCGTACAATGGTGACCTTTGAGAGCTATTAACTATTAAATGGTTTAATCAATTTTCATCAAACTAAAATAGAAAACACTCAATTCAAATTTGATTACCTGTTTTCATATCCCTTCAAGCGGCAAGTAAACTATAGTTAGTTTAAATTTGAATTTTGCGTTAATGTCATAAAGTATTGATTGTATTTTGACAGCAGCCGTTATACGGCTGCTTGCCACTCGAAGGGTTAAAAACCATTTTCGAATTGGCACATCAATTTGGACAGATATACACAGATCCACACGCTAAATTTATAAAAAGCCTCTGGTTTACTCTTTTAGTTTCCCTTATTGTATCAACAATGCACTCGCATTCTCCTATGATAGTTTAGAGTAACCTGTAAACACTGGAAAAGAAATATTGTTGTAAGCGCATATAACAGCCAATCTATCAGACGGCATTGAAAAGAATTTCAAGTCGGGCACAGCTCCGTACAATTGTTGGCTAGATCTTCAGCGATTTATAAAAGCAGGTGTTTGAATTCTTTAAATTTTGTTCAAGAGATCAGTAT
This sequence comes from Acleris cristana, assembly GCA_948252455.1. Taxonomy (NCBI): domain Eukaryota; kingdom Metazoa; phylum Arthropoda; class Insecta; order Lepidoptera; family Tortricidae; genus Acleris; species Acleris cristana. The sequence continues at coordinate 15,278,160 of OX411778.1, forward strand.
CAGCGAAATACTGGGTATTTATCCAGGCTGTGGAAATTGAGAATAATAATTGATATGGTTAAGAGATTACAAAGTAAAGGTTTTTTTTTAATTATTGACAACCATTTCAATTCATACCGGGAACAAGTTCCCGATTTTATTATGAGTAAATTTCGTGTATAAGTTTAATGAGGTATTTCCACCGTTTTAACATGATTTTTACAGTTAAATTCAGATATTACATTTTATCAACTCAAATACTCTTCAAACTATTAATTTTTTCATCATCAACAAACACAAAGCATGCTTAATTTTGATAATTTTTAACATTGGAAATTCTGACGTAGCGTTACTAAAGTTAATAAAATTAACAACGATAGAAAAGCGATAAAATTTAAGAAGCTTACTAAGTGTTAGGTAATTAATAAACACTGAGTAATTCTCAAATTCCAAAACAAAGTCGCTAATTTCTTCAAATTTACTGGTATTAAACAGTTTGTAATAAAATTTCTCCCTAGAAACCAATTCATTAAATTGCTCTAAAAAAATCTCGAGCTCTATTTAAAATTGAAACTCTAATAAAGAACTGCTAGTATATAATGAGACTGATGTTAAATTACTTATTTTCTTTTGTTACGATATTAATTAACTAAAAGTTTGTTTGTTTGTCTTGAGTAGGAACAGTTGACTACAAAGATACGTATCCACATTTGGACCTTATTACTATGCAATAAGGTGAGAAAGTGGATTGTGACTTATTTTGTTTTAGTTTTATTGAAAACACTTATATCAGCTTCACTCGTAACTAACTAAAATAATGTAAACAAATGTGGGAAGTCAATTAATACATACTTGGATTCATAGTATTGCATGCATGTGTATTTTTGATGGCAATACAATAACACTATCAAGATGGTATGGTGATGGTACTGATGGTATAGAGACGAAAGGTGGCTATAGGAACTCGCCAATTTCAAACCAGGTTTTTTAATTACATAAATGCATTACTATAGACTATAGTGTCTAAAAGCTGATCTGATGAAGGAGTTGGAAGGCGATAACGTGATCTTAGCTATACTTAACATAAAGTATAGAGTTAAGACTCGTTGCTATGATTTTTATAAGTAGACTAGAGGACGCCCGCGACTTCGTACGCGTAGAATTAGTTTCTCGCTACTCCCCCCCATTTATTCCCGTTGGGGGTCGATTTTCGGAAAATCCTTTCTTAGTGCTCACTTACATCATGAAGGGAACCCCTGTACCAAATTTCAAGTTTCTAGGTACAGTAGTTTCGGCTGTGTGTTGATATGTCAGTCAGTCAGTTTAGCCTTTTATAGATGACCGTGAAAAAAAAGGACAGTTGCCGAACAAAACTAGTCATATTATTATTCGTGAACGACGAAGTGTTATTAATTTAAATAATTCCCATTAACTAATATGAGATATTTATGTGTATATAAGCTAGGGTTCAAATATCTACTTTAGAATCTGGCTTGTTGAAAAGTGCTGGATTGTAATTATTTCATTAAGTTCCGTTTGTAAAACAAACGATTGTTAGTTAACTTTGAACCTTATGGGTACTGTTAATAAAACATTGTTATTTTACCAACCGCATTTCTTTGAATATAATGGTATTTATATCTTCACATGTCATGAGTTATATTCACAATTTTTTTTAAACTTTTTGCGCACCATACCAATTTAAAAATCACAATCCCGCGATCAATTACCACCTTACACAGGGTGTTTCTCTTTTTATACGTATACAATTCTAGACAAAGCTTTTCTTTGGCTTCCGTGCCACTCGTTTCTCTACCTTGCACGGAAAATAATAAAATGTGTGGCGCAACCGAATGGAAAATTGAATGAATAAGCATTGTTTATCTGGTACAGTCAACCGAATATCTGTAACGGGTTGAGTGAATTTCTGTATCACAATCATACAAAATCATAGAAATACTTACGTAAGTCATATCTTTTTAGTTTGATTTGGACTTAAAACACGCCAAGTTTTGTAAAGGTAGATTCTAAAGGTTTCACGAGGCTATTGTGATAAAGTTTAATCTCACTTTATCAAATCAAATAGTCAAAATAGTTCACTTGAATACACAAAAGTTGCGATATCCAATAGCATTCACTGACCTGATTACATGACCTTTAAATCGTGATTTTATGCAAATTGAATTTACAAACCGATATCTGGGTTTTGTTTAATGGAGATACTAGGTATATTTGAATACTGACAATATAGGGTGCGCAAATTATGTGTAAAGTAGCACTAGTATTTTTGAACCGTACATTTTAATGGTTCATTTTGTTCAGGTATCTGTAAAATTCAATCTTATACGTGGGTAGCAAGTACGTCGTAGTAAGTTATCTTAACATCATTGTTAAATGTTGTTTTTGCCGAGTTAAGCTGTATGATTTTCAACATGCCGGTATTGTCACGCATGTTAAAACAGTAGACTACTTAACTGCAAAACCAATAATGTCCAAGAATTAAACAAGTATTTAATAAAATTGTGATGACGAAACTTGAAAAATAGGAGCCAAGAAGATGTTTATAAATACCGATGTAGAATTTATATCAAATAAAATATATTTTATAATATTACTTAACGTTCTAAAACATTATTTTGTGCAAAAGGATAGTTTATTGTATTTATGTAATGTAGTTATACCTACTCTTTATTGTACGAGAATAAAAAGAAATACAAAAGACAGACAATGTAATTAAAAAAAAACAAGTACAAACGCGAACTTATCCCTTTAAGGGATTTCTTCTAGCTAACCCTTACCAAGAACTTAACCTTTAGTTTAAGCAAGAACTATTTTTAAAAATTCAACTCTTAAAACGTTCTATATCCTTGACCTACCCTGAAAGTAATGCTTTAAATTTCGCACGATTTAAACTGATCGCGCCACCAATTTTTCCCCGGCGACTGTATCAAAGCTAAATTTATTCAACAATTTCGTTCGGAAACCGACTCGGAACCCTCGAGCCGCGCGTAAATCGGCACAACTAAGAATGATGTAGCACGCTGTATATGACACGCCATTTTCTCGAAATCCGGTACCGTAAACTTTGAAGTACTCAACGGTGGGGATTCTCGGACCCCATTTACTTCGTACGACACTTCAACGCTATCCCTCCTCAAATAGAAACAACGGCAAAATGTTTTTGACGGGTTTCTCCGCTTTTTTGTTAGATTTTTTCCTAGGATCTTACCTTTTTAGGGTTTCGGCGGAATTGAAATGGTCGAGTTCTAAAGTCCTGTTGTTTCGGCCTGTAGTTGAAAAAGGTTTTATTGCCAGTGAAATAGAAAACAAAGTAAAAAAATAAACGTTCATTATTTTTACTAGATGTCTTTCTAAAAGACACCATCGAACCTTTGCTTATCGTTATTTTTCTGTTTATATGGTATGGCAGTTGATTTTTGCATTATTTGTAAAAAAAAAGATTTTCAACCAGGCAGCGAACAAGCTTTAACTGTAAGATAATCGTTTGACCGCATTAAGTTAAACGGTCGGCCAATAGTAAGTTCTTAGACTTGCGCGGTTAAAATAGTATTTTAAATTGGAGTACTGCAAATTGGAATACTTTAGTCTAGCCACAAAACTAGCACTTAAACAAAGCTCTAAACTAAACCTCACGATTTAATTTCAATGATTACACAATCTGAAGTGCATTCACAAGCAAACGTAACAAATCACTTTTAAGTGCTTTTTAACAAAGTGATTCGTTATTTTGCTCGCCATTGTACTTATATTCTAAGTGTGAAAATAGGTTATTTTTTTATGTAACAGCTGTCAGATAAAAAGGTGTTTAAGTAGTAAGGCGGGTTTAAACTTATTTGATTAATTACACGAACATTATTAAAATGTTATACATGGGTATGGGTACCTATTACACGTTTCAACGAACATAATTATCACTACGCAGAATTTTCAGTTCATCGAAAAGCATTTCTCGCCGCTTTAGTTTTGGCAGTCACTAGCATAAAATTGCATTCGATGAAATGAAATTCTATGAAAAGATACAATCAATGAAGTGAGATTCGATAAAATGATAGGTTTTCGTGATATGGCAGTGAAAATCTTATGTTTTTACTATTTTAATTTATATCTGATATTAAACTAAACAAATAGCGAAGAAGTTCATCTTATGTATTCGTGAGTTAGTCCTTCTATCTGATTTAATATGAAACACGAGTTTTTTCTTTATATCAAGTAAGTACATTTAACGTATTGTCATCGAGAAAATGTGTATGGCGATTAGAATTAACGCCCCGATTCCGTATTTAGAATTATATTTACTTAGCATATCAACATTGACATTGACTTTCATTTCGTCGTCATGAGTGTTTAGTGGTTCGTACTTCGGGTAGATTCAGTAAAAGTATAGTCCACGTTTTAAAATAGTAAAGGTAATTCAAAAGCTTGACGTATGATTGAAATATTCGTGCTAGAGCTACTGGCCCCATATTCGAATCCCTGTAAGGTGATTTCTCTTAAACAGCTCAATCTTGAATTTTTCGACGAATGACTGTGTCCTTACAGTCAACCTTACAAGTAGTTGCACCTTTTTTTTACCTTGTCGCATTAACGCCTTTGACAGAGTAGTACAGCAGTTCAAACATGGCGTTAATGTGGCAAAGCACTAAAGTGTTCAGCTTATAAGTAATGATCGGCGACCGTTAGAAATTTTTCGAAGAAAGTATAACATGGATATAATTCTATTTAAATATCGTGTACAATTTATACATTAAAAATGTATTTCGTTGTATTAAAGAGGTTTTTAACATGTCTTAAACGATGAAATTAATATCGGTTTAAAACTACGCACCTCTCACATCTGTTGATGTAGAAATGTCTTCTCTTTATAGAAATGGATCCTCAATGTTAAAAGGAATCGATTGACAATATCAAACATAGAAAAAATATGATAATTTAGGTACTATAATAAATTAAATTCGGTGAGTTTTTTAAATCCATGTTAGACATTACGTTTGACGTTTAAGTGACATAAAATGCTACGGGTCTCCGATCATTTTTTACAAGGTTCTCCGTGATACTCTATTGTCGCATTGTACGCGTTTATTATCTACATGTATGGCAAGTGTAAGATTACATTCATCCGCTTGTATGAGTGTACAGCGGGCAATTAATAACAGTTAAAATAATCAAGCACTCGAGCGTTAAAACGATGACCGAGACCAACAGAATTCCAATGAGTTTAGTCTTGTTTAACTCTTAAAAGGGGCTTTAGAATATTTTTAGACGATAGAAACGTTTCTATGTTTAGATTAATTATCTATTTAGAGACAGGTCAGGTGAGTTTATACTGGACACACCCAGTTTATACGCCTCCATAACCTCCTGAGGGTTCTTGTACTAAAAATAGTACAAAATACTGCCATTGAAATAAAGATCTAGTGCAAAGGAAGTAAAGTAAAATTTCTTTTGTTTTTAGAACTCGCGATCAAATAAGAAAATTGACTTTATTTCATTCGCGGTAGATTCATATTCTATTGACAAATTTCGTTGTATGGTGGGTCTTAGGAGGTTAAAAAAAAAACGGGCGATTTCGATTTTTTCAAGTAGTTTAAATTAAGCTTTTAGGTAATGTATTACCCGATTTTTTAAATTTATTAACTAGGTACTTAGTCAAAATAATGCCCGTTTTCTTAACAATGAAGTATATTTACTCGTAAAATTTCCTTCGGGTACATTCCACTTCCATCATCATGCTAGCTCTATAATAGAACCATACTATATTATTGAACTGTTATAGACATTGTAAAATAATGCGAAGTATTATAATAGACAAGTTTATGTTTATTTTTTTGCTAGAGGGGGTGTTCTTTTTATAGTGGTGATTATTACCTATTTATTTCAGTAGCTTAGTTTTATATTAATTTAAATAAGTTTAGTTTTAACTTTTAATTGTATTAAAATAGAACCTAAATCGGCTTCTTAGTTAAAGACTTTGCTAAAATCCGTTTATTCTAAAAGCCAAATTCTACTTAGTGAAAGGGATGGAGTATATATCTATTACAGTGAAAGCATTGACTGGAATTTATCCAGTTTTGACAGTTTTAGGTAAGTATATCTTCGCCGCCGGGTACACTACATAATTCCGAAGAGTCATAATTCCGAATTGATCAAAATTCCGAATTTTCATAATTCCGAACGCAATTTTTTGATAGAAGGCTTAACTTTTTGTTATCGCTTATAAATCAAACCTAACCTAACCTACGTATGACATTAAATTATGTATTTAATCTAAAATAGGTCCAGCGTAACATAGATTTCAGAAAAATTAAAATTCGGACAAATGAATATTCGGAAAAAAGTAATTTGGAATTTTAAGGTGTTCCCCTTCGCCGCCAGATCAAAATAAAAAGGGGATCGTAATAGCCAGTAGTTATTGCTCCATTATTTAAGGGCTTATTCCATCCCAAAATAAAACAACATAATCTGAAGTGTACACGTAAAAAACATAATAAATTGTCGAGACGCTTTTTTCTTAAATATTTTTAATCTCTTTTCTTTTTTCTTAAATATCTTTTTGATATAAATCTGAATTTAACTTCTACTGTTTCCCCTTGAAAAATCACTTCACGAAAATTACATGCGAAATTACTTACATGATTCGCTTCTCTTAAAAATTATTAAGATGACTAGACGAGTTCTTTCCATGTAACCTTCGTCTGTTAGTATTTATAGTTATACATTTGAATTCCCTTCTTTGTTTTGTTAAAGCTGAATCTAGCTGACAGATTGAAAGTAGATAAAGGATTGAAAAGCTAGGCCTAACGTAATATTAGTTAAATTGTTTCCTTTGGCATGTTTCTCTCCACTTAGTATCGAAAAAAGGAACCGTGTAGAACTTGCCTCGGTTTTATTAGTCTTGGACGGTTGCTACAAGTTGTTTGCGATTTATTCGTCGCTCGGATCTCCTTTACTAATCGCTCTGCAATGACAAAGGCATACTGAGTGACAAGCGAGAAAGTACGACTTTTCCTAGCTGCTGCAGAGCGCTAGACAAGGTACATTCGGCGAACGTGATCGTTATCGAAAATAGCATTGTTGTCAATTCCATTCTCTTTGACAATCGTCGATAATCGTTTACGTTAGCATCAAATTTTTACGTTTGCCAGATAACTGACAAAAGGATTGACGTTTTCTGAATTATTTTGCTTCAAACGTTCACCTTTAATCCGGTCGAGGGTACCGAGGGCGCCGGCCCTCATTATTTTTAGTTCATACACGAGGATTATAGTATCAGCTCTGGATATTTTCGGGTCGGAATGCTGTGAACGGTGAAACGCTCATATACAAAATTGATGTATATTCCAATTCATGTTCTAGGTGGGCTCAAAAATAATATAAACGTACGAATTTAAGTTCGCCCTCAACCGTTGTAATGGCTCTTGAGATTTTTAGTTAAGTATTTTATGAGGATGAGATGGTAAGTGGTATCTGAGACCCTACTCTCTAAAATATTTGCGTTCTCTATACTGCTAGCCTAAGAGCGGTTGCGCACTAAGTCCGATCCGAATTCGATCCGAACCCGTATCCGGTCCGGAGGTAGTCGTAGATCTATTTCTATGGTAGTTTACGCATTAGATCTGGCTTCCGTCATCCGATTTTATTATGTATCCGGTTTAGATCCGAATTTTCACGGGTTCGGATTGGATTTGGATCGGCATAGTGCGCAACCGCTCTAAGACTGCAATTGATGCGTTGCGAACCCTGAGAACTACGATGGATGGTTAATGCTGGTAATTTCTCTGGTTGTCTTATCCCCTATAACACCTTAACACAACTTTGCGATCGCTGCTGATTGGCGCTGGCGTAAAGAATAAGATAGTGGTAGCAATAACGACCGACCTTGCACAAGATCCTACCATGACTAGGCGAAACATTTGTTTTTCGTCATTTTTTACGTTAAAAATGAAGTAGCGAAAACATGAAAATGTATAGACGCTTCGATTGCTGAAAAGTAACATTTTATTTATATCCTGTGTAGGTACTAATTTGACAAAACTATTGAAGCAACAATGATTGCTTTGGCCTCACGTGTATATTAAAGACCCTGAGACTTGCAGTTAACATGCACTACCAAGTCAAAAACGAATCCTTGCAGACGACAGTTCGAGACCAACAACGCGGTGTGCGGTTGTAGACTGACAAGCGACAACGATTGTCAGGCTGCCTGTCGGCTATCCACAAGTGTATGACTGATGAAACGTCAGTCCAGCCGCGACCTGTCAATAGAGGTCTGCATCGTCCCGTGCCACATATATGTAGTTCACAGAAAACGTCAGTTTAACTATGTAGTTAATTAAACATTAAACGGTTAACTGACTGGTCAGAATCAGGCCCTTTAGAATCTTTAAGTAAAAAATCACAACTCTAATATTAAATCTCGTTTGGAAATCGTTTACAATCTCATGTTTAACACTGATAAATAGCATGTATCTAAATAATAATATCAGTATTAATAGATTTTCGATAAGTTTCTTGAAATATAGTAGAATAAAACAATGTTGATCTACTGTTATTTGAACTAACTCTAACAAAACTCACATTGAAATCAAAAACAACACTTGATTATAACCAGAGTAAATACATTCAAAATACACCTCTGAGCTACGCAAAACTTTGGAATAACATTTAATGATAATAGCAGAGCCTTAAGTCAAGTCTACAATAAAGATTAAAGGATTACCTCAAGGTCCTGAACTGACGAGAACAGACTATCCCAGATTATAATAAATGGTGCTTCAAGATAACTTTTGAAGTCATCTCGGATTTTCCTTCTTTCGTCTCTTTCATTGTATACATAAACAAATGAAGCCAACTCAGGGATAAATTGCTTTGTATCTTTTTCGGGGCAATCATAAATATTATAATGTGAATAAGTTAATGTCAATGTTTGCGTATTGTTCTCAAAATAAGAACTCAGTTTTGTTCGAATTTGTTTTGGTTTGCAAATATAATTTCGGTTCTAGGTCACGTGTAACATTGAATTTACTGCTCTTTTTGTAATGTACACTAAAATAAGATTATTAAGCGTTTGTCTCTGTTCCTTGTAATTTATACTTGTCATTTTTTATCAAGGTCATCAAAATGTTTAGTTATGTTTGACAATTTCAAATGCTTACATTTTTGGACGTTTCTGGGCATCTACGAGAAGACTGAAGTGGAGGGTGTTCGTGGGGAGGATGGGTATAGGCTATCGACTACGTGGAATCCAGTCATCAGTAAGTGTAAGCGAGGGAGTGTGTCTTCGGATAAATCGTCGGATGTTGTGAGTGTTGTGTCGGTGTTATGACATTCCGAATAAAGAAAAACAAGACCAAGTGCGGGTAGGTCGAAAAACTCGCACAACTAGCAGACGAACACCCTCCACTTCAGAATTCTCGTGACCACGGCTGTTGTAACACAGTCGAAATGGTAAATGTTTAATTTACCACGCGATTAAGTCCCGTTTCATAGTTTTAGTATAAAAGATTATGTTTTAGCAAAATACTTCAAATAAAATGCCGCCATAACACTTCGTTTTAGGTTAGCCATAGCCTGCTAATTACTTCGTATACAAAACTTTTCATTATTAGCTATTTAGTTCTACGTTTTAAGAGTTTATTCCACTGGCACTTAAGCAAAATTTTCTGGGGTATGTTGGTAACCTTGGTTCTTACAAAATGTTTTGTTTATTATTTTATATCTCAAGTTAATTTTAAGCATGGCTCTCTCATTTTTCCTTTTGCATTAACAATTTGACGTTTAAAACCCCGTAGTGGGTTAATACAGCCAAAGTAAGATAGGTATATAGATAACAAATAGACTTATGCAAGTAAACTAATTAAAGACAAGAACTCGCTTAAACTATTCTGTCCACGTTGCCAAATAACTGCATTATGATAAAATAAACAGAAATTTCCGTGACTGGGTTTTATGTTTTAGCTGTTGTAATAAAATTGATAAACTTTGCGTTTATTTACTTAAACGAAATAACAATAATTTTATTATTATAACTGACTTCTCATTGTCGCTGTTTTAACATTATACTGCCAAAGTATCTGTAAAACTTAGTCGAATGTTTTTGAACCGCAATTAGGTACAACCACTTTATAATATAACCCTCGAAATGATTTTTGACTAAAGGTACGAGTACATTCAAAAAAACAGTTCTATGTCAAAAGCTTTCCTATTTAGAGGAGTAAGAATCGAAAATTCTTAGTAGTGGTTAACCAGAACCAAGGGAATCCACGGAAGGTCCATTGCGCTCCATTATCCCCTTCCTGTATGTGAAATAGTCCATGGACTATGCTACAAAGAGGAGTAATTTCACAAGAGGTCCCACAAGATCGAAATGTATCGAATAGGATCCCATTCCGACATATAGATTAGAATAGAATAGAGTAGAAAACATTTATTTCGCTTAATTATAAATTAGTCATTTACTCAGCTATAATTATGTCGTATGACCTATCGGAGATGCGACGCTCTTTTTCTGTGGACCCACGGACTGGTTATGCTAGACAGCATACATTGCATTCGCTTCTCCTACCAATTTACAGTAGGATTTATATATGAATGAACTCAGTACCTACACAATATAGGACCATACATGCAGAATAGCTTCAAATCAAAGAGGCCTATAAACAGAACAATTGATTCTTCACGTACAACCTTGCGAAGATAAGATAAGAATGATAACGTATGAACTAAATGTACCTAGTAATAGTACCTTTTGCCTACCGCTGGCTATGCGTTTTCACCCAGCACGCTAGGTTAACGCGATTAAGAACCAATTATTGATTATTCATGTATATATTGCTTTCGGGTAGGGGTCTATTCGCATATATATTTTTACGCATAAAAATCGATTGTCATAAAACGGTTTTTACAATAGAAAGGGTTTTATTTTAAGACGTTTATTAAATTTTGCAATGTCAGCCTAAAAGGGTGTTATGACAATAGATTTTTATGCGTTATGATTATTATGCGTAAAAAAATTATGCTACTCGCATAATAAGCCCCCATTGCTTTCATATGACATTTTATCGACTTACTGTATACGTATTACACCCAGGATGTGATCTCTCATCATGACGGAAGCTGTAGCACGCAGTCTCTATGCGGATTAATGATTTCACAGTCTTTTTTTACATAATATGCTATTTAATTAGAATTTATCATACATTTTTTTTAATAACTTTTATATCTATACGTTCCAGAGGTAACTGCAAACCCTGCTTTTATTTATTAATTTATTTCATTATTGCACGAAAAATGGCGGATTAAATGCCTAACGTATGCCTTAAAACTTTTAGAATAAACTATTGGCTTTCAATTATAAATAAACCCTATTTAAATCGGTCCATTCGTTTTCAAGCTAGTTCGGTAGCTTGAAAACGTAGTCAATAATACAGTTACCTTTCTCCTTTTTTGCTCGAGAGCGTTAAAAACTATGGTAATTATAAATTCCATTACGCACATGACCTCCATAAAGTTCAGTTTCAAATTGATCCGTGTGATAAAAAAAGGTACGATACGGGTACGGGTACGGGTACGGGGTACGGGGTAGATTTTCAATGATATTAAATAGTTAAATTATACTAGAAAATCAAATAAAACTATTCTAATGTAACAGCCCTACTCGTACCGCTATTGAAAAGATATCACCGTTTACCCAAAAATCTAAATTCGGTAGATTCGTTTAAAACAATGGTAGGTACTATTTCCATTTGACCTCCACAACCCTTGTAGCAGGGATTTGCAGATTTACAGATACCTATATTTTTTTCTTACTCATAAAGTTATATTATATTTATGAAAATATTTTTTAACGACACGGTACAAACATTATCATTTTAACATCCAATTGGATCATTGTAATTATAGACCAAGGCAATAATATTTTATTCAAGAAGCAAGTTTAATAATTGAATATTACGTTTTAATACAAAGTTTGTTGAATTTTTAATATATTAAGCGTTTTTTGTGCCGTTAGGAAATACCTATCATTTTTTTTCAGCTAAATTGTGAAATAAAATGGAATTGTAATGTTTTTTTTCTTGCTAATTAGTATTGGTTAATAAATAGTACAAAGATGAATAAGTAAGACACTTAAATGTATGTATGTATGTAAACACTTTATTGTACAAAAGAAAAAAACAGAACAATACAATTAATATAAAAATAAGTACAAAGGCGAACTTATCCCTTTAAGGGATCTCTTCCAGCTAACCCTTGAGAGATTGAGAAAAGTTAAGGTTGTGCATCGAGTAAGCAAGTGTACAAATTAATTTAGAAGAACAAATAAAATAAAAATATATAAATATAAACAATAATAAATAAAATAAAAATACATTCAAATACCTACATAAATAGATACAGTAATATATATTAATACTTAAATATACATACATAAACTACATTTTATGTACCTAGAGGATAGTTGATATTTAGGAGATAGAGTCAAGCCAGAACTTCAATTAAATCAGAAATTAAATTATTGCCAAACTATTATTTATTAACCATTTAAAGAGGTATTCAACGAGAGAGAAGAGAATAAATCTTTATTAATGGTAAAAGAAATGTTTAATACTTAATAAACAATCATTCCACTTTCAACATGAAATTTTCCTCATTTAAAGTCATCGTGGAACTCTTATAAGTGCAAAAGATTTATTATTATAAGGCTTACGCGTACAGTTCGGAAACTTGAGTGCTCACAACTGAATTTCTTATAACAACTTTTCTCCTCACTTTTGTTTACGCTTTTTCTTAAGGATGATTGAAAACCTTAATTAGATTGTCGGCAGGACAAAGCAAAATCGAAGATGATAGATAAAAGCAAAAAAACAAAATTTATTTTGCTTGTTATTTCTACTTAAACTGACGAAACACGTTACCTTTTAAATATCACTGAGCTCAAACTGTAGTACCTTTAACGCGATAAAAAAAACAACATAATATTAATCAACTTATTTAAGTTAGGCTACACGTAGTAAGTAGAGTTACTGAACCCACATCCGCATACTGCCGTAACCGCAAAATAAACAAAAACCGAGCGACACAAATCGTCCGCGCGATAAAACACTTAAGCATCCAACTCACCGTAACCCAGGATAAACTTTGCCCGTTCATCATGAGCACCGTTCACAGACACCACAACAAACACAGCCAAAATACCGACTCTAAAATTCAAAGTTTCAGTGCTAGCGCGTACGATCGCACCGCCGTCCGGCGGCATCTCTAACTCATGTTCACGCGTCGAAACTCACAAACGTTAGAGTCCAAATTCGAATTTCGCAGAATAACGACGCGAAGCGGCACGTATTCGCTCGTGTGCGCTGCCCGAACGCCACGCTCAAACTACCTAAGGGCGTATCTTGACAGATCCTTATGCGCTTGCGTGAAACGAAGTGACTCTTTGGCCTGACGGACTTATTCACGAGTTAATTAATATATCAACTTTTCTCTGCCTCTGAAGGTATAAAGTGACTCCCTTAATAAAATATTTGGCTTAGAGTCTTGGTCGCGGCCGAAGCGGAGAAGTTTTGACATGGTCGACTTAACCTCAACAATTTTCCTCTCCGCGGCTAAGTTACCAATTAAGGTGTTAATAAATTAATTTTGCGAGCCGCTGTCTGCCGGACTAGGCACTTCTATCCACTAATTACTATCTTGGCTTACTAATTGAAGCGCTTATTACTTAACTTTGTAAATGTGATTCAATTTCTTCGTAGGAAGAAATTTTTGAAATATTTTTCAGTTCTTCTATACCCCCTTTAAAAAATTGAACCGTACAATTTAAAAAAGCATGGCCTTTTGACTTTATGATCTAATTCCAATAATCGTGTAATCTAATAGTTTGATTAGTTTTAATCTAAGATTATTTAATATCTTAGACGAATTTAAAATTAAAGCATTACTTTCAATTAAAACAACTATTTGTAATTCACGATATCAATTTCATCAATTTAATATTAAGCTTGCTAATAATTTGTTCTACGGTAGATAATTGAAAATCGTTTCTAATTATGTTCCCACGTTATTATTTTAAACGAAATTAATGCCGTACCTATTGATCGAGCTTACTTAAATATCGTTTACGTAAGTTATTAAAATAGCACATCATTTTTAACTAATATACATATATATAATTATATATATATATATATATATATATATATATATATATATATATATATATATATTCTGGTATCTAGGTACATAATTATAACGTTAGATAAATTGACATTCTGGACAATTTATTAGTTCCGAAAGGAAAACCAACTATCAGAAAATGCGGAAAAGACGGATTGTATGAGTAAAAGTAAATTTTATTTTTTTCTTTCCTATAATTAGAATCCTCAGTTCTTAAAAAAAAACCCTTTTTCATTTACAACCTTTGCGATCATCGTTTATGATGTTAAAACAGCCCAATTGCTATCAAATCTAGTTAAGAAAGTCTTTTAAAAAATAACTTCCTAAGAAAAAACCGCGTAGCAATCCTCTAATACCTCCTCATCCTCATCCTTTTCTGTCTAGTACTTTAAATGCCAAAAACAGACAGACAGACAAAAAGTCCAACTTTGCTCTGTTTTATTCATGAGTAAAAAAATCGCTAATCAATCAATCAACGACGCGTTTCGTCTAGATAGTAGTGACCCTTCCTACGAAGCTAACAATTTTGGGTTTGATTCGCAGTATGGACAAAATATTTGTAATAATGACTGTGATTATTTTGTTTCTAAAGCTTGGATGTTTTTAATGTATTTCTCTACATAAGTATGTTTATTGCTGTCTTAATTTTTTTGTATAATTTCATTTAACTAACCACGAAAAGCATAATGAACGTTTAGCATAAAAACCAATTGTATAATTTTATCTGGCATACGATCGAATAACATAACACTCATTTATCATAGGTAACTATTATTTTCTTGTTATTATGCATTTTAAGTCAATTTCTTATAACAAGGTTAAATTAGGTTAGAACTGTGACCATATTAATAGTAATGAAAGCAATTGCAAATGCATCATGACTATTATATCGATGGTTTATTATGCAAATTGAAATTATGCAATTAGTGTTACGTAAAATGATCATTAGACCATATGTTTTTATGCTAAACATTACACACTCGTCTAGTACCCATAGTACAAGCCCAGAGTTTAATTTGGGAATAGATCATTGTGTGAGATTGTCCTCTAATAATAATTTATTATTTATTTCTAATCATTAAACATTCCTATTCCAATCAAATTACTGCACCAAATGGTTCCAAAGTGGACCAACCGCAAACAAATCTATAAGGGGCAATACGGAACCAAAGTTCCAAATGTCCCCTTCATCGGAAGCGGTATTGGGGCAGTTTGCGGTCGCGGTCGGACTCAAGATGACAGGGTAATTGTATACAATCGGAGATGGGGGGTAATTAATCAGGTAGGGGACGTTTGGGGAATTATTATGGAAATATATGAGAGGTTTGCCATGTTCCGTTTTTGGAAATGGGAAATATTGGAAAGTGATGAGTGAAGGGTTATTTTTTTTATTTGCTTATGAGATACCTGTTTTGGTTAATACAAAATTAACACATAAACAGTTTCTGAAAGAAATTTTGACTATTTTTAATGTGGAAAAGATAGTTTCGTACAGTTAAAGTGAATTTTGTCACATCATCATCATTTTTTTTACAGCCTCGAATTTCCTAATCCTTGTCAAAAGAATTATTTCCTTTTATTCACATAAAACAAAATGCATTAAAGTTACATCTTTGAACAGGCCTTGGTATAAAATCGTATAGTAATTATCAAAACCAAGGTTTATGTTTCATTTTATCATTCATCTTATCTAAAAGTACTTTTTCGTTTCTAATTTTACGAAAACCTTAGCTAAGTAACTAACGAAATTTGGGTAACATAATCCCTTCTGCCTTTACGTAATTTAATATCTATAACTTTAAATTGACGGGTATTGGTAGCTAAGTTGGTTATCGCGCCATGCCGAAAGGGAGCCGAAGAGAAATACATGCCTGAATATGTGATAAGGAATTGATACAGCGTGTCATTGCATTATACAGTTATGTTTTGATCTAAATCAGAAGGAGACTTAGTTAAGATTTGAGAGAAGGCTTATATTATTTTATAAATATGGATAAGTTTAGGTTAGATCTTTCAAACTACGCAACGGATTTAAATGCGGTTTTCATCAATATATAGAGTGATATTATAAGAGTATTTATTAATTCTGGATTATGTATTAGGTGTTATGAAAATCTCACATAAACCGGAGCGAAGTAAAGTAAAGTAAAGTAAAGTAAAGTATAATACTAAATCTTAAACTTCATGGTGTAAGTACAAGTACTTGTACTGCTTCAGTAACTTTTTAATTCTGCGATAGGTGAACATAAACCTGCACTCTCAAAGTCAGGGTGCTGTTGTAACTTAATAGAACCCGCTTTTGCGTTTGGAATTTAATGCTGAGATGTTATGCATATACATTTAAGAGTTTGTTGAAGGTTGTAGTTGAAGGTTAACGTTGCCCAGTCTGTTTTTATAATTTTGCGAAAGATTCAACGTGTTATTGCGGAGCTCCAATTTCTGGGCATTGTGGGCCTTTTGTGACAATTTATAAAAAACAAAACTTTTTTTTACATTGTTATTTTTACATATACAGATTATACAGGGTTATTGGTTATTGAATACATTCCTTTTAAGGGAATATAGTACCTACAACTTATTAGCAGCAAAAAAGGTGATATGGCACCCTGTCCGAAAGTTGGTAGTTTCTTAGATATAGACCATTAAGTTTTAAATTACTATGAAATTTACAATTCTGGTTCTTTGAACGTGATTATCTAAAAATAATTGTATGCCATGTATGTATGTGTATTACTGAAATAACTACCTACGTTTACTAGCTATCAAACTATGCATAAAAAGATAACAAAAATCAAGTGCATTGCAAATTATGAAACATAAATTCAAACAGGGTAGCAAAATGTCCTAGGAATTTTGATAAAAAAAAACAGAAAACGACAATGACAATTTATTAAAAAAAAAAAGTCATTTTCAGACAGGGTACCATAACATGATTTTTTACTATATCCCCTTGAAAGGAATGTATTCAATAACCAATAACCCTTTATATTCCGTATAAAAATAACGAGAGATCCGTATAAAGAAACAGAAGAGTTTTTTTTAGTATATTATCATGATCTTTGTTTGTAAAGAAAAAGCCCTACAGTTCTTTGGTCACGTCAGACTGTTTCAAGCACAGACTGAAAAAACGATTTATTCATTAAAAAACTAATAAATTTCGTTTCACTTATACAGTCAGAAAATACCGTTTCAGTTTCGGCATACTGTAACTTACACCTTGTATTTTGGCCTTTTCCTTCTTTTACATTCCCAATATAAGAAATAAGACAAATACGGCAAATCATGTACAGGGTGTTTACCAAGCTAAAAGTATATTCTTGTCAAACATCGTGTTTAATTAAGTTTTATTAGGAATAATTAATATTGATGACAAACAAGAAAGAGCTGAGCCAGTCCCGGGAGTGCGGTCACGCCCCAACGCCTAATCAATTACGTCACACCATATTACAATGCGCCCTTGTTGTTTTTAATATTGTAAGCAATGTTTTGAGAAAAGTTCGCGAAGTATTTTAACAAATAAGGGCCTATATTTGAATTTTTTAAGCGTATTAGTTATCGCTGTGTCATACTTTTGAGTTGGCAATAAAATAGAGATGAAGATGAATAATACTGTTAGATCAAAACAGCAACAACTGAAAAAACAACCGCATTTAAAATTCATCTTTAATCCAACTTTGATGAATCTAAAACAAAACAAGCAAGTTTCTTTGAGTTGTGACTGTTTTCGCCCAGCAGTTCGAATATTGCAATCCTAAATAATTATAATCTTACAGTTTGTTCATTCATTTTTTGCAATCAATCGACGGACTATTTAAACTCACCGGGTAATAATTTGTCATCGAACTGAAAAGTGAGTTGTAGAGAATCAAATTCATGTTTGAGTTATGTTAATTTTATAGCCTAGTATTAAACTTGATGTGCCTGCCGATAATGAAACTAACTTAGAGCTGATTTTTCAAACTCGTGATGATGATATCTGTCTGACAAATGTTATAAGTGTGTTTTTCTTTCATTTGACAAAGAAAGGTAAACCGATAATCTGTAACTGCCAGATATTTTAACTAGAAATTAGAAAAAAATGGTACTTACTAATAAAAAAGAATAGTAAAAAAAGTAAGGGCAAGTGTGTAAAATCAGCTACAACATAAAAACAATCCATTTAGGCATACGTCAAGAGAAAATATTTAGTATAATAATTACCCTTATTCTCAGTAGGCGAAATGTATATCTAATTACAATATTACTAACTAGCGTGTGATAGAGAGTTAGGTTAATCATCACAATTAATATGCGAGCATCCCTGTGGGAAGCGTAGTTAATTATTACCGATTACTTATTTATTAGATGCGGATAATTATGTGGGTTGGCAAGCGGTTATTATTTTAACTAGACGACGGCTGCGACTTTGTACGTGTAGACTTAGTTTTTTGCTACACCCTCTATTGATTGCCATTGGGTGATAATTTCCAAAAAAAAACTTAGTACATCCTGTAGGTACCCAAGGAATATTATCACTAAATTTCAAGCCTTTAACTCCAGCGGTTAAGCTATGAGATATCTGTCAGTCGGTCACGGAAGAGATTTATTGTAAAGGTGTAATGTAAGAACGTGTATTTAGAATAATTTGTTGAGACAAGGTAGTGCGCAGCTGGCCTGCGGGGTGAAGCTAGGGGAGGTGAGGCGACTCCTATAGCATTTTAAATTCATGTCAGCACGTCTTCAAGCAAAATTGACAAATAAATTAAATAAATAGGTTTTTTGGTTACTTAGTATTTTATAGATGTATCTCAACTACGCGTTTTCTACTACATGATACAGCCGTAGGAGTTTCTGAATCACGCTTTGAAGCGCACGGTTCATACCAATGTAATTTTAAAGACTACATTTTTCGACTATAAAGCCAACTGGTACCTTAAATGAACTGAAAAAGCGTGTTAACGTTTATAACCTTACTTAAAAACTTACACCGTTCCTCAGAATCAAAATAAAATCCCATCTTATTTTCCTAAAACGAACCCACTAATTGTTATTTCCATAAATAAATTATAAGGATCTGTACATAATTTCTTTGAAGACATAACCCGATGAGATGGGTTCTCCCCCCCACTTATCAAACGGTCAAAGTCTTCCTAATGGCTCTGAGGGAATAAAGTTACACTCATTTACATATATTACCTTTTCTCTCCTAAGAAACTTGAACATAAGATGTGTTCCTCTTGCTCCTATTTTACAGTGAAAGGGAGATAAGTAGTCAATGCTGTACGGCTAGCACGTTGGTTTGTCTCGTTCGTCACTCAGTGCATCTTTATATTTACAGACTAGATAGACAGGGAGATCCGAGCGACAAACAAGTAGCCTACATTATGACATGTGCTAGCCTTCCTTTCACCTGTCATTCCAGTACCATTTATGTTTTCTTAAATTTAAATTTATAATTTATTATTTATTATGCGATGACAGGTGTCAGAATTGACTTCTTACTATTCTTTTACTATAGTCCGGTGAAAGGTAATGTATAAGACAGCAACACAGGGTGTTCCTATTTTGTTTTTATTACACAACGTACGACGCTTTACATACCTTTATAATTGCCATTATAGCTTTTTACAGACTTCTTAGGTAATCACATTTTTTCATTAAGTACTTTAATATTTTAAATCCAGCCCACAAGTAAATTGTTACTGTAATATCTACGACAAACTTTACAGTGTAATATTTGAAATGAACGTCAATGTAATGTTGTTTATTTACTATTGCGTTGTTAAAAAAATGAAAATTTCTTCATATTTAACCAGAACGTCGATCAGAAATCTCCCGTTTTATAGAAAAAACAGTATATTTCGCGTAATCCGCGAATATGCACGAACTTCAAAAATCCTATCCACATCCTATATCTGTTTATCGGACGAGTATGTGAGGGTATTACGGGAGATCAAAGGTCAATGTTTTTCATAAAAAAATGTTTCTTTATATCCGAGAAGGTTCATAGAAAATGTGCTCGTATTTTGTGGGAATTATGTGATATTCCGCTAAAGAGCCTTGTTACGAACTCCAGGAAGTTACTGTGTATCAATCAATAGGTCAATTAATATTAATTAATGCTCAAATAACAAATAATAACAATATTTTACGATTTATGTAACGTATGTTGGTAGTGTTTTCCGTGTATTGGACAAATAGTTTAGTTAAAAAAACGGCTTTTAAAGGTTGCTTTAGGATAAGTTAGCAAATTATGTGGTTAGTCATACAAAACAACAAAAAAAACTCTTCTTAAATGAATAGGGCTCATGTATTGTATAAAACACTTAATTCTATAGGTTGATGATTTTTTTACTTCAATTATTTCAGTAGGTACACTAAGGAATAAACCAACACAAACATTGTACGCAACGCGAAATAAATTCGACGAAGTTTGAGATGTTCTAACACTCTATGGTGATTATATAATACTCGTATAAAGTTTAAGATAACCGTGCCTTTTGAAATGTTCTACGTAAAGTTAAAATCAGCGTTTATATCGCCAAAAATAAATTTAAAATTATGCAAGCATGCATGTTTTATAAAAAGATTTGTAGTTTGATTTTAAATGAAGTCCAACACTCAATTGTCCAAAATCAAAAACTATACAATTGATTCTGATTGATTATTTGGTCGACTAATAGAGAATGCCATTAGGTCCGCCATTTGTACTAATAAATATTAAATAAATAAATAATCTCGCGCAACGAGGGTTTCGTACCTAACGCCACATAGTAGATATTATTATATTCCGATTTGAATTCGGCTTCGAATTGAATCAGTACGAGCCCAACTCACACTTGACCTTTTTTTTTCTTCAGTTTTAACGATACAACAAAAATAAAAATACGTGGAAAAAAGGTTGAAAATAAAACACCCATATTATTTTTGAATTATAACCAATGTCCCTTTGACCGTCTATTTAACGCTGTAGCTGATTGATTTGCAATGCATAATTTAATTTCAATACGTATATTGGATTATATTGTTAGAACTGTTAAAATTATGAATAATTACGTTTTAGACCAAAAATGTTGACATTAAAAAGGTTGGAATGACCTAGTATGAAAATAAATCGCAGTAACTAGAAATAATGATAAGAATTTTGGTTTAAAGTAGATGCAGCAAAGCTTATTTATCATCCTACTTATGAATTTTTGGCAACAGAGACACGCTCGGCGGCCTTACACAAATATCTCTTTGACGTTCTAAGTCTCGGAAATCTGCTGTATCCTTATACAGCGGGTTGCATTTTAAAGTCCACAGAGCTGACATAACCGATTAAATTTAGACACCTGTCACTGATTCGCGTTTATTACTTAGCAGATGACGTTGCATTTTGTCTAATATTGTAGTATGTTTTGATCTCAATTTATGTGATACTACACAAGTAACGAGTAGTACTATTACTACTAACTACTACTAATTACGAGTACTATTTTTACTTATCTTATGATTTTAAGTTATTTTATGTAGTTACAATCTTGTTAGCGATAGCTAAGCATCATTCCGTATTTATTACAGTGATTTTTACTATAGTCTGTACTTTTATGTATTTAAAAATATGTAAACAATCCAAACCAAGTGGCATTGTTGAACAGCCAATCAAAACCGTTTAATCGAACTTTGACGAATCAGTGCTCTACTTCTATTGGCTGACGAACTATATCACGTGGGTTTTTGTTTACATTTTTTAAATACCTAAAAGAACGGACTATAAGTTCGTTCTTTTAAATCACCTTTTTAGAATGACAACTGTAACTGTCTTTTATAATGAGGAATATGTTACTAACGCGTTTCATAAGAAAATTTCCAAGGTTGTAAATCGTTTTCAGCCTCATAAAGCAAGCACCGCACTGACAAGACCGGTTCTAAATAATATTAGTGTTGAGGAAGTAAACAAACTTCGCAGAGTTAAAAGTTTCAAGCGAAGGGTAGCGGTAGGGTTGCTGGGGTTGTTGCGAAGCGACATTCATTTTAAATATTTGATAGCGGTAGTAATTTAGTTATTACTTAATTAGGAGTAAGGAACGCTTAGCAAGAACAGTAATTCGTTTAATATTTGGTTGGTATAAACGCTTTTACATATTTTCATCACCCTTTATAACTTCTTTGACAAGCGCCTTTGCGACCTGAGGGCTTATTGTCTAACGCACTTGCAATCACAATCGTTTTTATTTTGAAAATCTAAGGCTTGTCTGCATACAAAATGAAAACAATTGCTCCACTTTGAAGCCGGTTGCGATTGCGAATGCATTAGACAATAAGCCCTCTGAACTTAAAGGAAAAAAAAACACCAATGGAAAAGGTTTTGACGAATACGGGGACTATTATGTAATAAAACCCACAACGAAGAAAAGAGAACTACACAAAAATCTTTTTGATGTTGCTTTGTAACTAAAGTATAAAAAGAATCCAAAAAAATGACAAACACACTGCCACTAAAATTATTTCTAGATTTTTTTTATTCACCAAACAAGAAGTACTTTTATTTGTAGTTGATCTCTACGGTATACTTACATTTTCTTGGCTCACGTATACGTCCACCATAAACTGACCAACACTAAGTATTCACTTACGTACTCAGTGGGTCTCTGGTTATACTGGAAATTGAAACAAATCGAACCAATGCGAACTAATAGATTGATTTTCCTTTAATAAGAACATGACTATTTATGTATTTTTTCAACAATTAGGCATATTAGTGGTAGGTATGGTAAAAAAAAAACTATATTCAACACTCTCGACGCCACACATAATAATATACATTGTTTGTCTTCCATATGAATATACAGTTACCTACCCCCACGTACGTAATATTACTATGAGTTTGTCTACGGAACCCTAAATAGCAACCCTACCGAAAATAATGGAATTTAATTTTTGCGTTTCTACCATTGATTGATGTGACGTTACTCCGTGATCCCCGGTGATTCCTTTCGCTCGTGAGTTTCGAGTTCGACTTTAATTCTGCTTTCTTTGTTAAGAGAAATTTTGCTTCTTTTTAATCAATCTATTGGGAATGAATAACTTTTTAACAATGTCAAAGTTCGAAATGAAATTTTTCTGGTCTGGTGGAGGCGGGTATTTTATGTTATTATTATAAGCGAGCCAAGTAAAAGAGGTTTCAGTAAAATTTGTTTTTGTAACTTATAAGCCTTTATTGATTTGTAATGAGTCATAGTCTATAGGTTGTAACAAATTAAATTAACATTTTTGTCATTGGCCTTTTTGTGACAATTAATTTTAATTCGTAACTTAGCAATTTAAAATAATTCGCAGGGGCCTTGTTTTGCTTTGTATCTACACGTAATTGCTATCGTATCATTTGGACTTGGCCGCTATTAAAGTCAAGTAGATAAATATGAGCTATCATAACGTTGACAATACGATAACATTGTCAAAATAGCAATATTTTTACCGAGAATAATAGAGGCCCAGAGAGCCCAGAAAGGCTGTATCTGCTCTTTAAAAAATTCTTCACCATTATCTCCCCTAACAAAACTATTGATCCAATAAGATTTCTGATTCCCATATTTCTATTTACAATACATCAGACTATACAGGACGTCACTTGTTCAGTCAATAACGATACAGTTTTGTATGATAGTTTTTTTCTGAACAGGTTGTATAAGCTTATGTTTACCTTACATCAAAGAAAATCCATTCATAAAAACATCACAGGCTGCTCAAAGGCAGTAGCGACTCGCTTGCAAATCAGATGTAGTATTGGAAGCATTGATAGTTTCCTCTACTTGGAATTGCTAAGCGTGTATACTTTCTAGAAATCAGTTCTAGGCGGCAAAACTCTCGGAAACCGCAGTCGCGCCTTAGGGAAAGTAACATTTTGCAATTTTAGATCTAGTACTTGGAAGTTACAGTGCTATTTTGCTCGGTAAATGTATTTTTGTGGTTTGGAACTTGAAAGACAGAAGTGTGTGCTACAGATGATATATAGTTTGGAACTGAAATTCAGTTACATTTTTAAAGAAAGTGGCTGTTGACTATTTATTACGAAACATTGGTATTATGAAAGACTTTAGCAAAATATCAAAACAAACGGTTACGTTTCACTTAAAAATTATTGGAAACAGGCTAGATTTTCTAAATTATACTGGTGTGGTAGACTATTTATGTAGGTTTATTTTAAATGAGCAATAAGTGATGGTAGGTTTAGCTATGTAGTTTATATAATATATTTATTTAACCTTAGTGCTTAATTTAAAATGTGTATTTGATATTAACGTATTGACAAACTATCTTTTTCCTTTTATTTGTACGTTTGGCTATTTGATATTTCAAATAAATTGCGATAACTCAAAGGTTAACTGGAACAGATCCCTTTAAAGGATAAGTTCGCCTTTACACACCCGTCTTCTTTTTTTTTGTCCTTTTTGTACAATAATGTATTTTATATACTTACATAAATAACAGACTTTAATGATGCAGATTTTATTGAAATCAAACTATTTTAAACCTGTTGCTAATGTGACAAATAAATCCTACGTGACATAATTACTACAGTGCATTGTTTTATCAGTAAATGTGAATCCTAAACACAAACAGTACAAGTAAAACAAACAATATCGAAATAATGACCTCATTAATCGAGGCTTGCAATAATTTTTGTGTTGCATTTTGGTAAAATAACGATATTTATTATGTAACAATCAATGTAGTAAATTAATTGTTCATTGTTGACTTTTCTTATACGTTAGATACTTTGCTACAAGATTTATATTCTTTATCGGTTTTAAGTAAGTATTATGAGAGCAAAAACCTTTTTTTTTCGTTATGTTTAAATGTGTGGTAATTCGTTATAAAACAAATTTATATAGTGCTATTATTAATTGGATAGGTTTTGAAACGAAGAACCATCACTTATAAAACAATATTTTCTTTTGCATAACGCAAAGCAATAACTTTTTTAACAAAACAATTCAATAAAAATTACCTCCTCTATCGCCAAGTATTCACACAAGTCCAAATTCACAAAACCAACTAACCAACCCACGTCACAATACTAACAACTCTCACACAAAACTAAATTCAAGATTATGACATGACGGTAAAAGTACTTAATGCCCCTTCTGGCCAATTTAAAGCTAATTGTATTGACCTAAGCTAACCCGACTGATCTAATTTGGTGGCATGATGCATTGGTTAACTGCTTACGATCATCCTGTACATGGACGTTAGCCAGCTACTGACGCGTTACGGGTAGCTGAGAAAGCTTATTAAGGTAAGGATGGTTTAAATTGAAATTCTCCATAGATACAAAATCTGTTTAGATCCTGGCGGATCCATTATGTTTTCTGCAACCAGAACGATGTCATTCTTCTATCCTTATAGATAGATAGATAGATATAGACAAATACTAATACTATGAATCAAAGCAGCAGTGTTCATTGTAAGAGTTACACTGAAGTAGAGCCGGAGCTACCTACATTAAAATGTGATTAGCCATCGTTAAATGTAGCTAAACTTGTTACAAATCAGACTTCTCAGGACCATTATTCTGGTGGATAAAGCATCCGTCCCTTTCACACTTACAAAGCGGTCAGAAAGTGACAGATTTTTTTATCCACGTGTATTCACGGAAGTGCAAGGTCGCAATGATTTGTATAACAATATTACTAAACTGTGGAACTCTCACAAGATAATCGACCTATTAAGATTATAGAGACATAAGAAAATAAATAAAAAACATGTAAATACGAAAATAAAAATTAATTTAATTAGCAAACTCGTAACCGGTATGTTGTAGAAATATCGAATTGCAAACTATTTTAACACAATCAAAGCCAAATAATTTATGCTAATGGCAAGCAAATGCCACTCATGTTAACAAAAGCGAAGCGTCGAATAAAACTCGCGTTACGTTAATTACGAGAACACCCTCTGTTCTCCTACTTGTTTTGCCTCCATTTTTATCGGCGCTTTTGACTAACGTTAGTGTCTAAGCTATACGAGATGCTACAAAACAAACAGGGTGAAAAAATTACTCTTTGTGTATAAAGATCATGGTGTGAATTGCTGTTGCCAAACATCACCCTATACATATACTTTATGCGCTATTCAATAAAACAAAAAAATAATGTTACTTTTTTTACCTGCTTTTAGTTAAGTAATGGCAAAACGTCATTCATTACTTACCACCTGTTTTACAATCGACAAGTAAAGTATATTTGAAAGATAGAAGCCCATTCTCTTTCTTACACTTGAAAAAAGACAGCGACAGAGCCAACTTTAAATGGCAGATAAAACTTGTCGATTGCGAAACAGGCCCTTAAAGTACAGTCGGCCAAGAAAGTGGTCTACCAGAATTGACAAAAAAAACTGTGAGATCTAATTATCGCTAAGGTTGACACTTGTCACAGTCATAATATTATTGCAAGGGAAAATCAAACTTGTTGTATAATGACGTGCAAATGAACTTCAACCGTAGGGCGGCAGACCGAATTTTTGGCCTACTGTACCAGAGGCAGAATTTAATACCGATAATCCTGCTAAATAAAAAAAGTATTTAAAAGAGTTGTAAAACCAAAGTAGCAAATTTACTTATATAACTAGCTGTTAACCCATCACATATGTTTGCCGGATCCTAGGTGCCTCAAAATGATCCGTTCATTTATTGCTAAATGTTTAGCATGAACATTCAAAAACATTCTTATAATATTATTAAAATAAATGTTTTAAAAAACAAAAAACCGCCTTCAAAAATGCAAAAAATAACTTCTACTACTAGGTACTTAGTAGTAGGTACCTATCCTATTAGGTTAGTCCAACTGAAGTCGGCTTTTTGTTGAAAATATTGTGGTCGCCGACTTCAGTTAGACTAACCTAATAGGATAGGTACCTACTACTAAGTACCTAGTAGTAGAAGTTATTTTTTGCATTTATGAAGGCGGTTTTTTGTTTTTTAAAACATTTATTTTATTTTAAACTTTTTAGTGATCATAATAAACTTATGTAGTCCCACTTCTTAGTTGATATATGAAACTTTAAGACATTTCAAGCTCGCCGCAAGCAACGCCGCGGGAAAATCATAGTAATTTTAAAACAATTAAATGTGCTTCGTTGTAGTCGCTCAACTATCTTAATCGAGATATCTTATCGCCACCCTTGAAATCGGTACCGTTGAGGAGTTCCGGTGGCCATCTCTGGTCTTCATCATCAGTTCCGCTTCACCAAGTGACACTTTCTGAATGCAAATGCTACACTTGTTACTAAAAATACTAAAATCGCTATATGTTTGCATACAATATTTGAGGAGTTCCCTCAATTCCTTACTGATCCCTTCATCAGATTCAGATTTGCTGACAATGCGACCACCTCGGAAGTATACTCTATCAAACCAAAAAAGAATTTTTAAAATCGGTCCACAATTGACGGAGTAATCGGTGAACATACATAAAAAAAAAAAAAAAAAGATACATACAGTGGAACGTATAACCTCCTCCTTTTTTGAAGTCGGTTAAAAAGCCAGTCAAATGCAAGTCAGATTCGCACACAAAGGGTTCCGTCCCATTCTTGTTTGGGGGCCTTTTTTATAATTTGTTGTTATAGTGGCAACGCTATGTGAAAATTTCAACTGTTTACATATTACAGTTCATGAGATACAGTCTGCTGACTGTCAAACGGACGGATAGCGGAGGCTTAGTAAAAAAAGTCCCATTGGTACCCTTTGAGTATCTACGGAACCCTAAAAAACAATGAAGTCTACTTAGGATAAAACACTCGTAACGTTGACAAGTAAAATTCAAACATTGTCGACTTCGCGAACTTACAAAAAGTTCCCAAGGTTGAAAGAACTTGAATTAATTACCGGTTATTATCAGCCGCTTTTGAGTACTTTCTGCAGTTACAGAAGCTTTTGAAACTTAGCGTAGTCAGGCGGGTGACACTCGCGCTTATTGCCTACAAAATTTTCGGCCGCCTCGAAGATGCTAAACAGTTGAGTGTCATGCGCGCGCTCGTCTTGACGCGCGCCGCCGTACGCTGCCAAAGCTCCTAATTCCGGTTTTTGTAGAATATGGCTACTCGAAAAGCCAAACGATACTGCGCAGCATACGGGTGCTTGAATAGTGATAGGAACGTCGACCTGTCATTTTTTACACTGCCGAAGGATATCGAAAGTTAAGATTATTATTAATATTATTTATAACTTCGATCTAGGTAGGTAATTACGAGTAACTGTACTTAATTACTGACCCAATCATTACAGTTTTGAATCCTCGACGCAAAAAGAGAGATATAATTATTATTTATTTTGTTAACGACCCGTCCGTAGTTTCGCAGCTTTCAATAACCTACCTACCTTAAAGAGCGTTCAGTGTAAGTAGATCTCCCAGTAATAGTTGCTGCCTACTAAAGCAAGGTCAGCATATACTTGTTTTTAGTTAAACACTTAAAAATATTAAAAATTGGCAGCATTTCTCTTTGCCTCTCGTTTATTAGGTATTAATGTCGTCGCGTGTCGCATGTTTGTATTGTAAACGCCAAAAATATTAAACGGAAAATACCTAGCAGATAAGTTAGCTAAGTTTCCAAGATGTTCAACATTTTTCTCGACTTTACATCTTGCAAAATGTTAATTATTACCTAAAATAGGTAGTTTATTATTTCAGTACGTCGGTCTTACGTACAGTCGAGTTCATAAATATGTATAGGTACACTTTAGTACCTTGTCACTTTAATCGTTGTGACAATTTATATATGGCAGTTTAAACATGACATTAAACACAGACAAGGTACTAAAGTGTATACATATTTATAAACTCGACACTCGGGATCAATAAAACTAAAAACTAGGCATTTATCACATACAGAAAAATGACCAAGAAAATATAAAAATAGAATTAACAAATATTTTGAAGTTTAAAACAGCACAAAACTACGATAAAACTAGTCTGCGTCTTATTACGTACCTAGATAGAAAGGGAGATCCGAGCAAACAACAAACAAGTCACGAACAACATTTGGGATGTACTATTTTTTCTCGTCATTTAACTTAAGCGAACTACATAAGAAAACTACAATTAATAATAAATTCAATTTTTTTTCTTACAACTGCCACAGAACAAGTCATAATACAAGTAACTGCCAACCCTGCGAAGTGGGCGGAGTCAGTTAAGCTCATGACGGGCGAAATAATACAGATTCTCGCGGCGCAGATTTAAGGTGCATTTTGCCTCGTTATGAGCGCCCCCACTATCGATCGCAGAAATGTAACCAAGGTCACTTCGTGCCGTGCACTTATGTTATTATCGTTAACGCGTTCTGAGTAGGTTTAAATTAGCATGTTTGCTGTCACAGAGTGTCGCTTCTGTACTTGTACTATTACTTATTCTGTGGCGTAGTTAAGTTCACTATGAGGTAGGTATTTGAAAAGTTTTGGCAGTCCACAGAATGTTTAACCTCCGACAAAAAGAAGGGTATTGTAATTGTAAAGAAGCTGTGTATATGTGTGTATATGTGCGGCATTGTAGCTCCGAAATGAAAGAAATAAAGAAAGAAAATCATTTATTCGTGACAAACATAACCGAGAACAGATAAAATCGTACAAGAAGAAAGTAGCCACGAAATGGACCCAACTCAGCGTGATTCTAGTATTAAAGTCAGCGCTGGTCTTCCGTTAGAAACATCAGGTGAAACCACGGAAGGTTACAAACACCATAATTATTTGAACACAAAACATAAATAATACAATGAGAAAAACAAAGTAAAATTCAGAAATTCGCAAAAAGTTTTCTATGCCCGTCCTTATATGGCGGAATGGGCAACAGTCCCTTAGCCCTACATGGAGCAAGCAAAGAAAACAGACATGACCTATTTTATCTATGGTAGCGCCTATCCATCCAATTGGTTTGAAATGGATATACCGATTAGGACGCTGTTTATTTTTAAAGAAAGCTAGGTAGTTTAATCGAAACGATTCTTAACTTGGTTAGGCTGTTTAAGAGGTATCAGCTATGAAAGAAGGAGTCTTGCACGTAATTATGTGACCGTATAGGTTGACACGAAGTTATGTATGTTGTTGACGTGCATAAATTTATATAAGACTTATTTATAGTTTTGTAGTCGTCTGTTTACCAGCTTAGAATAGTGCCACTCCATGTCTTCCCGTGGAAGTTGTAACGGCGACTAAGTGAATAAAGGCATGTAGTACTGCTAGGCGATGGGCTTGCAACTTGTCACAAATACACTGGTTAACATTTTAGCCTGATTGTGCACAATGTCGTTACAGAATTAACAACAAAAAAAATTAACTTATAACTACTTACTTACACTAAGTAGTTTGTAACCGCACTAATTAATTTTTATTTTCACATTTTTACAATAAAGTTTAAATTTCCAGCTAAACCATAAACTAACGTATTTGAAGAACATAGAATTCCATCTGACTCTTTAACTTTAAGTCCAAAGTAAACTGCAGCCCACTATGAAACGCAGAGTAAACACAAGTATCACTCAAAGCGAACATGTGGATTATCCAGTGCCTTGTTACAAGGGGAGAGTACCTACGTCGGACAATAGAAGAACGTAGAAGGAGAAACTTCTAGAAGGATTGTCGGTTTCCGGACGAATTTACGAACAAAGATATTCTCGATTGCCAAGTTGAGGTTACACTGAGCGGTGACACGAATGGCGTCAAATTATTTTGCTGCACAAATACAGTCTTGGCATGGCCGTAGTGAAATGTCTGATATATTTAGGAAGGAATCAAATGCGATTGGTGTGCTCAATTTGCTATGGAGAGAAGGATGAAAATGATATATTCATCTCCAGAGCGGAAAGTGATTTAAAGAAAAATATTGTTTATAACTCTTTTTAAAATTTAAAATGCTTTTTTTTAGCATAAACCTAAGTACCTAAAGTACTCTAAGGCCATAGAACCCTATCTCACTCTTTAACAAGTACCTATCACACTCGGAGCGAACATGTGAATTACCCTGTGCCTTGTTACAAGGGGAGAGTATATCGGTCT
Organism: Acleris cristana; assembly: GCA_948252455.1. Taxonomy (NCBI): domain Eukaryota; kingdom Metazoa; phylum Arthropoda; class Insecta; order Lepidoptera; family Tortricidae; genus Acleris; species Acleris cristana. Next base: position 15,309,337 of record OX411778.1, read on the forward strand.
ATAGAAGAACGTAGAAGGAGAAACTTTTAGAAGGTTTGCCGGATTCCGACCGAATTCACGATTCATAAACAAAGATATATCTCAATTGCGAAGTTGAGGTTACACTGAGCTGTGACTGGCGTCAAACAGCTTTACAAATTTAGCCTGACACGTAAATGAGATAGGAGATATTATAATAAATTACATGTATGGTATGGTCATAGCGATCCAGACGATCCATGTAAAACCACCATGTTTCACCACTAAATTTAGATAGGGTAAGAAACAATTGTCAGTGTGTAAATCAGATCAAGTAATATAACAATTGTGTGTATTGCCAATGTGATCACAAAAGATTGTGTATTTGCTCATAAAAAACACAATCTTTGTTCAAAATCACTTTCCGCCCTAGAAATATAAATGCTATTTTTATTCCGCTGCTATTGAGATAAGGAAGTCCTTACTTATAGGAGATCATCTCTCCTGAGCACATTTAATTAATTCCAAGAAGGCAGAATCGGTCCCATAACGTAAACAGTGTTATCTGTTTATAATTCGAGGTCTCACTTAACTGGGTTTTAACTTAATAATAACAACGATGTTAGTTCTAGACTTGACTAGTTTCACGCGGAGACAAGAAACGGAATCCTTGGTACTAGTTATATGGACGATGGAATGCTAAAACAGCCAATAAACAAATATCACGGGACAATAAACACAAATTGGTTGAGTGTGAAACGGAACTCGAGGTTTGTAGTGTCGGTAACGTAATTAATAATCTTGTAGATTAGTTAATTTTAAAATGCAAAGAATATATTTAAAATAAAGTAGGATTGCAAAAAATTTACATCCCATTGACGTGAATTTTTTGTGTTTACTTATTTTATTTTAAAGTGTTTAGGTATTGCATTGGCTAAAAACTAACACAGGCCTTGTTTCTACGCTTTTATCATAAAGTAGATGGGAACTACATTATTACTCAGAATTAAAGTATCAAAGTAATGTATTATAACGGATATATTCACATCAAAAATATAATATGGACCTACTGTTTAAATTTAAAAAATGAACTTTCAAATGCACTTAACGTTAATATTTTAAAACGATGCGATACGATGGTAATAATGGCATTATTATAATAATATAGTTAAAAATAAAGTGAATTAGAGGTACGTTGCCTTTTAAATACATAGCTTCTTGGCTGTCTCTAACATGACACTGACCAATTTAATTTTGCAATACAACTTCCAAGTAGGTTCCAGTAATTTGGCTCACTTGAGTGTAATCTATTCATATAAACTAACATTTCCAAGTTTCGGTACGGGAACTATTGAGGTTTGTGGCATAACATAGTTAAAATCTCTGTGGTACGATTTTGGTCTTAAGAAACAATCTTGATACGGATAGATTGTATAACTAACCAGAGGAATTGTTACTTTTTTTTTAATGGTACCTAACTAATACTTAATAAATTGTAGAGTAGTAATTTTTAGACAGCCATATATATTGACAATTTTTTTTGTCTCGAGAACTAAACTTTTTTTTTAATATGTTATAAGAACAAATATGAGGCTATGCCTTTCACGATTGATTTATATATTAATTTTCCATACAGAGCAGAAAACTCGTTTTTAGAGCCGCGTTATGTTATCCAAGATATTAACATTTTTTTGTTATTTTCGTTTAATAACTTAATTAGTATAAGTCAGAACTATTACACCTTAAACTGACCATTTTCCATAAAAAATAAGTTCAACACGGTATTTGCTAGATTTTATCAAAATAAATTATCATTGTTGTTATAATTTGTTTTATTCTATAAACCCTCTCCTCCAGAGTATTTAAGAGTTTTTAAAGAAATTTATTAAGACGAAAGATAGAAAAACCAAAATATTTTGTAGTTTTTGAAAAGGCTTTAAAAATAAGTGACCCAAATTTGAGCCAACCATTTTCATAACACTAATAACTGTTACTCACAAACCCTATAGTTATAAAACCTATCTCGAGCTTACTCGTGCAAATAAACATTACGTTCAGTTTATTTGCGACGGTAAAACAAAAAGAAGGTAACTTCGGTCAATTAATCATGCAGCAAATTGAGGGTCAAACGGAAAACTAACGGCACGCGATGAAGGTTAGTGACCTGTGTTAATAAAGATTTCAATGACAGTATGACAGTTACTGGTCTAGCGAAAGTAGACAGTAGGTTAAGAAACCAACAGTAGTTTTGCCATATTTATGAATAATAATTACAAGTACCAAGATTGTTTGAATTTAATTTTATAATGTTAGTATTTTGCGTGAGTTAAAACTCGTGCTATAAATAAATCGTAAACACAATTACGATATTTTAAACCGACTTAAAAAAATGTTTTCCGATTACTCAAAGACGGCTAGACCGATTTGGAAAATATTTTTATTTTGTTTCAATTGTTTCGGTTCCATTATCGTACGGTAAAGATACCAGAAATTTCGAGGGAACTCCTCAAATACTATCGGCAGATTACTACTAGCGATTTGGGTATTTGGAGTCGGTTTTTTTAAACTTTGATACCTGCGGTTAGGTTATTATAGTAGGTTGTATTATAACAACACAAAAAAATGGGTTTAGGATACACGAAAATTCGGACGATGCAATAGGACAAATGACGATTAGGGATTTCAATATTTTCACATAGTTAAGTACTGCACCCTGGTAGTAGGAAAACCATTACATTTTCACTGTTTACTTTGCTGTCGCGTGCCAATAATTGTGTTTAGAAATTGAAATATTTTTTATAGTGTATTTAATCCACGATGGCCCGCTCCGCCATTCAAATTGGCGTTGCATGGTTCTGTCGATGTAAATGTAATATTAAATATTGTGGCGGAACTTCGTTTATTGAAATAATCATTAATCTATGAATTTTATTGTGCATAACACTAGCGACCCGCCCTCACTTCACTTCAGTTTATGTAAGTTTTTTGTTACACAAATTTAATAAATAAACCAGAATTTACCATAATTCCTCTTCCCTTGGTTCCTCTTGACAGAAAAAATACATTTTGCTAGGGGTATTATTTACTGATTTTCTAATATTAATTAAAAATTGAAGAAAACTAAGTTATGTACATAAAATGATAACAATGATTTAATTGTACGAAGATTTTGCAGCAATACAATCGCGATACAGTCTCGATGCCGCATCGATACAGTTACAAATCGTTTACGTTTAGTCGCGATACAGTGGCGCGGCTGTCAAATGCGCATTTTTATCGCTGCGAAAAATTGCAGTGGGTAAAAGGCCTTAAAATGGGCAAATTGACAATTTATATGGCAACCCTCAAAGCACGCACACTCGTAAACCGACGGCCATTTTGTGTGCTTCACTCATGTTTAGACGAGGTTACGTCCGTATTTTTATAAGGTCCGTGAGTTAAGCCTAAGGCCAGTAGTTAATTAGGAGAAAACCGCACATTTAGGAATTAATCGAAGGCTTCATCTACATTTAATTTTACATATTTTCTTGCAAATAGCAAAGGTAAAAAGTCCCTCTTAATAAGTGAACGATCTTAATTTGAAAATTCGTTTTGATCTTTTGCAGCTGTAAGTGGTGTTTATCTTTAATTAAACTAATATTATAAAGAGGTAAAATTGTATGTATTTCGTATGTGGGGTTCTGGAATTACTGAACCGATTTGAAAAGTTATTTTACTAATTGGAAATCTCTGACTAATATACGCCTTTTTTTTGTTCAAGGTGGAGCGACTGGCGTTGGTTGCCAGTTTTAAATAAAACAGTGATACAAACTGTTACTACATTTTCGTCTGGAGTTTTATAAATTATAATTATAAATATAAAGGTGCTGTTTAAAAGTAAAAATGTATTGCATGTTGAAGTGCAGTGTCTTGAATCTGATTAAATAACAAATAATATTGTTGCGCCGGCAACATACCTTCAACATCGTTCGAGAATGAATCGTTTTATATTTTAATAAACAATTGGCAAAACGTTGCTGAACATGTTTTTCTTCAATCAAAACATAGCATATTCTACTACAAGGTATGTGTCAATATTTTTTAGTTTTTTTTAAACATATCTGGATTAGGTACCTACCTCTTTACATTTAGTATTATGTTTTTTAATTTAGAGTGTAGGGTAGGTAGGCGTCCAAAAAGGTGGACTGATGACTAGATGGGAAATAGATGGATGCAAGCGGCGCAAGACCGGTCCTTGTGGCAGAGCTTGAGGAAGCCTATGGCCAGCAGTGGACCTATTTCGGTTGAAATGATGATGATGATGATGATGATGATGATGATGATGATGATGATGATGACGATGATGATGATGATGATGATGATGATGATGATGATGCTAAATCAAAATCGTTACAAAATGTGTATTTTGTGTACGCAACAATTTTCACAGAACATTTGAACATACAAAAGTTTTTTATTTCCTTTCCTTTTTTATTATTTTAACATGAAATCTAGTTAGTAATAAAATTATGTTAGAGGCGGCTTTTGCCGAGAGACATACTGAACATTGAGACAAATAGTAAACATTACTCCATCCACGCTGTACTGATATAAAAAAACGAAAGTAACTTTGTTTGTGTGTTTTTTACCCTTCACAGCAAAACCGCTGCACCGAGTTCACTGAATTTGATAGGAAGATAGCTTTAACTCGGGTAAAGGACCGAGGATATTTTTTGGTGGTAATGCTTTTTGACATTCATAGGTGCATTATATTCAGCCAAAATTGAAGAATAAAGAACTTTTACTTTGACTTTTACTTTCCCAGAAAATTTTTCAATTTAAGAGTAACGTGTTGCAGTCACCAAACATAAGTTCAGGGAAAAGCGTCCAGGCTTGGGTTATTGCCCATGGCCCACCTATGAAGGTCCACCTGGGCACTTTTTCAGAACTTTACGAAGTCGACGGAGCTCCGCGAAAGCGGAGCTCCTGTCTAGATTATTTTGGCCCTTCGGGCCTTCTGAAGAACTAACAAAACCTAAACCTACCCTTTTAATTTTGGCCAGTCTATCAAATAGGCCACGGGTAAGGGTTGAGCGTCTTTGGTGGTTATTGATTAACGCAATAAACGTTTGAGTATTTGAGTATTAATATTGAGTATTAATATTAACCAGTTACTGGTTAACATAAATACTCAAACGTTTATTGCGTTTTGCAATACTACCTAACTTTGTTTTTCCCCCTTCTGATATTAATCTTGTAACACACATTATGAATACTGCATTCATAATGTGTATTAAGCGCCTACAAGATAAATATCAGGGGGGGGGGCATAAAAAATCAGGGGACAATCTTACAGAAATTAACTTAGTCCTAAAGCTCTAGGCTATGCGTACTAGTCAACGACCAACTTAAACGATGTACTTATATGTATAGAAATGTACATACTTTACATCGAAAACATTCATAACCCAGGAAGAAATACTCACACTCATCACACAAATATCTGCACATACCCTGATTTGAACCCGGGATAACTAGCTTCGTAGGAAGGGTCACTTCTTACTAGGCTAACGTTTCATCATAATTATTTTTTATTTTTTGAAAATAATAAAGAACACTTTAACAACACAAATAATTTTGTACACAACCGCATAGCTCATTGCTACTTTCAAAATTATAGAGAAAAACGCAATCCAATCCTAAATAATGGCCCCTGATTATACTAACACCCGCTATAAAGCTGGGAAGTTTAAAAATATTGCGTATTCCGAAGGAACGAGGTGGGAAAAAATTAAAATGCACCCCCTGTTTAAGACGATGGCTCTCGATCCGCTGTTACCTTGGAAAAGTTAGGGCTGGCAAAACTTCCACATGAAAAAAAGCACTTCAAATATTAAAAGGTGAGCGGTGTTTTGTATCATAAACCCTGTTTTCAAGATGTGAAAACATTCAAATAACTTAGCTTAAGGCTGTCCGTGACGCTTAGTAGTTTTGTATAATATGTGAACACTTTATTGAACAAACAAAAGAGATAACAAAAAATAAAAAAATAGCAAAAATGTACAAATTCGAACATATTAAGGGATCTCATTTTTAATCATCGATGTCATCATCTAAGTTTTGTCTTTATCTAACAACTCCAATAAAAGAAAGGTTGGACAAGGACAAACTATGAAACGTAAAATTAACCTTCATTGTGTCACTAAGACAAAGACAACAAAAGCCTTGTTTTAGTTGTCAAAATTTTAAGACAATCACAGTTTAAGAGATAAAAGATGACCTAAGGGTAGATTTTTGAAAATCGAGCGCTTGTGATCAGATAATATATCACACGCGAAAAAACGTCACAATCAACCCCAAACTTTAAAAATTACGTTTTTACTAGGTATATCACGTTTGTTTCCAAATGAAATTTGCCAGTGTTTGATAATCAAAAATCGACACGCAGGAAATAACTACTTTGCATCTCCAGAGACTTTAGTCTTAAAGCATTAAAACACAACTGTAGCACCTTTTACCGACTACCTGAGTTGCATAATAAAAATGATGTTCGCCCTAGATGGAGAGGCTAAGCTGCATATTAATGTCTTGGTTACTCTCAGGGGCTGTTTACATACAACTTTTTACAGCATTTTTTGTACGTCAAATTGTTATGGTATGTTAGAGCAAGATGCCGAAAGTTGAAAGCTCCACATTACGGTTAAAAAGTCCCTTTTGATTTTTTTTCGACATGACATGAGTCATTATTAGGTAAATGATAACAATTATATAAAAAGAGGGTTTTTTAATCTGCTAAATAATAAACCCATTTAACTTACAAATAAAACATTCGATGATTTTTAGAATTGAAGTTTGATTATTTCTCTGACGATAACAACTTTTAAATTTACTCGGTATCTTGCAATAATTAGAAAACCCCCTGAAGCTTCTCTAAAAATATACACCACACCTAATTACTAATATATTTTTTTAGAAAAATAAAGCAAATGTATCATTAACGTTTGCTTACATTGTTTAGTGTCTTCATTTCTTGGCTGTTAATAATATGAAACAAGTAAAGAATTATTTTATAAAACCGTTATATTTCTCTTGTGAGAACAAGATTATTCTAGTATTTTCCAATTAATTTAAGCTTTATTCCTTTGAAACAATTTCAATATTGTATTCTAATGTTACGCTATTTGTACATTCATTTCGATGCGCAATTTTTTTTCAATTTAATGTATGTATAAAAAAGGGAATTCATTAAAAGCGTGAAAGAAATGAAACCCTAATTAATAACAAGGTAAGACGTAAGCACTAGGCTGAAATTATGAGCGTCAGTGGGTAGGTAATAAGAACATAGTAAGGAAATTAAAAACAGTACGAATGGTTGTCATAATATTTATTTCAGTGACGCATGTGATTATAACAAAATATACTTTCAAGACTGCTATGTTTTCCTTGCACTGGGTGCAGTGTGAAACAGATTAAGCAACATGGTCTGGAAGAGACTCATTGTTGGAGCTACCATAGATAATGAAAAGATTAAATTTAAATTCATTAGCAACACGTTGACAAGAGATGAAATATGTATGGTTGATGCGTTATTTGACGCGTTAAAGATTATAAATTACAAGTTAATGATTGAACGAAGCTTATACTGTAACAAATTAACACAAAAATAAATCAGCATGCTTTAAGGGAACTATGGTAGTAGTTATAGTACGTACATTGTTTAACAAGTGCAGAGAATATTATATAATCTTGTGAAGTCATTAACATCTTGTAATCTTCTTAACAGATAATTTTAAATACTGTTACTTGTTTCATCATAGTTTTGTCGAGTAAACATCAGAATAGTGAGCTTAGACAAGTTTCATTCTACGAAAACTTACGAGTTAAATCAGCTGTCTAAATGTGTGGTATTATTGACTTAAGCGCCCGATGCTACCTTCCAGCAGTTTGTGATGATGATGATGATGATGATGATGATGATGATGATGATGATGATGATGATGATGACGATGAGTGGGGACGCGGCCGAGGCAGACGGGCGGTCGAGTGGCTCTACATTCATTCCGCCCTGTTCCCCTGTTTGTGTTGTCCAGCAGTTTACATCAACCCTAGATATTTTCTTTGATTTCGGTAGTCAATGTAACTAGGCCTGCTGTTTTCGTTGTTTTTCGTGAAAACTATATATGAAACAGGTACTTACTTAACAGTTTTTGAAATTGTCTTGTAGTTTCTGACTTGTTGCTCAATGCATCGTTATTGTCACAGACTATTTAGATAGAGAATGTTCGAGTGACAAACAACTTGTGGACAACTTAATAATTATTTTGTGTCCTTATTGACAATCTGTGTGCTATGCCAACGGCCACGGCGCCCCCGGGGCCCGGAACTTGTCAACTAATTTGCATACATCGGCCCATCCGGGATTCGACCGTCTCATTTCTCAGCCGGCAATGAACGTCGCTTTTATGCTACCAGGTCATGAACAGATATTGCTAATCTTACTAGGTCAAAGAGATTTAAAGGCACCTTTGTCATCTCGAAAGGTAAACAATATTTAAAAAAAAACTTTGAAATGGATTGGAAATTCTTGTTTATGTAAGTCAAAGTTAAGTTTATTTGCCAGAATTGTGGTACATGGTAGGGAGTAATATTACAAAAACAATAATGGAGAATGGCACAATTTACCATTAAGCAGGCATGTATTATAAGCTAAGACTGCAACTGCGTTAATAACCCTGAGGGCTAAGATGGAATACCTCTATGCTAGTGATTTTACTGATTGTCTTATCCCGACACACTATAACACAACAATGCGGAAATTGTTGTTATAAGCACTAGCACCACTATCAACCAACAGTTTCATGTACACTACATAATAAACCACGTCTTTCTAAAATCGAAACAGCACAGGAAACGTACTTTTTAACCGACTTCAAAAAAGGAGGAGGTTATAAGTTCCACTGTATGATTTTTTTTAATGTATGTTCCCCGATTACTCCGTCAATTAAACCCACTAGTCCCACTTCTTAGTTCATATTATGAATGAATGAATATTTAAGTTATTTCACGCGCGCCGCAAGCAACACCGCGGGAAAGTCATAGCCATATTTCAACAAGTAAATATTCTTCGTTGACAATTTTAAAGAAGTTATTTTTTGCGTTTTTCAAGGCGATTTTTGTTTTTTTTATTATAGGTGTGCTCCTTTAACGGTGCAGAAAACTACAATATAAAATAGTAGTCGGTTGCCTATCGCTGTCTCACTTTTTTTGGCATCTGTCAGTTTATTGTGAGACAGATAAGTAAAAGTGAAAGTCAACCTGAGTAATATTTGTTTTTTACTGTACAGTCAGCCTTATAAGTAACTGCATACTTTTTACTTTGTCGCTCTAACGCCTTTGACACATTATTGCAGCAGTTCATACATGACTAGGCCCCGATCTTGTCGCAGTGACGTCGCTTTTTTGTAGAGATTGAATGATTACTTTATCGACCGTCTCTATATCGATGTTTGTAGTTATATTATGCAACAATGCGATTGTTTTTTTGCACTTTAAATCTTTGCTGAATGTCAATATAGCGTAAGTATTAAAATTTCTTGATAACCTCTGTAGGTATTAGGTAGGTAAGTACAATATTGTAATTATTGTGGAAAAGCTATGATAAACAGTTTTAAATAACGAACACCCGCGACTTTTATTCATCCAAATCTTTTTTTATTACATTTTTAGAAGTGACTATCTTTGTCTTATTGTCAGTGACATGACATCATTATAACTCTAAATACAATAACATCGACCTTTGGTCACATTTTAATCTTTACCAAAAAGGGACGTATCTATACATGACGTTAGAGTGACAAGGCAATAAAATGTGCAGCTACTTTATAAGGCTGACCGTACTCGTACCTATATTACATTCACATAATTTGCATTAAAGCATTCTATTTTTAATTTTAATCGCGTAAGTCAAAGTTTCTAAATTCATTATGCAAATGAAGCATACCTACAACAAAGTTTTAACAAATGGTACTAAACGCTTATCTCGAACTATAAATAGTGGAGATGCAAATGAATTCAGAAAATAATGACATGGTTTTGCAATCTGCTTGCAAATTATCGTCAAACTTTGCTTTGAAACGCATTATTTATTAAAGCAATTTTTGACTTACTACAATTTTGGATAGTAACCACAAATTCTTACGGTGTTCTCGTTTATTTCATTATTTAGAAAAGACAATAGCGGCCTTTACACGTAAAGTTCGGACCGCGGGAAACGCCACTCGCCGTTCCAATCTTCGTTCCGAACCGTACTTTTTTTACTATTTTACTATTACAGTTGCAATTACACGAACGGTTCGGAACGAAGATTGGAATGGCGCGTCGCGTTTCCCGCGTTCCGAACTTTACGTGCGCAGGCCGCTTTTGTTTGTAGTAAGATTGATAGTATTTTTTCTATCTTTGGAATAAAGAGAGCTTGCAAAAAAGAGAGTAACTTTTAAAAACATTTTTTTTGTATAATTTCTTACAAAGTTGGAAAAATAAGTACGTAAATTGGAAAAAGATTGGAGAGGCGTACGTATAACTATCAGTGGGCTTTTCAATACACAGCTACAAAAATAAACCCAGACCTAAAAAGGTTTGGAAATAACGCCATTTCATTTTTACTTACTGGTAAGTATTTTCATGAAGACCTAAACTTAATATCTAATATCCATCCGATACCTATATTCAACAAAATCACCAAACGATTTTGCAAATTGTTTTGCCATGATATGGCTGCACTCATTAAATTGGGAGCAAAGGCTGCTTTAGTGAATAAAAATGGTTACAATATAGTTTTAGACAAGTTGTACCTAAGAGATTTGAGCCTTTATTCTATGAGAATTGCCATAACACTTGCATATATTCACTGATAACAGCTGTTATAGCGTCAGCAACACGTCGTCCTAAAGGCCCTATGGAGAATTTATTTACCGCTTACGTAAATCATTTTCGAAAACTGTCAAAATTACTTGACATAAGCGCTAGACGCGACCGCCAGGCAGTTCATCCTGTACACTTTCGAAAATGATAACGTCTACGAATGCTTCTTCTCTACGGCCACTCTTTACTTGTCGATCAGTTTTGTCGACTGGGTCTCTATCCTACTAGGTAAAATCACATTTATTTTGACTTGTTATCGTATTGTCAACGTTACAATAAGTACAGCCTCGGCAAAAAGCGTTGAGCACCCATGCATCATATAAAAGTCAAACTTTAAAAGTTGCATTTATATCTTTTATTTTAGAAACTTGTATATCTATCGCAAATAAAAAATATTTATTGACGTTAGAGGAAATTCCGTGGAAAACAAACAACACAATAAATCATTCATCATTAATTGTACAATATATCATTTTATTCTAAAACCCGACTTTTTCTAGATTCAGCTTTCATACGCAAATAGCTACATCAAAATGATATCTACTATTGATTCGCACATGTTCGAAAACATTTTATATTTTACGTATATGTTTAGTTTTGAAATTGAAAAATAATACTTTATTTACAAGTTACAAAGAAAAAAGTGGGGTGCTCAATACTTTTGGCCAAGGCTTTAGCTCTAATTCACTTGACATGAATGCCGGCCAAGTTAAAAACAAAACAATAACATGTCGAAATAAATATGCTTTTACCGAAAAGAATAGAAAATGTTCGGATTCACATTTAGGAATACACAGAATCCATTGACGTTGTGTCGTTACTTCATTAGCTCCAAAACACGCTGAAACAATCGGAACTTCGCGTCTGCTCCGTAATTACGTCGGTGGCTTTACTTAACTCCAATTGAAGTGTCAGCTGCCCGTATGAATCATTAACGGAGTCAACACCTGCCCGGCGATTGAATGTTTTATGCCGCTTAGGACAAAGGGAACCGGATTGAACTGGTTTTAGTCCACGTGATCGCATATTCTTGGCAATATTAATTTAGAAAATAATATTATTAACAAAAGGATTTTTTTTGAAAAAGGTGTTGTCATAAAAACCATGCTTATAGAGTTTGTCTACACTATTTTTTTTTAAAATTTTTTCAGGAATAAAAAACATTATCAGTATTTTGCTACGCATGCTTTGGACTAGTGTATTACTAGCACTAGCTACTACTACAAAAGACCATGTAGCGTTTAAGCTCTTTATTTTCTTTATTTTATTTTCTTAGTAAATAATGAAAAAAAGAAATAGCATAGGTACTTTTGAGACAAACCTTAAGCATGCTTTTTTCAAAACACCTTTTAAAAATGTTCTTGTTGTTAATTAATAATCAGTCATAAATCATATAATATTTTACTTAAAATTATGTAAGATCAAGCTAACAATGGAGGTTTGTTAGATAGTTTTCATAAAACCATTATTTCCTTGAAGCGCATTTTTTCCCATCCTTAATACCCAATGCCATTTTTCCTCTTCGGTTTTATTACCGTCGCTTTTGTTCTCGTTCGTCTTTTTACCGTCGCATTTATTCCAGTTCGATTTTATCCCAGTCGCATTTATTCCCAAAAGTAATTATATAGTAATGTAGGTGTAGGTTTAGGTTATGTTAGTTTTGCAGCTGGCCCGGAAGGCCAAATAACCCAGAAATACTAGCTCAGTGTCAAATTAGATTTTTGGTATTAGAAAAACACGACAGTGAAAATTATGTTGCCAGGAAAAGAAGCGACTGGATAAAAATCGCAAGGGGAAAAACACGACTGTAAAAATAAACTGCCGGGAAAAAAGAAACTGGTAATACCGCGTTCGGGAAAAAACGTGAAAAGAAAACTAACATCAAAGAACAAATGAGTTTGGGAAAATCATTTAAAGAACGAATCACAATGGAAACCCCACCCTGTACTTGATCATTGTGTATGTTATACAAAATAATTTAGTAAAGTGAAGGCTATGTTGCCAGACTAGACAAAGTGACGATTTTCGTAAGCTGGCAAGAGCTGAATGAGAATGGCCGCAGATTGTAGGCGTCGGCGCACAAAATAGGAGCGCCTTATTAAGCATTAGAGACTTGTATAGATTGAACAAGATGATGATGGTATTAGTGTACGGTCACGGATTTTAATTGATAAACCACTATAGAACTTTGTCTATTTCTATGTTATTTCTATTTTGTCACTTGACGCGTTTGCATATTCTATATGCTTCATACTTTCGATTAGTATTAAATTTGCCTATTAAACAAGCATTTGCAATTTTTTTTAAAAGTTCATATTTAATATTTTTTTTAATGATATAAGTACTGGACTGAAATTTTTCAGCCAACCTACTCGCCACATATTCTTTAGCGTATCAAATTTGATATAAAATACTTTTGATCGAATAAGCAGCCCGGTGCAAATCGTCTCCTATTCGGATCTTAGACCATGATGGTGTATTGAAAATAATCACTAGCGTTGAAATAATGAATAGAAAATTGTGTTCAAATTTACAAAGAGTAGGACGAAAAAGAGGTTTTAAAATTCGAGCACTGTCGTTATAGTGTCATAACTACAAACCACCTATGCAGTGCAAATATTTATAATCAAGAGCAAAGAAAACGAAAAATCGTCCACGTAATTGTATGTACCTGGAGCTCTATGCTAATTGGTAAAATGACATTTCTTTGGACGCGTAATCGTATTGTCAACGTTATGATAGCTCTTATTCACTTGATAGTAATGGTGGCCGAGTTGAAAACAATACGATATCATGTCAAAAGCAGCAGAATAGTCCCGGTTATTGTAGTGTCCGGAGCAACATTTCTATTCCAACAAGTAGTCTAAAACCAATCTCTTTATTCCTCCTGACACCTTTAAATCCAGTCAACACAGAAAAGCGACCATAAATGTAGCTCTACTTTGCTTTGATAAATACGATTTTCATTACACGATGTACGTAGGATTAGGCTTGATGCTGTGGATAGCACACGTCTATTTGTCCCAAACACGACACAATATGTGCCGTAATTGTCTGTTGTAAGGGTTGCAATTGTTTGGCGAACCTCGTGGGATTGTCACTTGGTTTAAACACATTGTTTCTTGCAAACTGGGTTGGTATTCTCTTTTGTTTTTAGAGGGAAATCCATCATTTAATTGGATTTCATCTCATCGATTGTAGTATTTCATCGAATTTCATTTCATCGAACACTAAAATTAAAACTACGATGTTTTCAGGATATATTCAACCTTTACGTTAGCAAAGTTAGGTGAGACTTGTTGTGACTAATAAAAATTTAGTCATGTGACAGGAAATGCCTTTCGATGAAATGAAAATTCTGCGTAATGATACGTTCGTTGAAAGGTATTTAATAAAATAATACCCTTTATACAGGCCAGGATAGCAAATACAAGTTATAGTACGAAAATAAAAACCGTAATTATTTTTTAATGTGCGTATGTGTAAGGACCTATGCAATAATGTTTACTTACACCTTTAAAAGAAGGTATAAAGAAGGCAGATAAGCGCACAGGCCTATGAGAAGTGAGATCTAAGATCCATAAAATTTTGCGATTTTTGAGACTGCAAATCTAAGACTACAAATCTCTTGTCAACTCTGAGGACTAGATTAATAACTAAATGAAAAGCAAGCTTTAAAAACCCGACTGCGTTTTTTATATTTTCATCTATTATACCTATGTCAATAATTTTTAATTTGCCACTGATGTTTTTTTAATTTTAACAGTTTAGGTATCCTACGTCACCCGAGATGGTGAAAGGATTCTAACGATAGCACACCAATGTAAATCGGCTCAGGAGTTCAGAAGTAATGATGGAATAAAAAATCGTACATACATGAACTTTGAAAACATTACGCTCCTTTTTTTGGGCAGTCGTGTAAAAATAAGATAACATGTCATTTCAAAAGCAAGATGGTTTAGACAAGTAGATTAGAGCTTTAGTGCATTACCGCACTTGCTTTGTCCAACCAGAGTTACACAATATCTTGTGTGGCTATCGCCTTTATTTGCTTATAAATAAGGTCGATCAAATTTGCACGAGAACTCAAGTCGCTAACACCCGTATTCACAAACAATACTTAAGGGATCCTTCATTGAGTAAACGCACTGCGTTCAATACAGTTTTGTGATTGGTCCTTTTTGATCGACCTTTTGTTTATGAGACGATTTGAACCACCCTGTGCGTTCGTGAGCACTGTGAGACCTCATAGTGACGTTTGTGAATACGGGTGTAAGAGAATAACCTCCCCGTGTGCACGAAACACTCCTGCAGTGTCTCGTGCGGTTAAATTTTGACACAGCTTAGTCAGAGCGGCTTAGTTATTTCGTAGGAAGTTCCGAATCAGCACATAAATGAGATTTGTGCTGCGGCGAGAATGCTAGAGGTTAAAAGATGACGTGGAAGATTCTGCAACATGGACTGGTTTAGTATGATAACCTCGTTTGTGTTTCTTTAATACCTCGTACAGACTTAACGGATAGCTTGTTGTATTGTTGACGAACAATAAACCACCGCGATTAGGGTGTTACCAGACCAATCGATCGATCGCCGATCGACGGCATCGATTAACTTCGATCGAAGTCGATCGATTGGTCTGGTAAGAACTATCGATCGACGAATATCGTTCGACTAACCAATCGATCGACGGATATCGTTCGACTAACCAATCGATCGATTGCCGGTCCACGTTGATCGACTGGTCTGATAGCTTTAATTGATGAAGGAACTAATCCATTCTGTCATCGATTGACGATCGATCGATTGATCTGGTAGGAACTATCGATCGACGTCGACTAATCAATTCTACCATCGATCGATGCCGTCGATCGATGATCGATCGATTGGTCTGGTAACACCCTTAAGATACAGCCTTTTTACTAAAATTCTTTTTTTTCGCCTAATATTATAATTGTCATAAAAAAACTATCAATGATGTAAAATCAGGAAAATGGTGCACAAAATGGGGTCTCTGGTTGCTTTATTCACCGGAAAACGGCCGTTTTAGCCCAAAACGATGCATTTTGAGGTTATAAAATTGTTTACTAAAATAGACAAGTCAGTTGGTATGGATTAAAAATGCCATATTGATAGATTAACAACCTACTGTGGCAAAACAACGTTTTTACATAAAGGACAGGTTACACGTAAATATGAAATCACCACACAGACAGATTTTTCAGAAAACTCAAGTCGCCAAAGAAGCCTGCTTAACTCCTATAAGAAACCGGTTAAAAAAACTGTTCAGGTTCAAGATAAAGCAGTTTAACTCAAGCATTATGACCAAGTGCTTTCAGACCAGTACCCTTACCAAGAGTTACAATTCCCGTACTCGCTAGCGAGTCGAGTGCTCTGTCCCTCGCACTCTATAAGGTGACTCTAAATACTGTAAGGGACAGAGCATTTGACTCGCTAGCTAGTACGGTAATTGTAGCTCATGGTAAAGGTACTGGATACTCTGGATAGTGCGAGTCGTGACTTTTTATTATTATCCCACTCTTTGATAGTAATCTACTCTTGAATTTTTATTCTTAAGGAAGCGAAATGGTTTTCAATGAAGTGGTTTCAGATAGCATAAGTTTTAATATAGGATTCTTTTGAACTTTTAACTGTGTGGTAAAGTTATTTAAGAAGGAGGTATTTGGTTTGCTTCTGTGTATGGTAATGTGTTTCTATGTGACTTTGTATTATGGAGTATTGGGTAAAGTTAGTGCGAATAGTGCATTACGTTGTGGTTATAATAAGCATGTTTAAACCTTTTAAACTATGTAGGTACGTATTTGTAAATTTTAGTTCGGAGTAAAGTGTCACATTCCCTCACACATAATTATTCTGTGTAATAATATACAACAGAACCTGAACAGTTTTTTTAACCGGTTTCTTATAGGAGCTAAGCAGCTTCTTATATTTGTAATTTTGAGTTGGTAAAATAAATAGGCTTTCCATATTAGTCCTCAGTGCTGGCAACAACGCATATGGAGTCTTAGGATTGCAGTCTTGTGAATTCAAATGTATGTGGGTCTCAATCCCACTTACCCTCAGGTGTCCTGGGTGCTTGTGGTTCTTCTTCTTGCCATGAAAAAATAAGTTTTTTTTAATACCATCAGAAAAGTTACTGCTGTTACATTCTTGCAAACGTTAGTTAGGTACTTAAATTTTATGAATAACAACATTTAAGAATAATGAACTGTAAAATATTATGACATTACAAGTTCTGAATATTATTTCTTATGACTTTCGACAAACATGACCCGCGAAATTCGGATTTGCAAATTATTATTTCTAGTATTATGACTTTCATCATTATTACCAACATTTATTATGATGGAAAACATTATGGACTGTGAATGCCGGAACTTTAATTTTATAGCGGGCTATATAGACCAATGTAAGTACCTGAATTCTAAAGCTAAACATTACATCTACACAAAGTTGCCAAAGTATGTAGAAATAAGTTTGCATAAATCTTTTCGAGACTTAAGAGCGAACACATTTATTTACGTCCTCGTCTACCTTTCTTATTCACGTTCAAAACCCTTCTCCAAGCTCAGTAAGAAAATTACTTCGAAAACCAAACCGTTATCACACAAAACCATTTTATAAACACGCACAAACTGCGAACAAAGGCGTCTGAAGTCAATTCCGTTATCATTCGAACACAGGTTTGTTTCAAGAATTAATCCTTCCAAAATTCATTAAAATATTCAAGCGGCAAAGATTAACGGGGCTCAGCGTACAACGCAGAGCAACCAAATTAAACAATTCCAATTTATCTGACTAACGAATACCTGGCTAGTTGAGCAGCGCTACAGCTAATTGCTCCGAACTTTTCTAATTAAAATTAACTTTAAGCTGTAAATGCTGAGTCTTTGCCGTTTACTTTGACGGGATGCAGCGGTTAAGATGCAAATTTAAGTCTATGTAGCCGAAATGTTATTGTTGAACTTTTTATGTACGAAAGGTGCACATTGGATTCTAAATTATACGGATCTAAGGTAAGGACAGGCATTAGGTTTTAAATTAGCCAGATCTCATGGTGACATGCAATTGCCCATAATAATTTTATTCACGACATTGATTTGGACTTGCGAAATCTCACTAGTCGAACAAAACTCTAAACCTAGCGACGTTTACTTCTTAACGGTAGTGTTTGTAGAGATATAGAGAATGGCACAAAGTAGGCGATGTTTTTTTTTATGGTGCGCAGTAATTGTATAACTATCACAAATGCCTTTTATTATTATTTGTAAGCCCATATTGCTTCTATATTGTAATCGTAAGTATTGCAGTGTGATAGCTACCTAGTATTTTCTTAACAATAAGAACTGTTAAAATGTAACAATCTTAAATAGGCATTATATCAGCATAAATAGAATCATTATCGACAGTAAAAAAAAATTTATAAAACATTTTTATTTTGCTCTACTGACCTTAAAAAAAGAAGCGATAAAATTCAAACAATATAATAATGTTTTTCCTGATATTGTCAACCGAAACATTTGGGGAAATAACGACGAGTAAATGACCAATACAATGTGTGATAAAAATGACAGTGGGCAATATTAAGGCAATTCTCATTATTGCCCCATTTTACGGGCAGTTACTTTGTGACACATCTGAAAATGTAGTTTTCGCGTGGGCTATTTTTAACACGACCAAATCATTTTATTATAACAGTGTGTCAAAGTGTGTCACAAAATAGTAGGTTTTTTTTTTTTCACAGCTTCAATAAAAGCTGATTCATGTAACAAACAGGTGAGAAAAATAATTTTTTGAATAGCTATATAAATAACCAAGATTTGAGCAAACAAAGATTGTTCCTATCTCTTTCTAGCAAAACAGAATTTTACGTGGAGTTTATAATTATGGCCTGTGCTGTTAATATGGATGACGTCACAGTGCACTTCGGATCTCTCTGTCGAATTAGCAGTTTTAAATGCTTGTATCATCCGTGTTTCTTGACCGATTTTAATTTAATTTTCTTTTTTCGTGATCTCTTTTACTGTATTTTCATATTTTGTTGAGAAATGTGATTTAAAAAAATCCTTGCATATTCCCTATTGACCATTAAATCATGTATTTAATTGTATATGTATGTATGTATGTATGTATGTATGTATATATGTATGTATGTATGTATGTATGTATGTATGTATGTATGTATGTATGTATGTATGTATGTATTTATGTATGTATGTATGAATGAATTAATGTATGTATTATGTATGTATGTATGTATGTATGTAAAAATATATGTATGGATGGATGGTTCTTTGTTCCTTTATAAAGGCTCAACGAATGGCCCGATTATGACAAGCGAGGAGTCGTTAGCATCGCGGGTACTTTAAATGCGAAATTGGCGAAGTAAAAATTGTACATAATAACTAAGATTTCATTGATGACATTATCCAAAAAGCAGTTGGGTTTTTAAGCTTGCTTTTTCTTAGACTTGTTTGACGAGTGTATCTGTGTATCTGTGGCGTCACAGCTCCTTAACAGATAAAACAATTTAGTCGCGTTTTTTTATTCAATATTCTTGGTCAATTAGGGTGATTGTAAAACAGGTTAAAAAAAAATGGTCCGTAATTTACAATGATAATTTATTTTTTTATTTATTTCAGTAGTGCTATTAGTTTTGAAATTAAGGATCACAATTATGTAATGGTCTATTTGAAAGTAAAAATGTAATCGCTGTGTATGGGTACGAACAGCGTACAGCGTGGAGCCGAACATAATTTGGTTATTAATTAATTTCAACCCATTATTATTTAAGATAATTATGATATCAGATATTCATTACGTGATTATGAATTTCAACCATCCACAATTTTAAGGCATTCTTAGAGCTGCTTATTGTATAGTATATTAACTACCTATCTTCAATAAATAACCAGATTTATAATTGAAAGTATAATTTTATCACGGCGGCTTTATTTATTTATTTAGTTATTTTAAACTGGGTAGGGCACTGGTGTGGGACACGACGTTTGTTGACACATTCACCCTTTCCCACGTCCATTCAACCTGTAATCGGGCCGGTGGTGAGCGCTGCTGATCAGGCCCAAACTATCCAGCGCCGCAAATATTCATCATTATTAAATTATTATGAATTTGTGGCGCTTGCAGTGGAGACCATGGGATCTTGGTCAGCTGATATGAAAAGCTTTATTAAGGCCCTGTCATCCCGGCTCATAGACACCTCCGGAGAATCTAGAGCTGGTGCTTACCTCTCCCAAAGGATTGGGCTAGCTATCCAGAGAGGTAACGCAGCCAGTGTCATAGGGACCATGCCGCGAGCGAACCTGCTAGAGGGGGTGTTCTTTTTATAGTGGTGATTATTATTTAGGTCTTTAATAATTGAATAGCTTACTTTTTATTTTAATTTAGATAAGTTTAGTTTTAACTTTTAATTGCATTAATTTAATAAGTGTTATCTTCTTTAAATGTATGTTTATTTAAACTTTATTGCAAAATACACAAAGTAAGTAAAAATGGCAGACTTAATGCCTTGAGGCATTGTCTACCAGTCAACTATTGGGCCCAACCGAAACAAGTACAGATTGGTGCTAAATTTGATGAAAAGTTAAATTAAAATATTACATATTTCATATCCATAAACAATATAGTTAATATAAGATCAAATACTTATACATAAAAATAACATTATAAGTACATCTAAATAGAAATACATAATACACGTTACGTAATATACGTTATCTTAAAATTATGTACCTACGTACTTACTTTTTGTGCAATAAATAGTTAACATACATAACTTGCACAAGGTCCTACAACTAGAAAGTAAGTTTTCTCAAAGGTCCATGAACTTGCTATCTTAAAGTTTATATTTATAATTATCTCAAAAGTAGTAATTTTAACAAAAGCTTGAAACATAAATAGTGCCCGCACTGCTTCTTGATAACAGGTAGTGGGTGAGACGATGGTAGCGATCAAGACTGAGCTGGAGATCCTATCTCCTGAATTAACACTGGAGGATCTATAGTAGTAATTTTAACAAAAGCTTGAAACATAAATAGTGCCCGGACTGCTTCTTGATAAAAGGTAGTGGGTGAGACGATAGTAGCGATCAAGACTGAGCTGGAGGTCCTGTCTCCTGAATTAACACTGGAGGATCTAAAGTAGTAATTTTAACAAAAGCTTGAAACATAAATAGTGCTCGCACTACTTCTTGATAACAGGTAGTGGGTGAGACGATGGTAGAGATCAAGACTGAGCTCAAGGTCTTATCTCCTGAATTAAGACTGGAGGATCTAAAGTAGTAATTTTAACAAAAGCTTGAAACATAAATAGTGCTCGCACTACTTCTTGATAACAGGTAGTGGGTGAGACGAGGGTAGAGATCAAGACTGAGCTCAAGGTCTTATCTCCTGAATTAAGACTGGAGGATCTAAAGTAGTAATTTTAACAAAAGCTTGAAACATAAATAGTGCTCGCACTACTTCTTGATAACAGGTAGTGGGTGAGACGAGGGTAGAGATCAAGACTGAGCTCAAGGTCTTATCTCCTGAATTAAGACTGGAGGATCTAAAGTAGTAATTTTAAGAAAAGCTTGAAATATAAATAGTGCCCGCACTGCTTCTTGATAACAGGTAGTGGGTGAGACGATGGTAGCAATCAAGACTGAGCTCGAGGTCCTATCTCCTGAATCAACACTGAGGAGGCAACAACAAAGTATTTCAAGACCAACATTGTATTTAACCAGCCAATAAGCACGCTATAACCGCGTACTAAAAGCGAAATCTTACGTACGCCATAAAACTTTAAACCACTCATTTAATTTAATAGCAAACTCGTTAGCCTAATTAGGCTTCTCAGATTATCAACCGAGTGAGTAGAAATTAAAACGACATTTCGGGTCGGCACGGTGAGAAAATTTCAGCTGGAAATTTGATTTTAACAAACTGTTTTTGCTTAGTTATTATAAGCAACAGGGTACGGGGTATTATGGTCAACGTTATCTTAGTGGATGAAACATTCGCCACTCTTGCACTTACATGGTTAGAAAGTGACAGACACCACATCCACGTCGATAAACAATCAATGAGTTTTTTATGGTTCCTTTAAAAACAAGAGATTTATTTATGAATAATATTCTATTAAATCATTAGTGAAGATGTGACACTGATTTGTGTTAAGGTAAAAATTCATCAACCAAGAAAGAAAATAGCCCAGAAAATAGTTTTGATAGTTTAACTCTCTTTATTCTCAATTTACCTTAAACCACTAAATCTAAGTTTAACATTGTTGAAACGCCAGACACCTCCTTTTTAATTGCCTAAACGAAGTGTTTTACGTCATTATAGTTCAAAGACTAAATTCCTGTCCTAATTTACACCAAACTGTGCCCCATTCCACTCGCATTCTGCGGTATTGCGTGATCAAACCGAATCCAGAGTATCTATTAAACTTAGTGTGGAGGAGTCATTAAGTGTTGAAATTGTTTCCTTCGAATCGTTCCCTTTACGCATACGCAAGCGGTAGGGTGAGCCACAGTAGAAGTGTTGTAAACAGTAGGGATATTTTATTTATTGGTGTTATTTTTTGCAAATACGGTAGTAACAAGTGCCGTGTGGTGCAGGGTTTAGAATATTGCCACTCTATATCTTCCCGTGGATGTCGTAAGAGACGACTAAGGGACTAAAGGCTGTGTAGTTTTGTTAGGCGATGGGTTTGCAACCTGTCACTAATACACTGTATAACATCTTAGCCTGGTTGTGCAAAATGTGGTCACAGAATTATAAACAAGTTTTTGGAGTTGTTGGTGAGTCTGTGGCTCTGCCTACCCCACTCTGGGAATGAAGGCGTGAGTTTATGTATGTATGTATGTGTTATGTTAGTAACTTATCATAAATAAATATTAAAAACTAAAGTAACGCAACAAAAGTATATAGTATAATGGCGTTCGGCGGTAAGCACTTGAAAACGGCTAAACAGATTTGGTATTTTCTTTCTAATGATCGTGAGACTGTGAGGTTTTTCTGGACATCATCAATCATGTGATGCTGATAGAAGTGCGCTAGGTACGATAAATCGGATTTTAATTAATTTCCGGAAACTAAAATTGTCTTATATAGGTACTGAAGTATTTCTGTGAACCTACAGCGTTCACATTAAGTGTTTTAGAGTTATAATAAATTAAAAATGTGTTCATTTACTTATAAGATAAGTAGAAACAATATTTTACTACATTCAAAATTATGGACAGACCTTTAATAAATATAAGGTCAAATACTTGCAATTTGTGGGAAGATTCATGCCTCACCCTTTATTTTTTTGTTCTATAATAATTTTAATACTGAATTGGCTTTGTTTATAGTTACTTTGTTTTAAGTGTCGGTGATACAGAATTAAGAATTATGAAAATTATACTTTGGTTACTTTGTGTCAACAAAATCTTACCGAAAATTTAAATCGAAAACCGGTTTTAAAAGCCAAACTAAAAACAAACTCGACAAACTCGATGTTACTAAACTTGTGTTTCTCTGAAAACAAAAAAATATAAAGTTATTTGAGAATACTAACTTTCCGGTTATTATAACCGGTATTATTATCAACCGTAAAAACAAACAGGTAGTAAAAGCCATTACAACGGAAATTAACTCGATATTAACCAGTTTCTCTCGAAACTAGCAAAGCTTTTAGTATATTTTAATAATGCATCGTCCTTTTCTATCTAAACTCGTGTTTCGCGTTTAATGTAAAAGTTGTTCCCTGTTATAACAGCGTACCTTAAAATTATTTATTCAGTCTTGTTTTAAAGTTAAATTATGTATCTAGATAATTTTACATTAAGCTAGGAAATAAGTAACCCGTGTTAAATAACAAAATAAAGATAAAATTAACAAGAGCTCGGAATAGCTTATGTACTGCTTTTTGAGTTTTTACAGGAATTCAATTATTTTTTACATCGTTCAATTAGCAATTAACGATAATTTACGTAATATTTTGAATAAGTTATTAAAAATATAAAATAATGAATGTCTCAGTAAATTTTTCACGCAATTGCGACCTTAAGATCAATTCTCTGGTCTTGACAATTTAAATATCTATGGATCATAGATTCCACTTACCATCAGGGGGCCTGTGTGCTCATTAGCCTTCTGTTATTAAAAACTCTACTTACTTTTATTGTGGACTGGTGCATTTCAACGACGTTTTTATTGAAAACTATGTTTATAAGGTCCGGTGGGGCAAGTGCGTCAACGGGGTAAGTGCGACAAATCATATATTTTTTAGAAGATATTTCAGGTTAGACAGACTTGCCCCGTAGACGCACATGCCCCGTAGACGCACTTGCCCCGTCAGGTGGGGTAAGATCGTCAATGGGGTAAGTGCGACAAACCATATATTTTTTAGAAGATATTGTAGGTTAGACGGACTTGCCCCGTAGACACACTTGCCCCGTCAGGTGGGGTTAGATCGTTAATGGGGTAAGTGCGACAAACCATATATTTTTAGGAGATATTGTTGGTTTGACGCACTTGCCCCGTAGACGCACATGCCCCACATTACCTTAATCATCGTGATTTTTTCAAAAAATAAGGCACCTATTTGCAAAGTTCTATCAAAAACATCACCCTTGTACTTCTAATGACGGTTCTTAAATATTCGTATCCCTATTTATATCAGCTACTTAGTCTGAGTCTAAGATTTCAACGTGATTTAATTTTATCTCAAAATTAGCACTGTCATAACCATGTAAATAGCGATCCAATGTAGTGTTTCACACAAAATGAAAATCATAACATACAATGAGCCATTCCTGGAATTGTGTACGCATCATCGCCAGAACTAGTTCGGCTCAACGACGGTTACGTGAATTAGTCTAAAACTTTATCTATTGTGTCCGCCGGGACCCTAGCCCTTAACACGGCGAACAATATACTCCTCCGAATGGCGGGAAATTAATTTATTGTCAGAACCCTGTTTACTTAAGTCATTGTTTTCGGTGGCTGTTTGAAATCACTGACCTTCGCCTTGCTACAGATGACGTAATGTCAGATAGGTCACCACTCTATAATTAAGCGTGTCACATACACAGATGATAATATAATAATTATACACCGTGGTTGTTAATAACCCGAAATATTTTAACCATCGATTCTACAGCCTATTTGGAGTATTTAATGTGGTATAATGTAGTCTAATATTGCATAATTTCTGAGATTTTCATTATTTAAAAAACGATTTTGTAGTTAATTTAATTTGAACTCTGTCACCTTAACTTAAAGCTTATTTACCAAGAAATTGATTAAATTAATTTATGATGTACGTTGATGATATTACTACTTACAACATGAATCTTTCTAAGTAAATAATGCTTTAGGTTAAGGTGACATAGTTCAAATTAAATTAACTATGAAATTGTTTTTTAAATAATGAAAATCTCGGAAATTATGCGTTATTGGACTACATGTTATACCACATTAAATACTCCAAATAGGCTCTAGAATCGATGGTTAAAATATTTCGGGTTATTAACAGCCACGGTGTATGTGTCAAGCTTAGTTTATGAAATAATTGTATTTACTAGAGCTTTGCGTAATTTAGATAAGGCTGATACTGAATGAAAATGATTAAACTTGCCTACGAGTATTTCTTAATTTTTCAATAGGTAAGTTTATAAACTAAATTCAAAATGATTTATGACGTAACTTTATTTTGCCGCTCAACACCTTACAATCTTTAACTTAACACGATTTTGCGGGTTTTTCTTAGACGAATAATATGTTCTGTAAAAATAAACTTCTTAATATGAATTAATGCCACGAGGAAGAATTAAGTATGAATTGTAGAGTGGCACTTTAAAAAAATAAGACTGGATTGATAACATTAAATAATCCTCCGTCTGACGCAGTCGGGTAAAAACAAAGACACATTCAATTTACATCACAAATAAGGATACCAAAATTTTGTCAGCAGGCAGCCATCGCGCTTTGTTGCAGACTACATCATATAGAAAAAACATCTCGCTTCTGTTGGCTGCTTCATTAAGTAAAACAAACACTTTGCCTGCTGCAACCACGACGATAAGGGGTGTGTTGTCTGGAAAAACATTCCTCCCTGAACGTGTCTATTGGTTAATGTTGCCTGATAATGCATTTCGTCCTTATTTTGTCTGAAATCTTTGTTTCCAGGTGTTATAAATTTTGCTTTATTATTTTCCATACAAAGGTCCAAAAGCTGGTATGTTTTTTTGCTACTGTCTGATATCAGCAGACCTCAAAAATATCGACATATTCTTGAATTAAGCTGTTATATAGAAAAATACATAGTTAAGTACAAAGCAACATTCAAGACTAGGAAAAAAGTACTTACGCTCTTTTATCACAGACAATGTATTACAATGAACCCGGAACAGCTAGCTTTGTAGGAGAAAATACTACTAACTACGCTCGATAACGGTGTCATCAAAATTAACTAGTGTATTCTAGTAAAAAAACCGGTCAAGTGCGAGTCGGACTCGCGCACCGAGGGTTCAGTATTTAAGATAATATGCTTAGCAACCGCAAAAGAAAATACTCATTATGTTATGAACTTTATTTTCTATGCAATAAGGTCCATTTCGACTAGCCTAAATTTTAATCTTTACTTCTCAAAAACAGTATATAATGAACACAGTAAAACAAAAGAAATATGCAGATTGAGCCCTTTCATATGACACCTGATTTGCTATAATCAAACCAATTTCAATTTTCAACCCCCCATTCCAATTTTCAATTAGGTTTTTTTTTTTAAACAAATGCTGGCAAGCAAGTTGTACAACTTGCCAAATTTCAAATTGATAGCATTTGTAGTTGCTGAGAAAACCTGCTGTGACATACAGACAGACAGACAGATGGACAAGTCTCACCATAATTATTAAAAACGAATTTACCCCAAAAAACCAAACCGCAAGCTTTAAAATGCTTTCTTAAATGTAATATAACTTATTTATATGAAGGCGTGAGTGCTTGTACGTAAGCAATGCACTCATGTACCCAAGAGGCGCCTTGCCAACCAGTCGGGCGGATTTTTCAAAATTCAATTCGTCAACCTGTCAAAAACTGGGGAGTTGAGCACGGTTCGGGGTAAAGCATGCGCAAAATAAATTGGATCTTTGTTCTGCTGTGTATCGGAAATTCTATTTAAAAAGAACCTACGGCTTTAAAAGAATAGCTGCAGAAATAAGGTAATAAAGGTGAATTATGAATGACAATGTATAGAACTTAAAAATAAGATGTGGCTAAAGAACAGCAAAAAAATCTTTCAAAATGAAAATTTCGTCTGGTTTTTTCGGTGATTAGAGTTAGAACAAGGTTTGTACTAAACACACCGATACAAATAAACATTATGAAATTACACATTTTTTTATAAAACTCCTGATGTAATGGCGATCACGTCGTTTAGTACGGTACTGTTGTCTCTTAAACTGGCCTACGTATTTTCATGAAACCTAGCTAAAAACAACCACAATTAAACTGTCTTTTTCTAGAATAAACCGCATCCTAAAAGGTCCATCCGTCTGGGCTACTTACGTTAAACTTGTAACACCTTCCATTTTCAACGGGGGTTAAAAATTCTGGGGTCCTAGTGGAAAAGGGTATAATTCTTCTGAAGATCAAGTGAAAAAGGGCTTAAGTCTAGTATACTCAGTTCATCTATAGAAAAGAGCAATGAAAGCGGGTCACTTTGTTTTGAATTTCCATAGAAAGTGACCCGTTTTCATTGCTCTTGAGTATATACCCTTTTTTATTACGAGTTAAGTCGACTTGTACCCTTTTTCACCAAGACCCCAAAATTAGGCTTGATAATTCTCCCTATAGAATAAGTTAAGTGGTTCTTGATATCTTATTCTTATTACAAACCCCGTCTGTTTAGAAATAGGTATTGTCAATCCTCGACATGTTGTTACCTGCAAATACCGGGGCTGGCGTGATTGCGAGGAATTACTAAACGTTATGTTGGTTATGTGGCACGTTCGCGGTTCCCCGCATCGGTGCCAAGGGCGAGGCCAACCTGTGAAGAATTTCATAATAGTATAAGTATTAAGGTATTGTGAAGTATCGAAACTTTTTCTAGGCATGAAAAAGGCAAGATGCAGGCTTCTACTGAACCAGTGAGCTTTATCCTAGATTTCATCATCATTTATCATTAGGTGAATCAGAAATTAATGGCACTGGTCAGACTAATATTATTTGAGAAAAAATCTAGGCCACCTTTAATTAATTCTGGATCAGCGATTTATCTTATCTGATAGTGCATGATGATGAAGTCGCGTATGAAGCTCACTGGTTCAGAAGAAAGCCTATTTACTCTTGATTTGAAGACATCCAAATTATATCCCGTAGGAAATATAGACAAAGGAAGCGAGTTCCACTCTTTTGCAGTTCGCAATAAAGAAAGAGGTACCGAAACGCTTTGCACGATCAGGTTTTTTGATAAAATAAGGATGAAGCTGCTCCCTTCGCCTGGTGGTCCGAAGATAGAAAGCTGATGGTGGAATTAGTTTATTAAATTCCTGCGCACACTATCCAAAGTATAATTCACTAGCTTCTGCCCGCGATTTTGTCCGCGTAGATTTCGATTATTGATATTACATCGGGAACTTTAAACAGTTCCGGGATAAAAAGTAGCCTATGTGTTAATCCAGGTGTCTAAGTTATCTCCATTCCAAATTTCATCCAAATCCGTCCAGCCGTTGCAGCATGAAGGAGTAACAAACTGAGACACACACACAGAGACACACACAGACACACACAGACACACACACACACACACACACACACACACACACACACACACACAAACTTTAGAAGAAGGAGAGGTACCTGAATCAGAAGTGGGATCAGAGACCCATAAAGATTTGCAGTGTCAAGACAACAATCTCGATCGTGCAAACCTGAAACTGCAATTGCATTGCAAACACTGAGTAATAAGATGGAATGGTTCCACGTTACTTGCGTTGATTTAAAGTACCTAATAGGTAAATAGGATACTTTGCTAAACGAAGTCCTTTCTCAGCTAAAAGTGATAGTAACAACAAATTGTTGAATTATTCAACAAAACGCCGAGGAAATCGCAAACGTTTTCTTTTCGATGGCGTTAGAATAAACCGGCCATTGTTATATCGAATAAAATTTACGGGGACCCAACGAATTTGGAGACCATTCTGATAATATTCCGGGATAGCCGAAGTGAATTATTGCTCGTTATTATAGGGAATTTATTGAGATCCAAACATGTTTGGATAGGTTTTGCTCTTTAAATGATACAGGTTGATTTGTAGCGGAACTATCAATAGTGTTACGTGGAAATGTTCGCACTAAAGTAATGGAATTCTCATTTTCATTTAAAGTGTCGCAAATAATGTTTTTAAATAACATTCGCATCTTTCATTTACCTAGTTGAAAATGTATAGTTTTATTGTGTATTTGCAATGTCATGTTTTTTTTTACTAACAGGTGTTAGTGTCCCACTGCAGGGCAAAGGCCTCTCCTATTTTTCGCCACTGTCAAGTGTAGTGGCTAAAAAATGAAAATTTACCTTTAGGATGACACAAGAGAATTGTATTAATTCTGCACTGCGCATTAGGAACCCTTCGTGTGCGATTCGACTCCAACTTGGCTGGTTTTTTGCTATTATTGAATAGCAGTATGTATGATGGTGAAAAACCATTGTTAACTTGAAATAAATATATATAATGTAAGTAAAGTATTTTGATTATTTTGAACAGTACATTTATTTGAATATTGCACTTACTGTAGGTTTTGAAATATTTTTGCCTGTAAGATAGCATACAGTCAGCAAAGCGGACTTGTGTAAATTAATACCAAATTACAATCGCAATATTAACGTGCAACTCTTGCATATAAGAGAAATACCTATACATAAATACACAGTTGAACAGACTGCAAAGATTCTCAATTGTGCCGAATTCCAATAGTAGTCAGGCGTTATTGATGAGTTAACTCCGTCGATCCACCTGTCCGTCAGTCTCATGCAATGTAGCATACCTCTGCACAATAACACGAATACGGAAATTCAAGGAATACTCGTATTTCTAAAATTTACTTCAATCGAAAACCCTCTCCCTGAATGAAATAATTATCTTCAAATAAAATAATGTTAAAATAACCAATGTAGAACTGCATCTCATACAAGATGTTTTAGAGTGGTTCATTATTAAACTTAACTTAGTTAGCTGTATGTCTTGAAATTCAAATTCAAAATTCAAAATTCAAAATATTTATTCAGTAAATAGGCCACATAAGGGTTCTTTTACACGTCGGTAACATGAGTGAATCTACTAGCGCTTCGGACAAGACCAGCATTGCGGAGAAGAAGCGCCGCAAGAAACTCGAGCAGAAGGTCATTTTTTCAATCATAATATCAAAATAATCCTTAAAAGTAAGTTATATTAAGTAATTATAAGGTAATAAAGCAATAAGCAATAAAAAACAACACGACGAGCTCTCTACACGTCAAAAGCCATAACTAGGTAGAATGAAAATGAAAAATGTTGGTGGAAGACATGCAACGATCAAGACACATAACACTCCTCTTTGTTTAGTGGTTGCAAAATACTAGGATTACAGTCAAGTGCCCTTCATCGAATATCAAACGATATTCTTTACCCTGCATATCAACGAATCTGTAGTTTTAAACAATCCAATTTATCTAGGTAGGTAGGTAGGCATTTAGTTCATGTTGAAAATTAAATTATTCTATGTCACATAATCATAATGAATTCACAATAAGATCGTCAAAATGTAAAAATAATAATAATGACAAAATAAACAAACGCAGCCAAAATATAATGTAGAAAATGTTCAACAGTATAACTACTTTAATTTATAATATCAGCTTGAACATGTCGAGGCAACCACAACTAGCTTCTCGAGGAGATACACCCATTTCTAAATCCGTAAAGATTATATTTATGTGAAAATTCTAGTTATTCTACTCGTACAGCATTCGGAGCATCCAATGAAATTCAATCCATTTAATATTGGACGCCTATAATTCCTACTTTGAAGTTTAATAACGCCTAAGACGGCATTCCCAGACGGACTATTCAGAGATAAATGCTAATTAGGAAAAGTGAATGACCCGTTCGTTGGATCACCACTTCTGACAGTGAATGGCACCTTTATTTATTTAAACTGCTAGTAAGTCTTATTTAATCTGTGCCTCTTGATTCATGTATAGAACATCGTATTGTTACATTTTCATACAGTTCTGAGCTATGGTTTAAAGGTTCAAGTCAGCTTGTTGCGAAGTATTAAGATAAAAAGTTATGTTAAGAGGCCGTATATGAAATTTTGCCGATTTCGCTGATTTACGTGATGTAAACAGTTGAAATATTGTATTTCTACAAATTTTAATGTACAACACGAAAGATAATTTCTAATTTTAACGAATGTATGAGCTACTTTTTGTTTTTATTATTTTATTTTGATTAATCGACCTGACATCGGCGACTGTTATGTGAATTTTGCTGGAAGAGGTTTAGAATGTCACATATTCATAAATCGTTTTGACGTCTTAACGGTATGAAAAATTTACAATGTATTGCTGTGAAAGTCGTCTAAAAAATATATGAATTACTTTTTACCACTTTCATATAAATTTTTCGAGTAAAAATAAAATAAAAGTGGTAATTTTTTATAGAAAATGGGCAAAAATTATTATTGATTTCGGCTACTCAGAACTCTCGATCATAAAATTAAAACAACAGAAATAAACTTTAGTTCAATATCAGCCAATACCTAAAAAAATATCCAAAAAGTTCAAACGAATTGGCAATAAATAATGTTTTAAAACAACATTATAATACTCGACAAAAATGAAAAAGTGGCTCATTTATTCGTAGCTCATTTATTCGATCATAACTGAAATTACATTTAATGTTGAGCATTAAAACTTATAGAAAAGCAGTATTTTTACTGTAAAATAACAAAA
Organism: Acleris cristana; assembly: GCA_948252455.1. Lineage (NCBI taxonomy): Eukaryota > Metazoa > Arthropoda > Insecta > Lepidoptera > Tortricidae > Acleris > Acleris cristana. Next base: position 15,341,197 of record OX411778.1, read on the forward strand.
ATAAGCAAAACTGGCAACATTTCGTGTACGGCCTCTTAAAACCGAAAAAATAAACAAACATACCGACAAAAAAGCGAGCTAATTAAACTAAAAATAATACATGACAATTTGAATCACGTAGGTAATAAATCTTACACGTTGCATATGTGCATCATTTTTTTTTGTTCTTAATTTTAATGGATTAGCTAATGGAATGGCTTAAGCTTTACCGGTTCGCAAAAAATCACTCATAATGTAGGTAATCTTTAAAATGAACGACGCAAGACAGAAGCTTGGCTTTGACTACCTACCAATATATTATAAAATGTATCTATTTCGCAATGTGACTAAAAAAGTTCTTTTAAATAAATATATAAAAATACTCGGTTCAAAAATGTACTTATTTATATGTTTACTTTATATATTATTCAATATTTTTTGAATTTACATATTGGGTCCACATAATAAGAAGACAGACAGAGATAAAGCTAAAAATTTAAAACTTTTTTTTTTATTATTGCTAGTACTTTTTACAATAAGTACCTATATGATGTCATAATATAACACTTGTGCGTACAATAGTTATATAATACATAATTATATAAATAATTAAGAACAATCAATATACCTGTAAAAAAAAGCAGACACTGACGACATAAACGATAATGTGTTTTCTACACTAGCTCTTGTTCAATAAATGTTGCTTGTTCAAGAAAATTTATCAAAAATAATTATTATCATCTCGTTTTGAATAATTAACTTTAATTGAACTCCAAAAAATTCGACTTTAAACGACTCTAAAACTTAAAGTCAAACAAACTCAAATGGATCATAAAATAAAGCCTTAAAAACATTCCAAATTCAAATTATTAAAACGTTAAACTTAAAATCAAAAAGGTAATTGGAAAATTGAACTTTGAATTATTTAATTTCAAGGTAATTTAATTTGAATTAACTTCTCAGTTTAAAGAAACGGGTCTCAGTTTCAACAAATTAAAAATAACTCAGGAGTTTTTTAGTGGCTGAGGATTTTATTATTTGTGTAAAAGTTTGAAAATTATAGAGTTTTATTGACATGTTCATAGGGTTCAAAGTTAAATAATTTCTAATAAATCTCCTGCATTACCTTGTTAGCTGGACTGTCGAATGGTTGTAGAGGTGAAGCTAGAATATTAACTAATTTTGATAATGGTGTATACATGTCAGATAATTTGCGAAACTTAAAAATAACATTTTAACTATAGTTAAAATATTATTTTTAAGTTTGGCAAATTATTATTCTAAAGATAAATTCCCCGTTATATTGACTACCCCTAATTTTCGACCTGATAACTCTGAAACGGCACAAAAAATTTAATGAAACCTACTTAAGGACTACAAAAAATGTACATCCAAATTCGTCCTTCCGTTTAGGAGCGACGATGCCAACAATAGACACTTACGGGCACACATGTTATTTGTATCGGATCAAAATTATGGCTTAAATTAACAACAAGAATATAATATAAAGATAAAGAAGCGCGATTTCCCTCCAGAATCTTTCCGTTGTATAAATTTACAGGTACGGAGCAAAATTCGTTGCGTTCTGAAATGAGGTTTTGTGTAGAAACGTTTTATTGCTCCGAGCCGGCAATTACTCTCAAGGAGGAATCCTTAAAATTTAATTCACAAAATGTTTACTGTGTAATAATTTTATTACCGCAGTCGACGATGTTCAGCGATTATAACGACGAAACTTGCTTGTAGACGGAAACGTGGAGCTTGCATTTATGTATAAAATACATCATACTGTATGTACATTAATCTTATTGTCTAACGCACTTGCAATCGCAACCGGCTTCAAAGTGGAGAAATTGTTTTCATTTTGTATGCAGACAAGCCTTCGATTTTCAGAATAAAAACGATCGTGATTGCGAGTGCGTTAGACAATAAGCCCTTTGGGCCTCTATTCTCGGCAGTAAAAACCATATCATATTTGACCAGTTATGGTTTTAATTCAGCCGCCATTACTGTGAAATAAATAAGAGCTATCAAAACGTTGATAATACATAACAGATCAAATACGTTATTGTCGTTGATACTGCAAAACTGCGTAACTCACAAAATAAAAAAGGTGCAAAGTATACCTTAACAAATAAGGTAGTAAGGTATATAGGGATACGCGCTAATCGTTTCGCGCGCTTTTATTTTCCGGGTATACACTCAAAAATGTTCCGTTCGCGCGTCTTGTCCAATCAGCGCTCACGCAACGGTCCCCTCTTCCAACAGAGGGTCTCTCTCCCGCGACGCCCACGCGCCGCAGTCCGCTGGTAGCTCGTTGCGAGGTCGGCAACAAAACTTAACCTATGTTAATCTAATATTTCCATAAACAGTATTTTGTTCTTGTAATTTGTTTTCTACAATAAACGTTTACAATAAATACTACACTGGCGCCCAACGTGGGGCCCGCGAACGTACCTACCTAGGATCCGCGAAACGCATCGCGTCGATAGGTACTTATCGTGGTCGAACTCAACTGTGTGGAAATGTGGATTTTGTGAACATTGTTATTACGTTTGTGTGGTGTGAAATTGACTATTTGTTGTAAAATGCCTCGTCGTAAGAGTACGCAGCATCCTGATGACGACGACTCCACGATGTCCGAGGGGCAGCTATCTTCGTTCCTGTCGGCGTTCGCAAAGGCCCAAGCAGAATCCAACCGTCAACTGGTTGAGAGCCTTCTTGCCGCGTCGATCGCGAACTCGCAAGACAACCCTGTCGCCCCTTCTCCGGCTCCGGCTCCATCTTGTGCGGGTCACTCGTCTTCACAGAATGCTAACTTCGCCAACTGCACCTCTAGGTTCACTGGCTCAAGTCGCGACCCCGACGTGTTAGAAGCATTTATCGACAGTATAGTGATGTACAAAGAAGCCACCAACGTCAGCGACCAGCACGCGCTCCGAGGACTTCCCATGCTACTTGAAGAGGAAGCCGCGCTGTGGTTCAGAGGGGTCAAGGCCACCGTTCTATCGTGGGAAGACGCGCTTAAAAAGCTACGTGCCCGATTCGGCGTGCCTAAACCACCTCACAAAATATTGAGAGAAATCTATGCATCGGAACAAGGAGACCAAAGAGCGGAAATCTTTATAGAGCGACTTCGTGCACTTATAATCAAGATTCCCTATCCTATGGACGAACGTTTGTGTATTGATATGATTTATGGCCTACTGGATAAACGAATACGTAAACGTTTAACTCGAGAATCGGTCAGTAGCCTAGATTGTCTACTAGAAAAAGCCATAGACATTGAAGAATCGCTCGCCGAAGCCCCGTCGTGTTTCCCGCGCACTCAATATTCGAACGAAAAAGATATTACGTGCGATCAAACACATCACGCCGGCAATGGATCGCGATCTCGGGTTTCAAACGCACCGCCGCGTTTCAACTGGCACGCGCCGAGCGCGAGCGCGCCGCCTGCAAGCGAAGCGCGCGCGCCGACCGCGCCCGCCGCCGCCGTGCCGACGCCGACACATACGAAGGATCGTACTACGGGTACAGCGGTAAGCACGCCGTCGACTACTCAAGGTAAAAAACTTTATTGTGTTTACTGTCGGAAAAGTGGTCACGAACGTAGCGAGTGCCCAAAAAGTAAAAATAAAATTGTACCTACAAAAGATGTTCGTTGTTATGGTTGCAATGTCAAGGGCGTAATTCGCGCTAACTGCGAAAACTGTAACCATAAGGACTCATTATGTTCGTTCGACAATTTCGATTGTGATGGTAAAAGTGACGCGTTATCGTTATCAGTATCACATAACGGTTCATCTAATGTTTCACAAAGTTTCGGCAGTGTTAAAAATAGTGTGTCTCAGATTCATTCATATTGTTTAGATATTGTGTTACAATCTGAACTTGATATTCCGCGTGTTATGTCAAAGAGTAATTCTTTTCAGACTGAGCATGTAGGGTGTAATGTAACTGTGTCACAGATTGATAATGAGCAGACCGATCACTTTGTTAAGCCGTCCAAGATTAGTTCAAGTAACACTGAACACGTAGGTATTGTGACACAGAGTAATATGGAACTGATGGATCACTGTGTTACGCCGTCGATGAATAGTTTATTTCAGAGTGATCAAACTTGTATTATGCCAAAGAATAAGAGTGAACGGACGGAACACAGTGGTCAATCGTCAAAAAGCATTTCAGGTCTGACTGATCATGTTTGTGATGTATCAAAGATTAGTTCAAGTCAGACTGATCATGTTTGTGATGTGTCAAAGATTAATGAAAAACAGAATGTAAGCATTTGTAAAACTGACGTGTTGCCAAAGAATAGTTTATCTCAGAATGTACACCAAAGTGACGAGTTGCAAGCGGATCGCGCACGCGTATTACCTACCGTTTCTCACTGTACCGGCGGTCGTCCGATTTTACGATTCGATGTTTGCGGTTATCGCGGTACCGGTTTGATGGACACGGCAGCGAAACGTAGTATCGCAGGGTATAGTCTTTACGCGTTGTTACGTAAACTACAGCACCCTTTTCGCGACAGTTGCATGACTGTTAAGCTCGCCGACGGGGTAGTGCGCGACATTGATGTTAAGCTTGCTGACGTTGAAGTTAAGCTTGAGGGTTCTATGATACCTATTACATTCGTAATATTTCCCGATGCGATTAATAATGACACATTGTTAGGAATCGATTTCCTACGAAAGGCGCGTCTTATTGTTAACATTCCTGATAGTTTGTGGTTCACAGCTGATCGGCCTCAGGTCATTCACCCTCTACAGTGCGAGACGTCAAGAACTTATGTAGGGTATGCGACCGCGGATCTTCTTCGGTGTGATGAAGGTACAATGCTGACACCGGACGAAAAGGCGATCTTAGCTCAAATGTTGCAGGAATATGAGGACATCTTCAGAGAAGGGGGAGGGCCCACACCGTTCGCAGAGCACTGCATCGATACGGGTGAGCATAGACCCATCGCCACGCCGCCGTACAGACTCACTCCAGCCAAGAAAGACATTATGGGAGCTGAAATAGAAAAGATGCTGCATGATGGCATTATTGAAGAGTGTGAGTCACCGTGGGCTGCGCCGGCTCTCTTGGTGCCAAAGAAAGACGGAACCTTTCGATTCTGTGTGGACTATAGGAAACTCAACGCCGTCACCAAGAGTGACTCTTATCCACTGCCGGTGATTGACGACTTGTTGCAGTATACAGGTAAAAGCTGTTACATGAGCACCATTGACCTTCGTTCAGGGTACTGGCAAGTCTCTGTCAAGGAAGAGGACCGGGATAAAACAGCGTTCGTTTCACCTTACGGAGTCCACAGATTCAAGCGCATGCCGTTTGGACTTCGGAACGCGCCTGCTACGTTCCAGCGCTTGATCGATAGATTTCGTTCTGGATCATCGCTTCAAGGTATGACTATTCTGGGGTACATCGACGATCTCATCCTGATATCCGACAGCTTTTCGCAGCACATGGAGGACTTACGTGCCGTCTTCGACCGCTTACGTGTCTTCAATTTACGAGCAAACCGTGCCAAGTGCGTATTCGCACGGGAAAGTGTCAAGTATCTAGGACACGTCATAACGCCTCAAGGAGTATCACCTGACCCAGACAAGATCAACGCAATATCAGAGATGAAGGAACCTACCTCTGTGAAGCACTTGAAGAGCTTCTTACAGACGTGTTCGTGGTTTAGGAAGTTCGTTCCAGGGTTCTCTCAAGTGGCCCAGCCACTGACTATGCTTACCAAAAAAGATCAGTCGTGGTTGTGGGAAGAAGCTCAGGTCAACGCGTTCAACGAACTGAAACGGCTACTAACCTCATCGCCGATACTCGTACAGCCAGATTACTCTCGTCCATTCGTTCTCCGGACCGACGCTAGCAATTATGCTCTGGGCGCTGCTTTACTACAGGGGGAGCCTCAACGTGAAGAACGTCCAATCGCATACGCCAGCCGTCTTCTGACTCCTGCCGAGCGTAACTACTCTACGACAGAGAAAGAGGCTCTTGCAGTAGTCTGGGCAGTAGAGAAGTTCCGGGGATTCATAGATGGACACTCCGTGCGTGTGGCTAGCGATCACCAGCCGTTGAAGTGGTTGCTTACCTTAAAGTCGCCGACGGGAAGACTGGTACGATGGGCGATGAAGCTCCAGTCCTTCGATCTTCAAGTCGATTATACACCTGGAAAAGCTAATGTGATAGCTGATTCACTTAGTCGCCCTCCGTGCGAAGACGAAGCTCGAGATTCCTGCGGAGTCTGCACTGTTATCGTCGAAACGCCGCGATGGGAAGCCGCAGCTCTGCGTGACGACCAGCTCGCTGATCCAGAAGTAGCGAAGATCATCCATGGCCTGGAAGGAAAAGACGAATTAGAAAACAACAGATGGTCTGAAAGAGGTTACCATATGTGTAAGGGAGTCCTGTACCGCTATACTGAGGCTGACACCGAAGAGCCGCAACTGGTTATTCCTGAAAAAAGGAGGAAACAGGTAATGATCGAGTGTCACGATGCTGCAACCTCAGGTCACGGAGGCTTAGACAGAACTCTACATCGTATCTCTCAACGGTATTACTTTCCTGGCATGCGTCGTTTTGTAGCGGATTATCTGAAAACTTGCATCGATTGCCAGAGGTTCAAACCGTCCAATGAGAAACCCGCGGGTTTACTCCAAACTCCCGTTCCAGCTCAACGATTTGAAGTGTTGGCTGTGGATTTATTTGGGCCACTTCCAAAAGGTTCCAACGGAGAAAGATGGGTGCTTATAGTAGAAGACACCGCCAGCAAATGGGTCGAACTATTCTCTCTCGTTGAAGCCACTGCTGAAGTGTGCGCCAAAACATTGATTGAGGAAGTCTTCTTACGTTTCGGGTTCCCTCGTCGCGTCATTTCCGACAACGGAGTGCAGTTTATCGCAGAAGTGATGCAGAAGGCGATGTTCACTCTGAACGTGAAGCAAAACCTCGTCCCGTTGTACCATCCAGAGGCCAATCCGGTTGAAAGAAAGAACCGTGATTTGAAAACACAACTGGCAATCATGGTACAGGATCATCACAACGAGTGGCCAGAAGCTCTTCCCTTCATCCGATTCGCAATGAATACTTCGCGAACGAAGTCTACGCAACAGACTCCCGCATATCTGACTTATGCTCGTGAGTTAAGGTCTCCGCTGGATGTACAAAGTGATCTTCGTGCTGTGATTATGGCTGAAAACTATGTGCCACAGATCACACCGTACCTGCTCAAACTTGCTGATACGCTCAGCTCAAGTAAGGAGTCCATTGAAAATCAGCAGGATATTCAGAAGGCTGCTAAGGATCTTCGACGTCAACCTGTTGAGCTGATAGTTGGTGACCTGGTGCTTATGAAATCGCACGTCCTGAGCAATGCTTCAAAAGGTGTCACGTCTAAGTTCGCACCGAAACGTGACGGGCCCTACGTAGTTAGTAAGAAGATAAGTCCTACTACTTACGGTATCGCTTTTCCAGAGAAGCCTAATGAGATTATAGGGAAGTACCACATTTCAGATTTGAGGCGTTACCAAGGTAGAGAGGGTGAATGTCTTGAGGCTCCGGTTGTCCCTGCTCGCCGTAGAGGACGGCCTCGTAGACGTTAGTCTAGTTCTAGTTTGACTAGTTGTGAGGGCACTATCCTAGTCAAAAGGGGGAGTATATAGGGATACGCGCTAATCGTTTCGCGCGCTTTTATTTTCCGGGTATACACTCAAAAATGTTCCGTTCGCGCGTCTTGTCCAATCAGCGCTCACGCAACGGTCCCCTCTTCCAACAGAGGGTCTCTCTCCCGCGACGCCCACGCGCCGCAGTCCGCTGGTAGCTCGTTGCGAGGTCGGCAACAAAACTTAACCTATGTTAATCTAATATTTCCATAAACAGTATTTTGTTCTTGTAATTTGTTTTCTACAATAAACGTTTACAATAAATACTACAGGTATATTTTGATGGATATTGAATTTGTTAGTTACGCGGTAATGCAGTATCATCGACGGTATGGTTTTAAGCGCCTAGGTTCTCGGCCGCGGGCCTTTATTTCTTCAGGGTTATAACCATAATTATTGCCTTTGAACTGTCTGTCAAGCAGGGATCAATACCGGTATTAATTAAAATTGAAATATCTTCCTTAATTTGCATTATTTTCCTGATATTTTCGATTGTAATTTAGGTAATTACTCTATTCTATTATTTAAATTCATTGAGGAGCAAAAATATTCAATAATAAGCGAGATACCGAAATTGAATATCGGTATTTTTATATGAAAATAATACCGGTATACGATCCCTGCTATCAAGTAATAACACCTATCAAAACGTTGACAATACCGATAACCCGGCAAAAGCAGTATAAAAGCAATATTCTTTTTTGGTGCATGTGAAAGTTCTTGGTAAAAGATTACTAGGAAAAAAACAAGAGATATAAGTTCGCCAAAAGAAGTAAAAAAAAAGGCAATCAGTTATGCGCTTTTTATGCGTATCTCTTGGCCTAAAAATAATAAGTTTTGACACCACAATTAAATGGAATTGACGTAAGCAAACGACTCTCTTCAAAAAACTCATGCCGTACAAACCATTAAAATTTAAAAATAATTGGATTACGCATAGTGAGTTTAAAAATCTTAATTTCTAATCGGAATATGCACAAATTACTACTGCAAAAAATAACCAACTTATTTGCGTAGAGTACAGTAAGGGAATAAGGATTCAAACATTTTATTCCAGCACGCGTTCTACAAAACGTTGAAACAAATAACCTCTAACTCAAACAGTACGTAAGCGTGTTTTACTGCACAAACGGAGCTCAAAAGAGCGAGAGCTCCTAACACTTTTGCTTGCATTGCTCATTTCCCTGCAGAAACAACGAGCTATAGCCGTCTGAAGCGAAAAACAGTATGCGCATAAGGTTTCCATACTCTTGTACTGCCTTTTTCTTTTCGAAGGCTTTTACGTTTATAAGTAGGTCGTCAAACGGTAGCTAAATATGGCGTCACTTCACAGCTGAGCGTTAAAATATTACGCCTCGCATAGAGTGGCTGTATCATGGTTTATGTATGACAAAGCCGTTGGATTTTACCGTAACATTACTTGTGATGTACCGTCAGGGAATTTGAATGCTTAGCAGTTTGACATGATATTTGAATTAGCTGTGTTATACAGTTCTTGACATAATTACACATGTAAAATGTATAACCCGGCAAAATTACGTATGTCAAACTACTAAACATTTAAGTTCCTCGATAGTACTTGAAGATAATGTTAGAAATTCATTAGAATTTTGGGAAAGCTATATTAATTTTAATATTTTAGTGAAGAGCAAGGAAGAGCAATATTTATTTTATGTAGTTTTTTTTTCCGTGGTCTACGGACTAAGGGCCGATTTAATAATACTTATTTAACTCGAGACACGTAAGTAAATAATTTGACGTATCTTGAGACTGATGTCACAGTTAATATTAGTTTATTACGACATCCTTTCAAACAAACCAATAACACATGTGAATTCTCATACTGAATGAATAGTCACATAACTCTTCTTAAAGCACCCTTTGATCATTATAATCTTGCTCTTATCTTAATCATTCCCGACGCAGCTCGTCTTTTTCTTCCAAACTTCGGGATATCAGTCCCTTATTTTTCATATCACTCTTCGCACATTCCATTAATCTCTTTCTAGGTCTCCCCCTTCTATGATAGTCCTCCACATTGATATTCGTCACATGACTTTTATTCCACCTCATAAAAAGCTCTTAAAGCACCGTTTGCGGCACTTTAAAGATGTATGTCAAATGAGCAACGGTTGTCTTTCGAAACATATTTTATGATAATCATAGAAGACTGTTAATAAAAAAAAAACAAATGAAAAAAATTGATTAGATATTTAAATATTTTATAATAACTACAGAAAAATAATGACTCAAAACTGAAAAGGTACTTTACGTATATACATTTTCCAACCATTAACAACCGGTACCTTTTTAACACTTAAAATATATTGCAACATTAAATTTTATTGCACAAAATGTGTTTACATAAATAAAACTAACTTATACATTTACATAGAACAAACTGCAGCCGACGTTACTGAACAGCGAGATCGCAAGAATTCTCGGAATCCCACTTCGTTTCAACATTTCTCCAATAGATTTATATGCAAAAGACCAATATAGACGCAAATTAAATTGCATGATATTGGTGAAGTCCTATCAATGTTTAATAATGAGAAGTATATTTTTAGATAGCTAGCTAATTATAATAATGTGCACTGTAGGATTTGGAACTACAGTGGGTGGCAAACATATTAGAGACTGAACATTTTATAAATTAAAATGTTATTTTAGTTTTAACGAAAACATACAGTAAGAATGTCTTTGATCTTGTGATTTTTGTCGGATAATTAAGATTGTATTTAAATAGGTTATATGGTAAGTTTAATTTCTACGCTCTTTTTCTAAATACATTTGTAAACTTTTCCACTCTATGCACAATATTTCACATTTTTTAATCTCTTAAGGGTTAATTGGAAGGGATTCCTTAACCCTTTGAACGCCAAGAACCACTAAAGTGGTCGTGTACTGTCGTGCCTACCACGCCATCGACCATTTTAGTGGTCACAGATACAGTGCAAAATAGACCCGAGTATTTGTGAGGTAAGGTTGACATTGTTGTGGTTTTCAGCTGTCATTGGCGTGTGAGGACGACGTTTGTATCAAGTCAAAGGCGTTCAAAGGGTTAAGGGATAAATTTGCCTTGATACATTCTTTTTTTATCTACATCGTATTGTTTTTGTCTTTCTTTTGAACAATAAAGTGTTTACATATATACACATACATCGGTTTTCCAAAGGCGATTTTGATTTATATACAATTTATTGTATTTTTTATCTCTGACATACATACATATAAACTCACGCCTTCACTCCCAGAGCGGGGTAGGCAAAGCTACAGAATCACCAACAAGTCTTAAAAATCGTTGTCAATTTCATAACCATACTCTGCACAACCAGGCTAAGATGCTTACCAGTGTGTATTGGTGACAGATTGCAAGCCCATCGCTTAACAGTACTATAAGCATTTTTTTTACTCAGATATGGGAAAAAATTGTAAATATCAAAAAAGGCAGAAAAATTCTACTTAAAGTGTTTTAGTTAATACATGGCAAGGTTACGAGTGCTACGCTATAATAGCCTGTAGAAGCATCTTTTCGCTCTATACTATCGGGTCATTCGCACTGGATGTATCAAAATTTACATTTTTTTCCAAATTGAAACATTTTGCTTGTTTGCCCGTACACATGTTACTCCAATGCCTTTATTTAAGTCACTGCCGGTTTGAGTCGTTACATTATGTGGGAACCTTTAAATTACCACTCGGTTCCTCCATCTACGTCAACTGTAAGTGCCTTTACATACTCCAAGACGTACGTTCGCATGTTTTAACTCAAAACAATGTCAAGTGGCAGGAAATACGCAAACAACTTTCAATTATTTCAGTTTCTCGGTCTTTGAAGTCAAACTTCTGTTTATTTTGCCAGAGTGCGAGCCTCGTTTACATTGACTAAGTGAGCTGGCAAGTTATCGAGCTTTACCAGTGCTTTGAGTGTGGTAATTTTAAATTATTTAGTGGCTGGGATTGCGAAAGGCACGGAATAGAAAAAACAGTGGAAGTGGCATGAGCTTCGCTTAGTATTATACCTGTTGTCGGCAACACTCAAACTATCATAAAAACAACACGCCACCATGGAAAATGTTATTGGTGCGGCTATCGTTTTTACATTCCAAAATAGCACAATAAGGCATGCTTCTGGATTTATTTCCTATTTTAGAAATATCGAAATATTGAAATAACGAAATAAGCGATCGGGGCAAAAGTATGGTAGGTTATGCGGAACTCCGCATAACTATGCCACACGTTACACGCCCACTTGACACTTCTACTGTTTTTTCTGTTCTGTGGCGAAAGGTGTGTGTGTTGCTATACATTTTGCACCGATTTAAAAAAAACTAATCTTATTTATGTAATTTTTGTTGAGAATAATCTTGATGACGCTTTAGCTTAGTTGGTAGTGACCCTGCCTATGAAGCTAGAAGTCACGGGTTGAATTCACGGTATGGGCAAATACTTTGTGTAATGAGCGCGAGTATTTTTTTTGAGTTTTAAATATCTTCTATGTATTTAAGTATTTTTCAGCAGTCGGTTTGCACTTTCTATAGCATTGAAACTGCAAATCGACCAATAGCAACGAAGTGCAGTCGGTTCCTGACTGCTTGAAGCAGTCCGTGTATGGCGGGCCTTAGAGCTTAGTTAGGACTGGGTAAATTTTTGTAAGATTGTCCGTTGATATCGATTGATTTGTTTAAACAATTCAATCATTAAGTATTCATTTCACTAGCTTGAGTTGCGAGTAAGTTAAGGATAGGTTTGAGCCGCAATGCTCCGTCGACAAAAACTACGATTAAAATCAAAATGCGTATTTTAATATTTATACACTAGAAGAAGTATCTTGAGAAATTAAGGTATCTTTTAAAATAATAATCTAATAAAACGAATTAACTTAGTTGGATCAAATATAGGATTATCACTGTAACAGATCATACAAACGCATAATTTTATTACACTTATCAGTTTAATTTAAAAAAAAATGGTTGTGGTTTGGTACCTAATTATAATAATTAATCATTATCTTTTCAAATGCCTTTCTTGCAAGTATAATGTTTGAAATTAAGAAATACGGAAGACACAGGAATTGTTCTACAATGTCAGAATCATTACGGTAGCGCATTCTTACAAGTCATTCTACCACCAAATCGCACTACAGTGACAAAAGCATAACAGTAGAAATTTACTACTTACAAGTCACTCTACCACCAAATCGTTCTACATTGACCGAAGCTTAACAGCAGAAAATTACTACTCACAAGTCACTCTACCACCAAATTGCTCTACTTTGACCGAAGCGTAACAGTAGAAAATAACTACTCACAAGTCACTCTACCACCAAATCGCACTACAGTGACAAAAGCATAACAGTAGAAATTTAGTACTTACAAGTAACTCTACCAACAAATCGTTCTACATTGACCGAAGCTTAACAGCAGAGAATTACTACTCACAAGTCACTCTACCACCAAATCGCTCTACAGTGACTGAAGCATAACAGTAGGAAATTTCTACTTACAAGTCACTCTAACATCAAATCCCTCTACATTGATGAAGGACTACTTACAAGTCTACCACCAAATCGCTCTACATTGATTACTACTTACTAGTCACTCTACCACTTAATCGCTCTACATTGATTACTACCTACTAGTCACTAGACCACCAAATCGCTCTACAGTGATTACTACTAACAAGTCACTCTACCGCTTAATCGCTCTACTTTGATGACTACTTACATTCTACCACTAAATCGCTCTACATTGATCGAAGCATAACAGTAGAAAATTACTACTTACAAGTCACTCTACCACCAAATCGCTCAGAGCAAACCAAGCTTTAGTTTAATAATGATAGAATAACACGGATCTGTGTATTCAGGGGCCATTTGCGGGGAAACAAGTCGAGTTTGTGGCTTGCGGAAATTCGTTAACCAATAAAGTCGAATCAAATTATTCCCATGAACCGAAAACGGCACGTTTGACAATTTCATTATTAGAGCATGGAAAACTATGTTTTTTTCCTAAGATAAAGCGTGTGACACAGATAGAAAATTATATTTATTTTAAGCTGTGTTGCTTAAATTTATGATGGTTTTTGCATGCGTCTCTGTTAACATAAACAAAAAACAGCAAAGATAATTTTTGACTATAAAAATGAGCCCTTATAACTTTCGAAAACCTACTGGTAAACAATTTTTTTGATTAATGATGTCATTGTGCTTTTATAATAAGCAGCAATTATTTAAATTTGATGCTGCAATCAAGGCACGCGCAAACTATTTCCAACTCACGTTACGATTTTCGTGCGGAAGGACATAAAGGCATCCCTTTTGATTCTTGTGTGGGCGTGACGTCATATAAGATGGCCTTATAAGATGGAAATATGAAACCCAGTATTATTTATTTAGTAAATATTACGCATTGGTAGCTGATTGGATGGTGCTGACTTAGAATAATTTTAGTGCATGATAAGAAAACATTATTCTGAACCAAAATGTATTGAGCCAATTTTTTGTAAAGACAAGAAAGCGGGGCACGCAAAAAATTGTTATAATTTTAACCCTCCAAGCGGCAAGTAAACTATAGTTAGTTTAAATTTGAATTTTGAGTTAATGTCATAAAGTATTAATTGTTTTTTGACAGCAGCCGTTATACGGCTGCTTGCCACTCGAGGGGTTAATGAAACTTTCGTTTAGATTAGTAAGCATTATTGGAATTGTAAATACACGGTTTTTTTAAGGTTACCAAAGTTGCTATAAACTTGCCAAGAGTAGCTAAAATGTAGTAAAATAATTGACGATGAAGGCACTAGAAAATAAGTTTTAAATAGATCAAAAACTCCCGATATCATGGCGACTCCTTCTTTCCGAGCTGATATATCTTAACTTACTAATTCATGCCTCAGGTGACCATAGGGCAGGCTCTTTTCTCGGCCAACGGCTAGCAATAGCTATCCAACGACGAAATACAGCCAGCATTATGGGCACTATTCCCAATGGCAGTTGCCTAGGGGACATTTGTACATGAAGTACTTAGAATAAATAAATTTATTTTAGTATTTGGTTTTTGTTATGTTTTTATTATTTATCTGTCTATTGTTTGTCTTAATAAACTCAACTTTAAAAAAAGTTAAGTTGTAACATTGACACCGTTCATACTTTTCATTCCAACAAGTAAAGTTCCCACGGCAAATGTGCTCGCAAGAGCTAGTTTTTCCTCCGAATCCTAGAAACTAAGATAAGCTAGATCTCAACTGAAAGCCTTTCTCAGGTTGTAATTTACGGCACCCGGTCACGTGCCCCACTTAGCTGAGAGGAACAACGAATCGTAAAACTTTATACAGACTTTAGCCTGATTCATTGCAGGTTGTTAGGCTGCGTTTTCACTAGGAAACGGGTAAGGCTATATCCACCAATAGAATTGCTACAGTGTGCGAAGCTAAGAAAATAAAGAAATTCGATTGGTGGTTTTTTCTGTGCGTTATTCTTTGCTGTTTTGGAGAACTTTGGCGGAACACAGCCTTAGTTTAAGTAATTAAGAGCTTAAAGTAATAATGGGTACATAATTTTTTTATAGTGCCACCATTAAAGCCTCTCGATTGTCAACTAATTCTTTATTAGGTTCTTACTTTTAAATATAAAAAATAAACTTTTAGTAATATCTCATAAAGTAATGTAAGTTTTTTTCGTGGTTTTTTTTTCAAAAAAAGTAGATTCTAAATTAAAATCATCGTCATCATCATCATCATCATCATTATACCAGCCGAAAGACTTCCTCTGCTAGATATAGGCCTTCCCCAAGGATCTCCATAACGGCCGGTTTTTTTTTTGGTAATCGCCTGAAGGGCCAAATACAAAAGTCCTTGCTTTTGTTTACTGTTTTTAATTCATTACTTTGACAAAAAGAAAAAGGGCAGAGGTGAAAATCCCTTCCGGAGACCTGGGAATGGAGGGCCCAGGTACTGCCGGGCTCGCACCGGCTAAAAACACCAATGCCCCTATTACCAACTAGAATTTAGACTCCCGCGGATACTACCCCAGACAGTGCTGAAAGGCCGGAGGAGAAAGTACGACGGCCGGTTTTGTGCTATTCGCATCCATTGGCTTCCCGCGATCTTCACTAAATCGTCGGTCCACCTTGTAGAAGGCTTGCCAACACTTCGCTTTCCGGTCCGCGGCCGCCACTCTAGAACTTCTCCGCCCCAACGGCCATCAGTTCTACGAGAAATGTGCCCCACCCACTATCAATTGCCGCATCCAACTCGGCTGGGCAGCGTTCGGTTAGCTATGAAGCAAGCTATGCTATATCCTCGTCCCGGTTACCGCAGTGTCTGAAGTCACAAGTCAGTTAATCAGTGTGTTTTGCCAGTGATGACTTATGGAAGAGACGTAGTCCTTTACAATGGGCCTCATAAAAAACTCAAGGTCACCCAAAAGGCAATGGAAAGGGCTATGCTCGGCGTATCTCTGCAAGATCGAATCAGAAACGAAGAATGCGAACCTTAAAATTATAGTTGTCATAATCTATTATTACCTATACATACCAAGTTAAAACTATAAGTCTGAATTGTGTTAGACTATAAAAAATAAACCCTGTTATTCATAAACGCAATATAAACCTATTTTAGTTAATGTACATACATACATACATACCTTCATGCCTGTCTCCAATGGGGTAGGCAGAGACTATGGAACGCCAGGTGCATCGGTCTCAACATACAACTTTCGCTTCCTCTACATTCTCTTCATGCACGTACGTCGGTTTCGGGTGCTTTTGATTTGGCCCTTATTCAGTACATCGCGAATCTGACCACCGCACCGTACGTCCGTCTAGGGCGTCCCCTACCGACATCTCCGCTCACTCTCGCTCGCCATATCTCTTTCGTAACTCTTCTTTCATCCATCCTTTCTAAATGACCAAAGTAACATTTATAAATTTTCCTATAAATATTATCACTATTTTCTCTGATGAATCTAAAGCATAACGTTGCGCTAAAGACCGCCACATACTGAAAGCTATGTATATTCAGCTGACACTAAGTTTAGTAAGTACCGGTAAGTAGCGGTGAGACATGTCCCCGCAGAAATTATCCGGTAACTTCCTATCCCCCAGCTTAATCCGGGTATTGAGACATTAGCTCAAGATGCATCGGCACGCTAAATAGGACTCGGTGTCAACTTGATATTGAGTTAGGAGCTGCTCAGAAATTAGCTGTTTAACGGTAGGAAACTAACATATTTATCAAAGTTATATGATAATCGTGCAGGAGAAATTAAACTTTTAAAAAAACGGTCAAGTGCGAGTCCGATTCGCGCACTGAGGGTTCCTTACTGCGGCTCAGTAGGTATTATCATACTCTGATTTCACTTTTGTGGTTGCCGGGTTAGAATAGTGCCACTCCATGTCTTCCCGTGGACGTCGTAAGAAGTGACTAAGGGAATAAAGGTTTGTAGAACTGTTAGGCGATGGGCTTGCATCCTGTAACTATAATACACTGGTAAAAATCTTAGCCTGATTGTGCAAAATGTGGTTACAGAATTATCGACAAGTTTTTAGAGTTGTTGGTTATTCTGTAGCTCTGCCTACCCCACTCTGGGAATGAAGGCGTAAGTTTACGTATGATTTCGATCAAATTAGCTCGAGCCCAACTCACACTTGTATATTTTTTAGTATTTGTAGTTTTTCTTCAGGATATCATACAAAATTTGCATTTACAAAAGTTTACAAACACATTACATGTGCCTTGAACACGATTATTATTTTTGTAACAAAACTTTTTTTTTGTTTTTTTTTATTTGTTGCAAACAAAAGATACATAGGGATGATTGGGTAAAGGGACGGAAATGCGTAATAAATTATACGCTGTTGAACACGAAGGTAAAGCTACTGGCTATTTCGGGAAGGTAAACAACTATTTCCTTTAATGTAATTCTATCGCAAATTATTCCCATGTGATCGTTTTCCTCCGAATTCCTTATAGTTAATACAAGTTTACACAAGGTATTCTTTTGTTTTCTCATTGTAACTTATATTAGGTATAGATTCAAATTCAAATTCAAAAGCGTGTTCGTTTTTTTTTTAATTCTAATCGCCTCGACGAATCGACGTAATATTTGGTACTGAAATAACCTTCTGAGCGACAAATACCATAGGATAAATAAATAAATTTCAGGGGACAATGTTACACCAATTGACCTAGTCTCACACTTTAAATAGGCTTATAGTATTGATACTAGGCAATTATATAAATAGTTATATATAGTAGTAAATACTTAGATACATAGAAAACATCAAAAACTCAAAAAAAAAAAACTCGTGCATAGATACAAATGTTTGCTTATACCGGGAATCGAACCCGGCACCGCTAGCTTCATAGGCAGGGTCACTACCAAACAGAATAACGCGTAGGATACTTTTGTAATGAACAATTTCCACGGTAATGGCAACAACAACTTCGACCGCAAACACTTTTTCAAAACTACTTTATTATAATTAGTTCATGTTAAAACGGGCTAAATTTTTACTGGAGCTGCAAAATGAGACAGTCTTCTAATTCCAGTTTAAGAGGCTGCAATTTCCATTAAAATTGGCGTTTGCAATTACCATTAATAACTCCCAAGGCCAGATTTTGATAGTGGCGGGAATCAATTTAATTTCTCCATGTTTCTTGCATGCTCTACGTGTCGTTGTCACGGGTAAAACACGCTCAAAACTTGCACATGCTAGCAGTAAATGAAAAATCGAATAATATTGTGTACAGGTCCATATTTACATTTAAAATCCTAAAACATTAAAGGCGCGGCGCGTCAATGCATTACACTAGGACACCGCATTATATTATTCATCCTGGTACAGTCAGCTGCAGATAGATCTAACCGAACAGCGAGCCCAAAAAAATCTGTTGCATTAGATTTACAAAAAAGACTAACCCGCGAAAAGGTCACAAAAATGTCCTGTGACAGTATGTTTTAACTATCTGCTTGGATAAAAATTCAAGAAGATGTAACTGCATAGTTAGCCGAAAAGATTTAAACGGTGAAAATTTCAGCCGTATCTAAGGTGACAAAAGTTCAAAAAGATCTGACGAACCACCTCTTTATGTTAAAATACTTTTTTGTAGGTTTAAAAAAAACAGGAAAAATGACAAATCGTCGCTTTACTTTCTCAACCTCGTATCTGATCGAATAGTTAGATAGAAAAAGCAGTCATATGCTTAAAAAATAAAGACTACTTTCCTATCTAACTATACGATCAGATACGAGGTTGAGAAAGTAAAGGGACGAAATGCCATTAATGACATTGAACTCACAATGTAAACAGTAGGCATATTCCTCACATATTCAGGGGCCTGTTTCATAAAAGCTTCTAACTTGTAATACAAGTGGAAGTCTCTTTTTAATACATACTGTTGGAAAGAGAGTTCCGCTTATAATATAAGCTATTATTTTTTATGCAAGCAGATAGTTAAAACATACTGTCACAGGACATTTTTCTGACCTTTTCGCGGGTTAGTCTTTTTTGTCAATCTAATGCAACAGATTTTTTTGGGCTCGCTGTTCGGTTAGATCTATCTGTAGCTGACTGTACGATCAAATTCTGAAGTCCACGCAGACGAAGTCGCGTGCAGAAGCTAGCATAACATAAAAATAATGACGCTATTTAATTCTCTTCTAAGCGCCATTATACAGGGTGTTCGGCAGAAGGTTCGACAAACTTCAGGGACTAACTCTGTAGGTCATACTCATCAACATTTATTATGTAGCTTCATAGGCAGGATCACTATCAACTAAACTAACGCGTAGGATACTTTTGATTCTTCATGAAGTTTCTATTGGGTGCTTCGAACAACGCCATAACGCTATTATTTTAGTTAGTTAATATTACATAAAAATAATACAACGCTATTTAATTGTCTTCTAAGCGCCATTATATATTGGGTATAAATAACTTGATCACCACTTACTTTGACCACGCATTTCATGCCATGTTCTCAGTCAAGTAAGCCTTGATAATGGTCGAACGAGCGAGTAATATAATGATGCCCCTGAGCGAACTCGGCGCGTACGGTTGATTTGGTTTAATACTAATAATAAATGTATGGAATTCGATTAATTACTCATATATTCCCTCGAGAGCGCAGCGTAGTGCGCGACGTGACGTAATAATGCGGTGTGAATAAGCTGTTATTTTTTAACGTGAGCGCTAAGAGATTGTGGCGCAACTTAACTAATTAAAAAAAAACATGTTTTAAAAACTGTACTGCATAATTGACAGTCATCTGCATAAAAAACACGTTTTTTTATGCACCCAGAAACCCAATATTCCCAGTAGTTTTACCAGTTAAACTACTGATAGGTTAGGTTCGTTATTATATCAGGCCCGAAGGGCCAAAACCACCCAGAAATAGGAGCTCCGCAAAGCGGAACTCCGTCGACCTCGAAGCAGAATGTTCAGATCATAAAGTAGTGACAGTGATTCTCTTTTCCAGTCAGTGGGTTCACTAGTAGGTCTTTTGGGAAGGAAATTCCCAGTAGTTCCACTGGTAAGACTACTGGGAAAAGCCGCCAAAAACTCTGACGGAGCTAAGACTAATCCATCGACACGTTGTTTAACAAATTTGGGTCATCCGTTCAGAAGTTCTAGCGAACAAAGAACCGTACATACATACCTACATTACTTACTTTTTCAGCAGTTCATTTTTGAGTTAAAATACGGGTTAACTTAATATTAAACAAGAAGAAAAAACGACTCATCAAATATATATATTTTTATTAAATAAGTTAATGCAAAATAATGGTTAGTCAAATTGTTAAATAAAAAATGTACGACACTGTTTTAGGAATGAATAAATAATAAAAAAATAAATGATTCGAAAGAAATCCATCCTTGATTGCCGCCTAGCTGATCACGGAGCGAGCGAGTAAGTTATAACACCTCTGCCAGAAACTAGACTAGACCTTCCGAGTTTAACTATTCCGTTAGTTCCAACATAGCATAATCTCCATACATTAAGGTCCTGCTGAAACTGTCTACATTACATTATTGGGTCGATCTAACGAGAGACCTTATTAAATATAATTAATGACTGAGCTCCAAAGGTCTTATAAGGAAATCTCACCTTTGGCTGTTATTGTATTAATGATGTTATATTTAGAATATTGTCACTTCCTTAAGAGCTTTAATTATATTTGTTGGTTTTCCGGCGTTGCCAGGTTGTTGATGTCGTATTGTTTTTAACAAGGATGCCATTACTGTGAATCTAATAACATATTAAATACGATAACAAAAAAAAACGGCCAAGTGCGAGTCGGATTCGTGTACGAAGGGTTCCGTAAAAAAGCTTGTTTGTTGTATGGGAACACCCTTATTTTTTTTTTATAATTTCACTATTTTTATTAAAGTAAATATAATAACTAAATAATCTGTGAATATTTCAAGCATCTTCCTGTTGCCATTATTAATATCGAGCAAAAAACGGCAAACATATCACATTTGTTGTAACAGAGCCCCACTTAAATATTTATTTTATTCTGTTTTTAGTATTTATTGTTACAGCGACAACAGAAATACAATATTATCTGTGAAAATTTTAACAGTCTAGCTATCACGGTGAACAACTTGCTCTCCTCGACGGACCAATTACTAACCGGCCAGTTAAAGTGTCCTGTCTGAGCGTACAAACAACATTTAAGGGCGTGAATTTTTAATAAGGTACCATGTATAACTGTGAACATATTTTTTTGGAAGCACTGGTAGAAAACAGTCATTTTAGTAGTTATAACTATGCTAGTTATTATAAATATTTTAAAGTTTGAGCTTGCCGTGGTTTCACTGAGGAACATCAACGTATCCTGGCTTTTGGCCGAAAGATGTTGTCTTCCGGTAGTTGGGTTTAAAATAAATTGAAATAAAAAATTAAAAAATCGTCTGCTGTTACGTACCAGTTTACAAAAATAATACCTACTCTAAAATACATAGGTACAGCCACAACACCGGGAATGTTAAGCCACTTGCTACTCTTTATAATTTAGACGGGTAATATATACTAGACTAGAGGACGCCCGCGACTTCGTACGCGTAGAATTATTTTCCCGCTGCTCCCCCCATTTCTTCCCGGTCGATTTTCGGAAAATCCTTTCTTAGTGCTCACTTACATCATGAAAGGAACCCCTGTACCAAATTTCAAGTTTCTAGGTACAGTAGTTTCGGCTGTGCGTTGATAATATAAGTCAGTCAGGTTTGCCTTTTATATATATAGATATACGATTATCAGGGATCGTAAAATGCGAGCAAAATCGATTGAAATGACGTATGACAACCAGTTAGGGTTGGCAAAGGTTCTAAATTTATGAAACCAAAAAAATCCCAATTTTACACTAAGGACAGTAGTTAAAAAAATGACAAGTTCGATGGCGAGACAATGCAAACATATCAAGTTAATACTCGTACAGATTATTTTCCCTTTGTAATAAGTTTTAGTTTAACATTATAGATAAACTATGAACACTGATAAGGGCAATTTAATACCATAAGTGCTTTCATGAGTATAAACACATTCTTCAATTTAATTTTATTTAATCGATCATATTATAAGTGACAATTGACAACCATTATAGCACTACAATTAATTTTGCTCGCATTTTACGAACCCTGACAATTATAATTGACTATACCCGAGTCCTATTATACGGCCAAAATACGAACAGTGGTTGTTGCTTAACAATCCCCTGTTGCGACTGTACCTTGTTTTATAACAATGAAAAAACAACAAAATCACAAAAAGTTTTAAAGGTTTTTCACCTTACATTTAAATAAGGAAAGCCATTCATTATGTTATAGGACGTCTTTCTTCCAAGAAAATGTTCCATAATGAAGTAAAATCCCTTTGTGAGAGATCAAAGCCTCGTGTCAGTTAATTACCGACTTAATCTGAATGACAAAATAAGCTACGTAATCAAACGTGTATTTTGGCAACATGTTACGTATTAGCTAAACAATTTCACAACACAATTAACATGTTCTGATAATGAATAAAATAACATGACAATGTAAAATAGGGTCATAATTATTTTTAGTCATAATGTGTATTATGGCAGGTCTTAACGTATTTATTTTTTCAGGATTTTTATTAATCCACCTAATCTAACTTAGCCTAGCCTTATCTAAACGTAAGACAAGAAAAAAATCTGAAAATTTAACGGTTCCAACGATATAAAAATTAGGATAAGTAATAATTATGTCAATAGAATAATTATGACCAAAACAAATTATGGGATACAACAGGTTCCCTATGAAATATACATGTTACGTTGTGACGATGAGGTTGGCTTGAAATAAGAAGTAAACATGCTATAATAATTCCATTATGAATTTAATAACTTATATTTTCTATTAATAACCTGTGAATGTATAGGTTCACGAACAATGTTGTATTTTTATAACAAAAACACGGTTTCCACGTTAAGACTGCACCGAGCAAACGTCGAGCGTCCAATGGCCCTCATTATTAATATTGTATTTCTAATTACCTAAAGAATTTACTTTCAATCAGACGATGCTTTTTTATAGCGCAAGTAAAAACAAAATTTATAGGATACGTAAGACACTTTGATAACAATTACCCTTTGAGTAGTCAGCTTAACGGGAAAAGGTGGCCACTTTTTTCCGTTAAGTTGATAACTAGAAGGTCAATTGTTATTAAAATATATGGTATACCTTATAAGTTGTGTTTTCATTTGTAGTACAAAAAAGCACCGTCCGATTTCAAGAAAACTTTAGTTTATTAGAAAACACAATAATAGTGATGAGGGCGCCACTGTACATCCGACGCTCGGCGCAGTCTTAAAAAAGTTAACTCATCTTTACTTTGACATTGAAGTATTTTTTTAGGGTTCCGTACCCAAAGGGTAAAAACGGGACCCAATTACTAAGACTCCGCTGTCCGTCTGTCTGTCTGTCACCAGGCTGTATCTCACGAACCGTCATAGTTAGACAGTTGAAATTTTCACAGAAGATGTGTTTCTGTTGCCGCTATAACAACAAATACCATACAACAAACGTGTTTTTTTTCCCTTTTTTTGCTAATGTTGTATAGATAATGGTACGGAACCCTTTGTGCGCGAGTCCGACTCGCACTTGGCCGGTTTTTTAATAAAGTACGCCAAACTCTTTCTTGGAATAATTCACATTTTATTTTATTTACTAATCAAATTATTTCTATCATTTTGTGATTTTATTTACGTAAGCAAACCTTTGTATTTTTGCCCTTTGTGAATATAAAAATGTAAATCATTTTACTTCTCGTCGCCATCAAGACAATACGGAGAAACTTTTACTTTGCTTCATCAAAGACCGCGAGAAAAGTTCAAATCGAACTTCCGAATGCCGTTTCAAGCAAATGTAGGTCATTTCTGTACCATCATAAAAAATCTGCCTGCAAGCAAAATTATAACTTATGTTAATATGAGCATAAAAACTGACAAGTTAAGTCCATTATTTAAATAGGTAATGTAAAACTAAAACAATTTTTGTTCAGAAATAAGTTTTGTTTTAAATAATAAATTTCCGATGCGGTATGTTTTTTGTAACGAGAAATACTTATAGAGAACAGAAAAAAATATTGATTTCGACAACAAACCAAACAATAAGATTTTTTTTATTGCCATTCCACGGGCAAACATACAAGTGGGCTGATGGGAAGTGGTCACCGCTGGCTAACCAATCACCAACGTGTCACCAACGCGTTGCCGGTCTCAAAGTAATTTAATGATACCCTTCTTCAAAAGCCCCATATTGTAGCGCATTGGGAAAATCTCAGCAGGCAGCTCATTCTAAGTTAAATTCTGGGGTCCTAGTGAAAAAGGATGTAAGTCTCCTGAGGATCAAGTGAAAAAGGGTGTAAGTCTAGTACACTCCGTTTATGTACATACCCTTTTGTAGAACAAGTTAAGACGACTTATACCCTTTTTCCCTAGGTACCCAGAATTAAAGTTTCATGATGATAACGTGGTTTTAACTGCACAAGAATAATCCTTTTTTTATTGTCCTTAAGTCAAAACAACATTGTTTTAGATCCACATTTGGCCTGCTTTTAAATAGTTCTTAAATTCTAAATATATTTCTTACATTTAATTTTTAGATTCAAATTGGCCTCATTGAGTACTTTATTGAGGAAAGTCATTATCGAACTGATACGTTTCAAGGGAAATCTTCGAACAAAAGAACTGTTCCCATTCGCATGTAGGAAGTTAAAGTACTTAAGTTTTGATTGCTTGTATTGGTTACCTGATTTAGAATCTTGAAGGGAAGCAGGCTTCTTCTTAGAAATGACACTTCAATCCTTTTAAGTAATGGGAATAAGAAGTGGTTTAAGGAATTAATAAATCTTTGAAGTTAAAGAAAATAACTGCGGGACAAATATAGTTTTATTTTCATTTTTACTTACTTAGAATTAGTAAAAGAAAGAAAGAAAAAACCCGTTCCTGAACTTAGTTGTAGAAAATGTCATACATGAAACGGTAAGAAAAATTATTCTCTTTATTCAAAATATTTTATTTCAGCACGATTTTGGCGTATAAATTAGTTCACTAAAACTAAAAACAAAAGGTAAAGGTGGTATTCAAAATATCCAACTTAATAAATCCTCTATTCTGATTTTGGTATAATATTGGCTTTATATCAAGTTGTATATTATTATTATTCATAACATTTCTTACAAATTATTTAAAAAACAATTGACTGGTACAATTATAATAACACTATCCTTATAAGTTTTTTTAAAATACAACAGGAAACTTCTTCGCCAATCGTAAAAAGCCTGATAAAAACCTTTCTCAGTCTGAAACAATCCGTGAAAGCATTCCGGCATTCTTATCAAAAAGTTTTTCTACAATGAGAACCAGAACAGTGGACAAAGTGGCGACAAACTGGTGTTCTTTATAAGTAAATAGGGAAAAGTTCCCAGTGTGCAACGAGGTGGTTCCGCTGGGCGCTCGCCTGGGACCTACGTTCTTAAGTGCACCTATCCATCTTTCTTGCTTAATATTAAACAGCTTTGGTATAGAGTTTCAAAGCTGAAGGTGAGGTTAAGAACGATTTTGAAGAAAAATAGCGGTTGGTAGAAATATCGTGTTTTGGAGAGGAAGGTGAGAGTATTAACAATGTCGATAGTAGACATTTAGAAGGTGAGAGTATTGGCAATGTTATTAGTAGAAAACAATCGATTTGATGATGCAGGGTTTTGCCCGACAGAAGAAGGGGGAGGGTATTGAGTTTATCAGCCTATATTTATGTATGTTTGTTCCTTTGTGGCGCTGTAGAAACTAAACGCGTGGACCGATTTTGATGATTCTTATGTCAATCGATTTGTCTTAAATGACAGTAATTAAAATTCAATATGGAGGCAGCAAAAAAATCGACGAAATATGACAAATAGGTTATCATCATTGAATAGGTATTTAAAAAATCATCTTTAGGTTTCTTTTATCATTTTTCATTTAGAACGATCATTTAGGATTTATAATTATAACGATTTAAAGTTGGTTAGCAACAACAGTCAGGTTTTTTAAATCTTGCTTTTTAGTTGTTATTGACCTGTATGTATGTATGTATGTTTGTATGTATGATTCTTTGTTCCCTTTGTAAAGGCTGAATGGTTGGCCCGATTTTGACAAACGAGATATCGTTAGATTCGTCTTAGTGTCGCAGGTATCACTGGGAACTTAAAAAAATGAAAATTGGCAAAATAAATTAAAAACATGATAACTAATAATATATTGACAACTTTATCCAATCAGCAGTTGCAGTTAGGTTTTTAAAGAATGCATTTTATTAGACTTGTTTACGTAGAAAATATACTAACACGTTGATTTGTATTTGCTTATGTTAGGAGATTCTGCTTTGTTTAACCGATAAATATGTTCAACTTTTAACCTTAACAGTTAATGAAGATTGACTTTTGTATAGTCCCAGCTACTATCGGATGTCTTGTAATTAATAATGATTATCAGTGATGTCTGCTCATTTAGGATTTAGTATACATCCATCCATTTCGGCATACATCATCCTCATTATATTTTTTTATTTAATAGTGTTGCTTGTTAGGAGATAAGAAGTAGTTCTATTTCGTTACTGTATCTTTTCTATGATGTGTTGATGTGTTTGTCGAATAAAAGTTTTTCTATTCTATTCTATTCTATTCTACATCCGTTTATCGATCCATCCATCCAGACCAATCCATCTAGACAAAGCGATCAAAGCGTAATATACAGAATCGCGAGCCGTATCAGGATTTCTAGGCATCCAGAAATACCATGCAGGTTTCCGATCCAGATAATGCGATAAACATTGCACATGCAGCATTTGGCAATGCAGTTTAGATTGCAATATTATATCATGTGAGCTTGATTAGATGTTATACCTACATTTTAACTCCCAACAAAAAAGTGGAGTATTATATGTTTTCGTATTGTAAACGTGTATGTGTGTGTTTGTGTGTCTGTGCGTCTACTTGTCCTTACGCAGTTTTTTCTTATATAAAGCGAGTTAAATTAATTAATAATACTATTATTTATTATAAATATTATTAACAAAACCAATTAATTATTACACTAGAGGACGCCTGCGACTTCGTACGCGTAGAATTAGTTTCCCGCTACTCCCCCCATTTCTTCCCGATGAGGGTCGATTTTCGGAAAATCCTTTCTTAGTGCTCATTTACATCATGAAAGGAACCCCTGTACCAAATTTCAAGTTTCTAGGTACAGTAGTTTCAGCTGTGCGTTGATATATAAGTCAGTCAGTTTTGCCTTTTATAAATATAGATTAAATATCGTTTTGAACTTTGTCCAAATTTCACTCCGCATACGTTAATGACAACACTTTAATATCTGCAAATAATCTTAACATTTTACGAAAAAATCTCCGTAAAATTGTATCTATAAACAGTGCACTAAATATTTATAAAGCAAAGTGCTGTTAGCTGCTGATGTATCAGAATTTAAACTAGGTTATCGATCCAGCTACTCTTGCAGATTGAATGCAAGTAAAATGTTAAATAACCCGACGAAGTTCGTATTTCAGGCATGGTTTATCTCTATGGAGTAATATTTTCACTCGTTTCCTTAGGGGACAACTAAGGCGAGAAATATGTGTCGCGGAAAA
Source organism: Acleris cristana (assembly GCA_948252455.1). Lineage (NCBI taxonomy): Eukaryota > Metazoa > Arthropoda > Insecta > Lepidoptera > Tortricidae > Acleris > Acleris cristana. The sequence continues at coordinate 15,368,999 of OX411778.1, forward strand.
TTTTGAAACGGCACAGCATGTAGCGGATGTGCTTGCGTTTTGTAATTTCATGTTGGTTTCATTTGGAATAAATCGCACTGCTAGATCAAAACAGTATCAACTCAAAATCCTTGCTAGTATTGTTTTAAGTTCATAGAAGTTGTATTAAAGTTGATTTTAAAATACAGTTGTATTTTAGTTACTACCTGTTTTGATCTAGCAGTGAGAAATGCAGTATAGCAATTTACACTTCTATAAACATTGTTGTTTTGATGAAAAGTAAAGAAATATCAGTCACTGGGGTACAATTTTACACAAATTGACCCAGTGGAACTATCTACTTATAAATAAGCTGTTATATAGTCGAGTTCATAAAAATGTGTACACTTTAGTACCTACCTTGTTTATTTAATGTCATGTTTAAACTGGCATATATGAATTGTCAGAGCGATTAAAGTGACAAGGTACAAAAGTGTACACATGTCATATTTATGAACTTTACTGTACTTGTACAATCAGTATCGTCAGTGTTTTTTTTTGACATGGAGAATGCACCTGAGGATACGTAACCTATATAGATACTTGCAATCTGAGGATTGCAATCTTATGATGAGGATCTCGAGACTATAATTGCATTGCTGATCTTGAAAACTTAGATGGAATGCCTCTATGTTAAGCATTTTACTGGTTGTCTTACCCCTACACCGCAACTCAAGCCCGTAGTGGGATACGAGCGCAAATTATAGAACGCATAATTTTTTACGCATATTCATGTTTTCGCATAATATTTTATTCGCATAACTCCGGTTTTAGGCTGACATTGCAGAATTTGATAAACATCTATGTAGTAGATTAAGTAGGTTAGGTTAGGTTAGTTTTTTTATAATAATTAAAATAAAATCGATTTTAGGCGTAACAATTATGCCATATTTTAAAAGTGAACCGACAGTAGTAAGTACTTGTAGATACTAGACAATGATAGACAAACTTATTTAAGTACATAGTATAAAACAAAGTCGCTTCCCGCCGTCTCCCGTTCCCGACGCTTAGATCTTTCAAGGTATGCAACGGATTTTAATGTAGTTTTCACCATCAGTAAGATAATTTTCCACGAAAGATTTTCATATATAATAAATTCAGGTTTATGTACGGCTGTTACAGAAAACGCACATTAACAGCGAAGTAAAGGGTCGCGAGTAAATAAACATTATATTTTTTATTACCATTACATAACATCTAAGACTCAGCAACAAATATTTGCGCTCATCACAAAAATATTTACTCGTACCTTACTAGTTTCTTTTGAACACGATAGAAAAACCTCGAAAGTGCGTTAATATGTCTTTTATCATGTCTATAGAGCCTAGAGAATATTATGTACCTATAAAATATTTCTAGTGATATGAAGTAAGTAAGTAATTACTTTTATCACTCGAAATACAGTTAGAAACTTATCAGACGACGTGTCGAACGTTGTCTTCAGGGATAGAGGTCAAGTTCTTGAGGACCTTATCTAATAAAGTTCTTGTGAATACTTCAATGAGGCAAAAAGTTACGTGCTCTTATGCTCTTCAGCAAATTTCTTTGCATACTTAAGGGGCATGATTTGCTTGGACAAGTGCGTGTAATAAAACTAGGTATATGGATCCAGCAGATACATTTTAGGTAGTTTTCTAGTTGTTTTCCTGTCACCAACTAGAAATCTACCGTAAAACTACACAACTATGGTCCTAGCCTTCAACAATAGTCCAATTTTCCTCATTAGATTATTCTAAAATATGATACCTTACTGTTATTATTGCTGGGTATATGTACAGTTTGGCTTAAAATCGGTTCCTCTAAACTCTAGCTATAGCTAAAGCTATCACATTTTTAGAATAATGTGATAAGTAAAATTGGACTATTGTTGTAGGCCGGGACCATACCACCAGGTTGTGTAGTTTTACGGTACCTAAAATGTATCTGCTAGGGCTATGTACCATGTGGCTTCATTTGGATTTAGCAGAAACATTATAAGTAGCTTTCTAGTTTTTTTCCTGTCACCAACTTACCAGTTATACCTATCATTCAGATGAGGGTGTTTATTCAACCTACCAGGAGGATAGAACCTGTAACCATACCAATCGATCGATCGTCAATCGACGGCATCGATCGATGGTAGAATTGATTAGTCGAAGTCGATCGATAGTTCCTACCAGACCAAGCGATCGATCGTCGATCGATGGCAGAATGGATTAGTCAACGTTGATCGATAGTTCCTTCATCAATTAAAGCTATCAGACCAGTCGATCAACGTCGACCGGCAATCGATCGATTGGTTAGTCGAACGATATCCGTCGATCGATAGTTCCTACCAGACCAATCGATCGACTTCGATCGACGTCAATCGATGCCGTAACACCCTAACGGTCTGCTCTAAACTCGCTGGGCATTCGGTCAAACAGTAGTTAATTGATAAATGAAATATTGTGGTGCTAATGGAACCCTATTCCTAAGCTTCCACTATCCGTCTGTCTGTTTGTTTGTCTGTTTGTCAGCAGACTGTATCTCATGGACCGAAATAGTTAGACATTTAAAATTTATACTACAACCGCAAAAACAAAAAAAAGTTAAATGTTATATGAGACAATCATACAAGTAATGTATTTTCTCGGCAGGTTACGGGTCCGGCTCGCACTTGGTTGGTTTTTATTTACTATAAAATTAAGTTTGTCTTTCAATTAGACTAACCTTTTTGTTACAGTTAATAAAACAAGTAAGTTAGACTCGTTTCATGAAATGGATGAATTATCTACATAAAAGCATAAATAAGTTTTATAAATGAACCTTTTACAAATGACTTTTAAATCATCTTAAATTAGTGTAACGAAATCTTTATTAAGAAACAGGTACTTAACTGCTTAATTTGAGAGTATTAAATATTAAAGGCAATCAACGAGAAAAGTAAAGTTTTTGTTAAACTTTGGTTTGTGATATGTACTAAATTATTCCCTAACATTTTAAGTGTGTTTTTGTTTAACGTTACTAAAGTGAAATTGATGTCATTATTGATTAGGTTCTCATTTTAAAAGCAAGCTAAGCTCTTGTAATGCAAAGAGTTCTTTTACCGACTGTAAGTACCTATATTTTAGTGAAAATCATTCTGAATCGATGGCTTAGTATAACTTGCAAATGGAAAAAAGCTTAACGCAGAGCAACTAAGCTGATTTTCCTAATGTACAATATGTGTGTAAAGAAACGTGTACAAAGCAAATTGAGGCTTTTGTGACATGGTCTATTATTTGTTTAATGAATGTTAAATTTATTTTCAGATTATTTAAGACTTTTGTAATACCTTAGCTCTTTAATCATGAACAAGTATGCGTTCAGAAATGGTATTTTTGTTCAGTCCTGACAAATAGATTAACGATATTGATGAAAACTATGTGATATTGAATTGTAAAACTTTCTTACGGTAGTTTATCTGTATTTTCTGAAAATATTATTCAATTCTTGCGTTGAATCTGTCATATTTTAGATAAATAATCTCTGTATTTTTTGAGGTCTCTAAATTGTTCAGAGCTTTCTGGAACTTCCGCATTGTTTGTTTCTGACAATAAATGTTTCTTTTTATCAAACATTCCTTTTTTAAATAATAACTCACAGACCTTTAATAAACAGTACACGACAAGGCCTAACTTATCCACGTCTACATTATGTCTCCTCCTTAAAATGCTACCGTGAAGGTTTCGTACATTTTAGTAAGCTGAGTAGGCACATGGAGGACGCGTTCTGGCACGTAGGCACCTACGTGACGAAGGGTCCCTGGCGACATGGTAAAAAGAGTTTGTTTTTAGAAACAATCTAGTTAGTATGTACCGTGAAATAGAGTGTAAAAATTATGTTTGTTTTTACGTCTTTTTAACTAAATAAAAAGTTTAGGTACCTACCAAAATTATATTATCATAAATAACTTTTAATTTATGAAAAATTACATAATTCTATAAAATGGAATAGGTACGACGAATGGAATTGTGAAGCCAAGACGTATCTACCACAATACTGTTAACAGTTTGTGGGATTAGTCTCTAGTTTTCATATAAAATTATGTAAAAAATGGAAGACCCCTTAGTTGACAGCTAAACCTAGATACATACTATTATTTTTTACTTGAATTCTTTTCTTTCTCACACTTTCTTTCGGTACGATACTTACCATAGTGGTTTTTTTGGTCAGGCCTAAAAGTCGATAATATTAATCTTTCTTTTAAAAAACCAAATTTTCCAAATAAGTGTAGGCAGTGAAAATTAATAAATATTGTTTCCAAAACCAGTATCATAATGCACCAATAATCGCTCTAAATAAATGTTTGAATCTCCACAATTTCTAACAATTTCCCGCACCCTTTTGCAAAAGTATATTTCACTCACCAGTCAATAATGTGCAATAAGATTTCTAAAGTATACGAGCAAAATCCTTTTTGTCCGTAGTGAACGGAAAACGGTTTAAAAGGTCTTATTGTGTCTTACGGAGAGTTCCCTTATCTCGTGAACAAACTTAAATTTATGTTTTCCTTGAGGCTTTGGAAATACAAGGTGAAAATGTTCAAATTTCCTTTTAAAATGCTGGGAAGAAAACAGCTAATAGAGATGCCGGCTACTCGGGGATGCCGGTTTAGATATTTTCTAAAGTAACTTCACTTGAACGCATGGGAGGTAACAAATAAGTTGTGAATTTCCACGGGAAAGTAATAGAGTTGACCGTTGCAAATATACATATTAAAGGTCATTCCTTTTAATATTGAGAAAATAAATACAGTCGCTACTACCACCCTACTTAACTTACTCTCTCTCTCTCTCTCTCTCTCCGGTCGTCAACAAAATATATTAAAAATCAATACCAAAGTTTTCATGTACTTTTTTAGACATAAAGTCATTTAATAGCACCGCCAAGTCTCTGGCAAATTCAACTTTTATTTAGATGAATTTTGGTTGAATTTATAAAAAAAATACCAACAAAATAAATATTATCAATGTTTATTTTTTTTACTTCTACTCAGCCGCAAATATTATTGAATCAAGCAGCCGTTTAACACATGTTTCACTTTATTTAAACTATAATTACAATCTACTAAAGCAAGATGCTCGCTTCGCTCGTGCTCCCCAAAAGCGTCTCATTGTTCGTACATTCTCGTGCATTCCACACTTTTGTAGCCATTTTTGCGGAAGCTCCCGCTGTCACTTGCAGCTCATTTTGAATTTCCCGCAACCGCATATTGCGGTAACATGGATGTCTAAGAGCATGCAACGCCTTTAATATAAGCTACGGTAAATCGTGGCGTGCATGAGTGCATTTTCAAAGTGAACTGAAAGTTTATTTTGCCGTAAGTAGGTTTATTAAGAGGTTGTTCTGTGAAAAATTAAGTTGTATATTTAGTTACAGTTTTTTACTTGGCTGCCGATGGAGGTGGGTAAGGTTTTTAACATGTATGTATGTATGGTTCCTTGTTCTCTCGTAGAGGCCGAATTGATGGCCCGATATCGACAAAGGAGGTGTCGTTAGATTAGTCTTAGGGCCTGTTTCACAATCGACGAGTAAATTTATCTGCCATATAAAGTTGGCTCTCTCCTTGTCTATTTTCAAGTGCAAGAAATGTGTGTCAAATATGCTTTACTTGTCGATTATGGAACCGGCGGTTAGCGTTGCAAGTGCCACTGGATACTTAATTATAAAAAAGAAATGCCAAATGACATATTAAAAAAAATACACGTCATTAAAAAATATAAACATAATATATCTAGACGACAATATCAAAACAGGCCATCGGATTTTTAAACTTTCTTTTTTAAACTTGTTAGGCGAACTTAATTCATACAAATTGAACAAATTCATGTACCCAATACGAGTAATGGAAGTCTTACGTACATGAGAAGATATCATGACTTAATTTTATGTTTGTCTGAACCTTGCTATGTTCAGTCAGCCAATTACTTGTTCTGCCTTAAGGTTGATTTCATTTCATCATCATTTTCATCATCATCATCAGCCTATATTAGTCCACTGCTGGACATAGGTTTCTCCCATTGCACGCCAACAGCACGATTCGTGGGCACTCTCATCCAGCACTTGCCAGCCACCTTGCGAAGATCGTCGCTCTACCTAGTTTTCGTTTGCTTATCATAAATCAACAAAGTCACTAAGGCGCTTTCACATTAGGCGGTTTGTTAGCACGGCTGAGCAGCAGTCGCACTGCTTAGCTTAGTCACGCGACTGGAGACCCTACAAATATTAGCAGTGCGGTCGTCGCGCGGCTGTCGCGCTGAAGTCTTAGTACTTACCACATGACAAACCGCTTAATCTGAAAGCGCTTTGAGATGCGTTTGTAAATTTTAAAGGTCGACTTTAGTAACACATTTTATAGTAAGAATACCAGTCTTTTTATCTCATTTCACGTCATCAATTGTATCATGTCATAGTAAGCTATTTTTTGTTAAAACCATGATGTTTTCAGGATAATCTTAAAGGTTAGTTTAGGTTAGACTTGAAAATAATAAAAAAAAGAAAAGCCTTAAGAGGAAATGAAAATTTTGCAAAATGATACGTTCGTTGAACGGTGTTTCGATATACCATATCGGTCAAATGTTCATAGAGATGTGGGATTCTTAGAAAAAGGTCATGTTTAAGGTGGAATACCTTAGACAGGCTTAACATACATGACAAAATCAAATCAAGAAAAACCTGTTGAGTTGTGTATCAAAATAGTCTATCACTTATTATTATTATTTTTTTCAAAATCGTTTGAAATGTTCCATCTAATAGTTCTATGAAAAATGGTAATCGAATCACATCCCTTCCATTCACCGACATCTGCGCCGCATTTGCAAAGACGGCGTTTCGCTCTTGCCTAACTCTATCGAAGCTTTGGTGTTATTTTCTAACGCGAGGTTAAAACGGATAAATAAAAATCTGCGGACGATCTCCTACAGATTAACTCTAGGATTGTACAGTGATCAACCTACTTATACAAAGAAATACCTTCAAAGAAACATCTAAGATTTTAAGCAAATACTCTTAACACACAAATATTTGCAACTGTCACGACTGCTACCTTCGTAGACAAGTTCACTACAAACAAGGCTAAACCGCGTCTTTTGTCTTAATAAATACATCAAATTTACTAACAATTTAATCTTCTTTAATTAACCTTACTGTAACGTAGATAAATTAAAGTCTATTACTTGAAGCCACTGTGTGAAATAGATCCAAAAATTCAGGTTAAAAAGTTGATAGAAAAAGGTGAGCTTCAATTTGAAATGAATGCCACGTATTCAGGGGTCGTTTAACCCTTAATAAGGCCCGTTAAAGTAAAAATACTAGACCAAAATGAAATACAGTCATGGAATCCCAAGTTTCTAAAGAGTAATAATAGATCATGTCAGTGTGTGTGATCAGGAAATAACAATTAAAATTGTGTTATAAAATTTTGGTAGTAAAGTTCAATTTCACCTTATTGTAATGTGGTTAATATAGAGGGCCTTTAAGGGTTAAGAATGGTTACAAATAGGTAAAATCAATGTAAACTGAAAAGCCGAGTTAGGGAATAGCACCTTGGAAATGCATGCGTTGCCAGTGACGTACGATGTTTGAACGGTCTATTTCAAAGGCATAAGATCGAAATGGCGTTGCGTGCAACTGAGATGTGTCGTTTGTTTGCGCTTTTAAAGTTTGTACAGTAGCTGGAATTTAAGCAATAAATATTTATCCAGGACACGTATTTTCAGCCACTGTGGGAGGAAAATCACTTGAGAGAATAGATACCTATTCCGTCTTCAGAAAGGAATAGTGCTAAATGTAAAGAAATACTTTAACAGTCAAAGTAATAAAGTATCATCGGAGTGGTTTGGTTTATTTTGTCCTGTTAGACATTTTTGTACAAAAAGAGCAGCCGAGGTACTAACCTAGGCTGCTCTTTTTGTACTCGGCTTACGCATTATGCATTACAAGAAGATTTTAAGGACTTCAAAAAATCACTGAAGGTGCAGATGCAATGCGAAATGTAAAGGAAAAATATTATTGTAAATAATACAATAATTGGTAATTTGATTGACTTGGCTCATTTTGTGTGGTCATATTATCTTGTAAGACAAGTAAGCAGTCGAGCATAGTGATTAACAAACACTTCCTTAGTGACAGGTGGAACGACGACTAAGGTAAGAGGAAACCTATAATATATGCAAGCGGCGCATGATCGGCCCTTGTGGCACACTTTAGGGAGACGACTATGTCCAGCAGTGGACGTCATTCAGCTGGTACACCAACGAAATGGTTAAGGTTGAGGGAAACCAATAGACGCAAGCGATGCAGAAACAGGCCTTGTGTACCTTGAGGGAGGTTTATGTCCAGCAGTGGATGTCTTTTGGCTTAAATGAAGATATAATGCTGAAGGGCCATATGCATTGCAACGAGAGTTTTTGCTTGACTTTTTATTAATTTACTCAGTGACCAAATTCTATTGTGACACTTATCTAAACGCATAAATAAAAGAAGGCTGAGTTTTTTTTGATACAACTTTTATACCAACCTTAGTTATTTATTCCTCGCCAGTATTTTGTACGTTTTTCGAGCCCCAAAACTGTCACATAACCGCGAACTGTTATTTCGTGAAACGAGTACTATTTGTAAAATAAGACGAAGGCGTCTACGGAATTGGTAAAGCGACTAGCTTGACCTAGGAAAGAAGTTGAAAAGTTGGTATTTTCTTTGCTACAAAAGTTTTATATTAAACGCGAGTTTTTACTCGATGGCGTTTATTTGAACAGTTTTCAAGATTGAGTAAATGGTCAAGTTCGAGTTGCATTCAAGCGCTAGCGGAAACACAACAAAGATTAATATTGTTTTTCTGGATATTTTTAGTTTGAGGCTCTATAGATCTAAATAATTATAAATGCGTCGATACACGTACACTCAAGGACTTTAATTGTTATGCCACTATGGAACCCTGTCGCATAACGTTAATCATTCATTTTGGCGTAATTTATTTCATGTGGTTTGACTCTGTTATTACGACATGGTTACATAGTGGCATAACAATTAAAGTCCTTGACTGTACTAAAGTAACGCCGTACGTAGCAATGTAGTCTATAACCAATCCTAGATCTTAGATTATGCAACATTATCAATCAATTTATGTTATAAAAGTACTGTATCCCTACCCTACATTATTTATTAAACTTATGATAATTACTGAAAGAACAGTGAAGTAATTAAAATAATTAGGTTCCAAAATATCATTAAGAACGACCTCAATTTACAAGATTCTTGTGAACAATATCCTATTATTGATATTGATCGAATAAACAGGAATTGGCAGGCAATCAAGGTTCAAACTTTTCTTTTGACTTTCGAAACCCTAAAGAGCTAGCTGTTGCCAAATACTCGTACAAGTTATAAATTATCGGTTTAAGGTTATACACGCTCGCCGACAAAAAGGTCGCTTGAATAAAGTTTCCAAAACTTTTTACTGAGCTAATAACTCTTTCGGCGTCTTGGGCAAGGGACATGATTTCTATGCTTTTATTAATTTACTTTGGAAGCCAACGACTTTGTTCGTGTACCTACGTTAGGTACCGAGTTCGAACCCCCGCGGTCACCATGTACCAATGAGTTTTTATAACTTTAGTACTTTACCCGACGCTCTTACGGTGAAGGGAAAACATCGTGAGGAAACCTGCACATTCGAACAGCTGAGTGTGTAATGGGGGTAATGGCACAAAAGATCGTAAAGGCTCGAAGTGTATCCGAAAGGGCCAATCTGTAAAATAAGATAAGATAAGATTGTACCCACGTGTAGAATTTGAATTCCTTGATTGATGATTTATAGTAGGTATAAACAATTTAATTAAGAACGAATGATGTCCACTTAGCTGTGATAAAATTTCTTTTAAAATCGTTATTATGTTCTTTCAATTAAGATATTACTAATTAACTATTACTTTTCTGAACCGGTAAGGAAATGGCTTTCGTATTACTCAATATTAACGTCAGCGGGACACGCATAAATGAAAATATGCAACCAAATATTCGTGTGATTTGTTTTTTTTCCTACTCTAAATTTTTCTTCAACGCAAATTTACGTGAAATATACTCAAAGATTATTAAAATCAGACCTTTCAACGGGATACTAGAGAAGCCGCAATAATCCTGCCGCACTGGCAATGGTATAAAAACGGGATTCTGTCAAATAAGATCATTGATAACAGAGATAAGCTCCGCTTTGACGGATAATATCGCCGTCTTAAGATGAGTTCAGAAGTTCTTGGGATCTTCCTTTAATTTGAGGACTTTAGTTAATACAGGATGCTGTAAATCTTATAATTATATTATTATACAGGGTGTCCCATAAATCGACGTCAATCCGCCTATGGCTGATAAAGCAGGTAAAAAGCTATCGATTTAACGCCTATATATGTTCAGCAATTTTTACTAGTTTCGGAGATATTGAGCATTATAATAATCCGATTTTTTTGTAATTTTCCCTAATGTACTTGTCGCGAAAAACAATTAATTTAATGTTTTATTTCAGAAGTTTTTCTATGGTATCTTACATTATTGGAATCATTACGACACGGTGGGGTATTCCCATTTGTTACCACCTGCACACTTTTGCTGACTTATTACAGTGGAATAAAGTTTAAAGTGGCAACATAAAAACGTCGGATGGTAACAAGTGGTAATAGCCTGACACGGTGCAAGCAGCAAACCTTCACGTTTCACCAACAGGAACAATGCTTATCTATAATAAATCCTCCACAAACTCTATTCCGAGCGAAGAGATAACTGACGCGTCAACAGTAAAATGAGATCGCAGTTAAACATAACTCTTTAACCCAAAAATAAAGCTATAGCACTTTAATCCATGCAGCGCCTTACCACTTAAATTAACCTATTTTTATAGCTTGGAGGAGGCATCGAAAGGAACTCAGATGCCAATTACCATCAGTGGCCTGTTTTATAAAGATACAAATTACAATTTACAGGTTACAAGTTTCCATTTGACACAATCTCGACTAATGACGACCAGCCATTTGAGCAGTGTTGCCAGTTTAGACCTCTAAAGTTGTAACTTGTAGTTTTATAAAACGTGCCCCAGGAGAAATGTAAGCTCGTTTGCCTTATCCTTGCCAAAAAGGACAACCACCGCACCACCAACCACACTGTTTGACCTTGATTTGTAGCGTTATATCATAACAGAATAAAAGTTATTAAGGCATCAATTTTGCAAGGTCGATGTTGTATGTATGAGGGGCTACCTAACATATTATATGTGTGTTGAATAAAGTTTTATTCATATAACCCGGAAAATTGGTTCTAGTGACAGCTTTAAAAATAGCTTTGCCCTCGCTGCAGTCCAGTGAAAATAAGGTTCGCATCAAACGATTTCCATAAGCGATATTTACAAGAGCGTAGACCTTTCTAATACGGGATCAACCAGTTAACAGATTCATATCCATAAACTCCACGAGGAGTTCAAAATGCAAGGGAATCGTGGAACTGGGCATGGAACGTATTGAATCTCGGGCTGGGAAACCATATCTTATGAGGTCCCGACGTGATACGATTTACATAATAGCCCTTTTAACATAGGGTGAGTTTTAAATTGTATAGTATCTCACTATGCATTATAAAGGCAGTCACATAAATAACTGATAAACTTGCTTGAAAAAATGTATCTTTAAAATAAAGTTAAGCTTAACTTTTGAAATGAAATGAAATGAAATAATTTATTTGCATTGAACGGGTTACATCATGGTATTATTATTTAGGTATGTCATACAGTACAGCCGCTCAGCCTTTAGTGGCATACAAATTTTTAGTCCTTATAACTAAATTAAAAAGAGCGAACATAATGTTTTGGAACTCGATACCAAATAATTTATTATCCATGTGTTATAATACTCTATGAGTCTATGACACTGATTTAGCGTAGAATCAAACGATATCGTAATTTGTGGGATAAGTTTTGTATTCGTCTTTCGTAATTAGCTTATCAACGGGTACTGAACTCGACTGAGAAAGCAAGATAAATATGAACTTTGCCGACCAAATCGTTCATTGAATACAAAACGGACACATTCCAAAATCAGTCAGTGTTGCATTTTAAAATTTAAAGCAGTCCGTATAAGATTTTCAATGCTAGAGCAAATTATTTTGGAATGTGTCCGTTTTGTATTCAATGAGCGAAATATACGATATCGTATGTTTCTTTTCTACACCTGGGCGTCAATTTTGAATTTAGAATCCTCACTTCTTGGCCATGAGCCTAATTCGGCTGAACAAAGTAGCTAGTTATTTAACATTCACTAAGTGATAATTATCTGATTACCGAATATCTAAGACCCACAGGAATTTAACCGTTTATCTTTATCTTTGTAAACAAATACGTATTTGCAGTGTATTTTACTGGCTTTCTATTTTGCTAAATCTTTATATTCAAAACCAGTTTTTTTTTGTTTTTTTTTAAGGTTTTCACATAGGTTAGGTTAAAAGAGGCGTCCGACCAGCAAAACGGAGCGGAAAGCAAATTCAGCAAAATGTATTTCTAGTGACCATATTTTCCACATGAACTTTATGTTAGTATATATATTTTTAAATATTATGTTTACCTTACTTTACTATTACTAAATCTAGTCGCCAAATATTTGGATGTATTTTCGTTTTAACTGACCCGGAAATTCACCCTGTATGTACACGATCGAGTTGTCCTTTTTAGCTCCAAAAGGTATTAAGCGTGAAGGATGGATGATTGATACGGTCCGGGACCGGGAAGATGTATGGGTAGCATCAATATCAATAAACGCCAGTGGATAACAGGAATTATGTCCTTATTTACTTGAATTTTTATTGTCACGTAACAGCATTGCTCAAAAGGAAAAAAACCGGACAAAGCGAGTCGGACTCGCCCACCGAGGATTCCGCACATGACCGTCTGTCTGTATGTCAAGACCCATTATCTCGGGATCGCGCGGGAGGTATCGAATTGGAATTCAAACCATATGCTCCAGTCTACAGTCCCTTGAAGCTGTGAAAAAATCAAACTTCTAAATTAACGTTAAAAAAAGATATAGCCGTTTATGTCGCTAAAAACGTATGTTTTGACACTCTTAAGGAATCAAAATTTATAGGGTATTTTCTGTTGACCTAGAACTATGAAATTTGGCCAGTAATACCGATTCATTCTACAAATATAGAAAAAAAACTGAAAACCCAACATTTTAAATGAAATCACAATAAAATCAGGCTCTTTATGCAAGGAACGGCGGTACAAATTTTGAATTGAGTTAACCGTGTCATGTGCGGAACCCTCGGTGGGCGAGTCCAACTTTTTTCTTTAAACATACTTGGTAGATTTTTTCAAGTTAAGAAAATGTGTATGACATCCTCTTGATAAGCTTTAGAAGTATTTTCAATAAATGAAGAGAAAAGTGAACACCCTGGCATGTGTCACATAAGATAGATTGCTAGGGTGGTGACGAGTGAGGCCTCAAAGGACCTATCTGCTGGGTGGGTGAACTTCTTTCACAGAGTGATGTAATTGTCAGGATTTTCTTAGAAGCGGGGTTTATACAGAATGATTAAATTATATTATTTTTATAACACTACGAAGCGCAAGAAATAAAATTATTTTACTGTTGATATTTTTCTTGGGTGAAATAATCTGTTTGTTTGTTATGAAATTAAATAGGCACCACTTTTACCACTTAATCCCGATATTCAATCTGTTTGTTGTTTTGTTAATTGAATATAAATAATGACAGACCTTAGTTTGTCTTAAATTTGCAGAAAGACAAGGATGGCTATATAATTTTAACTTTTTTAACTTTCTTTTTCTTTGACCTTATTGATAGAGCCATTAGCCATGTTTTTCTCCAACTCACTATCCAACTCTATGGAATATTAACCAGCGTATTTAGTTTTCCTATCAAAGCGTAAAAATAACATTTAAGGGCGTATATTCTCAATAAGGAAACCTTACCGCTGCTCGTACAACCTCTGTCGCTCAATCGATCGATTGACAAGAAACAGTTTTAAAAGAATAACACTTCAGGCAGACAAGCATTATGTAGGTAGACCTAGCTATCTTTCCATGAAAAAACTATAAATTGCATCGAATAATCTTCGGATCGTTCATAAAACTAAATTTCTTTCCAATTTTAAAAACTATTACCCAAAATAATTGTTACACCCAACAACATACATACCGATTCGTATCACCGTTAATTAAGATAGCTCTAGTCCAAATTGTCCCGCTCCACAAATGTTGAACCCCAATGTAAACACCGGAAGGTTCCGTCCCTTAGGGATTAAACTCTAATTTGACAAAAGGACTATAACTACGGATGTGACGTAATCAAGTGCTGAGTATTTGACGTTGTTTAATATAAATAGAATAAACATATCTTTCAATTGAAATTAGTTAGCTTATGTTAAACTCATTGATTTTCATAACTAGATAGTGCCAAGCAATTTTCATTATTTGCCGAAAGACTGCTGGTCATAGGCCTCCTTCAAAGGTTTGCTACAAGAAGCATCATCATCCATCGGTTTCCAACAACCTTAGTCACGTCATTTATTCACATTGTTAGAGGTCTACCCAATGCGTCTTCCGGTACAAATTTTTTACCATTTAAATCCTTTTGGTTTACTATGCAGTTACATCTTCTTGAATTTTTATCCAAGCAGATAGTTAAAACATACTGTTACAGGACATTTTTCTGACCTTTTCGTGGGTTAGTCTTTTTTGTAAATCTAATGCAACATATTTTTTTGGGCTCGCTGTTCGGTTAGATCTATCTGCAGCTGACTGTACTCGGACCCTACTCTAGAAGTCTTCGACCCCATCGGTCATCTGTTTTGCGAGCGATGTGCCCTACCCACTGTTACTTAAGTCTAGGAATTCTTAGGGCAATGTCGGTGACTTTGGTTCTAGTGCGGATCTCCTCATTTTTGAATTCGATTGCGCAAAGAAACTCTGAGTATATAGCACTCTCCAATGCTCTTTGAGTGACCTTGCGTTTTCTTATAAAGCCCGTCGTTAGTGCGTAGCAATAATAGCGCCATGTATTTATTACCAACTACGACAAACTAGATGGCACATTATTTTACAGATTTCATAACAATACAATTCAGCATTTCCGGTTCGGAATCTGCGTGAGACTGAGCACCGCACAGCTGTAATTTACACTTTAATAGCTGTGATTCCTTTAAACTTATAATCTCTTTTGCAAATAAAACTATTTTTGATTATATCGAGTAGTTTAACTATACTATAAACCACTAATATTGATATCGTCAACGGTGTCAGAATACCACCTTTAGCGTAACCGAAGCGTGAAAACTGTTCTATAATGAGCATTACCACATAGTAATAACTGTTCTTTTATAACCATTATAGCATTGATATTACCATGGTTACGGTTATTCAGGATATCAGTCATGGCGTCTGGTGAACCCTTGACATCCTAATTTGTGTATTAAATCTTTAAAAATAATTCTTTAACAACCATTGAAATTATGTAGAAAAAACAAAATTTTCAAGGACTTCCGTGTACTTTCCATGGATTTAATGATCAGATCTTGACAAAATTTAATGGGACCGCCCTGAGATCTTTGGATAATGATATAATGAAGTTCTTAAACTTTGAAACAAGTTTTTAAGGGCGGCCATATCCTGATTCAAAACTGTATTTTAGCCTACGTTTACAGCTAAAACAAACTTTTTAAATTACTTTTGTTACTTTTACTGTACCCCTCTTGTTACAAATATCCTGTAAAAATGTTTCAGCCGGTTTAATAAAAAAATGTCCGCGAGGTAGTTATTACGTGAACGTGTCTATCGCCTACTTGGACGGCGTGAAAAATCTGAAGTGGTCTCTCACTTCAAATCTGAACATGTATCTCCATCTACAATTTAATGTTTGATCCAGCGATCTCGATCTGACTACATAGATTTGTGCCTAGATCTCGCTATACGGTTAGAACGCTCTAAGACCAAGTAAAAAAAAATCTGACTCGTCCACATCTCGTCTGAAAGACCACATTGAATTTTTCATCATAATATTATGTCTGTCTTAGCAAAGTCGACGGAGCCCCGCATGGCGGGGCTCCTATTCCTGGGCAATTTGCCCTTCGGACATTGGAAATTGCAAAACAAATCTAACCTACCTAGTATCGCAAAAGAAGTGGTCATTTTGCAACTCGGAGTTTTTGAGATGTAGTCGCAAAGCGATCTGGTCGTCTTGCGATCTAGGCACAAAGCGATGTAGTTAGATCGAAATGAAGTCGCCAAGTGATCTGGTCGTATTTGCTACCTAGTCTAAACAAACGAGAGGTGGACCTAAAGCATCTTTACCAAAATTGTATACTGTCGCACAAAATTATGGTGTCATAAAAGTGTCAGAACAATTCTAGAAGAAATAGTTGCTAAATTAAATCCCGCCCAATAAACAACCCTAAGAATTACTTCAGGTACTGGTGCCACGTTTAATATAAAGTTATGTAAAGCATTGTAATCATACACTTTATCAAGGGCGCGCCAACTTAGTTTCGGCGTAACTTTGCGGTCTAAGTTAGATATTAGACAATTTAACTTGATACTTGGCGGTTGCGTAAGTCTGCTATTGGCTGTCCAAAAAACAACCTCAGTTAAGGGACGTCTAAATATTTATTTATTTTTATAGTTTTTGATACAGGTGAAATATCTCAAAATCATACTAATTAATAATTTTGTCTACAAATATTTATCCAGAAAACACAATGTAAAACACAATGTTATAAAAGCAACACCGCGGGAAAGTCATAGTGAAATTATATATTCAAACCATTGAAATGTTATTCGTTATAGTCGCTCAACTATCTTAATCGAGATATCTTATCACCACCCTTGAAAAAGGTACCATTGAGGAGTTCCAGTGACCCTCTGTGGTCTTCATCATCAGTTCCACTTCATCAAACGATACTTTCTGAATGCAAATGCTGGGCTTGTTGCTAAAAATACTAAAATTGTTTTCTTTAATTTTTCAGTTCTCCCAATTCGTTACGGATGGGGGGTCATTAAATAAAATAATATTATTTAAAATCGGTCCTCAATTTCCTCGACAGATAAATCGGTGATCATACATAAAAAAAATCATACGTGCAACCCAACATGGAACACATACAGCCTCCTTTTTTAAGTCGGCCAAGGAATCACCTAAAACCGTAATTTTACTTGCTTATGCACTTTAAGTGCCTAGTTTTGGATTCACGAATTATAGCAATTTTTAGTCAATAGCACCAAAAATTAAAACTATTTTCTGTACCGGTATAGAAAGTGCTTTAATATCCCCAAATATTTACGCCAAGTTCCGGGACACCCTGTTTATAAGGCGTTGTTAAATTTCAATCACATAGTTTTTGACATATTTACAACAGTCGTAGTTTAAATCAATGTTGTCGACAACTTATCACTAAAGCCTAATTTTACCGAAAGTAATGATGTAATTTACGAGATAACTCTGAAAATTAAGGGTCGTGTGACATCAGCGATACCGGCTTGTGTATGATGAATTGGGCCTCAAGGAGTTCCTTATCGATAGCGGCTGGTAATTAATCAAGAAAGGCAACAGACTCGTCCATAAACAGCTATACCAATCGACTTTTTTTTGGATTCATGGGTTTCACTCCTTGTTTTATCTAGGTGTATTTCGCCAATGTCGAGATCTAGACAAAAACCATGGACTTATTTGAGCAATTAAGTCTATGGATATCACAAGCGAGGATAATAAAATTGTTCAGTTAAAAAGTATTTACTCTAGTGGACTAAACAGAAACACATGGAATTATAGGCGTACCACTTAATTTAGTGCTATACTAATATTAGTGCTAATTTAGTGGTATGCATGAGGAGCGGGGAGAGGGTAATGGCGACTAAATACTCCGGATTTTTCGTACCTTACCTCCACACCTCATGCCTACTTCGGCTCTCAATTAAGTATGACGCCTATAGCTCCACGCATTTCTGTAAAGTCAACGACTTGTAGCTATGGCACTTATGGTTCAAAAGTGATTTTAAGGTGTAAAACTGAATAAGCATGTTTACCTTTTTAACTGTCATAAATACACTGTGAAAGTAGAATTTTGATTTTTTACTATGATGAGTAGCAGTATTTTAAAGGTTACTTTGGTTGAAGTATATTTTTAAATTACTTTTTGACCGCAGATACAGTCAAAGTGCAGTAGTGCGTATTCTTATTTGTATGTCTAGAATATTAAATTTACAAAAGACCTAACTAATAAAGTGAAATATACATTATCATGTTTTAAACGTTATATCACGCTTTATCTCATATTTCACTTAACAAATTGCACTACAAAAGTATTACTTAATAAATAAAACTGAAAGGAGTGATTTGGCTGTTTAATTATTGAACTGTGTTATAAGTTTCACTTCCCTTACATACTATATTGGGTTTTCGTAACTTGTACCTCAATAGGACAATATCATTTCACCTAGTTAAACGTTTTTGTTTGTCATCAAAGGTTTATTATTAAACTACAGTGATAAAGAGTTTTAATTGTAGACAATCTTCAAGTTACTATCAATTGTAATAAATTTTCCTAAGCAGGTGTCGATACTTCAAAATTAAATATACGAGGGTGCATTGAAAAGTTCTGAGCCTAAGGTTGAATGTAATAAAAAAAAAACAAATAAATACTGGCAGGTAAAAGTGCCATATTTAGTCGCCATTATGCACTATCTTTTGTTTTTTTGCTGTCACAATTTTGCATTTTATGCTGGAACTGCTACATAAGGTCACTGATTTTTCAAGTAATGGATAAAATTGAGCACCGTTCTATTATAAAATATTTGCAAAAGAAGGGGTTAACACCAAAACAAATATTTGAAGATATGAACAAAACATTAGGGCAATCTGCTCCATCGTATGCTACCATAAAAAGATGGGTAGCTGATTTCAAACGTGGCCGGGAGACTGTTCAAGACGAGCCTAGGAGTGGGCGGCCGTTGACGGCTACTACGGATGAAAATGTCAATAAAATATTAGATGCGATAATGAAGGATAGGCGATTGAAGATTGTGGAGATAGCGGAAGCAATGGGTATTTCTTATGAGCGAGCACAGAACATCATCACCGATGTTCTTGGATTTTCTAAGGTGTCAGCCAGGTGGGTGCCTAGACTGCTTTCAGTCGAGAACAAACGAGTACGTGTTACAATTTCCCAAGATCGCTTGGACATGTTTCAACGTGACCCCGAAGATTTTCTCAATCGTTTTATAACTATGGACGAGACATGGGTCCACCACAGTACACCAGAATCGAAAGAACAATCCAGGCAATGGAAAAGACCAGGTTCACCACCACCCAAAAAAGCCAAGGTCATTTTGTCAGCTAATAAGGTAATGGCCTCAGTTTTCTGGGATTGCAGGGGGGTTATCATGATAGACTATCTCGAAAAGGGCAAAACAATAAATTCGGACTACTATTGTGCTCTTTTACGTCGTCTGCGAGAGGAAATTAAAATAAAGAGACCAGGAATGCTGTCGAAAAAAGTACTGTTTCACCAAGACAACGCTCGCGTTCACACTTCGGCGAAATCAATGGCACAAATACATGATTGTGGATTTGAAGTGCTGCCGCATCCCCCTTACTCGCCGGATCTAGCTCCTTCCGATTATCATCTCTTCCCAAACCTCAAAAAACACTTGGGAGGACAAAGATTTTCGACAAATATGGAGGTACAAGAAGCAGTAGACTCATATTTTAACGACCTCAAAGATTCTTTTTTTTTTGATGGGATAATGAAGTTGGAGGCGAGGTGGACTAAGTGCATTGACCTTCATGGAGACTATGTCGAAAAATAAAATTGTTATAAAAAGTGAGCCAGTTAGTTTTTTTTACCCGGCTCAGAACTTTTCAATCCACCCTCGTACCTACCTAATTATTTTAGAAATTTTTAATAACCGTTTCATTACCGGCAACCGGGATAACTTGTAGTATTTGCACTACATAAATAGGTAATATTTCTTTTTCGCTACCTGCTCAAATAGTGCAGAAAAGGAGTCAATTTTCGTGGTTGCATTATAATGGGGCTACATATCATGTCTTAAAGTAACATTTTCAATAAAAATCACTACTTATAATTAAGGTGTTCATTACATTATCCCTTTCCTCTACGGTTCCCATGCAATTACCCGATTTATGAATCTGCGTCAATTTAATAAAATAAGGGTGAATAAATAAAGTATATGTTTCAGTATTTCTGTCGAGGCAGTCATGAATATGCGAGCAACGATGCTGTGATGTGGCATAAATTTAGCGGCGTACCGACAGACTGCTGTGATATTTCGACGTGGATAATTCATATGTGGTATTTATTATTAAAATTTAACTGCGGGTTTGTTCGGGTTAAGCAAGGCAAAACGGGTTCTGTGAGAAGTAACCTTTAGGTGTTGGAAGTAAGTGCCGAGCTCTTTAAAGTTCATACGAAATGGACGCCATTTTGTGCTAATAGCATTGATTGTTCTGTTAATGATGCTGCATTCTTTTACACCCTGTAGCCGTATTATGAGGATCGAATCTGCTAAGTTACATGAAGTGAAAGAGATAGTGCTATTACAGCAGTTACATATCTCCATCTTGTTTATTACCTGTATTATAACGAAAGAACCAATTTTGTGACCTCAATCTCATTTGGTAACGATGGGGTTAGAAACAAAGCACGTTTACTTTGTATTCATATGTGTTAAGTACTAGTTAGTAACCTTTAGGTGATGAAAGCAAGTGCCGAGCTCTCTAAAGTTCATACGAAATGGACGCCATTTTGTGTTAATGGCATTGATTGTTTTAAGCGTTTTGATTGTTCTGTTAATGATGCTGCATTGTTTTACACGTGTGGCCGTATTATGAGGGTTAAACCTGGCAAGTTACATTCAGTGAAAAGGACAGCGCTATGGCAGTTACATAACACCATCCCGTTTCTTAGATGGAATTACTATTGCAAAAGATCATTTTTTTTAGAATAGGTAAATAATTTGTGACCTCAGTCTTATTTCAAAACGATAGGGTTAAAGATAAAGCATGTTAAAATTATACCTAGACATTAACAACTTGAAAGCAGAAAAATAATTATTTTTGATATATCACGATGTAAGTCAAGACGCGCTCAAGACTTGTCAATGGTTGGATCTTGAGCAGTATCCGTTCTGATCGCCACCACTGTCGTAACCTAACATTGAGTCTTCACAATGTAATGATTCAGTGAGTAAATCAATTAATCGAGCCATTTTGCTGAGAAAGATTCTTGGTCCTCAGGGTGGTCAAAAGGAAGTAGTCGTCATTAGTCATTCAGCTGAAAGACATTCACGGCTGGACATAGGCCTCCCTCAAAGGTTTTCTACAAGGACAGTCTTGGCAGACGTAGCGAACCAAAGTTAATACTCGTAATTCGAATAATCAATTCGTGCCAAACTTTGAATTTTCATTTTTAAGAGCGTTTTATTTCTTTCAAATGTGTCTTTCAGTTTCCATCGATTTCCTCACTGAGTCGATACATTTAAAAACAATAATAAAGTCTAAGAATCATTGTAAAATTTGACCTTTAATACTCCTTTAATAGACTAATGTGCCCGCCCAATTTATTAAGTACGAGTAAGTTTGTGTACTCAAATGTGTACAAAACATCGCAAAACAAAAAAACCAAACCGCATTGATAGATAAACAAAACATTACACAACAGGGAGTAACGTATCAAGTAAATACGTCATTAACACAAAACAAACAGCCAGAAACATTTTAATGAGGCAGTGATACGTTCTAATTGAAGCGGTTGTTATTAAACAGAGCATTATTTTACTTCAAAAATATTGTGGGTTCATTATATTCAGCGCTCACATTTCACTCGGCATGGACGCTTAAATGTTACTAAATTTTAATATGAATACAACAGAACTGAGTATGCTGTTCTTGTATTTAAAGAGCTTAAATACTATGGAAGTCGTTGACTCCTTCGGAACTACACACATCAAAAATGTTCAAGGATCTGTCATCATCATTTCAGCCGAAAAGATGTTCACTGCTAGACATAGACCTCCCCCAAGGTTTGCCACAAGCACCGGTCCTGCGCCGCTTGCATCCATTGGTTTCCGGCAACCTTAGCCACGTCATTAGTCCACCTTTATTGGAAGCCTACGTACGCTGCGTCTTCTGGTACGTGAACGCCACTCAAGAAGTCTCAACCCCACTGGCCATCTGTTCTGCGAGTGATATGCCCCGCTTACTGCCACTTAAGCTAAGGATCAAATATATTCAAACAATGTAGGGATATTTTTAATCATTTAATTTTTTTGTTGTTCGAATTAGATATCCGATCATTAATTTGAACTAACCTTGAGGAAGGTTTATTGTTGGTCTAGTGGTGGTAGGAGCTTCTGCAATGCCCGTCTGAAACGCTAGGTACCACGGCGTGTGGGATATGACAACCGGTGACATTCCCTAGCTTAGAAACATATCATTTTATTTAGTCTTTAGAGTTGGCAACGCATTTGGGTCTAAGGATTGCAAATTCAAAAGTCTACGTAACGGTTTTCAGTTCCTATTTACTATCAGGTGCTTGTGCGCTCTATGCCTTCCCCTTGCCATAAAAAAGACCATTAGTAAACGTCTTTTGGGTGATTTGTAAAGAAAAAAGCTGTTTTACTCGTTTATTAATTAAGCAATTATATTTATTGCGTTTTTAACCCTTCTTGACAGAGAGCTCAGAATAGAAAAATCTGGAAAGAGTGGAGGGAGGCCTTTGCCCGGCAATGGGTCAAAAGAGACCCTTTGTTAGAGAGAGGGTGACATGTAGACAAGGACTGATAAGTCCGTTTTTTATAGCTACTAGTATTTGTGGTCCTGGTACCAGAACCAGAACCGGTATTTCCGAATTTCAATTCTAACCCGTGGAAAATCAGTCCCAAAAATTTCAGAACTGCAAATTCGAATATAATAATATTTTACAACCAGCCTTTACTCCTTGCCTTTGAAAGCAATAAGGAGGCCCCTAACAAGAAGAAAATTCAATACCAACCCAATAAATACAATCCAAGGTCGGCAAAACAACGATAAAAATCTTTTACAAATTAAAGTGTCGTTTCTCAAAACATTTAAGCGTACAAGAAACATAAAACGGCGTGGAGCCGACATAAATAAGGCAAACTTCCTCTGTTGAGCTTTAGATGGTGAAAAATGTCCAGTGTGGTGTATATTCTGTTACAAACGCAGAAATGGCGTATAAATCGATAAACTTAACCATTTTCTCGATTATTTATCGCATTAAAAAAGCAAATGAGGAAACAAGACACAAGCAAATGAGGATGATAAGTGTAATCTAAGATCCATACACATTTTGCAATCTCAAGACTAAAATCCCTAGATAGCAATTCTAAGACTACAAACGTGGTTGTAAACGATGAAATGCCCCTATTCTAGTAATTTAACCAGTTTTTATCCTCACTACGGAACACAAAAATTTGATAACTGTTGCTTGGCCGTTAAAGGATAAGATAGTAGATGGATATACCACAAAAATGGAAATCACCAAATGCTCATATACTAGACTAACTTACTTACTTCGCCTGGGTTTTGACACCTTTTGCAAAAAATCATCCAGGTTTCAAGTTATTTTGAATCTTCATGATTAAAAAAATATTTTACATATCTTAGGCTATCGTTACAGGCAATTAACGCTTTAAATTTCATAGCTTAACTGTCTTAAAATTGCCTTTAAAGTAGTAGGCGAAGTTAGGGAATTGTTTCCTAACTTCGCCTACACTATGCCGAAGCTTCAAACATTTACATTTGTTTGGCATACCTACATCTAGTCTAATCAATTTAGAATAACAGAGGAATATGAATCTTACATTTAGGAAAATAGGTTACATTTTAAAAAAACATGCGGTAGGCGAAGTTAGGTAACAGTTTGAAGCAATCTGAAGTTGGTTCCATACATTTGCTATAATGCTGATAGGGTTGCCAAAAATCATGTTAACTTACTTGACTTCGAAATAAAGGGAGTTAATGGTTTAAGTACAGTAAAAAATCCGTAAATTGTTGTAGGTATTATTTAATATTAAAAAGTAAATAATAAGTTTCGAACAAAAAACGTAACAAAATATTTAGGCTTCACTCATTTCGCTTACTCAAATAAAAAAAAAATACCTCTTTGGTAATCATTAGCTTTTCATTTAATAATAGAGATAAACATTTATATAAAAAAATAGACTGAGCAACAATATTAAATTTGACGTTTAACCTTAAATTCACTTACGTAAACCTTACGTTACCTAGGTAATTAGTACCTTTTAGCTAAATAGTTGAGATAAACATTTATCAAAAACCTTAAGTTCTTATTTTTAGACATTAACACGTTCACAGTCCAGTGCCCCATACATGGAGCACGGCAAATTACCTCCACAATATAAATTAATTTGCGGGACTTGAGAGGGACATTTAAACATCTTTAAAAAGTCCGTAATTTAATCCTTTGTGTCACGATAATTAACCAAATGATAGTATAACAAATTTCCGTTACACAATGGAAGAAAGTTAACGTCTCAATTAAGTTCTTAACTACTAGGTACGTATAATATATTTGAAATTCACCCACAACAGAATTGACAACCCTAGGGTAGGCGAAGTTTGGCAACAAGATGGCTGATACTGTACCCTCAGCAACGTTTTTTTCATTTATAGCTTCTAAACGTAACTTAGATATAAAACAACAATGTCATATGATAGGATATTAGTTGTAGGTTATAATCAAATAAAAAGCTTAGCATTACCTGCTCTGTAGTATCGCCACCAACTGAAGTTAAACACAAAACCAAAAAACGTGTCAATTCATCCGGCGGAAAAAATGCACTGGTGACCAACAATGTGAAGTTAGCCACAAATTATTCGCAAAATATTGCCATAAATGAAAAATACTTACTATTTAGTAGTTTAGTTTAGTAGCTTGTCCTTCAAATATTCTGGGAATTTCAACTTATACAAAATTAGGCGAAGTTGGGTAGCACAGGCGAAGTTACGGGTCGCGACGGTATTTGATCAAAAACGAGCGTTCTAACGGAACAATAAAATTACCTAAGGTTTTTTGCCAAACCGTTCGCCAGTATGATATACCTATTATCTTGCTTGTCGAAATCACTTTTGACGAGCATTTCTTTAGTGTTTGCTGGATTTTTTACATGTTTACATGTTCCTTTGTTTGGTAGTGCTTGTTCGAAAAAAAAACAGAATGCTCGATATTTTGTTACAAGTGAAGTTTCAAAACTGCGTCAAACCAATATTGTAATGACCGTATCGCCGTATATTCTAAGCGCAAATAAGGGTCAACTAAGGTAAGTTCGATCGTGAAAACTTGCCTCTGCGACGCACAATAATAGCACCATGAGCACCGCATCTTACAACCGCCACAGATTTATAAAGGCTCCAAACAAAACCAATAATACGCTGTGAGATTTAAAGAATCGGTAATTGCTCAAGTTTTACTGTTAGACTTGAGGGGTTTTATGTTTTTTCTTTGGGGACTGATTAGATGGCAAGTTTTTTAATTTTAGACAGTAATAATTTGATAATTTGATTGGTAGTGTTGCTTTTATAAAATGTGAAACTAGAGAAAACCGCTCTTCAAATAAAAGAACGATGGATGGTTGGATCTATTGAGATCGTGATCTTAAAACAATTTAATTATTGTGAGTTAAGCACCGTTACCGAAGGTTAGCAGCAGGAAAGCATAACGTAATGGAACCAGTAATCGACAAGGACCAATGATCGACATTGATTCCTATTTCACAGAAGATAAGGGTTATCCATTTCATTCATTTGTTTTGTAACACTCAATTTATGACCGTATGATCTTTGAATTAAGAGTTAAGTTTCGATCATTGGTCCATGTCAGCTTAAAGTGTCGAACACTGGTGCCATTACGTTACCAACTTGGATAAATGTAGGTACCTACATAAGATAATGGTGATAATGAAACTTGTAATTTTTCATTTCCTTCATTCTTTGTGCAGGCGCATGCAATCGGCACAAACGTATCTGTTATTTTGTAAGCAGCCTGTATCGATGCAACCCTAGCGCCAGAGAGGCAAAAGGGTAACGAAACTCCTAAAGAGTCAGAGATGAACAACTTTTCTATTTATACGCTCTTGGCCTGTCAAGCCGAATTTCGATCTGTGGGGCTTGGTTCCGATAAGCAACTGACTATGTATAAAAAATGTAGGTGGCATGAAACCATCGAAAACTTTATACGGATTTATTATTATTCTTCTACGTAGAAGTCATTTATAGCTATCATTCTGACGTGTCAATTCAGAATTATGTCCAAATTTAGGTCATTTAGGAGTGATTGAAACTCAAGCATCCAAATATCCACACAAGCTCAAACATTTATAAGCAAAACTAGCTTTAAAAACACATTAAAGGAGAATAATTCCCAATCTAGAAAACTTTCACAGCTATAAATTTCAAGCCGACGCTTCTTTATGGTCCGAGGCGTAACTGGAGGAGAGCTTCTGTCATCAGGTTCATAAAAAAAGTTAGTCTGGTCCTAACAGGACATTATTTTACTTAGGTATGGGCTTGCTAAAAAATGTATTGAGTTTTTTATACTAATGTGGTACCTTTAAGTTCCTACAATTATTTTTAAGATACTAGAAGCTTATATTTTAACTGGCCAGTTGTTAAAAAAAAATGATTTTCTTCTTCTGAATTGTACATTATTATGTGATGAGTGTAAGATCGCAATTTTAATGTATTTGCAGTGCAATATAGATCTTAAAATATCCTCCTTGATTATATTTATTTTTCACTAACTCTCGTACGCTTTAATGCTAGTCATACCGATTTAAATTGAAACCGTATTTTTAATGGCCATGGCACTGTAACTGTTCGTTAAATTTTCAAACATTGTAGCAGAGTAAAAAAATCTGTTATTTTTTTATTTCTTCACTCACTCTCCTCTCATCTCTCTAAAATGCCAAACAATGGATTAATGTTCAGGTTATACGTTTTACATTACGCTCTCACGCTACCACGGTTGCAGCACCAAAAAGATTTTCCGTCAGGTAAATACGGTCGAAGTTAGGTAGATTAAAATTACTTAACGAAGAATTCTGGTTCATTTAAATTCTTTATCACCTTTACGAGTAGGTAGCACTTTATCTAGCACTAGAGGACGCCCGCGACTTCGTACGCGTAGAATTAGTTTCCCGCTACTCCCCCCATTTTTTCCCGTTGGGGGTCGATTTCCGGAAAATCCTTTCTTAGTGCTCACTTACATCATGAAAGGAACCCCTGTACCAAATTTCAAGTTTCTAGGTACAGTAGTTTCCGCTGTGCGTTGATACATCAGTCAGTCAGTTTAGCCTTTTATATATATAGATTATGCTTTAGAACTAGTTCTTGGTAGATTTACCAATAAATAGGTATAAAACGTAACAACAAATTAATGCCAAATGTTAGTTTTTGACAACTTTATGCATTTTGTATTTCACATTAGGTGATGGAACCAGTAATGGACAAGGACCAATAATAGACACTTGATTCTTGTGTCACAGAATATAAGGGTTATTCATTTGTTTAGCAATAATCAATTTAGGACCGCAGGATCTTTGAATTAAGAGTTAAGTGTCCATTATTGGTGCCTGTCAGATTAAAGGTACAAAACTGGTGCCATCACCCTAGGTAATATTTTAAATGTTTGTTTCTTGAAATCTACCAAAAAAAAAAAACTTTAAATACATACCTTTGGAAAAGGCATGATGGTAGGTACTTATTACTGCGCAAAATTGTCGCGGATACGACGCGAGGGCCGAGCCAAAAACAAGTTCTACGTAGACGGATTCATGGGCAAGAGTTAGTTGCTAAATAAGTTATTTGGTTAACTAGGGTTCTGAAATAATTATAAATATCTAAAATACTTTATAGGTATAATTATTCTTAGAAGGATATTGATTGCGATGACCTCAAGCTTCAAAGTTGCTAAGTCCAATGTTTTTCACCATTAACCTTTGAAACTCAGCTACTGTGCTAATACTGTCAACAAACTGAAATATTCAAGTAAATTAATGAATGTGTTACCATGATCCTAAAGGTCGGGTTTCCCGGTCGTAGGGGTCATTGAGGTTAGGCGCCAGTCTCTCTTATAAGCCACCCGACCTGACATTTTCGGTGGCAAAAGACATGGATAGAAGCAAATATGGAAGAAAATTAATCACCAACTTATTGAACAATTAGAACTTGTTAATGTAAAATATTAAAACTTGATTTTATGTGAGATACGATAGAACAAGCACGTAGTTTACATAATGATGATAACTAATGGTTTATGTGGTAGGTGGAAAGAATGAAAAAGGTAGAAGAAGGAAAAAAAGGTAGGAAATGTAAAATTTTGCATCTAGTCTCTCACTGGCAGAGCTCAATGAAATTGAAATAGTAATATCACTAAATTTGTCTTTTTGACGCCAATCTATTTCAATAACTGGCTTTAACATAACACCACCCTATCTCAAAAACGCGTTTCAAGAAAATTAGTTGGGCCATTTAAGAGGTATGAGTTCTGAAACAAGGGTTACCATTAAATCGGGAGTTTTCACGTACATTATAGTTATTTTAGATAATGTTTCTAAATAAACTTTAATACTTTTTTCTTTCTATTTATTATTTCCAGTTTACCACGCCATTTTACCAACAGTTTCACATCCTACTAAGAGGATGGCAGTAGAATTTAATTCCCCCGATGTTTCCTAGTATAATTTTATTACGGCCGACTGTTTCGCAGTGCTATTAAGATGACAAATGTACGGGGGGCGGGTACCGAGACGCTAATCTGGATTTGACTGGAAAAAACTGGACAAGACAGGGATTTCTCTGAATATTAAGCTTGTGTTGGTCGTTGATTTGCAAAAAGGCGTTGAAAATCAATTAAGTAAAACACTGCGTACGTTACATCTCTAGGTACTGTTGAGCACAGTAGTACCTACTGTTTTGGAATAAGTAGTAATTTACATGTCTCTGCATATAGAAAATACTTCTTCTGGTGCATATAAAAGCTTGTTTTGACACTTAAAAAAAAAGTAAATGAAATATAAATAACATGCCTAAGGAAAACATCAAACTCATCGTCAATTCATAAAAAGTGCAAAATATCTAACAGAATCTTTACTTAATTCATGTTCGTTTGTTGTAAAAACAAAAAAAAGATTTATCAAATCGAAAGAAACCCAATTCGTGCATGTTAAGGGAATCAGAACAAGCACTGAAAATAATCAGCAATGATCCAATAACAACATCGCACGAGCGTAAACGTAAGAAGCGTTATGAACGCTTAACTGGCGAAATAATTCTGCATATAAAATAAATATTGGCCCTTTCTTCCGTTCAATCACTTTGATTAAAGTATGGGTTTTAGTCGTACTTTTATAAAAAAGTAAGGTGTGTGTCGAAGGTGTGCTTTGTAGTTATGCACTTGATAACCAAAACAGACTTTGGACTCCGGACCAGTGATACAGTATTACCTATGGGTCAACATTTTTCATAAAATATAATAAATTTTGGTCCGTAACTCAATTCGTTTAGAAGCTTTTCTACCTGATATACAGTTAGGCAGACGGAAGAACGGACCGTTCGCCTTGCCCTTTGGGCCCGCAATACTAAAAATAAACCAATTTGCAAGCAAATTATCTAATATACTTTCTGGTCTTACTTATAAGACATAATAATAATATGCCTCGTAACGTATGGTGTTAAATAACCACTAAGGAGATTTTCCTGCAGTTATATTAAACAAAACTTTCTTAAAAGAAACTGTTTCATCAAGTAACAAGTGACAACAAAATATTTATTTGAGTTTTGTTAACATAAAAAACCGAAAGCATATCAGCGCGTCGCAGCCAGTACAGCAACATGTGAAAATGAAATCCCGCATATTATATTATGAGGGATCCAATAACGGCCCTTGAGGAACATCTGCGAAAAGAAATTGATCCACCGCGTTCGTCAGTGCAGATGTCTTTAAGACGATAACACAAAAAGTCACTTTCGTTAAATCGGTTTTTAGGATAAACTGTCTGTTTTAAGAAAGTCTAGACGGTTTTAATAAAATCAATTTCTGATGTCAAAGGGATGTAGGATGGATTAGTACCTTTACTGTTCGGCTGTTAGTGTGTTTTCAAGGACCTTGATTATTCGTTATTTTATTTTCAAGTATCATTGCGTTCTTTGTGCCCATCATTCGGGTCATTGCTTTAGAAAAAACTATATAAAGTACTACTGATATTTCTGATTCAAGACGCAACAAATTGCGACTCAAAAAAGAAGGATCCTTGTAATGACGGCAACAAGTAGAATAATAAGTGAATAAAAACTTGTCTTGAAGGCGAAATTCCTATGCTACTTAAGAGGTGCTTGGTCAAGCATGGTGCATGGGTGCTTTATTAGGCCGTATTTCACCAAACTGGAATAAGGTCTTATACCTAGATTAATTGCCGAATTTGTATAGAATAATCTCTGAGTAATTCTTATTCCAGTTTGGTGAAATGAGGCCTTAGTGGTTTCTCTATTCGTCGCAGTCGCTAAGTATTCAACCGACTTCAAAAAAGGTTGAAGTTCTTATTTCTAATGAATTTTTAAATGTTTGTTACCGATTTCTTCGTCATTATATAGACCGATTTGAAAATGATTTTTTGTTTGATAGGGTAGTCCCAAAATATTCCCATTGTCACCATGGAAGTATCTGATGAAGGGATTCGTGAGAAATTGAGGGAACTCCTCAAGTATTATTATATTATTATTTGGACTTGTTGCGTTTTTGAAGATGTTTTTTTGTTTATTTTTAACATTTATTTTTTTACTATTGAGTGTGGAGAAGTTTTAAAAGATCTAAAGATCGAAGTCAAACTAGGAGTTATTAGTTTTGCCATGCCGTCTGTTTGTTGGTATGTCACGGACACTTTATTTCAGACACCAGACACCAATCAGTTTTTTTTAAATACTTTTTTTTTAATAGGTTTGGTTTAAATTTTGAAGTTACTATCCCTTTTGGTACAAATCGCGACGGAGCTTGTTTACACTGAAAAACTATAGTTCGACATGTTCTTGGTCGATTTTTTTATAATTGGAACTTATTAGTTAGCTTATCACGTTGTAGGTAGAGATCTTAAAAAATGTTTTTAAATGATTTATAGGGGTAGGTGTTTTCAGTTATTCACTGGAAATAGTAGCGTATTATCGTAAAGTTAAATCAATTGTACCCGGTTTTATTCACATCATTACTTTAATGATGTACCTATTCTATTGGGAATTGGAAAACGTGAATATTCAGTAGTATATTGTAATTGCATTCATGCTACAGTTATTGATCATAATTAAAGTTTCCTAATGTAATTGTTTTCAATTCAGTTACCTTTTGATTAAAATTTGAGCCACTTATATTTCAACGCAGTTTCATTACAATTATTATGTTAGTAAAATTTCTAATGTGATTAACTATATTTCATTAAAACTACCATCATGAATAAGCTTAAAATGTATCATAAAAAACCGGACAAGTGCGAGTTGTTCTCGCCCACCGAGGGTTCCGCACATGACATGGTTAACTCAATTCAAAGTTTAGACCGCCGTTCCTTGCATAAAGACCCTGTTTTTTATGATTAATTAAAAATGTATAGTTTTAGTTTTTTTCCTATATTATTTTGTAGTATAAGACGGTATTACTTGTCAAAGTTCATAGATCTATGTCAACGGAAAATACCCTATAAATTTTGATTCCCTTGAGAGTGTCGAAATATACGTTTTTTGCGGCAAAAACGCCCGTATCGTTTTTAACGTTACCTTAGAAGTTTGTTTTTTTCACAGCTTCAAGAAACTGAAGACTTGAGTATATGGTTTTTAATTTCAACTCGATACCTCCACGCGTTCTAGTGATAGAGAGGGTCTTGACAAACAGACAATCAGACAGACAACAAAGTGATCCTATGAGGGTTCCGTTTTTTTCCTTTTGAGGTACGGAACCCTAAAATGCACTTGTTACGTAGCTAGTAGTTAGCATATTTTGCCGTGCTTACCAAGAATTTGTTTAACGATCGTTTAAGCAAACTGTTCTTTTGATCGTTAAGTACAGCTTAAGGATTCCAATCGTGCAAATAAACTAAGAGGAATACGAACGACTAGAAACGGTCCGTAATTACTTCCAATTCCAATAAACAGTTGAACAGAAAAACGTCCCGCCCAATAGGTGTTAAATACCTTAGTATCATTCTTCGTTATCGATGTCTATATACTAATCCGGGTTTATCCTTTAAGAGTCCTTTACAAATTGGACAATTTTAATTAGACACGAGGAGAAAAAGGTCCGTTTGCAGGGTCCAGAGGCACCTTTATCTTTTTTAAGGGCTGTTAAAAAGATTAATAGAAGGGACGACTAGGTCATTGGATTGTATTTAGTAGCCTCCAGGGCTGAATAAAGCAATGTCTTTATTCGTAACGCTTCTGAAGTTAACAGTTACGCTCGATTAGGTATCGCATTGGGTTGGTTAATGGATATTGGAAGAAGCATCTGGGTTGATGGTTGCGGGGTTCCGTGATTGGAAGGGATCGAGGTCTTTTCTTAGTTTGTTGATTAGTAAATAAAGTGATTTATTTAGACGTACGAGTCCAATATAGCATTATAATCCCTTTTTTGATTTGATAGAAGGAAGATTGCTCTTTGAGTTTTCGTATATTTTGAAAGAAATTTTATTTTAGATTGTAGGTAATGATATCAAACATACATTATCATGGCTTTTTTGCTTGGCGATGGAAATTTCATAATGTTTACTTTTATTGTTGCAGATACCAAATCAAAAAGGGTTTTGAATTCACAATGCTTTTATTTTTGTCTCATTAACGGTTAAATATATTGATTCGTAACTCCAATAGGCTAGTTTTAATATTCAGTAGACTTTCTATGCCGCCATTTTATTCGTATCGACACTGCTACAGGCTAATTTGACAGTTGACAGTACAGATACAATGGAACTAAAACATTCAGAGAGACAAATGCGTTTTAAAAATACAATTTACTGTAGGTAAAACAGAATATAGATATAGTTTGTTACGTAACTTGACGTGACTTGTGTCATCTATCTTTCTATTATAGAGGTAAGTATTTAGCATTAGCAATAAATAAATAATAACAGTTAAATATCGGGTAAGAACAGGTTTGACCATGCTCGGTGAAGGGTTCCAAAGCTGTTACTACTCAATAAAAATATTCGTACATGTCTGTATCATTATGGAACATTTAAAATTATAAATAACACATTAAAATGACAAAATCTTAATTCATGACACTGCTAAGTTCAAATTTAAGAATGTAATAGTTAATTTCTAAGGAACCAAAAGTCATTTTGAACAGTTTGGTCTTAACTTTTGTTTGGTCCATGTAGTCTTTCCGTAATCCCAGTTAAAATCGTCTGAATCAGATAATTCCGTTCTGTAATTTTCAAGTCCCTGATCTCATTTTCTTATTATTTTCTCTTCGGAAAATCTTTTAAAGATAATGGAAGCGTTATCTACGTGCATAATATCTTAACCGAACCCGTCTGGACGGTGATTGGTATTCATGGAAGCGAATTTCTAGAAATTTAATTTATGAAAATTATAAAGACCTCAATTTAAAAGTAATTTCCCAAAATTTCAAAAATATCACCACCAAATGATCGGACAAGTCGCCGAAAAAAATGTTTTTTTACTTAATATTTTTTTCAAAATGAAGGTATTGTTTTCAAATTCAATAATGAATAAAAATAAAAATATGCTATAAATCAAAGTAAGATTTGGTACAGTAAGGTAGTTAATCTAACTTTTAAATGGGCATTTTATGGCAATGAAACTAAAATATACTTAAAAAGGTTTAATTATTTCCTCTCCATTCTTTTCATTTCCCTTATACAGAGGCTTATGCCAAATACTAATATTATTGAGTTAAGAACTGAGTACTGCTTAAACTATTTTCGGAAATGAACTGAAGACGATCGGCCTTCCGAGTTTAAGTATCCTTCTTGTCTTAATCTAGGACTCTAAATTAATTTCAACC
Organism: Acleris cristana; assembly: GCA_948252455.1. Lineage (NCBI taxonomy): Eukaryota > Metazoa > Arthropoda > Insecta > Lepidoptera > Tortricidae > Acleris > Acleris cristana. The sequence goes on from OX411778.1 coordinate 15,403,133, forward strand.
TCCTACATTCGTCTCCTTTTTTTAGTTACGCAAGAGAACAAAAAAATACCGGTTTCAAATAGATTAGGAATAGTATTCCTCAAACAATTTTAAATACATAGGTGTAACAATATTGCCTACTAGTGTCACTTATCGCTTTTGATCGATGCAAAAGTAGGTACCTACTTGACCATTTTTTTATTCTAGTTACAAATCACTTATGATCTAAAACTAAGTGCTAACGCATCCATATCTTTTTTTTACAATTTTGTATGAACGCCAAATAATTTGTTATTATTTGTTTTTACCAGAGACGATTTTTACATAATTTTAATCCGAAGTTTATTATTATTAACGATACCTTTATTGTGATTTTTTTGATTGGCTATCAAAGTTGAGAATATATTTTTTAGACATAATTGTTTGGGTAAAACGCAAGCGTTTCTGTAAAGTGGCCACCTCTGTATATAATCCCCAGGTATAATGACATGGTTTACAAAATCGCAATGAAATCTTCCCTCAACGCTAGTATAACAAAAGATTTCGGATCTCTACCCTGCCGCGGCCGAGGTCAGGGCAGGTTAATTCACTTCTCCCTGTATCACCCTCACTGGGATAGACTACGTCGCGGCCAACTACTGCATTAACTACAATTGAAGACAGTAAAAGGGATGCTATAAAGCTTTTCGTTTCTTTTCGCATCGCCCCAGGTAACGTTGATGGTTTTTATTGAAGGGTATTTTTATTAAATTTTTCATTTCAAGAGGATGACATTTTATATAATTGGAGTGTTTTATGAGAATCTTTTATGCGCTCGCACTGGTACTCTAATAAAATAATAGATACTAGAAATGGCTTATAGCGAAAGTGAACATTTTTATTTATATTAAATGTGCTTACACTTTGTTACTCATTGTTAGGAGTTTATATTATTTTACTAGTGGTTATTTATGTATGTTACTTGTCAGAAAAATATCTTTGGAAAGAAATACCTTTCGCATAGTTTCCTTCGGTATGCAATCAGTTATAATTCAGAATCATACTTTGGCACACTGTCGATGGTAATAATATTAACATAATCGAATATTGATTTCGCTGAATTATATTTTGTATAATGTTAAGGTGGCATTTAGTTCTAACCTAACCTCACCTACTTTTCTTGCACAGTTTCGTTTCTGTTGGGGTCGCAGTTCTTACCTTACCTAACTGCCGTACATAAAATTATAATAAACGAATGTCGGTAACAGTAATCTCACGCTAAATATGCTACAATAATAGGCAGTGATAGTTATGCCAAGTATAAAAAACCACTTAAATAATTACTTGTGAGATATGATAATATTCGCTATTTATTGTTTTTTTTCAAAGAATTTAGATAAACCTTTAAAAAACAATGCCATGCAGCTACCGGAAGCTGAAATACAGGAAGACCACCAGCCAGATGGTGGGACGATATCCAGAAGACGGCAGGGCCGACCTGGGTCAGAATCGTCGCATCAAGGAAGTCATGGAAATCCATGGAAGAGGCATATGTATGTATGTATGTACATGTACGTCTTCACTGTATAAAAAAATACAAATAAATTCATACAACCATATATGTTCAGCAGTAGACGATTAGAGGCTGAGATGAAGAAGAAGAACTTGACTGATCTGAATGTATATCCATTTATAAATGCGGTAAACCCATTTAATTATGCGGTTTACCAATTTATGATTGCGATGTGTTTTTTCCGAGCATACACTCTTATTTTTGAGCAAACCTTTAATGATTCCCTATTTAATGCCGGAACTCATCTAAGTCATCACGGTAAACCCCATGATTAAAGCAAAAAAAATATTTTCGATTTATATTTCTTAAAAGCTCGAGGTAATTCGTAGCGCCCTCGTTGCTTGAGCTGTTCCTCTTGTTTTTTAAGCTTTATTGCAAAAATAGGACGAATAAATTAGATTTAGATATTTATAAACTGTAGAAATATCCAACGAGGGTAAATGAAAAGAAGAAGAAATAATGTTTAATTTAAGTCAGTAATTGCATAATGGATCATTTAACAACAATTAGCTTAAAACTATTAAAACCATGTTTCATCTCTTATTTTGTCCGCAACTGCACTCAGTATCCAAAATGAATGTCGCCTGTGGGACCATAAATCCTTAAATATTAAAACTGCGGCAGTGACCATAGGTCCGACAAGAGGAAGGGAATTAATGAAGTCATTTATATTGTTTGAAAAAGGGTTTCTTTCGCGGTGATTTTGTAAATAAAAGGGTTATTTGTGTCGACACAGATGTTAAAAGTTTGCGGATGGGTTTTGCGGTTTTACTTTTTTAATACGTTGGGTAATTAAGGGTTAAGACAGCCAGAGATGGTGTTATACAAAAAGCGATTAATTATTTCATGGTTCTAACCTATGGTTTTGATTGGAGTGTCCTGTCTGAATAATTACTCTGTTTACTACAGAAAATGTAAGGACGTAAGAATCAGAAAAAGTTATTTAATAAGTAGTTTTTATCACTTACAACCTACTAGACACTCTCGTAGTAATATTAAGTAAGTTTGTAAGTTAGTTTGTTACTCCTTAACGCTGAAACGGCTTGACGGATTTAAATTTGGAATGAATATGAAACCCACTGCTTTTTGGGATAGCAGAGCAGAGTGCTTATTGTCTAACGCACTCGCAATCGCATCCGGCTTCAAAGTGATGCAATTGTTTTCATTTTCTATGCAGACAAGCCTTCGATTTTCAAAATGAAAACGATCGTGATTGCGAGTGCGTTAGACAATAAGCCCTCAGGTTACTCATTTTACGCAGACGAAGTCGCAAGTAGAAGCTAATATAGAATATACCTACAAGCTCACTTAAAGGATTCAAACTGTCGAAGTAACATACTTTATAAACATACGAAACATCTTGAGTTCAAGTGATGCATGCAAATTGATAATAATGGTATGATAATATCATCATAACTGGCTAAATATAGTAGGTATATACAACGCGGAATATTATAGCTGATATTATCATAGTGTAATTAGTTCTGTTATTGTTGAATACACAATTATTAGGTTACTTATTAGTACCTACTCATACAAAGGTATTTATCAACGTCATTTATAGTTAAAGGTACGGTTATATAATAAGTTGCACACTTAAGGGCTTTGTAATTTTAACGTCATGTTTGAACTGCTGCAATAATTTGTCAAAGGCGTTAAAGCGACAAGGTACTAAAATGTGCATCTACTTAAAAGGCTGACTGTACTTACCTACTTCTTTATTGTGATATGTATTACTACCTTTTTCTTTTTTAGTTACAATAAAATTTATTTTATTATTTTTTTAAGTTTCCCACTTCCACTTGTTCTTGACTTAATGACGTTGACTGTACAAAGTTTCAATACCTGATTAATACATAATTAAGACAAAATCGGTCTATATTGAGTAAATTAGGTTATTCATTTATTTTTTTCAAGTAAACCATATTATATTTCACTTTACAAAAACATTTCATTACGCACCTCAAAGAAGCCTTGCCCATTATTACATTAGATAGGTACTTTAAGAAAAAAAGCGAAATCTCGACGAAATATATTTTTTTCAAAGTTCATCACCTGAACAAAGCGAAACAAATTAAGGAGCAATCCCTATTCCTTTGTTCGTTACAATTACATGCAGTGATAAATTAGGAAAATCATTTACTTAGTCGTACCAACAAATCTTGCCTCGCTTTAAACATACAAATTAATAAGGTGCCTTTTGTCAGAAGAATCAAAAGACCATGGGCACTTTTGTATAAACGCTGGGCCCACTTTTCCAAAATTGTGCAACAGTAATGAAACCTATGATGTCATATGAAAGCTCTTGGTGTGTACCTTATTTCATTATACAACAGCCATGCTCAAATCCAGCGCGAAAATGGTTTTTTGGTACCTAGTATAAAAATACTGTATTATTATGATGATAATGATTATTTTTTTAACGTTGGTAGGTTACAAGCCATTTTCGCGCTGGATCTGAACATGGCTATAATATAATGAAATAAAGTACATGCCAAGAGCTTTTATTATGACATATAATTCATCACTGTTGTATAATGTTAAAAAAAGTGGGCCCAAAATGACGCATGGTCCTTTCAGACGCGGGATAAGATTGATGTAATCAATATTATTATTATGAAATAAGGTATGAAGTAAAATATTGTTATGAATTGGTTTTTAAATGGCTATTTTGCACCCTAATATTGCAAGTAATAACATTACCTACAAATTCTGTTAAGCAATCAGGTATTTTCAAGGTTCACGCTACGACAAGGTAACAAATAATTTCAGAAGATTTTAGATTTTTTTAAATATTGCTCCTATATTTTTTGTAACGTAATTGGTCGTTTTGGTTAGGGCTTAGTTAAGAGTATAATCACATTAACCAATGCCTACTTTTCTTCAGTTGCTAACGTTGCCAGTGAACATAATTTATTATTTAAGTACGTGAACTCGGCAGATCATGTGGCTCATCCTAGAAACTGATTGTGCAGTTCGGTGGAGCATTGTTTATGGCATGCATGTTTTGTAAGAATAAATGTTTTATTTTCTCGTTCAAGACGGGGCTTTACTTTACAACATTAAATAACGTCTTTATGGTTTACGTTTTACTTAAAGTCACAAGAATATACCAATTCGAATATATTTAAGTGAAGGATTTTTACGCGCTTGGTCCACGTTTTTTATATTTATAGAATGGCCGTATGTACAGAAATTTATGCTAGCTCTGTTTAGTCGTAGGTATTTATTGTTTATTCAAAAGTATATCGATACATTCATTCGCTGTTAGACAAAATCTTGTTTATTTCTCTTCTTCATCTTTCAATTTATGTTTTCTTATGTAATGATCATGCTTAATCACCACTCGTTTTTTTTAAATGACCTTAACTCTTAAAAAATATCTTCGTGTGTTAGGTATTTGTTCCGCTGATATTTCCTCATTAAAAATATATTTACAATCCCTTAGCAGAAAAGCAATAAAGGGATATTAAATCTTCGACGGTACACGCAATATTACAGGCCATAATGCATGAGAAGTTGAGGGAAAACAGTACATTATTAGGGGAAGAAATTTGTTCATTTGTTAGCCGCGAGAGTGACGTTGAGATAAGTTATGAGGGCTTGGTACGTTTTTTGCAAGTTTCTTAAAACGTGCCTTCAGAGTTGCCAGAGGAGTTATGAACTTTTAAAACCTGCCAAGTTCCATTCAGTGAAAGAAATAGAACTACACATACATAAATACACTCATGACTTCATTCCTAGAGCGGGGTAGGCAGAGCTACAGAATTACCAACAACTGTAAAAACTTGCTGTTAATTCTGTCACTACATTTTGCCCAAACAGGCTAAGATGTTTGCCAGTGTATATCAGTGACCGGTTGCAAGACCATCGCTTAACAATACTACAAGCTTTTATTCCCTTAGTCGTCTCTTAAGACTTCCACGAAATATAAAACTTTAGGATTTCTAATTGGTATTTTTTTGACTGTTTACAAAAAGACCTGTAATCACACATTTTGTAACCTTAGTAAGGCAGCGAAGGACAATTTTAGGAATTAATATAATTGCTACTGCCTGGAATTTGAGAGGTTTTAATACTTTGTTATACTGCCTTAGTATATTCGAGCTTGATATCTAGTAAAAATCTACTAGAGTTCCTAACAGGAGATCATTGCTGAAGCGCTGCAAGAACATAATTATGTACAATGATAATAACTGAGCAATCTTGTAAAGACAGCAATGCGGTTCTTCTTATCACAATTAAAATTTGAAGAGTTTCTCCTGTAACTCGATATGTAATATCACCCAAAACTTCCAACATCATCGGCATACGAAACTCCCCTGTACTTAAACAGATAATGCTTTTTTCTCATACTTAAACAACAGGAAAATTCAATCTGAAAGCGCTCCCTCGCATCGTTTGAACTCCGCTCGCGCATTACGCTTTATTTAAGCGTTATCGTTACGCTCGAACACGCTTCGAGCGTAGTAAGCTATGCACTTTTATCACATACGTTATAAATCCTTTGTGTTGTGGTCATAAATCAGCTGATACTAAGGTTTCTCTTTGACGTAGCCGCTGACATGCTCGTCAACTGGCTTTCTATCAATATCTACATTATATTAGCCCATTTCGTTTCTTTGTTGTATTGTATTTATAATGACGATCTCAATGTAATTTTGTATTTTTTGACATGCAACGCAATTTAAATTGTAATAGGACAATGATAAATAAATATTTAAACACAACTAAACTAAACATATTGTTACCATCATAAGAGCTCTGTTTCACTTTACAGGGCGTCCTATTCAACATGCTTACACAATTTTGCTTTTGACATGTTATCGAATCGTCAATGTTACTATAGCTTTGCTTAACAGTAATGGCGGCCGAGTTAAAAACAATACAGTAACACAGCAATGGCAGTATTATTTTACCGTGTTGAATAGAGGCCTTATAACAAATATCATCAGAATTAAGATAGGCTCAACCAAAATGGTATGAAGCCTCTGACTTCTCAAGCAAAATGTATCTGAATAAGATCTGAATGCATTCACATGAATCATTTTTGGCTCTCGCAAATACGTATTTTCTCGTATTAGCTTTTAATTTTTATCTAGTCACAAGTCTAACCTAATCTTACTATCATTATAAGCGGTGTTGTTATCCCGAAAACAAAATTTACGTAACACCTAGCCATAATGTGAGTTTTATCGCACGCTGCGCGCACGGTAAAACTCGCATTGTGGCCAGGTGAAGACGTAAAATTGTGTACTGATCACGGGCAATAAAAAAAAAGCCCTCTATCGCATATTTACAACCCTCGCCTACGGCTCGGGTCTAAAATACCTGCGATTTCGGACTTTCTTTCTTTTACAGCCCTTGTTAAGTAATGTACTATTACGATCGTTTTTTTGGGGAATAAAAATAGGCCACAAGTATCTCGGCGAAGCAGCAGGCTTTTATGTACGAGTATTAATGTCGGCAATTCACTTGGTTGTTATTTGTCAAATGTTGTAATAGCGTCTCTTTTATTTATTAATAATGTTGAACAAAAGAAATTTAAGACCAGTGTTCGGAAAATGCCGCCAAGTGAATTGCTGGTATAATAGATTAAAGAAAACTGGTCTATCCTAAGCCATCGATCAATTAATCAGCTTATCGCCAGCCATTGCTGGACGTTAGCCTAATCGTTTACGTGAAGGCTATCAATAGTCCACCACGTCATGTCCGTTCCAACGCCGTGACAAGACAAGACATGTCAGACGAGTCTCCAGTCTTACGCAATGCAGTTGTCTCCAGAAGTTACGGATGTCTTTGGGCAGCCATTTGAAATTTTGTGCAATTAGTCCTTTCAGTAACTATTGAGTAAGTAGGTATATAGAAATATTTTTGAAACGAAATTGTATCTCATTTTAGTCTTATTACTTTCTGTAAAATTGAAAGTTAAGGATAAATTAAAATGAAATCTGAAATGATACGTCGAAAATTTCTGTTGTTTTATAGGCATGGTAGAGCTCGCGGCTGCATCCTAAGGTCGAAAACTTGGTTATTAAGTATGAACGCTTCTATCTGTAGCACATATCACAAAAAGGCAGATTCCCGACTTTATGCTAGAAACAATTATTTTCCTGCCAAGCAGTGACATTTCTTTTCTATGCTTGTACAATAAAGAGTATACATGCATACATGCATACATACATACAAACATTTATACATACATTTATACATGTATACATACATACATACATACAAACATACATACTTACATACATCCATACATACATACATACATACATACATACATACGTACATACATAATACAGAGAAGGCCTGGTGAAGATCACAGAAGTCTACTGGAAAAAGTTGAGTTTCCGAAGATCCAGTTTAGAACAATACAACTTTTAGCTAAAGTGATGATGATTCTTTGGATATAAATAATGGGGGACATCAGTGGTTTTTTTTTACGTGTTCCCGTATTACGTAGCAACTGACCGTAGACATCAAATAGAGACATTCTGAAATATAGAAGAGAAGTCTGCCCAAGCTGCATACGCGGAGAAAAACCTTCTTTCTATATTAAGCTTGCAAATAATTTATAAACAAATATTGGTATTTACGAGTTCGGGTCAAACATAACTAACTTTGCTCAGCCCTATAGGCGAACAATCATTTTGTTTTACGACTCTGGCGAAATACCAATAAGTCCAACGATATTATTAGCTTGGACATATGAGACTGCTACTGCTTAGGTATTGCAACAGGTGGACCAAATGGGGTAAGGCAATAGCAGTAGTTTTCTGCTAGGAGCAGTTCCGAAAATTTAAACTGTGCTGTGAAATTATTGCCTGGTTTAAAACAATCGCTTGCTAGTTTTTCCAAATAATTAAACAAGCAAGTCCCATTGTGTCGAACTAAACATTGTTTAATACTAAGATTATAGTACTGCTCTTTTAAAGTCTTCCTGCAGTCAAACTGTCCTAAAACAGTTTTGCAGGGTTTTTATTTATTTGTAATTTTTCTTGTCAATTTAATAAATAAATAAATAAATAATAATCATCGTTACCTATTGTTACACAAAAGTTAAGTTGTCACTAAGCTCAGTTCAAGTGGTCGTTAGATATATCTAAAAAAATGCGGTTGTATACCGCACCGCATTTGTTTTTGTTTTGATTAAATTTGTGTTAATTTTAATTTGACTTTTGAATTGATGACGAAAACCCCTTTTCATGATGCACTACGTAAATATGGAAATATGAATTTATAAATATTTTTTATTAAGCTTCAGTAATTGAGACCGCTCCTCTTAAAACCTTTTTCATCAAATTTATTGGTAAAATCATAATATTTGAATACCCATAAACTAATAAAACCTGAATAAGTAATGTCCGTAATTGATCGTCATTGTTTCAGATAGTTTTTTTGTATATTTAAAACATACTGAAAGTATTTGGATGCATGTTTCGTAAAAGGCTGCCTCATTTTCAAAAATGAAATGAAACATAAAGCTCTTGCCTGGAATACGTGGAAAAACAATATAATATGAATAAAACTTGAAAAGTGCATTTACTTTTACCCTTTTATTCGGATTAACCATCGAAACGATAAACTCGTAAAACTAGAAACAATGTTGCTTTACACGCGTTGCCCATTAAACTTTATTAAAACTCTATTTATGTTTCTGTGGGAAGAGAGAATGTGTGGGATTTTTCTACGCTATTTTCATTAATATAATTTGTTAATGCTGGGATCCTAGTGAAAAAGTGAAAAAGGGCTTAAATTTAGTATAGTACTCTGTTTATGTATTATACGCTTTTTTAGTGCGAGTTAAGTTGACTTATACCCATGTTCACTAAGACTCCAGAATTCATGCTTCGGGCTAGTAATATTAGGTTCACGGTTTCAAATTATTTGTTCGTGTTTATTATAACAATTGTTTGGTGCCTTTGCAAAAAAAAAGTGGCAGAGTTATAATTAATAAGCCGTAATTTGGTTCAAATTTAATTGGACCAAACGAAAAGCAAAAATTAGACAAGTTGTATGACACGAAAGCTAGTGAAATTATATTCTCATGCGCTTTCTCGGCGCTCTCTGTTATATGAAGTGTAACAAAATATTTAATGACACAAACTTTGTAAATACTTTGCAATAGGCGAAGCGTCAATAACGTATCTACTCGTAAACTGGGTAACAATGGAATAAATCTTGGCACGAAGAGAATGTGCCAACGATGCATTGCTTTATTTAGAAAAAAAAAAGCAATATGCAAATTAGGTTTTCGTATGTTTTTATGTTAAAGTGAAGACGAGCGAATATAAAAGCTTACAGAAGTGGCTTATAAAGCCCATGGACGGCATGTTAAATTTAAAAATTGTTAATGCTTTGTCCTCCACAAGGTTCATAATTCAATATTGCGATGACGCGGTTGGCTTAGTGGGTCGTAACCCGTCTACGAGCGGTCCCTGGTTTGATCCCCGGTAAGGGCAAATATTTGTGTAATAGTAGCGAGTGTTTTATTCTAGAGTCTAAGGTGTTTCTTTGTATAAGAGATGTATTTTTCTGAACTAAAAGAACATTTTTTTAAAGCAGGCTTTTGTCGAAATACAATCTGCACTAGAGTGACACCTGTTTGCCGATTGTTATTTTATTTAACATGTAAATTGTTAAATAATTTTAAGGCACCCTACATTTTTATAGCATGGAAAACTAAAAATACCAATAGAGGCTTTTTTATTTTTTATTTATGTATTTTCTCAACGAAATTATGTTTATCGTTGCGATAGTACAAGAAGGTAAATGTTTTCGTACTACCATCGTGCCTACCAGGGGTACTTTTATGCAATGTATTTTTAAACTTTATTTTAAGTCTAATAATTTCACCGGTTGACTTACCCATACTGTATTTTGTCACACATAAATATTTACTTGCGAAAATGATTGCCCTTAAAAAACTCAAGCGCCGTTTTTAACGTTGCTCAATGAAGAGGGCACACCAAAATTCTCTTAGAATAGTGATGTAGATTTTTTTTATTCACAAGAGCGAACTCAAGATAAAGGTAAAGCTAAACCACTCCTGTTTGATGGCACAATATCTATCAAAGAGCCCGGTAATGGGGGTATTTGCGGCAGACTCCCGGAGCATTTTTTTTGTTTACTCAAATGGCTGTAAGCTCGACGAACTGTGTTTTATTTTGTACCAAGTTCAAGTATAGTAGAATTGTACTTACTACTTTTGTAACACAAATTAGTTGTTTTATAGAACAAAATATTCGCCTTTTTTATAAACTACTTTCCAATGTTGCAATTGCAGTCAAAAATATTATTAGTATTTATAAGGTTTATCTTCATTATAATTGTATGACATTTTTAAATTAATTAATTTGATCGTAAGGTACCGAGTTCGAACCCCAACGGTGGTCATATAGTAATGAGTTCCTTTACATTATCCGATTTGCTTACGGTGAGAAACAACGTATGGAGTATGTAAGGGGTAAATTGCACAAAATTTCCAGCATGCTCACAGTGTATCTGAAAGGGCCTTAATCTGTACAAAATATGATACAGTACCCTTTTCTACTGTCAAGTTAAGAGCTATCATAAATTTATCAAAATAGTTTAATTCATCGTGGAAAACTGGAAATGCATCCGCTCAAAGACGTGCGCGAGAAAATCACAAACATAAAGCGTTTCCAGACACGAAGGCTGAGAGAACCAATAACAGTATTAAAGGGAATGTTCCAGGTAATTTCTGGAACAGAATTGGAACTGCAGATACGCTATTTATTTACATTATGCATCATTGATGAGCGTATCTCGCGCGATTTACATTCAAATTAGGAATGTGGTGGTTCAGTTTAAGTTGAGAAACAGGGACAGAGCTGGATAACTGCTATAGCTCTATCCCTTTCTCTCAACCTAAACTGAACTGCTTCAGTATGTCTTGGTAGCAATCACGAGGCTTTTTATTATTTTTAAATTTGACTGACTGATTAACAGACAACGCACAAACTAAACCATTGGACCTAGGGTTTTGAAACTTAGAGGAATTATTCATTGCGTACCCTGAAAGATGCACTTTGTTAGATTTTTACGAAAATAGACCCGCAACGGACATACTTAAATAGAAAGAGAAGCGGGAAAAAACTATTCTACGCGTACGAAGTTGTGGTAACCCCTTAGCGCAGTCTAAACACAACACAAAAAGAAAACACGGAAAGTATAATTTAAACTAAAATAAGTAAACAACAAGTTGTATTGATATTTAATTAGAGGGTTGAGACATATTATACAGGGTGGAAACAATCAATGATGAAGAAGTACCTCAAATCCTTGAGATGTGATGTGGTAACAATTTTATAGCCTGCAGTGCTACAGATTGTAATTTGCAAAGCCTACGTATCCTTTGTAAGTAGACGATAAAATTAGATAAATTTAAAATTTTGGACGTTCACGTTTGACGATGATATTTCAATTTTAAACAATTATATTAAAAAAAAAAACTAGGACTATTTAGTTTGGTTGAAATCTTAGTGTATTTCAACTTCATCTGTTTTATGTGCAATCCTTTGCACGTCCTCCGTCGTTGCTTAATTTTTTTAACGCAAAAATAAAAATCTTTAAGTGACACAGAAATTAAGTGATAGTTTTTTTTAAATATTAAAACTGTAAAATATCATTTAGCAAATCAACCTTCTGCGTTCTCAGAACTGGGGCAATACTTTTCAAGTCTGGCGTGAAATATTTCAAACCAACATCCAGGAGAGTTTCCTTGAAATTCAACGTCTATTCGAAAATATGCTTTCATCGAATTTTAATTTTCTTAGAGTGGAAATATTCGAACCAAACCTCTTAGCATATTTCCTCCCGATCCATCAAACGAGTGGCAGATCATTCGTTCCTTTTTTATAGTTTTTAGCGTTAAATTATTGAACTGAGCTACTCAGTAGCTTACTCATAGCTAAAACTAGTTAATTCGATCATAATAAGTCGACAAAGTTAAGTTTTCTTGCAATCGGTAAGGATTAGAAAACGCAAAAAAAAACTGAAATTTGAAATATTTTGTTGTAAGTTAGTACTTCTGAAGTATATTCCGATAGTCTTAATTATTCTTACAATGTAATTAAACAAACAGAGTTACTTTCAGGTTCAACTGAGGCCAAACCGTAGTACTTCCATTTATATAAGTAACTTCAAAGTAATATAGGTACCTAAAGCGGCTTCTCTTTGAAAAACGCAGCACAATAAACAGAAACAACCCCATATACACAGTTATGAACAGTAAAAAATATCAACCAACAATAATAAAAGGCGCTCCGCATTTTTAGCGTTTCTCGGAAACTGTTATACACTTTGAGCGACTGAAAACGGTCGCTGGACAAAAAAAATGAACCAAACGCACATGGCCTGCTGTTACGTAACGTATGACGAAATCCCGCGAACGACGCAAACTAGGCCAAATCCCGTTATCCCGGACACGGGCATCACTCACGACTAAGGTCGTAGCCACTCTATCATTGCTTGTTGTAGTTTTCGCAACTACTATAAAACTTTCTGGGACTAAATTTAACAATGTCAGGGATATAATTGTGATCGGTCGGTTTTTAAATCATTGTTGTTTACAAAATAATGTTAAAACTAAAATACACTTTAGACAAGTTTAAATACTTATAGACTATAATACAAGCCCTTTTTTACAGGCGGCAAAAACTACATTCAGTGCTATGGTATTGTTTTTCACTCGGCCGCCATTACTGTCAAGTAAATAAGAGCTATCAAAACGTTTACAATACGATAACAAGACAATAATGGTTTTTACAGCCTAGATTAGAGGCCCCGAATGACATATAGAATAATGATAATATTTCAAAGGACTTGTAAGATAACCTGGCATAGAATTCCATCTTACAAAATCTTGCTTTGATTTTTTTCAAGGCAATATCGAATGAAGCTTTACAAGTAATTAAAATATAATTTAAAGAAATGTAAGTAGCAGAATGTAAGAGTTCCATAATTAATTCCAGTAAAAAACGCCATGCTAAATTAAATTCAAAGGAGAAGAAGGAAGGTTCATTTAATTATAAATTTTATTTTCATTCGATGTTAAGGTATTTTTATATTGAAATAAAAAAAAATACCCACAACTCTGCTTACGTAAAAGTAATTTAATATTTTCTATGAAATACCAATTTTACACTTTATTAAGTGATGAAACTATTTTTTACGATTTGGTATTCAGATCCTTTTTTATTTAGTAAACGTATGCTTTCGTATTTTCTGTCGAATCTTATAGGCGGACAACCTATTTGAGAGCCGAGGTATGCATCAGGTGCGGGGACAGGGCAATAGTGACTAGTCGGTATTGTTTGTACCTCACCCCCGCACCTCATGTTTACTCGGGCTCTCAATGCTTCTGGTATTTTAATTTAATTTAATTTAAATTTTATATTATAATTAAAACTATTAAATTTGATTCATGTAATTTGTTTAAAACCTAGGTACATGATAGCTTCACTCATTGGAATGCCCAAGATACAGGCTCAGCCTAGTTTGGGATCCGCTGTAAATTAGATATAAGGAACATGGAAGGCCGACGATATTTTAAACATGCTGTAGCTATTATGTGTAGGTTTCTATTAGAAATCTTAATTTCCTTTGTCATATCATAATGCATCGTGAGACCGAATTTTCGTTAATCTTATAGCCATTTTTACCAGGGTAGTGATTCTTTCAAAAGCATAGGTGAGCGAATTCTGGAGTGTTGTCCAAGCGGCGAGTTTAAGTAGTCCCGTCAGAGCGAGCAAAACACATTTTAGAGCGTGCATTCTCAATTAGGCAGCCTTAATACGCGCCAAATTGAATACGCGCGCTGAAATGTGTTTTGTTCGCTTTGACGGGACTACTTAAACTCGCCGCTTGGACATTTACTCCTGCGTTCGCTCACCTTTGCTTTTGAAAGAATCACTACCCTGAATTAAATAATTCACTTTTTAGTGATTGCATAGTACAACCGCAACCTAAGCCCAGGTAACGTTGAAAAACTTAAAAATTGTCTCACAAAGCTGAAAGTCAGTTTTGGATAAAAAATATTTTTGGGTCGCGATAAGTTGGGACAAATAATGTTAGGACAAATGATGCGTTTATAAATAAATGATACTGTATTGAGTCGACAGTAAATGCCGCACTCAGAGACGTCAATTAAATTTAATGCTTGTTTAGTGACGTGTTGTCTTATTCTATTGCTGTAGCAAAGAAAGTGACAGCAGCTACTTTAATCAAGCATTAAATGAAGTCTCTGAGTTCGGCAGTAAGTCAAACAATGCATACACCAAACCAGTTTGATCCATAGGCTACTTTAGAACTACGTCAAAGTGACGTTATAATCCAATTCTTAACATGTCTATCGATTTAAATCATGACGTCACTTTGACTTAGTTCCAAAGTAGCTTATGATTCAAATTGTTTGACAGTATATTGTTGACATAAGCATTTCCTATCATCAAGATGACAGTCACAGTAACTGTCATGCTTCGGTTTGATGTCTATGTCACTGTCAATACTTACCTTTAGGCAATGACAATGAGAGGTCCTGTAAGCTATTTCATCCTTATCCGTACAGATGTTCATGCATGAATGAATAACAAAGATCAAACCATTTCAACATCTTTGCTTGGATACTCGATTTCTAAATCTCTTGCCGAATCATATCGATTTACAAAATACTCAAGAACCAATTGTTAAGCCAGCTCTAAATACCAAAGAATAAACGAGTAAAGGAGAAAGCGTTAATATAATGTATTTGCAGCGAAGAAACAAAACAGACAGCTTGAATAAATTTGTTGAAGATATTTTGTGAGAGGGTTGCCAGTGTTAACCGGCTGAAAAATGGCCGTCAATAGAGCCAGCAATCGATGGGTTAAATTGGCGCCTTTGGTAAAATCAGCGAAAAACAAAAATTAAGTTGATTTTTTTCCTGGACGGGTATTTTTAACTTTGTTACTGGCTCTTCACTCTTGTCTTAGAAATATAAATAGTGATATCCTGGTAGTATATTGGGTCCAATTCGGATAGGTGACGTCTAAATTTAAATTTAAGTTAAGAATCTGTAATTTTAAGTTATGACATTTTAGGGTACACACCAATTGTTATTCGGAGCACTGCCTATGTTGAAGTCGCCCAAGCTTAAAATCTCTTCATTTAGAAAATCGCTTAAATTTGACACTTAATATATTCAACTTAGAGAAAGACGCCAATTTTGTATTCAGATGCACACCACAAACGTCAAATTACAGATTTTTCCTCTTGTGTAATATGTCTTTTTTGCGATACGCATGGAGGTACAATTATCTTAGGAGATAGGAGAAAAAAAGGAGATCTTTCGGGCCTTTGTCCAGCAGTGGAAGTATTTCAGAATATATTACGATGAAATAGGGCAATGATTCTCTTAAACCATTTTTTCCCTTTTTTTATCAATGTATTATTAACCAGCTAGATTAAGTTACCCTACGTGCATAGCGGCATAATGTTCAGTTAGATACCTACTGACTTTGGGAGAGTTGTGTCGATGGCGAAACATCCAACCAAAGTCGCTAGCGTCCTAACTCTCCTTATTCTTACGAGCACGTCCGACAACTTAAGCTTGCCGATTTATAATGCGTAGACGTGTTCATCTTTGAGATATTAAGAGAGGGAAATAAGAGAAACACCGCCCTGATTGAAATCTATATATATAAAAGGCTAAACTGACTGACTGACATATCAACGCACAGCCCAAACTTCTGTACCTAGAAACTTGAAATTTGGTACAGGGGTTCCTTTTATGATGTAAGTGAGCACTAAGAAAGGATTTTCCGAAAATCGACCCCCAACGGGAAGAAATGGGGGGAGTAGCGGGAAACTAATTCTACGCGTACGAAGTCGCGGGCGTCCTCTAGTATAATATAACTAGCGGCCCGCCAGCGGTATCGCCCCGGTGAAAATTTCTGAATTTCCCGGTGGATTTTTCAATTATTTTCTTTTATATAAACCTTGTCCTGACAATGACAAACACAACAAAAAAGAAATGAGCCAAATCGGTTCAGCCGTTCTCGAGTTTTGCGCTTAGCAACACATTTAGCGATTCATTTTTATTTATAAATATAGATATTATGTATACAGTTACTTACTTTTTTCCTCATCATGTCATACGAATCAAGTTGTATTTGCTTTACAAAAAAACCGGTCAAGTACGAGTCAGACTCTTTTTATTAAAAACAGATGCAAGCAAGCAAGTTATACAACAAATTTCAAGTTGATAGCTGCTATAGTTTCATATAAAAACTGCCTGTGACATAGAGACAGGCAGACAGACACCGAAGTCTCACCATAAGGGTTCCTTTTTTACCATTTTGGTACGGAACCCTAAAAATGTAGAAGAAAATAGAAGGAAGAAGGGGAATACCAAATTATTGTTTTTAAAACTTTCATTATTCCGAAAGCTATGTTATGCTGGAGCTATATGTAGAATTATGTAGTGTACACTGTACCCATTTCAAAGTTGTGGGTGTACCGTACATTTTTAGTGATTAATTGATCCTGATTTTCCTTTGCTACGTTCATTTTGCCGTTGGCGGAGTTCTAACCACAACAAAGGGGGTAAAAACGACAACATACACGTGTTTAATTATAAAAGGAAACAAGCGTGTCAAATAATAAATACCTGCTAACAAAATGAATATTAAACAACAAGTTTATCTACGGTTATTTATAGTACAGTACCCCAACGAAAATGTTAAGCACTTTAGTGCGTTGTCATAGTAAACTTCAAACAGAACATCAAATGCCACACATGACAATAACAATGACATTCACAATGACAAGGTTCTAAGTATGCTCCACATTTTTGTTGGGTGACCGTACAAATAAGTTTCTGTAATATTATTTTTGGACAAGTTTGTTGCGGACTGTACTTTTTGCAATAGTCATCTGCTTGTCATAACTAAACTAAACTTTACTTGTAAGTTTTAATACAGAAGGACAGACATACGAACGAAGCAAGTTCAATAAAAGTATGCATAAATAAGGTACTTAACTCAAAATCGCTGAATAAATAAATAAAAAAGTAAAAAGTAAGTAGTAAGTACAGAAGTTAAAAAAATAATAACAATAAAAAAAGAAACAAAAATTTAACTAACAAAAAAGGGCAAAACAAAAAGACGTAGCAAATACTGAGCGGCTTAAGTCAAGTTTCACCCTATAAACGATGAAACTTTTCAAAATTGCCCAAATAAATTTGCATACCATGAATTTTCAAAGGTAAAAATCGAAGACTCACTTATTAACTTGTAAATTGGATGCATTATGAACGGGAAAAATTAAAAGGACATTCTTTGTGAAGCGCTAATGGAAGTGAATGGAATGAATTTTGTACAATGAAGTCATTAAATTTGTTGCTCTTTGTGCGACTAAACGACGCCTAATTCAATTGTGATTCTTTTATGAATACATTTAACGGGTACTTTAAGTTTGAATCTATTTTTTTTGTTGAACGATCTTATTGATTCGTGTGTTTATCAAATTGAGTTATCGATGTAAACAATATTGTTTTTAAGTAATTACTATATTTAATAACTCAATTTATACTTATACTTGTATATACATTTTACTGGGCCACGTCTATTGCATCCGACTAATAAACAAGAATAAACTACACCAAGGCAGCAGCTACAGTATTGCAAAATTTTGTAAAATCGACCATCCAAAAATACATTATGGGATTGGGTTGTATGCAATATTGCAACTGGTTTTAGGATTACATATAAACCAAGGGATTCCTAGCCCTACTCATTAGGGTAATTTAGTCTCAAATGTCCAAATTCAAGGTTTGATCAAGAGCAAGGAAACGCGGCATACTCCGTAACCAAAGATGCAATAAATTAAAGAACATTATTGCCGCGTTTTAGATTTTTTATAGAAGGTCAATCCTTGTAGTAGTCCTTGAAAATAAAATATTTTGAAGGAATATTAAATTAAAAATGACAAGTTTTATCGGGTCAGTTTTAGGTTAACTAATTAATTTTATGATTAAAGTAGCTATGCAGGCTACCGAAATATTTTCTAACCGCTCGTTTTTAAGTTAAAAATAATAATTTCATATTTGAATTATACACGTAAAAATGATATTTTTCAAGCCATTATGAAGCCGTAAAAAGTTTAGATATTACTTTGTCAATAGCACCAACCCCTCTAATTAGAAAAATATCGCACGTCAACAATATTATCGTCAAAATGTTTAGTTCGCGTGACGCTACGAATCAATAGCTGGCGTCGCCTGTGCGTACATAAACGTCACATGTCTATATATTATTATGTTAATCTTTGTCAGGCCATCGTGTTAATTTCACGCAAATGGGTACACCCTGATTTTGAAATAAATTTTAATGCGTAGAGAATGTTCAGTCCAAAAAAGTAAACAAAGCTTTCTTTGTGTTGTAAGTATAGTTTTCTTCGTCAATTTAGAATTTAGAGTCGTCTTTTTTCAATTTTCCTTCAAATAAAAAGACAAATAAGGCAAAAAGGAATTTTGGAGAAAAATTACATGATGCGACTATGATTTAGCTAACGTAGGAATACTTTATTAACATCTATTTTTTCATGGAGTTTATTGGGCTGAATTATGAGGAGGTTGTTTTATTTTGTAGTAGTTCATAGAACGTAAGCGTAAGACGCACACGTTTTTAAAAGTGGCTACACCCGGGTCTTGTACGAATTTGCGCTCATGACATAATTATCTCCCTTGTTTCTGTGATCTGAGGTACAGGTAGGTATATACTTTTGTAAATTTATGATGTAAAGTTTTTAACTTTTTAGCTCTGTTCAATAACTTATGTATCTAGTATCTTTTGAAACGTTATTTTGTTCGACTTTGTTCGTTGTTTTGTTTTGTTTTGTTCAACTTCCGTTGCTAACTGTACTTTAAAATGTCAAAGTACCATTGGGTACTCCTCGCCGTTTCTGTTGACTCAAAAGTTTATAATAAGTATGAAAAACATAAAAAAATATTAAACAAAACTGCTTGTCTGATCGTGCGCAAAGTCAGGCTTTTATGGATAACAACCAAAGCTAGTATTTTATTTAATATACTAAGTTTTTATTAGAGTTGGAAACTTTATGAGGTCGCATTAAAAATAATGAGGCAAGGCTAATGAAAAACTACTATGAAGGTTATTGCTTCCTGTAATTTCATAACGACCAATTTTATTGTTAAAAATTATATTTCTTTATTTTTCGTCAGCTTCGTGCATTTTCTCCTATAAACAAAGGTATCCTTGGTGTGTTACTTTACGAGTAAAAATGTAATCAAAGATTTCGTTTACTTGATTGCAAATATGCTTTCAAACAAAGTGGCAGAACTTTACGAATGCGGTGGTAGTAAAATGAAATCCAAGGCAATGAAGGTAATAAAGATAAAAAAATAATATGAAAATAGTAGAATTTAGAAATAAGAGTCACTCGCTTAAAGAAAGTAGTTAACGTCCTTAAAAATACGCAGTAAGTTCTCGAAAAGTGGGTAGAATTAAATAATAATGGACCTTAAATCAATGCATTACTTGCAATCTGAGTTCCGAGCGAACGCCCATTCCGTGTCGCGCCTGTAACGACGGACTTAGTCGATAATAAAGACAGACCGCTAGATTAGAGTGGTATATAGAACCTAACCTGCTAGGCTTAAGGGTCATTATGTTAAAGTTAATGTGGTGGTGGATAGAATCTTTTGTTTTTAGTCCAGCTTGCTTCAAGGAGTGTTCTTTTTACTTCCCGGTTAATAATAGCGGATTACTCGCCTTTGTCTCTCGACGTGTAAGAACCATCGTTAATGCCTCTTTACTTAACGTTTTTGTTAATTTCATTTGGTTTTGGATAAAAATGTTTGTTTCTATATGAATTTTTAGGTTCTTATTTTGCTTACCCGTCCTCTCCCATCGGCTCAAATTTGGGTCACCCTTTTCTACCCTCAGTTTAAAAAACTGAAAATATTTTTCTTTTTTTATATTTTCCAAGAATTTAATTAGGTTAAAGGTTTATTTATCTCGAACTTAATTTCTGGAATAGGTTTGTGTCCATGTTTTGTTGAAAAATGCTAACGTTATCACGATCTTATTGATAAAAACGAAGAAATTAACTTATTAAGCATAACAAACATCACGTGTTTTTTCCGTGTTTTTTCTTGCATTATACTAAGGAGTCCTTATTGTTCCGTTCATAACTCTTCAACATTTGTTTTGAAATTAAATACTCCTTTGTGTTACTTAAAACGAAAACCTTAAAACAATTTATAAAGGGTGTTTTTGTTCCTTGCTGAAACACTGCAAACGTGTATTATTTTCATCGAAACAAAGGTTGGTAGGCAATTCCTTGAACAAAACATCCAATGACGCATTTCCAGAACAATTAATAACGTTATGAATTGAACGGTGTTGCCACGTAGTACTTTTAATGCCCTAAACATGCCCAAAATCAAAGAATCGTGCCCCTGGCGACTCTTATGATACATATTGTATGGGCGGCAGGGCGGCGGCTATAACCCTGTCCGTGATGACAGATCGATCCTAATAGAGCGTAGCACGACCATTTTCGAGAACTGTCGCCAGTGTGTACATATAGTACGGCACTTCAGACTCAACAAGACCATATTGAAAAGAAAGTTGCTGATGGATGAAAGACACTTTATTTATTATAATAAAGTTTATTTATTATTATTAGTAGGTATTTATATCGCTGAGCTTAGTTTGGAACAAAGTTAATTTGTGTGAGTTTTTCGTCTAATTTTTATTCATTTATTATTATTTATTTTACATTCACGACGATAATTTTTTGAATTTAAAATGTGACGTAACCTTTCTCGGCCCGCAGATTCATGACGTAGAACTCCAATCCCGATTAAACTCTAACTTGTCTTAGATTATTACTTTTTCCCCCAATAATTTTGCTTTTAATAAAGTTAAAATTCCTTTTAACTTTTCTCGTTAAAAGTTTGCGACTGAATAACATAATAGACTTCCATTGATGACGCGACGAATTGGGTATCGGTCTAATAAGAAGTCCTTGCGGGAAGCTCTTTTAATCTATGACATTATAAACCTTTCAAAAGTGTCGTATAAAAAACTAGTGAGGACCAAAATTTAAGTAATATTACAACTTCATGCACAGAGATTGCTCTTAGAACCGGTGGCCGTTGGAGCGGGAAGGTTCTAGAGTTGAGTGGCGACCACGAACCAGGAGACGAAGTGTCGGCAGGCCTTCCACAGGGTAGACCGACGATCTGATAAAGGTCGCGGGAAACCGCTGGGTGACAGCAGCAGAAGACCGATCGTTGTGGAAAACCTTGGAGAAGACCTTTGTCTAGCAGTGGACGTCTTGCGGCTGATGATGAGGTGTGATGAGGCACAGAGATTTTCGTAAATTATAAAAGTACTGTGGGAATTTTCTTGACACTCAGTTGGTCAGTTTTTGACGTATTTTCGCATAGTCAACGGTTTGATAGCTCTTATTTACTTGACAATAATGGTGGCCAAGTTAAAAACAATACCATAACAGACACGTCGAAAGCAATATTAATATACCGAGTTGAATAGAGGCCCTGTTAAGTCTATTTTAGTAATATTCACCAAAAAATGGTAAAATCACCATCAATAATATAGAAGGTATCTAAACTTCAGATGAAATGATCTAACAAGATTCTTATACATTATAGAGTGAGTCACGAATCTTGCTACAAAATGAAAGTATTATTTATCATTTTGTAGCAAGATTTGTGCCTCACCCAGGCATAAGTAAGTAAGTAAGTCAGATAATGTCTAATCTAAATGCAATTCATCATAACAGTTATAACGAAACGTGCCTACCGGCACAATGTTAATTATTTTTACTGTATTTTTTTATCCTTTATAAAAATGTAAACAAGTTTATCCCGTGTTATAGAGTTACGTCGTAAAATATTATGTTTTATACAAAAAGAGCAATATCAGTGGTAAACTTCACCTGGCAAAATCCCCCAAAACATTAATAATGCTGAAGACACGTCAACATATACCGTTTTACTGCTTACGTATATGAAAATTGCGCGTACGAAACGCAAGTATTGTAAAGAACATGTTAAAAACAGTATGCTACGTTAAGCAAGAACATACACAAATTCAAAATATCAAATTCACTGTAACACATTATGGTATCGTAGCTCAGTCCCCTAGCCGCTGTTTCGATTTATAAGTTTTTATGTAAAAAACATTTTTCATTTTTCATTGATATTGTTATTCTACTCGTACGTCAATTGGAAAAATTCTGCGATTGTTAATGTCAGGTTACAAATAAAATAATTTGTCTTGTTCTAGGGTTCCATACCCAAACGATGTCAATTACTAAGCTTCCTATGTCCGTCGGTCTCGCTGTCAGCGGGTTGTATGCACTTTTATAGGCAGACAGTTGAATTTTGAACAGACTGTATAAGTATAGTATTTGATACTGAAAATGAAAAATTAAATAAAATAAAACATGAAGGAGGTATCAAACAAGAAACGTGTTAAATATTGTACGGTAGTTTGTAACCCTTTGTTTGTGATTCCGAATCACCCTTCGCCGGTTTTTTAATATACAGCAAGTACAACTTTATAAATAGAACACGAAAACGAAAGTAATTTAATTAACTGAATACGGCTGATTTCAAACTTTATAATTAAAGTAAAAGATAATAATTATCTGGTAAGGATGCAAAAAAGTCTAGTGACTATAATATTACAGAAATTCAAAACTTTAAATTTTTTTATATTAGAAAAAAGAAAAATTGAGTTCTGCCCAGAAAACTTTGCTTGAAATTAAAGACAAACTTATTTAATAAAACTTGTTTATCTTTTATATTTTACTAGCGACCCGCCTTCGCTTAACTCGATTTATTTGAGGTTTCTGTAACACCCGTACAATAATCCAGAATTTATTATAATACATAAAAACATTTCACTTGAATCACTCTATCTATTGCTGAAAATTGCATTAAAATCCGTTGCGTAGTTTAAAAGATCTAAGCGCACAGAAAGCGAAAGCGACTTTGTTGGTACTATGTAATAAAAAGATTAGAAGAAAGATAGCAAATGCAGAAGTGAGAGATAGCAAATGCAGAAATTAGTAAACAAAATCAGAAGCTGCTTTAAAGAAAAAAGAATAAAATAAATAACGTTAAACCTAAATAAAACGAAATAATTTTAAACATTGCATTACTGAAACAAAACTGTGTGGTACGCCAAAAGCCGTTAACGTGCGCGCTGATAAAATTATGAATTGAGTTTATTTTTCTGTATATTTGTATAAATATGGCTGCTCAGCGTTTCGGGGAGATTTATAATACACGGAATTAGCTAATCGCTGTGTTTAGCTTCGAAATTATATTTTGTAAGTCATGAGAAAATTAATGGGAAATTTAAATTTACAAGCTTTTGTTTGGCGTTCGTTTGATTATTTCATTAATTGCTTATGTACACAAACGTACAGTTGTTCGTATTAACTTGTAGGCTTGTACTAGAAATTGTATCAGCTAGTCAAATTTCAATTATTTGATTTACTTTATGACCCTAGTCAATAGTTTTGAAATGCAAATCAAGTTTTTATAAAGTATTCTATCACCGTAGTTATTAAATTTACTAGTGGAAACCGACCTGTGCCTCTATTCCCGACGGTAAATACGATATCGTAGTTGATCTGTTATGGTATTGTTATGACGTCAGACGCCATTACTGTCAACTAAATAAGAACTATCAAAACGGTGACAATACGATAACAGATCAAAAACGATATTGTTTTTACCGTGTTGAATAGAGGCCCTGTGCCGAGATTCTAGGCGATAAAAACCATATCATTTTTGACCTGTTATTGTATTGTCAATGTTTTGATAACTCTTATTTACTTGACAGTAATGGCGACCGCGTCTTGGCAAACATAAGGTCTGATTTTTAATCTCACGGAAAAAATGTAAACAAAGGTGTTGCCGCTAACGAAAAACATTTCCAGCATTCAAAATATTTATACTTCCCACTTTTATAAGAAATCGACTTACTATAAAAAAACTATATATTGTAATCAAGATGAAAGAATTTAATTTGTTGATGGCAAACTTTATTTTGAAATATACTCCTTGTTATATTAATTTAAAACGAGAATACTGTTTTCGTATGCATAATTTATTTATTGCACTGGTATCACTGATTCGATACACCCGTCTTAAAAAGTCGAGGGCCGCTTGACTTGATTCACGTCACTTCACTCGCTTCACAGTTAGTGCTCCCGTCGTATTAGCTTTCCAGTTACTCTTGTTAAATTGTTCTGTTAAATTTTCATTGTTGTTACGTTTTTTATTGTTATTACGTTGTTCGTTGTTAAGTTTTCCGTTGTGTTTTTGTTATTGTTGTGTGGTAGGATGGACATGCGGTAGGTGGATGGTCTGTTAATAAATGTAAAAAAATATTGCTGTTTCATTTCACAGATTTGTGCGATTTTAATTTAAATTATTTCTCAAATTTATTTTTAAAATCACTGTTCCAACGACATGATAATATCTAATATTATTTTTCTTGCTGGCCCGTACTTTGAGATCCCCTGAAATGTCACTTTGACAGTGACGTAACTTTGTTTACATTTTTTCCGTGGGAATAAAAATCAGACCTTAGTGTAGGACGCCCTCAGGCCAGGTGGGATCACGATCTGCGAAAGACTGCAGGCAGATGCTGGATGCGGCAAGCTGAAGACAGGGCGCTATGGCGCTCATTAGGGGAGGCCTAAGTCCAGCAGTGGACTAATATAGGCTGATGATAATCATGATGATGAATGGCGGCCAAGTTAAAAAAAAATCCATGACAGGTCAAACACCATAAAGTTTTTACCGCTTAGAATAGAGGCCCTGTTTAACAGATTAAATTCTATCCTAAATTAAATCGAGATAATACTCAACGTAAATGGCATTCCACAATTCTAATTCCCAGCCTCTCATTGGCAGCATGAGAGCACTCACTCCGATTGGAGGCGTTGCAACAATCGGAAGCTTTTAAGGTTTCCGCCGTTTTCCGCTCGGCTGCCATCGGCCGGTACGTATGTGAATGTAGTACTTAGAGGTAGTTTTAAAATGTTAGGTTTTGTACCTTTTCTTGCAATCCGTGGATTATTTTGATGGAACTATAAGTAGCTTTTAGACTAACCCCCTTTACTAATAAACGTGGAGTAACCGTGGTGTAGTTAAACCATGCTTTGTTCTTACTGTCATTGTGACATTTGCATTTGACAGTTAAGGACAAAGCATGGTTTAGCTTCACCACCGTAAAGTTACGCCCACACCGGTGCTTAAAATACGGTGACGGTACGGAATCGCAGTGACGCGTCGTATCAGTACCGTTTCTGACGCACGCTCCCCACACCAATGCTTAAAAAACGGTGACGGTACGGAATCGCAGTGACGCGTCGTATCAGCATCGTTTTTGACGCACGCTCCCCACAAAACGGTGTCGTTGCTTAAACAAACGACGGGGTCATAGTAACAACATGGCGCCGTTTTTGACGTAGCGTAATATACCGCGCAGCATTGGTGTGGAGGGCATGCGTCAAAAACGGTACGGATACGACGCGTCACTGCGATTCCGTACCGTCACCGTTTTTTAAGCATTTGGTGTGTGGAGCTTGCGTCAAAAACGGTGCTGATACGACGTGTCACTGCGATTCCGTACCGTCATCGTATTTTAAGCACCAGTGTGGTCGCAGCTTTACTCAACGTTTATTAGTAAGGGGGTAAGATAGTAAATTACAGATGTAGTGCATAATCATACGACAGTAATTTATCGAATTAATTCGCATTTGTCTTGCTTATGCAATACAATTTATTACGACTAATGAGTTATACTATCTTTTTTCCACGACTCTTAATTTTTTTATTGTTAGATTTTTACTTAAAACTTATTGTCAATAAATAAAATCATTAAAATAATCTAATAAGGTTGATTGCTGTTTTTAATGCCGTTCTACTTATTTAGTACGGTCAGTAAAAAAAACTTTAATATTTTTAATGTGTAAACTTTTCTGAAAAATACTAAATAACATAGTTTTCTATTTCAATAAGTTAAAATATTATGCTAATAAAAATAAGTCTAATAGAAAATCGTAGACGTATCCGATTCTTAAAACTACTAAATGTATATTATAAATAATTATTCGCTTTGCTAATACGAGGCAAACTCTAACATACTAGAACATCCTCTTTCTCTGAAATTATGATTGAAAAAGGTTTTTCCTTTACCATACCCGTAAGCGGGCTCATCAATGCGTTGAAAAGGTCTGTAATACTAGATTAGCTCCCGATATCGAAAACGTATTGATAAAATATGATGAACTCGGAGATCTATCGTTGAATAGACGATGATTGGTATCTACATCGTCAATGTAAAACATAAATAAAATAACATGGCGGCCTGGTTTTGTGGGTTATTACTGAGCTTTTTTATGTTTATTTGTAGCCCAGAATTTCCCACAGCTGGGCAAAACACTGTTTCCCACCCTTCCACGTATCTTGGTTATGGTCCAATTTTGCAGAGTTTCTTTTAGTTTTTTATTATTTTTTACCTATATTACCTTAAGTACAGACCTCGATCATAAATTGGGTCATTACATCATTCTGTATGACAAGAAATTACTGTGAAACAGTTTTTTTCCCACACATAATTCACCCAGGGACTCTATTCTACGCAGTATAAAACAATTTATGCTTTTGATATCTCTATTCATTTTAACTCCTCTACCCTTACTGTTAAATTAAGAATTTTCATAACGTTATGATACGATAACAATTCTAAAGCAATTTGGTTTTACCATTTAGAATAGAGGCCCAGCTTTACTGACTGAACATTGTCGACTAGTTTCACAATTGCAGTGGATTACGAATATTAAACGATGCGACGGCGCCAGCAAATCTCGAGTGGACGGTGCAACTAAGCAGAGTATGCCCTTAGTCATTAATACTTTATTCAGTTGCATTTTTAGTTAGGGTTGGCAGCGCGTTTGCAATCTTAGGCTTCATTTCCACCTGCAAAAAAACGAATACGAGAAATATCTTACAAGGCTGTCCAAAAGTTCCAAACAACTTACAATAAACTAATAATAGGTAACTGTAGTAGTTCTCGTGCGGGTTTTCTTCTCTTCTATCCACTCACGTTGCTTTTGGCGGCTGTAATGGCCAAAATTATTTTTGGAATAAGAAGGCTTGCTTGGATCTATATTCCTGTTACTTCCACCACAAAACACTATTAATAGCGCTTCACGCGGACATCACTCGACTGACCATCTTATAAACCTAAAACCTATATTCTAATAGTTATTTATGTAACTGGTTCATAATGAAGCCTCTTAAGGTACGAGAGCCGAGGTTAGAGCGCGAGCTTGCGAGCGCTCTAAATACAGGCACGAGTACCTTAAGAGCTAATTGTGAACCGTTGCATACATAACTTTTTCTACAAGCTAAAAATGATAATGATAAAAATAAACAATCGCTAAATTTTCTCGTATCTCGTACTTTACTCGATTTTTCTGCTAACAAATTAGGTACTTATCATCAAAGAAATTTTCACTATTCCAATGCGCATTAATAGTTTGTGAATTTTATTGATAAATGTTAACAAATTTCACGCGTATTTTAATAGTTACTAAAAACAGTTCTATCAATTTATCATAAACAAGTTGGAAGGCCAAACGAAACGCCATTTTGTTGATATCCATATTGAACGTAACCATGGTAACCAAATAACAAATCAATGGATATTAACCATCTATTTTTTATCTATTGAATAAAAATGTTATCTTAAACACATATTTAGTCTCAAAATTAATTTTATTTTTAATATACGTCATTTTAATAGGTTTTAAAATGTTTTTAACGGTTTATATACAAATTATTAGGATGTCAAGTGTTAACTAAACGCCAAGACTGATATCCGGAATGACCGTTACCATGGTAATAACAATGCTATAATAAATTATAGCACTGTTATTACCATGGCAACGCTAATTATAGAATTGTTTTTACTCTTCGGTTACGCTATAGGTGGTATTCTGACACCATTAACGATATCAATATTAGCGGTTTATAGTACGCGAGTAGAAAAAAAACATTTTCGTTTAAATATTGCTGACGATAATCAGCCAGTACGACTTAGACCCTGTTGTTTGATCAGTAGTTAATTCAACTAATAGAGAATGTCAACCAGTTTAGATTTTTGGCTAATCGTATTCTTCATTAAAAACAAAAAAATGCTGTAAAAAAATCATTTCGATACGTCTAATAGTTTCCGAGATATTGAATTTTAAACTTCGTATGCGGCGCTCGAAACCCGGCGGCTAGCGCTCACGGATGATGACGTCATCGTTTGGCTGCGGTACGCGCCCTTATATGAATGAGTGAGTTTACAGGGCTTCTATCTTTTTAACCGTAATAAATAGACAGTTGAAATTTTCACAGAATAAGTGTTATTATAGATTCTATCGATTAAATTTTTAAAATGAACAATAAATCAAATCCCAAGAGGGGTCCCCGTACAAAAACCATGAAAAAAAACATTTTTTTTTGCTTTTTTATATGGATTGTATTTCAATAATGGCTTCTTATTTTGATGCGATTTTAAGCTTAAGTTCTAGTCTAATTTTCATACTTTACGACTAAATAGAAATCTCAAGTAAAACTGCTACAAATAGGTGACAAAGCTGATTTTATCAACACGATGTTTTAAGCGGTCACCCATCCTGTTTTAGACTACGCTCGTAGTTGCTTAACTTTGGAAGTCGTAATTTTTTACGAATTCGTTTTGTTGTGACTATGATAGTTATGGTTATCCATTGTTTTGTTTTACATACAGTTTAACCTGTTTAACTAAACTAACTGTCCGTTGCTGACCGGCTTTTCTGTTTGTAATGTTTGTCGAATAAGTTGGTTAAATAATAAAATAAATGTTTTAAAAAACAAAAAACCGCCTTCAAAAACGCGAAAAATAACTTCTTTAGAATTGTAGATACCTAATAGGTTAGTCCAACTGATGTCGGCTTTTTGTTGAAAATATTGTGGTCGCCGACTTCAGTTGGACTAACCTATTAGGTATCTACAATTCTAAAGAAGTTATTTTTCGCGTTTTTGAAGGCGGTTTTTTGTTTTTTAAAACATTTATTTTATTTTATACTTTTTAGTGATCATAATAGGTACGCTGTTACGTAGTCCCACTTCTTAGTTGATATGAAACTTTAAGTTATTTCGCGCGCGCCGCAAGTAACGCCGCGGGAAAGTCATAGTCATATTTCAACAAGTAAATATTCTTCGTTGTAGTCGCTCAACTATCTTAATCGAGATATCTTATCGCCACCCTTAAAATAGGTACCGTTGAGGAGTTCCGGTGGCCATCTCTGGTCTTCATCATCAGTTCCACTTCACCAAGTGACACTTTCTGAATGCAAATGCTACACTTGTTACTAAAAATACTAAAATCGCTATATGTTTGCATACAATATTTGAGGAATTCCCTCAATTCCTCACTGATCCCCTCATCAGATTCAGATTTGCTGACAATGGGACCAACTAGAAAGTATACCCATTGGAACACCGAAAAAAAATTTCAAATCGGTCCAGTAGTCTTCGAGTAATCGGGGAACATACATAAAAAAAAAAAAAAAAAATATTCCGACGAATTGAGAACCTCCTCCTTTTTTTTGAAGTCGGTTAAAAATAGAATAATAATCAAGCACTTTTAATTTAGGGTTCACCGTATTCTACATAAAAATACCAAAACATTAATGCAAAAAACCGGGCAACAGCCTGTCGAACCATGCTCAGTGTAGGGTTCCGAAGCCGTTACTACAAACAAATTAGACCTCGCGACAAACTTAACTTTGCCGTTGGAAAACTGTTATCCCCATACATCGATATAGGTCGCGGTCAGTTTACCAACACCGCAAATAAATTTTCGGCAGGTATAAACATTTAAACCGTTTAACTCAAGAGCCAATGAAGTCTACTTAGTCGTGATAGTTTTCCTTTGAAGATATTTTTCATATTATTTATTTGTAGTTTTGGCTGTAGTGGGGAGGGGACGACGACACTTGACTCTAACAAACATTTTGCGCTTTAAAGCTTTTCATAAACGGATACCTTAATTGGAATATTGTTTTCACAAATCCGCAATATTTTGGAAAGACCTATACAACGACACCCCACACTATGGGGTAGAAGAGAAAAAAAAACTTCCCCACGTTACGTAAAAAAAAAATACATGATTTTACTTTTATTTAACTATGTTGGCGTGACTAATATGTATATTCATGCCAAATTACACGTTTCTAGTACTAAGAGTCTCTGAGCTAGGCTGCGGATAGACGGACACACGTCACACACACACACACACGCACGCACGCACGCACGCACGCACGCACGCACGCACGCACGCACGCACGCTATCTAAGCTATCTTGCATACACGAAATAACAGTAATAATGCTCAAAAACAGTTCAAAAACTACCTACTTGCTACAGCGGCCGCTAATACCAACAACTAGCGAGAGAGAGAGAGAGAGAGAGAGAGAGGCGGTCTAGGTACCTAACTTATGGCGAGTGAGCCACTTGGCAGCGCCCGCCCGCGAAATTTGAAATCGATGAAATGAATAAGTACACAAAATATCAGAACTACTACCTAGGTCAATCAAAAACTCATGTTTTATAGTTCATTATTTTATACGGTACCTAGCGATATGAATTCTACATTAGATACGACATTTGTAAAGAAAGGGCTATCACCAAAGTTAAGTAAACACCGCTTAAACATCGTGTAAGATTTTGTTGTTTGTTGTTTTACTACAGATTACTGTTTGGTCGTAAGTATGGAGTTTAGATTATTGTGTGACACCGAAATAAAAAGCTAATACAAATACATCCCGTACTTCGGCTTCCAAAGTTAAGCAACTACCTACTTACAAGCGTATTCTAAAACAGGATGAGTGACCGCTTAAAACATCGTGTTGATAAACTCAGTTTGGTCAAATATTTTTAGCAGTTTTACTTGAGATTGTTATTTAGTCGTAAACTATGAAAGTTCGACTGCAATTTAAGCTTAAAATAGCATCAAAATAATAAGCCATTATAAAAATATAATCCGTATAAAAATGCTAAAAAAACTGGTTATTTGTCATGTTTCTTGTATGGGGACCCCTCTTGGGATTTGATTTATTGTTCATTTTGTAATTTTATACAATAGAGTTTATAATAACACGTAATATGTGAAAATTTCAACTGGTTACTTATAACGGTTAAAAAAATATAGCCCTGTAAACTTACTCAATCATATAAGGGGCCGTACCGCAACGAAACCATGACGTCACTCCAGTAAGATGGCGCCCGCACCCTTTAATATTTTTGACCGTAATTTCATACGTTCGTAGAATCAAAACTACTGGGTCTATTTGAATGAAACAAAAAGTAGTATGTTTGTTTATTTATAAGCTTTACTCTTACAAAGTTTCAAGCGATTTGGCGTACCTACTGACATTCTTCATTGTTAAAATTCGAAAAAAGAATCGTAAATTTGACACATTTCCTTGAGATTTAACCATTTGTCATGATTTTTAACAATTTGCACCTTCGGTAGGACAAGGGCACAATTGCAATTTTGTCATATGGTACATTGTGCCCTTGTTCTACCGAAGGTGCAAATTAGTTTAACTACTAATCAAACAACAAGCCCTTAGAAGCACGCTACAAGCAGCGAACCTTTGCATTACTGGTGTAGTGAGCTAGCAACATCTAACGACAACCAACCTTGTAACAATCAGCAATGGCAGCACCACCAGCGTCAGACAGCGCAACTAAATCTGACAGAGCGCTGCATTGCGCTCTCGAAGTTTCCCCGGTCAGTTAAAGTAGATACACCACCGTAGACAACTTCCAAATTCATCCCAACGGACTTGAATCTACAGGCATAACACTCGCCTGGAGAGAGATCTCTATATTCACATCTCTTCCTACACTGTCGGATAGTACTGTCCGACATTTCTCGTAGGAATTTCATGCATGTGTATGCATAAGGGAACTAAAACTACAATAAATAAACTTATTTAGATAAAATAAGGATTGACAAACGTAGAAAACTGGTAGAAGAGTCGTTGTTCATAATTGATCAAAATTCCGAATGTTCATAATTCCGAATGAATTGTTTTTATAGAAGACTTTATTTTTCAATATCGTTTATAAATTGATCATAACCAAACCTATAAATATAGCAATCATATTATGCATTGCATATAAAATAGTTCCGTCATAACATAGCTCGCGGAAAAATTACAATTCGGATAAATGAATATTCGGGAAAAAAACAGAATGGTGTTCCCGTAGAAAACATCCATAACTCAGGAGTATAATACTCGCACACACAAAATGTCTACCCTTACCGGGAATCCGAACCAAGGACCGCTAGATTCGTAGGCAGGATCGCTACCAACTAGGCTGACAGTATCGTCAATAATTGTATAAAGTTTCGAATGATTTAAACGTTTAAAGCCGCGTATCCAACAAGCGCACGCGCTCGCGCGGCAGCCTCGCGAGCCAAATGCTCGGTCCGTGTGGACGTGCCTCAGAACTCGTTGGCTCGGCAACGTGCGCCCGAACAGTCCTGAGGCACGTCCACACGGACCGAGCATTTGGCTCGCGGGGCTGCCGCGCGAGCGCGTGCGCTTGGTGGATACGCGGCTTAAGGCGAAGGCTACACGTACAATAAATACTGTGATCCATCAATATGATAAATACTGATGGATTTCATTCTATTCACGCAATACAGAGGCAAGGCTACACGTTCAATATTTATCACGTCAGTACTGTAACGTGTTTCGTTGAGTTCGGACGTGTATTGGATATGAAGGCTAAAACTATACTGTCATATTACAATATTTACTGATCGTGTAGTCTAGTGTATTGAAGGATTTCAATATTTATCACAAACTGCCATCCAGATGTCCGTGATAAATATTGTCATCCATCAATATAGCAGACTAGACGAACAACATACATCACAATATGAGATAAATATTGATGGATAACAATATTTATTGTACGTCTAGCCTTCGCCTAAGTTTGAACTAGATTATTTTAAATATTCGGTTGAAATTGATCAGTCGCCAGGAGTTTGTAATAGGCTTTATAGATCACAGAACAGAAAACCAGATTAACCAAAGCTTTTATGATCAACTCAATTTCGCTTGCGTA
The DNA here is from genome assembly GCA_948252455.1 of Acleris cristana. NCBI lineage: Eukaryota > Metazoa > Arthropoda > Insecta > Lepidoptera > Tortricidae > Acleris > Acleris cristana. Next base: position 15,436,929 of record OX411778.1, read on the forward strand.
TTTCATTGATGAATTTCGTTTGATCACGTGGTGTTAAATGTTGAAACACGATTTGAAATAATTCAGGGGCTCCTATTCAGTAAAACTACATTGCTTTTGACATGTTATCGTCTTGTTTTTAACTCGGCCTCTATGACTGTCAAATAAATGAGCTATAATAACGTTGACAATTTACGCTAAAATTATTTTATTTACACTTAAGAGGCAAGTTGTGGGGGGAAACAACCTAACTGGGATTTGTAGTAGACAACTTTTGTAAGAGTGCTTTTATTCATAATTCAATACCTGTCATTACTAAAATAAGTATAGATTTTTACACTTGGTAACTGGGTAAAAAAAACACAATGAATTGCTTGTTTTTTTTGTACCTATACACTTATTTTTCCTTATCATTTTAATATTTTTGTATATCATGTAGGAAATCGTAATTGAAATCAAAAATACTTCCCTCTCAATAATAAAATTGACAAAGTAGTCAGATCATTTAAAAATGTTTAACTCTTTGAAAGTACGAATTTCTAAAATTCATCGATAATTCGTTTTATTTTTACATCACTCCTGCATTACATACCCTTTAATTTCAAATCTCGAACATTCCTTTCACATTCCGGTCAAAGGACCCTTTTTCACATTTTTTATATTAACATATCAATTTAATAACGTCCGATATTGTATTATATAGCCATAAAGGCATGTAAATGGGCGTGATGTAATTCTCTCCCCGACAGCGAGCAGTTTAATTTGGTCGGCTTATTGACTTCAAAGTTATTAAATTAGGTCAGAAGCGGAGTCCATTAATCCAGCCAATATGAATAGCTCGAATAGTTTCACGTTCATTTGGAATTGAGATTTTTTAGGAATGTTGAGATGCTGCGTTCCTTTTCAGTTTTGGATTTAAATACGTTATGACTCGTTTATTTTGATTGAATATTCACATTCAAATGGATTATTACGAAAATAATTATTGCGAAAAAATAATTACAACACAACAAAAAAAATATTCAAAATCGGTCGAGCCATTCCCGAATTAGCGTGATCAAGGAAAATTAGGCATTCATTCTTGTACACATAAGATAGATAGACAGTTAGATAGTAAATATTGACTAGTTTGCGATTACAACGTGCCTAAGATAGGTATTGGGTCTAACAAAAAATGTAGGTACCTATTCAAGCGAGAAAAATCGATAATACTCTGTCTGAATCGAGTCGACGTGTTTTATTGTTTAACGAGCCAATGCGCCTGCATCATCGCTTGAACTAAAATAACTTTTAATTCCCTAAAAGGCGGGAATCGAACCGACAACCTTTCTTGTTGTGATTACCCACCATCAGGAAAACCGTATGCTCTGTGCGCCTTCCTCTAAATAAAAAACGCCATTAAGACCCTGCACAAGCTACCTAAATAATTCATATTTTTTTGGGTTTTGTACCCAAAAGGTACTAACGGGACCCTATACCCTCCGTCTGTCCGTCCGTCTGCAGCGGGCTGTATCTCATGAACCATAGGTAGACTGTTTAAATTTTCACAGAGTGCGTATTTGTATTGCCGCTAAATTAAATTTAAAATTATAAGGGGCCCCACAAAAAAATGGTACGGAACCTATTGTGTGCCAGTCCATCTTGTACTTCATTACACTTTAAGAGTACGTATCCTAACGCCATCTGCCGCTATTTATTGCAAAACGATAGATTCATCAATTAGTTAAAATAATTTCAACTAACATTTAAAGGATGAGGGCCAATCTATTACCCTGATAACGTGAGATAGTTTATCGAAAGCATTAAACTTCATTTAAAAAGACAACGTAAATATGGGTAGAGAAAAGTGCAATATGCTTCGTGAGACCCGAGATGGAAGTGGGTATTATTCAGAGAAAACTTAAACAGAACTGCATTCAAACTTTAAACTTTACGCGAAATATTTTATCAAACCTGGTGAAGGCTTTAGAATTGTATTTAGATAGAGAATTTAGTAATTTTTAAAACTTTATTTCTATTATATTTACAACATTATATTCCGGTTTTATAGTCCATAAATTAGTAGTAAATTCCAGTTCGTGACTAGACGCTTTTTTATAAACCGTACGAAGTTCACATTAACTTCTCACAATAAATGGTCTGAAAACTATGTTCATCAATTCAATTCAATCGTAAATAATAAAAAATACAAGTTTATAAGTTACTTATACTATAAATCTATTTGTAAAATCCTCATAGGTAATCTAAAAGCAAATTTCTGACGATGCACTGGCCTAGTTGGTAGTGACCCTGCCTATGAAGCTAGCGGTCCTGGGTTCAAATCCTTTCATTGCAGATAATATATTTGTGTGATGAGCGCGAATATTGGTTCCGGAGTCTTGGATGTTCCCTATGTATTTAAACATTTATTTATCTATGTAAGTATTTATATCGTTGTCTACTAAATACCCATAGTACAAGCCTAGAGCTTAGTTTGGGACTAAGTCAGTTGCTGTGACATTGTGCTCTGATATTTATATATTTATTTATATTTATATTTAAAAGCAAGAAGGTTTTTGCACAGCATGAAAAACAGGGCGAAGTAATAGAAAAACATAACATTTTGTTGCAGATTGCAGAATACAACCGTCTGTGGTTTACCTAACACCCTAGGGAGACTGAAAACGTTGGGAGCATACCCGAGAAACAAAGAATACCGAACCCCATACATCATGGTAATGGGCAGGCAGACGTTCACTTGTTGCAATAAAGATATTAATATCTTGTACCGTGGAAAAAATCTTCCCCTTCTGGCGTGTTTGGCGCAAGTTCGCGTTCACTGTTGTAGTTAGTTGTGTTTTTAATGTTAACGTATAAGGTGTATATTCACGCATAGGTATGTTTTTATTTGATGTTTGGTCATGTAATGTATGTTTGCAGAAATGTTACGTTTTTTTCTCTTAATATAATACAAAAAAACACAAATCTTTATTGAACACCACAATGAACGGATAAACAAAAAATAAATATTACATAGTGAGTCAAAAGGCGGTCTTATCGCTTTTAATGCTATGGTTCATAAAATATTGCACGGCCTTCAACAAGTTTCTAATTTGGCCAAAGGTTAACTGGTAAAGAATGCAATTATGTATTAAGTTCACCTTTTTGTACTCAAATTTGTATATTGAAAGATAAAATAAAATAAATAACAACTTGTGATGTCTTCAAACACATAAAATTTCTACCACATGAATCATAATATTATCATAACCACCTTTACTATATTAAATTAACAGCAAAATCTACTTTTTACTAAACACTTGAAATTTTAGCACATTTTCCAATTAATAAGTCTTCCAAGGTGTAGGTATTAATTTGTTTTTATCCAATTCTCCCAAACCCATTCCAAACGCTGCAAAAAACTAATCGTCACATTACATATTAACAGCAAAGTCTGCCTTTTCTACAAACTTGAAATTTCAGCACATTTTCCAATCAATAAAAGTATTCAAGTGTATTTGTTTCTATTCAATACTCCCAAACTCATTCCAAGCGCTGCAAAAAACTAAGCGTCACATTTCATATTACGTAACAGCAAAATCTACCATTTTCTACGAACTTGTAATTTCAGCTCATTTTCCAATCAATAAGTCTTCAAGTGTATTTGTTTCTATCCAATACTCCCAAACATATTCCAAGCGCTGCAAAAAACTAAGCGTCACACATCATATTAACAGCAAAATCAGCCTTTTCTACAAACTTGAAATTTCAGCTCATTTTCCAGTCTTCAAGTGTATTTGTTTCTATCCAATACTCCCAAACTCATTCCAAGCGCTGCAAAAAACTAAGCGTCACATTTCATATTACGTAACAGCAAAATCTACTTTTTTCTACAAACTTGTAATTTCAGCTCATTTTCCAATCAATAAGTCTTCAAGTGTATTTGTTTTTATCCAATACTCCCAAACTCATTCCAAGCACTGTAAAAAACTAAGCGTCACATTTCATATTACGTAACAGCAAAATCTACCATTTTCTACGAACTTGTAATTTCAGCTCATTTTCCAATCAATAAGTCTTCAAGTGTATTTGTTTCTATCCAATACTCCCAAACTCATTCCAAGCGCTGCAAAAAACTAAGCGTCACATGTCATATTACGTATCAGCAAAATGTACCTTTTTCTACGAACTTGTAATTTCAGCTCATTTTCCAATCAATAAGTCTTCAAGTGTATTTGTTTCTATCCAATACTCACAAACCCATTCCAAGCGCTCCAAAAAACTAACCGTCACACATTTCATTTTATCACCGCGCAAAACCCCTTAACTGAAACCCGATCGCACCAGCCGATATTAAATTGCACATCGCCGAGTATTTGTGTGCATAATATTAACAATATCGTGAGTTTTGTCACGACCGCTATTACGGATTCCGCCGAAGTGCCAAGTTAAGCACCCTTAGCGAAGACTTCAACACTTGATCCTCAAAAGTTTCCTCGCACGGTGGAATCAAAATGTTAAACGGTGTTTGTTGGATGCGAATAGAATCATTTGGCTCGGAATATACCCTTTATCAAGTGTTTTGAGTAAGCCATTGAAGATTCTTAAGAAGAATATAAAGATGGGTTGATACGGTAATAAATATAGATGTTTAAGATCCTATAAAGACGCAAAAGAATGTTCTTTACGTGCTATAATGAAATTATTGTTACCTAATACATGTCATATCATTGCTTGGACGTCTGAGAAAATTGCCATCAAAATTTAAAGCCCGAATAGATTTGATTAATTAAAACTTTGTAAAATGTGATGAAAATAGTTGTTTTATTTCACGAAAGTGGGTGGGCCAATACTTGTAGTTATAACGCGGCAGAGCACGCACACTAAGGCGATGCTTAGCAACGAAAGCTATACGCACTCAAAGACAACGTGCATGTGCATCCACATACAGAAGTATGGCCCACCCACTTTCGTACATCTCTTCTTCATCTTTCCTTCTTCGCATCTTTTTTTTATCGCATTGAGAAGGCTGACAGGCACACAGATCACCTTAATGATTAGTGGGTTCTGAGATCAATTTTATTTAATTGAAATGACAAAAATGCTGTGTGGTAAAAAATGCTGGTTTCAAACAAATGAAATTTGACAGATATCGTAGGCACTATTCATGCGCTTTGCTGATATTAGCGTGATAGTTCTTAAAGTTTGTTTCGTCCTGTCTCACTTAAAGGGGACACTAAACGAACACCAGATAAGTCTTAGTTAAATCGTTTGAATCTTGTCGAAGTAGCTTGATGACCTAATGGCACGCTTTAAAAGGATTAGACGGGTTTTGTAAAGTAATTCAGTTAAGACTTGGCTGCAAATAATATCAATCATTCTTTTTTTATTGAAAGTACACACCACCTTTGCTACTTTTCTTTCTTTTTTGTGTTTTTATAGTAATTTAGTGCGCGTAGAATTAATTTCTCGCTACTCCGCCTATTTTTTTGTTGAGATGTCGGTTTTAAAATTATACTTTCTGAGTAAGACCCCAGCATATTCAACGAATATTCACTAAAAAATTACAAATCGGTACGTTTAGCGATTTAGACTGTACCTCTGTCTGTCAGTTAGTAAGTACCTACGTCAGTTTTTGTATATATAACAGATAGAATAAGCTGTTGTACAAAAGCCGTTTATTGCTAATGATTTTGGAAACTTAAGTTTAAGGAAATATAAATTACCTTATGACGGTTTTTAAGCTACAAACTATCCAGTTCGATCAGTTGAGGTATTAAACCATGAAAATAGAAATACAATTTCGCATTTATAATATTAGTAAGTATTTAAGTCTTTATTAATAGAATTACAAAACGAATTCCCTATCTTGGGCCCTAGCCAAAATGCAAACGCTTGTAACATTTTTCTTTTCTATCGCTCAAAAAGTATGGGATGACAGGTTGATCACGTGGTTTATCGTAACGCACGAGAATGTCATTCTATAATTTTGAGTGATAGAAAAGAAAAAATTGAGTACCGTTTGCATTTTGGCCCCTTATCTTCACAAGACTTAAAAAACATTAATACATGCAAAACTTCAGCCACAAACGTTTAAAAATTGAGGTTACAGTCCAACAATGTTATTTTACTTTTAAACCGTAACGGCGTTAGTCCCCGGCAGTTAACAAGCTTGTTCAGTTTTACCGCTTTTTTATCCGCACCCTAGTTAATTTTTAATGGAACGCCTAGTTTTGCACCGGTAACGTTACTAAGAGTTAAATTATTAATTTAACTTGAATCCGAAGAACGCAGGGTTTCCACGGGCAAAATGAGTTTTTTATTTAATTACCTGTGACTCTGAAATCATTATAAAACTGTTGAACGAATGCCTCCATTATGTTATTTTTCACTTCCTGAACACACCATGTATTTGTTGGCAAAGAAATGGTGGTGTGATGGTGGTAGCAATCCCGACGGACATTGCTTACGAGTCCTGCTAGGGTGATGGGAGCAGTAATGAACAAGGATCAATGATGGACACTTGATTCTTATGTTGCAGAAGATAAGGTTTATTCTTTTATTTTGAGAAAATCAATTTATAGCCTTAATGATCTTTGAATTAAAAGTTCAAATCCAAATTTAAATCATTTATTGCGTGTCACATTACATTACAGCTGCCCTGCCTGTAAGGGCACAACAACATGAGAGGGCTACTACCCATTAATTATCCTTATTATTATGTTATGTTCAATATTGCACATTAACACTATCTTGGCATAAATCAAAACAAATTATGAAGCCACTTTATACAGTAAGCATTAGAATTATATTCTACTTATTCTTAATCTAGGGTCACCTTTGGGTAGGCCTGTGAATTACTTACAAACATCTCTGTCATCATAACAAACTAAAAAAATAACTAAATTTTACACAATGCTATTAATTATTTTATTACATTAAAGGATATAAATCTAATTGACTCTTAGTAGTGAAAATGCCAGAGCAGTACTCAAAATAAATTCAGAAAACAAAATTTTATTGTAATTATTAATAAATAAAGAAGTAAAGTAAGTCTTTTAGAAATTCAACAAGTATTAGAGTTTATAATTTTGCACGTTAATTTTCACTCCGGCGTATGTTTAACCCCCAAAACTCAAGTAAAATATCCGCTCTCTTCCGCAAGAGATAAAAAACTTGGGGCAAAATATTAAAATTATAAATAAGTTAGCTTACCAAACTTGACAAAAGTTTGAGATTTATTACTGCTATTAATTATTTGCTTGCCCGAAGACAGAACGTAATTATTTTGTAGAGGCAAAGTGAAATCCTACGCCTGACGAAACCGCCGTGTTTTGAATTAAATTTATTTCGCTTTCTGCCTTTATTTATGAGGAACGGATTAAATTTAAAAGACAATAGTTATGCTTTAGGAAGTAAGTCGGTGAGAATTTTGAGTGCTTGAAAATAAATAAATTAGTTGAAAACGTTTTTAAAAAGAAAAAGAAAAAAGAATAATACATTTATTTACTACACACACAAGACACGCAGAAAAAAGTAAAAACAGAAAACAGCAATAAACGAAGTATTGGGTGTGTCTTCACGGCAGTGATCGGACACTGGCTCAGCATAATGCTGAGGTGTTAAACACTGGCTGCTAACGCTTTTTCCTTTTCAGCAAGCTCCGAGTGTTTTGTGTGTGTCTGTAGAATGGTTTTTTGTTACCATTTTTTGTAATGATTCTTTGTTACATAAATTCTTCATGCATAAGTGACTATGAGCAATATTAAACTCTTATAACATAGTCAACCTTCGCATACATTCACTAAGCATAAAGTCAGGACGCCATATAATTTATTTGTATAATATTGATGATTCAAATTATCTCAAGGAATGAAATGTATTTGCATTTAATTATTAAGCAGAAAACGATTAAAGCAATAACGTATTAAACATGGAAGCGAGTAAAAAAATAAGATTTCCCGGGCCATTGCAAAACAGAGCCAACATCGAAGCCTTCCAACCTAACCTTTAAGCATAGCTTTTTCCCGGTTCATATTCTGATTTACCATTTTTAATAGTAGACTAAATTTATTTGTACAAAACGTTATGAAATAAGGTCTTTATGCAACATGATTATTATTCAAAATAAAATGTTCATGAGATTAGATTTTGTAAATATAAAATATAAAAATATTCATGATATTTAAAATTCGGACAGCAAACAATCAGGGCCTCTATTCAACGCGGTAAAAACAATATCGTTTTTGATCTGTTATCGTGTTGTCACCGTTTTGATAGCTCTTATTTACTTGACAGTAATGGCATCTGACGTCATAACAATATAATAACAGGTCAACTACGATATCGTTTTTACCGTCGGGAATAGGTGCGCTGATAATTTGTCAAGTATACCTAGAAAAACTATTATGAGAAGTATCAATTCTGCGCCTCTATTCTAGGCGCTAAAAACGATATCGTAGTTTGCCTGTTATGGTATTGTTATGACGTCAGCCGCCATTACTGTCAAGAAAGTAAGAGCTATCAAAACGTTGACAGTACGATAAGAGGACAAAAACGATATTGTTTTTACTGTGTTGAATAGAGGCGCTGTTCCTATTCAGACTGCCAATGACAATAACAAGTATACCTGACTTATTTAAAGTAAATTACATAGTTTTCCATTTAGGCTTCTACTATCTCAAATGTTACAAGCAACTTGAATAAAGCCGCTACAACACTGCTATCTAGTCTCGGATGTGTGGATTTGTTTGTCTGACCCTGTGTTAACCTTTCCGCTGCGTTGCATGTTGCGCTCGTGTGCGTACCTACAGTGTGCGACCAGGTCAGGCGACTCGGGCGGCCTGCCCATCTAGATTGTCCATTCGAAACCTGAAAAAGCTCGTCGTATTTTAAGTAAACAAAACAAAAATTGACCATGGTTGCATTATTAATCGATTACTCACATTGTTATAATTTTGTTCAGTTGTTTATTTAATCTTAATATATACACTTAATATACAAAAGGCGAACTAAATGCCATAACGCCGCCGTACCTTTTTCTTGGTAACCAGTCGCAAGTTCGAAGTGTCGTTTTCCAACTATTTGATATACTTTCATAAGTACCATAGTCACCATTGCCCTCTCCCAAACACTCCATGCTTACCCCAGCTCTCAATTAATTTGTAAGCCTTTAGTAAAACTAAAAACTCAAATTATGATGCTATAGAGGTATTGCATAATTATTTAAGTTGATTTTACTTAGGTTTGATTTTGTGTTCGAGACTATTCCACACATTTCAATTTCTAAACAATGCAGTCTGGTTTACAAAGGTTATTTTTTACATCTGATCCTCAGTGTTCCTTAATATACTTTCCATGCCTTTCATTTTATCATAACATAATCCAACGTTGGGTTTCAAAATAATATCTTACCTACTCGCTCTTTACGTCTAGTAATATATAGAGACAGGGTTGGTGACTGTACATACTTACATAGGTATTCGTTGTGAATAATACATTATATATACCATATTATAACTACCAAAAAGTTAACTCAGCCAGCAAGATAAATACAAACTCATCTGACGAAATTAAAGATCGCTAGATTTTTCACCTCATCCATACATGCTGCAGTTTGAAGCAAACCATCTACATAAACGCCAAAGATTTAACAGAAATATAAATTATTTCTGCATTCGTTTCGTTGACACCAGTCGCCTTGACCGCAGGTTCATAGCATATTAATCCGGTTCATCACCTCGGGTCAGCGGGGGTCGTGCTCATCATAAATTTAAACGATGACCTGCGCTGAGTACGTAGCACGTAAGTAGTTCATTAAAGCGAATTCGTTGGAGAGTGCCATACCGCGTAACTAACAAAGAGCGTCGGTGGCCTGAGGGCTTATTGTCTAACGCACTCGCAACCACGATCGTTTTCATTTTGAAAATCGAAGGCTTGTCTGCAAACAAAATGAAAACAATTGCTCCACTTTGAAGCCAGTTGCGATTGCGAGTGCGTTAGACAATAGCCCCTCTGGTGGCTAAGGGTATCGACTCGTGATGGTAGGGTACCAAGTTCAAAGCTAAGTGGTTACCATGTATAATCAACCGAATTGATTCCTAAGCCACTACGGACTATGTTGACGCGACGTTATAACGTATGTGACGTTAGAAGTTTCTTAGGTTTTGGTTGACGACGTCACTTAAATATAGTCCATAGTGGCCTAGGAATTAAATTGGTTGACTGTGCCAATGAGTTTTTTTAACTTTAGTTCATTATAAGTCTACTCACCAGGTTTTCTTTCATCATTACGATAACGGAAAACATCTTGAGAAGACCTGCACATTTGAACAGCTGATCGTGTAAAAGCACGGAATTGCACAAAATATTCTATAGGCTCGAAGTTCATCCGAAACCGCGTATCTGTAAGATACGATAACAAACAAAACCGGAAAGGTGCAATTGGCATCTTATTGACCTAATTGTTTAATAACGTGCAAATTTACAACCATAAGGTTAGAAAAACTCATTTGTTAATACAGTAGTCGTCCAGCGCCTCTATTCCCGATGGTAAAAACAATATCGTAGTTGATCTGTTATGGTATTGTTATGACGTCAGACGCCATTACTGTCAAGTAAATAAGAGCTATCAAAACGGCGACAATACGATGACAGATCAAAAACGATATTGTTTTTACCGTGTTGAATAGAGGCCCTGTATTGTATCTTGTCGCTTTAACTCCTTTGACAGATTAGTGCAGCAGTTCAAATACAATGTTAAAATTGACAAAGTACTATTGTGTTCAACTACTTATAAGACCGTTCAAACTTTGTACCATATGATCTTGTGGCTACACTTAACTAAAGCCACAAGGCCACCTATGCTCTACAAAAACTAAGTAGGTTACGTTAGGTTAATGCTGGTAAAAGGATCTATTCCCACCGAGAATTTCAATTTTCTACAGTGAAGAAGTTTCACAGTGAACAGAAGGGTAAACAAACTGACTGCGAAACCTCTTCACGAGGGTTCCGTTTTTATCTTTAATGAACAGAACGCTAGAAAGGTAAATTAAAGCAGACATGCAATTAAACACACTACTTGAAACTTCGTATAACCGTGGCATGTGACACGTTCGCATGTCTAAACGCAATTAGGGGTGAGTCAAGAGCAACTGTACTCCCGAAATCGAACCTTAAACCGCCCATCTCTTTCTCCCCATTGTGCTTCCACTCGAGAGTGAAGGTGATAGATACTACAAGTCTTACTTGTATTTTGGAGTGGACATTATGTGACAGCAAAGCCTATTCATGCAGTCTATTTGTCTAACCATCCTGGTTATTGGATTTGGACGTTAATTAATAACCCTATCTCGAGATACGAGAGATCAATATTGATATAGTGTAGAAAAAATTATGTGTTTAAGCTAAAACAGTACTTTAGCTGATAGTTAAAGAATAAAAATCCAGTCAAGCACTGATTAAAAAAAAGAAAGAAGAGATATTGTTTATTTAACGCATGCTAAGCACATTTATGACAAATATAATAGGTTTTTTACAACCTTTTTTTAACCGAAAAAAATATTTGTGTTCTGAAAAAGGTAACAAAAAAGCATCAACTAACCTAGACCTCTAAATTAAGCAAATCAAATCAGAATTTTATCCACTTGAGAACCGGTTACAATAGTTAACTATGTAACAAAATTTGGTCAACGCTCTCGCCGGCGATATCAGCATGCAAATGTGATTGTGTATTAGAGCCACATTAAAGCTAATACCCTAAAATTAAATCAGTAAAATGTCAAGTTTCATGCATTAAAACTTAAATATTTTTTAACAATACAGATTACGTTCCATTCATTATTTCTTACATGTAAAATTATCCTTAATACAATAAAATCGTTTTTCTAGTAACCATTTACATAGCGTAGTTACATATTTATTATGCCTTTCGGAATATTGTTAAAACGTTTTCTTTTCGTAACTTTAAAACAATTTTCTGCTGAATTATTTGTCTGGGGTACCTCGCATTGAATTTACAAACATTTTCGAGCTAAGTAAAAAGATTTTTTAATTTTACAAATTCGCTCATTTCCAGTTCATTATTATATTGATGGAAGTGAGTAACTTCAATTAATCAAATAAAGGTTCGCATTATGTTAGCGGTGGATTGTTACAGAGGGCCCTAATGCACTTTTTTTGACTGATCTACCTACCAAAATTATAGGAGTTTCCCCACAGCAGAATGAAGTCCACATCAGAGCACTGATACCACATAACCTGGAACGCTTGAAGAGCTGTTTCTGTATTGACGATTGTTGCAAGTCTGAATTGGATACACAAAACTAATAACTGATTTACATTTCTTATCCGTTAGTCTTTAAAAAAATATATTATTTAGTTTAGAACAATCTCAATCTTACTATTAACGAAATTAACGAAAGTACGAAAGTATTTCTTGACTTTCAATGTTCCCTATCAAATCAAGTAAATTGCTGTTACAAGGTTCTTCAAAGTCACATCTGGTTTAACCTTGACACAGTTTAAATATTGAGAACAATAACAAGAGACGGGTGAAAAATGTTACGAGCTACAAGTTTTGTCGCGAAAGTTGGTACAAGTAAAAATAAAATTAGACATGGTACAAAGTCGCGGAAAAAACAGTGTTTGTGGTAGAGTGTATATTATATTTTGAATACAGGACCTAATTGTCTCATCATATTAGCCGAAAGACGTCCACAACTTGATATAGGTTTTTCCAAAGGATATTCACGACCAAAAGGATCTCCACGACCGCTTCGTTTTGTTTGTTTCTAATTTCATCTATTGGGTTGTCGTAATCTTCACTAGACCGTTAGCTTTTTCAAATAATGGCTTGTCCAGAGCCATTAGACAGTATTCATACAGCAAAATCTTCTTAACTTCACTTTAACCTCTCCAAACCTACAAAACATAACAACAACAAGAACATAACAAAATCACTTCTTACATTCTACAACTTCACACCTAACACAAACTGTAGTTTTCGAAAGTCCCCGTAACGCAAAGTTAGGTGCGAAGGCTCAAAAGCGCCAAATTACCGTGGAAATATAACGAAAATTATATAATTACAGGCCCCAAGCGGCTGCGTTTTGGATGTCGTTCGGAGAGTAGTTTGAACATTTCGCGAGTTTTCAGGTCGAGTGCTTTTGCTTGTTGCACGCGAGTTGGTTTTAACAAAATGGATGCCGAGATCGTAAATCCTGGGATATGGCGACGGGTTGTCCCAGGACACATGCTTTTGAAAGCCGCTGTGGTTGCCGGGTGACGAGCGGTCTAATGCGGATTTAGTATTATTTTTAAGTGGTTAGCAGTTGGTTAAATTAAAATACGTGTATTGATAATTATTTTGTCGGCTTTTTGCTTAGAATTTTTAATTTTGGTTAAAGTACTAATATACTTTAACCAAAATTAAAAATTCAGCTAACAGTCTAACAGCTTTACTACATTAAAAATTGGATCTGGCACCTTTTTGTTTTCAAAAATCCATACAAAAAAAAATTGAAGAGATTTAATGCATACTTAATACAATAAATATAGTAGTATCCATTTAGTAACGATTTATACCTTGACACTCAAACAAATGTCAATTAATAATAAAACTAAAAACCCTGATTTTTCAAATTCTAGTATTAACTTCAGAAAAAATACCTACTTACTTACTTTATTTATGTTAAACAGAACTTGTTCTTCTTCTTCTTCAACCTGTATTGAGCATAATACAATCTCTTTGTACGCAACAAAGAAAGGCAGAATCAACAAATACCTAAGCTCAAAGAAGATACTTATTTAGATACAAAAAACAAAAGACTATCACAAATATACTTACCCCGGATAAAAGTATACTCAAATAAAGATAATCTGCTCTTCATTTATAAAGGAGATCATTTTTCGCTATAGCCATTGAAAAGGAAACTAAACAGACCCACAGAGCGTAAAATTGGAATACACCTAGATTCATTTCAAATTTTGCGCGACCAAATATCACGGCTGAGTTCTCTCGGTGTTGCTTCTAACGATATATCATGCAGTTATTCTGGCAGCTTTGTGTTTCTGTCGTATGAATTAAAAAGTTTATTGTAGCAAGGAAATAGTGGTCGAACGAAATGTTGCTGACGGGAAAGCTATTGTTTTTAGGAAATCTTTTATTAGTTGTGCGGATTTTGAAACTGTTAAAACAGTTGCGGCTTGAAGAGCTTTTATTGTCTTTCATCAAAAAGCAATTTATGTTTTGGTTAGTGTACCGTGTACAAAAATACTTTTTATATAGATGAATAAAAATATGATTGTAAGAATTACACTACAAATTAATACAATGGTACAATATTGGTAGGCCTCCCAAAATGTGATTGATATTTTTCAATGAACTGCATTTCGAAATATTGTAAAGCATTCAACCTAAGTAAGGATGTTATGTATTCCTGCACATTTTTGATATAAAAGTGAAACTAACATAAATAACCATATTATTTAATAAAAGTTATATAATCATTGAAGCGAAAGCGACAAGGAAGCTGATAAAGGTGATATTATAATGACAGTCCTAATTTATCAGATTTCCCTTATAAATGGAATATCATCGTGATCTATCGATCATTGTCACTCTACTGAATACCCATTGTCCGGTCGGTCCTTCGACTTTGAGAAGCCTTTGAAAGAATTGCTGATCACATGGCTATAGTCATCAATTGACAAATTGGGTAACGTTAAGGTGTTTTACAATCGTGACAATGAACTAATTGGCAAATTGTTTCATAAATTAAACGAGAATGTTCAACACGTATTCAGCAATGTAATATACTTTAGAAGTTAAAGTTATCCCGTAAGGGTCGCTTTCGTACTACTTTTGTTTCTATAATTTTAATATTTTTAGTATAATGAACTGTTTAAATACATACATTAAGTGACTGAAGCAATTGATAGATATGCCCTCAAAATTACCTACTTGTTTAAATTCTTAATTACTAAGATTAGGCCATTCAAAGTGTTTTATAAATTCATTGTCATTTTAAAGAGATCACAACGGGTTTTTCTCGTAAATAATATATATGGAAAACACTCAACATCGTCATTTACCTTTTTATAGTACAAATATAAAAAAGGTTAAACTAAAATTATTACTCCCTTAATTGCAAATTATGGTACAATTATTCTAAAAACATTAACTCTCCTTATAAATAGGAGACTGCTTTTTCGTTTTACTTGTCGTGTTAAATAATCTTGCGTTTTTTCCTCATTAGTGGCTTACTCTTGTAAAGGTATATTTCGTTCATGTTGAGTTATTTATAAACATTCGCAATAAAGTAATTACAGAAATAAATCCACGGATATCACACACGAGGACAATAAAGCCGTGCACTTAAAGAATATTTTGCCTTGAGGTTTTGACAGATGCACATGGGAATAGGTCCACGAGCTTCTGACAAATCTCATGTGTTACGTTACCTTGGCAAGAAAGCATTTGTTAGTGTGATATAGACTACAAACTACAACATCCTCAAGTGACAACTACCATTTTGGAAAAAAAATGAATCATGTTGCCAATTTCACTAACAACTTTGCCTTCATTTCATTCAATCCTTTTTTGCCAAATATTCCGATAATTCATCCATTAGAGACCCATTATCCATAAACTTTTTCCTGATCGTGCGTAAAGCAAATCTGCAGCGCTCGCTTTCCATTTACCCTTTTAACCTGAGAGCTTATTGTCTAACGCACTCGCAATCGCAACCGGCTTCAAAGTTGAGCAATTGTTTTTATTTTGTATGCCGACAAGCCTTCGATTTTCAAAATGAAAACGATCGTGATTGCGAGTGCGTTAGACAATAAACCCTCAGATCAGAGGGAAACTCCGTGTCTCGTTTTGAAACACGCTTTGACAAGTTCTTTGAGGCCTTCCTAAACGTCAGACAAAGTGCGGTGGCAGACTAAAAACAGATTAGCATCTGTAATTAAAACGTTAGGTGTGATGGGACGGGTAAGAGAGATGCGGTGTGGATGCTTGGCTTTGTCTGTGAAGGGAAATTAATTGCTTTGATATACCATGGTATTGAATTTTATTTTTGGGTTTTGAATTTTTCATTATGGAACTGTTCCACTACTGATTGACTAACGAATAACGCATAGCCTACAGTTTTTAATCATGTAGCGCAATTTTTTATTTATTATTGTCCATAACACTAAGGAAGGATTTTTCAAAATTCCTTATAGGAAGAAATTATGACAATAGCGGGGAATGAATTCTAGGTAAGCTTACAAAATCACGAGATTCCTCTATTTTAGTTGTATGAAATAAAGGCTAAAAACAATTTACAGGATCTATATGTTTTTAAGTAAAGTAATAAAAACGATGAAAGTAATTAAAATTAAAGATTCTCTGGAATTTGGTAATATAAAATATACACACCAAATTAATATGAAAAATAATTGTGACGTTGTCGAAATGGCTATCGTTGAGTTTTCGCTAAGGTTATGGCTATAAAGGTTAAAATGTTACTCAGACCTTCTTTTCTCGACACCACAAATTAATTAAATGCGAAATAAAAATAAGTGATTGTCAGTGGAAAATCTCTCACAAATTAACCTAATCCCAAACTAAGCTAATGCTACTTCACTTTTGTACAATCAGAATCACTGTTAACTGACCACTAGTGAGCCTTAGTGTAAAGCTGGGTCCACATTTATATCATTTCGCTGGTACCGTATCTCCATTGCGTAGCACTGACGCGTATCATGATCGTTAGTGTGGACGCAAAAAGATCGCGATCATGCTACGCGCGCTATCTGATCGCTCGCGATCCATGTTGCTACGCGTTTATTAAACCACAAACGCTCGCGATCGGAAACGCGTATGAAGATCGGTAAGTATGGACGTGTTTTGATAGTTATGATTTGATAGGGGATACGCCGCGATTCATCTTAAGTCGGTTTTTCCCCGATCATCAAAAGGGATACGGCGTTATGATACGATACGAAACTTCGTTAGTGATACGAGCCCAAAGTGAGCATACACACTCAGGATACGCGTGCTCGATACGTTACGCATGATTGTAATTGCCAAAATCATACCAATGAGGTCCCAGTTTTAGGTGACAAGATTCACAAATGGTCAGTTCACTGTATTGCTGATGGTACCTACACGCCGAACATCAAAGGGTACGTAAATTTGTCACGGGCGATGTTAAGATAGATTGGTCCTCAGCTCGAAACAGTGTTGTTTTGCTTGGAGCAGTATCGTGTTCAGAATATGTGATTGAAGTTCTAGTTCAGTCAGCTGACAAATGGGTAGATATACGAGTAGACAAAGGGAATATCGACCTGTACTGATTTATACATTTTTTATGATGCCTGGTCGCTGCGCGTTGAGCCCCGGCTCTGTCAGTTCCCACCCTCTATTGAAGAATAGCCTAAATTTAAAGTTATATGGAACTAAATGCCAGTTTGAATGTGGCCAGTGATATTTACATTGGGCTTTTAGGTTCTAAGTTACAAGTACTCGATGGTTTTGTCGTTATCACAACTTTATCACAATGAAACAAAATCAAGTGTTGTGTATCTCGAATGACTTTTAGAAGTTTTCGCGTCAAAAATACTTTTTTGTTTATTTTATTCATTTAAATTCAATTACACTTAACAAAATAAAATACAAATGGTGCGCCTAATGCCCAGTTATATTCTCTTTTAGTAAACCAGTAGATGAAACAGAAAAAAGTAAGATCAGTGCGAAAAAAAATAGCGTAGATACTTACTTTCTACTACATAAAATGTTTGAATAAGTATCATAATATTATGTAGTTTTATTTTCATTCTAGTCTTTATTGTAGTGGTAAGCAATTGATTATATTGTCATAATCATAAACATACGTATACTTTTCATGAAACGCCCCGTGGAACCCATCCCACAAACTTTATAAAATCAGATGTTTAAGTCGATGAAATAATCTATTGTTTTCAAAGAAAACACATCTTTTTTAATATTAAATCACTTGTAAAAAATGTGGAATGAAAGTAAAAGTATAAAAGGATATAACGTATAACAGTTCTATTTTTTCTAGGGTGTTATTTTTTTTGCCATAAAAATAATCGTGAGGTTGACACGATGTGTGTATAGTTAATTGTTTATTTCATCATAATATTAACACAAAATACAAACATTCAATTAACTACTAATAAAAATAAATTAAAACAAATCGAACCCCTCCAACGAACTCACGTGAGGCATCGAGCCTAAGACACTCGCAGCGTTTCCTCTCAGCACCGCTAGGACTCAGCCTTTGGACAAAAAAGGAACCGGCCGAGGATCGCCACAGACATGCACAAGTTTTTCTGATACCTCCTCGACGAATTTTTTGGTGTCAGAAGACTATGTTCCAAATGTTTCAATGGCGAGGGCCGCAAATACGTAATTTGAATTTAAAAACAATAACGACGTGTGTGTCAATTAAAACTTTAGCATTATCTGTATTTGCTAGGAAGTTGTGTAAAAAGTGAAACATCTTATCTCCTGCCCACCGTACTTTTTTCATTGTTAAAAGCATTTTGCAATTGTTAATGGGAACCTTGCATACCGAATATTTAGTTGTTTCTGTTGGGACCATAAATTAATAAAAAGTTACAATTTTGATAAAAAATCTTGATACTTTCAAATATTTAACTGTAAAAAAACGGCAATATATAAAATGTTTACCGTTGAGATTGAATATCACTAAAAACAGCATAAAAAAAAGAAAATATACTCGTTTATATTTAAGTGTAGCAATAATTGGAACGTTTTCGTTCAGGCCAATATCGTGGTGCAAACGTATTTTTTGTTTGCCCACTGATTGGCGTTTCAAATTACGACTACCATGCGTTCTCTCTCAATTTGTAACTTCGATCCGAAGTGAAAAACATTCGTAACACCTTCTTTATTTTAATGGTAGGCATTAATTTTCGATTACCGTTATTCCCTCGGGAACTTTAAAATTTTCCAGTTAGAAAAGTAACCTATTTTTCTATTTCACCCGTTGCAGCGTGAAGGAGTATCAAACTTAAACACACACAAACTTTAGGATTTGTAATATTATTAGGATAGAAAACTTCATTATTTTGTCACATAATTGTAATTCACAATCAGATACATACATTATATTAAATCACGCCTGTTTCCCAGAGGGGTAAGCAGAGACCACTTCTTTCCACCTGCTACGATCTTGACAAATCACTTTCGCTTCTTCCACATTCATACAACGAGTCATGCACGCACGTCAGTTTCGGGTATTTAAGATTCGGCCCTTTTCCAGAATTTTGATTTTTCTTTTCCAATTTGGCCCCTTCGAACCCTTCATCTCTTTTTCGCTCTGTATATCTCTTTCGTCAATCAATAAGATCATCGACATAAAAACAATAATTAATAATCAAATTCAATGTCAAAATTGCAGTCATTAGAACTGTTGGAAAATAAGATACGTATCCTCGTCTTCGTATTTTGATCAAAGACTTGTTTTATTTCTCGAGAAAGATAGTTCCTAGAAATATCGAAGCACTGCAAACCCCTGACTCGTGAATTATTGAAGGCGTCCCTCTGGAATCAGTGGTTTGTCCTCTTTCCTGATATACCCTGATTCTTCTTCATAAGATATTTATCAAAAGAAACCCTCTACGGAAATTTAGTACATACAATTACTGAAATCTTGAAGACTGGTTCTGTAATAAATAAAATAACATGTGAGATTTTGCGCGCCTTTATTGCAGCGCAATCACAACATTTTATTAGAAAATGGTTTATCAGAATTCAGCAGTTATAATAAGTATTTAATAATTAAAAATTAAAACTAAATGTATTTAAATTAAAATATAACTAGTGTCATAGGGACCATACCGCGAGCGGACCTGCTAGAAGGGGTGTTCTTTTTTTTAGTGCTGATTATTATTTATATCTTTAATATTTGAGTTGCTTAGTATTTCACTATTCAATCAAAAATCATCGATAATTTATGGTGTATTTTTCAAAGATTCAACCGTATCAAGCAAAAAAGGTGTCATGTTTGATAAAAAAACTATCAAGGTTTTGATTTCTAGCAATGTTTTCACGTATAACCGTTTCAAGGACACATCAAGTATTATGTAAAGAACAGACACAATACAATACAATACAATACAAAACACTTTATTGAAACACCACATACACCAAGTAACAGAAATACAGGAAAAATAAAAAGACTACATAGTGAGTCAACAGGCGGTCTTATCGCTAGACAATATGTGCCCTCTTAACGTATTTACGTACTAAGATTGTTTGTGCGTAGTTATTTACCATGACAATTGAACTTTTAAAATAAAAAATATATTCACAACAATTGCTTTTAGCTGAATAAGCTAAAATTTTGCAAATAAAATATTTCACCAATACTAAAAGCTTTTTTCACAATAGAACAGCTGCCAAAACTGAAAGGCGTCAATGACAAATCCAGCAATTGTTGTTGGTATTGAAAACCGAAACAAAGCAACAAGTCACGTCAAAATAATGTACAGGGGGGTTATTATGACATAGCTATGCAGTTCAGTTTACGCTGAGAGCAAAGGACAGAGCTATATAAATGCTATAGCTCTGTCCTTTACGCTCACCTTAAAATGAACTGCAAAGCTATGTCATAATAACCCCCCAGTGCTCTATAAACGACCTTCGAGTTTCTCATCGCTCTTTATAGCTCTTAAGCTTGTCTATACGAATATACCTGAATCCGAAAGATTTTTAAGACCTTTCGCATTGTAAGTAGCTGCTGACATCTCGCTAACGTCACAAGATAAAGTAAAAGTACAGAGGTTTCACTGCCTGAAAACCGTCGTTTTGGTATAAGAATTGTACCCACTTTATGATTCTCTCTGTCTATCGTATAACTCGTATTTATTCGCACGCGGCGCAATGCTAAGGTTGTCACGCCAAGCAGACACGAATAATAGTAAATGAATGAATGTGAATGAGTGATTGATTGTGATGAATGATTGTGAATGAAAGTAACTGTACCAACATTTTGTACTGTTGCACCCCGTAAATTTATAGGCAGTAAAAGAGATTCATGAAGATATATAACTTATTACTTCTGGCTGCAGGCTCGTCCGCGCTGATTATCCCATGAACAAAGCGACTTATTTCGGGAATTATTGTAGCCTGTGTGTTAAATGTTAATTAAGGGTATAAGCTATCTCCATTCCAAATTTCATCCAAATCTGAAGCCGTTTTACTGTAAAGGAGTAATAACTCAGACAGATACTCGCAAACTATTGCATTTATAACATTATATTTTTTAAGTGTGAAGTGAGATTGGGTTGATAAAGGTTTATTATTTTCACTGTGACTTGTCAAGTCGTCCAAACAGCCTCTGAGCCTTTGTTATAAGTTATGCGTGTGATCTGTCTATGTGTGTCTGTGTCATGAAGTATATTAAGCTGTCTAAGTGATATCAGCTGTGAAAGAAGGGGTCGGCAATATATTGGGGGTTATGTATTTATTAGTTTTACATACTTTGTTTTTACCTCTTTGACAATCGTTTTGTTTATAACTCGGCCACCTTGACCATCAACTTAAAGTGCGGCTAATGTGACGAGATAAAGAATGTAAACAAACTGACCGTTACCGAGTTATATTGCGATAGCGAGTGATTATTACATCTGTCCTTATTTCTCATACATACATACATTAAATCACGCCTGTTTCCCAGAGGGGTAGGCAGAGACCACTTCTTTCCACCTTCTACGATCTTGACAAATCTCTTATTTCTCGTAAGCAATAATACCTACAGTTGGTTGATGATGACTGTCGTTGGGTGATGTGTCGTGCAGAAAATCTGTCAGTATCGAAATTTGTCAACAGTAGGGCCGCCATTTTGTGAAGTTCATTCCTGTTTGAATTGCGTTACGATTTTGAAAGTTTGTTTACATTCTTTATCTCGTCTCGTTGGCCTTACTTTAGGAAGGTAAATCGATAACAATAAGGGGTAACGACAATATAGAATGGGCGCTGGTTATTCTTGCATTCTATTGTGAATCCGATAGATAAATCAGAATGAAAAACACCCCCATGTAAACTGTAAAAGCGGAATCAGTTTATCGATTCCCACCCACATAAATCCAACGGAAAGGTGTACAATGTCAGAGTAATCTCGTTAACTACCGCGGTACAGATTGAGTGGGGGATCACAGTGTACTGAATTATGGATGAGGGTGCACTGTGCACGAGATAATGTTGCTAAGGTCTTTGGTGGAATATAAGTGTTTTTTTGGAAAATTACACCTGCAAATTGCGTTATGGTAATATATATTTCAACTTTATGGGTTTTTAGTATAGTGATAAAGAATGTAAGGCTTCTTAAAGACGAGCGGCATTTTGCCAACGGCAGAGTCTGTTGACCTATAGCGAAGCTTGTAGTTGCAGTGTACCGCATCAGCAACAACAACATGCGTATAACTGCAAACGTCGCTATAGGTTGACAGCTGTAGCCTCTGCCGGCGGCAGCAGTAGCCTCTGCCGTTGGCAAAATGCCGCTCGTCTGTAAGAAGCGTTAGATTTAAGTCAGTGTACGATTGACCTGCACGATTGTACTCATAGTGCCGTTATGTGAAACATGGCCTTTTAATTCCTCGGCACTCGTTCCTCATATTGACATTGAGATCTTTTTGACGTCCCTTTACCATGGTATGTTAATTTATTAAAAGAAACCTTCTGTTTTGTTCAAAAAAGTTAACATCCCGTCAAATTAACGTAAATACCCAAAATGTGTCGGTAAGTTTAAGGTAACACCACTATGGTTTAGCTTTTATCTTTTACTTTTTTATATTTGGTCATAAAAAGTATATTTTAAATTTACGTTCATTTTTTGTTAAAGTTACTTATCCAACTTTAAAGCAGTTTTTACACAAATGTGTCAAAAAGGTAATGTTCAGTATTTAATAAGAATCAACATTTATAAAGTTTTATTTTCCTTTACATGTTCATTTCGTTCATCAGTGGGTATGTTTCAATCGGTAACAAAATACTGAAAATATACGAAAAATTATAAATGCGAACAAACAAAATGTTTAAGGATGACTATTTCAGATGGACAACGAAGCATCATCAAAGGCCTTTCACCATTTAAGCTGGGCATTCACGGACGCACCGTTTGTCTCGGCGACAGATGGAGTGTATACAACTGGATGGGCGAAATATTTTGAACACTTTCACGGGCGCGCCACGCCACGCCTCAACGGTGCGACATCACAGAGCAGACTGATTAGAAAATGGCAACTAGGGAACGCATTCACGACGAAGCCATTTGGCTTGTCGCGGAGGCGTGGCGTCTTTCTATGTTGATTTTCGACATACACGATAGTTCCATTTGGATTGCGCGTTGGGGCGTCACGCTGGCTTTCCGTCCATTTGAAAATCGTACGGACCGCGCCAAGTACTTTTAAACGCTACAGATTTGACATCACGGATCAATTTTGGCGCGGCGCTGCTCTATTCGGCTCGTTGGAGCAATCGTGAATGCCCAGCTTTATAAGCACTATCCGTTATCCTGAAAGAGACGCTGCCAATATACTGCTGCAAGGCAACTGTCTCTACTGTGCCTTCCCATTGACGGGTCATTCCATTGACTGCCAAACTGATAGCATCCGTCGAAGTCAAGTATCAAGTAGTGCTAGTCGCTCTAGTAAACTATCGACTTGTGTTATATCGATCTGTTTTGTTACTACTAACAATTGAGACTGACCATTATTTGCGATGTCCCTTTTGGCAGAATGCATCTTGTACAGGATAAATCAGTTTATCTATTTTTATAATATTTTTACCAGCTTCATAATTGTGATTAGTACTTCTTAGTAACTGAGCAAATTCAGCGAATTTTTGTTTTCGACCCAATAAACAACGAAGAAGGAACTGACCGTGTTTTTTTATGTATTTCAATAAAACATGTTTTTTAAACAAAAGGAAATTCTGGGTTAGATTTCCTCGAATTACTTAGGATTTTTCTTAGTAACAAAATAGGAAATTTTCACTGAATAAACGAATAAAAGTATAAATACTTTTGTAAAAACGCCCTTTATTTCACAAAAAAACTCTTATAATTTATAACGGCTTTGCTTTACGACTATCGGCATAACGCAGGAAAACTATTTATTTATTTTTAATACTTTATTGCTCAAAATTAAAATAGTGTACAAAAGGCGAACTTAATGGTACACGCATTCTCTACCAGTCAACCTTAAGGTGAAACAGAAATCTGAAAGTAGGTAGGTGTAATAAAATTTCAATTTCCCTTTATCTAAATTTGGAAAAATGTTGAACTATTATTTGATTTTGTTATTCTACAATATTTTAGTATTCGATCGGCCTGAGAAATGGTGATAAATGAACAGACATGTCTGTCACGTTAAGCGGTTATAATAAAAGTAACTTCACTTACTGGTACGGGCTACCTTCAAACCTGTGTTACGTTCATACATATTGTTAAACATAAACGCTACATACCTCAGGCCATAAGCTTTGAATACTAGATTCATTGTATTCCATGCAAAATCAGTGAACGAATGGAATCACGGCTAACTATTTGAATTATTGAACGCAATTTGTCGCGTTGACGCCATATTGTGACGTTCCATTCACTCATTTGAAAGTTTCATTCGTTGTTCATTCGATAGTTATGAAGTTGGATTATTCAAAAAGCTAACGCTTGTGATGTGTGGTTAACTAACTATATTGTTTTGAATGTGGTTAGTTCAGGATTGTGATAAAATTTGATAGAATTATTTTGTTTAGTTATGTACATTGAAATATTTTAAATCAGTGTTGATTGTTTTTTATTTTATCGTTTATTATTATAACAAAATTTTATCATTACATTTCAATCAGTAAAAGAGCTATCAGAGATGAAAAGTTTGTGCATAGTACACATTTTTGCAATACGTAAATAATATTTCAACCCCAAAAATAACCATAAAATACTTCGCGTAGTACCGTACGCAATATTGAAACTTTATTTTTTACTCTATGTGTTGTGGATAAAATCTACAGCCTAGTGCAACAAATCTGTAGCGAAAGGAAAATAGAAAAGCCAGTAGATTGGCCGGTCGGAACTCAATAACAATCATGGTAGCAGAGAGGCTAGAAACACTTTTCGATTTAAACCAGACAATTTTATTGCATGGTTCTCATAAACTTTTTGGGTTTTCTTTTAATAGAAAACAATATCTACTACTTAAAATGTTTTCTATTAAATTAACTTTCATGACATATTATTGGTAACCGTACCCTATTTGATAAGTAACCCTGCCTGCAAACTAAGGGTTCCATTCTGGATCCGCTAGTTTTCTATTTTATGTGATAACGAGTTTTTTTAACGGTCGCACTCAAAGTCGGTTAATGACGATTAAGTCATTTCTTAGTGACGATTTTTATTTAAATACAAGTTTGAAAAAGGAACGAGTTAAGGCGGTAAATCTTGAACGTTTTCCGTGTAGTTAAGTCATCGAGTTTAGTACGTATTTCTCTTTAAAAGTATGTTTATCGTAATACAAGCCTAGAGCTCAGTTTAGGACTGAGTCAATACCAACTTAACAGAAGAAAAAACCGGACAAAGCGAGTAGGACTCGCCCACCGAGGGATCCGCACATGACACGGTTAACTCAATTCAAAATTTGCACCGCCGCTGTTCCTTGCATAAAGACCCTGTTTTTTTTGTGATTTAATTAAAAATGTACAGATTTCAGATTTTTTCCTCTAGGTACTTGTAGTAAAAGACGATGCTACTTGCCAAATTTCATAGTTCTAGATCAGTGGGAAATACCCTATAAATTTTGATTCACTTGAGAGTGTCGAAATACACGTTTTTGGCGACATAAACGGCCGTATCTTATTTTTACGTAAATGTAGAAGTTTGATTTTTTCACAGTTTCAAGAGACTGTAGACCGAAAAATATGGTTTTAATTTCAACTCGATACCTTCACGCGTTCCCGAGATAAAGGGTCTTGACATACAGACAGATGGACAGACGGACAACAAAGTGATCCTATAAGGGTTCCGTTTTTTCCCTTTTGAGGTACGGAACCCTAAAAACAATATTTATTCTGAAAAAGATTACAGTTTTAATTTTACGTGCTAGTAAAATGTGCTTCGTGTCTAGCTAAGCATCAGTGGTCGTATTTTTGCATTCCAGTCTTGGAGCAGAAATAGTAAGCAAACAGCGAAATGATCCATAGAGAAAGAGAGAGATGCCCATCTCATAAGACTAAGAAGAAATTATTAAGTACAAACCAATTTAATTATTTAAAAAAAGGGTGACAAAAGGCACAGACTCAGCATATGCTGCGAGCGCGGGCGAGTGCTCAAGCCTTCGCAGCGGTGGATTTTCGTCTGGACCTTTTTCATACTCAGTCTAGATTAGCACAGTAAAAAAAGAAAACAAAAATGGGTTTGCGTTTGACCTCAGTCTTACGTGATTTTAAGTGACGACGACGTCAAGAATGGTATATTCTTACACAGAAAATAGCCTATTCACTCTGTTTAGCAGGTAGATGGTTACCTATCTGAGCTCCAAAATTTTTTTGACCGAATTTTGGTTCAGCAAATATTTTTCGACAATTATAGTTTGGGTTTGCCCGAAAGATCACTTCGAATATTTATTCGGTTTATTTCTTATTTAATTTGTTAGTCGACGAAATGTCCTTGAGTCTTAATACCTTAAAACTAGAAGACCCGGGTGCTTGTTGCCTTGTCCCTAACACACTACAATTTTTTAAATACATGATGTCGTTAACAAAGTTATCATTAACAGGAAAAGTAAACTCCCTCGGTCCAACAAATACGAGCGAGTTGATAAACTTCACGTTTTAAAACGGACCCGTTGAACCGAAACAATCCACGTGACGAGTTCGGAGTAACAATTTGTATAATTTCAAAATATTCTGGATCCTTTTCATTTATTGTATCAGCTAGTTTACAGGTGACCTAGATTTTTTATTTGTTTAATAATTTAATTTTTATTGCAAAAAAATTCAAAAGGTGAACTAAAACCCCCTTTATTCAAAAATATTTATGGGATTATGATAAAGGTTTCTATTTAGCAATAATTCTCAAAACAAATAATTAAAAAGGTAAATATAATAAAATAGTCGTTACAGCTTCTATTAACTTGACATAAAGTACTTATTAAAGAAACGTTTGATGGTAAACTTAACATGATTACTTAATATTTTATTTTTATTTAAAATTCAGTATAATAATAGTATAATTATACTTTCTTAAGTTTTTTTTTTTCATTTTTACGTTTATGGCATCCTGCACGGCATCATACCATTGCCATCATCGTCAAGCAATATCTCTATTTTGTCTTTGTATTTATGTTACTGGCTGAGGCTGGAAAATATGCAATTTATGGACGAGTAAGGCCCTCTAGTGTACAAGTCCATTAATTACCCTTTTTACACCAATGATGCCGACATAGCACTTTTCTCTACCATTGCGAGAAAAAAAAACATTTATTCTTTGATAATTATATCAAAGAATAAACGCTTCATAACGACAGATTTCAACGACATTGAATAATTTTATTGAAATACGAAAGTACTTTTCAGATAACGACTTCGCTTTTTCTAGGATATCACAAGAGTTTAAGTTTATCACATTTTTCCACGATTTCTCAGGCAGAATACAATTTATTAACGATAATATATTCCTTTTGTGATTAAGTCACAAAATGAAATCATGTTTGCAATACACTTTTTTCTTTAATGTCTAAATATAGTATTTAACTGCCATGATTTTTTTTAAAAGTATCGTTTTAAATGACATAATATATGACGCAATAATACTTACAAAAAGTGATTGAGTGCTTTCATTGGGTTTTAGGGTTTAAAAACCATGTTGTCAACCAATCAGCAATCAAGCTGGCAAAAATATTCTTGGTCCGCCCATATAAGTGACATATTTATCTATATATTTATATATATATATATATATATATATATATATATATATCGTTGTCTACTAATTTGTATAAAATGGAACCCAGATATTTTTTAATTTAATTCTATCTATTTATTCTTTAATTTATAAAATGTCGTATCGCTGATATATCTGACTGCTTCTTTATGAAAAAAATGAAATATAGCATTATTAACACCTCCTTCTTCAGAATTTCTTAGACACAGCCAAATATAAGGCCTGCCAACCCTTCAACCAACTTCGTCATAATAACAGGGTGTTCATGATTAATATAGACGAATAACGTGCCACGAGTAAAAGGCCAATTTTTCACCACTCTCACTAATTATAAGCATACGAGTACGTTGTGATGGATACGATACGGTAAAAATATTGCCTTTGGTTCCGTCTAAAATAATTAAGTACTGAAATTATTAATTATTTTGCTGTGAATACAATCCAATGTAAAACACATTACAAAACAGCGTGTTTTTTTTACGAGAGTTAATGCACATAACAGTCTTATGCTCGTACAGGATGTAAAATATTCTTAGGAGATTAACTCACTTAGATAAAGTTCATTTTTGTTATTGTTTCAAACAAAGTTTTTTATTTAACTATATTTATCGTTACCATTAATTTAATTTCATACAGACCTATAAATAATATAATTTATTATAATTATATGTGTCAGAATGATGTCATACCAGTATAACGTGGAATATTTTATAACATACCTAAATTACCTATTACATCTGTGTCTGAGACGCGCTGTACATATTTACTTTAATAATATCTCGTTTACCTTCTTCATGTAATGAAAAAAACGCCTAATATAGTTTTTTTCTTCTATTTATTGCGGTATTGTGTAAACGAACGGTTACTGGAACTTTAATATTAATACATGTTCTTAATAACCGGGTGTACAAGGTGAGAATTAAAACCTTGGGCGTAACCTACAAAACCAATAAGAAAATTACTACAATTATCTCGCTGGCACTTTTTATTTCGAGAAACATTTTTTATAGTGAAAATTAAATAAAAATCAGAACTTGGTGAAGGTTCAATGTCAGTACCATCTGTTATAAAACATGGTTTAAAATATCTAATACTCACGAGTTCAAATTATCTCAAAGTTAAGCTGGAAGAGATCCGTTAATGGGATAAGTTCGCCTTTGTACACTCTTAATCTGTACCTAAATATTGTATTTGTATTTCTGTGTTTTGTACAATAGAGTGTTTCATATATACATTATTTTATCTTAAATGTTGAGCTTGATATCTCACCATTTCTTAATTAATTAGTGTAATACCTGAGACGTGATATTTTATGTTAATACGAATGGATGACCTGTTTTTATTAACTCTTAGTATTTTTGATATTTCAAGTTTTGACGCATTAAAGGCACAGGTTAATAACAAAAACACAAAAAAATATCAAAACCATCACATACTGTATAATAACTTAAATACTTTTTAAAAACAACGCGGACCCCAGTTGTAAATTCAAAAAGAGAACTTCCCAAAATTTCCATAATATTACTTCGAAATTCACATAACAAAATAGGAACGCCTGTAGTTTAGCCAAAACAAGACAAACGGCGATGTTATCTCACTAGTGTATTACGCGAACAAATTGAGTCTACCTACAATTAGCGGTAGACTTAATAGTCGAAATCGTCAAGTGGATTACCCAGGCAATTTAGACCAATTATACCGCACGCTCGCTGCGGTATCGTACATTTTGTTAAGTTGCTACCAAGTTCTGCGTTTAAAGGTATATGGTGATTTGGGTACGTTGATTATTTGTTTTAGAACGAAATAAATGTAGTTCATGACTGAATTAAAAGTCAAGAATCTAAACTCAAGGGTAACCCATAATTTTATAGAATTTCACTTCATTGATTGTATCTATTCATCGCATTTCATTTCATCGAACAAACATCGAACGAATTTCATTTCGTTAAACATTAATTACATAGGTTGGACTTGACAGAAGCGCGTGGACCTAACCCCATGTGCTTCTTTTTAGTCCATTAGAGAAAATACTCTTTTACCGAACAATTGTCCTCGCGTGTGATATCCATGGACTTATTTATCTAATAAGTCCATTGGAGTGTATATAAATAGCTTGACATCGGCGAACACGAAAGAAGGCCATTAATTAAAATTAGAATTATAATTACATAGGTTAAGTTAGGGTAAACTTGAGATGAACAAAAAAAAATTCTCTTGTGGCGAGAAATGCTTTTTGATGAAATGAAAATTACGCGTAATGATAATGATACGTTCGTTGAAAGATGTTTCGATAAGTTAATAGGTAACCACCCTTAAGGTTTCATCGAGCGTGTTTTTTTATGGCAAGGAGACGGCGTAGGTACAAGCACACAGGGCACCATGGTAAAGCCGGCCATACACGTTAAGCCGGCCATACACGTTACGGTTACCGCAGAGGTCTACCTGTGCAGGCGACAGGAGCAAAACCAAACACCAATTCTTTCGAGTGACACCGTACGGTGAACCTGTGCGTGTGTGCCGTGTCCTCCGGTCGCCTGCGCAGGTAACCTCTCCGGTGGACCGTAACGTGGATGGCCGGGTTAAGTGGCATCGGAGACCCACGGACGAACTCAACACTACATTCTTAAGACTCCAAATACGTTGCCAACCAGAGGGCTTATTGTCTAACGCACTCGCAATCTCGATCGTTTTCATTTTGAAAATCAAAGGCTTGTCTGCATAAAAATGAAAACAATTGCTCCACTTTGAAGCCGGTTGCGATTGCGAGTGCGTTAGACAATAAGCCCTCCGGTCTAGGATAGAATACGTCTATGCTAGTAATTTTTGATTATGTTAAAAAATTAAGTAGATTAATATGTATGTATGTATGTAAAAACTTTATTCTACAAACGAAAGAGATGACAAACAAATATAGACAAAAATATAACAGGGATGTACAAGGCGAACATTTACGAGTATTAAATCAGTAGGTCCTAGCCAAAATGCAAACGCTACTAACGTTTTTCTTTTCTATCACTCGAAATGTATAGGATGACATTCTCGTGCGCACGTGCGTTGTGATAAACCACGTGGTCAACTATCATAACAAACATTTTCAGTGATATAAAAGAGAATCTTGACTACGGCCACACAAGAGTTTGACAAGGTCACTCAACTAGGCTAACCGAGTCATTCAAGTATTAAGTTGATACAGTAACTAATATCTACTTGACTCAATCTAATCTAGTGAGGCTTTGGTTTCAATGTATGTTTGTACTAAGAAGCTATATCCGTAATAGCTAAGCTGAGATAAGATGTACGCAGGATTTAACTACCAGAGGGGCTATTGTCTAACGCACTCGGAATCGCATTTTGTATGCAGACAAGCGTTCGATTTTCAAAATGAAAACGATCGTGATTGCGAGTGCGTTAGACAATAAGCCCTCTGCACTCAGATAGCTATCAATTCAATCAATATACGCCAATTATACAGAGACAACCTGTGGCTTGGTGGTTGCATTATTATTGACATAAAGCTATCTCCATCTAGCCTGGTAATCACTTTAATAGCTTATTATTAGTGGTGGCTTCATTCATATTAAACAAGTGAAAATTAAAACATAAGACGTAACATAAACAAATGCCTTCATTCCCAGAGTGGGGTAGGCAGAGCTACAGAATAACTAACAACTCTAAAATTTTGTTGATAAGAGCTCGTTCCCACTATGTCGTGTGTCGGATTCCGATTTTAATCGGGGGTCGGCGCCTCTGTTCCCACTATACGGGAGGGCTGACAAAACACGATATTTTTGGTCGGATCCGACATAAAATCGTTGTCGGACGAGTGTGAATAGCTTCATATAAAACGTTCTGCCACTAGAACGATCAATAAAAAATTGGACCGACACACGACATAGTGGGAACGAGCTCTAAGTCTGTAACCACATTTTGCACAATTAGGCTAAAATAGGCAGTGTATTAGTGACAGGTTGCCAGCACAGCGCCTAACAGTACTACAAGCCTTTTTTCCCTTAGTCGCCTCTTACGACATCCACGAGAAGTCATGGAGTGACACTATTCTAACCCGGCAACCACACGGGACACCATAACATTAAAACATTAGAATTTCAAAATCAGTCAAAGCAGTTAAATTTAAATGTCACAATGGGATAAGGCCAAAGTATATTTTAAGCATACTTTAGCTATTACGCGTTAATGAATAACAGGGATAATATTCTTCTTCATCTTGACTACGCGATAGCCTAGTTGGTAGTGATCCTGCCTACGAAGCTAGCAGTCCCGGGTTCAAATCCCGGGAAGGGCAGATATTTGTGTGAGGAGCACGAGTTGTTTCTGAGTCTTGGATGTTTTCTATATATAAGTATTTATTTCTCTATATGAGTATTTATAACGTTGTCTAGTACACATTGTATAAGCCTAGAGCTTAGTTTGGGACTAGGTCAATTTGTCTGAGATCGTCCTTTGATATTTATTTATTCGGTGAAGTCGGAAGGATCAAACAACTCAAGGTGTCTCACTACACGCTAATTAAACAGTATTAAAGCGCCGCTAGTATCATTGCCTCACACGTAGCCCTTATGCCAGACTAAAACATATTCTACTTCAACAAGATAAGATGTAAGTTTCATTAATTATTACGAGATTAAGGTAGTTAGAACACATGATCCTTATTATAAGACAAGTTAACCTCGCTCTTGTTACAGTAATAATAGAGTTTTAAATAGGAAGTAAAAGTGAGAACGAGAAATTCCCCACTCATATCTAAAGCCTGTTGATAAAATCTTCCCATTCAGTTAATGTCGCTGCCGTATCATCATTCTAAGTTTAATTAAGAACTTCCTTTCATACGGCAGTAGGGAAGAAAAGTTTCTTATTTATTTAACATCTACAAACGTATGGCTATTTGATATGAAATCCTGAGTTATTGACTTCAAATTTGTTTTACAGATGATTTTTAACGTGATAAAAGTATTATTTGGGACAGTGTTACGTAGTATCAGTTATGAATTGACAAATATAATTAAATTTTAAAATAAATGTAAAATTAAATGTTTAATACGTCGTTTCCTATATGCATGCACAACGACTGATGTGGAATTTGGTCCAAATATAGTTTATAGGTGTGGCTAACTTGTATCTTAACGTCATCAGTTTCAATGGGTACTTAGTAAAATAGAACCATGTAGTTGGGTTAAACTCTTGCTTTTTTAACTAGATAAATTTAAATTACTGTATCCATTCAAGAAGCTTATAAGAAATAAAAACATGTAGACATTTGTTAAAAATCTCCACAGACGACGCTTAATTAAAGCAACTCCTAGACGGATCAATTAGTGAAACAGTACGAAAGGAATTAAGAATAAAATAAATTACTAAGATTAATGGGCAGGTATAGAGGTAATTAGCTAAGTTTTGTTTAATTTATTGCGTTTTGAGAGTGAAAACTACAATTATTTAGAAATGGTTTAACTTTACCCGTTGCTTTTTATGATAATTGATAATAGCATGACCTATTGTTCATTAAGTTAATTTGGCGAAATAACGTAAATAAAAAATAAAAACTATCCTATATCCTATTCCAGAACCTAACCTATATGTGTGTTAAGTTTCATCCCGATCCGTTCATTAGTTGAAACGTGATGGTGTAACAAACATCCAAACATCCAAACCTTCTCATTCATAATTAATAGTAAGATACCAGAGAGAGTGAGAAATCAATTGACAGACGAGTACGATTAAAATTACACTTTTACTGTTCATGTTGACAGTGGAGACAAAGTTTTTTGGTAAAATGTATGATAAATAATAATCTTATGAAATTTATGCTTTATCAAAACAAACTCGTCATTTCAAGTAACCGTGTTCAGTATTATTTGTTTAAATTCGTACAATAGGTATTGACTCGCCTAAAAAAAATGATTTGCCAAAAGGTAAACTGGTAGAGAACGCCATTAGGAATTAAATTCACTATTAGTTAAAAAAAATATATATATAAATATATTTTCGTTCCGGCTTTACTGGAGCCAACCGGTATCGCTAGGGACGATGGCAAGAGACCTGACGGTATGTCTTTAATTCCGTGGAGTATGGGGCGAGTGCTGGTATGGGACGCTACTTGTGTAGACACCCTAGCCTCGTCACACCTCCGCGGAACCGTAAATAACCCAGGTTCGGCAGCTGAAGCGGCCGAAACTATGAAAAAGAATAAGTACAAGGGTCTCAGCGCAGAATATAACTTCGTTCCATTCGGCGTCGAGACCCTTGGTCCGTGGGGACCCGGTGCTATCAGCCTTTTTAAGGACATTTCAAAAAGGCTGATAGAAACAACCGGAGACCACAGAGCTGGCAGCTTCCTCGGGCAACGAATCAGCATTGCTATACAAAGAGGAAATTCTGCCAGCATCTGTGGTACTTTGCCACGGGGGCCCTCTCTTTTTTAGCTTTTATTTAGTTTTAATTTCATTGTACTTTTTAGTTTAGTTATAATTTTTGTTTTAATTTATCTTTTAATTTGCCATAGTTTTAATTTTTAATTTTTAATGTAATTTGTAATGTAATTGTTTTAATCAATAAATTTTTTTCAATGATGTAATGATTACAATATAATAAAAATATAAATGAGGCTCATTGACGTCACGGGAGACCGAAGAGCTGGCAGTTTCCTCGCTCAACGCATAAGTTTAACTATCCACCGAGGAAATGCCAGCATCTTCGGGACAATGCCGCAGGGCCCTTTTTTGTACCTATAGCTTTTTAGTTTTAAAATAGAATTAGGATTTAAAAATGTAATTTTAGTTTTGTAGTTATGTCCCTAAATAAATTTTCGAATAATAAAAACTAAATAAATCCAAAGCTGAAAGATCAACGCAGCATTTGCGGTAGCAAAACTGTAACGTCAGAGCGTACCATTTAATATTTGAACAGACTACAGCTCGTACTAAAATGTTTTAAAATTTCCAACACGCTGCATTAAAACTTTCGTCTACCTTCGCTCTAAAACTACTAGCTCATAGCCAACTGGTAACATATTTGAACAATGTTTCCAGTTTAAGAAAATTAAGGGCCGTGTCGGAAAATTATTATTATTTCGAGTTTAGTGGGAAATAATATTATAAAGAGGCCCTAAATAAGATGCATTTGGCGATCGATATTGTTATCGAGAATAGCATTGACGTACGCTGTCAGGCGGTTGGTTGCGTCGAACACTTACATCAATTCCATACATTTTGTCGTTATACGAAAATCGTTACGTTATGCATTTTGTGTAGCCTCGCATTGCCTTTTAAACGTCGTAGTGTTAACTGAATACGAAAACCTCAAATAAAATACATTAACATTATTTACTTTATATTACTGTATGTTTAATACTGAAATGCTTTACGAATAATTAATATAAATAATAGGGAGACTGTTTCTTGCAGACCGTTCTTGAGTAACATTTAATCATTATTAATTAAAGAATTCTGGATTTAATTAGGAATATCCATCAAAATCAATAAAATAAAAGTAACAGATTGCGATTTCACAATAAATACAAAAAATATAGTACAAATTTCTGTTTATACAATGCGCAATTTTAAATTACTCTTTTAAGAATTGTTTTTTAGAATTGTTTTTTTTCTGTCTCTGAAAATTTGTCTCAAGAAGGCTCCGAAGCGGTGTAGTTAAAGGATTACAACCTATATTGACCACATTACACTAAACTGAAATTGAACTTTACTACATATATTTTATGATACTATTTTACTTGTATTTTCCTGAAATTTAACATCATCTAGTATTACTCTTTAGAGACTTGCGATTCCATGACTGTATTCCATTTTGGTCTAGTATTTTCACTTTAAAAGGGCCTTATTAAGGGTTATCAGAAAATAAATGTTTTATTTTGATATCGTATAGGGTTCAGAAGACATACGAGTAAATGTATAAAATTGTAAAAAAAAATTGCCATAGCAAAGCAAAGCGAAGGCGGTATGCTGGGTGATTATCAAAAAAAAATACGTTGTTAAGACCTTAATTAAGAATCGTTATTTTTCTTCCATGGTGTGGCAAAAGTTAAGCATATATATTTATTTATTTAAAACGTTTACCAAATGAATTCAATGCCGACATAATTAGAGAATTACTGGTAACCATATGATTGATTGATTGATTGTAATTATGGTTAATTTTTGTTACACCATTGAAGCAACTAATGCAATACATTTTCTTAATAATCACCCTGCAAGTCTTCTTTATAAATAAATAAATGTGTTTCGAATAACAGAAACGACTAATAGCAAAGCATTGCACAAGCAATAAGTCATTTTAAATGCATATGCAGTTAGAGCCAAATTAACCAACCTTTTCATTACTCCTACACCTTTGCAGCTCGCTTAAATGCTAAAAACAGAATCCGGAATGAAGTTGAACGTGAACCCTTTAATTAAGTGCCCGATAAAAGACTCTTTTGGTCAATTGGTGACGAAATAAAATTGCTAAAAATCCACTTGGATGAGTATGTGCCGGGAACTATTTTTGCTCTCGGTTTTTTTGCAGATTCAAATTATTATTTTTTAATGACGAGGCTTTGTTTTTATTACTAAATAATACAAAAATGTTTTGAATTTCAGCCTGATAACTTAAGCCGTTTTAGAGGAAAATTCTCTTGACGGACACACGAATAGACGGACAAGTAAGTCATCTAATACATTCGCCTAATGAATTATAAAATAAATAAAATACCCATAAGTCAACTGGTAGAGAATGCCATTAGATAAAAAGTTCAATGTTTCTAAGCAAATTTGTATTTTTATGCAATAAAGTTTAAATAAAAAAAAATTAATTTTTTTTTAGTAGAATGAGCTAAGTCGATTGGTAACCGTTTTCACTATTTGCCAAATAATTATACAGCCCTTCTTGGCCTATATTCTACTCTGTGGAACCATATTGCATTTGATAATTGTTATCGTAATGTCTCTAAGTCGGCCGCTATGAAGTAACTAATATTGTTACTTTCAAAATACGCTAACATGTCAAAAGTAATTATGCTTTTGGGTCTAACTTATTTCCTATAAAATAAAGTGTCGTAAAATTAGATGCTATAAATTAATTTCATATTAAATCACTTGCTATAATCGTTCATTTGCTATAAAAGCCATTTTCTATAACGTGTAGTTACTATAATTTTAAAATGTCTCATGTTCATCATGCATAAAATTTAAAATCTATATTATTTTATTTGATAATATTTACGTACTATAACTACAATAAATACGTTGTTATGGCTACTAATTATTAGAGTAAATGAATGTTATAGAATTTGACAGTATAGCAAATAATTTTAGAGCATCTTAAACGTATAATAAGTGAAGATTATAGAAACGAGCTGTTATAGCATTTGAATATATAGCAAATTATTTTTGAGAAAGTGTAATTATTACTATAAAGTAACTAAGGGGATACCTATGGTTTTGCTGAGTAGCATAGAACCCCTGGGAAATTTTCTATTCGGTTTACAATGCAAAACTGTAAAAACGTGCTGTTGTTTAACTTGAACTTTATCCCATCGGAGCAGTGATAAATTTGGTTTGCGGTGGTTTATTTTCCACGCATGGCTGAAAGGATTTACCCTGCCCATTCACGCGTAAAACTACACATTGGCCACAGTCCCATAGCAGTTCGATGGAAAGAGACCTTCGATTTACTAGATTAAAAATCGGTCAAGTGCAAGGGATATTTTCGATATCTCAATCGCTAATGAAATTAAGTTACCCGAGCCTTTGTTTACGATAGGTTTTACATGTAAATGTTTGGTTTCCAGTTGTTTATGATTTTTATTTTTAAAGAGTAAAAAAAGTTTTTTTTTTCAAGTTTTGTGCAAACTTGTCTTATTATTTCTGATCTTTATATTGTACAATGTACAAGACTCGCACTTTGCTGGTTTTATCTTAACCCCCTTACTAATAAACGTTGAGTAACGTTGGTGTAGCTAAACCATGCTTTGTCCTTATCAATCAAATTCAAATGTCACAATGACAAAAGGACAAAGCATGGTTTAACAACAGCACGGTTACTCAACTTTTATTAGTAAGGGGGTAACTGTCGATTCTCATTCCACATCGACTGTTAATATTTTAAATAGTTTAGCAAATTCCAACATAAATCACATCAGCTTTGCTCTATTTAAACTAAACTCCAGCTAGTAAATCCGATTGACGCCATGTCAATGAGAGAAACAGTAGTCAACACAAGTTGTCTGTGAAACGGTGCCAGCGAACTGGATCGTACGTGCAAACTTGCATCCGCTTCAGTCCATACGACTCATTTAATTACTGACTCTGACGTAACTAGGATGTAGCGGTAATGGAACTGGCTATGAGATTGGTTTGAACGCTTCCTTATTCGAAGGGAAAGCAAAAGTTTATACAGGGCGACTGCGGGGTCGTGCCACAACATGACGTAAATAGATTTAAAAGCGTTAAGAAAATTAATTTGCTTTTTATTTCAATAAACATTAAATGAAATATTTTTGTTCAGGATCATGGCCACCCTACAGTGAGTACAGGTTGACTTTTAAATAAGTTATAACACAAAAATGTAAGGTGACCATAATTTTAGTATTAATTACGGAAACGTAAAACTTCTTACGGAAACTTTAATAAGATGCAAAACTTTAATAGTTTCAAAAACCACTATACTTATAGAATCTCAATCATTAACTGAGGCAGAAAAAATAAATTAGGATCACGATCCCGCAGTCACTCAGGAGCAGGATAGTGAAAAACTATCACTCAGGAGCAAAAAGAATAGGGGGTGTTAACTATAAAATAAAATAGGCTGCAGCGATATACCGACAAACAAATCCATTTATTTTCCAATGACAAATCCATCAATATTTTACATACTATGACATAAGTCAAATTCAAAAATTACTTTTTTATTATATGCCAGTGTCTATTTCCAACAGGGGGTATTAATGTAGGGAATATTAATATTCATGTTGGTTTTTTGAACACCTATAAAAATTACCAAGATATAAGCCAACAAATATTTGTTCCTTTCTCTTTCTAGCAAAATAGAATTTAACATGGAGTTGACAAAGCCGACGTGTTACATGACGTCACACGCCGTATCGGATCTCTGCATCTAACAGCTGTCTAATTAGCAGTTTAAAATGCTTGAATGATCCGTATTTCTTGGCCGATTTTAATTTTAATTTCATTCTTGGGTGATCTCTTTTGAGGAATGCAATTTCAAAATTCATGCATATTCCATATTGACCAGTTTTATTCTGGCTCCATCATTTTGGAGTTGAATGCATGTATTACAAAAAGAATGCAGTTAAATAATACGTAAGCAAAATTTATCTCATAATATAACCTTGGTGTGGAAATACAAATAAGAAGGTTTGTTTTATCGAACGTCCATGTAACGTTTATCTGTTTATTAATTTTATTATATTGAAATATCCTTATTAATTCTTGAATTCTTCTTGAAATATTGAATCTCACAATTCATTTCAAGTCCATAATTGTATAATATTATTCCATTATTTTAATATCAACAAAAGCATTGGTCTAACCTAGCAAAGAATCTTTATTTCTCAAAAGAAACACGTATTTCACTTAAATGAGAAATATTATTTATTCAATTAATAAATAATATTAGCCCGTGTGGTGCCGGGTTTAGAATGTTGCCACTCCATGTCTTCCATTGGATGTCGTAAGAGACGACTAAGGGACTTAAGGCTGTGTAGTGCTGTTAGGCGATGGGTTTGCAACCTGTCACTAATACACTGGATAACATCTTAGCCTGGTTGTGCAAAATGTGGTCACAGAATTATCAACAAGTTTTTGGAGTTGTTGGTGAGTTTGTGGCTCTGCCTACCCCACTCTGGGAATGAAGGCGTGAGTTTATGTATGTATGTATGTAAATAATATTATTTAAATAAACGATGTAAAAATATCCAGTCCTTAGACAGCTTTGTATCCTATGAGGTACAATTTGTAAAATAATTAACATGCCTTGTTTTTTGGCACTTCAATAATTGAAAGTTTTTAATAAAACTCTTGCACTTTGTCGAGAGTGGTTTTTTAAATAAAATATGAACATTTTAATGGAGGTATTAATATAAATTGTTCGCATCTTGACTACGCTTTTTTTTACCAACCACAAATATAACCAAAGGAAAAATTCAATCCAATTTTTTCCGGTAAGTATTATTAATATTTGCCAGCGAAGTATATTTGCAAATTCAATTTCTTATTGTTTACTTCCATAAACTTTCAATTTACTCGACAGTAAAAGAAAAGGGGTATAGAGGAAGGAAATAAAATTGGCAAACGTTGTTTTTGTGTAAGGAGATGTAAATAAATAGTATTTTGGGCCGCGAATGCTGGGAGGCAAATAATTTGACGTGACAGAACTATTTACGGGTGGCTCTCTTGTAAATTGAATTTATTCCTCCATTTTTAGCAATATAAAAATGGTAGTTCTTGTAGAGATGAATAATATTAATGGATGAGCAAATAAAACCTTTTAAGTTATCAGGTCAGACAAGTGCATTCTAAGTCCGGTTGCAAATAATCTGTCGTTATGCACTTCTAAAATGTCCGATGGAAATGAGTTGTATAGTTTATAGTAGAGGGTCCGAATAGGAGACGACCTTCACCTAGCTATTTTAGCGATAAAAAGTATTTTTTATCAAATTTACTATTTAAATTTATTTTTTAATGGTAAGTAATATAAGGCGAATAGGTTGACTGAAAAATTTCAGTCTAGTACAGTCTATAACAAAAAAAAATGAACTTTTTTTTTTATTGCTGTTGCGCTTGTTTCATAGACCAATTACATACCTACTAATCGAAAGTATGACGCTTATAGAATATGCAAACGTTAGGTTGACTATTTAATTTTTTTCCCATCATAACCATTGGGTAGGGAAGTAAGCTAGCCGGTACTAATAATTTGCACTAAACCTAACGTTTATTCGCCATAATTATATTACTTACCATATTAAATTTGATATAAAATATTTTTTATCGAATACACAACTGGGTGAACGTCGTCTCCTATTTGATCTTAGACCATTCGGCCCAATGATACAGAGTGACTTCCGTGAACAACATTGAATGACAATTTTTGTGCCATCCATGGTTATAAACTCAAATTTGCAAATGCCAGGTCGAAACGATTTAGTCTTCACGAAAAAAGGTTGCTGGCTGGTTACATCTAGGTTACAAAGTCTACTAGATAAATTATGTTTTCAGCTATGATGTCCAGGTGTTAACTGACCTGAAAAGAGTTTTTCACGGCTCGTTTAAAGACCCGGACTCGATGTCCCTAGAGAAGGTTTATCTGTGAAATGCAGATGCTCATTTGTATAGAAAACTCCCCGAAGGGCTGAAAAGGTCGGGCGGATTCACTTAAAGTTGCCTTTATTGTTGAACAGGTGATAATTTTATCACTTGTTTTCGACTTTATTTGTTGATGCTAGGATAAAAGGGGTTTAAAGTAGCTTTAATTTGGTAAAGGATGTAGTTCAAGGTCAGTTTATTAAATACGAAGGATTTTATGGTGTTAAAATGATGTTTTTGTAGGAATTTTGAACCGTAATGATTAAAGATACAATACGTTATATCTTTTTTACTCAAACATTTCAACTACCTACTTATTAGTAAAGCAATAAAACTATCCCATATTATTACTACACATACCAAATACATGCTGATAATTTTTTAAACTTGATTTACTAACGCAAATAATATCCATCAACTATGGAAACTTTGTTGGAAATCGTCTTGTGTGCAATTTCTATCTCTATGCTACAATTCTGTCTACGTTCGTTCAAATCATTTATTTATATTTATCTTGGTCATTGCCTCGAGTCCAAAAATTGTTTAAGGTCACGACTAAACACCGTCAATATAAAACAATTGACATTCGCGTTAACCTTTAACTGCTCAGTTTTTAACGCCGTAGTTTTTCAGTTAGCCAGTCGCATTCCATATTCGAATCGCATCGTTCCATTTTTAAATCCTTTCCAGTTCCATTATGTCTGTCGAAGCAACAGTTAAGCGCTGGAGGCGCCTAACAACTCCTGACCTCATTTACACTTCTATTGTCACCGTTAATGCGCCACCTGCTTTTGATACACTATCCTTCTTTTAAATGAATGAATCATTTAGTGGTAAAGTAGAGAATTTATGGTCCTTTATTTTATAATTACTACCTCTGTATATAATAAGTTGCCGCCACTTATGGTAGGATGTCTTAAAGTATCCTAATCTACTAAGCAGATCGAAACCTTCCGAACAAATCTTACCATACCTAACCCGAGCCAAGCAGAAGTGTCTGCATTGTTGTGTTCCTGTAGATTTAAGACAGAGCTGGTAAAATAAGTGGCACAGAGGCACTCTATATCGGTCTTCGAGATCGGCAACGTATTTACGATCTTGAGTGACCTTACCTAAAAGCTTGCTTTATCCAAACCTCATTCTCTTCTTTTCTTAGTAAAACTATTATTACAAAATATACTATTAAGTTACAAGAAAATACAGGTAAACTTTTTCCCCGGCCATACTTTAACTTTAAAGTTAGACACGAGGCAAATTCCAGCGTAGAGTCGGGGCTAACTCAGCCAAAGGCCGTCAAATCAAGACAGTTACGAGGCTGGACAGGCGAGGATCATAACCGGAGGCTAGTGCTAGCACGGGCGTGTTACATTGATGATTATTTGATGGTTTTTAGGGTTCCGACGTCAATCTAGGAAGTATTATAGTTTTGCTATGTCCTTTTGTCTATCCGTTTATTTTTCATACTCACAATAATACAATATTGTTCGTTTCTCAGAAACTATTAAAGTTACAAACCTGAAATTTTGGACACATACTATTGGACGCCCGCGACTTCGTACGTGTAGAATTAGTTTCCCGCTACCCACAATTTATTCCCATTGGGGGTCGATTTTCGGAAAATCCTTTCTTAGAGTGGTCTTATACCTCATAAGGAACCTAAGTGCCAGATTTTGAAACAAATTTAATAATTTAGATTTTTTTACTTCCTAATAAAGATTTGAAGGCCGTTTGGCGACTTAACAATGTAACATTCTTAGTCTGAAAAGAAAACTATTAAGAACAGTTAGTAATTATCAATTAATGAAGTGTCAGACACTTTATTTATGACTTTTTTTTACACATTTAAATGAGTCCCGCTATTTAACTGAAACTAACAGAAGTGTTCTTTAGCCATTGACACTTTAGCAAGCTGTTTGTAGTCGATTTACATTCACAGCCAGCAATGTAATCAAAAGGTTCCGTTTGTCAATGTTGCATTATGGTAACAAGGTTCGAGTGAACTCCCGACTGGCGGTTCACGTCTGGCTGAATATACAGGGTGGAAAAAACGAACGCTTTATACAGGGTTAATACGTTAAATATTGGAAATAGTAAGTTTTATACAAAGTAAATTTGGTTTTTATTAAG
Organism: Acleris cristana; assembly: GCA_948252455.1. NCBI lineage: Eukaryota > Metazoa > Arthropoda > Insecta > Lepidoptera > Tortricidae > Acleris > Acleris cristana. The sequence continues at coordinate 15,480,325 of OX411778.1, forward strand.
ATAATTAAAACTAACGCCTTATAAAGGGCAACTACCTTAAATAGTGGAAACAGTAAATTCTACACAGAGTTAATTAACTTTTTTTTAAGGCAATTAATACCGCTTCCATAGATTTTTGAAAAACCTGCTTTAATCGGGAATTGATTGTACATTCTGTATTTCTTAGGTATGTATATACTGCCTTTGTGTTTTACTCGTCTTTACGTTTTTTTTTAGTTCATCCCTTTGAAATCTAAAAACACCTAAAATGCGTGTCATGACGTACCTACCATGCCACAGACACGCTTAAGCTGTCACAAATACAGTTTAAAAGAGACGTCTTTTAAATTATGGATTATGATGAATTTTGCATAGCTTTTGATACGTGCTTGGCGTGTGAGTGACACGTTTGTATTTGACGTGGGGCGCTAAAGGTTAAAGGAGAGTGTTATTTAAAAAAAAACTTATAATAACCCTTTTCGATCTGCATCATTAAATTGAGCCTTTTATTTCATCATATTTAACTGGTTCCTTCCCGATTTAGATAAAATAATTGAAAAAAAACATGAATGTTGATTTCTCGGTCGCGAAAATAAAAGTAAGTAGCCTTTGTGTAGAATTTGCTGTTTCTAAGGGTGTTACCAGATCAATCGATCGATCGTCGATCGACGGCATCGATCGATGGTAGAATTGATTAGTCGACGTCGATCGATAGTTCCTACCAGACCAATCGATCGATCGTCGATCGATGGCAGAATGGATTAGTCGATCGATAGTTCCTTTATCAGTTAAAGCTATAAGACCAGTCGATCAACGTCGACCGGCAATCGATCGATTGGTTAGTCGAACGATAACCCTCGATCGATAGTTCCTATCAGACCAATCGATCGACTTCTATAGACGTCAATCGATGCCGTCGATCGGCGATCGATCGATTGGTCTGGTAGCACCCTAATATTTAGGTATTCCCCTCAATGTGACGTTCGTTTTCTTTACCCTGTATGTATAATTATGTATAGGAGAATATGTTGTTTTTAAGATTTCACATTGTCAATAGATTCGCCTCGGTTAGAAATTTGTAACATATTGGAGATAATGAAATCATTTCTATATCTATATAATTATCAATGAATAGGTCTTAAATGTATAAATATTTATAATAGATTCATAAAAAAAGATTTACCTTTAATAAAATCTTAGGTACCTACCATAAAAGGTAAAATTAAAAAAGGCTACATTAATATGCTTCACTTGCCATTGTTTGGCTTGTTGCTGTATAAATGCATAATAAAAACCGAAATAATAAAAAAGGAATTTGTAATCTTGCCTCGTACAGTTTCTTCAATCATATTAAACGGAAGAGATAAGTTTACCATTGTATAATTAGTGTTATTCTATTAAATACAACTATGGAAATTGAACTCAAACCAAACCAAACTTAACCCAGTTTAAATTCCGTAAGCAATCATACCAGACTTTAAATTGGTCACTTGGTCTTTGAATATAATTGGGTCTTAGTGTGACTCATACTAGAGACCATTTGACAAGATTGTACCTATGAAGCAGTGCCAAATAGGTGAAGATCTACGAATTCAAAAGAAAATTTCGCCATAACTGTGATAGGAGAATTTCAACGACAGAGAACCCGTAAAAATGTTTGGTTTCTCGTTTCTATTAACATAATAAAAAAAAGGTTAAATCACGAAAAAAACTATGTTCTTCCTTCAAACTAAATAATTGTCATGCGTTTGTTTAGTCATTTAATGGTTTTTAAACTCGTCATTAATGGAGAAGAACTGTGCAGTCGGTGTAAAATTCTTGGTTAGAACAAGTAATTTTAAAAGTTTCCAAGTAATGTTCCCCTACGTTATATACCTATAATGTATTATAAGTTTAAGTTAAACTGTCAATCAACATATTATTATAAAACTATTACGAAGAACCATTTAACTTATAATGTATAAAACTTTCTCACAAATCTAAGTTATGGTTGCCATATTAGTTGACGCATGACAATAAAAATGGTGTAGCTGAGAGAATTATGTCATAACAAATATCTTAATTTTGTCATTTTTGATAAGTAGTTGAGTTTTTAAATGGAAAATTACAAATTAAAAAATATATTTTTAATACAGTAAGTAAAAAAAAAAAATGTAAATAAAAGCCAAGTCAAATGAGTCTGATCTCGACTGTTCTACTACGAGCCAATGAGTACTTCCTATGACCACCTTCTTTCTCCATAGTCATACCAGCTTTAAGGTACCACATTACTTCCTTTGGTATTGGTATTATCATCGGAATTGCAAAAGTATACAAAAGTCAATCCTACAATTAGAAGTCAGTTAAAAACCACATGAACTATTTGTATTACAAGACATTTTAGTTCATTGGTTTCAATTACAGCCAATATAAGTGTCTTACCAACACGTATAAGATGCCATGGAGGCTTATGAAGCTGTACATACGACAATCTCACACTATGACATTTTGAACCCATCAGAATCCTAATGACTATTGGATTTTTACGAAAGCGTCTAGACGTACCCAATTAACGAACATCAAATTTCACGCAAACAAACACAGACTCAATCAAAGCTTCGCGTATTACATGAGCGACCTCAAAAAAAGTATAAAAAGGCAGTTTTAATTTTCTTCATTCGCAGCGTAGGGATTAATCCCACAAGAGCCAATATTGCGAAAGTTGGGCAGGATTTGCCCAGTTCATCCGTTTTTCATGGGGCCCTCGAAGTTGGAAGAATTATATCAAGTTAATGATGATGTGTGCTAACATTAAAAGGATTTATATGCAGAGATGCCGAAATTCTTGAAAGGTTTGATGAAGTATGGCCAAGCTCTGTCGTTTATTGTACAAGACATTGTTTCTTCTTACCTTAAGAGAATTGTGAAGCTAAAAGAATGCATTCAAAATGCGATAACGTTTCTCACCCGCTAAATCAAGTCCAAATTTACGATTTCTGAATATGCTGTAAAGATAATGAAAAACTACGAAAAATACAAATAAAAACTTAGTTAAATATTCAAAAATCGGAAAATATCGGACTTTATTTAGAAGGTGAAAAATGTTATTGCCAGGAGCTAAATTTATATAGATTTTTTTTTGACAGCTACGCGATTTAAGCGTCGCTTCACAATCCTCTTAAAATAATATTTTGACAAGGTTGAGTGGCGTAAACTGAGTTTCCAGTGACGCTTATTTTTATTACAGACGTGAAAGTGTGTTTGTTTGGTTAGCTGTTCCGTCTTCACGGTTAAGCTCCTCAACCGTTTGATTTATATTTATAGATACATTATTTGATTTGTGATTTCACGTTTAAATCACAACTCATTTCATGTTTCAAAATACATTTTTACATGTCTTTAAAATAAAAAAATATCTGTGTCAAAGGCAATATTTAAACACTTTTCTTAGCAGTTTAAATTAAATACAATTTGATACGAATGTCACGCAAATACCCAACAGAAAAGTCAACAAGCAAAACTGTTCCACGTTAATCTAAGCAATTAATCTTAAAAGCGTTAAAGATAAGTACAAATGCAAGAGCATCAATATATAATGAAATAGCTTCTATGTCTACAAAGAGCGCATTCGAAAATGTCCACTGAAACACTAAACGGGCCACCAAGATCCCCTGACCTATCTCCCAAAAGCCATATAATATAGAGCAGAGTTTAAGATAAAATGGTTTTTGAGGAAACTGCGGCACTAGTAATGCAGCATTATGCTAATGGGTCTTGTCTAAATAAAGCCAACAGGAAATATGAGGAGCACTGGACAAATTACCCTGCCTAATAAAGATGGTAATACTGTACTAAACAATTTGATATTCCTCTGCATTCATGTCTAGTGTATGCAATGTTCTGCTTGAATTAACATTTTGTGTACACAGTGGAATTAAATGTGGCGAGTTATTTATTGTACAGTGAGTGTATGTGGCCAGTAACAAACATGGATGCTTTTCAATTAAACTTTAGCGGGTTTTTTTGTAAGTCTACCTCTGATTTTTAAACACTATTTAGATGTCTGATTATGAAAGTACTAAAGATTTTCTTATTAACTAGCTTTAGCTCGCGACTACCTTCGGTTAGAACTTGTTTATTATTTAAATTGTACATCAATATTATAACAATACAAGAGCAAAAGCAGCGGAAGGGCAGGAACTCTCTGGACTGATCTCTTCCTGGAAACCTTGCAGCACCAGGTGTGCTTCATCGGGATCAACAAAGAGCCTGGAATGTTCTACGAGTATCTAGTAGAACCACTGTCAGTCACCATCACCCTCAACCATGAGATAACGACCAATGAAATGCAGGTGCTATTATTTTAATAATCTCTTCGCACTTAACATCAAGTTTATTACTTCATTTAACTTTGCAGTGCAAAAACCTCAAGATTATATGGCTCAGCATTATTCTGATATCATAATAATATTATCTATAATAATAATGTTCAATCCTGTTTATGTTATCACAGTCAATGTCACGTTACCTACGCAATGACACGTTATCACTCAGCACCACCTGCTTGCTAGGATTTCGTATTAACTACGTGACTATTTTAGTTAACTAAAGTGTACCATGACGTCATTTGCCTCTTAGATTACACAATCAATTGAAACTGTGAATACGAGTTACATTTGCTTCGGCGAAATATGTTTGCCAAATATATCGTTTCCCAACCGTTTCATTTAGCAACCCGCTTTGTTTTCTGTACCCGTAAATATTTCAGAATTTTATAAAAACTAACCTAACCTAACCGATAGGGTTCTACACGATAATACTAAAATAAATACTGAAATATTTACAACTACAAAAAAAATGGGTTGGCAAATGAAAAGGTTGGGAAACGATACATTTGCCAAACATATTTCGGCTTAACGACAGTCTCCCGGTGAATTTTCGGTCATACGCAGATTTAGGTTAGCATCTTTCCTGTGGACAATGTGGACATACCCGAAGTTAACGTTTTCAAGGCCTTATTTTCTGACTGAACCCACATCCGCATAAACGGCGTCAGCTCTACTTTAGTCCTATCCAATTAAAACATAACTTATATGCACACAAGCCTTTAACTATTTGACCACAGGAGAGACAACTTTTGTTTTTGTGAGTAAGTATGACCCTTTTGCACTCTTAACTCTATGTACCTGAGTAATATTTCTGTTATTACAGTTTAACACCTGAATCGGTCAGAGGCCATAGACAAGATTCTTAACGTTATCGAAAACGGTTTTCGAAAACTGTAAAAGTGTATGGAACTGACATAAGCGCTTGACACGACCATCTGGCAGCTTACGTCAATCCTATAGGATTATCTTTATCGAAAATGTTTATATACATTTTCCATAAAGATAACGATTTTGCCACGCAGCTTTGTCTAGGGGCACAGTACAAAGATCGTTTAAAGCCTGAAGAAAGGAGGTCTTTTATTTTTCGAACAATGGTGGACAATTACACAGGGGACTATGATTATGACTACGCGAATGAAGCCGCGGGCTATGCTAGTAACTGACAAAGTTGTTTTTTAAAGTCATGATACCTTTTACATTTCAATTAAAACAGACAACGTGTCGCGATTGTTGTGTTACCACGATTCTAGCCCACAGACTCTATAATGGGTCGCTTTCCCATGGAATTCATGAGTCCGGGCTCGTCACTGCTCGGGGTATATCGAATGGGACGCAACGCAAATCCCACACCGTAAACTATTCGATTATCCATCGAATTGAACTGAGCCCGTCCCGTGTTCGCTCTAGTTCGCCGAAAAAGAAGTTCGACGCTCGAGGTCAGAGTTTATATAAGAAAATGCTATTTAGGCTTGCAACATTCATGCTGATAGTTTTTCTTTTCGTATATCGAATCATTTTATGCAACGAAACCTTAAGTGACTGGTTAATTTGCATACAGTTTTTTTACTTTTTACTTTTTTAATAAGTCTAATTTATAAAGGGTTTCTGTGAATGACTGACTTGCTGACAACGCACTGGCCAAACTGCAGGGCGTAAAGACTTGAACATCGAAAGGAATAAGTTCATAGCGTAGGTAGTAGGCGATATTTTACCAAGTATATTTTTTTCTGGTAACAATATTTCCATTCGCAAAATTTACAGGTCTTTATTTTTTTCAGTAGCTTATTTTGCTGAAGATTTTTTAATAATTCTAGTATCATAATTTTCCCAATCTGTATTTATTTGAATAGTTTTACAATTTCCACAGAGGCGACGGTGCTCCGCTATTTTGCGGAGCTCCTATTTCTGGGCGGTTAGGGCCTTCCGGCCTGCTGTTTATTATACAATTATTATAACCTATACATACCTACTTATTTCGGCCAAATTACAATGGGGAAATTTGCGACTGGCAAGAATCCAGAATGGTAACTATGCGTACAGGAAAAATTAAGAATAGGAAAAAATGCGATTAGGTAAAATCACGAATGGGAAAAATCGCGGCTGAAAAAATTACTACGCGGAACAATCGTGTTTGGGAAACAACCACAAAACAGTTAGTATTTAATTTAGGTTAATAAATTGAATCAAAAACTTTAGACAGAAGGTGTAACGAAGGTAGAATTTTTTAAGGTAATCCTTATTACCGCTAAGCAGCAGTGTTTACACATTTATGTTGTTGTGGGGGAAAGACAACCGGTGAAATTACTAGCTAGAGGCATTTTATCTTAGTCCTCAGGGTTGCCAACGCATTTGCAATCTTGAGATCGCATTCTTGAGATTCCAGAAGTCAATAAAGTTAAGATCCCACTTACCATCACGTGGCTTATATTGTAGTTTGCTTTCTTCATGCAATAAAAAAGTTACAGCTACTATTTTATCTTCCATCGACACAATATACGCCCTTTAATAAACGTTTTCAGTTTCCTGAACAGTCTTCATTCAAGTTAATGCGTGTGAATGTGACAGGCATATCGGAGGCTCGGTTTTCTCCGTTCGCAGAGAAATCACGCCAAACGATTAACATGTAAAACATCGCACATCACACGTGTTATGTAATGCAATAAAGAGCGCTATATAAAATGCTCGTGTTTTCGTTAGAAATTGCCCCCGCGTCGCGATTCGCTTTTACGCATAAGAGATAGCGATTTAAATATTAATAAATGTCAAGGGACAAAATAACCTAGAGTACCTACTAGGCAACGATAAACATAATTAAAGAGAAATCAATGGGTAAACTACATAATTCCCATGAGTCATAATTCCAAATTGATCATAATCCCGCATTTTCATAATTGCGAATGCAATGTTTTGAAAGAAGCCTTATGAACTTAATATCTCTTATGAATCAAACCTTGCCTAAACTTCGTGAATAAATTAATTAATACATTTAATCCAAAAGCTCCAGTTAAAAAGCTTTCGAAAACATAAAAAAAAACTTCGGAAAAAAACTGTATTTTAAGGTTTTCCCGAAATAAATACTTACATAGAAAATATTAGACACGGGAAAAACGTGTTTATTATACAAGTACTTGTTCATACCGGGAATCGAACTAGGGAGTGCTAGCTTTATAAACGGGGTCAATACCAACTAGGCTAACCATGTCGTGGTTGTGAAATAGAAAACATTCAACACACGCGAAACACAAGACCAAAAATGTCACAAAAAAAAGGTCAGAATCCGCCCTTTCATAATAAACATGACAAAATAAAGCCAATGAGCAGAAACCAAAACTCTACCAATAAGATTTTTTTTTGTACGAAAGCCTAAAAATGCTTATAAATTATCACTAATTATTATTTAAAACCGCTTTCAGTTAATAACTTGCGTTTAGTCTTTACCACGTTCATCATTTTAAATTGGAAACTCGATACTCCAGATAGGTTCATCCTTTCTGAATGTTTTTTGTTGTAACGAGTTATACAAATCAGGGAGATGAAATATTACATGAATCTGAGTAGCTAAACGCTTTTGTTAAAATAAATGATGGCGTTTATATTGTTAAAACAGTAAAAGCCTTGGAGCTGTACGACCCTCCGGCTAGGATCCATTGGTAGGATCCATTATTGGATCGAGTGAACCTTTTGGGCATTTAGATCCATCAATGCAGTCGAGCGGAGTTTATGTACACTAGAATCCATAGGTGGATTTTAGTAGATTTTTTGTACATTTGGATTTGTCAGTAGATTTTGAGAAACTGCAATGTTTGTGCTGATCCATCGATGGATTCTAGTAAAATCCCTAATTATACCTACTCAGATCCATTATTGGATTGAAATATATATTTTAATGTCTGTTAAAGGATCCTAATAAACTTTATTATAGACTCGGATTTATTTATAGATTACAAAATATACCGCAATGGATGGATTCTAGACATCAAAGTAAATTAAAATCCACAGAAGGATTCTAGTCTAAAACGGTCACATAAATCCATTGATGGATTGTAGACGATGTAATAGGTCACCGTACTCTATTATGGATTCTAGTGTACATAAAGTCCGCTTGACTCCATTGATGGATCTGAATACACAACAGCTGGCCTAATTGCTTAACGCACTCGCAATCGCAATCGACTTCAAAGTGGAACAATTTTTTACATTTTGTGTGCATACTCGCCTTCGGACTGTCAAAATGAAAACGATTGCGATTGAGTGTGCGACAAGAGATGGTTGATAAACGTTTAAATACAATTAATTTCATGTTACTTTTGGTGGTGGTAAAAACTCGTACAGGGTTCGTCCACCACAAATGGTAATATGAATGCAATTGTATCATAAAATATGTCCGCTATCTAACTTACCACCAAACAGCAGAGTCAGCACTAGGTACTATGCCTTGGTGTGGTAGAAAACGGTCAGTGAAATAATGAACATAAATATAATCATTCCATCTTGGACAAAGCATTTTGTAATGTTGATAATCTTGAAATTGAATCGTTTTCATGAGCTCAAAATAGCTGTTACCCGCTTCTTGGTCCGCGTAAAAGTCGTTTATCGCCATTCGTTTGTCCTGTTTTTTTGGAAAAAAAATCTTTGTCCTTTGTCGGGACTCGAGCTATCTCCATACCAAATTTCATCGAATTTGGTTCACAGGTTTAGCCGTGAAAGCGTAATAGACAGACAGAGCTACTTTCACATTTGTAATATAAGTACGGATATGGATACTCGCGTTCATCACACCTAATTGCTCTTACGAGAATCGAACCCGGGACCGTCTAGCTCAATAAGCCCGAAACATGCCGAACTGTTCCCAATTTACAACCGTAAATTTGTGTACAAAACCCTGGGTGCGTGATTCCAACTCACACTTGGCCGGTTTTTTATTTTAAGTAATAAAAAAACGTGTTTAAAGTTATATAAGCTGCTATTCGACTCTATATTTAACAGTAATAATGTCAACATTCAAAGCAGGTAATTGTATTATGGATGATAAAATTTAATTATTGCATTATACGTTAGTAATTATTGCTTCGACGAGCACGAAATTGTCCGTCTATCGATGGAGAGCTTACCTGCGCTTAGTGCCTTTACGTGCAGACCATTAGTTCAATTGCCACTTAGGTAGATCGCCCACGGCGACTTTTTGCTGCGATGCAGTTGCGTTACAGATGCGATACAGTTGCAATACGGTCGCGATACTTTTGCTAGGCCTCTATTCAACACGGTAAAAACCATATCGTTTTTGACCTGTTATCGTATTGCCAACGTTTTGACAGCTATTATTTACTTGACAGTAATGGCGACCGAGTTAAAAACTACTATAACAGATCAAAGACGATATGGTTTTTACCGCCAAGAATAGAGGCCCTGAGGCCCTTGGCAAGATGCACTACGCTAACTAGCGTTTCTATTCGTTTCGTTTTAAAACCAATCGCGTCACTGGTAGATGATGTGATACGAAAAGTCACGTGATCTACCAGTGACGCGATTGGTTTAAAAACGAAACGAATAGAAACGCTTGTTAGCGTAGTGCATCTTGGCAGGGCCCTCTGGTCGTGTATATCTTTGCATACTTTACCACACATTCGTTAAAGCAGCCATGGGTCACGTATCGCCGAAAGCGACCTTCCTTAAGGATATCACCCAAAGCAACTTTTAACAGCATCTCGCATTTCGCAATCACGCGGCAACTTTTAGCCGTTTTTAATTGCATAGTTTCGCTTTTGCATCGATGCAAAGGCACTACTGTATTGATTTAGCAAGGCTTCCTAACGTGCAACCGTTTCGTTTGAGGTCGGGTAAAGGAAGTGGGTAGGTGAGTGAGTAGACGAAAATTAAATGTTTCCACTCCGCAAATCAACTGTGGCGGTAGTATGTATGTATGTATGTATGTATGTGTGTATGTAAATACTTTATTGTACAAACAGGAAAATAATAAACAAGAAAATAGACTGAAACACTAAAGGAATGAACAAAGGCGAACTTATCCCTGTAGGGGATCTTTTCCAGTTAACCTTTGAGCAATTGGGATTTTTTTGAAATAACAAATGGTATGGTAATGGTATATCGCGACTGTATTGCGCCTGGGCATCTATTTTAAGACGTTACACAATATTGCTTTTGATATTTATTGTGATTTTTTTTAACTCAGCCGCCATTACTGTCACTGCCAGCCTCAGAAGATATAGTAGGTTAGGTATCTGTTGTAAACCGGAGAGCGAACACAAATAGATGCGTTCAATGCAGCTTCCAGTAATAGAATAAAATTTAAAAAAAAAGCATAAGTGTACAATACCTACAAGAAAGAACCACAGTGTGAAACACAGAACATTAAAAAAACTGTCAAATAAGTAAGACCTGACAATACGATTAAAACACGTCAAAAGCGGTATTTTTTGTCGTCGTAGAATAAAGATATTCTAAAACGACAAATAATATCGTTATCCGTTATTCTATGCTGTATCGAGCAATGCAGAACCTTGATTACTATGGCGAAGGTATATTATACGACCAGCAACAGCATTGAGATTGTTTCGCGACCATTTTGCGACTGTATGGCGACTGCATTGCTGTAAAAAGTTGCCGTGGTTGATCTTGCACAAGTAAATATTTTTTTTAGCTAAGTGTGTTGTGTTATTTCTTCTGCAAGTGGCTATCAAAGATGGGTTAGCCTAGTTTGATAGTAAAGTTTGCCCACTATGTAGCTTGCGGTTCAAATCCCGGTAAGGGCAAATATTGTTTTTAAGTTTTGGATGTTTTCTGTGTATTTCAATATGTATTTCTCTATAATATAAGTATGTTCATAATATAGAGAAATATTAGTACTACCCATACTCCAAGCCAAGAGCTTAGTTTGGGACTAAGTTAATTTGAGTAGGCTTGTTTCGTTATAAAAAAAACAATGGATGACAAGTGGATGTTGAGATAAATAACGCCATAGAACTAGAAATATACGAGTTGCATAAGATTCCCAGAAGTTAAGAAATATTTTCAAGAATATACTGAACTCGTCTTTAGTACGATGCTACGAGACCAAATACGATGATCTTTTGTCTCTTCGACTAGCAAAAGTTGACAGAAATGCGACGATTATTTTTAACACTATTACTGTGCGACAAAACAATTTATAGTAAATTCCAACGGAATTTTATTTGGAAATACATTGAAAGTTCAATGTCAGATTCAACCGGTTCAGCCGCGTAGGATTACACCCGTAATCCGGTTATGTGGAGTACGGTTCTGTTTCATCGGGTTTATGTTGACGTAACCTTTAATCTCTGTATTGGTATGTAAAGTGCCACTGTTTTTTTGATAATATCGAGTATTCTGCACTACCTGCCTTTGTCTGCTGTTAAAAGAAGTTTTAATTAGTTATTAAATGAAGATAGCCACTGGAAACAGAACAACATTTTAATTTCGAAAATAGAACAAAGAAACAAACAATCACACCCCAATTTATCATATAAGTTAGAATAAGGATTTTTTTTAATAAAGAATTGTCTTTATTTCGCTTTTTAATATAGTTACCCGTCTGTGTGTCATAAGAAGAATAACAATAATTACTAAAAACAGAATAAAGTAAATATTTTAAGGGGGCTCTTATACAACAAACGTGATTTTTTTGCCGTTTTTTGCCCGGTATTAAAAACGGTAACAAGTAGTAGACGTTTGAAATATTCACAGAATATTTAGTTATGTATTCACTTAAAAAAAAAATCAGTTTTTTGCTAATGTTGTATTGATAATGGTACGGAACCCTTCGTGCGCGAGTCCGACTCACACTTGGCCGGTTTTTGGACTTGTTTAGAACGAGTCGATTAGCCTTTTATTTACAGGGTGTTTATTCCACCAGAAATAGAGCAAGCTTAACAGGCTTTAAATCACTAAACGCTGTATCCAGTCAATTTAACCTTAGTTTATGCATGAGATAGGCAACTGGCGTGTCATAATTTTGCTCTAACGAACACGGCCACCATGAAATGCGTTACGCATTAGTGCACAAATGCGTGTGTTCACGCGAATGTGAAACGTGTTTTGCACACAAATGCAATTCGCGTTTTGCCAACATGCTGTATTTAGGTCGGCAGAAATGTAAAGGTTGTTTTGTCGGTTTATAAATAACCTGCTTGCTTTACGATTTATAATGCTGATTTTAATTTTGATTAAGGCATTTAATGCCAAGAAAAAAAGTCCTAGTGGCTTTTAGTGTCGACTCGTGATTGTAAGCTACCGTTAACCCCAGTGCTTACCATAAAAATAAGCTTTTCAGACTAAAATACATTACCAGATGACATGAAATGTTATGGTGGAGGAAAAACAATTATTATTAGCACTTATTGTGTAGGTACTGGGCCGTAGGTATAATATCAGAAGACAATGTCACACCAATTGACCTAGTCCCAAACTAAGTACTATGGGTACTAGAAAACTATATAAATATCGTGTCATCGGCTTTTAGATTGGAAAAGCCAATGACACGGGGCGAGTTTACAAGCTGCTAGCGAACTCGCTGGCTTGTAGCTTGTAAACTCGCTCAATGTAATCGAGGCTTAAGTAGGTAACATGCCATCTCAGTGAATATATATATATATATATATGTATAATATATCGTTTATGCACTGCATGATGGTGAAAATAGTGAAGATGGTCTAGATAACGATGATAACAGCCCTGCAGACCACTTTTTTTTTTTCATATTTTTTGGTCTCTTAACTCAGTGTTGCCTCAAGGCATTCATTCTTTCAATTTTTCACAAAGTATAAAAAAGAATACCCACATATTTTATTTCTTTGTTATTAACTCGAATCTAAAATATTAAAAAAACAAGGTCATGAGTGACCGAGAGATCTTGATTTAAAAAAATACTTTCGTGAAATATTTACAAATCATCTAAGTAACAAAACTCCCTCGATTGTCTTTTGTTTAAGCAGCGTTGATAAAATACGAGCGTACTTAGTTTCTCGTTAAATATTTATCTAGAGACAGTCAACATTTCCGAGATTACCTGTTCAAATAAGCGGGCCGAGAAAACCCATTACTGACTCGTTTTGGCACAATTAAATCAATTACTGAAAAGACAACATGTTTTCAAAGATCAAGAACGAAAAGACGCCGTTTTGACGTGGAAATGGGAAGTATTTTGAGCATTTGAGTGTTATAAATAAATGAGGGTATTTTGTTACAAGCTCGTTATGATAAATTTAAATAAGTAAATACTTTGGTTTATCACAGAGTTTATAATGGGCTTTGTTTTTACTTTGTTGTAATGTAAATAACATAACTATTGGTATTTTGCCGTAATAAGGACAGAATAAGGAACAAAATAGCGTTGCTTTTATACAAAATAATAGGGTGATGTTTTGCCTTCAAATTCAAACAGGCCCAGTGATTATTTAATATTTTATTAAATGAGTTTATTCCGGTTGTTTTCTTTCCAGCAACTTTAAGTTCATTGCATAACTTTAAATTATAAGTATACTAGCGACCCACCCTCGCTTCGCTTCGGTTTATTTAAGTTTTCTGTAACACCCGTACAATAAACCAGCATTTTGTATACATAAAATTTTACTCTTGAATAACTTTATCTGTTAAAAAAAAACCGCATCAAAATCCGTTGCGTAGTTTTAAAGATGAAGATGCATACATAGGGACAGACAGACAGCGGGAAGCGACTTTGTTTTATACTATGTATTGATTATTATAATTTTAAAGGGCATTTTCGATTAGCAATAATACGATTTAAGACAAAACTTTACATTTTAGAAAGGACCTAGAATCTCCTAATACAGTTAGGTTGATATTGTTCTTGTAGTTTCTGTAACTATACCTAAATTAGTTTTTTTTTATTTTTAACACACGGCATATGAGTAAACCCTAAAATTAAAGTAAACTGATATAAAAAACAGACTACTGACCATGTCGTGCATGTTCAATAGCGGAGAAAATTCCATCAAACCTCGACGGACAAAATCTCGTGAAGTGGGCAAACAAAAAATTCCTTTGTAGCTTTATGAAGGCTCCTTTCAAGAAATCTCCTTAGTCTAGGGTTTTAGCTACGAAAATCCTTACAGATTTCGTCGCCGTTAATATATTTCAGGCTATCAACTGACTTGGCAGTTGCCTAAGAAATTGAGGGTTACCTTTTGAATGGGTAAGTCGGATTATTATTTTGTTTTCTTTGTAATATTTTTACCCGATTGTCTATGAAGCGATTGAAACGTAATGTTTTTTGTGTGTATGTTATGATGAGTGACCACATGTATATGGTTCTTTATAAATAGGCTAAGTTATAAATTGTGCTGTCGAAGAAAAATAAATACGTGTTTTGATAATTGTAAATAGCAGTGACTTATAATATCCTGAAAAACCAATTTATTGAACGTCAAGCAATACCCATACCGATGGAACCACAAAAAAATTGTTTTAATTTGGGAAATGTGTTTGTTTTTACTTTTTTCACGTCGTGAAATATCCATGGAATCTGTCAAGGGGGACCAAAATAGATACTTTTTAACCCGGAAAAATGTAAAAAAAGTTTGTATTTTGATCTCCCGTGACATCAGATCTCATGGATATTCCACGACGTGAAAAAGGCAAAAACAAACACACTTCTGAAATTGAAACAAGTTTTTTGTCGTGGTACCATCGTTATAGATTTGGATTGACATTATAAATTGCCATGTTCAACAACCAAAATGTGATCTTATCAAATTTGAAATTCCGAAAATGCATTAACCCATTTTTCAATATTTTTATCCTGTGACGTCACCAAACTCTTTCCTCTCTAACTTTTCAAAATGTCTTCGAAGAACCCGTGGACTTCCGGCAACGTTCGTGTGCACCCGACATATTCCGTGATTAGTTTTGATAATAAGGGTGAAATGTGCCCATTTCCGGTCACAGAACGTCTCGTTCCGCAAAAGGAAATGACGTTATGTCCTTTTTGTAAAGCGAAAAAAACACGATAGCCGAGAACGGCATGACCTTGGCTTACTTTCGGACGCGTTTTGATGTGTAGCTGCCTGTGACAAAATTTAGGAGAATACAATGATATTCCGCGCAAAATGTTTTTTTATGATTTTTATGGTTTATAAATTTAATATACTTAGGTCGCGTTATCTGGAAGGGTGGCTGTTCAACGGTTAATCCTATACAAGCTAAAAACGGGTGTGCTTCAATAATTCTAAAAACATTTTGTATAATTTCATTAACTAACCACGCAAAGCATAATAGACGTTTAGCATAAAAACCAATTGAACATTTTTTATCAGGCATACGATCGAATAATATAACACTCATTTAGTATAACTATCATTTTCTTGTTATTATTCATTTTAAGGCAATTTCTTCCAACTAGGTTAGGTTAAGTTATAACTGTGACTACATTGAAAGTAATGAAAGCCGTTAGAAATATTTTTTTTTTAATTTATGAACTTCATAGTTTAAGAAATTATTCATTTGGTTTTATGCATTGTAATTATTTTATAGTTGGTTTATTGTAGAGATCGAAATTATGCAATTTGTGTTATGTAAAATAAAAATTAGTACAATTGTTTTTATGCAATTTATTATACACCCGCTAAAAACACCATCAATATTGTAGCTAAAGTAGTAAAAGGCTAATTAACTGGCGGTACAATAGGGCCTACTAATTTTAAATCTTAGAAAGAGTAATAAAATTTAATTACATAATTTCCAAACCAATTACTATTTTCTTATTTTAATAGCATGATTTCTACCAAATAAACATTTAAACGTTACTCACACATTGATATTTAAAAAGCCTCATTACAAGAAATTATTAATAAACAGACTACAACAGTGCATAAAATAAAAATAAAGATAAATTTTATATCTTCACCAGTTTATCACCAGCCTCGTGGGAGACAAAAAAACGTCTCAAGACATCATCGTTGTAATAAACGATAAAATTTAAAACACCCTTCAACTATACAGCGTATTTTATGACGTCGTTTCCTTCTAAAATTTCGTTTACGCTCCCAAATTATGTGCATAATACCGGTTTTTGCGGCGTATCAAATTATCTACGCATATATAAATTTATTTTAAAGCGCCGTGAATTTAAAGCGGGAGTGTTTCAAATTTTAGGTTATAAATATACGCAATAACGATGCAGGGTCACAATCAGAGATAAATGAAAATATTGGACTTCTGTACCAAGCATAAGCATAATCATAAGCATCATCAACATCGTATTTTATCGGATATGAACATATTCGACTTATTTTTGAATAAAATCTCACTAAGGGCCTGTTTCACAATCGACGAGTAAATTTATCTGCCACATAAAGTTGGCTCTCTCCTTGTCTATTTTTAAGTGTAAGAAACAGAAAGGGCTAAATTTATCTGTCTAATATGCTTTACTTGTCGATTGTGAAACAGGCGATAAGGGTTCCCTTTGTTACGTATAACTTTTTTCTAATCAATAATATCATTATATTGCATAATTACTTCTAACCTGACCTATCCGAGTAGCTTCTGCCCTGACCATTTTGCTCGCTGCCAATGCCGTCTGTTTTTTATAGTAATTAGGTAAGTATGTAATTCTCTAACTACCTATCATGCAATGTGATTATTATTTCCCGGTTTCAATATTCAAGAAACGAATCGTTTTCCTTACGTCTCGTTCAAATTTGACATTTGCTACGTACAAAATGTGTCAAATTTTAACGAGACGTAAGGAATTTTTGATTCGTTTCTTGAATATTGAAACCGGGCATATTATTATGTTAAACAACATTGCTCGTAAATAAATTCGGCAGTTTTTTAAAATTCGAACACACAAATATTCGGATGATTGCCAATTTGACTAAATACGCTTTCTGCAATGTTAACGTCGAAAAACAATTATGCCAAGTAGGTTTTGTTAAATAGATATCAGACAATTGATATTATGCCAAATTTTCTGACCAAAAACAATGCCTTATGTTACTTCACTACATCAAAAAATTCAAAAATTCAAAAATTCAAAATATTTATTCAGTAAATTGGCCACATGAGGGCTCTTTTACACGTCGGTAATATGTAGTGAATCTACTAGCGCTTCGGACAAGACCATCATTGCGGAGAAGAAGCGCCGCAAGAAACTCCAGCAGAAGGTCATTTTTTCCAATCATAAAAATACAATAATACTTAAAAGTAACATTACAAGGTAATAAAGTAATAAATAATTATTTAAAAAAAAGACTAACACAAATAAATCATTACAAATGTAAGCTCAATTAAATTAAAAATATTGTCTAGGAGAACAACATAACGAGGTCTCTACGTCAGGAACAGTCATTTAAATACCTAAATGGAAAACAGGTCCTTGCAAGCGTGAACAGACCGGACCCCACAGACAGCACCCGTTCACGAGTATGACGCGTATCTCAGCCATCGCCTCCCTCAACCATGTGTTCGGGAAGGTGGCGACCCGATCAACGACGCCGCCGTAAGCAAAGACCTTTGAGTGAGCATGACATGCTCATGCTGCCGGACAATATATCAATAAAAAGTAGCTGTCCGGCGAGAAACATCACAATGTGTTCTCATTTCAAAACTATCTTGTGCACAAGAACCAATAAAAATACAACAAGAAAAGTAAGCATTAGGTAAACTTAAATTTTAAAATGTCTACATTATTGGCTTAAAAGGTATTTCGCAATAAGCGCTGCCCAGTGCTCAGCTATTATTACTATTTAAAAAGAAGAACCCCAATTACACTACTTAAAAACGTCTTTATCATCTAGGAAGTCATTTACAGTATAATATGCCTTACCCATCAAGCAGCACTTAATGCGAGACTTAAATTTATTGAACGGCATATTGACAATATCAGTAGGTATCTTATTGTAGAAGCGTATACAGTTCCCCACGAACGATGTACTTACTTTACGAAGACGATGACCTGGGACTACGAGTTTATCCTTATTTCGCGTGTTGAAATTGTGAACGTCGCGGTTATGCCTGAAGTCATGTATGTGTTTTCGTACATACATGATATTTTCAAAGATATACTGCGACGCTACAGTAAGAATATTAATTTCTTTAAATTTATCTCTGAGTGAGACCCGTGAACCCAGTTGATAAATAAAACGTATAGCCCGCTTTTGTAATACAAAGATGGTCTGAATGTCAGCCGCTTTTCCCCACAACAAAATCCCATCTGTAAAGCCCCAATCCATCTGTAAAGCCCTTTATGCATAAGGGCACTCTTCACACAGATTGCACGTTCTCGAAATTTCAACGCGGCACTTTAATATTACGAACAGGTAAAATTTAACAAGAGATGTTACTCAATGCAATAATTTTCAGTAATACAACGCACATGTGCGCATAAAATTGGGTTACACAGAGCATTAGCTCATAAACTGTAATTACTAATTATTGACAGATTCTGTCAACTATTTTGTACTTAATTGGCATTAACGCAGGTAGCTACACTAGCTACATTATTTAAAATATGTTGGATAACGAAAAACATGCTTTTAAACCATAATAATGATGAAAAGGTAAATTTGTTTATTCAGTAAAAAGGCCGCAGGAGCGCTTTTACACGTCAAAAATCTGCCAGCGCTTTCCTAGAGGAGACCACTGTTGAGAAAAAGCGCCGTAAGAAACTCAACTGTCTGTCGTTCTATAACTTCTTCGCTACACCTCCTGTCTATTTTCAGGGATAAAAGGTACCCTATCGTTAAGCCGGCCATCCACGTTACGGTTCACCGGAGAGGTTACCTGCGCAGGCGACCGGAGGACACGGCACACACACTCAGGTTCACCGTACGGTGTCACTCGAAAGAATTGGTTTTTGGTTTTGCTCCGATCGCCTGCACAGGTAGACCTCTCCGGTAACCGTAACGTGTATGGCCGGCTTTAGCTAACTATCAAAACTACCAACCTCCTAAGGCCCAACAACGAAAATTGACAATGAAATATGAATCTATTGTGAGTGAAAAAAAGTGATTTTTTTAATTTGATGATGAGTCATAAAAACAAAAGAAATTTCACTTTAGTTCCTTTGCACTGGATCTTAATTTCAATTACCGTATTATGTACTATTTTTAGTACAAGGAGCCTCAGGGGGCTTAGTATGCTACGCGAGATTTACTGTCGTATTTTACGTCATTCATATGAAAATAAGAAAAATGACAGTCACACTAAGATGCTTAGTAATAAAAGGACTCAATTCACACAAAATAAACTTTTATTTAAAACCTTAAATGTTTACCCTTACGTTAGAATATGGAATAGACATATTTGACACTAAATCGCGTTTGACGAGGTTTGACGTACTCTCCTCGCCTCGCATGCTAAGCCCACAGGAGGTATATTCGTGTCTTTGGGGCGTTGACTCGTTATAACAAAACAAACAAGCAGAAAAAACAAATTAGCTCAAATAAGTAGTAATGTCAACGAACTAAGTAGTAAATCAGTCCAAAATTATAGTTTCACCCCCCATTTTGGCAGCTGTATACTTTGTTTCAAGTGAAACTAAACCCGTTCCAGTAACTCACCTTTGACGCCTCACGACACGCCAACTTTTAACTAACACGCCAACTTTCCAGGCCAATTAATTTGAGTACTAAACTTATCTTTATGCAACGGCTGTTACCTCGTTTGAATTTCAATCTGGGTTCAAACGGTGTTGAAATTTCTAGTGTTGAAACAATATTGTTTCTGTTATTTTCTATGTTATTTTTCTATTTTTTCTCTTTACTCGGGTTCGATTTTTTGGTAAGGACGTAATCAAGTATTTATTCTTGTCTTAGATGATGTTTGTACAGTCCACAGCATAAATAAGGTAATCATTTGTGGACCTTGTCACTTTAACGTCGTGTTTGAAATGTTATACAAAATTGTGAAACGATTGAAAGCGACAAGGTACATAAATGATCACTTATTTATGCTGTTGACTGTACCTATTGAGCGACTAGCGACTCGCTTCGATTTATATGAGTTAAATGTACACATGACTGTATATGTATATTACATGTGTATATTATATATTTAATATACTCTAGCTTCTGGCCGCGACTTTGTCGGCGTAGATTTCGATTATCATTATTCCTCGAGAACTTTTTTAATTTTCCGGGTTCAAAAGTATAAGCTATCTCCATTCCTAATTTCTTCTCAATCCGTCCAGCCGTTGCAGCGTGAAGGAATAACAAATTAACACACAAAATTTCGCATTTATATAGTATTAGAAGGATAACAACCTTTAGTAAAAAAATATCTAACTGATTGTGAAAACTGCATCGAAATCTGTTGTGTGCTTTAGGAATTAGCGGATATACAGACAGATACGTGAAAAGTGACAATTACAAAACATTTTTTAAATCACTATAGATAATGTACATTGGCGAACTTATCCCATATGGGATCTCTTCTAGTTAACCTTGGAGTAGAATAAGCAAAGACAATGCAAGTGGATAGGCAAATTTACAAAATAACAAAAAAAAAGGTACATACATACGAAAACCGACATATTAAAAAATAATAATATCTGCTTTAATAAAATACATACATAGGTAATAAAATATACTAATATATACCTACCACATACGTAACCAGCAATTAAAACCTTACCTTGCCTCAAGCACGGTGGAAGCCCATTCCATAATTGGACAGAGTGTACCGTGAAAGATTTAGCTTAGATTAAGCTTTGTTTTATAAAACGTAAAATAAAGTAGATAAGTGAAATGTTTGGAATCAATATACACACAGCCTCTTACTTGTATGATAAGTTTTAAAGCCTCCTTACATATTCTGTACGACTTATGTCAATATTCACACCGCGTATAGATTTGATGGAAGAGTGCCAACTGCTACTTGGCAAATGTCAATATTTAACCCGAAGTAACCAAACCTATTCGCGGTTTAAATATTAGGAGGAAGCATTTTGCCGAAATACCAAATAAGGCTGCTAAGGGCCTGTTGTTTGATCAGGTAGTTACACTAACTAGTCGTTAAAAACCGTAACTTATGGTTAAATCTTATGAAAATGTGTCAAATTTTCTATTCTTTCCGTAACGAATGGTTAAATCTCAAAGAAATGTGTCAAATTTTTGATTCCTTTTTTGAATTTTAACAATAAGTTGAGTCGAAGCTTTATGAACTCTACGGGTAACCACATTGAATAATACTATTACTATGCAGTTAGCCGGTTTTTTGGTATTACGACGGCTTTTAGAACCTACTCTTTTCTCAAAGACCTGGGGTGTTATTCTCTTAAAAACGGTGGTCGGTCGAACGAACGAACGAGCAAAAGCGCAGCGGCGAGTTTAAGTAGTCCCGTCCGACCGAACAAAACACATTTTAGCGCTTGCATTCTCAATTAGGCAGCCTTATACGTTCGAGAAGCCATGCTGCCAAATATAATACACGCGTTTAAATGTGTTTTGTTCGCTCTGACGGGATTACTTAAACTCGCCGCTTGGACATTCACTCGTTCGTCCGTCCGTTCGTTGTTGTTGACAGAATCACACCCCTGCAACGCGTCTATCTTGGCTCTAGAAATAAGGATTTGCCGAGTTCTACCAAAATTTATGGGTCCTTCCCCCATTGGGGTATGGGCAGGAGGGAAATATTACTAGGCGAGTGAAGTATCATTTTCCATGTAAAATATTAATCCCACAAGTATGGGAATGGTCTCATTCGATTCAGCGCAAAAAATTACGTGGAAAATAATATTTCACTCGCCAATTAAAATTTCCCCCCTGCCCATACCCCCCAATGGGGTTAGGACCCCTAAATTTTGGTAGGACTCAGCAGATCCTCATTTCTAGTGCCAAGATAAAGTTATAAACAAAGTTTCATTGATGTACATAATTTGCCTCCAAAATATGCTATTTTTCTATATTAGAGTTACACAAAGACAAGAAGTACTTAGTTCAATCGAAACTAATCGAAAGCCAACAAATAGAAGTGCAAAATCCCCCCACAAGTAAATAAAGGGATTAATTAAAACTCGGATGACTCATAAGCAACAAAGCAAAGTGTTTAAATTGGCCGTTTGAGCTCGGACGCCTGCGATACGCCACAAATTTAATTTAAAAACAATAATAGAATTGCTGCTTTGTCTTATGCTGGGACAAAATATTTGCTCCTCTTTCTTGCAAACTTTACATTGTAACGGTTGAGTAAGATAGACGAAACGATAAGTCAAGTAGTCTTGAAAATTTTGGCCATTTGTGTGGCGTTAAATTGTTACGCAGTCATTATTTGGCGTTGTTTATTAATAACGATTAATAGTTATTTGTGCAACAAGAGAGCAAAGTTGGTTTTTTCTGCGAGTGTTGTTTTTGAATCCCGAGTAAGCGAAGGATTCTATAAATAGAATCACGAGCGTAGCGAGTGATTCTAGGTTAGAATCCTGAGCGTAGCGAGGGATTCAAAGACACGAGATGTAAATACTTTGGTCTCGTGTGACACATACAACTTTTCACCTCAGCAGCGAGAACATAATCAAATGGTTAGTGTGCACAGACATATATTTTTATACTTATGACGGATAAATACACGTTTGTAGCGAGAAAATTGTAGTCCGGAGTTTCATAAAAAAACTTTTTAACCTTAGATGGCAATTCGTGCCCTACCGACACATTCTCTCCAAAAATGCAATAAGTTTGGGATAGGTTTCAATGTGCACGTCAACTTTTGTCTTTATTGTGGTTTTCAACATTGCGTAAATACTCCACATTGTAGACGGTTGTTCCGTTTGTGATTGTGATAATTTAATGAAGTAAGTAAGTACGCTAACAGTACAGTGTTTGCACCCTTTGCAAGTCTCCATTGCATAAAAATATAATACTTACGCTTTTAGATATTTTTCGCGAGACTTTTCAGGCAGGAAACTTAATTCTGCATTTTTTACACGCTCTGCTTTAATGCTTCCGGTGTTAAATAGCAGACTTCGTCACTGGACTCACTCATATTTATTTATTATTAAGTACTTTTATAATATTCAACGCGTATCGAAAGTAGATAGCGTAACAGAACTATAAACAAAAGCAATAAAAATAATCCCGCTATTTTTTAAAGATGCGTTCTGATACTGCACCCGCAGTTTATGTAACAAAATTAAAGATTGTTAAAACGATAAATCATGTAGATGGGTTCATGATTAACTGCGTATTTTATTTATGAAATATTCTGTTTATTTCATTATAAAAAATATAATTCGATTATAAAAATATAATAATCACATTTAAAACTTTTAAGTTTTTAACAGATTTTTACAATTTTACGGTTATAAGTGTATCCGAACGTTTTATTGTTTGTTTCTTTTAGGGCCTACTAGGTATGGAATTTGAAAATCGAACTTATAATCAACTTGTTTCTATCTCTCGCTTTTTTCGTATCGAAGTGAAAGTGACAAAACAAAGTGAAGTTCAATTCTATCGAATGTTGTGAGTAGACCCAGCACTGCTCACGGCATTTAAAAAAAATAATTAAAAAGCTACTTTGCCTCACGCTCGCAGCAAAATTGAATTTTGCTCACTGTTTTTAAGCAGCAAAACCTGCTTGTTTGAGCTGCTGAGGTGAAAATGGTATTTATTTATGCATATTCCTTTAAACATAAATATACCTAACATTAAACATGGTGACTAGTAAAAAAATCAAAACAGGCAAAATGCAGATTAAGTTTACATACTATCCATTTTATACATAAACGCGCAATAGCTAAAGTTTGCTTGAAATATGCACTGTTCTTATCTGTCATTATGACATTTGAATTTGACAGAAGAGGCCAAAAAATACATTAACTGAAATACGTTTATTGTGCGTTTATGAATAACGGAGTTAGGGTACATATTATATTAATCTCTTTCAAGCGTTATCATGTTCTCTCTGGTCTGTATTTATCAAACATGGCTGTCAAGACAGTCCTTTACTCTCTAAAAATATTGGGACTACCCCAACAAACGTAAACCCATGGGACTGCCGTTCCAAACTCAAAGAGTTACTTCAAATAAGGTGGAATTCAAACGTTTCCTCGAACAAATTCAATCGTAGTTTCTTAGTGGCCAGCATTAAAAAAGTCTTTTCAAAACGTACCCCAACTGGCCGTAAAACGAATGAAACCGCCGCCGTAAAATCACGTTCGAACTTAAAATTAGAATCTGATTTATCACACGAA
The DNA here is from genome assembly GCA_948252455.1 of Acleris cristana. Lineage (NCBI taxonomy): Eukaryota > Metazoa > Arthropoda > Insecta > Lepidoptera > Tortricidae > Acleris > Acleris cristana. The sequence continues at coordinate 15,504,850 of OX411778.1, forward strand.
AAACGAGCGATCACAGGTGCGTTTATATTCTTTCTGAGCTGGAAATTGGGTATTATAATGTCTCGTTTCGCAGTATGACAGCGAATTTGCACTTTATAAGAATGAAATTGTTCATTAGGCCCCCGTCGTCAAATAAGCAGGGCAATAAAGAGTAAAATATTTATGCTGCTTGCAAACTGTGGAGATCAGTGTTTATGGGAAGATGCGAGTTGTGTAATGTTGTTGATGCTAGCAATGTGAACCAGTGAACAGTATTTATTATATATTGCTTACGGTGATACGGAAGATAATAAAATAACACTTTAAATTAATCTAATTACAAATACAATTATATACTTTTTCATGGCATGGAGAAAAAAAAAGGCAACCTGATGGGACGATTACACCCAATGCATTCTAAAGAGTACAATCTTTAGACCAGAATCTAAAGATCGCAAATGTGTTGCCAACCTTGTTGTCTTATCCCCACACCGGAACACTACAGTATGAACACTGGTGCTTAGCGTTGCACAAGACCAAAAAAATATGTTTAATTGTTGCAACCTTTTTGTTCTTATTCTCGATTAACCGAGAAAGAAAAAAGAAAGGACTAAGAGCCAGCAAAATCGCTATTGGACGATATCGTTAAGGTAATGCCAACAATAAGCGCTTTTGTTTTTTATTAAACCGCCACGTAATCATCATTATTGGTCAAATACAAGAGTCCGCTACAAAAATGTATATCCACTTCTGCACCTTATTTCAATCGAATAAGGTTCAAAAATTGATTTTGTGGACTGTATACCAACTGAACATAATTCTTTGCCAATTTACCAAAATATTACTTCCAAATTGAAGTCAAAAGACATGATATCCCTAGATATTCTTTATCATAATCCTAATCGTTAAATACATTTCTGCTAACTCGCCTTTTTTAATCCAACCGAGAAACAAAAAAGACAGAATCAGCGAGCAAATTGTCTAGGGACTTGCAAAAAAACTTATTCAGCCACTTATCCGTGGCATTTGTAAGGCGCTTCCGAGTCTAGTTACTGGCAGGCTAGTATTAGTACTGCCGTCTAAACGAAAAAGGCAGTATAGTATATGACATCTATATAGGCACATACTACTTTTCTATATTTGGTCGGCAGAGTAGGTAACTTACTTGTGATCTGTTTAGATGATGCGTGTCTAGTGGCAAGTAGATTGTAAGTAGTTTTTGATAAAAGAACACAGGGTAGTGCATCTGTGACCCATAGACATTTGCATTATCAAGACTACCATCTTAAGACTGCAAATCCAAGACTTGGCGGTAGATTAAAGGATAAGATGGTGGTAGCAATTGCCTTACCACCACTAACCTAAGATAGAAAGTGTAAGAACTGCAAGTACGACGCAAGCGCATGTTTTTAATTCCACTTTTTTTTAACTCATCTTGCTTTGACAGAGCTCGTTAAAATACCGTCAACAATATACCTATTAAACACAATAAACAAACTGTAATTAAGCCAAAATTCATTTTGCGCAAGATTTGAAGATTTCAAGTATCAAGAACTATCGCCATATTGAGTCTAGCTCTAGATTAACATACTTATTAGTTACTTGTAAGTAAGAATCAGTGTAAACGGGCCCGAAGAAAACGCGGGGGTACAACGCCGCTCTCCTCTAATCGTCGTTTTATTACGCCTATTAGATATTTTTTATGACATTCCTTTTGAGTAATTTCATTTTCACTGCATTTGATGTTGAGTTCCCTCAGAAAATAAGTGTAATGTTGGGGATTACTCTTAAGAATTATTACAATTATTAAGATGGTTTTTAAAGGTCACTTACTGAGCAATTTTACTGATAATATCGTTCGTAATAGTGCATAAAACACGAAATTAAACTTCGGTAAATTACACAAAACTATCAAGACTGATATGACTTTCATTACCTGACTACTACAGCGAAACAAAGCAAGGGTAATGTTTTTTTCTTTATGATATTATGTAAATTGAAGAAGACCATTTTAGAGCGTGTTTCTAGACAAAGAAGGACTTCGTAAACCTTCACAACAAATATCTAATTATCTTTAAGTTTGCTAATTATAACCTCTCAATCAACATCGCTTTTGACAATCTTTGTCTTCATGGACCAATAAACACGCGCAAAACAAAGAAAATTAAAATCTCCACCAATCAGTTGCGTCCCGTTTTCCCCAAAAAAATTCAATGCCAAGAACTCAACGAGGAGTCCATTTCTCATAAAATTTAGGATACCTGGCACAAAATAACCCGCACCCGATTAAAAACGGAATCATAATTTAAATTTTTGAATGTCGAACGTGATAAAAACAATCGGCGATCGGTTAACGAACATTCTGCTCATTCCGTGCGGGATCGAATAAACATTGTTGACATGCTAAATCGGCTCGCGAACGACGGATCAAGCATCGAATCTGTGGAGGGTATACGTTCGTTTTATGGGACGCAACGTGATTCGATTTGAATAAAAGGTATCGGCACCGACGCCCGATATGTAAATTTGGTTAGGAAAAAATATACGCGTCGAGAAGAAAAATATCGCAAAATGAGCTGGACGGACGTTGAAAAATTTTAATTGGCTCGGTTCGTGAATTGATAAAATTCTTTTGGAACAATGTACGGTTTTATTATTATAATAAAAAATAACTCTCGTAACGAAAAATTCAAAAAATCATATCTAGGTAATAATTTTAACTTTGATAAAATAATTTGTTACACCAAAATGGGAAACTTTTCTTATCAGCAGTTGTTTATGATCCCTCCTACGAAGGCAAGCGGACTAAATCGCATTTTTACGTTTATCTTGATTATTGAATTGAAAATGAAGTGGGATTTGAACTTTAATCTTTTAACTCTGTGCTTCTGGTGTTCTTATGTAACTACACCCATCAAAAATCTCTAGACAAAGATGTTTTGACTCAGTAGTAATGTTCAAAACTGTCTAGGGATAAAAAAAATCTCTAGGCACTTTTGATGTTTGTATATTTAATGCAATATTTTGTCATGATGTGACTTGTTGCTGTTTACTTACACAATAAAACAAAAAAATATGGTATACTTTAAAATTAAAAAAAACGGTCAAAATATTGCATTATACAACCCACAAATTTCAGCTGAAAATGAAGATGACGATGAATGCATCAAATACCTAGAAAATGTCTACGACGTAGTACAGATAGATATCGTAGCTTCTACGCTCGTAGCGTACTATTACGTAGACTTAGCACAGAAAAGATTAATCGCTACGCGTTTCTCGTTACTCTGCAATGTAGGGACTCTAGTTCATTCTACTCGTTAAAACCATAATTGCTTTTGTCATGTTAACGTATTGTCAACGTTATGATAGCTCTTATTTATCTGACAGTAATAGCGATCTATTTCAAAAGCAAACAATAACATTTTAAAAGCAATAAGGTTTTACATAGTAGAATACAGCCTCTGAATAGGCTACATACACCACATATCAAATACCGCTTCAACTCTGTGATCACGACACAAACGTTCCACAACAGGTAACTAAGTCCTGTTTGAAACAACTTGAATTACTTCAACTGTGAGTTTGTGGAATATAATCATGTCTGAAGATGAGAGTTGTTACTAAATTTAGTCTAAATTGACTAAATTTAGTAACAAGTCTGTCTTGTGTAAACAATCTACCAAAAATGTAAGATGAAGTTCAATAATATTGTAGGGTTAAAAAGTTATACATACAAACATACATACCATCACGCTTGTCTCCCAGTGTGGTAGGCAGAGACTGGGAACACTAAGTGCGGTTCGGTTACTTTTGTCAATTAAATATTACTATTATTAAAAAATGTGTTACCAAATATAATACTCACGGCGCAATGTATAAAATTATCGCCGTGCGGAGAGCATTGTGCGAGATTTTGCTACTGCTACACCGCGCGGATTTTAAATACATTGCGTGCTATTAGTAAATATCTATTTTAAATACGTTTAACATGATGAGCTTGTATATAAAATAATTGTAACAATATAAAAATCGCGATTTTCTACTATTTCGCAGGTAACGAGGGGTCTTTAAACGCTTTGTCAGTTTTCAGCGGACTGTACTTTAACACCGAAATTCCCGTCCCATTAATGTTACAATAACAATTATATTAAATGTAATATTTTTATCTTTTGTATAAGTAAATAAAACTAGTTTCTGCCTGCTTAGCCTTCATCCAAGTAAGTATTGATTATCGCTTTTCCCTCGTAAACTGACAAACTTTCCTTCATATAAAGTACCCTTTGCCCGTCTCCGTGTTATAAATTATCTTTTAAATAAATCCACCTCAGTCACTCAACAAACAAACAAACTTTCGCATTATTTTTTTAATAAGGATTGTGTAAAACAACATGACCTTCAGATATAACTCAACTTTTCCCATTTGGGAATCTGCATCTGGAATTCACTTTTGTTAAAGCATTATGTCCATTTTACACACGGTAAGTTAACAAGACCGTTGTGGAATGTACCTTATTGTGTATTAAACCGCACAAGAGAATCTGGACCGTATCTAGTGAGCATTAAAAATGCAAATCGCTTACGGGCCAAGTTTGCCATCTGAGACAAGATAGATATGCTTGGTTTTCAGGGAAATTTCGAGGTAAATTCTTTTATATTTTCACTTGGCGCTTTGACTGGTTGTAGAGTTACTTTGGGTTAATATTAACTTGGTGTCGGTGAAAACTGGTTTAAACCGGTTTTAAGTTCATGTCTAGTTTAAACAAGTTCTTTTCCACATACAGACTAATACTATAAATGCAAAAGTCACTCTATTTGTTTTTTTTCTTTGTTTTTTACTTAGTCATGCATTAATAACTAAATAAAAACAAACTTTAAAAACCGGACTGTATTTCTTGATTCTCTCGTCGATAAACCTTTAAAATATGAAAACATAAAATTCAATACAAAAGTTTTTTTAATAATTTTTTGTCCCTTGTGACTATCGCGACGAATCTAATGACGTATCATTTATTAAAATCGATTGAACCGTTGAGGAGTTACGAGGGCATATAGGAACGGACAAACATACATTATATACAGGTCAAACACATAACCTTCCTTTTGGGCATTCCTGCAGTCGGGTAAAAACTAAACGGATTTGCAAAAAAAACTAAGGGGATTTGGAACAGACACCTTTATGCCCTAGATTAAGATAAAATTAAATTAAATTTTAATTATAAGTAACATTGTAGGAAAAACCACCCATTTTATATAAATGTTTATAAACGTTGTGTTTGTCTTCTGTAGCGAGGTAAAGTAGCTTTAACACAGAAAACATTTATAATTTATCACCACCCTTTATTAAAAAAATCTGCAACAATTTTCAGCAGACTTATAAATTAGAAATAACTAAGTAAAAATAATTAAAAATGGCATTTGATTGAAATATTGTTTTTTGTATGGCAAAGAGAAGTAAGTACACGAGGACTCCGACCACTGGTAAGTGGAATTTGACACCCATTGACATTTAAATTCTCGAGACTACAATCCGAAGACTTAAAATGCGTTACCAACCCTAAAGACTAAGATGGGATGCTCCTAATTTCACCGCGGTTGTCTTCTCCCCGGTTCATTAATGTTTTACCAAAATATCATTTGACAAACTAATTATCATTTCACAAACTTTCAATTCGCAAAGACGTACAGTCAACAGCATAAATAAGTGATCATTTATGTACCTTGTCGCTTTCAATCGTTTCACAATTTTGTATAACATTTCAAACACGACGTTAAAGTGACAAGGTGCATAAATGATCACTAAACTTATTTATGCTGTTGACTGTACTTCCCGCCACATTTATTTTTTGTGGTCATTAATCTAACCTAACCTTACTTATTTAGTAAGCCCATGTAACCTGTGTAAAATGTAATGGTTTAAGCACAGTTAAATTTTTGCAAAATGAAAATTTGTAAAATTATTATAGTTTGTCAAATGATGATCTGGTAAAAAGTCAGGATACCTTTCTCCCCACACCGGAACACAACAATGCTTGGATAACTTTGACCCAAAAAAAGCGCAAAAATAATCAAAAAACATTGACAACGGCCATTTTTCAGTTTTTTAAAGGGCTTAACTGCAAAATAAAACTGTTTTCATTACAATATTAACTCAAACTTCTTTTAAACCTCGATACACTCGCATTCAATAGCTAGAAAAGCATGCAACTTTGTAAGAGGCCAATCAAAGCGTACTCTTCGTTATGAGATCTCTTCATACTCAGAAAACATCCGTCTAAGGTTCGAAAAGAGTCTTTCAAAGACGTTTCATTTGAGTGTGTGCGTCCGTCGAGCATCGGGCAAACACGACGCACTCATTCAAATTGTACACTCCACTTAGTGAGCGCTTTCTTTTTTGCATAGTTCGTATAATCGGTGCAATCTTGCTTTTTTGCTTGCTTATGGGATGTGGCTACAGTTTATAAATGACAGTGGTACTACTTTTTGTACAGTCCAATTTTTGGTAGGATTATCAGGGCCGAGATTAACCATATCGTCTTCGATCCGTTATTCCATTAATAGCTCCTATTTACTTTACAGTAATGGTGGCCGAGTTATAAACAATACCAAAACATGTCAACGTTGATAATTATGGTTTTACCGCCTAGAATCTCGACCCTGTCATAACGTTTATAAGTCACTTTGGGTGACCACAACTGAAACGAACCAAATCTAAAAAGAATAAAGATTTTGTGCGTCCATCGAGCATCGGGCAAACACGACGCACTCATTCAAATTGTACACTCCACTTAGTGAGCGCTTTCTTTTTTGCATAGTTCGTATAATCGGTGCAATCTTGCTTTTTTGCTTGCTTATGGGATGTGGCTACAGTTTATAAATGACAGTGGTACTACTTTTTGTACAGTCCAATTTTTGGTAGGATTATCAGGGCCGAGATTAACCATATCGTCTTCGATCCGTTATTCCATTATTATTCCGTTATTTAATTCAAACAATGTATCAATTGATCGATTTCTTTTCATCGAGAGGGATAACCCACACACTGCTAGTTTTTTTTTTGGTGCAATTTACAATTTCTTCGAACCTAATCGTTTGTCGGTAAATCAAGCCAATCTTATTTCTTTTTTTTTCGTCTCTGACAAAATAAGCATGAGGAAAAATCAAAATACTTTTTTTTTGTGACAAAAAAATAAATAAACGAGCACACAGGCCACCTGATGGTAAATAGGATCTGAGACTCGTCTATATCGTCTATATCCTATTGTTGTTATCTATTGTTGTAATAAAAAACAACGATAGATGGCGTCAACATACCCTCCGAGTATGAAAAAGTAAGCGATCACTAATTTCGTGGATCTTAAGTAGAGTCTTGGTGGCATAATTGGTAATGCGCCTGCATTGGCCCGGATTGCCAGAGGAGATTGTAGGTTCCAATCCTGCCTAAGACCGACGAATTTTTTCGCTTCAATGTAATTTGAATTACGTACAGACGTTTCTGTTAAAATTAAAAAAAACCTTTAATTTGTGTAAAATAACAATCAAGTGTCCATCATTGGTCCTTGTCCATTACTGGTTTCGTCACCCTGGAAGCGAAGTGGAACATCTGTACACTGAGCTGTTAACTTTTCCAGAATTCCCTTGACTCGACGATAAGCATCGGCAGTAACAAGCTACCAATGACGGCTCGTATTTGTGCACTTCCGCCCGCCATTTTCTTTCCACGTGATTATCGTTACATTTTACGATGCGCGTGATATTAAAATAAATAAGTCAAAATATTTAATAAGGAAAATTGTTTAAGGCGTTTTGGGAATAAGAGATTTTGCGGATAAGAATTTTTCTTTAAAAAAAAACAGTGTGAATATTTAAATACAATTTTAGGTAGAAAAAAAATACTTTATATAATTATATTTTTTTCTTAAAAATGTTCTTAAATTACATCAACTGAACAAGATAATTTAGGTAGTGCTGAAAAAAATGGCCTTTATTTAGACGACCACGACGCGTGCGTTGGTCTAGTTAAAGTTTAGTTCGTAGTGAACCTGCCTACGAAGCTAGCGGTCCTGGGTTCTATTCCCGGTCTGGGCAAATATTAGAGTGTTTGTTGTGTGTGTATTTTTCTGAGTCTTGGATGTGTTCTATGTATTAAAATAATTATTTCTCCATATAAATCTCTTGTCTCATATCAATAGTACAAACCTAGAGCTTAGTTTGGTCAATTTCTGTGAAACCGTCCCTTATATTAATATTTTCATATTGATATTAATAAGATTTTCCTATTTCAGTAAAAAAAGCCCAAGTACTTTAATTAATCATAGAACTTGTATCGCAAGAACATCTCCCGAAATACTAGGTTAATAAACCATTGAAACATAATTTCCTTTTCTCTCTCTGTCACGTTAAACTGAAGAAATAAAGTAAAAGCATCTCAAATTAATTAGAACAAATTCCTAGCGACATGAAACCCGTATTTCATTTGGAATATACCTAATTGAGGATGAACTACCAACTAAGCTTCGCTGTGGGATATTTCCAGGCTAAGTTGTCATTTCATTAGCATTTTGTCGTGAGTGTGGAGACATACAGTACCATTTTAACCCGTGATAAAAAAGGGAGGTTTTATGAGTTTTACGTGTGTGTATCTGTGTATGACATGTGTGTGTGTCTGTCTCAGCCTTACAAACGGATATAGGTATCGATATAATTTTCAATATCTATGGGTACATAATTCCGAAGAGTTTAATTCCGAATTGATCAAAAATCCTAATGTTCATAATTTTGAATGTAATGTACATACATACTCGTACATAAGTACATTAAATCACGCCTGTTTCCCAGAGGGGTAGGCAGAGACCACTTCTTTCCACCCTGCTATGATCCTTTCGGACAATTTGACCCACTTTCCTTTTACTAATGGACTGGTAGCGCCATCTATCGGTAGTTACAAAAATACGCTCGTTTGGGTCGCTGGAAAAAACCATGGAGTCTCTCACGGATGAATAATTAAATTTCTCGTACAAGCATGATTAGGTTACGAGCGGAATGTTTTGGTAACATTATAAGGCAATCTGTTTTATAAGCCGGAGATTTCTGTTTTCATGCAATATGATGCTTTAATTTGCGCGTAAGAAGAGGCTGGCATCACTAATTTACAATTCAGTGTGTCAGTAGTTTTTTTGTTAGTGAAAATGGAACTTGATTATTTTGTGTTAATAAATTATTTACTTAATACATCGGTTGAAAATAGTTATTGTAATTGGGATACACTTGATTTGTGTAAGCAGTAGTATATTTTGATACATGTGGTAATAACACAAATTTTGCCCTAGCCGAGAATCGAACCTGGGTGCGCTAACTTCGTACCTAGGTATAGTCAGTACCAACAAGGCTTACCGCATCGTCTCCTTATTGAAAAAGCAATGATGTTGGTGAAGTTTGATTATTTTAATCAATTACTTGCTTTCACACAAGCAGCATTAAGTACCTTTAAAAAATATATTGTTCATTAATACGTTGGTAATTATGGAGTTAATCTACTAGCGCTTCGGACAAGACTATCATTGCGAAGAAGATGCGCCGCAAGAAACTCTAGCAGAAGGTTATTTTTCTCAACAACTTCAATTTGATAGTATTACATGCCTTAGTATATAAGTACCATCAGAACTTCGAAAATAGCACCAAAGTTAAATTGTTTGTAAAAGCTTAAAGCTTAATTAGTGTTTAACATAATGATGTCCATAGAAAAAGAGCCGAGGGGCTATTGTCTAACGCACTCGCAATCGCAACCGGCTTCTAAGTGGAGCCATTGTTTTCATCTTATATGCAGACAAGCCTTCGATTTTTAAAATGAAAACGATCGTGATTGCGAGTGCGTTAGACAATAAGCCCTCCAAACTTGTTCACAAATTGGGACAAAAATAAATCGAAACGTCTACCAGGATTCGAATCCATGATACTTTTACCCACAGGGCAACCACTCACATCTGCAAATCAAATTTGCAAAATAACCTTTCTTATTTCCTCCAACATTATATTTAGGGTAACCACAATAAAGTTCGTTTTCCCTGAGCCCTCTTTGTTGTGGAATGGAGTCCCCAAAACTGCTGTTATTGTGTGTACAATAAATTGTAATGTATGATAATAGGGGAGACAGGTCACTAGGGATAGGAGTCTTATTGAAACGAGCACAGCGGCCCGGTTTTTGTTGAGTGTTCGGAATTATGGTCACATTACGTTTGTGTATTTATTAGCTTATATTTTATGTAGAATCTGCTTTGAAATGCATTTGTTGTTCTCCTAGGCTGATAGGTATCAAGACTCTATTATGATATTGTCCCCTGAGTACCTACATGGAACTTGACTTATAAATAAGATTGACTTTAAAACTTTTAATGTAATCTGTATTTGTGTTGACATTTACCATTATTATTTAATTCTATTTCTAACGACCTCAATGTAACTGCATATAATTTGACATGTCATGTAATTTACACTGTGTTATATTGAGTAATAAAATCTGAATCTAAATCTGAATCTGAATATATTATTATAATAAATAATCATTAATTATTATTACATATTATTCTGATACAGAAAAAAAGCAGAGTGCATTATTACTGTTTTAAGTAAATTCACGAAAGTTTATCACGACAGTATTTTCGCTTCTAATGAACATGTTGAAATTGAAGGGTTTTATTTTAATTAATTCAAAATGTTAACCTTTTTTTAACAATCGCGGTTAATATTCATGACAATTTATTAATAAAAAACGGTTCTTATTGCGGTTTAAGTCAATTTATTGAGTTTCTGACATTTTGATGATAACTTTTGCAATCATCATGATCATAATAACAAATGGAATCATGAAACTTCAATTGACCCACATACATCCTACATAACATAGTTGTTTCTAGAAATAACATTGTAACAATATTAAAAGATAAACATTACTTAGAACATGTAACTGTATTAAGTGTCAATTTTAAAAGTAATTAAAACATCGCGGCGTTAAATACGTTGAATACAAAGAACACGGAATTGAAAGGTTCATTTCATGAAAGTAATTAAATGATCAACGTCAGAAGCATATTAAAAACGAACGTACCCATTCCTGGAACTGTTTTGCAGTTTCATTTTCTATGCGCACTGGCTGCTTACTGCTCGGATGAAGCTTTCAACGAAAGACAAAGCGAATGCTCTTTTAAAATGAAACACCTCGCTACCGCAGCTTTATTTCCAATATTTTCATATTTCCATATTTTGCGTTTGAAAATATTTAGTGAGTATTGAAAAATGTTTTATGCAACACGTCTTAACGCACTTTTGACGTTTGAAAAAGAGCGTTGAACGAAAGGTTTATTAATCTGCAAAAAGAGGTAGGTAATTAAAATTTTGTGGTCACATCTTACCTCGGTAAGGGCGGCCACTAGGGATGAAAATTGCGAAAGATACATTTTGTTTCTTTTGAAACTTTGTATCTTTCCTATAAAATGCATGTAATTTTCGAAATTACCAATAGGCTAATTAAATAAAGTACCAGGAGCGCTGCGGTAATTAGGGGGTGCGTAGCGCAACTTAGATCGCAGGCGATGACGTAGAACGCGTCGGCGCACCGGCGCAGCACTATAGGTTACTTTTAATGTTCATGCACTTTGAGATTACAATTTTTGTTTCAATAATTTAAAATGTACTTTACCCGTTTGTACAATTGATATTTTACTATTAACAAATGACGGAACCTCAAATGAAAGGAATACCAGAGCTGTAAAGTCTAAAAATCGAGTACGAATTTTGATTACATAACCATGCAATGCTCCTGTTATTGGTTTACGGGGAGCTCTGATAGGAGATCTGAACTTGAGCATGCGCAAAAGCTGACCGCAATCGATATGATAATTATTATAATTTTACACAATACATGTTTGACTTTCACTTAGTATATCCGTCCCAAATCATATTTAACATTGTTTACCAAACATTTGCTTAAAAGACAGCTCTTTTCGAAATGAAAAGAAAATACGCTGTTTCTCGACACAAATTCCCCGACACTCGACATGATTGCTAAGTCCACTCAGTGTGACTTCCGTTTAGAAAGTAGGTATCTACAATCTTAAATTGTTTACGCTTTCCTGCTCTTCAAAAGATGCTTAGTCGATTTTCAGTTCTTATATAAGTGCCTTAGTTTGTAAAACGACGTGGAAGCGACAAATAGCTGTAGTAAAGTAGAAGAAGTAACGAATAAATATAATGTTCAATATATATTTTGCGTTATTTTTAATAAAAGTACGCCAAATTTAAAGATGATAGCTTTAGCAGTTGCTGAATAAACATACAGACGGACGCAAAAATTTCACCATAACTACTTCTTTTAACAATCTTGGTATAGAACTCTAATGTACTTACGGCCTTACTAATACACGTTGAGTAACGGTGGTATAGCTATACAATGTTTTGTCCTTATCTGTCAAATCCAAATGTCACAATGACATAATAAGGACAAAACATTGTATAACTATACCACCGTTACTCAACGTTTATTAGTAAGGGGGTTATAGTTTAACTAAAGGTGATGTAAGAATTCATCCAACAATACTCCATGCATCTACATCAGTTTAAGAATTTAGAAGTTATGGTGGAATAAAGCAAGTCATATAGGTATAGTCTGTGTCAATTAAAATTGCCGAAGATGTAAAAAAATTAGTACTGTTTGACACATAACCTCAAATATTTATCAAGCGTGTGTTAATACTTCTGTAAAATAATACACGAACGTACTTGATATTGAATTTAATTCCGTTATTCCCTTTACACAAGTTCACTGCGTTACATTGCCGCGCTTCAACTAACTCATTTTCAAAACTGACAGTTAAGCCAACGGTCGTTATAAATTCCGGTATTAGTCAAATTAAATACTTATTAATCTAAGTTTATATAAAAATGCTAACATTCGGCCTTCCTGTAACAATTTACGTCCCGGAAATTTATAATCTGTATTAACTCATCCATAAATATATTAATCTACACGTTATTTATAAGCCAATAATATATTATAAACTATAATGAAAATCATTACTATTCATTAAATCACTAAAATAAAAACACTTAAGTAGTACTAAACGTAAAATTAAGTTCTTTTACAAAATCAATCAAAATCATCAATAGGTACATCAAACATCAGGCAATAGTATACATTATTATTATTATTATTTTACAACACTATTTTATACATTTGTCACAAAACAATACAAATCAATCAAAACAATAATCGTTTTTAATATGATTCTATTTTATTTTATGACTAATGAATAATTATGTACCTATAAATTACATTACTTCTTAACTCTTTTAATACATAAATAACAAGCGTACCTACTACTCTGTATCATTAAGAGAATTATTACAATTTACTATCGGTCTCACAACAATTTTCAATTCATTGAATATTGAAGCCTCATTCATATCTTCAATATTTCCTTAACGCTTGTACTAAAACCTCATACATATTTTTAGTACATCATCATAATTAAGTAGTCTAATCTCAATTTTTCCTTATCATCTCCTTAATATTGAAGCCTCATTCATATCTTCAATATTCCTTAACGTTTGTACTAAAACCTCATACATATTTTTAGTACGTCATAATAAAGTAGTCTTATCTGAAATTTTTCTTATCTCCTTAATATTGAAGCCTCATTCATATCTTCAATATTAATCAATTTCTATACTAAAACCTCATACACATTTTTAGTACATAAAATTCTCAATTAGTTTATTCACAAATAATCACAATTTATCTTTAATATTGAAGCCCCATTCACACTTTCAATATTAAATGATATTAAAATCACATACATATATTTTAGTAAATACATCTTATAAAATAATCTTATCACAAATTTAATTTTTCACGATCTCTTTAAGCATTGAAATCTCATCTATATTTTCAATAATAAGCAATGCTTTGTGCTAAATATCATTATGTTACCTGTTTTGAGTCTACCTTTACATCCTACTATAATTCGCATTAATCAGAATTTTGTATCCTTTATAAATTTTTCTATCATATCATATCATCATCAACTCCATTATTACTAACTTCATTGTTGTCTGAATTTTAATCATACTCATCATCTTCCAAGCTATTAGATCTATTAATACTAACCATGGGTGAATTTTATCAACAGCAAATATGCTTTTAAACGGTCTATTACCTTTCCTAGATATTGGTGTGTCCTCGATTTCGTATCTATCATTTCCTAGCACTCGTGTGATACGGTACGGTCCTCTTAGTTTAGGAATTAGTTTCTTGCTGTGACCAGTAGATTGAATATCTCGCTCAACTCTTACCAAATCACCAACTTTATAATAAACCGTTTTTTTTGTTTTGTCATACTTAATTTTTTGTTTTATTTGATCAGATTTTATATGTTGCTCAATTTCCTTCCTGACGACATCCCTATCAATACTTTCCTCTTCTAATGCTACCCCCAAACGTAACAGAGAATCTGAAGTCCCTGATAAACTAGTGCCAAAGAGTGCTTGCGCCGGGGTCTTGCCAATACCCTTGTTAAGCGTATTATTCATTCCCCATTGTATTTCCGAGAGACTATCATCCCATACACGTTCAGATTTCCCAACATTAGCAGCTGTTAAGGCAACTAACAATGTTCTGTTGTACCTTTCTATCTGCCCATTTGCTCTCGGGGTAGCAACAGCATTTAAGACATGCCTCACACCTAATCCACTTATGAACTCTTTAAATTTATTCGAAGTAAACGATGTACCTCTGTCGGAGATTATTATTTTCGGAACACCAAAAGTATGAAAGTAAGAGGTCAGTGCTTTGATACTACTCGATGTTCTCGTATTTTTAACAGGTGTTATTACAATAAATTTTGTGAACGCATCTATGATCAGTAATATATGGGTATTTTTATGTTTACTAGTAACAAAAGGACCTAAGTGGTCAATATGGACCGTATGGAAGGGTTCAGCAATTTTCTCTATTGGATGTAATTGACCAGCTCTTTTGACAACAGGAACTTTAGTATGTGCGCACTCTAAACACGAATCACAATACTTTTTTATAAATTTTCTCATTTTAGCGAACCAATAAGTGGATTTGATTCTGTCGTAAGTTTTATCAAAACTGAAATGACCTATGGCATCATGATTAGATTTCATAATATGCCACCTGACACCTTTAGGTACAACCCAACGATTACCTTCATTTGTTACTTTGTACAAAAGCCCTCTTTTAAGAATGAAATTCTTGCTAATCTCTATTATATTTTCAGTTTCTTTCTCTTTAAGAATATTAACAATTCGTTGAATTTCTGGGTCATTCTGTTGTACTGTAGCTATCCATTCAACTGTAATACTTCTTACCTCAAACAAATCTTCACTAACTGGATTTCGGCTTAAGGCATCTACGTGAGCCATCGATTTGCCAGGTTTGTATACAATTGAGAAATCGTATTCTTGGATAACATTCCACCATCGAGCAACCCTCGGTATAACATCTTTTTTCTCAAAAGTTGCCCTTAACGAGTTACAATCTGTGACAATAGTGAAATGTTTTCCAAGTAAATAAACCCTAAAACGTTGTAAAGATGACACTACAGCCAACGTTTCTAAGTCGTATGATGTAAAATGCATTTCTTCTGGTGAGGTTTGTCTACTATAATAAGCTACCGCTTGAAATGGGGATTGTTCATCTTTTCTTTGCAATAAAATTCCAGCCACACCCAATATTGACGCGTCTGTATGTAGTTCTGTATCATAAGATTGTTCAAATAATGCAAGAATTGGTCTGTCAGTTAAATTTTGTTTAAGTTTAATAAAAGCATCTTCTTCTTCTTTGCCCCAGACGAATTTACAGTCTTTTTTCAATAACTGAGTCAAGGGTCTTGCAATGACAGAAAAATCTTTTACAAATCTTCGGAAAAAGCTAGCTAGACCCACAAATTGCCTAACATTATGTTGATCTATTGGACGAGGAAAGTCTTTTACTGCCTGAATTTTTTTCTGTCCTGGTCTTATACCATTTTTATCAATTTCAAAACCTAAATATTCAATAGATTCCATGAAAAAAATTACATTTTTCCAAATTTAATGTCATGCCAGCGTCATTAAATAACTTTAAAGTTAATTGTAGTTTTTGAAAGCCGTCGTCTACATCCTTAGAGGGAATAATAATATCGTCCATATAGGCGAATGCATGTTTAAAACGGGCATTGCCTAAGATATGATTAATAGTTCGCTGAAAATTTGCTGGTGCATTACTTAGACCAAATGGCATTCTATTAAATTGGTAATGCCCATCCGGCGTAATAAAAGCGGTTAAATGTCTTGAAGACTCGTCTAACGGAATCTGGTAATACCCAGACGCCAGATCTAGTGTAGTATAATAATTATACCCTGATAAGTGATCTAACTGATCATCTATTCGAGGTAGCGGGTAGTGATCCTTAACTGTTTTTTTATTCAAAGCTCTATAATCTATGCATATGCGATATCCACCGGTCTTTTTCCTTACCAAAATGATTGGCGATGCATATTCTGAGGTAGATTCACTAACTATTCCAGATTCCTCTAATTCCATGACCATATCCCGAACAACCTCTCTCTCTGCGTATGAAAGGCGATACGGACGGTACACAACAGGGTTTTTGTCGGTAAGTTGAATAGCCATGGCAGTGGAACTACAACAGCCTAGTTCTTTGATATTAAACGCAAAACACTTACGATTAACATTTAATAGTTTAATAAGTTCATCTAATTTCTGCTTGCCAATTGAATGATTTACCTGAACTTTATCCAAAACTATTGGATCACTACCTTCAGATGTCAAATCAGTTTCTATTTTATTAATTGTAAACTCTTTGGATTCATTAGCGATACAACCTCGAGTAAGAATGCTATCCTTTAATAATTCGAAACTGTTAGCGTTTAAACTTTTAATAACTATATGACCAAAACCATTAACAACTCTCATCACACCTTGCAATATTTCATATTCCCTTTCAGGTTGTAAATGTAAACTGTATTCTACAAATAAGTTTCCATCAATCACAGGCTTAGTATAAACATCTACTTTCGTGATATTGTTCACAAAAATATTGTCTTTAATAAATAAAGTTACAGATTGTGATGTTACATTTTTAACCTTTTCCGAAAATGTCAAACTATCATTTGTTTTGAAAACTACTATGTGATCCTGTTCAGTGAATGTTTGACCTATTAATAAAGGTGTAGTTAAATAACTATCTGGTACTAAATAAACTTCTACAATAGCCTCAACCGAATCAATTTTAATGCTTAATTTAACCTTGCCAATAGTTTGAACCAAAGAATTTCCAAAACCCTTTAGACTTGGTAAGTCGTCCTTAGACCATGTCTGAATTATTTTGCTAGCTTCCGAAAATCTCAAGAGTGTGCATTGGCTTCCAAAATCTACAAAACACGGTAAGCAATGTTCATTTATACTCGCAGACTTATAATATTTTTCGTCATTACTATTAGCAACGGCTAGTCATGACACAGTTTTAACATCTACATTTTTCTTAATAAGACAATCAGAAGCTACATGTCCTATTCTAAAGCAAGACTCACATTTTTTTATTGGTAATTTGCATTTGAAATGCGGGTGTCCTTCACCGCCGCAATTAAAACATTTGACTACCCTATTATCGAGTTTATTGGAGACACTAGTTTGTGCTTTGTAAAAGTTATTAGTAGATTTGTTATCGGAACTGTTAGGATGTTTAAAGGAGGGTCTCGATTTATTTACCTTTTGATTACGTAAATAAACAAGTAATTTATCCGGTTCACTAAACTGAGCGGCTTCGGCGCTAGTTTTCACCGCACGATCATCTATCCCTAACAAAATACAGTCCACTGCATCAGTGCCCGTAATTCTACACCTGTTCAATAACAATATCTTATCATAATAATACTCTTCTAACGAGTCACCATATCTTGCGCGTTTATCAAGCATTTCTGTCAATAATAATCCATAATGTTCCCTACTTGGGAAGGTGGTTCGTATTTTTGCCTGCCATTCCATCCACGTAAATTTTAAACTAGGTAGACCTTGATACCACTTTTGTGCTACGCCTTCCAGTTTTGGGAGAGCATAATGGATTATTTGACGCTCAGACCAATTATAAATAGAAGCCGTTTCATTCACTTTAGCCAACCATACATCAGCGCTTTGACTTCGATTAGATGGATTAAATTCTGGCAACACATTCATCACTGGAAACCTTTCAGTAAAATCTGTTTTATTTTCTGCCCTAGCGGATTTAAATAACTCTTTTAACGTGTCCAATAACTCGTATTGTTTATCTTTTGTTTCGTTATCTTTATGACTATCAGCATACCTTGAACGACTCCTAGTATAATTCGAGCGACTTTTGCGACCCCGCAGTGGACTGCGACATCGCCTGCTGTCTCGCGAGCGGTCGTCGTTGACCCGGCTGCTTCTGCCGCGGCTGTGTCTCGACCGGCTCCGCTTGGCCCGGCTGCGTCTCTCGTCGGCCCGGCTGTGCATCCGACTCCGCCTGTGTTCGTCGCTGCTGCGTCCTGCGCCAGGACGATGCGCCCAGCTGCGTCTCTTGTCACCCCGGCTGTGCTCCCGGCTGCGTTTCCCTTGGTCACGATCATGCGCCCGGCTGCGCCTTGTTTGATCACGGCTGCGCGCCTGGCTTTCACTATGACGTGCCGAAATGGACATCACGCGGTCCCCAATTGACTCTTCTAACGGGAGTGGAGGCGTTTGCACTATTCGATCATTATTTTTATCCATGCTGAAACAAAAATATTTCCAAAGGCGCATTTGTTCTTTTTTTTTTTAATTTTTTTACGAAATATATACAAAATGAACAGGGAAACGTAAACAAAAAAAAGAACAAAGAAAAACAGTCATAGGTACATAACTCAAGGATTTTTTTCAAAGAAAGGAATGGAAAAAGTATATATTCATTAGGTTCCTAAAAATTCATCACACAATAACTAACTAAACCTCGAACTAAACTAGTAGATAAGCTATTTTTTTTTTAAATTAACTGTTTCGTGAATAAAATCCAACTACTGTCCAAAATAACTTGTCAAGAAAAACAAGCATTATAACAGATAAAAATACATAACTCCAATTACCTGTGGGGTTTTTGAGTCGATCCAACTTCTGATATGTTAATACTTCTGTAAAATAATACACGAACGTACTTGATATTGAATTTAATTCCGTTATTCCCTTTACACAAGTTCACTGCGTTACATTGCCGCGCTTCAACTAACTCATTTTCAAAACTGACAGTTAAGCCAACGGTCGTTATAAATTCCGGTATTAGTCAAATTAAATACTTATTAATCTAAGTTTATATAAAAATGCTAACACGTGGTTTTATTTAAAATAACGTATAATGAATAGTTATTTAATCTTATACTTAATGTGAAAGTGAAGATCAAGTAAATCATTGCAGACCTCACCTTGATCTTTAAAAGCACGTGATTATCGATGGTAAAATGGTTCATTTGGTTTTGTTTATATCTTTGCCAATTTCAATTGGCACAGACTATACTTTCATACACACGTGAACCATAAAAAAACATTACACTTATTACACTTTCGTCGGTGGAACTGCAAAACCGCGTAAGTAACATTTTTAATAAGGAGCAAAATGCACCTTTGTTTAGAATAAGCAAAGGATAAGTAGTAAAGTAAGGTTTATTTTAGTCTATCATAAATTTGTTAGTTACGCGGTTTAGCAGTATCAACGACGTTATACATTTTGGTGAGTTGTGTAAAAATAGCCCATAATTGCTAATCCAGCTCGGCCATTTTGTATGGACATGAGAAAGGAATATTTTTAGTACAAACACACGAGTTTATAACGTGTATAATATTACACTCATGGACAAATTTAGAGGAACGCACTAAATTAAGTTAACTTTAATTATATTTTGTTTTTTAAGGTTCCAGTAGGATATTGATAACGGCTGGTTTTATATAAACAAAGGGTTTATTTTCTTTTCAAACGATTTTAATGGTTTCCTTAGGTTGACTTTTTTTAGTACATTTCTGGATGTGTAAAATAAAGGAACATTGATTCTTTCCTTCGTTATTATTTATGTTTTTGCTTTACTTTTATTGCACTTAAAATTATCTTAACAACACAATAAAATTAAAACATAAAAGGTTGTATTAATTTTTATTTTGCATCACTCTTTATTTGTCCTTAAGTGTATTACGACTGACTTAATGTACTGCAGAGTTGGGCGTAATCAATTACTTTTGGAATTAATTACACGATTACATTCCAGTAATCGTGATTCCTCAGTAATCGATTACTTGGGTAATTAAAATTACTGTAATACTGTACTATGATTACATTTTGTAATCCATTCCTTTGGAATCAGTATTGTAAACCACTACAGTAATCTTGATTCCTCGGTAATCAAGTACTTAAGTAATCTGAATTACTTAACTCCAGTTCCACACTAGATTACTTCATTGGCAAACCTTATTTTATTATTTTGTTAATGTCACTCAAATAAAATTGTTTTTGGTTTACATCATTACGTCATTCTAGCATTATATTAAATAAACCAGTAAAGAAACTAGGCCTACTTTTCAAGATAAATACCTACGCTCCAATTGAGCGTAAGGGTTGTCCACTAACATTTTGTAAAATTGAAAAAAGTTCTCGTTTATTGTATTTCAGCTAGTTAGTGCAAAATCAATACGTGTGATCTGCAACAACAAATCCGTTGATAGATTGAGAAAAAGTAGCCGCCATCTTTAATTTTTTAGTTATTCAACCGATTGCTTCCAAAATCGATATCTGGGGATGTGTGTGGTCTCCGACAACTAATCTGTTGGCAGAATGAGAAAAAGTAGCCGCCATCTTGAACTTCTTTGTTATTCAACCGATTGCTTCCAAAATCGATATCTGGGGATGTTTATGGTCTCCGACAACTAATCTGTTGGCAGAATGAGAAAAAGTAGCCGCCATCTTGAACTTCTTAGTTATTCAACCGATTGCTTCCAAAATCGATATCTGGGGACGTGTATGGTATCCGACAACCAATCTGTTGGCAGAATGAGAGAAAGTAGCCGCCACCTTGAACTTCTTAGTTATTCATCCGATTGCTTCCAAAATCGATATCTGGGGATGTGTATGGTCTCCGACAACTAATCTGTTGGCAGAATGAGAGAAAGTAGCCGCCATCTTGAACTTCTTTGTTATTCAACCGATTGCTTCCAAAATCGATATCTGGGGATGTTTATGGTCTCCGACAACTAATCTGTTGGCAGAATGAGAAAAAGTAGCCGCCATCTTGAACTTCTTAGTTATTCAACCGATTGCTTCCAAAATCGATATCTGGGGACGTGTATGGTATCCGACAACCAATCTGTTGGCAGAATGAGAGAAAGTAGCCGCCACCTTGAACTTCTTAGTTATTCATCCGATTGCTTCCAAAATCGATATCTGGGGATGTGTATGGTCTCCAACAACTAATCTGTTGGCAGAATGAGAGAAAGTAGCCGCCATCTTGAACTTCTTAGTTATTCATCCGATTGCTTCCAAAACCGATATCTGGGGATGTGTATGGTCTCCGACAACTAATCTGTTGGCAGAATGAGAAAAAGTAGCCGCCATCTTGAACTTTTTAGTTATTCATCCGATTGCTTCCAAAATCGATATCTGGGGACGTGTATGGTATCCGACAACTAATCTGTTGGCAGAATGAGAAAAAGTAGCCGTCATCTTGAACTTCTTAGTTATTCATCCGATTGCTTCCAAAATCGGCTACTTTTTCTCATGCTGCCAACTAAATCATTGTCAGAGACCACACAGATCCCCAGATATCGATTTTGGAAGCAATCGGTTGAATAACTAAGAAGTTCAAGATGGCGGCTACTTTTTCTCATTCTGCCAACAGATTAGTTGTCGGAGACCATAAACATCCCCAGATATCGATTTTGGAAGCAATCGGATGAATAACTAAAAAGTTCAAGATGGCGGCTACTTTTTCTCATTCTGCCAACAGATTAGTTGTCGGATACCATACACGTCCCCAGATATCGATTTTGGAAGCAATCGGATGAATAACTAAAAAGTTCAAGATGGCGGCTACTTTTTCTCATTCTGCGAACAGATTAGTTGTCGGAGACCATACACATCCCCAGATATCGATTTTGGAAGCAATCGGTTGAATAACTAAGAAGTTCAAGATGGCGGCTACTTTTTCTCATTCTGCCAACAGATTAGTTGTTGGAGACCATAAACATCCCCAGATATCGATTTTGGAAGCAATCGGTTGAATAACAAAGAAGTTCAAGATGGCGGCTACTTTTTCTCATTCTGCCAACAGATTAGTTGTCGGAGACCATAAACATCCCCAGATATCGATTTTGGAAGTTATCGGTGGAATAACTAAAAAGTTCAAGATGGCGGCTACTTTTTCTCCTGCTGCCAACGAAATCATTGTCAGAGACCACACAGATCCCCAGATTTCGATTTTGGAAGGAATACTTTTGTGGCATCTTTCTAAAGAACGAACGTAAAATTTATTTATATACTTAATATACAGAAGTAATCTGGAAGTAATCAAGTCAACAATTCCAGTAATTAAGCATCGACATTGATTCCAATTACAAGTAATTATAATATTTGTGTAGATGATACTGATTCCTTAATTATTGTAATGGTAATTCACCGTTTCGCTTGATTACATTACAAGTAATCTGACACCCAGGAGTGAATTACAAAGTAAAATCAAGTAATCGTGTAATCAGGAATCGATTACGAAATGCCCATCTCTGAATGTACTGTCTGAATTAAATGAGAGAGGGTTTTATATTTCCAATTAGAGTAGGTAATGGCTCCGTTCTTAATGAACTATACAATTATTTCAAAAACACTTTACCAGGGCGTCTATGCAACACGGTAAATAAAACCATATTGCATTTGACTTGACTTGGTATTGTTTTTACCTCGACTGCCATTCATCATCATCAACATTTTTCAGCCAAACGACGTCCACTGCAGGACATAGTCCTGTCCTACAGTGGGCATTGACCACCATTACTGTCAAGTAAATAAGAGCTATCAAATCGTTGACATTACGATAACACTCCAAATTCAATATTGTTTTTACTCTGTAGAATAGAGGCGCACTGGGCCGGTTAGCGGCCGATAGCGTTTGGTTTTTAAACCAATCGCTTCACTGGTAGATGACGTGATACGAAAAGTCACGTGATATACCAGTGACGCGATATTGGTTTAAAAACGAAACGCATAGAAACGCCAGTTAGCGTAGAGCATCTTGGCAAGAGTCTCTGAGCGGTAAAAACGATATCGTATTTGACCTGTTACGGAATTGTTTTTAAATCGGCCGCCATTACTGTCAAGTAAATAAGAGCTATAAAAACGTTGACAACACGATAATAGGTCAAAAATGATATGGTTTTTATGGTGTTGAATAGTGGCCCTGATTTATCTATTTAAATTCCTAATACAATATTTGGTAGCTTTGAACTCCATTACTGTTATTAATAATATTTAAATAAATGTTATTATGAAATAAAATGATGTGTCAAAAACAAAAACACGTTACAGAGGATTTTACTTACCTGTCTTTGCCCTTGACTTCGTTTGCGTAAAACTCGTTTAATTCCTACATATTTTATGTACCAAAATTTCAGGAAATATTTTAACAAACTTGAGATGTACCTCTAAATATAATGAATTACATTGTAATGGAATAAATACTAAAACACATGGACAAGGACCAAAGATGGACACTAAACTTGATTGGATTTATGACATGGTGCTGATTTGATGATGGAGTCGGAAGGCGGCGATATGATCTCCGCTATATTTAACGTATACCCACCGTGTTGGGACTCATTTAGTTTGATCTTGATAAGCAGAAAATGATTTTGAGAAAAAAAAAAGTACATTCGACAGCAAAACTTATACCAGAAATGAAGTTATTGACAGAAACTTATCTATTTTATCGAGCTTTAATATCTACATGCTCCTAAGCCACTAATAATACATAATATATCAATGTTTACATTTATATTTTGGCGCGATAGCAGTACATTTAATTAATGTTGAATGTTATCTGACAAAATACGATGTACTTTGATTAATAACTCCGAAATACAGTATTTGATTACTAATAAGGATAGTTTTGATATCCATCCGTCTGTAAACTTTTGATACATTGCTACTTACAACTAATTACAAATATACAGAACTAATCAAAGCTAAATACACTATAAAGCTAATCGATGTGTTAATTTAACATTAGTAGCTACGAGGCTCCAGGCAAGGTTGTGATGAAGTCAAACATCTTGACAGGAGCCTTCATTTACTTGCTCAAATATGACATGTTTACAGCCTGTTTGTACTGCCTTATAATTTGGCTGGCAACCAACGGGGCTCCGCTTGGTACCCTTTAATTTATTGGTTGTAGAATAAAATATTGTTATTTAAACTGAAATTTAAATTTGTAATCCCACTAATAGGTAACTAGTTATAAATGTCAAAGTTTTCGTATGTGTGTGTAGGTTTGTTACTCTTTCACACTGCAATGGCTAAACGGCTTTGGTTGAAATTTGGAATAGAAATAGCATAATATACCCAGGATTATCACGAAGTTCTGAGTTAGTAACGATATTCGAAATCTACGCGGGAAAAGCTGTGGGTAGAAACTAGTAGTAATAAAATTCATTACAGGGCTTTCATACAACTGAGTAAAACAATATTGATTTTTAAAATTATTGTATTGTGTTTAACTTGGCCGCCATTATTGTCAATTAAATAAGAGCATAATAATATTATATTGCCAATACGATAACACGTCAAAAGCAATATAATATTAAAAAATAACCTTTCATGTAGACTACATGATGAAGTGAATGATCATAGACACGTTGTAAAAGTTCTTTGTTTGACCTAGTCGCTGTCTAAAAACTAACTCCCTTACTAATAAACGTTGAGTAACGGTGGTATATCTATACAATGTTTGGTCCTTATCTGTCATTGTGACATTTGGATTTGAAAGATAAGAACAAAACATTGTATAGCTATACCACCGTTACTCAACGTTTATTAGTAAGGGGGTAAATATCTCCATCTTTAAACGTGAATAAAATACCTTTGACGCTCATTAAGACTCTATTTGGAAATAAACTTAAATTATTTTACGTTTCCTACGGCACAGTGAGGAATAAACCTAATTGTCGAGTGAGACCCAATTAGACTCTGCAAAATTATGATTTCACAGAACGTATTTATTTTGCTATTTTTATATATTAAAAAATATTTAGTGTAACTTAATGAAGAATTCAAGTAATCATACTAACATTTTATGTGAGAAAGTTTGTGTGTCAGTTCCAACTTCACGCTGAAACGGCTGAACGGATTTGGATGAAATTTGAAATGGAGATAGCTTATACTCTGGATTAACACATACGTTACTTATCACCTCAGCAAAATTAAAAGTTTCCGTCGGAATAACGATATTCAACACCTACGCGGACGAAGTCGCGGGCAGAAGCTAATTCAATGTTAGAAAAATGTTAAACATTTATTTATTTATCTATTTATTTATTAGGTTTTCCAACAGATAAAACACCGTTAACTTAATTTTAAAATAATATGTGTAAGGACGAGTGACAGGGTGTTTACCCAATTATAGGTAAACTCAGCTTGTGTAAAAAAATCGCTTTTGTGCCGATGCGGCTCAATAATACACACAATTAACAATTACACTACACTTAACGTCCTAGGCTAAAAAAGGAACGTGCGTGTTTGGTTATAAAAAAAACTACTAACAAGGCACAAAAGTGCTTTACGTTTTCCTTGTACATGTTTAGCAAACTGAATTTTGTAGTGTTATGAAATGACTTCAAAAAGCAGGTTATTCGTTTGACTCGTATTTTTTGTTGTTGATAAAAAAAAATGTTGGAGAAGACAAACAATAATAAGATCATTAATAAACCTATGCACAATTTGCGTGGTCTGGTGAAATTCATGACATAGATACATACAGTACTATTTTTACTTTCTACTATCATACTAAAAACTATTTCGAATCGAAAACATTAAAAGTCTATAAATAAAAATCGCCTAATTGGTTTTACAACTGGTTTTAGGCGTAATTTAATATTCAAGTCAATAATTAAACGGTAACTTTAGTAATGAGGTATAATTAGGACAAATAGACCGTGATGGCGTAGCACGATATTAGCCTGAAATTATAATGATGTTTGGTTCCAAAATGTTACTAGAAAATTAAACTACTATATTATTTATGAAGAAATTTTAGTCACGTACGTAGTGCCCTACATAAGCAAATTGCGCGCGAACGCGATGCGACGCGAATAAAACAAACAACTGCGCGTCTCAGAATTGTAACGATCTATGCGCGTATGCGTGCGAAGCGACGCAAATAATGCAAATCTTGAATTTTTCGCGCGAATTTTTAAAATGTTTCGTATTAGGGTCAGTTCACACCGAGAAGCGACGCGACGCGACGATACCGGAAGAGGCCAGTGACTTCGCGCGGCGCTGTGCGCTGTGCGCCTTCAGGTTTTACAGAGTGAAATAGAGCACCAGTTCGCTTTTAAGTTAGGACACTGCGTTAGTAGTAGTATAACTTCCGCAGTGAGTAGGAAAAACTTGCCACTGCAAACTGAAGAGACACATCTGTTTCTAATGGGTATGAAACAAGACGCGACATGCAGATCCTCTTCTCACGCGGACCACTAATGCGCAACAGAAGTATCCATCTAGTAGCCTACCAAACGAAGGAAAATCAGGAGAAATAACTTGTGTATAAGCGAATTTTGGAATAGTTGTAGGGAATGGTGTTTTAAATCACATGCTAAAAGTACTCATGGGTGGGGGTGGAACTAACTAAAAGGTACCTTTTTTAGTTTATCGTAAATAACACGTAAAGCGGTGGCCCATAGCAAAATATGTTCTAATACATAAGTAATTAACAAAAAAAAATCTTTAATAAAAACGATAATTTGTTTTCTCTGGGTTCAGTATTTTTTGAGATATGGAGGGAAAAAGATAGACAATAAAAAATAAAGTTACGTTTATTTAAGTACGGCACGTATGTTCCTAAAAATAAAATTTATTATTATCTTCTAAATCTAAAATATCATCATCATCATCATCATCATCATCATAATCATTGTCATTAATTATAATCAATTCTAGACTAGGATAGTCCCATTATGGGACAACTGAGATTTTTTCGTCCCAGTAGTCCCATGGGACAAGTGGCACTAATATTTTTATTTTATTTTTGTCCCAAAGGTCCCATTACCGTCATCACCGTATGAGTGAAGTTCAAAATTTTGGAACACTGTTAGCCATAAATCAATTGGATAGTGTCGACGGAGCTCCGCTATGGAGCTCCTTTTTCTGGGTGGTCTGGCCCTTCGGGCCTGCTGCAAAACTAACATAACCTAAACCTACCTGGTACATTTGAGACAAAAATATTAGTGTCAGTTGTTCCATGGGACTACTGGGATGAAATCGTTTCAGTTGTTCCATGATGGGACAACTTAATGGGACTAGTGGGATAGACGTCTCTTTTTGTATTATTCGCACTCGCGGCAAATTGTATTCGCACCCGTGGCGAGTTCGCTGCAAACACGTTCACTATTCAGAAGGAATTCCACAGACAGCGGGACGCACCCCACGCACGTGTCAAAACATGTATAAATTTTCGAATTCGCTATATAATTATTTTTGTAATAAATTAATCTTTAAGACAGAACTTGGCTTTCACTTCAAGTCCCTCCAAAAAAAAAGTTGTGGTTAATTGACATGGTTTGGTGAATGGGAATAAAAGTACAATAATATTCATAAGTGATTATAAATTATAATTTATTGAACAACTACAACGAATTCTGACCTTAGCGAACATTATTACATTTTTTTAAGTTGTTTTGTAACTTTATATGACTAATATTCCTACAAAATTATTAAATAATTTCGATTTTTTAACCCACGTTAATCCCGGGTTATAAAAGGCCATAAAAATACTAGAAGAATATTTTATAGATTCGTGGTATTAATTAAGTATACATATGTGATTGCATTTAAAATTTTGCTCCACTAAAATGTAACTTTACAATCCATTATATTATTTCTTGAAAAATAATATAGGACACTGGCATATAACGTTCACAGGTACTATTGAGAGCTCGGGAAACTCATGCTGCGTTACTGCTGCACAAATTAATGTATTTTTATAGCCACGCACATAGTACCACAAGCGCAATTGAGTTTTAGTATCTGTGCATGGTCTCGCTTTAATGCATTTATGTGCAATAGGATTGTTGACATGTTCTGCTATTAAGAGGCTTCTAACAAGAACAAAACTGGCAACAAGGAATTTTTCGTTTTTTGATTGATGAAAAATACAGAGAAATTTACAATAGATAT
Source organism: Acleris cristana (assembly GCA_948252455.1). Classification (NCBI taxonomy): domain Eukaryota; kingdom Metazoa; phylum Arthropoda; class Insecta; order Lepidoptera; family Tortricidae; genus Acleris; species Acleris cristana. Next base: position 15,533,316 of record OX411778.1, read on the forward strand.
ATTTTTAAAATATGAAATTAATCTTTGAATAACATTGGAGTTAACTCTAATATTATTATAATTTATTAATTATATCAAAATAAGTAAGAGTTTCAAATTATTTGTAAAGAACTCTGTTCGAGACAGTTTAAAATACTTGATGCTTCAAATTTCCTTACATTTAAGAATTTCAATTAATTACACTTCAATAATCAAGAAAACGAAAATACGCAACGTTGCCAGCACATTATTGTGTAGGACAGCTATTAATATTTTATGGTTAGCCATTAGTTGTTTATGCATTTTAAGCCTGCATAGGCGTCGGGAGGGGGTTCGGACCGATGGGGGGAGTGGGGAATGTGGCATAGGGGGCGGCAGAGGGCGGGGTGAGGAAGGCCACGCGCAGCGGTTGTGGCGTCTGCACCTTCTGCCGTTCTACTGCACCGGTCACCAGAGTGTAAGCTGCCGCGAACACAGTCACCGCCTGCAAATTAATCCAGTATTAAGTATTACAATTATAATCACCTCATTGTTTAACCTGAAAAGATTCAGCCTTAGGTACTAACATACAAGGTACTATTGAGTAGATTTAATGTGTTCCACATGGATCCCTTGCCTAGTTAACCCTTTGAACGCCAAGAACCACTAAAGTGGTCGTGTACTGTCGTGCCTACCACGCCATCGACCTATATAGGGGTCACAGATGCAGTGCAAAATAGACCCGAGTATTTGTGACGTAAGGTTGACATTAGCTGTGGTTTTAAACTGTCATTGGCGTGTGAGGACGACGTCTGTATCAAGTCAAAGGCGTTCAAAAGGTTAAGGGTTAACCAAACCTTGATGAAGGTCTCCCCACATTGCATCCGGTGGTGTCCACCAATCGAGAACCCTAACCTTTTAACCCTATTGGCCATTTGTTCCGCAAGCGATGTGCCCCGTGTACTATCACCTAAGTTGTTGGGGAATTTGATTCTTGTGCGAATCTCCTTATCTCTGTTTTGATCATGCAGTCAAATTCCGAGCATAGTTCGAGCGTAAGAAAGGAAAGACCTGTCCTTATTTCAAACCTTGGAGGAGGCCTATACTCATCAGCAGTGTAGAGTAACGTCCTGAGGTTGAAATGATGATTATGACCAGACCTCGGAAATATTTTTTTATTGAAAGTATGCAAATGAAACAAAATAGCAACAATTCTGGTTATTCTTTATTTTAAAAGGATTTTTGAACCTTCACTCATCATCATCATATTTTTTTTCCCCATTGTATATTTCTGAATTCTGTCCCATTTACTACTGTTAAAATAAACAATCAGATTTGTTATGAGGAAAAAAAATATGATGATGATGAGTGAAGGTTGAAAGTATGATGATGACTGCTCAAAAAAATATAGTGAGCAACAATAATTTATCTTGAAATTGTTTTTTGAATATTCCATTATATTAGTACTCTGTATATTTACCCGCTTGCCGAAATAGGAAGGTAATGTTTTGGTGAAATATGAAGGCAACGTACCAAGATTATGATGATAGCCGAAGCGAGAGCAGCAAGCGCGTTGGCGTAGTTACGCAGTTCTATCATGGCAGGACGCAGGCAACCGTTGGCGAATACTGGTGACTCACAGGGCTCCAAACGTAGCTGTAAAATAGTGATTAATAAAAATTCAGGCTGCAAACAAATGACTTAAACAGTGGAGCCGTTTGTTTTTTTTTTTCATAATCAATTTCTAGCGTGCACTGCCAGTGGTATCTAGGTGTAAGCTCTAAACTCGCAAGCTCGTCCGTTTAAACCAATACTCGGCCCGCAATTGCCTATCCCTGCCTAGGCAATAATGTACACACAGCAACACACCTAATTAACCATTGGAGGCAGAGCAGAGAGAAAATTTCAATGCTTGACAGGGATGTAGATATTTTTTTCAAATTAAATATATTTACATCCCTTTCAAGCATTGACACTTATTCTCAGCTCCGTCTTTAATGGTCAGTTAAGTTTGTGGGCGACTGTACTAAGTAATCCCAGCGTAATTCTGAAAACCGGTAGGAGCTATGAGTTCCTTTAATTTTCCTTTACGTTGCTACTTGTTATGTAACAAGTTCGTTAAACTTTCTTTTAAAGACATAACACGTTAACAGTCCCCACACAAAATGTGCAAACCTCGTGAGTCCATCACGTAAGTGCGTAGCTGGTCGTTTCTTAGTGACCCATATGTGGGGCACGGATTTGTGGAGCTAGTTTGTCGTGATCCGTATATGGGGCACTGGACTGTGAAGGTGTTAAGTTACCTTCTTCCTTCCTCCACGGGCGCAGCAGGAGGCAGGTAGAGTGCGGCGATGGCGGAACCAGTCTGCATGTCCCTGGACTCCACAGCAACGCAACTGCAAGTAAAAACAACGGATTCTTATTGACGGACTAAGGGCACTCGTGCCACTGCCGGCGAGGTAGCGATTACCTATTGACTATTTTCTCGCTCAAGAGGCAAACAAAAGATATTTAAACCAGTGTTCGTAAATACTTACATTGGCAATAATTGCTGATGGCATTACATTATACCACTTTTTACGTGTCGACCTGAAAATACTATGTAATATGCTAGAGGTCGCCCTGCGACTTCGTACGCGTAGAATAACTGTCCCGATAGGTACTTCTCCATTTCTTTCACTTAAAGGTAAATTTCATAACCTAGGGCACTCAAGAAAATAATGGGAACTTAGTTACTTGCTCCAACCGCTGTCATGATAGTGTCGTTGAATAGATTATACAAATTGAAACAGCAAATGGATATTTAAGCGCCATAGTTAAAGTCAAGATACCTTTCCAAGGTACACTAATAAAATAAATCAATTCTGACAGGTACCACGTTCCATACATTTTTGCCTACTGTCCGTTCAAATCCCTAAGCGCAGCGGCATAGGTTAGGTTATGCATTTTCCGTCTGTCAGTCAGTCAGTCACGGAATATATTTATAGTCTAGATTATAACTAATGGGCGGCTGACAGATGCAAATTACGTCAAAGTAATTTCAAACGATATCTGTAATATGGATATGACTACTGATTTATAATAAAAACTGCATATAGTTTCATACACAAAGACGAAATTTAATAAAAGTCTTATCCATCTTATGCTTTCGTCACCATATTGCATCCATCGGCCGCCCTTTTATCATAAGATTTACATCACACTGCATCGAGGCGAAGGATCCCCGTATAGCGGGATCTAGGGACTCAAGCGCCATGGCGCGGTGCATGCTGGCGTTGAGCGAAGCGGTGTCACGCAGGCTGCGCGTGATTCCAGCTGCGGACACCAGCCCCATGCTGAGGAGCATCATCGCCGCTGTCGATACGCATAGCAGCTGCAAATACAGGTATAGTTTACAAATTAGGAGAAGAATGTCCCTTCCTAACTCTCGTAAAGTTACTAGATGTCTTAATTAAAATCATATTTTAGATGTCTTAATTAAAATCATATTTTAGATGTCTTAATTAAAATCATATTTTTACCGCAATGTTTGATAATATTGCTGGTAACTGTAAAACCAGTATGTATTGTTTACCAGTTTTACGTAATACGCGAAATAGCCTTGTTATACATTTCCTGGCGTGATACGACTAATAACACGTGGAAAATGTATAACCCGGCAAAGTGACATATCACGTCAAACTAGTAAATAATCAAATTCCTCGCCTGTACATAAAATACAAAGAAAGAGTATAAACAATATTGTAAGTGACAACTAATAAGGAATCTAAATTTTGAATTAGTCATAAATGTACATCGTTAATATTTTTATTTTAATTATTTACTCACTTCAATAAACTTCAATTTTAACTAACTAATTCACACTGCTCTAGGAAGTTGATTTAAGCTTAATTAATATAGTCATTGGATTGATTGGAATTTTTCATGCTTACCTATGCGATTTTGATGACAATACTATAATTGGGTTACTCTTAAAATTCCCTTTTCGCCGAATGACAATACAGCTCAAACGTTTGGATTGTGTTACGTCTTTGTTGCTATATAGACATGAACGCTAAATGTATCTTTAGCAAAACGTCTGGATCTTAGAATGTTACAATTTAAAATACACTAGTAGCGAAACGTCTTTATCTTAGAATGTCTTTATTACTTAATAGACATAAACGCTAAATGGCCCGGTAGCGAAACGTTTGTATCTCAAAACGTCTTAATTACTAAATAGACATGAACGCAAAACGTCTGGATCTTAAAATGGCAAGTGTTGATATGACACTTGATAATTCAAACTCTTTGCATTCGACGAATTAAGTATTCTAATTATACGGACTATTTTAATTTCCAGACGTTTTGCTAATAACTCCTTCTATGTTCATGCCAATCAACTAATTTTACTTTCGGTTAATTAGGTATTCTAATCACAAGGACTATTTATATTTCCAGACGTTTGGCTACTTGCTCATTTCAATTCTGTGACGTCCTGCTAAATTGACACTTTGCTGACTGAGTATTCAACTTTCATGTCATTCAGCTGAATTGACTCTCTGCTGACTGTGTATTTTACTGTTATGTCATCTAGCTGAAATGGTCCTTTGGCGAAAAGGGAATTTTAAGAGTAACCCCTATAATTGAGGTATATAGAATCAAAAACAGCTAAATCCACACATTTCAGTATGTATTTAGCTGTATTTGATTCTATACACCTCAATTATACTATCAAGCTGGTACGATAATGGAGACAGAAGGTAGCCATAGAAACTAATCAATAGCTTTTATTAGTACCTAGATCTGTCAAATTTGGATTTGTGTTACTAATTTAATAGCAATTTTATTATCAGTAGAGTAATAAACATACAGTCGGTTAACAAAGTGCGTCATTAAAAGTTAAATTTCAGATGTAACTCATTTACAAAAACTTTCTCCCGACGTGTATCTACTTCACATATTACTCCAAATGTCAGCTTACTCAATAAAATGCAATAGTGTTCCATTAGATTTACATATATTTTTTTATTAAAGTGGTCACCACCGCCTACGGACATTTGCAACGCCGGAGGCGTCACCATTGCATTTCCATTGCGTTGCCGGTCTCGAAGAAATTTAATGACACCCTTTTTAAACAGCCCCATATTGTAGCGTATTGGGAAAGTCTCAGCAAAAAGCTCATTCCAAATTCCTATAGTACGCTCCAGAAACGTTCTAGAGAACTGGCGCGTAGTTGAGCGCAGTGACTCAAGAAAATGGGAATGAACATCCGGTCGATAACGAGAAGTGTGATGGTAGAAAGAGGCCGATGGCACCAGTCTAAACAATTCCTCGGAACACTCCCCATTATACAGACGGTGGAAAATGCAGAGATGCAAAGTCTCTCCAGAGGCTAAGCATCTATAAACGTTCTGAAACAGTACGGTCGTTGACAATAGACATAGGCAGTAGACTTACCGTAGCAAGCAGCGACTGCGACTTAGGATGGTATGGCACCAGAGTTGCCAGCCAGCAGGCAGGCAGGCATAACAGGGCACCAGCGATGAATAGCACACCACCCGCCAAGTCAACGCTCAGGTCAGTGGTCCAGAAGTAATAGGAGATACGTAACAGGCTCCATGTCGAGGATCCACCCAAAATTGCGCCTCCACTCTAATGACAAGTACTAGGGTTAGAACTTTTCGATGGAGTCGCTGCTTCCTAATTATTATAATCATGCCACCTTGATTTTGACCTTCAGTGTTGTCATAATAGTATTTCAAAATGCATTCATTCGTTTAATCGCTAAATGACTTTTAATGAATTTTGGTAAAATGGATTCCTCCGCTATGAAAGCATTACAAATAAAAAAAAACTAATATTAGTAGGTATGGATAAAACGAAATAAAAATGTAGTTAATTTATTTTGAAATATGTATAGTTATGTTTATAATAATTTGGAAATAGCGACTCCATGGATTCTAAAACCACGATATGCCAAAAAAAGTCCTACCCCTAACAATTACACGCTACTTTTATGATATTAAGGAGAAGGTAAACGAGCACACATGCCTCCTGTGGTCCTAGTATGGTTGCATCTATATCGCGTGTCAAATGTGGATAAAGCATCCGTCACTGTCGTACTTATTTACGTGTCAAAAGGTGACGGATGCCTTATCTAAACTTTGTCACGCGATAAACGCAGCCATGTTAGGGCCCCTGATGGTACGTGGGATCTGAGACTCATAGACATTTTAATTCTCAAGACTGCTATCCTGACTCCAAAGTTGCCAACCTTGAGGTATATTAATACTGGTAAATTAAGACTAAATTATGACAGTTTAGCGGCAAATTATGTACAGTCACCAGCAATAATATATTGTCCTACATTGGATGCAAAAATATCTGACACGCTCTTATAGCTCTCGTAATAAAGACGTGTCAGATATTTTTGCGCCCAATGTTTGATAATATAATATATTATTGCTGGTGACTGTACATCAATGAAACTTTGCTTATAATATAACTTTGTAACCCCTATCGTCTCATTCGATTAAGCGTAGTTTTTTTTCATGGAAAATGACACCACTCGCCTAGTAAAATTTCTCCCTTTCCCATACTGCCCGATGGGTAGGACCCCTAAATTTTGATAGGACATAATAGGACTTGGCAGATCCTCATTTCTTGTGCCAAGATAAAGTTATAAGCAAAGTTTCATTGAGGCACCCGTATAACGGGGTAAATAGGAACTAAGGGGTAAATAGGGACAACTTAAAACGAAGCATAATGTTACCAATTATAAGACTGAAATAACGTAAATAGAACGTAACTTTATTTTCATTTAATACTTGTTCTTATTTGTAACAAGTTATGCTTCATTTTAGGTTGTGTTCCTATTTATTACTTAGTTCCTATTTACCCCGTTTCACGGTACATATTTTGCCTCCAAAATATGCAATTTTTCCTGTATTACTGAGATGGAATGCCTCTGCTAGGTATATCATCGGTTGTATTATCACATTTATCACACTGGAAGACAATAATGCTAATACTGTTGCTTCGCCGTAGGTTAAAGGATAAGGTGGTAGTAACGATCTGGAAGGACCTTGCACAGGTTCCACGAGATCTCAGTAAAACATTATACTACGTTAACAGTCCCCGTACAAAAAAGTGAACTTCCTCGTGAGTCCATCACTTCGTAAATGAGTAGCTGGTCGTTTCTTAGTGACCCATACGTGGGGCATGGACTTGTGGAGCTAGGTCGTCGTGACCCGTATATGGGGCACTAGACTGTGAAGGTTTTAAGTAACTTTCTATTTTTTAAGATTTAGGGCTTATGAACATTGTTTGTAGGGTGATAGGTCGTATTCTTTAACCCAAAACCTAACTCATAAAAATAGTGGAATAGCCATTTAAAAAACAGGTAAGTTGGTCTTCCCTTACTTGTAAAGAAACATTACATGTGTATAAAAAAAACAAATATGAACTTACAAGAAGTAGCCCCGCACACATAAACAAAACCAGGCCACCTTGTCTCATTTTGAGATATAATAATAAAAAATCCAATTTATTTTACGGATGACATAGGAACAAGAGCAAAGTTATTTTTTTATTTATGAAATTTGCCAATTTGAAATCGACGTTTGAAAAATATTTGACACGTTCGCTTCTTTGTAAATAGTTCAATAGAAAAGGTTACACTCAAAAAGTTTACAGTCTGTACGGCACAAAATAAGAAGTAAAGCATAGAAGCCGGGCTAAAAATAACAACAAATTGCATGTTTATATTTAATGAAATGCTAATGAATGAGAAAGAAAAACACTCGACCCGTTAAAGTGCGGAAAGTACGTTCATAGTTACAATACACTTACTAATGTACTTTATTGACATGATATCTCGCTAAGATTGTCTACTTTATTATTACATCTAAAGAAGAATTTAAGTATATTTATGCGAAGTGGTTTAGCGAAAAAAGTGTTGCCAGTTGGGTTTTTTAAAATAGTTGTAAAAATGATGATGTTTTAGAATCGACTCTTCCTACATGTTCTGTTAAGTCTTAGCTATAGGTACTGATCAATAAACTTAACTTACATTACTGAACAAACCCAAACCGATTTTTTACAACACTAACCATACTGTGGCAGCATTAGTGTATTTTAAGTTTTCAAAATGATTTGCCAATAAATAAGTGACCCACGACAAAATTATTATAATATGACATTTCTTTAAAATGCTAAATAACAAAGTAAGCAAAATCACAATTAAACTCGAGTGTTTCTTTAAATCTTTCCATTGGCTGTCCGTCCGTAAATTAACCCTCTGAAGTCATTTATCATGCAAATGTATCAAAAATCTCGAATGATCGATGAAATCGTGCTCGCTTCTCAACTTGTGCCCATGAATCTTTACCAATCGAAATATTAACGATGATGAATCGTTTCTTGTTTCAATGAAAAATACGGCAAATTGTGATTAATTGATTGACTATGCGACAATAATAAATTACGGTACAGTTGCAGAATTGGGCCGTCGTTTGTTAACGACTTTTTGAATTATTTATTACAATTTAAAATTTCCGACGAAAGCAAAGACGTTCGTATTAGACAGGTTAGACTGTCTTCTGGTTCGACACTGAAACTCACGTGGAGTCCAGGGGGGCAATTATTGTCCCCATTCATTTATTAATTACTATTATACTAACTAACTTAATTCTAACATATTTTACTAAAATCTATGGACTGTATGTTCAAATTAAATTAACCACCGACCCAGAAAAGGGTCAAAGTAAAAATATTTTTTTTGCAATGACTGTGCAGCGAAATCATATTGACCGGCAGAACATTTTAATACTGTCAATTATGAGTATATTTATAAAGATTTTTTTAAGATTGCTAAGGTTATCCAGATGATAAGGTTATAAACGATGGTTGATGAGATGACCAACAGCGTATCAATGCATCATCATCACTACTTAAGAGCAACATAATGTCATGTCGGTAGAGAGTGCCCATTATTTCTTTGTATTCTTTACTAGGTTTTTTACATTTTGATAAACCTTTCATTCTTCTTTATTATTTACTAGGTTCTTTACACCTCAATTAGCCCATCATTCCTCTTTATCCTGAACTTTGCTTTTTACACCTTGATAAACCTTTCATTCCTTTCTATTATATACTAGGTTCTTTACATCTTGGTAAGATACGACCCTTTCACTCGCTCAAAGTAACTTCGTGGTCGTCGTCTGCCTCTTTTGCCTTAAATTTTTGATCTATGATAGTTTTTATGAAATTATCATGTCATGTCAAGTGCTGTCGTCTCGATTTCTTCTGATCTATCTTCTGATTTTTTCTTCTGTTTAATATTAAAAGTAATGAACTACAATGCATTATGAAGTTTTAGTATTATTTTGCAACTAGCCCTAAAAAAATAAGCTGCTGAAATCTTAATAATCTGCTAAACAAATACACCATCCTCGAAACACTAAGCAAATATCATACATTAATCATCTGCTAATCAAACTGTTTTAGAAAACATTAGGTAATTTCCTCGTATTTACCCTGTCCTAATTACTGTGGAGTGTAAGTTCCAACTTCATACATCTTCTTAATGAATTTGCAATATTAATGTTTCTGCCACAGGTTGATTTGCACAATTTGCTCATTAGCCGGAAATTGCTTCCTCTAATTGTATTACTTGTTGCAGACAAATTAACTATGCTCACCTCATCTGAAGATAATATCGTGTTTTCCACAACGGGTTCCGCCTTATTACTTCATTTTTAGGGTTCCGTAATCATAAGGTGTTAACGGGATCTATTCTATTACCAACATAATTTTCCTTTTTTAATGGGTTTGCGTAAGACCTCAGTCTCACCTGATGTTAAATGTCATTATTAATACTTTTTTTTGGTCATGTCTTTTAAAGAATTTCTATAAAAACAGAAAAGTAAAGGTTTTTAAAAAAAACCTACGTTATAACTGGCGATAATTATGACCAAAACACATTATGACTAAAAGTAATTATGGCAAACAATATCATAGACTCGCTTAGTGCACACCTGTTCGTGTCAACAACACCTTGACGAGTAAATAATACTGCAGGCAATAAGGCCGGCTTTTATGTTCCTCTTTTAAGGTTAACGTCTTCTCCTGATAAAGCTGTAAAAGTTATTACAAGACTAGACCCTTTAGTCTGTTTTAAGCTCTTCTCAGAAGAGGTAGAATGTTGAAGATAATGAAATACCCAAAGTGGTTTAAACTGGAACTATATATATAAAAGACTAACCTGACCGACTTATATATCAACGCACAGCCGAAACTACTGTACGTACCTAGAAACTTGAAATTTGGTACAGCTGTTCCTTTCATGATGTAAGTGAGCACTAAGAAAGGATTTTCCGAAAATCGACCCCCAACGGTAATAAATGAGAGGAGCAGCGGGAAACTAATTCTACGCGTAAGAAGTCGCGGGCGTCCTCTAGTTTCATATACAAATGTGACACTTTGTCGTAGGTGATGAAGCCGGCTGTCATGTTATTTTGTTATAAGCAGCGAGCAGCATGTGCTGGCTGTTAAGCCAGAACTGTTCTTCCGTTACGGTTACATTTTGGTGTAATGTATCACTTGCGGCCCTTATATAATGGGTGAGATAAAATAAGGACCGCAGGTGATACATTACATCGAAATATTACAAGCCAGTCATTACCTTATGCATCTTGTCTAAGCCATGGAAACCTGCGTGTCTAAGGGTGTTACCAGACCAATCGATCGATCGCCGATTGACGGCATCGATTGACGTCGATCGAAGTCGATCGACTGGTCTGGTAGGAACTATCGATCGATGGATATCGTTCGACTAACCAATCGATCGATTGCCGGTCGACGTTGATCGACTGGTCTGATAGCTTTAATTGATGATCGATCAACAAATCCATTCTACCATCGATCGACGATCGATCGATTGGTCTGGTAGGAACTATCGATCGACGTCGACTAATCAATTCTACCATCGATCGATGCCGTGGATCGACGATCGATCGATTGGTCTGGTAACACCCTAAAACTGGTTAATGGATCAAAGAAATGCTATGTTTTATTTAATTATAACAAAAACAATCATACCTAGAGAACATAAAGTGATATTGTTTTGCTTAAGTGCTCCTCTCTGCAGCAGTTGTGTTTATTGTTTTTCGGTTATGAAGTAACTTTCTTAATTAAATAGGCCTAGGTTAGCACGCTCGGCAATTCGTTAGATATTTCATTAAGTTGGATTAATGATTGTGAGCATGTTTGGTTCGTCTTTAAGGGTATTGTGAACCTATAATTTTACATACAAAATGCGATAATTTTTCTTTCTTCTTAACCCTGTCTGATTTTTACATTTTGTTAATTTGTTGTAGATATTTTAAAAAACTAGGTTTATACGACTTCATTTCCATAAAAAATATTTAGGGATGAGAGACTTTATCGACGGAGCTTAAATATGTTTTTTTTAAGCTACGCGATTTGATCATCGCATCGGTTCACATACAAAATGCGATAATTTTTCTTTCCTCTTAACCCTGTCTGATTTTTACATTTTGTTAATTTTTGTTGTAGATATTTTGAAAAACTAGGTTTATACGATTTCATTTCCATAAAAAATATTTATGGATGAAAGACGTTATCGCCGGAGCTTAAATATGTTTTTTTTAAGCTACGCGATTTGATCATCGCATCGGTTCACAATCCTCTTATGTTTCGTATCATCATTGTCCTGTTGAGCGTGTTATTTACTTAAATTTTAGCCTGTTATCTAAAATGCGTAATATCACCAAGATCTGTATAAATAGTAGTTTATTCGTCATTCTACCTCTATTTTTAACCCACTTCAAAATAGGAGGAGATTCTATGCTACACTGTATGTATGTAATGGGTGACTTCAATTTTATATTATTTTTTGGTTTGATAGAGTGTACTTCCAAAGTGGTCCCATTGTCACCAATTCTGAATCTGATGAGGATTTCTCAAATATTATAGGCATACATACAGCGATTTTAGTATGTTTAGTAACAAGTCTAGCATTTGCATTCAGAAAGTATCAATTTGTGAAGTGAAACTGATCATGAAAACCAAAGATGGCCACCGAAACTCCATTTCTATGGTGTCAATAAGATATCTTGACAAAGAATATAGTTAGCGACTATAACGAAGAACATTTAATTGTTTAAATTACGTCCCGCAGCGTTGCTTGCGGCGAGCTTAAAATGTCTCAAAGTTTCATATCCCTTAAAAACTGGCACTAAATAACAGCTCAATATGATCACTAAAAAGTTCTTTTTTTAAACTGCCTTCATAAACAAAAAAAAAAAAACATTTAAAATGGCAGGTCAGTCTAAAGCTTTGGACGGACCCTGCACTAGGTCTTTCCTCCACTAGAACTAAATTCCCGATAATTCTGAGACTTACAACTTTGACAATAACTTAGAACTGGTTGTCGGCAGGAAATAAAACAAAGGAACAGTCACTTTCTTAATAACATTTTGCCAAGAATAAACTTCCGAAATGTTCTCTTAAACTCCGGATCGTAAGGTAGGCGAATTATCCGGAATCTTTACCGTGTATCCCGAAGACGTGATTAGAAATTCAAGGGATTTCTTGAGATGCCTCCTTGCCTGTTTAATTTTGAGGGCAATTTGTACGTTGACGAAATTTGAGTAAAGTTACTCGTATTAATTATTATGGCTGTATTTAACTTACTTGTTTTAAAAAGTTTCATTTTCTATATATCCTCAAATTAAAAAAAAAATCTTTCTCTGTGTATTATTTTATGTGCAATAGGAATTGTACAATTACAGGTTGCTTAATTTTTTTAATACTTACCATATATAGGATGTTTGTAAGGTAGATAAAAGTTTACCGTTCGTATAATAAATTGCATCTACTTTGTTAGTGATTAAAATTTAATAATTATAACATTTATTTAAGTCTAATGACTTACTCTCAAGGACGCTCAGCCCTTAAGGAAGTAAGGAGCCTGATTCTTTCCCTCACTTTTAAATATTCAACACCTGTGACAAAGCGACTTAATTTAAACGAATTCAGGAGGCAGTATAATCAAGGCTCGTAGTTGGTTTTTAATGTCTTTTTCATTTACTTACTTTTTGCTTTTCCCGTTCATTCGTCTTGCGGCGAAAATTGAGGTATTGTTAAATTGTTTTTCTACTCGTGTATGAACTGTTAACTAAGATAGCTTTGAGACTGCCACTCGCTGTAAAAAGCGACTCCAAATCGTTGTCAAGGTGATAGTGGTTTTATTACAAGCAGTGCGGTTATAACAACACCATTATAGTATCGTAATTACTATGACAATGCTTATTGCTCAATCATTACGGATATCAGCAATGGCCATTAAGTGGATAATAATTATATTGGCCCAATTTTATTTAGTGTCAGATCTGTTTCATAAAGAATTGAATTGAATTAAATGTTAATAATTTTAATGAATAATCATAATGATTGTGCCATTGGTGGCTGGTAGAGAATGTCTTAAAACTATAAGTCCATCATTTGTGCCTACTTAATATATTGGCTTTTTTTTAATAATAATTTAACCAAAAAAATAAAGCATTATATTATTGGATATTTAACGCCACTTGCCACTCGTATCCCATGAGCTGGATGTTAAGGCCCGTACAGACTACATCAGTAATTTAGTCGAGTAGCGAGTATTTTAGTTGTGATTTAGTCAAAAAGAATACCACTCGACTAAATTTTCGTTGCTCACACACATTTAGTTCCTAAAATACCCACTACTCGACAAAATTACTAACATAGTCTGTACGAGCCTTTAAACATCATTATCTGTAAGACCCAGAATAGGATTTACTACCCTTTTTTAAAGATATTTCTAGACCTATTTCGGAAATAGCCTGTGCGTGTCTGCCAGTTATAAAAGAGAGAATAATGTTTTTGTAATTTGATTTCATATTGAACGATTTCTATTCGGAATGACAGTTTTTATGGCATGTAAGGCAACCAGTACACAGGTCACCTAGTGGCAAGACTAAAATTAAATGAGCTTTTAGTTATATCCATAGCGCGGACAGGTCATAGCAAAAACAGATATGGAAATAGAACAAGATTCAATAGAGTACTATACCTAAGGTTATGATTAAAGCGGATATATTATTGTAATTTAACATTTGAAATTTTTAAGTTCCATATCTGTCATAGTTTTGTCAAAGTGGCATTCGTGAAACAGTTTTGTGATAAATTGAAATAAGTAAAATTATTTATTTATGGTTATTTCCAAATATTTTAAATTTGGTGAAATAAGAAACGGTTAATAAGTGAACTATCCTATGACTAAGAAACTATCCCGAGCTCTCTTATGATGAAAATGTCTGTGACATATTATGTACAGCATGTGACAATCGTCTTAAACGATTAAAGAAAGATAATATTATAAGAAAACAAGTTATCCTTCACAAACATAATTATGGTCAATTTTGATTTACGTTATAAGTGTAATTGAAAAATATAATTAAATAATTCTGTACGACTCTATTAATCTTGTTCTATTGCCGTGTTGCGATTGTTTTGCGGTTTTGCGACCTGTCCGAGTTATATCTGACGTGACATGTTTAACTTCAAACTTGCAAAAGGGGGGCCTAAAATCGTTTTGAAACTAAGCGATTCGAAGCTAGATACATTTTGGACAACTTCCGTTAACCTACCCCTCGAATAAAGAGCCGGAAATTCGATTCGGACTACCCTCACAGCCTCTGATGAAGCAAAGCAAAAGATTTATCGTAAATTGTATGGCATAAATAACTTATAAAGGGTGTGTTTCTTTCCGCTCTGAATGGACCATTCATATAAATTGTACACATTATTTAAGTGAAACTATTTCTATGGATTCCAATAGAAAATATATTGCATATTTTTTGGTGCGTAAAAGAAAACTCGGTCGCTTCTTTTTATGTACACCTACGATTATTGTACTATATTGGCGGTATTGTTCCTTAAGTAAGCATTGGACGATATCGTTTATTGACGTTGATAAAAAAAATAACTCTGTTTATCGTATTTTTACGAGACTTTGCTTTATTTGGTATCCTTTATTCCTGTAGTCTGGTAACCTCTAGTGTTTTCACGTAGTCGTAGATATCAAACAACAAGCTTAGGTACACGATAAGGTTAACAAAAAGATTTTATCATAAAATTTATCTTTCGTAGCTCCAGAATGCAAACACCCTGTGTCTAGTGTAAATAATTGTAAGTACAATAACGCCAAAAAAAACATATTGTAAGTGAGATTTATTTTCGGATACATTGTGACACTACGACTTTAGTCTTAGTCGTCTGTGTCTCTCACAAATATTAAGTCTATGATTGAAGCGTAGATAAGTAGAATATCAGTTAGAGGTAGTGTAAACATAGCGGCTTTTTCTTAGTCGTCTGTCCCTTTCATAAGTAAGCAAAACTTTTGCCATAGGTATATTTACAAAGGATAAATGTAGGCTGAAATAAAAACTAGAAGAAGTAAAACCATGAATTTTGAAATATTTAAATTTTAGAATGTTTCTGGATTTGAAGCATCACAAGTCCAAAACGTCAGAAGATTTTTAGGTATATAATGGATGCACGGAGAAGACTCCAGGTCTTTCGTAATGGCTCTCGGAGCGTCGTGACGATAAATCTTTTATTCTAATTTTGGGGTGGGTAAGCTTTGCTTTTATTTTGTCATTTTTTCTTAACAAAAGGGAATTATTGAGAAAATACTAAATTCATTTCTAAATTTTAAATAAACAATTTAGAAGTACGTTATAAAGAACATGTTACTAAATTAAGTGGGAAATTCGATTTAAAAGAACTAGAGCCTTTTGGAAAGTAAATTTTGCCAAAGATTATCGTTTTACAGCGTGAGTGCGCTGGCAGAGTTGGAAAGCGCCTAACGGTGCCGACTCACTCTGTTAAAACCCTCACGGGTTAAGCCTGCTTCCTGTGCAAGAAGTAGCCACCTTTAAAGGCTGCTGCAGTGTTGTAGCGGCTTGGGTGTTGATTTGCACCTGTTTTCTCCTGATTCGCTACCAACGCAATGGGTCTTGCCCTCTTTAGGGTACTGGCACGAGGCGTGGATTCGTCAACCATTGCCTGATAGAAAATCAATGATCTCAGTCCTGATGCTTACCCTCATTTCCTATTCCCGAGAGAGTCTCATCCCAGGCTTCGGCCGAGGCTTTCTCACCAACACATATGGCTTAGGGCGTTAGGCACACACGAGACGCCATCTCAGTCCTATAGTTTAGCTAGATGAGGATACGAGTTTAACGTAAATGTGAGGTCGGACCTCTAGTTTGATTGGGGAGGGTTTTAGAAGAATACTTGGGTTCTCAGAGTTAGATAGGAGTAAAATATATGATCCGCGTAAAATCTAAAAAATATTAAAATATATTTAATCCGAATAACATATAAACTAAATTTAGAAGGTCAGTCAATATAGTTTAGGGATCTAAATCTACAATTTTAAAATGTTTCGAATCAAATTCTGTATTATTCTAATAACAAATACTTATAGATTTTTGTAGTAAAATTCTAAAAAACAATATTTATTTAAAAGTTGCTTACTTAAATGAAAAGAAATAATTATTTAAATCTCATTGAATATATAAATTTTACTTCAGCTAAAAAAACAGGGATATCCAGTTGTCATAACCTAGAAATGTAATTTATTATTAGCTGCTAGGTATAGAATATTGTTGAATTCTAAGAGTCTATTTAAGGTATTTAAGCTATGATAACTATTTACCATTCTGAGGATTTTATTAAGATATTTATAATGTTTCTTTTCTGAGTCCTTGAGCTATTTGCAGTCATGAAGTTTCCTACAAATTCTTAAACTGAAAGATTTGCATAAATAATTTCTCTTGGATATAATAAGAGTCTTTGAGAGTCATAGTCTGGACACTGGATGATGCTCCAGAGTTCAATAGTAGATCAAGGTCTCTTTGAACGCTGTCCGTAGGCAATGAATCTCATAACTTATTCCCACGGGAATCTACAAACATATGAAATGATCTCCATATTACTTATATAAATTGATTACAAGAGAATTGTATTTATGAGACGAATACGCTGACAAATGGTTGAAGGGACTACAGTATGAAATATAATTTTATCTGAACCTCGGATCTGAATATAAGCTTTCATCCTTTCATCTTTCATCAATTTTCTTATCTTTCTACGTCATGATATAGCAATATTTGGGATTAGAATAAGTAAATTTATATCTCAATACGGAGAGTTTAGTCAAAATTTAATTCAAAAGATTATATAATATCCACTCTCCTTTGGTGATCCCTCTTGTCCATTTCCTAAGAATACTGACTGAGCTACCAAGACATAGAGGCAATCGTCTTGTTGCAATCATCCTAGAAGCAGAAAATAGCTGGGGCACTGTCCAGTCAGGGTCGAGGTGCACAATCCATGAGGATACTCAGGGCTGTATAGCACAGCCCGGGGCGGGGAGCGAGCCCGGATCTTGGCTAAAATTATTATATTTTTAAACTCTGAACTTTGCATACATCATTCATCAGGTTCTCATCATAAAAGAAAAAATTGTACCGAACTACCTAACCAAATCTTTACGATTCCCAAAACCTGATCAACGTGTACCGAAATGTTCCCTACTCTATGCACACACTATTCCCTAAATATTAACCTATTGAAAATTGATCTTGTTTATAGTAAATACGCTTAAATATGGCCATTTGATCTGTCTAGGGATTAAGGAACCTACATTAGAAACCGTAAAATAACCCATTTTCTTTTATGATGTGAACCTGATGAATGATGTATGCAAAGTTCAGAATTTTTTAAATATAATAATTTTAGCCAAGATCCGGGCTCACTCCCCGCCCTAGGCTGTGCTATACAGCCCTGAGTACCCTCATGAATTGTGCGCCTCGACCCAGACTGGACAGCGCCCCAGCTATTTTCTGCTTCTAAGATGATTGCAACAAGACGTTTGACTCTATGTCTTGGTAGTTCAGTCAGTATTCTTAGGAAATGGACAAGAGGGATCACCAAAGGAGAGTGGATATTATATAATTTTTTGAATTAAATTTTGACTAAACTCTCCGTATTGTGATATAAATTTACTTATTCTAATCCCAAATTTTGCTAAATCATGTCGTAGAAAGATAAGGAAATTGATGAAAGATGAAAGGATGAAAACTTATATTCAGATTCGAGGTTCAGTTAAAATAATATTTCATTCTGTAGTCCCTTCAACCATTTGTCAGCGTATTCTTCTCATAAATACAATTCTCTTGTAATCAATAATTTATATAAGTAATATGGAGATCATTTTCATATGATTGTAGATTCCCGTAGGAATAAGTTATGAGATTCATTGCCTACGGACAGCGTTCAAAGTGACCTTGATCTACTATTGAACTCTGGAGCATCATCCAGTGTCCTGACTATGACTCTCAAAGACTCTTATTATATCCTAGAGAAATTATTTATGCAAATCTTTCAGCTTAAGATCTCGTAGGAAACTTCATGACTGCAAATAGCTCAAGGACTCAGAAATAGAAATATTATAAATATCTTTATAAAATCCTCAGAATGATAATTAGATATCAAAGCTAAAATATCTTAAATAGTTATTCAACATATCTTTACAATTTCTTATAAATTACTCTTAGAATTCAACAATATTCTATACCTAGCAACTAATAAATAAATACATTTCTAGGTTATGACAACTGGATAACCCTGATTATTTTAGCTGAAATAAAATTTATAAATTCTATGAGATTTAAATAATTATTTTTTTTCATTTAAGTAAATAACCTTTAAATAAAATGACTTTAGTTGAAATAACTTGAATGTTTTTTTAGAATTTTACTAGATAAAACTATAAGTATTTGTTATTAGAATAATACAGAATTTGATTCGAAACATTTTAAAATTGTAGATTTAGATCCCTAAACTATATTGACTGACCTTCTAAATTTAGTTTATATGTTATTCGGATTAAATATTTTTTATTAGTTTTTAGATTTTACGCGGATCATATATTTTACTCCTATCTAACTCTGAGAACCCAAGTATTCTTCTAAAACCCTCCCCAATCAAACTAGAGGTCCGACCTCACATTTACGTTAAACTCGTATCCTCATCTAGCTAAACTATAGGACTGAGATGGCGTCTCGTGTGTGCCTAACGCCCTAAGCCATATGTGTTGGTGAGAAAGCCTCGGCCGAAGCCTGGGATGAGACTCTCTCGGGAATAGGAAATGAGGGTAAGCATCAGGACTGAGATCATTGATTTTCTATCAGGCAATGGTTGACGAATCCACGCCTCGTGCCAGTACCCTAAAGAGGGCAAGACCCATTGCGTTGGTAGCGAATCAGGAGAAACCAGGTGCAAATCAACACCCAAGCCGCTACAACACTGCAGCAGCCTTTAAAGGTGGCTACTTCTTGCACAGGAAGCAGGCTTAACCCGTGAGGGTTTTAACAGAGTGAGTTGGCACCGTTAGGCGCTTTCCAACTCTGCCAGCGCACTCACGCTGTAAAACGATAATCTTTGGCAAAATTTACTTTCCAAAAGGCACTAGTTCTTTTAAATCGAATTTCCCACTTAATTTAGTAGCATGTTCTTTATAACGTACTTCTAAATTGTTTATTTAAAATTTAGAAATGAATTTAGTATTTTCTCAATAATTCCCTTTTGTTAAGGAAAAATGACAAAATAAAAGCAAAGCTTACCCACCCCAAAATTAGAATAAAAGATTTATCGTCACGACGCTCCGAGAGCCATTACGAAAGACCTGGAGTCTTCTCCGTGCATCCATTATATACCTAAAAATCTTCTGACGTTTTGGACTTGTGATGCTTCAAATCCAGAAACATTCTAAAATTTAAATATTTCAAAATTCATGGTTTTACTTCTTCTAGTTTTTATTTCAGCCTACATTTATCCTTTGTAAATATACCTATGGCAAAAGTTTTGCTTACTTATGAAAGGGACAGACGACTAAGAAAAAGCCGCTATGTTTACACTACCTCTAACTGATATTCTACTTATCTACGCCTCAATCATAGACTTAATATTTGTGAGAGACACCCACCTTTAAAGGCTGCTGCAGTGTTGTAGCGGCTTGGGTGTTGATTTGCACCTGGTTTCTCCTGATTCGCTACCAACGCAATGGGTCTTGCCCTCTTTAGGGTACTGGCACGAGGCGTGGATTCGTCAACCATTGCCTGATAGAAAATCAATGATCTCAGTCCTGATGCTTACCCTCATTTCCTATTCCCGAGAGAGTCTCATCCCAGGCTTCGGCCGAGGCTTTCTCACCAACACATATGGCTTAGGGCGTTAGGCACACACGAGACGCCATCTCAGTCCTATAGTTTAGCTAGATGAGGATACGAGTTTAACGTAAATGTGAGGTCGGACCTCTAGTTTGATTGGGGAGGGTTTTAGAAGAATACTTGGGTTCTCAGAGTTAGATAGGAGTAAAATATATGATCCGCGTAAAATCTAAAAACTAATAAAAAATATTTAATCCGAATAACATATAAACTAAATTTAGAAGGTCAGTCAATATAGTTTAGGGATCTAAATCTACAATTTTAAAATGTTTCGAATCAAATTCTGTATTATTCTAATAACAAATACTTATAGTTTTATCTAGTAAAATTCTAAAAAAACATTCAAGTTATTTCAACTAAAGTCATTTTATTTAAAGGTTATTTACTTAAATGAAAAAAAATAATTATTTAAATCTCATAGAATTTATAAATTTTATTTCAGCTAAAATAATCAGGGTTATCCAGTTGTCATAACCTAGAAATGTATTTATTTATTAGTTGCTAGGTATAGAATATTGTTGAATTCTAAGAGTAATTTATAAGAAATTGTAAAGATATGTTGAATAACTATTTAAGATATTTTAGCTTTGATATCTAATTATCATTCTGAGGATTTTATAAAGATATTTATAATATTTCTATTTCTGAGTCCTTGAGCTATTTGCAGTCATGAAGTTTCCTACGAGATCTTAAGCTGAAAGATTTGCATAAATAATTTCTCTAGGATATAATAAGAGTCTTTGAGAGTCATAGTCAGGACACTGGATGATGCTCCAGAGTTCAATAGTAGATCAAGGTCACTTTGAACGCTGTCCGTAGGCAATGAATCTCATAACTTATTCCTACGGGAATCTACAATCATATGAAAATGATCTCCATATTACTTATATAAATTGATTACAAGAGAATTGTATTTATGAGAAGAATACGCTGACAAATGGTTGAAGGGACTACAGAATGAAATATTATTTTAACTGAACCTCGAATCTGAATATAAGTTTTCATCCTTTCATCTTTCATCAATTTCCTTATCTTTCTACGACATGATTTAGCAAAATTTGGGATTAGAATAAGTAAATTTATATCACAATACGGAGAGTTTAGTCAAAATTTAATTCAAAAAATTATATAATATCCACTCTCCTTTGGTGATCCCTCTTGTCCATTTCCTAAGAATACTGACTGAACTACCAAGACATAGAGTCAAACGTCTTGTTGCAATCATCTTAGAAGCAGAAAATAGCTGGGGCGCTGTCCAGTCTGGGTCGAGGCGCACAATTCATGAGGGTACTCAGGGCTGTATAGCACAGCCTAGGGCGGGGAGTGAGCCCGGATCTTGGCTAAAATTATTATATTTAAAAAATTCTGAACTTTGCATACATCATTCATCAGGTTCACATCATAAAAGAAAATGGGTTATTTTACGGTTTCTAATGTAGGTTCCTTAATCCCTAGACAGATCAAATGGCCATATTTAAGCGTATTTACTATAAACAAGATCAATTTTCAATAGGTTAATATTTAGGGAATAGTGTGTGCATAGAGTAGGGAACATTTCGGTACACGTTGATCAGGTTTTGGGAATCGTAAAGATTTGGTTAGGTAGTTCGGTACAATTTGTCGCTGCGACCAGGATGGTACCGTGCCGGTATTTCTTTGTTGCAAGGTTCACCGCGATTAGAAAAGTTTCCTTGAAAATTGATCTGGTTTCTAGTAAAACGAAGGGTGTCTTAGGACACCAATTTGTTGTTGTGAGAGCGGAATGATGTGGAACGTTACCTGATGGGTGAATGATTGTTGGAGATAAAATGCGGAAATAGTTTGATAATTTTAATTTTAATTTTACAATGGTTTTCTAATAAAAACAGTTTCAAGGAAATATGCACTTTAGTCTTAGGTTCACAAAAGATGCACTTTTTCACAAATAGGTAGGCTCACTTTCACTATTTCACTTTCACTGGGTTTTACGTTACAATTATTTTTTACGTAGGAAATATTTTTATTTATCACTCGATTTCTTTTGACACGTAAAAAAATTCATTTATTTTTCTTGTCAAAATTTGAAATATTTTAGAGTTAGAAAATTCTTACGAGGAAAGAAGTTTGAGGTTGATGGTCAGTTTTGACAAACAGGGAAATTATTGGCATTAAGGCATTTACACACGGTAATCAGATAAACGCCGCGTTTTTTTTATCATTAAATTTTTTAAAAATAGAAAAAGTTTCAGAAATTTATTTGGATTGGGGGTTGATTATGTTTGTTAGGATACGTTTTAAAATAGAAATCGTCAAAGAAATTTATTTGGATTGGGGGTTGATTATGTTTGTTAGGATACGTCCAATCAATCTGTTAACTGTTTTACGGCTTTGCTCTGCTTTGCTTTGGTTGTTGATTTAGATTATTTGTTTATAATTTCTAAATCTGACGGTCGCTTTTATTATTTTACGTTTATGGTAATCGGCGTTTTACCGGACTCGTGTGTAAAGGCTTTATTGCGAGGTACTTAACGTTCCTAGTATGTCTGTTGGACCATTGAACTGTTTAGTCGTTACTAGCGAACAGTCAAACAGACACTTTTTAAAAAAATGAGTATGTAAGGAAATTTAGTAGGGGAAATAAGTAGGAGCATTATTTAATGAAATAAGGTTTATTCTTTAATCATAGGATAATTGAATTACGAAAGAATATATATTTGAAAAAATTCACATTTCTTGGTCAACTAGATTGGTTGTTGTTCTTTGCTGCAGTCTGCTACTTTCCTTGCATTATGAATGAATATATATTTGAAAAATTCACATTTCTTGGTCAACTAGATTGGTTGTTGTTCTTTGCTGCAGTCTGTTACTTTCCTTGCGAGCCTGAAACAATTCAATGTACAGTTCAGGAATAGGAATAGTGGTTATAGAGTCATTATAGGTTGATCACACATAAGTGGTTTGTCCTGTTTACTTACGTTTTAAAGTTCTTCAATAAGCTTGTTCGTGGTTTTGTGCTGGAGCGACTTCGGTGTAATATTTTTGGCTTGCGAATAATAATGAGCCCGTTCGCATGTAGGGATCGTTGATTTCGTCTATTTTTAAGATGCTTTAGATAGAATGAAAATTTATAGGAGAGAGTAGGGCGGGCCATGTTCGAGTTTGAATAGAGATATTTACATAGTTGCGATGCAATCAATGTGGTTTAACGGCATATTACTATCATCGTTACGACTATTTGCTTCAAGTTTAGTTCTTTGATATTATTTACTTTCAATCAATCAATCAATTGATATTATTTACTTTAACGTAATTTATCTTTTTCGCTTTGACGTTTGTGTCATGTGTGAGTCATAGACTTTTAAAAAATTTAGTTTTTTTTCCCTCGCAAACAAGGTTACATTTCGCAGTAGATGTTCGGGAGGTTAAAATTTGAAATAGTTTATTCGACAAAAAGGTAAAAAAAAAAAGTTTAAAAAAAAAACAACGTCATGTCTATTTTGTTGAAGAGTGAGAGAGACTGAGATAGGGTTTGTTTCCTTTTCTTACATCGTTAAAACTATCTCTATCTGGCCTTAGTAAGTTGGTTTATCGAGTTGTTTTGTTGTTTCTTCCTAACAAATTTTCCGAAGAAGAGAGATAGATAGATCATCGGTTGTCTCTTACTAGCTTAGTTGTTATAAAGAGAGTCGGATGATAGGACATCGGAAACTTGGCGCGAATAACAGGATAGTTTCATCTTAGGAGTAGGGTCTGGTTTGCTAGAATATTTTATTAAGTAGGTTGAATTCTAATTAAGAGATACGTAATAAAAATAATTTTTGTAGTCTCTACTTTGAAGCTATAGCTATACTTACCTTCTTAGTCGCGACATCTGTCGAAGAGAGTATCAAATAGGTAGCTCTTAAAGAATATAGGTACAGGGCCAAACTGGGCATATGGCGTAGTTTCTTCAAAATGTAATAGATGGCGCGGTTCTTTTGTTTGAGCTTTTATAAGTTAAACAAAGTTGCTGAAGGTTGACGTAGTTTATTAAAATCTTAATAGATGTCGTTACTTTTTAGGGTAGAGTGTTTGTTATATGTCTGAAAGATGAAGATAGTTGTGGTAACGGATTCTTAATATTTATTTTCTTGATATTATTTCTTGGTTACTTTTAAATATTCGGAAGAACGGTGATTAATTAATTGCCTTATTGCAGCTTATATAAATTCGCGAAGAGTTGTCAAGGAAATTTATTTATTAAGGATTAGGAATGTCTTCACGGAAGCGAAAGCAAACCAAAACTGTTAGAGGGCAGGAAGAGGCCAATATGGAAGGAATGGATTTAGAAGGAGTGACGTTGGAAGAGCGAAGCGCAGAAGAGCCAATTCAAGCAAAGCGTAGGAAAACTAAACAAAGTCCGCGGACCACAGATGCAGGCATGGGCTTATTGTATCGAATGCTAAGACGTACAGTAGGATCGTTGACGTCAAAAATTACCGAATTGAGTGAGGAAGTAAAGAATACTAAGTTAGCTATGAGTGCTATAGGCAAGGAGTCAACCAATAATAACGAAGGAACGCCTACTAACGAAGGAAATTCGAATAAAAGAGTTTGTAGCACCGAGCAGGCATTGGATAAGATTACTGAGGAGTTTACCGAAACTCGGGAAGAACACCTGAGTAATGAAGAGTACAAAAATGTTATTTATAATGTAAGGAATTTGAATTTGGAAAAGCCCAAATTTGGAGAGAACTCTAATTATCATCCTGTAACCTTTCTAGAGGACTTAGAAAGTTATTTGAAAAAAACACCAAAAGCTGGTAGGGAACTGGATTTGATTCAGGAATGTTTAATGGGAGATTCGAGGGATTGGGCTCGAATTTATAAAGACAGGTGGAGGAGTGTAGAAGATTTTAGGGTGGATTTTTTAGCAACTTATTGGGGGGAAAATGAGCAGAACAGGTTGCGAAGAAAGATCGTACAAGGCGTTTGGGAAAGAAATAAAACTCCAAGCATGTTAAATTACTTTCTTAGATTGGTGGGAAAAGCTAAAATGTTAACATATACAATTCCGGAAAAACAATTGGTCGGGGATATAATTAAACATTACCCACGGTATTTACAACAAGCATGGATTACAGCGAGAAAGGAAACTATTATCGAAACTGCCGAATTCTTAAGGGGTATGGACGACATAAATAAACAGGATTTTGCGCCTAGCACAACTACCAGGCAGTCAAATTTCTATGAAAGGAAAAGGAATGAAGCTCAACAAGGCTATAGAACATGGAAGAAACCTGAGGGAGTTTCGAAGAAAGCAACTCAGATTCAGGAGATTTCTCTTTTGGAAGAGGAGAAGAACGTAGAAGATCTACATGACGTTTTAAACTAGAGGAGGCTGAGTGTGAGGTCCCCGAATCAGCTTCAATCTTAGGGGACAAAGTTTTGAATATGATGTTTAGGATGAATTGGCGGCCTGGTCAATTATTAGGGAAGAATGGGAATGGTATTAGAAATCCAGTACTAGCTTGTAAAGGTAGTCGGCAAAATAGGGAGGGCATAGGATTTAAATCAGAAGAGATTAGGGAAGAGCAAATTGCAAAGCAATTAGTAGGAATTTTCAAAACAAAAATAGAGCAGCCTTATTTACAGGTTAAATTAAACGAATCGGTATCATCAGTCTTTGAGGAAGGCCAAGCTAAAGTTGTAGGGCAAAGAGGTTTTAAAGCCGAAATCAAAGCACGAATTTACGACTTTGAAGTTATCGCGTTGGTAGATACAGGGAGTGATATTACATGTATCTCTGAGGAGTTCTGGCAAGATTTGAAGAGTTTTAAACAGGATATTCCAATTATGCCAATTAAGCCCATTCAAATTAAAACCGCGGTAGGTCACAAAAGCGTAGAGATTCGTAGCATGGTATTGATTCCTATTAAATTTGACGATATAGTAATCGATTTGGGAGTACTTATAGTACCAGGTTTAATTAGTCCTTTAATTTTGGGGTTCAATTGGTTGAGGGAAAATAAGATCATAATTTCCTTAAAACCCCCCGAAAAGGGAATTTTAATTGAAAAAGAAGGAAAGGTTCAGTTAGTGAAATTTCTTATTCAAGAAGATTTTATGTGTGAGGGAGATAATTTTGCGATAGAAAAACAAACGAATGATAACTTTTCTGAAACTTTGCAGGGGTTGAAAACCGGAGTAAAATTAATTCAAGAAGAGCAGGTCAAGTTAGAAAATTTATTAAGGAAATATGAAACTATGTTTTCATCTAATTTGGGAAGAGTAAATTGTTATGAACATGAAATTAAAATGGAAAAGCATGTGCCTGTTATTAAGAAAACATACCCAGTGCCATACGCTTATCGAGGGAAAGTAGAGGACAAACTGAGAGAAATGGAGGGTTTAGGGATTATTAGTAGGGCCTCAACTCCTTATTGTAGTCCTTTAACTTTCACCTTAAAAAAAGATGGGTCTATTCGAGTTTTATTAGATGCCCGTGAGATTAACAAATATATGATTGCCGAAACTGAAAAACCACCTTTACAGTTAGATGTCATGAATTCGTTTCATGGGGCAAATTTTATAAGTATTGTTGATTTAAATAATGCTTATTTCCAAGTTCCTATAACGGAATCTAGTAAAATTTATACGGGATTTTCCTTTAATGGTAAATCTTATGTTTATAATGTTTTGCCCCAAGGGTTGAAAACATCTGTTGGTAGTTTCAGTCGAGCTATGGATAAGATTTTAGGGCATGAGGTTCGTGATTTTTGCGTAAATTATCTAGATGATTTAGCTATCATAACTACGGGATCTTTAGATCAGCATCTGGAACATTTGGATTTGGTGTTAGGCAGACTTAGGAAGGCAGGAATAACTTGTAATTTCAAAAAGTGCGAGTTCTTGTGTAAGGAGGTAAAAATGTTAGGATATATTATATCAACCAGCGGATTGAAAACTGATCCTGAAAAGGTGAAAGCTATCCAGGATTTCCCTACTCCAAAGAAATTGAAGCAAGTTAGGGCATTTTTAGGTCTATGTAATTTTTATCGTAGGTTTATTTCGCGGTTCAATATCCACGCACAAATTTTATGTGATTTAACGAAAAAGAATGTTAGTTGGAGGTGGGGTAAAACAGAACAGGAAGCTTTCGAAAAAATAAAATCTTTGTTTGTGGAAACGATAACATTGCATCATCCTGATTTTAGTAAACCCTATTATTTGCAAACTGACAGTTCAGGAATAGGGATAGCTGGGGTTTTATACCAACAGGAAGAAGGGGAAGAAATGAAGGTGTTAGGTTTTTATAGTAAAGCGTTGAGGGGGGCTCAATTAAACTGGACAGTTACTGAACAGGAATTTTATTCGGTTATTTGTTGCTTAGAGAAGTTCGAGACATATTTGAGAGGTTCTAAAGTAATAATTCGTACGGATCATAAAGCGTTAATTTTTGTGAAAAATTGGAAGCTATATAATGCTAGAGTCAGTCGATGGATTAATTATTTAGAACACTTCCAATATGAGGTGCAGCACATTAAAGGAAGGGATAATTTAGTACCAGATATTTTGTCTAGATATTTACCTGAGGGAGATTTGTTGCAAGAAGAGAAAGTTAGATTGCCGGAAATTTTGTATATGGAGTCTAGTACAAATAAGGAATTGTTAAGGAGATTTAAGGATATGCCTAAATTGCAGTTAGAAGATTTGAAAATTAAGAAAATAATAAGTATAATTAAAGGAGAAGTTAGGGCTATCGGAAATATACAGCGAGTTATAGAAAGATGTGTGATTGAAAATGAAATTTTGTATATTAAACAAGGGGAGTTTCGAAAGGTTGTATTTCTGCCGGAAAGTTTGAGAAATGACGTTATTAATCAAGTCCATTTAGAGATGGGACATCAGGGCGTTTTTAAAGTAATAAAGTACATTAAAGACCGATTCTATTTGAGGGGAATAGTTAAATCAGTCAAGCAAGTCATTAGAGCGTGTCATATTTGTTTATTTTTCAAATTTTTTTTAAAAAAATCTTAGAGTTTTCTTGACTTATAAAAGTGTGTTTTATTCTAAATAGTTAAAACATACAAATTAAGTTGTCACTTGAAAATATTCTACTATTAATGTTTCGGTGAGTTTTAAAAAAACATAGTGATTTATTGTGCGCGATATTATTTATTTACAGTTGCTATTTATTGTTTTGATATGTTCATAGAATCATTTTGTTTTACATAAGAAAACGGTTAATATTTAGTAAAAGTTATAATGCGGGTGTCACTTCTGATTATTCTTAGTCTTTTGTCAAAACAGTTTCATACAGATAACGATAGTGGATTTGTTTGAGTGTCGAGCATGAAACGAAAATCTTGAGTATTAATTACGTTTTAATTAGACAAAAATACGAATTTTTCAGAAAATTTTGAGGGGAGGCTGAAGTTTTATTTATTTATTACTCAGTTATTTTATTTGTTAGTGTAAGTTGTTAGACAACAAACTAGTTATAGTCTAATAATGAAAACATAGATTATGTTTCATTTTTTTGTTTGTTTTTAAGTAAGGATAGATGTAGGTAAATAATTTATTTATTTATAACATTTAAATTTTGTTTTGTTTTGAGTAGGACTTTCAATTTATCTGTGGGATGGGTTTTAAAATTAAGTATTAAATGCTAGTTTAATAGTTGTTTAATTGGAGAGTCATATAATATAATGAAACGTTTTTAATTTTATTAAAATAATTATGAGGTTATTTTAAATAAAATTCCATTTTAATTGGTCTAGTGTTTTGTTTGGGGGGATGTTTGATGTTTTTGAGTCGGCCTTGTTTGTTGGAAGTTGTGTTGATATCTTGTAAATGAGGAGTTGTAAGTTGATTATGGAAATGAGTGTGATCTAATATAGGTTGGGATGAACTTAAACAATTCAATAGTTCCAATGAAATGGAAACATTTTATTGATGTTTGATCCCAAAGCATAACACGATACAAAAGGGCTTCTGTAGTGTTTGGAGTTAGGTTAGGTCAGCTGACAGGTTCTGCAGAGTTTAAGCTGCCTTACAGAAGTGCTTAACTATACAAGAAGCTAAGGCTATGATGATAATTCGTCGGTGACTCTACATGCTCCAAGAGTTTTTGATTTTATTTTGGGGTGCAGTTCACAATTTGAGTAGTTTAGTAACTGCCCACTTGACGTCTTTATCTATTAAAGTTAATTCGTTTTGCGAAGGGACCTGAAGACCTTCTGGACCTGGCGGAGGAACCCGTACAGACAACCGGCGGGCTATCAGGTTACGACTAGCGTTGACAGGCCTCACAACCCTGTTCCTTTTGTGAAATTGGTTATCCTTGATGAGATATAACTTGTTCATTATTAAACTATTATATAAGTTGGGAGTCTTCACTCTGAGTTTAATCAAACTTCTTTTGGTTGAAAGACACACTTCATTTAAAAAAAACATTTGGGTTAAAATATTAATAAAATGCTAGTTTATATTTGTGTATTAGATTTTCTTTGGCTCTTCGATTATGCATGCACCTTCTTAAATCTTCAGGTCTAATGGTTCAATTGATTTGTTAATGCTACAACTCAACGCAACTCTTAACAATTGTGTTATCTGTGAATAAGAGTCAGTTTAGATCAGATAGTCGAAATTTATGGTAATTCTGAATTCACAGAAAACACATACTCATCCGGCCGTCCGCAATGGTTAGTGTCAATTTATCGGCAACTGCACATGCTCCAAAGGATAGATGTTGATAATAGAGAGTGACTTTAAATTTGGATATGCTGATTATTGGGCTGTTAGCATTTTAGCTATTAAAGGCATCCGGTTTTTAGAGGGGGGATTTTGCCAGTTCACTTATGGCTTGGGCAATGTAAGTCAAATTCACAGACCGAGCAATGTGGTCGCCGAATTGTTGTGAAGGGACAAGATTCTACTACTAGAGTTGATTTGGATTGACAACCCAAGTTCCTCTTGGTGAGACCAGGTGTTCCTTGCGAAGAGTGATGATAGTTCATGATTGGATATCGACAGGTTAAGAGTTAATCTCTAAAATCAATTTCTATTCGATTGGTTTCAATACACACCACACCATTATTTTAATGGCTATTACAATTGAGAAATAGTGTTAACAAATTAGTGGTTCATAATATTTGTGAAATTAATGAGTTTGAAAATTTATCTCCGGTGAACTAAATATTTCACCTGTGTAAATTTTGGGGGTTGGCTGTGACACTACGACTTTAGTCTTAGTCGTCTGTGTCTCTCACAAATATTAAGTCTATGATTGAAGCGTAGATAAGTAGAATATCAGTTAGAGGTAGTGTAAACATAGCGGCTTTTTCTTAGTCGTCTGTCCCTTTCATAAGTAAGCAAAACTTTTGCCATAGGTATATTTACAAAGGATAAATGTAGGCTGAAATAAAAACTAGAAGAAGTAAAACCATGAATTTTGAAATATTTAAATTTTAGAATGTTTCTGGATTTGAAGCATCACAAGTCCAAAACGTCAGAAGATTTTTAGGTATATAATGGATGCACGGAGAAGACTCCAGGTCTTTCGTAATGGCTCTCGGAGCGTCGTGACGATAAATCTTTTATTCTAATTTTGGGGTGGGTAAGCTTTGCTTTTATTTTGTCATTTTTTCTTAACAAAAGGGAATTATTGAGAAAATACTAAATTCATTTCTAAATTTTAAATAAACAATTTAGAAGTACGTTATAAAGAACATGTTACTAAATTAAGTGGGAAATTCGATTTAAAAGAACTAGAGCCTTTTGGAAAGTAAATTTTGCCAAAGATTATCGTTTTACAGCGTGAGTGCGCTGGCAGAGTTGGAAAGCGCCTAACGGTGCCGACTCACTCTGTTAAAACCCTCACGGGTTAAGCCTGCTTCCTGTGCAAGAAGTAGCCACCTTTAAAGGCTGCTGCAGTGTTGTAGCGGCTTGGGTGTTGATTTGCACCTGTTTTCTCCTGATTCGCTACCAACGCAATGGGTCTTGCCCTCTTTAGGGTACTGGCACGAGGCGTGGATTCGTCAACCATTGCCTGATAGAAAATCAATGATCTCAGTCCTGATGCTTACCCTCATTTCCTATTCCCGAGAGAGTCTCATCCCAGGCTTCGGCCGAGGCTTTCTCACCAACACATATGGCTTAGGGCGTTAGGCACACACGAGACGCCATCTCAGTCCTATAGTTTAGCTAGATGAGGATACGAGTTTAACGTAAATGTGAGGTCGGACCTCTAGTTTGATTGGGGAGGGTTTTAGAAGAATACTTGGGTTCTCAGAGTTAGATAGGAGTAAAATATATGATCCGCGTAAAATCTAAAAAATATTAAAATATATTTAATCCGAATAACATATAAACTAAATTTAGAAGGTCAGTCAATATAGTTTAGGGATCTAAATCTACAATTTTAAAATGTTTCGAATCAAATTCTGTATTATTCTAATAACAAATACTTATAGATTTTTGTAGTAAAATTCTAAAAAACAATATTTATTTAAAAGTTGCTTACTTAAATGAAAAGAAATAATTATTTAAATCTCATTGAATATATAAATTTTACTTCAGCTAAAAAAACAGGGATATCCAGTTGTCATAACCTAGAAATGTAATTTATTATTAGCTGCTAGGTATAGAATATTGTTGAATTCTAAGAGTCTATTTAAGGTATTTAAGCTATGATAACTATTTACCATTCTGAGGATTTTATTAAGATATTTATAATGTTTCTTTTCTGAGTCCTTGAGCTATTTGCAGTCATGAAGTTTCCTACAAATTCTTAAACTGAAAGATTTGCATAAATAATTTCTCTTGGATATAATAAGAGTCTTTGAGAGTCATAGTCTGGACACTGGATGATGCTCCAGAGTTCAATAGTAGATCAAGGTCTCTTTGAACGCTGTCCGTAGGCAATGAATCTCATAACTTATTCCCACGGGAATCTACAAACATATGAAATGATCTCCATATTACTTATATAAATTGATTACAAGAGAATTGTATTTATGAGACGAATACGCTGACAAATGGTTGAAGGGACTACAGTATGAAATATAATTTTATCTGAACCTCGGATCTGAATATAAGCTTTCATCCTTTCATCTTTCATCAATTTTCTTATCTTTCTACGTCATGATATAGCAATATTTGGGATTAGAATAAGTAAATTTATATCTCAATACGGAGAGTTTAGTCAAAATTTAATTCAAAAGATTATATAATATCCACTCTCCTTTGGTGATCCCTCTTGTCCATTTCCTAAGAATACTGACTGAGCTACCAAGACATAGAGGCAATCGTCTTGTTGCAATCATCCTAGAAGCAGAAAATAGCTGGGGCACTGTCCAGTCAGGGTCGAGGTGCACAATCCATGAGGATACTCAGGGCTGTATAGCACAGCCCGGGGCGGGGAGCGAGCCCGGATCTTGGCTAAAATTATTATATTTTTAAACTCTGAACTTTGCATACATCATTCATCAGGTTCTCATCATAAAAGAAAATGGGTTATTTCACGGTTTCTAATGTAGGTTCTTTAATCCCTAGACAGATCAATTGGCCATATTTAAGCGTATTTACTATATACAAGATCAATTTTCAATAGGTTATTATTTAGGGAATAGTGTGTGCATAGGGTAGGGAACATTTCGGTACACGTTGACCAAGTTTTGGGAAACGTAAAGCCTTGGTTAGGTAGTTTGGTACAACATAATCATAACGAGTTTTTCCGTTTTACTTATTTACACGTATTTTTGTGACAGAAAAGTTTGCGTGTGGAAACCATCAAGCTGGCTTTACACTCTTTCCGATCGATCGAAGATGGCTAGCGTAGGTAAGACTAGTACGGTGACGAGCGTTAATTTGTGACCCATTTCAAGAAAAATATGCTTGAAGTCGTCAATGTCATTACAGATGTCAAGTCATTTGTAACTTTTAGGAAACTCAACCTTATTGTTGTAGAATGTCAGATTGACTTTGGACCTAAGGTGGGTACCAAATTAAATCTCGTGACTGTACCTACCAGCATACAATACTTTGCGACTTTTACGAAGCGTAATTAACTAATTAAATATAAGCTTTTTAGGGTTTTTTAGGTTTAGTAGTTCCCATTCCTTTCAATTAAAACTACAAGTAAAAATCTGATAAATGTCTTTGATGAAAGCGCAAAGGGGTTTGGGTAAAAATATTGTCATTTGAAAAAGTCATACATTTTCAAAATGAGCGGCCATTCGTAAAAGTGGTAAATTATGATAGAATTAATGTAATACTTTTAAGTGCATCGGAGCCGATATAATATTTAAATATTAATACCTGAGCGTACTTTTAGTACTAATAACTTAGTACTTACTTAAATTTTTAATATCTCCACTCTCATATTATTTAACGCCATAAATTATATATATCTATGTGTATTTAGAGGTCCTCTAAATAACATGTAAAAATAATCCGTGACCATGAAAAAAGTAATGAGAATTTTCTACATACAAACTTACCCAGCCCTATAAAGAAAAAAACAGTCATGACAGTAAAGTTCATTGGGTCTTAAGTTGAAGGTGACTAAATTTAAACCTACCTATTGAAAATAATCTAACATAGCACCAAACATTTTATGATAGAAAAATAATTAGCAAATACCTAGTGTGTATGCGTTGAATAAATTATTTCTATTCTATTCTATTCTGTTCTATGGTTTTGGGGATACTTTTATGTGTTGACATACTCTTTTCTTGTCCAGTGTTTTATAATTTGTATCGATGATGAATTTATTAATATCTGGTTAAATTAATAAAATAAATACAGTATATAATTCGTTTTTTGACAGTTGTTTAATCACCATAGAAATGTCAATTTAAACATACAAATTTATGGTAAGGATTACCACCATTTGTCGTTGACTGAGATAAATGAGCGGAGATCACAAGGTGACGCACTGGAGCGTCATCGTCGAGACCTGTTCCACGTGTAGCCCCGTAAATAATCACGGGACCGCTTTATTTGCGGCCACTGTGGCAAAACTGTGAGGAACAGAGGAGTCACTTTTTTACGAAGTAGAAGAAAACCAGAGTATTACTGGGGACCCAGGGAAAAAGGGTATAAGTCCACTTAACTCATTATAAAATAGGGTGTCACATTACAAAGTAAAAAAGACTTAAACCCCTTTTTTCACTAGGACCCCAGTTTATAGTTGCTACATTCTTTTTGACATCTATCAGTATATTTATTATGTCAGAAAGAGTGTGAATAGTATATACAGACCAGTAGTCACGACGCGACCATGCTTTAGACTAGTTGGCAGTCCCTGCCTTCGAAGCTAGCAGTCCTGAGTTCGATTCCCGGTATCGGCAAATATTTGTGCGATGAATGCGAGTATTTGTTTCTGAGTCTTGGATATTTACTATGTGTTTAAATAAGCATGTATTTATTTATTACCCATAGTACAAGCATAGAGGTTAATTTGTGACTAAATCAATTTGTGCGAGGTTGTCTCCTGGTAATTTTATACTATTTTATTAGTTACTATTAATACCCTGGTTTTCATTGAATTTCCTATGACGACTACCTCCTGAGAGCTTATTGTCTAACGCACTTGCAATCGCAACCGATTTCAAGGTGGAGCAATTGTTTTCATTTTGTTACAATATTAATGAATAGGAATATTAATTAAATATTACAATTATTAATTAAAATTATTTTATGATTCACATGATTAAATTAATAAATAATAAATACCAAAAATAACTTATTAGTTTGTACATTATAAATGAATGGTTCATTTCTATCTGTACAATATAATATAAATTCCGCTACACAGACAAGCCTTCGATTTGCAAAATTAAAACGATCGTGATTGTGAGTGCGTTACACATAAGCCCTCTGGTCCTGACAACCAGACGTCAAAGAAGTTTAGTTATATTTTCAACACTATTCAAATCAAATTAAGGCGTCATATTGATTGATATTTATGTACATTGTAAAGTACATATTACACGAGTCATCGCGAGGTTAATGTTAGAGGTGCTTTTACACTGGCGAGGCGAGGCGAGGAGAAGCTAGACGAAACGAGACGAGAATTTAAATTTGTATTAAAACAACCATTTCCACCGAATATGAGCGAGGAGGGAATTTAAAATTTACATAAGTATCTTGTCTCGCCTAGCCTCGTTGGTAGAAAAGCAACTTAACAGTCCTACTTAATTTAACGTACATTGCGCAATACAACCGTGCAACGTTATTTTGAGTGGCGTAGCGCGCCGTCATGGATTGAAAACACGTTACTACCATTAGGCGACATATTAGTAATGAAAACGATTTTTTGTTGTTAATGTCAATATTGTATCTATAAAGTTATGTATGTAATGTTACAATAAATAAAAAGTAATTATATTTAATGGTTCTAGAGCGTTGTTTGGGACCGTCGATATTGTGATATGGTCAGTATATGATTTACTTTTGATATTAATTTTATTTGTATCACGTTTCAAAATCTTACCCAAATTTTGCGGTAGGAACTTTAAAGACGTGACATTAATTGTGTTTTAAATTTGTTATAATAATATAATAATGTTAAACAGGATGAACAAATCAATGGTAAACTTATTTTCCTAAAATAATTACGCACTTTTATGTACCATGACTGGAAATTCCCATGATTCCCATTATAAAATGGGACTGGGCTATTGTCACATCTCTTCACCAATAGAAAAGTACCTTTTATCTATGGCTAGAACACATGTTATTTTTTCTTAATCTTAACTGCACCAATATTCTCATGGTTCATCGAATCTAAAGTCACAATAAGTAGAAAAAATCCTTACCGTGAATATAATCAAAAATAATATTTCGAACGATTTCCAACTAATAATGCACCATCTTCACATACTTCCTTCTTCCCTGGATATCAAGGGAGGCTCCAATTTCGTCACGTATAGTGACGCGCGCTTTGTCATTGTTGCTGGGATAAGCGTCTTTACCGGGCCAAATTAAACATTTACTGCAAAGCCGGCGCTGTGTGGCAATTTGTTATTCACCCTTTTCCTATCTACGCCCTTGTTCCGGGAATGTAGCTACGTATAACTCGGTACCTACTCTACAGAGAGTATAAAGCATTATTTTTCAAACTACACACAGAACTGCCCTAAAGCTCGATTTACATTGGTCAAGGACAGTGGCAAGTACAGTGCCAAGGACAGTGGAGTGAAAAAATAGAAAGTGATTCTATTTGGATCCACAGGGGGCTGCTTAGTATGCTACGCGAGATTTACTGTCATATTTTACGTCATTCCTATGAAAATATGACATAACATCACACTTTAAGGTGCTTAGTAATAAAAGGACCCTTACGTTAGAATATGGAATAGACATATTTGTCACTAAATCGCGTTTGACGACGTTTGACGTATTCCCCTCGCCTCGCATGCTAAGCCCACTGGCGAGGCAATTTGACTCGCCGCTGTCCGGTCGGTTTACACTACTGTACTGACCTCCATCAATGTCCACTGTTCACTGTCCTTGACCAACGTAAATCGGGTTTGGCCGTATAGATGTTAGTGTTTTTGACTAAACAAGACTAGAGCTTGGTTTCGGACTAGGTCAATTTGTGTGAGTTTCTCTGTTTTTCTGATTTTGTTTGTGTTTTTTTTTTTATTTTTTTTTTTGCTATTTTGCAATGCGTTGCGCTACATTGCATATATTAAAATAATGTAGAAATATTGAGAGAAAACCTCTCTTGGTTAGCTCACATTTTTTTGAGTGTAGACTTTCACTTTAAGACTGACCAAGTCATAGACATACATGCAGACAGACTCCTAGGTAAAGCCGTTATGCGTGCCCCAAAGACACCAAAAACCATTTCGTAACCTTTACTAGGGTTTTGGAAACCACTTTAAGCTTGACTTTGAAATTGAGATTAGTTTGATAATGAACTACGCATATTTAATATTACCCGCAGGAGATTTAAATTAATTTACACTTAAGAGCTTTTTCAATTAGGCATCATTAAAGTTGATGAAACGATTATGTACTTTAACCTAGCCTACACCGACAAAAATAATTTCCTACACACATTAGAGCAAAAAACACTATTATACTCGCAGTAACTGATCGAAAAAAGTATCAAAAGTGTTTGAAAAACGGTTGAACAATAAACAATTAAGTTCGCTGATTGAACATTACTATTTAATTTTAATTAATTCACAATATTTACAATGCTGTACACATTCCAATTTACTGTCAAAACAGTATAATATGACCGCAAGCTTTAACTGTTTTTGGAGCAGTAACAATTACCATTTTTCGTTATGCTACGATCGTTTTGTGCAAAGCAGTGAATGTTCATGTTTTTTCGGTTAAAGATTTTGCTTATTTTTTTCATTATTGCGTGTGTGACAAATCTCGTAAAAACTGATGTCAAGCTATGAAATAAAAAATCTCCAGGCTGATACTATAGGTATTAGACAACGACAAACATATGGAAAAGTACAAAACAATCAAGGACTTTAATTATTGTTATGCCACTATGGAACCCTGTCATAATGACATCGTCAAACCACATGAAAGAAATTACGCCAAAATTAATGATTATCGTTATGCGACAGGGGTGATAGTGACATAACAATTCAAGTCCTGGACTGTACATAAAAAACCGCAGATTTAAAGAGCTGATTAATACCTACGGCCTGTTTGTAGTTTTTGCGACTGGTCTTGAATCGGTCTTGAACTGAAGAGTGTTCACTATTACCAAAGAGATTTAATATTATAGGTAATAGAGTGGGCATCGGAGACATTGTCATAGAAAAACTTTGATCATAAGCATCATGAATGCCATCTATGACGGGCGTGTCAAAGTAGACTAAACCACGTACGACTTGTTATAGCTCATGCAATTTATGATGGCGAGTGGGCTTTACTTGTGGTAAACACATATCTGTATACGTGTCAAAGTGTGCGTGACAGCGAGAGCGGGTATGGTAAGCATAAAAAATAAAGAGAAGTATTGGACTCTAGCAAATAATGATAAGAAATAATGCAATGAAGTATTTTAAACCGACTTCAAAAAAGGAGGTTCTCAATTTGACCGATTTGATTTCTCCATCAATTATGGTCCGATTTCAAAAAATCTTTTTTTGTTTGACCTTAAATATTATAAAACACCAAACTACTTATTTATGTTCTTGATGTGATATGCGAACTACTTAGTCATACTACATGTAGTAGCGACACTAGCGACCTTCTTGGTTGCATCTTCTACGAAATTGATGTACCTAACTCTATCTTGTCGCGAAGATGACATTTCAAATGTCTCCGTATTTTCTGTCTTAAAATTACGTACAATTTTATGTTACTTAAGATTAAAACCTATCTGTAGGTTTATCTTTATTTTAGAGGGCTTATTATTGCCGTGTTTCTTGGGTGACTAAACGTGGATCAAACATCCGTCACTCTCACACTTATATGTATGTAGGTACTTGTCAGAAAGTGTCGAATGTTTTATTACCGTTTTGTCAAGCGATAAACACGGATAGGCCCACAGTTCTAAATAAATTTACTGTTTTTATTTTAGGATACTTCAAAATAAAAATCCGTTTTACCTCGCTATGAATAACTTTGCGTTTTTTCCGGATATTGGACATGCTGACGGTAGTTCGTGGCAGTAAGCGTCGTGGAAACAATATGCACAAGTAACTCGAGCGACGGCCAAAGACTACTATTGTACACTGGATATAGACTGGCAACTCGGCGATTTTTTCGGTTCTCAAAGAATTATTAAAAAAAAAAAATTAAAGAAAAAACTGTCCATAGTAACTGCTGCCATCTAGTTCGCGGTGGCGGAACTAATTTTATGCGTATGTGTGTGTAAGCATAGCTTATACATAACCACATACGTAAGCTATTCGCCACCCCGTTATTCATATAAAATCACAACAGGTACTTAAAGACCAATAAATAGTTAAGGCACGTTGTTGGCGCATATTAACTATTATGGCTTTAAACACCGTTATTTATAAAGTTTTATGAAAAAGGGGTTAAAGTTTGATTTAGGGTAAGTACTGCAAAAAAGAACATACCAGGCGTGATGGCAATGTTTTAAATATTGAGAACTGATAAACTGCAAAGAAAATAAGTACTTAGTCGACATTAATGTAGTCAACGAGATACTTTTTTATTGAATACATTAGCGCAATTACAATATCATTTTACTTTTAACTCATCGTTCATATTCGCAGAACGATTTGTTAATTTTATAGGCATTAGGAACATAGGATAGGCAATAATAATAATAAAACGAGTAGGTATCTAGTGGCGTCACCCGCACCGCAGAAGCGACGGGCTTAGTAGGTACGCCGCGCCTGATCAGTTCTTATTTGCATATAAACCAGTGAGAAGACAATCATTTCAGCCGAAAGACATCCACTGAATACAGGACCCCTCAAGAACGACAAAATTATAAGTTCACCAAGTTCTAAAAAAAACGATTGTAGGTACCTTTAACGATAATTTTTTTTCCAAATGGTTTTTAAAAGCTTTTATAACTAATACTCTGTGAGGATCATGTATTTAATGGGTCTTCCTAATGCTGCGGCCATATCTACTGTCATGTCTTTTTTAAAATAAATAAAGAAAGATACCAACTTTAAAAAAAAAAACTAGGTAACTAGTTTTTTAACACGAATATTTTTCAAATCACACAGATGTGGCCGAAGTGTACCTATCTATTTTCAGAGCTCGAGGAATCCAACTAATTACCTACATGTCATGTAAACATAATGAATGTGTAAATAAATCATTTATTGCATTTAAACTTGTTATGTTTAAACCTAGTAGGTACACATTTAAAAAGTACATGCATAATCCATAACAAAAACCGAATTTGGTTCAACAATTGAATGATGTGATGAGTGATGACAAGTTTTTAATACTAATTAAATACCTAGCATACCAACCTAATTAGGATTAGGTATTTATTTTATATTAATACTTTATTGCACAAAATTAAAATAGTGTACAAAAGGCGAACTTAATGCTACAAGCATTTTCTACCAGTCAACTTTAAGGTGAAATAATGACTCATGTTAAACTTTACTATATTACGAGTATTATACTTAGTTAGGGTCAAGTAAGTGGGGTAAATATAAGACACTCAATATTTTAGGTAAAAATAAGACACGGTTGTTAACACTCAAAAATTCTCGGATATGCATTCTTATTTAATTTAAAAAGAATCCTTATTCACATATCTTTAATGTTAAAAAATTAAATTAACACGGACTACTGTAATCTAATCAACGACTTTTGTTAAGTTTCGTTTTTGAGTATAAAAAATGAAGCGAAAATTTTCAATCATAGTCGACCAACTTTGGTTGCGGTCGCTTTCCTCACGGGTCGCAGGCGCGCAGTGCCCCGCTCCGCGCCCTCCGCGGGGGAGGTTCTTGCGTCGGCGAGCGGTCATTTGAGTCTGGGGCATGCTAGTGAGCTAGGAGGTTGCTTTGTGTTGGTGGGAAAAAATGAGACATGCTTTAGGGCATAGTGTAGTTAAATATAAGACATAGTGTAGTGACACTACGGATTTGCCCTAAGGCCCAGTAGGCCCGGGCCTATGGTGGCCAGATATTAAAGGCGGCAAATCGTGACAAAAAAATCACTGATGATAGCAAGAAATAACTCAAAGCGCAAAGTACCTAAATATTTAAAAGGCTGCGCATATTATGGCGGGCCGCACTGCACCGCAATGTATAGCAATAATCTTCCTGAATCGCTTTTTTTAACGTATAAAAATATAAGTAATTATTTCGTACATATCGAGACGAGCTTTAAAAACACTCGCTCGTGATTCACGCAAGTTATTGACATTACCATTGTCAACTCTAACTATCGGACACTGATACATTTATTGGCGAAAAAAGAGATATCTTCAATGATTTCGAAAACAAAGGCAAAAAACTGCCTTTCGTACTGGAATATGAAAGGGATTTTCGACGCAATCCAAAGCGTAAGCTACTTCCTGGCGAGACTAATAAAGGTGAAGAGATGCAACACAAGAATGGTTGCGAAAATTTCGGATTAACTAGTTTTTCGGTAGTAATTAATACATTGTCAGAAGAACTAAAAAAACGACGGGATAAATTACTTCACAATTTTTTTGACTTCATTACTAACCTGACGAAACTGAGCATCTCAGAAGTCGAAGAAAAGGCCAAAGCATTGCATATGGTTTATTCTACTGACTTAGAAGACAATTTTTCGGAAAAATGTCTACATTTTCCTTCTCACTGCAGCATAAAAAACCCGGTCAAGTGCGAGTCGGACTCGTGCACTGGTGCTTCTGTATTTAAGATAACATACTTGGTAACGATTTTTTGATTAATAAACTTCGGAGATAAGGGGGGGAACGGTCATTTTTTGTATATTTTTGTCTATAAATCAAAAAGTACATCACAGAAAACAAATAAAAAATAGTTTTGAAATGTACAGATCCCTCTCCTTTTAGACCTCTCCTTTTTCAATTATTTATAAAACGAATTTTTTTTTTTTTACTTAAAAACAGATGCGGGCAAGCTAGTTGTACAACTATACCAAATTTCAAGTTGATAGCATTTGTAGTTGCTGAGAAAACCTACTGTGACATACAGACAGACGGACAATGAAGTCTCACTATGGGTTCCTTTTTTACCATTTTGGTACGGAACCCTAAAAATGACGAGCGGAACAGTGCTGTCAGTTTGTTGAAATGGTTACGAACTGAAGGTCTTCAAACCATTTAACCGAACGTGGATATTGCTCTTCGTATGTGTGTGTACTCCCGCCTGCAACTGTTCAGGAGAATGGTCGTTTTCTTGTTTGCGCAGAGTTAAAAACTATTTACGCACAACAATGATGGAGCAAAGGTTAAAAGATCTTGCTTTGCTTAACATAAAAACTGATATGATGGGTGCTGAGAAAGGGGCGGCACATGGCCTGGGGCCTAGAGCGGCCAAGACTGCAAATCCGCCACCGTGTAGTGTAATAATAAGACAGATTCAATAAGTAAGTATATGGGATAGGTGACTTTGTTCTAATAAGACACGCTATTAAAAACATATTTAAGTTCTACTTAGCTCGAGTGGAAGGAATGGATAACGGAAACCTATCAGTAATTTAACTAAAAAGATCAAAAAAAATTCTTTCCACAACACTGCTCGGAAATATGGCCATAGATGGTCTTGTTTGGGGTCACAAAACGTCACTTATAAGGACACACCAAGAATGTTTTTCTCGGCGTGTTTGCTGATTGGTCGAGAACATTGTTGTCCAACTTTAAGAACCAATGAAAATCAATCAATCAATTTTTGTGTCAGATCCTTAAAATGAAAAATTGAAATCGACCAATCAGAACACATCATTTTGTGTCGTAAAATATTAGGTGTATTTTTGCTAAAAGATACACAGACTAAAAACTATGTCACTGCTTTTTTTTAAAATGTAATTCATACTTGGCCCCTAATCTCGAACCACTAGAGATGAAATTACATGGGAGATATGGCGAAACAAATATCTACAATTTTATATGGAGTAGACATCTTCATCTCGAATGTTAGTTTATTAATCTCGAGTGCCACGAGAACAGGGGTCCAGATTAAAAAAAAGTTATCTATGGTAAAATTGGCGGTGATACAGCTTCTATAATGCTTCTATACTACCTTTGAAAAACCGACGACAATTGACTAACACTATTGAGTTTTGAATATGAACTTTATTTTATTTCCTCTCAGTAGTTGTGAAAAGCACTATGTCTGCCTCGGTAGAAAGTGCAATTTATGAACTCGTACATTAGAGGGCCTCAACTACATTTCGGCCCTCTATATGACTCGTCCAAAAATCGCGTACTTTCTATCCTCTGCAAAAATGTACTTATTTTCTTTATCCTGATACCCATATTTAGTACTCTGTTCACAAAGATGAAGAGATGAAGTTTTCATAAAATTATCTGCTCCGATGCAAAAAAGTAAGAGAAGACCATTAATGTTTCATATAGACTTTGAAAAATATCAAGTCGAGTAATTTCGAAGTGTCTTATATTTGGACTGATTTAGAAGATTTTGTTTAATTTTGAATTTTATAAGCGAATGTCGCATTTTTTACTTTAACATTATAATTTACGTTCCTCGTGGTGCAATTTAAGACTGTAATTGTTGATCTCTTACTCTAATACCATATTATATTACACTATTAGACATTACCACTCGACATTATGATTATTAAACATACTTTTGTCACCACGTTAGTTTATGATTTTTCTTCACAAAAAAAAAATGATTCGTATTTTTTTTCTCCTACACTGTATCAAAATTACCCACTCGCTTAGAAAACACCTATAGCCACAGTACCTATATAAATAAACCAGTAAAGAAACTAGGCCTACTTTTCAAGATAAATACCTACGCTCCAATTGAGCGTAAGGGTCAAATCACACCGAGACGCGACGCGACGCGACGCGGCGCGCACTTTTTTAATAGAGCGACTCAAAATATACTTTATTTACTACACGAAAAGGTACACATTTCATTGTGAGATTAAAAATACGGTATACCACGCAGCGCTGCGCCTCGAGACGCCTCGCGGCGCAGCGCGACGCATCGCGACGTAGCGGTGCATAGTCGGCACGAGCGGCGTGCGAGAGCGGCGCTGCGCCTCGCGGCGCCGCGCGACGCAGCGCGACGCCGCGAGGCGCAGCTTGAGGCCGCCGAGGCGACTTTTCTGTCTCTACTATTTCCGTCCAGTCCACAGAGTACTTAATCACTAGGTTTTAAGAGTCGCACTCTCAAAGAAGCCTCGAGCCGAGTTATGAACGGACTTTGTACCAACCCACAAATACAAATACGTAGTAACTTGTATAATTATAATCTGTGCAAATACTAACAACCACACGTGCTGCGGTGGTTCACTATTTATTTTTGTTCATTTTGAATATAAATTGGATCATGATGCCAATTTCACTCCAAGCTGCGATTTATTATGTAAAAGGGTTTTATTTAACCTTTTCCGAATGATGACTCGGTAGTGCTATTATGTCTTTGACAAGTTTCAAACTTATGTCAAACTTTCA
Organism: Acleris cristana; assembly: GCA_948252455.1. Taxonomy (NCBI): domain Eukaryota; kingdom Metazoa; phylum Arthropoda; class Insecta; order Lepidoptera; family Tortricidae; genus Acleris; species Acleris cristana. The sequence continues at coordinate 15,577,653 of OX411778.1, forward strand.
AATGTCAGCAGAAATAATTTTGAAAAATCCGTTAATTATTTAGTAGTCGATTAGTTGTTTGGTGGTTTAAAAAATACTGTCGTGCAAGCTTCACAAGAGCTATTTTTATAGGGATCTTAACTACCTAGTAAGTATTTCTGTCTGGTTGAATAATTAATTTTTCTTTAGAGATAAGGCGATGGTCCAATTGGGTTTAAGTTCCAAGGAAAAAGGATAAATTTCGCCCAAAACCAATTAAAAACCATTAAACTTACGTATGTATGTATGTTTGTGCTGAATGCGGACTGATTACGGTGGAGAATTTTTTAATCATGGATCGTGGATTAGGCAAACGAGCACTCAGCCCAACTGATAGTAAGTGGGATCTGTTTACCTGTGACCCATAGGTATACTTTCACATATTCAAGAGTCCGTCTATCTGTCTGCCAATTTGTCCGCCTGTCTATTCGTCTGTCTGACCCCGTGCCCATCGGTCCGTCTGTCCTTCCGTCTGTACCTATCTATGTCACACTTTTTGCAAAAACTATCAGACACAAACCTGTCATTTTGTACACATAGTTTTTTTTACACGGTGCTCTAACTAATAATAATAATAATAATAATAATAATAAATTTAATACTTCAATTTATTTCAGAGAAAAATATATATGTAAAAGTGTGACCTAAAAAACTAGGTTCTCAATTCGTCAAGATTGTTGTTCTTTTTAAACAACGTCAAAAGAGGATGAGGTCCTCAATTCGTTGGCATTTTTTATGTTTATGTATGAATATACTCGTATTACGCATAACATTTTACCTTGTGAACCGATTATGATGTTTTTTTTTATACAAAGGTTCATTTTTAGTTCCGTAGTCAAACTAGGAACCCTTATAGTATCGTCATGTCTGTCCGTCCGTCCGCAGCCTAGCTCAGAGACGCTTAGTACTAGAAAGCTGTAATTTGGCATGAATATACATAATATTAGTCACGCTAACAAAGTGGTAAAATAAAATATTGAAATATTTTTTTATTTTTGTACCTCCCGTACACGTAACGTGGGGATGTATTTTTTTTCTTGTCTTCCCCATAGTATTAGGTGTCGTTGGATAGGTCTTTCAAAAATATTGCGGGTTTATGCAAACTATTTTTCGGCTAAGGGATCCGTTTATGAAAAATATAAAGCTTAAAGCATTATTTTTTGTTAGAGCCAAGTGTCCCCCCCCCCCACCCTACAGTCAAAACTATAAATATAAAAAATCTGAAAAATATTTTAAATGAGAGCACATAGTGTTATAACGAATTTTAAAGGAAAACGAGCACTACTAAGAAGGCTTGATTGATTCCTAAGATATAGGCGACTAAAGTGTTTATACCTACCTACTAAAATCACCTAAGACAGCACCAAATAACATTAAAGAAGTAGAGAATTAATACTTGTTATATTTGTGATTTTTGTGTTGAAACGGCTTCGGAACCCTACACTGAGCATGGTCAGACAAGCTCTTGCCCGGTTTTGGTTCTTAAGATTTGGCGTGATCTGTCGATGGGATCCATTAGGAATCGACTGAACAAATATTATAGAGTCACGTACAGTTTTTTGGTATTCTTAGTTAGCATTTACATTCCAAAAGCATCATTTGGTAAAGTGGAATTGATGATCTAAACTAGAGATGACCATCAAAACTTCAATCCAATGGAAAATAAGTATTTCACTGGTAGCAATGAGAAATCAAATCTTGGTATATGAAAATTCTTTTATTGTTTTTAATGTAACTGCTGCACGACGACGACGGTGTCGCCAAGCATCGGAAATTGTACATAACTGATTGGACAAAAACGTTTTTACCGTTCGCAGACTGCCTAGTCAAACCTTTCGGACAAGCAGGTTTGATCCAGCGATCGAAGTTTTGATAGGTTTAAGTTAAGTGTTAAGTTATGTTATACTTATAGTCTTTCAGTGGGCCTGAAGGGCCAAAGTACCGATAAATCGGAGCTCAGCAGTTTCGTAGCTCCGTCGATCTCTAGCCAGCACAACTACAATGTAATTTTTGTCGCTTCGTCACCAGTATTTAAAGTAAATTCTGACATATCAAGCAAGTACACGGACGTGATCTTAATCTTTCTTATATTTTATTTTATTCAATAAAAAAAATGCAGGAGGGTCTATGTTTTACCGTATGTATTTTGTTTTTAAACAGACTTCAAAAAAGAAGGAGGTTCTCAGTTTGTCCTGTATGTATGTTTGTATGTATATAATGTATGAATATATGTATGTTTGTCCGCGATTATCTCGCGTTTTGGCTGAACTGATTTTGATGCGGTTTTCAGAAAATTATTTGTTACACTCAGGAGGTTTTAGTAATATAACCGGGATAGAAGCTTTCCGTCTACATCTCGATATGACTAGGTAGCTAACACGACCACATTGCTTTGTGACTACATCTCGGTCTGACTACATCGCTTTGTGCCTAGATCGCAATACGACTAGATCGCTTTGCGACTACATCTCAATAAGTCTGAGTCGCTAAATGACGACATTGTTTTTTCATGTTATGTCTGTGTTAGCAATGTCGACGGAGCCCCGCATGGCGGGGCTCCTATTCCTGGGCAATTTGCCCTTCGGGCATTTGAAGTTACCTAACGAACCTAACCTACCTAGTAACGCAAGAGACGTGGTCATTTTACAACTCGGACTTTTTGAGATGTACTCGCAAAGCGATCTGGTCGTATTTGCTACCTAGTCCTAACGAGATGTGGACCTTAAGCTTCTATACCATATAACCGACTTAAAAAATGGTAAAGTAGTAGGATCAAAAAATTTTTTTTGGTTTTACAGAGTATACTTTCGAGGTGGTCCCATTGTCACCAAATCTGAATCTGATGTGGGGATCCGTGAGAAATTGAGGGAACTCCTCAAATATTATAGGTATACATACATACAGCGGCTGCAGCGATTTAAGTATTTTTTTTAGTAACAAGTCCAGTAAGTATATTCATTCAGAAAGTATCATTTAATTTTGATGAAGTGGAACTGATGATGAAGGCCACAAATGGCTATCAACGGTAGGTACCTATTTCAAGGGTGGTGATAAGATATCTCGATTAAGATAGTTGAGCAATTGTAACGAAGAATATTTAATTGTTTAAATATGACTATGACTTTCCCACGGCGTTGCTTGCGGCGTGCTTAAAATGTAAGTATGAAAGTTTCATATCAACTAAGAAGTGGAACTACATAACAGCTTATTATGATCACTAACAAGCTCAAAATAAAATAAAAGTTTTGAAAAAACAAAAAACCGCTTTCAAATACGCAAAAAATTACTTCTTTTAAAATGGTAGGTATAGGTCAGTCCAATTGAAGTCGGCGACTCACAATATTTGGCGGTATTTTTTTGTGTATATTTTATTCACCGATTTATCTGTAAATTATAAATAATTAGACTGATTTTGAAAATGGTTTTTTTGTTTGATAGGGTATATACTTCCAAAGTGAGCGATGAGGAGATCCGTGAGGAAGTGAGGGAACTCCTCAAATATTCGTATAGCGATTTTGTATTTTTAGTACCTAACAAATCTTGCATTTTCATTCAGAAAGTATCATTTGGTGAAGTGGAACTGAAGTCGAAACTCCTCAACGGGGGTATGTCCCATTTGTTCCATGGAACTACGAATTTTGTATTGAACATTACCTCATAGTTCAATACAAAATGCGAAGTTCCATGGAACAAATGGGATATACCCCTCAACGGTACCTATGTCAAGGGTGGCAATAAGATATCTCAATTAAGATAATTGAGCGACTATAACGAAGAACATTTAATTGTTTAAATATAACTATGACTTTCCCGCGTCGTATTGCTTGCGGCGAGCTTGAAATAAGGTTCATATTAATTGAGAAGTTATGATCACAAATTTATTTATTAAGTATTAAAAAAAATATTTAAAAAACAAAAAGCCGCCTTCAAAAACGGAAAAGTTACTTCTTTTTAAAATAAGGGGGGTTTGGTTAAAAATATTGTGGCATGCTCGTTTTTGAAGGTGTTTTAATGTTTTACCCTTGCGGCCCGTTTCACGAAGCTACAAGTTACAAATTACAAGCGGAACTCTCTTTCTAGCAAAAGTAGTTAGAAAGAGACTTCCGCTTGTAATTTGTAACTTGTTGCTGTCAGCTTCGTGAAACGGGCCTCTAGTGTCCCGAGCTCCGCGCGCTCAAAAAGCGGAGTATCCCACGGGTCTCTCAGACCCCAACCCGCGCAAACGACTTGATTTGCTTTCCACGACCTATGCACTTACTCCTACACTTTATAACCGACGAAAAAAAACGGAGGAGGTTCTCAAGTCGACGCGTATATTTTTTTTATGTATGATCACGCACAACATTTTACAGCGCGGTCAGACTTTAAAATTTTTTTTTTGGTTTGATGGAGTATACTTTCAAGGTGGTCCCATTGTCACCAAATCTGAATCTGATGAAGGGATCCGTGAGGAATTGAGGGAACTCTTCAAATATTAAATGTGTACATATAGCGATTTTAGTATTTTTAGTAACAAATCCAGCATTTTCATTCAGAAAGTATCATTTGGTGACGTGGAACTGATGATGAAGACCACAAATGGCTACCGGAACTCCGCAACGGTACCTATTTCAAGGGCGGCGTTAAGATATCTCGATTAAGATAATTGAGAAATTGTAACGAAGAACATTTAATTATGACTATGACTTTCCCGCGGCATTGCTTGCGGCGAGCTTGAAATGTCTTAAAGTGTCATATCAACTAAGAAGTGGACCTACACTTATTATGATCGCTAAAAAGTATAAAATAATATAAATGTTATTTAAAAAAAAAACGCCTTCAAAACGTTTTTTTTTATGTATGATCACGCATAACTTTTTACATAGTTGTCTGATTTCAACAATGAAGAATGTCAGTAGGTACGCCAAATCGCTTGAAACTTTGTAACAGTAATGTTTATAAATAAACAAACATAATACTTTTTATTTCATTCAAATAGACCCAGTAGTTTTGATTCTACAAACGTTTGAAATTTGGGTCAATAATATTAAAGCGCGTGGACGCCATCTTGCTTGAGTGACGTCATCGTTCAACTGCGGTACGCGCCCTTATATGAACGAGTAAGTTTACAGGGCTATATATTTTTAACCGTAATAAGTAGCCAGTTGAAATTTTCACGGAATACGTGTTATTATAAAATCTATCGTTTAAAACTATAAAATAAACAATAAATCAAATCCCAAGAGGGGTCCCCATACAAGAAACATGAAAAAAAATCTTTATTTTTAGCATTTTTATACGGATTGTATTTTTATAATGGCTTCCTATTTTGATGCTATTTTAAACTTAAATTGTAGTCTAATTTTCATTGTTTACGACTAAATTTACAATCTTAAGTAAAACTTCGGCAAATATGTGACAAAACTGATCTTATCAACACGATGGTTTAGGCGGTCACCCATCCTGTTTTAGACTACGCGCGTAGTTGCTTAACTTTGGAAGACGAAATACGGGTTGTATTTGTATGATAGCTTTTTATTTCGGTGTCACATTAAGCTTAAATGATAATCTAAACTCCATACTAACATATATAGTTTACGACCAAACAGTAAACTGTAGTAAATCTCTTACAAATATGTTTAAAAGTGCCTAGTTTAAATCAACACGATGTTTAGGTAAGCGGTGGTTGCTTAACTTTGGTGGTAGGCCTTTCTTTACAAATTTCGTGTTAAGTAATGTAGAATTAATATCGCTACCGTATAAAAGAACGAACTATAAAACATGATTTTTTGATTGACCTAGTAGTAGTTCTGATACTTCGTGTATTCATTACATCGATTTCAAATTTCGCGCGCGGGCGTTACCAGGTTCCTCACTCAAGGTAGTGTGTGTTGGTTTTTTTTTGTGGGACCAACGCCCTTTGTTACACTTTGGTACAATAGAGGACAATCTTGACTTCTACGGCTCCGACATTTTAAACGAGTAAGATCACTTAAAACTACGGGTACGCTGTACGAGACCGCGTATATAGCGAACTGCGTGAATCATAATATTGTTGAATAGTACAGTCGAGTACAAAGATATGTGTACACTTTTTCACCTTATTCCATTGAAATAAGGGCCACAAATGTATACATATCTTTGTACTCTACAGTACCTACCGCTGCAGGCTCGGCCGCCTGTGTCCCGCGTCTCGCACTTGGTTTTTAATTTTTGGCATGTTTCACCTTAGCTATCAAAATACTTTATTGGTATTTTTATGTAAAAAACGGTGAACCCAAAATTAAAAGTGCCTATTTATTATTCTAATTTTATTTAACCAACTTACTCGGCAAACATTACAAACAGAAAAGCCGGTCAGTGACAGAAAGTTTGTTTAGTTAAACTGTATGTAATACAAAACAATAGATACCTAACCATAACTACCATAGTAACATCAAAACGAATTCGTAAAAATAATTACGAGTATTACGACTTACAAAGTTAAGCAACTACAAGCGTAGTCTAAAACAGGATGGGTGACCGCCTAAACCATCGTGTTGATAAAATCAGTTTTGTCACATATTTGTAGAAGTTTTACTCAAGATTGCTACTTAGTCGTAAACAATGAAAATTAGACCACAATTTAAGCTTAAAATAGCATCAAAATAAGAAGTCATTATAAAAATACAATCCGTATAAAGATGCTAAAACAAAAGATTTTTTTTCATGCTTCTTGTATGGGGACCCCTCTTGGGATTTGATTTATTGTTCATTTTATAGTTTTAAACGATAGATTTTATAATAACACGTATTCTGTGAAAATTTCAACTGGCTACTTATTACGGTTAAAAATATATAGCCCTGTAAACTTACTCGTTCATATAAGGGCGCGTACCGCAGTTGAACGATGACGTCATCATCCGTGAGCGCTAGCCGCCGAGTTTCGAGCGCCGCATACGAAGTTTAAAATTCAATATCTCGAAAAGTATTTGACGTATCGACATGATTTTTTTAAAGCAATTTTTTGTTTTCAATGAAAAATACGATAAGCCAAAAATCTAAACTGGCTGACATTCTCTATTGATTTTTTATTGGATAGGGTATACTTTGAAATTGCTCCCATTTAATTTGGAACTCCTCCCCCTCCGTCAATGGTAGAAATATAGGGATTGATAGTTGACCCCATGAATTTTTATCTGTGAACCGATTATGTTCAAACTTAGCACACATATGTATGTAATATGTAATTCTAATGACATGACGGAGACTTGATGTTGATCTGATAACTGAGACGGAAGACAGACGAGGGAACTCTTCAACGGATTACAGAGCACTCGTGATTTCTCTTATTCATGCATCTTAATGAGAACTTTATACCTAACTTATGTATGATGCACGGATTATGACTACCATCGAGGGTCTGATGATGATGGGGTTTGATGATGGAGTTGGAAGGCTGTCGAAGGAAGCCCTTATTTGTTTGGAAACTAAGGTTTTTAAATTATTAATCAGAGTGTAACAAACCTATTGCGACGTAATTGTGTGTAGTGTGTCAACCTCTCAGTTTCTGCATTTCTGCTAAAGCTCGTTCATCGTGTGGCTTTTGTAATACCTACCTTATTTCGTTCTAAGTCAGATAAAGCAATACCTTCAAGTAGTTTAACTATACTAAGTGCAACATAAACCTGCCCCTTGGCAAAAAGTTTCTCTCCGAGGTCGATTACAGCTTTATCAAGTGTTGTTCCCATGTTGTTGTTGTAGCTAACCCCATGTGCTTCTGTTTAGTCCACCAGAGTAAATCTCTTTAACCGAACAATTGTCCTCGCGTGTGATATCCATGGACTTGTTTCTCTAATAACTCCATGGTGATTGTCTAAAACTCGATACTGGCAAAATACACCTTGTTAAAACAAGGAGTGAAAGAAGAAAAAAAACTTATATTTATTTATTGAGTTTGATGATAACTCGATTGGTAGAAGCTTTAAAGATGAAAATGGATGGGTTCCAATGCGGCCACAGAGTTTAACTTTCCAGGACCTCAGGGGTATGGCAATATTGAATAGCAAATAATAAGAAACCAAAACGAAGTTTTTTCTCAATAGTATTTAGTTTTACAGTTAGTCATAATTTTCAATGACGACGCGTTAGACTAGTTGGTAGTGACTCAGCCTACAAAACTAGCGGTCCCGGGTTCGATTCCCGGTCAGAGCAAATTCCTGTGGTGAGCGCGAGCATTTGTTCCTGAGTCTTGGGTGTTTTCTATCAGATTTATAAATATTTGCTTACCATAAGTTGCTTACCAACTAGCTATTTTGGCTGACCAAATACATATTTCTGTTTACCAAAATAAGAATATTTTGCTGATCGGTTTCATGATACCCTCTAATTTTAATCTGTCCCATAAGCATTTTCCAACATTAAAGATGAAAATTTAAATAAATGATAGCAACTAAAAGCAAAAAAGGACATACTTATTCCACTTAATCTCATTAAATTAAGAAGAAAACTTAAATGGTTTTCCTTTTCATGCAAACGGTACAACCACTACATATGCAATAGAGAATGTCAGCCAGTTTAGATTTTTGGCTTATCGTATTCTTCATTAAAAACAAAAAATTGCTTTAAAAAAATCATGTCGATACGTCAAATACTTTTCGAGATATTGAATTTTAAACTTCGTATGCGGCGCTCGAAACTCGGCGGCTAGCGCTCACGGATGATGACGTCATCGTTCAACTGCGGTACGCGCCCTTATATGAACGAGTAAGTTTACAGGGCTATATATTTTTAACCGTAATAAATAGCCAGTTGAAATTTTCACAGAATACGTGTTATTATAAAATCTATCGTTTAAAACTATAAAATGAACAATAAATCAAATCCCAAGAGGGGTCCCCATACAAGAAGCATGAAAAAAAATCTTTTGTTTTAGCATCTTTATACGGATTGTATTTTTATAATGACTTCTTATTTTGATGCTATTTTAAGCTTAAATTGTGGTCTAATTTTCATTGTTTACGACTAAGTAGCAATCTTGAGTAAAACTTCTACAAATATGTGACAAAACTGATTTTATCAACACGATGGTTTAGGCGGTCACCCATCCTGTTTTAGACTACGCTTGTAGTTGCTTAACTTTGTAAGTCGTAATACTCGTAATTATTTTTACGAAATCGTTTTGATGTTACTATGGTAGTTATGGTTAGGTATCTATTGTTTTGTATTACATGCAGTTTAACTAAACAAACTTTCTGTCACTGACCGGCTTTTCTGTTTGTAATGTTTGTCGAGTAAGTTGGTTAAATAAAATTAGAATAATAAATAGGCACTTTTAATTTTGGGTTCACCGTTTTTTACATAAAAATACCAATAAAGTATGTTGATAGCTAAGGTGAAACATGCCAAAAATTAAAAACCAAGTGCGAGACGCGGGACACAGGCGGCCGAGCCTGCAGCGGTAGGTACTGTAGAGTACAAAGATATGTATACATCTGTGGCCCTTATTTCAATGGAATAAGGTGAAAAAGTGTATACATATCTTTGTACTCGACTGTACTATTCAACAATATTATGATTCACGCAGTTCGCTATATACGCGGTCTCGTACAGCGTACCCGTAGTTTTAAGTGATCTTACTCGTTTAAAATGTCGGAGCCGTAGAAGTCAAGATTGTCCTCTATGGTACCAAAGTGTAACAAAGGGCGTTGGTCCCACAAAAAAAAACCAACACACACTACCTTGAGTGAGGAACCTGGTAGCGCTCGCGCGCGAAATTTGAAATCGATGTAATGAATACACGAAGTATCAGAACTACTACTAGGTCAATCAAAAAATCATGTTTTATAGTTCGTTCTTTTATACGGTAGCGATATTAATTCTACATTACTTAACACGAAATTTGTAAAGAAAGGCCAACCACCAAAGTTAAGCAACCACCGCTTACCTAAACATCGTGTTGATTTAAACTAGGCACTTTTAAACATATTTGTAAGAGATTTACTACAGTTTACTGTTTGGTCGTAAACTATATATGTTAGTATGGAGTTTAGATTATCATTTAAGCTTAATGTGACACCGAAATAAAAAGCTATCATACAAATACAACCCGTATTTCGTCTTCCAAAGTTAAGCAACTACACGCGTAGTCTAAAACAGGATGGGTGACCGCCTAAACCATCGTGTTGATAAAATCAGTTTTGTCACATATTTGCCGAAGTTTTACTTAAGATTGCTATTTAGTCGTAAACAATGAAAATTAGACTACAATTTAAGTTTAAAATAGCATCAAAATAGGAAGCCATTATAAAAATACAATCCGTATAAAAATGCTAAAAATAAAGATTTTTTTTCATGTTTCTTGTATGGGGACCCCTCTTGGGATTTGATTTATTGTTCATTTTATAGTTTTAAACGATAGATTTTATAATAACACGTATTCTGTGAAAATTTCAACTGGCTACTTATTACGGTTAAAAATATATAGCCCTGTAAACTTACTCGTTCATATAAGGGCGCGTACCGCAGTTGAACGATGACGTCACTCAAGCAAGATGGCGTCCACGCGCTTTAATATTATTGACCCAAATTTCAAACGTTTGTAGAATCAAAACTACTGGGTCTATTTGAATGAAATAAAAAGTATTATGTTTGTTTATTTATAAACATTACTGTTACAAAGTTTCAAGCGATTTGGCGTAGCTACTGACATTCTTCAATGGGGCGACTATCACCTACGTTGCTGCAGTATGGTGAAGTTACGCTCTTCTGAGTAAGCATCCTAAGGCAGTTAGTTAACGAAGGCTTACAGGTTGGCTAGCATAGCACCGTGACCTATGCTTGCTGGTATCTTTTGTGCCGACCTGCAGGATTTCTAGCAGGACCATTCGCGGAGGAGAGAAGAGTGTGGGCCGGCAAGGAATGCCAAAAAGGAGTCAGAGGCTCTACTTTGAAATCCGTAATTCGAACTTCGTCTATTGCTATCCCTTTTGCTCTCGACGCGTCACTTATTTGCAAGAAAGTGACGCGGCGATCCGAAGTTCGAATTACTGATTTCAAAGTACAGCCTCAGGAGATAGAACACCTATCCGTACCCAATGCAGTAGGCCTGAAATGGTTACCAAGGATAAATTAGCGCGTATTCAAGCGGAGACTGTTTAATATTTGTATTCAAACTGACAGTTTGTCGGGATTTTTCACTCCACGTTAGTTTGTCCTTGGAAACCTGGCTAGGCCCGCTGGAACTTATATGTTACAGTTGCATCATGGAACAATTTCAAAGGCTCAATCTGCGAGCATTCATTCGGATTGACGGCACGTGGACGGCAAAGCCTTAGAAACTTGGCGACACTGTGGGACCGCAAGCGGTATTCAATTGAGAAGAACGCATTGTTACAATATCGTTAATAGGGTATTTGACAACAGTGAAAATAAATTGTTTTTTCATTAACAACAGTTAAACATTACGAAAATACTAGGAAAATACCAATCTTTCATTTATGTTTGCTATTTTAAGATTTTTAAATTCATAAAATCAATTTTCATTGTGACGTCACTACAAGTCAGTAATCCCTATAAATTCCATAGTAACGGAGCGTTTTTGATGTTTCATAAAAAGAAGCTGATTTGACTTTAGGGTGATTCTTCAAAGCCAGGATTTTCGATGTCCGGGATTTATTTCTAATAACTAGTTATTCAAGAAGTTGGTTCTATTTTTTTTCAGTCGAACTTCTTATCGAATTGAGTCATTAGTTGATTGTCGTATAATTGTACTCTATATATATAATAAAAATAAATAAAGTCCATTATTCTGAATTCTCTGTCGCGTCCGCTCCCCATTTTCTTGGAAGGATCTTGTAATATCTTTCAATATAACTATTTGATCATTTTCTAAGTGAGTAAATCAATAAAACGATAATTGTTTTATTCATAAACTTAATGTGTAAATTTTAAATATGTTAATTTTCTTAGAACTGAGAAAATAAAAGTTGTCCGCACAAAAATCTGATATCTCTGTCGCGACATTTGTTCGACTCCATAGCGCCTAAACAGCAGAAACCTCTGCCCCCGCGCAGGCGGTAGTTAGTCGAGCGCCAAACGTGCTAGGGAGTGGGAGTTATGGCTGGTCTGCGTCGATCCGGAGTTATTAAGGTAAATATGTGATTCCTCTGATTATGATTACGCTGCTTAATTTTTTTATGTTATTGCTGTGAAAAATCAAAGTAAAGCTGATTAAAATGCTTTCGGTAATACTTATCTGTGGTATGTACGATAACCGTGACGTGCTTGAGTAGGTATGATCTGTAATTGACACTTTTATTTCATTTTCTGACCCCTCTGGTCATAAAGCCATATAAATCAGAAATTAACATAATTAATAACCCCCGACGCAAAAAGAGGGGTGTTATGAGTTTAACGTATGCATTTGTGTATCTGGGTGTCTGTGTATGTGTGTATCTGTGTACCCGTCTGTAGCATCGTAGCTTCTAAACGGATGAACCGATTTTGATTTGTTTTTTTTTGTTAGAGAGGTGACTTAATCAAGACGTTAGAGTATTCTTGGGTAGGTTTGATGAAAATTTAAGAAGTAGCTCTGAAAGTAGGGGTTCCGATTTTGTCTTACTTTAACTTGGTTAGTTATAGACTGCCTGTTGAGTTTCTTGCGGCCCTTCTTCTCAGCAGTGGTCTCTTGCGAAGCGCTGGTAGATTTTTGACGTGTAAAAGTGGCCGTGCGGCCTACTTACTGAATAATCATCTTTCATCTTATTTTATACTTAAGTATTTGTAAATTTACAAGTCGTATATAAAATTACACTAAGCACTTTTGTTTTTATTATTAGATGAATTTTTAGACAATAAATTAATAATTTAACTTTGATCAACTTCTGATTCCTATGGACATGAAAATTTAATGTCATATAACTTTTGAATAGCTTTGTTTAAAAGAGAACCTAAGTTATATTTATGTTTGTGAAAGCAGCACTGCGTGGTGTGCTCTACAGCTGACAAGACGTCTAACAAACGCTCTCAAAGCTAGGAGCACATCAGGTGGTGCTCACCCGACTCCTCTCCTCCCCCTCTTCTCCCCCTCTTGCTGTAACAGGGCGGTGCGGTTCCACTCGCGTCGCGCTAAACAGCTCCCGGCATCCCCATCTAAAAACCCTTGCTGATCCACGGCGGTGCGGTTACCCTCGCGTCGCGCTGTGACCAACAGCTCCCCTATAACAACCCCTTGCTGATCCAGGGCGGTGCGGTTACCCTCGCGTCGCGCTGTGATCACCGGCTTCCCTATAACACCCCCTTGCTGATCCAGGGCGGTGCGGTTACCCTCGCGTCGCGCTGTGACCAACAGCTCCCCTATAACAACCCCTTGCTGATCCAGGGCGGTGCGGTTACCCTCGCGTCGTGCTGTGATCACCGGCTTCCCTATAACAACCCCTTGCTGATCCAGGGCGGTGCGGTTACCCTCGCGTAGCGCTGGGCGGCATCCTGTTAGGCTCTATACGTCTATCGAACAATCTTAGTTTAAGCAATAGAGATACCGATTAAGTTATTTTATAATAAACAGGCCTCAGTATATTATTATTAAACCTTGTTGTTCATATTTCAAACCCGGAAACCCTGATCCTCCTGAGCTAACTTAATAAAACATCTCCAGTCCCTCAGTACCGATACAGGGGACGAGATTAATGTTAACAAGGGACTAAAAACGCCCCGTTACAAAGTATGTACTTATTAGTCAAATAAGAAAAAAATAAATGTGCCAGAGGAATCACACGAATAACGCGGTCTCGAAGAATCACCCAAAATCAATTACCGTATTGGTCAGCTCACCAGAGAAGTAGGTACTGTTTTTTGAGAAAGTTGGCACACTGATGAGCAGATCGAAGCGAGATCAAGGCCTATAAGAGATTTTACTCGCACTAAGTAGATTGGTTATTACATTGAAAATGGGGTGCGCTTCAATGAATATAAAAACATATTGTATAATTTCATTTAACTAACCACGAAAAGCATAATGAACGTTAGCATAAAAACCTATTGTATAATTTTATCTGGCATACGATCGAATAACATTACACTCATTTAGCATAACTGTTATTTATTTAAACTTCTTACTTATTTATTACATATAAGCAGATACATATTTAATATAATACAATTAAAAGTTAAAACTAAACTTATTCAAATTAAAATAAAAACTAAGCTACTCAAATATTAAAGACGTAAATAATAATCACCACTATAAAAAGAACACCCCCCCTAGCAGGTCCGCTCGCGGCATGGTCCCTATGACACTGGCTGCGTTACCTCTCTGGATAGCTAGCCCAATCCTTTGGGAGAGGTAAGCACCAGCTCTAGGATCTCCGGAGGTGTCTATGAGCCGGGATGACAGGGCCTTAATAAAGCTTTTCATATCAGCTGACCAAGGTCCCATGGTCTCCACTGCAAGCGCCACAAATTCATAATTATTTAATAATGATGAATATTTGCGGCGCTTGATGGTTTGGGCCTGATCAGCTGCTGCACCGGCCCGATTACGGGTTGACTGGACGTGATACAAGGCGAATGTGTCAACACACGTCGCGTCCCACACCAGTGCCCTACCCAGTTTCCACGGCACCAATGTAGCTCCGTCTGGTCGCTGTTATTTTCTTGTTATAAATATAATGCATTTGAAGTCAATTTCTTCTAACTAGGTCAGGTTAGGTTAGAACTGTGACCACATTAATAGTAATGAAAGCAGTTAAAAATATTCAGTTTTTAATTTATAAACAATAGTTTTTCTCGTCAGTATTATCTTAAATGTCCCACAGATACTTGACGTTGAGATTGCGAACCTGGTGGAGGCCAGGGATGCTTGGTGTGAGTCGTGTCCCGGAGTGGATATGCCAGTCAAGAGGCATATCCAAAGAGCATGGGATACTCCTCGCCTCATATCAATTCATACATCTCTCATACAAAATAGTCCGGACGATTCAGATCGCGCCCGTCTCCTCGCTGTCTCTGCAGGCGAATCAGGTCACTGGCTCCACGCTCTTCCTTCCCGCAATATAGGCACAGTCTTGGACCCAAGCTGCTTGCGCATAGCAATAAGCTTGCGGGTTGGAGCTAGAATCTGTGAACCTCATACTTGCACGTGCGGGAAGGAAGTGAGTGAGCTGGGACGACATGGCCTTTCATGCTTTAGAAGTGCCGGCCGTTTGTACCGCCATGGCACAATTAATGATCTGATCCGTCGTTCGCTTGCCACTGCCTCTCTACCAGCTGTCCTGGAACCAGCAGGTTTACATAGAGACGATGGCAAGCGACCAGACGGAGCTACATTGGTGCCGTGGAAACTGGGTAGGGCACTGGTGTGGGACGCGACGTGTGTTGACACATTCGCCCTGTCCCACGTCCAGTCAACCCGTAATCGGGCCGGTGCAGCAGCTGATCAGGCCCAAACCATCAAGCGCCGCAAATATTCATCATTATTAAATAATTATGAATTTGTGGCGCTTGCAGTGGAGACCATGGGACCTTGGTCAGCTGATATGAAAAGCTTTATTAAGGCCCTGTCATCCCGGCTCATAGACACCTCCGGAGATCCTAGAGCTGGTGCTTACCTCTCCCAAAGGATTGGGCTAGCTATCCAGAGAGGTAACGCAGCCAGTGTCATAGGGACCATGCCGCGAGCGGACCTGCTAGAGGGGGTGTTCTTTTTATAGTGGTGATTATTATTTACGTCTTTAATATTTGAGTAGCTTAGTTTTTATTTTAATTTAAATAAGTTTAGTTTTAACTTTTAATTGTACTATATTAAATTATGTATTCTTGATTACAATAAATAAATCAACAATAGTTTTTGCAAATTATGCATTTTGTTTTATGCATCATGTCATGACTATTATATTATCGATGGTTTACTATGCAGATTGAAATTATGCAAATAGTGTTATGTAAAATGATCATTAGACCATTTGTTTTTATGCTAAACATTACACACCTTTGAAAATGATATATATTGTATTACTGGCTCACGAGACATGAAAAATACAATTATTGTTTCAATATCTGTTTTTTATTTTTTGCCAAATTATTCTTACTAACACAATTTCGGTGCAAGGGGCCCTTCAAACTGGAATTTCCAAAATTTGCTTTAAAATTTCCTTAAAAACTAAAATATATTCCAAAATCCGGTCTAAAGGCTCCTTTGCATGGAAATCGTTGTTTATTATCGGACCTAAGGGCTTATTGTCTAACTCACTCGCAATCACGATCGTTTTCATTTTGAAAATCGAAGGCTTGTCTGCAAACAAAATGAAAACTATTGCTCCACTTTGAAGCTGTTTGCGATTGCGAGTGCGTTAGACATTTTGTGTGCAGACAAGCCTATGATTATCAAAATGAAAACGATCGTGATTGCGAGTGCGTAAGGGTGGGTTTAGACCAAGCGAACGAACAAGAATTCTATGGCATTATCTCTTATGTTTACTTTGAAAAAATAAAGACAAAACATGTTCTAGAGCATTTGCTCGTTTGGTCTAAACCCACCTTTAGACAATAAGCCCTCTGGTTGTGGGGAAATAGCCGATATCGATATATAGATAGGGCTCAACACTATAAATATCGATAGCATCTAAATATTTGCGGCACATCCTTATTCTACCTCTGAAGTTTGTTGCGTTGGTTGGTAGTAAAAGATCTGTCCATGCAAAGTCCGTGTTACATTGTAGCGTAGTGGACGTGGCAGGACGGGTGCACGCGGCGAATAGACACGTTCCGCTGCGCCGCGCGGCGTCTCGCTGCGCAGCGAGGCGTCGTGCTGCCAACGATTTTACGATGCGCCTCGAGGCGTCGCGCTGCGCCGCGCGGCGCCGCGCGACGTCACTAGCCTCTTCGGGTATCGTCGCGTCGCGTCGCGTCGCGTCTCGTCTCGGTGTGAACTGACCCTAAGGGTTGTCCACTAACATTTTGTAAAATCGAAAAAAGTTCTCGTTTATTGTATCTCAACTAGTTAGTGCAAAATCGATACGTGTGATCTGCGACAACAAATCCGTTGACAGACTGAGAAAAAGTAGTTAGCCGCCATCTTTAATTTTTTAGTTATTCTACCGACTGAATCCGTTAACATAATCAGTAAAAGTAGCCCCTGCAAATAAAATTGGGTAATAAACATAACTTTAGCATTTTAAGAATAACTAAAAAGTTCAAGATGGCGACTACTTTTTCTCATCCTGCCAACAGATTAGTTGTCGGAGACCATACACATCCCCAGATATCTATTTTGGAAGCAATCGGTTGAATAACTAAAAAGTCCAAGATGGCGGCTACTTTTTCTCATGCTGCTAACGAAATCTCAAATCATCGTCAGAGACCACACAGATCCCCAGATTTCGATTTTGTAAGGAATACTTTTGTGGCATCTTTCTAAAGAACGAACGTAAAATGCGAAGGAGCCCATTCGTCTCGACGCGACACTCGCGACTGACAGCACCGCCAAATCCTCTTAGCGGTCTCGTAGAGGCGTGCGTCTGTGTGAGTGCGTCGTTTCGAGCGGTTGTTCTTAGTTTCTTTACTGGTTTATTTATATACTGTGCTATAGCTTAGGAATTATGAGCTGTCTTTTTTTTAAACAACACTGTTTCAATTTGATGGAAAAAAAAATAGATACATAGTTTGTATTGAAATAATAACATTATATAAATTCACAGTTAAATTATCAGTAATGTGCGAAAGATAGTCTGAGATAGTACATTTCCATAAGTCCAAAACATTATTACCAAATTTTTAGAAGCATGTAAACGCAAAAGTTGTTATTTTTGTCTCAAATTTACCCCACTTGACCCTACTCTAGTAATATCGATTGAAAAACTGGAAATTATCATAAAACGAAAACAAAGAAAAAAACGAAATGATTTCAAAGTTTCTCACAGGCATGAGAATTTCAGTGACCATTGAGATTTTAAAATACAAAACTTCTCGCCGACTATTTCAAATGTTTTGAACAAAAGTTTCACTTCCCCTGTCTTCCACATTATGCCGCCACGCCAAAATCATACCAATCTTCTTAGCCAATTCTTATTTTAAAAATGTAAATAACTTATAATAATATTAAAACGTAGCATTTATTTTTCATTTCCTCGAAATTCTTTTCTTCTCTTCATGATTATTCCTTGAGTAGGTAATTCAGCGGATCTTTTCATTGCCTCCATTTTTCTTTGGAATGCCTTCGACAAATATTATTGTAAACTATGTTCAAGTTTAGCAATGTAAAGATGCTCTGTTATTGTTATTATTTGCATTTTCTGCCCTTTTCATGTCAACTCTCCTCCTTGGCCTGTTCTGCCTGTGTTGTCCATGATTTTATTGTTTATTGTATAAAGATTGCAATCCTACACCTACAACCCTCTCTTGTTTCTTCACCTGACATTCAGCGGACGATACCATTATTTTTTCACATCTCGCTACTTGACTCTTGGTAGTCGCCGTGAAGGTATTTTTTTTTCTATAAATTATTTTGACCTAAAGCAACTTATTGGTTTCAACAGCCTCAAATAAAAATCTTAGAAATATTGATTTTGATGATGATTAGTTGATCAGCCATGTGTTCTTTGAGTCGGGTATTTCGCTTCAGCTTCACCATAGGTATAAGAGAGGTGACATTCACTGTATTGCTCTAACAGCCTTTACATAATGGAAGTTCAGCAGGTCCTCACTGCAGGTTATGATGACAATCTTTTCTTTTTTTAACTGGCTTATAAGTATCATTTGATTTCAATAATCTCACAGAGAATACCAGATCGAATCTTTGTGCAGATAAGTAGGTGTTCTAGCTGGGACACATTTCCTTGCTCTGGACACAAACCGCCTCAAAGAATATCTTGTGACCTAAAAATAATAAAACTGTATTATAATAAAGTTGGTACCTACTAAGTATTATCATCAGATTTTAATCAGTTCTTGTCTGATCCATTACTCATGAACCTACACTTTATACTAGATTGCGAAGTCCAAAGATGGTAATGAGTTTAAAGTATATGTTGTATGTGATAAAATTAAAAATACATCTACTATGGCTATTTGGTTTACCCTTTAACCGTCACTCAAATGCAGAAAGAGAGAACTACACAAATACTTGTTTTTGTGGTTACCTACCCAGGAACCTAATATACATAGATAACTTATCCAAAACGTCGACCGAGGCACCGAGCTCCCCGATAGCATGACCAAACTAGTTGATGGCTCTAGGTATATGGCTGTCCAAGAAAATTCAAAAGGTAAAGTACTTAAGTCCCTAAAGACAAGACATATAACTTTATGCCGCCTATATGTAGCTTTTAAGGGTCACCTTGCGCATGAGTAGTATTTTTTTTTTGTATTATTTTGGCTTATACTTTACCTGTGTTATAAGCCAGCGTGACCCAAATTTACGGCACTTGCGTTGAATACCCGCACCCAATTGTGCAGCATCCACTACAACAACGCTCTCGTTCTGCATCACCATCGGCGCCGTCAAGACAAAATTATGCTATTGAGAAACCTAAAATAAAATTCCGTGTTTTACAAAATTGTTTCCACACGAATTTTAGTCGTCAAAAACAACTCATGATTTTTATTTAACATGTTGTCAGAAGTGGGATTTTGATCATGTTAATTCTTCAGCTCACCATCCGGAGTCAAATGGCAAGCTAATCCAGAGCCAGTAAACAGGTCAAACAATTGTATAGCTAGCTCCATTAACGCAATATACCCATTTATTAAATGGATAACCCAAGTCCGGCAAGGAAATTTCTTGAAATACCAGAACCGCTCCTCCCTGCCTGTTAAAACATTTAAAGCCGCAGGTCACGCCAAATGTTCAAGTCATTATTATCAAAGAAAGAAAAGGTAACATAATGCTTTGTTAAAAAAAGAGAAGTAAGAATCTGCCAGACTTTTTCAAGTCGCGGGAACTTGTTGAATGTGAAAAGCACAAGACCGGTCTGAGTGGAGAGCCTTGGGGGAGGCCTATGTCCAGCAGTCGACGTCTTTCGGCTGACATGATGATGATGATGAGACTTTTTCAACTGACTGAAAATGGTCACTCAGCTGCCACCTGCAAAATGACACATTAAGCCATATTCTGATAAAAAAAATAGTAATCAATCAGTCAGTCATTCTCAGAGTCCTTTCTCCGTCCAAACAGATTTCGCTGATTTTAACATCTGCCCTCGGGACATTCCTCTTGCCTACGTTTGATAGTGCTTTGCTTTTGATCTGTTACGGGCACAATTTCAAGTGTCTAACTACCACGGTTCACGGTTCGGTTCACAGCCTGGTGACAGACAGGCAGACGGATAGACAGACAGACGGACAGTGGATTCTTAGTAATAGCCTAGGATCCCGTTTTTACCCTTTGGGTACGGAACCCTTAAAAGGAAAAACAACATAAAAATAACTTTTAATCAAAACCTAAACTCAATCTAACTACCTACCCATTTCCCGAATTTAATAATCTGAATAAAGTAACAGGAGAGCTCCGGTGCAGGTCTGATCGCTTCAAAATTTTTCTTACTTTAGGGCGAAGCGCGGCAGCGGCAGCCAGCTCTGCAACGGCCCGGGCTCCCGGCCAACCGTTTCAATAATTTAGATTTGGGTTGCGCGTAATTTTGAATCTGCCATATCTTCTGAAATATTTAATTAATATAGTTTAAAGGACCATTTTTATCATTAGCATTAAATACCCAAGATAACTAACGTATTCATTTAGATAAGGATAAATCGGAATCGGAGAAAATGGCTTCGCAATTAACCTAAGATTTTTAAATAATTTTTTAAAGATAAAAATGGTTACTGTGAGTTAACCTTAGGAGTTAGACATATGCCATCGCGGACTTTTTTCTAGGTTTTTTAAAGACCTACAATTATTTAGTACATCGTTTTGATATATCTCTTAACGTTTAGCCAGCGTAAGCTATGTAAGCGCCCGAACATTGATTTTTTGACGACTTGGTAAGAAAACATTGAGTTTTCTCAACTATATCAAAGCTTAATTAGATTAAAATGTGCCTATAAACCTTCCTCTTGAATCACTCTATATATTAAAAAAAAAACGCATCAAAATCCGTTGCGTAGTTTTAAAGATCTAAGCATACATAGGGACAGACAGACAGACAGACAGACAGACGGACAAACAGACAGACAGACAGACAGACAGACACAGACAGACAGACAGACAGACAGACAGACAGACAGACAGACAGACAGACAGACAGCGGGAAGCGACTTTGTTTTATACTATGTAGTGATGTCACTTCGGCAATTAAGACAAATCGAATGACACCTCGCAAGCTGTTTAGGCTGCAGAGTGCAGAGCGTGCCCAGAAATAGACGCTCGAAAAACTTAACCCTCCTTCTGACGCAGTCGAGGTTTTGACAGATGGACGGACAGTCCACCAGACGGACAGACAGGCAGATAGATATGCCTGCTTATAATAAATACCTAGTACTATTCCAATGTCGCATAACATATAGGTAAATACTCGTAATTGTTAATACACGTTACCTATATTAGTAGTGAAGCATAATAATCTTCTA
Source organism: Acleris cristana (assembly GCA_948252455.1). Lineage (NCBI taxonomy): Eukaryota > Metazoa > Arthropoda > Insecta > Lepidoptera > Tortricidae > Acleris > Acleris cristana. Next base: position 15,599,190 of record OX411778.1, read on the forward strand.
TATATATAAAAGGCAAAATTGACTGACTTATATATCAACGCACAGCCGAAACTACTGTACCTAGAAACTTGAAATTTGGTACAGGGGTTCCTTTCATGATGTAAGTGAGCACTAAGAAAGGATTTTCCGAAAATCGACCCCCAACGGGAAGAAATGGGGGGAGTAGCGGGAAACTAATTCTACGCGTACGAAGTCGCGGGCGTCCTCTAGTAGTAGTATAGTAAGGGTGTAGCAGGTTAGCCCTTCAAAAATAACGCGTAAGACTTACGTAAGTACAGTAAGTAGCATACCTAAATATAAAAAAATGTTTGGTACATCCGTATTTTCTGGGCTATTTATATTATTTTTCCTTTTTTTACTTTAAAGTGTTCTGTACAAACATACATACCTGCATACATAATATGTGTATTAATGGTGGACAGGAATATCTTTACATAAGAACTTATGTAAAACGCACTTACAAGAAGCTGTTTCAGCAAACATAAAATAACGGGTATGCGCGGGTCACAGATCACCTTACCACCAGAGGCCCGTTTCACGAAGCTACAAGTTACAAATTACAAGCGGAAGTCTCTTTCTAACTCCTTTTGCTAGAAAGAGGGATCCGCTTATAATTTGTAACTTGTAGCTTCGTAAAACGGCGCACGGGTGGCAGGTGTCCTCGTTTGCCTTCTCCATGCGCCGTAAAAGAAATGTGGAAATAAATGTTGATTGATTATTTTGACTACTTAACTGTGTTTTAAGAAATGTTTTTAATATTATTATAACCAGCTTTTCCCTCGGGAACCATCAAGTTTAATCTCGGAAAACTTGATGGTTCCCGAGGGAAAAGCTATAAACGAGTTCTACGCGGGAAGAGTTGCTCTCAAAAGCTAATTAGCATTAGCTTTTGTCTTCATTTTATGTTGAGTGCCAAATTTCATCCAAATTCGCTAGCATTTGAAGTTATAATTTTTTCTCAAATATTTACTTTCCTCATAATCGAAATGAAAAGTAGGGGTTTAACACGGGTGAAAGTATCAATTGCGCACCCTCGAACCATAGGCGCACTCGCTATCCCTTGGTTAAAAATCTACTATTAATTTAAATTGTATACGTCATTGTAGAACACGTGTATCGCTGTTCGCTATGGTCTATATCGCTAGACACACGCACACGCAGCGCAAGTAAGAGCTCGATGATGGCAGCGCTCTGTGGGTGCTCTCTGCCCCAGCTAGGGGATTAGGAATTAAAGTAAGGTCTCCTGGGGTCACCAACAAATGCCAACAAATGGAGTCATGCCAAATTCCATCAAAACCGATTGAGGGTTTAGCCATGAACGCATTTCAGTCAGACAAACACAATTACAATTTAATGTACTTATTCATAAATTAAATATTGCAGCCCTTAACTTCATCCACTTCGATATCGTATATCGATCGCTATTCCATCTAGAATTCAATAGTTTGCAGGTATTCATCAAAATCAGTTCAGCAAAGCCTACAAGACAGAAAGACAGACACATTTTCCCATTTATGATATGAATAGTACGACCAATGATACAATTGTCCGTTATTTTTTTCTGAATGGGTACATTTATTGGAATCTGTATTTGACCCATAAATTTGAAATACCGTCTACGGTCCGGTTATTGCAGCCAGGTACGCAGCACATCATAAAAGACATCATGCAATAATTCCTCCTCGTAGAATCCTTAAATTAAATTAAAGAATCTTATAATTTATCGCTGAAATTGAAAATTTCTTTGACCAATGTCAAAAAATGTCAAAACAGACAAGTTACTTATTGTGTTGTCATATTGATTCAATACAAACTGTCATAAATTATATGTTTTTGCATTTTTGTAAAGCATAATATATTTTTCAACATAACAAAAGTAAAAAATATCCTTTTTTGCATTATTTGTTTACGTTTTTGTTTGGTTCGTGAAGTGGGTTTTTTTACTCCATCAGCAACACTGACTTTAAATGTTTATTCCACCTAATATGAAGATGGCGCCACAGCAGGAAGGCGCGCGTCGAAGCGCTTACATCGTTGACCAAGAGTCTATTATTGCTTGATCCACGCGCCAAAATAATTTGTCATACATAAAAAAAAAACAAAAAAAAGCGAACCACGTCAAATGTACTAAGTTGCCATAGCATGGCGACGGCGCGCTCGCGACTGATCGCTCCGTCAGACACGCACACTACCGCAATGTGCATGTACACGTTCAACCACTAATAAAGCCCACTCGCCATCGTGAATTGCATGAGCTATACCTCGAGGTAACAAGTTTTGCATCACTTTTTTGTTCGCTATGCCCCGTCTATTACTACTATACATTTAATGTTTTTGACTATTACTATGTAAGATTCTTACTAAATGGAAGCACCAAGAATCCGATACAAAAACCAGTACTTATTCAAAGGAGGTTCCCGTGTCAGCTTTTGCCATCGGTAGTTTAACCCTTGCCCCGCTGTCGGCTTGTAGTCATAAACATAATTCGTTCATTGAATACAAAACGGACACATTCCAAAATCAGTCAGTGTTGCATTTTAAATTTAGAAGCTGTTGGTACAAGATTTTCAATGCAAGAGCAAATTATTTTGGAATGTGTCCGTTTTGTATTGAATGAGCGAATTATCTGTCAGTCACAGCAGATTTTTTAGTAATATCTTAAAATATCATAATCCTCAGAATCTCATTACCTATTAAATTACAACACGTAAATCTCAGCCTACCTACAAGTTGTAAGTCCTGCAAGAAAATGTTTACGGTTTTAAAGCAACAATGAACTACAATCATGAAAATTATATCATAACTCGCATATAATTTGGACGGGCGGTAATTACATTTTGAAAGCTGAAATTATTTCAATGGATAAAAAAAGCATTTTAACGAACAATAATTAGAATAACCTCTTTTTAATTATTGGCTTTAAACTGTTTTTCCATGGCCCTGTAATGAAATGTTACTCAAAAGGGTAAATTAAAAAAAAGGACGCAATGTGTTCCACTGTGTGACAAAAAAATTCTAAAATCAGAATTAAACTGAATTGAAGTTTATTAAGTTGTTTTTTTCCATTAAAAATCCGTCTTAATTATTTTAATAATATTCTTATGACAAAAAAAAACAATATTGACAACCAAACAAACCTGACCGTTCCGATTTCATAAAATGCAAATGAACTGTACCCAAAAGGTCGCTTAATTGCTTTTTTTGAGTGGGACATTTTTAGCTGTTAATTTGGTCACAAAGTATGGATATTTTCCCTCAGATAGTCGAACGAGATTTAAATACTGGGCGCAAAGAGTTGCTCTCTTTTTGGCTTTGACAAAACGCTTCTCTGCCGCTAGCTGCCTTTGGCCTTTGAGTAACATTGCTTACATACAGGCTTCTATCTTGTCGTACACGAAATTAGGCTTATATTTAGATACGAGTATTATAATGGTCAAACAAATTATTATAAACTGTTTTTTTTTTCATTTTTAGGTACCTACTTGTCTAAAGTGTGTCGTGGAAAAAGTAATTAATTGCATAATTAAGGGTACTTACCAGTATCTTTTCTTTTGTTATTTTTGCACAAGATGTTTGGTGTTTGGTGTCTGATTTTCGTGCCAGAAAATAGAAAAAAATGCAATCTATTTTTCTATTTTCCAGTACGAAAATCAGCAACTTTTGTCCGTTTCCAACAACTGATTTTTAAACTATATTTTATCTCGTATAAATACCGAACAAACAAATTCACACGCATTCAGTAAAAAGATTCCCTTCTCCTCTATTTTGCTTGGGAGCACAAAATGACTGAACTGAATTTTGGCAAAATTAACACATAATTTAAATCCCATTGCAAGAAAGGGTTACAGGGTTATCTTTCGCTGGTATCTATTTATGTACTTACATAATTATATTAAATCACACCTGTTTTCCAGAGGGGTAGGCAGAGACCACTTCTTTCCACCTGCTACGATCTTGACAAATCTCTATAAAAAATCCATTATTTATTATCTATTTATGTAAGTTTGTATAATGTAAGTGGGTAATATAAGAATAGAATAACAGACACATCTGTCATTGGCTTTATTTATAGTGCCTATTTTTAGTTCACATTAAACTGTAATGCTGTTGATGTCCCAAATAAAAATAAATAAATAAATAAATATATACATAGGTACATAAACTCACGCCTTCATTCCCAGAGTGGGGTAGGCAGAGCTACCATAATTACCAACAACTCAAAAAGTTGATAATTACTGTAACCACATTTTGCACAATTGCAGTCCGTCCTCAAATAGTTTGCATGCTATAGAAGAATAGAATAAAATAGAAATAATTTATTCCATGCCACGCATTTGAAAAAAAGAGATGACAAACAGAACAAAACATTTAACATGGCGTTGAAAAGGGCCGCTTTCTGCTCACAGCAAGCCACAGCAAGCCTATTACTATTTTTATTGGCAATTACCAAGCAGAGCCTGTAATGTTTCTAATACTGCTTGTTAATTTGCTTGCCGTGATATTCCGTCGTACGTCCCTTATACTTCGGACGTACATTCAATTACTGTACGTCGAGTGTCAAAGGCTTTCAGCGTCGTGTGTCGTTTAATCCTCGTACTAAACGGTTCACTCGTGTTAGCTTTTAAAATTTCATATAATGCACTTTCTATTTTGTTCAGGGAATTAGAATAAAGTGGAACGGATAGCTGGTGAGTAGTAGCTTTGGAACGCGGGTGTTTATTGCATTGGCGGTGGTAAGAACTTGTGAAGAGTTCGTCCAAATCGCTACTCACCATTTTATGCTTTAATCTACCGCCAAGCAGCAAGGCTGTCCCAAACCAAAACCTAGTAAGAGCCATTGAGTAAATTTTACAGGAGAAACAAAACAAACGTTTTTATGTACCTCTTAAAAACTATAAGCCCTAGGTAATTGATTGTTAGTGCTAAATTATGAAAATAAATGACTCTAATAGAATAAGTAAAAAAATATGAAAAAACACTGTAAATGCCAGTTTTATGAGACTTACTGGTAGATTTGTCGCTGGAAATGTCTCAAAAAACAAAAACAATAACCTAGCATAGTCTGTTACTGGGAATTTGATCAGATTTGTTGCCTTTGTTGGTGGGTTCGAGCGTTTTACTCTTATGTAAAAACCTAGTACTTAAGTATGTGTGTTGTGATCATTGAAGTTTAAAATTAAGCGTACAATATTTTAAGTAAATACTTGTTACATAATTATAATGATAAATCAATTTTCTACATGTTCACCTCAAATTTACTCAAAAATGTATCTGATTAGATTAAAATGTTGACAGATTCAAAATAGGAAACTATTATATCAAGATCTAGATTTCTAGATTGTATTCTTGGGGGGGCAGGGCGGGCGCTTACCTACCTAGGTACCGTCACGAGCGTTAATTTGGGACCCATTTCAAGAAAAATATGCTTGATGTCGTCAATTTCATTAGAGATGTCTAGCTATTTGTAACTTTTAGGAAACTCAACCTTATTGTTGTAGAATGTCAGATTAACTTTGGACCTAAAGCGGATTATGGGTACCAAATTAAATCTCGTAACTGTACCTAAGTGTTCTGTGTAACGTTAAAACGTTTCATAAATAAATTAACCCAACAAAGCTTATACGTAGGTACACAGTTTGTTTTTTATATAGGTAGGTTACTTATAACTAGGGAGCGGATGATCGAAATAGGTACATATTTTCCTATAGTTGGCGAAACGTCGCGAAAGGTCATTTAATTATGTTGGTGTGGAATCGGCTTTTTAAAATATGTTTATAATAGTTTTAATCCTAGTTTTTCAGTATTACCTAGTTTAAAAAAATCAAATCACAGCGCAAATTCGAGTAAGTTTTAAAATAGCATAATAAATAATAACATGTACCCACTCGACATCAAACAGATGGAATAAACAGCAATGAAAAATAATAAAATTTAATAATAAAGTCCGCATCCTGCAACTACTACTAACCAACAACACCGCCACGAAACTATGTAAATATGTACCTATCCTTTCCCTACTTACGTATAACACAGGAACAAGTTTAAACACCCATAATAGGTATGAAGTATCAGTATCTATTTTATCGTGCATACAAACAAACAACATGAAACAAAGTAAAGCCCATAGGTACCCATATTCATTAGATGCTTATTAGTGTCCAGAAGAAAACTGCAATATAAATAGGAGAGCATAACACTACCTACCTAAAACAAGAGCGTTTTTATTCCAAATTTAAATTCAGAGAAAAAGTTTAATAGTAAACAATAAGTTAGTACATACTCATTTTGGTAAAGCTTTAGCAAACAAAAACACATCGTTCAGCGCCAGCGCAAACTTAGTGACTGTTCGGCGCGCGTTGACGACCCTTCCCCCCAACGCCGCGCACCGCACCGCTCGCCCCGCAGCTGAACTCCTTTCGCATCGACTTGCTAGATTTTGTATAGGAATAAATTACAAATTCTACAATACTGAGTAGTTCGTTTCGTAAATCAAAAACCTAGTATAAGTATTTTACCAATTAAATCAACAAATACAAAAACCTAGTAAGTGCAAATTCCAAAATCAAAAACCTAGTATAAGCCGTCCGTTTCATAAATCAAAAACCTAGTGTGAATAATTTCCCAATTCAAAAACCTAGTGCGCGCTATTTAACAAATACAAAAACCTAGTAGGTGCCAATTCCAGAATCAAAAACCTAGTATAAGCCACAGTTACTAGTTGTTTGAATTTGGATATGTAACTTGCTAGGATTTTGCTTTTGGTATCGACGAGTAGCAGATGGAGTTGCTAGGTTTAGGGGGTCTCATATCTTGGAAACTAAGCGTGATAGAATTATGGGTGTTTTTGCATTACACGCAGCACTTAATTTAAAGATGTATGGTGTAAAAAAACAAATTTTGACAAATTTGGCTCTTGCTAGGTTTTGGTTTGGGACAGCCGCAGTGTTCGCATTGTTGTGTTCGACAACTGGTGAAATTATCTGTCTTTAGGGTTGAAACGCATTTGAAGTCTTTTGATTGTAGTCTTCAGGTCTTAGGTAAGATTGTAGTTTTGAGAATGCAAATGGCTATGTGTAGCAGATCACACTAGGTGGCCTTGTTCGCCATCTCCATACCATAAACAAAACGAAGGTTGCTTTTTTTTGTTATTTTATATTGGTTTTAATTTGCAAAATATAGAACAAAATCCCAAAATCAGTCTGTTTTTAGAAACTAAGTGAAAGAAAAGAAGCATGCTGTAGGGCGTAAGTAACTTCAAATTACACTAACACCCGTATTCACAAAGGTCACTATGAGGTCTCACAGTGCTCACGAACGCACAAGGTGGGTCAAATCGTCTCATAAACAAAAGGTCGGTCAAAAAAGACCAATCACAAAGCTGTATTGAACGCAGTGCGTTTACTCAGTGAAGGATCCCTTAAGTATTGTTTGTGAATACGGGTGTAAGACTCACCAAGAATAATTTGTATGTTATGTTGGCATGGTAAGCGACATGAAACGTGTCAAAAAAATAATTAATTTCTGCTAAACAAATTAAGCCATTCCCTAAAATTTCCATTAATTTAGTCATCCTACTCTAAATCCAGCTTAATAAGTCAAAACAAACGAAAGTAGCACTTGTTGATCTTATTAACCAAAGTTCGTGATATCAAAGAGAATCCTTGTCATCGCAGTCGTTTACGTCATTTTTACTTGCAAAATAAGCTCAGGAGTTACTCGTGAACGTGTGTCAAGAGGATTAAAAAGATCTTAAGCGCCTAGTTTAACACGTTTAACGTCCACATAACATGGGTCAGAAGGACAGCTGACGTAACCGCAGGGGTAATAACACGGTCCGCACTTGATATGGGACTTTTAATATCGGTCCAGTGTGACGTGGCCACCCTACGTAATATTGTTGTAACTAATTTGAAAGGACACTTGGCCGCGTAACGGCCGAGGCACGTGTTATATGAATTTGACAAGGTGACGTTGATTTTTGGGGGTTCGATGGGATCGTAAAAGTTATTGGTTTTTCGGGTGGTTGACATAAAAATTGTATGAGCATTGTAGCTATTGAGGAATTAATACTTTTAATAGAAAAATGGATCGATACATTCGGGCAAGAACCCAAAATTTAAAAAAATCAGTCGCCAAAAATTTCAGAGACTAAGTATCATTTTTTTGGGGTAAACCGCAAAAATAGGGGTCTTATGAGTTCGATTATCGCTGTGTGTGTGTGTGTGGTACTGTAGCTTTTACACGGGTGACTCCATTTGACAGCGGGTTTTTTTTATTTGAAAACAGGCTTTCTAGCGTTGGGTCTTAAGTTTCATGACAATCGGTTGGGACGTTTAAGAGGTATCAGGTCTAATCAGCGCCCTCTAGTACCTACCTGTGTGTTTAGTCAAGGTGAAGTATTCGTACAATAATGTATGAAAACGTGAGTTTATTTTAGGCGTTCGTGCTACGGACAGTTTCAGAACACGTGACATAATTATGATATAAATGCTCTAGTTCAAGGCACAGAATTTATCTATAACACGCTTTAGTTTCTTGAGAATCACAGATTTATTTTATTTTATTGTATTTTCTCGATGTACAAGCACTTTGTTTTTATCGTGTAGACGTGCCAATAGCGCGTTTAGATAAAACCTCGTTTTTTATCCGGCTTAATACTAGAGCAATATAAATTTACAGATTTTTTTAATGCTTACGTTTAAGCATAATATTGCCTTAGCATAGCCATAGTATAGTGCGAGTCTACTCACATTTGATCCGTTTTTAGTTTTTGTACTTTCTTTAGGGTTTGCACCTACACAAAGTTTACGGTTGTATTGTATGGTTACCATTTTTACGATACAATACATTTTTGTATGGAGACTCTTTTTTATTTGATTTTATTTGCATATTATTACGTTTGTATTTTTGTATTTATGAGGAAATTTGCCGTTAAATAACACAATATTCTAAAAAAAAAACAATCCGCCATCACTTAAAGTTCAAAAGATACAGCTCTTTAAAGTTAGGACAGAATGGATGGACGGATGGACGGCAGCGTAGGCATAGTATTAATTAGGGTCCCGTTTAACACCATTCAGGCACGGAACCATAACAAATAATGTGTTACATTTTATAGGTAGGTATAGAAAGATCTTGACGAAAATATTGGTAAAATCATATAATAGCCTCCTGCGGCCCAAAGTCCTAAATTTAGGACATTAATCAAAGTGACTTTTGACTTTAGTTGACTGATTCAAGATTCTTTTTCTAACTAATGAAATTTGACGTGGGCCGCAGGAGGATAGCACCCTCGAGACATTGTACGCCGAAGGTATTTCAATATTTTATGATAAATTGACAACGGCTTCTTGATACCTATTGACCCTTGAACAATTTCTAAGGATGTGTATCCATTATATATCAGATCTCTACCGAGGGGTAATTTTATACTTTATCATCTTATGGCACATTTTTTCAAAGGCGATGTTAAATTAATTTTCTAAATATTTGTTTTGATTAATATTGAATTAACCATAAAGATTACGATAAAGATATAATCAAAAAGATACTTAATTGAAAATAAAAGCAAACTGGTTTTATAATGACTTGTTTTTAATACATAAATAATAATATTATGAGACGATCTCACACAAACACGATCGTTTTCATTTTGAAAATCGAAGGCTTGTCTGCATACAAAATGAAAACAATTGCTCCACTTAGAAGCCGGTTGCGATTGCGAGTGCGTTACACAATAAGCCCTCAGGTCAAAGACGATATGGTTTTTACCGCCAAGAATCTTGACCCAGCGCCTGATTCTAGGAAATAAAATCAATATCGTATTTAACCTAATCGTTTTTCACTCGGCCGCCATTACTGTCAAGTAAATAAGAGCTATCAAAACGGTGACAATACGATAACAGATGAACACGATATGGTTTTTACCGTGTTGAATAGAGGTCCAGTCCAGTCCGAGTATTCGTGTGCCATATTTCTATGCGGGTGAATAAGCGGGCGTTTCACCCGCCGCCGTCATTGTTATCTTCAATATATTGACGAAAGTAATGATAACTACCAGCAACTTTTGATGTCAAAATCAAAGGACCCCGGGATAGTATCCATTCCATTTAAATTAAAAAGAAATTTATAAAGTTTGTCTAAAATAATAATGCGAAGACAATAATGACGGCGTTTTAAACACCGAATATGCCATAAAAACAACATGCGGCCGGGTTTTAAAAGTATCTTTTATATTGCTTTGTATAACTTACCCAATATATTAAACCCCTGAAACAAATAAATGTTTATGACCCAAAACATCACAGTTGTTGAAAAATTTCCCGGTCAATTGTCTTTGTTCTGCAAAGAATAAAGAACTCTAGACAAAATACAAAATAATTCGAAAAGTTCTCGTTATTTCCCTCAACGAATATAACAGAAAAAACTGGTAACTGGTAAGTTGAGTCAGTTTAAGTTTATTTTGTCTATTCGAGTCACGTCGGTCCCGTTTAGTTTTTTACCCTTTTGGTGTATCTTACCTTTTGGAATTCCGTGGTTCAATAGTAGTTTTATTGAAAGGATATATTATTGAGTTGTTAAGTTTGGATTCGATTTGATTTTAGATAGCGTTTGGGTGAATTTCAAAAATATTGTACGTAGTTAAGGACTTCATTGAGACAACGTTAACTATCTTCCATTGTGTAACGAAAATTAGTCTTCTGATCGTATGGTTAATTTTTTGTTACGCAATGGAAATAATTAAATTAACCCTTTTTGCTCATTGTTAAGTAAAAAGCCTGACACAAACAGAAACACTATCACACGTATTATAAATGCGCAGGTAAAAAAAACAATGTTACTAAAAACTAACTTCTAATTTTCAATAATATTGTCTTTTTTTTTTCAATTTTTTTGTTCGAGTTACTGTTTTGCACCTTTAATCCTTCCTTTTTCATCCATTCATCCATTCCTTATTTTACCAAACCAACGATTGACTCGTTGATCTCGGTAAGTCAACGTTAAGTACAGCAAAAATCCTGTTGCTAATTTCCATCATCAGATCAGCTTGTAACGAGGTTGTTAGAACCTCCTTTTTTACGTACCTGGCCACTCTTACATTTCGATTTAAATCTTTCCAAATTCAAAATTGTTTGATCTATTCGGATATCGATCTTTTAGCTCATTCTCCAGAAAATTTGAAATAGAACCAGACACGTCTCGTGTCTGTGTATTTTACCCTCATAAAAATAATTTATTACTATTCAGTTATATTCTTGTAATAACCATATTTTCTGAAATTAAATAATAAAACACAAATTAGCGAAAAGTGATTCATTTATCATCTACAATATTACTCCTCCGTGTGGGTCTCAGCGATACTACCCTATACCGTCAGAAGCTTTTAGTTTTAGATGCCATAATATTGCATTGTCATCGAGTATCACAAGTACTTATTCAAAATCGACTAGGAAGGTTTAACCGCAACATAACAAAGAAACATGAAAATGCTTGTAGAAACTCTTCAAATCTATAAATATCTAGCACATCTGAGTTAAACAAAAACCTTCTTCGAGCTCAGACCCATCTTCGAGCATCACACTCTCGAGTGACATAATACGATTACGCAGTCTTGGATATTACTTGTCAAAGGTTTACCCGACACACGCCTCTGTTCCACTGCTGTGATTTAGGGAGGGGCCATGAGAAAAGCGATTTGTGTTCGCATTTATTTAACTTTTTTTTTGTCATTTTAAATTAAATCTTGGGAATAATGATTAATTGATGGGGCAACATTTTGACTTTCTAATAACATTGATAACACGATGGGAATGCGATAATTATGGTGCCTGATTTAATTATGGCATTGGTAGGCAGCAAAATGATCTACGCTGTATTTATAGTATTTTAAGTAAGTATGAATATTAACTGTATGAAAACGTTACTTAACCCCTTTTTATATAGACAGAAACTGGCGAAGTTTAAGATAATTGAAAAATAAAACGGGTGAGCGGTAATTACTGCATCTGATAACTGGCTATTATGTAAAGTCTTAACCTTGAAAAATATAGAGTAGAGATAAGGCTTCATGATCCTTAGCGATCGTGATATGAGGCTTAGCGGAGAGTTAAAATAATATTTTTTCTTTTATTGTTATGTAATTAATTGTCATTCATAACTTTTAAAAAAAAACTTAAGTCTTTTATTTCATTTCAATTCCAATTATTTATTAACTTTCATATTTTTATCTTTGTAAAACTTTATTATCTGTTTTATTTTAGTTTTTTGTTCAGGGTCTTGCCTCCACTCGTTTCGTGGCCACCGACTATCACATAATCCCCCACGTCGGGTATTTCTTGGGTTTTGATTTAAAATATGAGCTAGGCTTAAGGGTTTGTTAAATGTGTTAGCTTAGTATAAACTTCGTTTGCAAGAATTACGATGGAATTTTTTGATAAGGAAGTTTAAACTTTGTTTTGGATAGAATTAGGACTTGTATTGCTTTGAAAAACAAGAAAAACTAGGGTCTTGCAAAATGTTTCCTGAAAAAGGTACTGTCCATTTTTTTTATGTTATTTCATTAAAAAATAAATTAGGTGGTATAACACCTGCGCTGGCCCTGTGCCGGCAAAGTTACTTTCACATTTCTAATGTTAGTAAGGTAAAAGCTCCTATTATGGACAGTGCTCCAGTTATGTTATGATCAATCCCATAAATATAAGTTTCCAAGATTGATATGCTTTAAGCGTAACAATTAGATTATATTTAAATTATTCGGGATTCCCACTATTAGAATGAAATGTTCGGTATTGCAATGCTTTCATTAGAAAAATGTAAATGTTCATCACTGGAGCATTGTCCATAATAGGTGCTTTTACCTTACGGCTTCCCAAATTTCACAAAAATCTCAATCCTTTATTACGCTTCCAAACCTCACACTCCAACTCCTTCAACTTTCCAAACTTTTTAACAGCGGGCATATCTACAAAGCGTACATTATGCATCATAAATATAACTAAACCGTTTACGATGCGGCAACCGCAATTTCACTCTGGAAATACACTTCGCAGACCAAATGCCTTACGTGGCGTAATGCGAAAACTTCCGCCATATAACCGTAGCGATGCTATAGTACCGTATAAACTTTACTAATTTAATGTTCACTAAACTATGTCCTTGGATATTATAACAAATATTTGTGTTGAGTTATTAATTTATGCGTCATCTTGTATCAATGTGGCTAGTAAGGTTGATAATCATTTTGTATGATTCAATTTTATTTAATCTATCTTTATATATATAAAAGGCAAAACTGACTTATATATCAATGCACAGCCGAAATTACTGTACCTAGAACCTTGAAATTTGGTACAGGGGTTCCTTTCATGATATAAGTGAGCACTAAGACAGGATTTTAAATTCTCGTAATTCGTAAATCGACCCCCAACGGGAAGAAATTGGGGGAATAGCGGGAAACCAATTCTACGCGTACGAAGTCGCGGGCGTCCTCTAGTTTTGAATTTATTTATGTTGCATGTTAATTAGAATAATCATAGAATGGTTTTCCTTTTTTAAACTACACATAAAGTGGTTTATCATTTGTGTGTATAAATATCTGTGTGTCTGTCTGTGACATCGTAGCTCGCAAACGGATAAACCGATTTGGACGCGGATTTTTTTTTCAAAGAAAGCTTGTTTTTTTCAAAATTTCTTAGTTACGTTTTATGAAGATCGGTTATGCCGTTTTATAGATAGCTTTGAAAGAAAGGGTGGCCATCGTATCATTATGGCTTGTGGGATGAAAAATAGTACCTAGCCTATCCAGGATATAAGCTATCTTCATTCCAAATTTCATCCAAACCCGTCCAGCCGTTGCAGCTTGAAGGAAAAACAAAGTAACACACAAACTTTCACATTTATATAGGTATTAATTAGGTAGGATAAGTACAAGTACATGGAAGACTTACTGCCGCACTCAGAGACGTCATTTAAATTTAATGCTTGTATCGTGACGTGTTGTCTTATTCTATTGCTGCAGCAAAGAAAGTGACAGCAGCAACTTTAATCAAGCATTAAATTAAACTGACGTCTCTGAGTTCGGCAGTTAGTAATAGGAACAAAAACTTGCCTAACCGGGAATCGAACCCGACACTAATAGCTTTGCAGGCACACCAAGGCTAACAGTGCAGTCGTCACTTTATATTTCATAAATTTCGCCTATGCAAGCCGTCTATTTATTTTTTACTTAGTATTCCTAAAACAAAGATACCAATAAAACCATACAATAACCATATAGACCGTTTCCCACACTATCTGTCCATAAAACTTGAATGATAAAATATTCCTAAGCGTTCCTTCCAACCGCACAGGACAGGACACAGCCAACAATGACGTGACAAGAAAGCTACGTCGACCTATACAAACCAACTTACATTTGCGCTCGACCTCAACAGAAAACCTTTTACGAAAGGCCCTACAAGGTTTTACCGAACGCATAATTATCTTGGCTCCACTCATACGCCCCACGCTTGTTTATCACGATTATCCAGCACATTACATGCGACGATCTCGTGTAACGTTCGTAAAAAGAAACGACGTGATCTTTCTTTCCTTTTTAACGCTACGAGCTTTTCCGGCCTATTTCGACTCGTGATGTAAGAGGTCGGTTCAATTTGTAATTTATAAAAAAAAGCGAAGAACGTTCTTGAATGACTGCAGAATTTGAAGCTTGAGAGATTTTTTTATGAAAAAATAATTAACTTGTTGGTGTAAACTTGTCATCATTCATTTATTAATTTAAAAAATCATAAACGTCACCATTAGAGTAGCTGAACTGAAACACGTCTTAAGTTAGTAAGTATCATTTGCCATACTACTGTCTTCAATTTGTCTTAGTATAAACAGTAAACAGGTAAATATTTCGCGCCGCTTGCATGTGTGAGTGCCTCGACCGTACACGCCGCGAACCACCACAAGCAAAATCAACAGGACACACCAAGACGGTTCAGTCAGAACCGCGCCGTCTCGTCACCGCGTTTGGTTACATCTGCCATCCTGAACCAATAGGCAGTAACTAAGACAAACCTCCTGTAGTTATATCAAACTTATTACTAACTGAATAGAATTGAATTTGGTGATTGAATTTAAGATACTGTTTATTGGCTAAGCAGGGCAGACATGCGTATTAACCCTCGACGTAACCCTGGCATCCGAGCGGCAATAGGTATCAGAAACTCGTAAAGAGCCGAAGACGAACTACTTTTCTATTTATACTAAGCCAATGACGACATAGTTAGCCTAGTTAGTAATACGCTGTACGTAGCAAGCAGTCCCAGGTTTGAACCCCGGTAATGTCAAATATTTGTGTGATGAGTGCTAGTATTTATTTCCAATAATGGGTTTTTCTATTTATTTAAATTTGTGTTACTCGGTAAAAGTATGTACATATTGTGTACATTTTAGGACCTTGTCACTATAATCGCTGTGACAATTCATAACTTGACATTAAATAGACAAGGTACTAAAGTGTTCACATATTTATGAACTCGACTGTACCTACCATTAGAACAAACCTAGAGCTTAGTTTAGGACTAGGTCATAGGGGGATTGTCCCTTGATACTATTATAAATAAGAACTACTTTGATCATAAAAACCTTACTGAATTTAATCTCTGTAAAAGGCCAAAACTACTGACCTGTATCAAACTTAGATTTCATCATGATACGTCTATCCTTATTTATTATTTTATGACTAAGGCTAATGGTGATAAGTCTAGACTCGCAACCTTTTTCTAAAATAATTTGACTTCTTTATATTTCTTTTACATATTTGATTTCTCGACTTCAAAACCAGTTTTTATTTTAGTCTTGAATCAGTGAAATTTTCTAGTGATTCAACTGCCTTCTTAACCATTTGGAGTTGGGAAAAGGGACCATTTTATTGCGCTTTTACCCCATTGTTAACGACTCGGCCTTTACTGTCAAGATAATCAAAAGTTATTACAATTTTAACAATACGATAACCTTAGGGAAATAGACAAAGTAAAATATAGGTTCTGGATATGTAAAGTCTACGAGTTGGATGACAATTAAAGTTAGTCATACACCCGTATTCACAAACAATACTTAAGGGATCCTTCACTGAGTAAACGCACTGCGTTCAATACAGCTTTGTGATTGGTCCTTTTTGACCGACCTTTTGTTTATGAGACGATTTGAACCACCCTATGCGTTCGTGAGCACTGTGAGACCTCATGGTGACGTTTGTGAATACGGGTGATAGTCTACGTTTGCTTGTTTTCTTGAACTACTATTCCACCCTCATAAACCAATAAGAAATATCCCAAATTCAATAGCTAACGCAGATCAATCCTTTCTTGCTAGTAATAAGGTGGCATTTGCTAGAGAGGTTTAGTCAGAGATACCGCCATTTTGTCTTAGCAGGGCAGGTATTAGTATGCACTGATAAAGTCACGCCAATAATAAACATTCACAATACTGAACCCATTTTGATAAACGACGTAACGACGATTTATTTTTGTGTAATAAAAAAGTATACTTAGAAGATTATAAGTTGATCACATGCAAAATTAAAAAATATAATTATAACTGTTTTATTGCAAGCCCATTTCCCGTTACTTAAGTTTTTTAAACTCATATTTTTATTGATTAGACCCTACTCTTCAGTGAAATGCATTGCAGAAAATACTGCAAGCTATAAAATACTTAGAAAGCACTAAACCCAAAGGCTGCGGCTCCACTTAGGTGGAAACGAGCGGAGCTGAGTGGAGCAGATATGTGAAAGAAAAGTGATTCCACTGAAGCGGAAACGAGCGGAGTTGAGTGGAGTGATTACAATGTAGTTATTTATGCAGTTACGTCTCCTCTCCGCTCCGCTCGTCTCCGCTTGACTGTTTCAGGGACGAGATGTGGATTTCAACTAATATGATTGGTCGATTCCTACACGGCTCCTCTCCGCTCCGCTCATCTCCGCTTGACTGTTTTCATTGAAGCGGAGTGGAGACGAGATGTTGATTTCAACTAATATGATTCGTCAATCCCTACACGTCTCCTCTCCACTCCGCTCGTCTCCACCTCAGTGGCGCCGCACCCTAACGGTCTTAGTAATATCGCAACAGCAGTCGCAAGAAATCTCCAAATGGTTTTCCTTATCCTCAATACCGCAAACTCTTTTCATAATATCAATAACGCAATAACGTCTCATCATTATTCCAAAGGAAGCCCTCCATTCGTCATAGCGTATTAATATCAAATTGCCAGAAGTCGCACGATCGCTCAAGTATAATACGCCTCAGAAAGTTTCCTAAAGCAATAATCCAATTGTACCCCGATATTCTCTGGCGAATCACTTATTGAAGATTACAACCGAATATTATTGGAAAACTTTTTGACATACATATTATTTTTCTTTATTGAACTGTTATATTATAGTTGATCAGGCCTGGGCGGGGCACATTGCTCGCAGGACTGATGGCCGATAGGGTCAGAAGGTTCTTGAGTGGCGTCCGCGGATCGGAAGACGAGCTGTAGGTAGGCCTGCAAGAAGATGGAGTGACGACCTTGTAAAGATCGAGGGAACGCGGTGGATGCGAAAAGCACAAGACCGGTCTGAGTGGAGAGCCTTGGGGGAGGCCTATGTCCAGCAGTGGACGTCTTTCGGCTAACATGATGATGATGATGATAATATGAATGGGAGTGATACACTTACTGGAACTCTATGATACATGGTATGGTATATCGGGTACCTATTACTTTATAGCCACACCTTTCAACAAACGTATTATTACTAGACCCCGTTATCTTGTCGCATTGACGTCACTCTGTTGTAGGGATTGAATATTTATTCTATCGACCCTCTCTATATCGATGTTTGTAGTTTATATTATAATGCAACAATGCGACTGATTTTTTGCCTTTTAAATCTCTGCTAAATCTCAATATGGTGTAGGTATTAAAACTTCTTGATTAAAAATTAGAAGATAACTTGTCTTCATTATTCTAACCAGATGCGATAAACTGATATAAATAATTTACCTATTTACATATTATTTATTTATTATTGATCCTATTCTTTTTATCACATTTTTAATAGTGATTGTCATTGACTCATTGTCAGTGACATGACATATAACTCTAAGTACAATACCATCGACATTTAAATAGTCGATAAAAGAAACATTCAATCCCTATAAAAAAGTGACGTCAGTGCGACAAGATAACGGGGTCTAATTATTAAGCAGAATTTTCATTTCATTAAAAGGCATTTCTCGCCACATGAGGTTTTTTTTGGTAGCCACAAGTCTAACCTAACCTAACCTACGTATTTTATGTTTCAGATATCCTGAAAATATTATGGTTTCAGCAGAAAATAGCGTTCGATAAAATGAAATTCGATGAAATGATACAATCGATGAAGTGAAATTCGATAAAATGATGGGTTACCGGTAAAATCATACCTATTGTTATTGACATGTTAATACCGTATTGTCAAATTTACTATAATTCTTAGTTACTTGACAGAAATGAGGCCGAGTTTTTCATTTTTGTTTTAAGCCGTATGGTTTTACCCAATAATAGTAAAGAGCCCCGTTTACTCTTTTCAGGGTTCCGTACCCAAAGGGTAAAAACGGGACTCTATTACTAAGACTCCATTGTCCGTCTGTCTGTCTGTCACCAGGCTGTATCTCATGAACCGTGATAGCTAGACTGCCGTGTGGCCGCTATAACAACAAATCGTAAAAATAGAATAAAATAATTATTTAAGTGGGGCTCCTATACAACAAACGTGATTTTTTCGACTTTACGCGGACGGAACCTTATTTTAAGTTAAACATAATTATAGCTGTACGCAGACTTAAATACATCTATTAAAATAAACAATCTTTTTTTTTCCAGCTGACAACATAAAACCGACAATTTAGTGACATAAAAAAAAATAGGTTTTAGTTAAAAAAGTTTTAGTGGCAGTTAATACAATAAGTACCTATTACAATTTAGATCAATCCGCGGATGGTTTCTTATTTTTATTACCTACCCATTGAACGAGTCTTATATTTTGGGACAAAGTAATTGACATTGTATACTTTTAACTTACACCAAAATAGATTTATTTTCTCTGCGTAGGATTGATGTTATTTTGTTTGTGTAGAATAAAATCCCAACAAAACATAAATGTAAAAATAAGCCAAGTTCTCCTATACAATTAAAATTACTTAGTCGTAACTTAAAAGGTGACAAGTATGGTTCTAATGTTGGATAGTCAAACCACTTTATTGCCGCATAATAATATTGCGAGCTCTAACTTGTCTGTTATCTTAAATATAGCTAACAGATCAGATTAGATCATATTCTAATAAACTGTACAGGTAATTGGTAAGGCCTCGAAATGCATTAAATAGCAATAAATTAGTTTGTCTGTCAACAATCCAGGGCACATTTTAGAAACGACTACTCTAAGTGGGACATGAGAACTTGGCCTATTTTTTACATATCTTTATTTGATGGGATATATTCAACGCAGGCAGAATAACATCAATCTTTTGCAGAGAAAATAAATCTATTATTATAACCTTTAAAAGTATTGTCAAACTGACAACATGAAACCGACATTTAGCAGAGCATAAAATTTAAGGCTTTAGTTTTGAACAACTTTTTTACTGTCAGTTAATACAATTTGACGAGCAATATTACAATTTATATCAATCCACAGATGCTTCTCCATTGTTATTACTCATCGAACGAGTCTCAAATTCTGTATCCTTACCAGGAATTACAATTACCGTACTCGCTAGCGAGTCGAATGCTCTGTCCCTCGCACTCTATAAGAATACTGCGAGGTCTGCGAGGGACAGAGCATTCGACTCGCTAGCAAGTACGATAATTGTAACTCATGGTAAGGGTACTGGTACAAAGTAATTTATATACTTTTTATGATCTTTGTGAAAGGAGTCCTAAAATTGCCTTCGTGTTTTATTGATACCAAGTATACTTGTAGCTTTATGAAATGAAAAATATCTGATCATTTTTTTTTTGCTTTATTATTTATGGGTACGTAAAATACGGCTTATTCAAAACATTGTATTTAAATGTAAGATAAGTATTCAAAATCACTACGTTCTACATTTTATCGAATATTAAACACGTGTTTTAATGTTATTTACCCTGTGCACGGTAGTTAATAGTAATTATTATAATTTACCTAACTAATTATCGAGCTTAGGGTGCGGCTCCACTGAGGCGGAGATGAGCGGAGTGGAGCCAATAGAATCTAAACTAACGTGCACAAGGCGCGCTCGACGTAACCGTATGCGCCTTCTATTGGTTAATATCGGCTCAGCTCCGCTCCGCTTCGCTCGTCTCCGTCTCAGTGGAGCCGCACTCAACCTCGTGCCTACTTTACTTTGTTTCTTATGTCCTTTCCAAAGGGAGGATGTAGGCATGAAGTTAATGTAATATCCCTTAGGGCTGATTGATCTATCTCTAAATAACTGTATCTTACCGATGCATTTTAGCTCTACCTTTTTATTTTATACAGCTGTTCGTGCCCGGTGTCGCCCTGGTGTTTTATTTTTCAAACAAACTTTGTCCTGCTGCCCTATTGCCTATAGCACTCGCAATCGCAATCAACTTCAAAGTCGAACAATTGTTTTCATTTCGCCTTCGAACTGTGAAAATGATTACGATTGCGTGTGCGTTAGGCAATAAGCCTGCAGACCTTTACGATACAAATGGAAATTGAAGAAAGACATGAATAAATGGGAATTGAAGTAGATTGGAATTTTAACCTACGATATTTTTATCACGGGATAGGATAAATCGAGCCCTTATAAATTCACGACGAATCGCGAAAAGTTCATATTACCAGTTGCAATTACTTACGTATAAACAATCAATTTACGATCGTGTGAAAATTGTATTAAGAGTTAAGTGTCCATTACTGGTGCCTGACAGCTAAAAGTGTCCAACACTGGTGCCATCTACCTAGTTTACATTTTAGATGCCCTCTGCACTTTGGGCAAGCCCACGCACTGCCCATTATTAGCGTGTCTCACAGCATACGATTCATTAGCATTTGATTAACATTTGCAAAGCACCTCCTTTGTTTAATTTGTGTCTAACTGTTGCTAGAGCGCGTAATGAAGTTTCGTCCTGTAAATCACCAAGTAAGATCGTGCAGCAGTTAGTTTAAAGTCAAAAACTTTAATACCCACCGAGTTAACACTCGTTCGTGGTCGAACAAAACTTTTCATAGCATGGATAAGTCACACAAGAACAAAGGCCACCTGCGCCTCTATACCTCTATTATAAATTTATTAACAGAGACTAAAACATATTCCATGATGGGGCTAGCCTAAACGTCCACGCAACATCTTGGTCTTCTTTTTCTTGTTGTTGTTCTTGTTTGTTTGTTTTTGTGTGTTGTGTTGTTATTTGTTATTCTATAAGTGCCTACACTTTCCAAGGAAATGGGGCAGTAGGCGTAGCCAAGATATAAACCCTGCTAACGATTCTGTAGGTATTCTACGTTCTCGAAATATATGGAGTTAACATAAGCGATCGACGAAATGTCATCAGTTTACGACAATCCTATACCTTTTATCGATTTTCAAAAATCGCTAACTTAGCGTTATGCATCTTAACTAGGCCCTCCTGTTCAGACTATTAAATTTGAGATACTACCTACTTAACTGGCTTATGAGGACAGAGGGCATAGGGGGCTAGTCGAGATGTATAACGCAAAGTTAGCGATTTTCGAAAAGGTCCAAAATGTATATAGGATTGACGTTAGCTGAACTGATGATATCGCGTTGAAGGCTTACGTCAATTCCATACATTTTGAATCCATAGAAAACAGAATCGTTAACAGCATTTGTATCTTGGCTACGCCTACTGAGCGCTCTTCTTTCGAAAAGTGTAGGCACCTATAGAATAACAAATAACAACATAACACAACAACAAACAAATAAGAACAAGAACAACAAGAACAAGATGTTGCGTAGAACTTTAGGCTAGACCCATCATGGAATATGTTTCAGTCTCTGTTGTTATATTTATAAAGTTATATTATATTGTATTTATTTATGGGTCTATATTTATATAATTATCATTATATTTGTAAGTCCTTTTTTGCTCGAAGTAAGTATAATTATTTTGTGAATATGTTATTTCTTTGTTTTCTGTCTTCCTTTTTCTGTGCACCACTTTTCACATTCTGATGATTATTTGGTTGACTGGTAGAGAACGCCATTAGGCATTAAGTCCGCCATTTGTACTTTTTTTTTGTGCAATAAAGGTTAAATAAATAAATATTTAAATATTCATTACCCGAATGTATTAAGTGAAGAGATGTGTGAAGTGAAGTGTTCTAACCACAGTTGCAATTTTCACTTCTCAAGTTCCCCTTGTGCTTGATATTGCTGATTTTTCCAACACAAGAGACATAAATTACCAAATATAGTGGATCAGTGCGCGTAACTTTAGTGAATTCACCGTAGAATGGTTTTATATTGGCTGTTACGTACACTCGGCCTACGAGTTTAGTTCTTTTATGGCTGGCTCATAAAAATGATAGATCACTATATGTGACTTGGCGGTGTTTTTAACATAAAGCGGTAGCGTTCGGTTCTTGTTCGCGGCTTATTTTAGAAGTATTTTTTTCCCCAACATTTCACTATGATTTTTGTAGGTAGAAATAGGGTATTAGTTAGTGGCTAAAATTAAATTAGGTATTTTTTTAAGGAATGACAGCAAATAAGCTCACAGGTCAGCTGATGGTATCTGAGATCTGAGACTTACTCATATTCTATTTTTGTAGTCTTGAGATTATAAATGCGTTGGTAAACCTACTAAGGACTTAGGACTAAGATGGAATGCCTAGTTATGCTAGTTATTTCACTGGTTGTCTTAGACACTGGACCACAGGAATAATAACACTGCTGCTTAGCGGAAGGTTAAAGCAGTTTGAAATAGCACTAATAGAAGATAAAGGTAATTAATTCTAAACTGAATTACTCTAAGCTAAAACATATTTATTAACGTTTTTGCTCATTTGTTTTGAATAATAAATATCTAATACCAGATATTTCAATAAATACAAGCCAAAGCCAAATTAAACCGAAGTAAAAACAAAAAAACGCATCACTTAATAGCACCGTTCCGCTAGACACTTTTCTCGGCTTTCTTATTCGATCAATCAATCAAATGGGGAAAGAACTCTGGAATCTCCGAAGCATGTCAAGGAATCTAATTTCCTGTGCTGACCAGTGCTGAATATGGGAGTCCCTGATCAAACGAAAATATAAGTACATCTGCGGAATGAGCGGGAATATCTTGTATTTTCTGCGACCTTGGTATAAAGTAAGAATATAATAGAGTAAATGAAATACGCAAAAAAATATGGCAAATAAACCAGTGTAATATTTTTCATCGAATAATTCACTAAAGGAAGCGATCTTGATAGTTTTATTGTAATTATACAGTGCCTCTATTCAACATGGTTATTTACTTATAACCATATCGTATTTGATCTGTTATCGTATTGTCAACGTTTTGATAGCTCTTATTTCCTTGACAGTAATGGCGGCTGACGTCAAAACAATACCATTACAGGTCAAATACGATATGGTTTTTACCGCCGGGAATAGAGGCGCAGGTCATATTTGGTTTATTCCCAAGTTTCGGCCGTGTTTTCATTTCTTATTTTCCAAGATTTTCTTCTATTGTACTGTCAACCGTTATAATAGCTCTTATTTACTTGACAGCTATGGCGGCCGAGGTAAAACAATACGATGACATGTCAAAAGCGATTAGTTTTTACCGAGCCAGAACCCCAGGGGCTCTACTTTGAAATCAGTAATTCGAACTTCGTCTATTGCTATCCCTTTTGCTCTCGACGCGTCACTAATTCGCAAGAAAGTGACGGGGCGATCCGAAGTTCGAATTACTGATTTCAAAGTAGAGCCCCAGCTGGGGCCCTATCATGGCTGCGTTTATCGCGTGACAAAGTTAAGATAAGGCATCCGTCACCTTTTGACACGTAAAGCACGACAGTGACGGATGCTTTATCCACATTTGACACGTGACATAGACGCAACCATACTAGGACCACTCATCACTGTGATTGACTTTATATCCCCTTACGAAAAATGAGTAGGGTAAAGTCACCAGTGGTCAGCCAGAGACCTGTATTCGGCATCTGCCTATACCTACTTTGTATATGAGGGAAGAGTACGAAAGATATATTTCTCACTCTTCGCACTCATATAAGGTCTACTACACTGGTCTCTGGCTGACCACTGGTGACTTTACCCTATAAGCGGTAGATTCAGTAGAAGATGATTAGCTACAAAATCGTAAAACTCTTTTTTTTACACTCGTATTCACAAACATCACTATGAGGTCTCATAGTGCTGACGAACGCACAGGGTGGTTCAAATCGTCTCAAAAACAAAAGGTCGGTCAAAAAGGACCAATCACAAAGCTGTATTCAACGCAGTGCGTTTACTCAGTGAAGGATCCCTTAAGTACTGTTTGTGAATACGGATGTTAATCTCCTAATAATACTACACTTTGTCTACAAACCTTACCTTTACCTCCCTTATACTGTATTATTTCCCCTTTCACAACAAACATCGTAAATAATTTTGTAGCATACAAAACTTAAACAACTGAATTTAAGATCATCTGCAAATGAAATTCTCTCGCTATCTCTCACATCACACGTTGCAAGAGACATTGTCATCTCAAATACTGTAAACTGAACCAAGTAAGTAAATACGACTGTTTTATCTTTTGTTTACGATCCTCCGAGCATTATGTGTGGCAGTTTGGGGAAATTTAAGCTCTGTTTACGTTTATTCTGCATTTGTTGTGAAAGTCGAGCATTCGTTAAGAATTTTACTCAGCTGTTTTCTTAAGTAGGTATTTGTTTGACTTGCTTGTTTATTGGGCGTTAGAGTTTATTAGGGGGTGTTCATTTTTTTAGTACGTATTTCTTTTAGTTTAATTTGAATTGCCGTATTTATTCGTCTTATTTTTTTTACTTTCTTCATTTCGCGTCGCTGTCAAAATACAATTCATTTATTTTCATTTTCACGACCGTTGTTATTTTGGTGTAAATCTAGACTTTACAACATTTCAGCTTACAACTGTCTTATGGCCGATTTTTGATCAGTGGGGTTATTATGACGTATCTGTGCAATTCGTTTTACGCTGACAGAAAAGGACAGAGTATGTAACTGCTTAAGCTCCGTCCTTTAAGCTCACCTTAAAATGAACTGCATAGTTATTTCATAATTACCCCCCAGTAGTATATGTAAATACTAGAGGAAGCTCGCGACTTCGTACTCGTAGAATTAGTTTCCCGCTACTCCCCCCATTTCTTCCCGTTGGGGGTCGATTTTCGGAAAATCCTTTCTTAGTACTCACTTACATCATAAAAGGAACCCCTATACCAAATTTCAAGTTTCTAGGTACAGGAGTTTCGGCTGTGCGTTGATATATAAGTCAGTCAGGTTTGCCTTTTATATATATAGATTAAAAAATCGAATCGAAAATTGGACATTTGGTCCAGATTTAACAATTGGTAACATTTTTGAACCATCAGTATGTTAACTACTAATCAAATTGGCCCTTAGTCCAAAATTGTACACAAAATTACTGCTCCATTTTGACGTTTTGAAAGTTCATTCAAAAACATTTTGATAGGTACTTTAGAATTGACTCTTCGGACTTATGTGACGTAGTTGTACTTGTAACTCGTACACAATACTCTTGTACACACTCGCTCCAATTTCGTAAAAAATATCACTTAATATTTTTTGATTTATACTACACGCACAATATAAAATCCTAAAACGAGGCCGCATTTCCGAGCTGTATATTTTTTCACCCTACATCCTCAACTTTCAATAATGTCACGATACACTTACGGCATCCGGATGTATCTGAAGATATATCGCCGAGATTAAGTCTCTATAGGACGTTTACCTTTATTTTCGGTCCACGAAACATACAGGGTGTTTGAACCTTATCATTTTAAAGATAAGACTGCGAATGCTCTGTTAGTTCATGGTAGAGAATAATAGAGTCACTGCTAGCATGTGAGATGATTTATTTGTGTTTTCCCTGTTGGAAGTTTAAGAGATAGAGTGCCCTTTAAGGTCATGTAGTTGACAATATTTATGTTGTGTGCGTAATAATTTTAAGTCTATTGCTGTGTTTTTTTAGGATAACGTCGTGGTAGCAGGAATTTGACTAGGAAAATAAAGAACATCAAATAGGACGCCTTATTTTTTAATTATAACTTATGTGAGTTACAATGGTTAATATAGTTCATCAGAGGCGCTAGACAAGATGCGTTACGCTAACCGTTGTTTCTATTCGGTTCGTTTTTAAACCAATCGCGTCACTGATAGATCACGTGACTATCCGTATCACGTCATCTACTAGTTACGCGATTGGTATAAAAACGAAACGAATAGAAACGCTAGTTAGCGTAGTGCATCTTGGCAAGGGCCTCAGATCTTTTTATTCGCATATGGCTAGGTTTGTAGGCGATGGGTTTGCAACGTGTCACTAATACACTGGATAATATCTTAGCCTGGTTGTGCAAAATGTGGTCACAGAATTATCAACAAGTTTTTGCAGTTGTTGGTGAGTCTGTGGCTCTGCCAACCCCACTCTGGGAATGAAGGCGTGAGTTTATGTTAATGTTATGTTGGCTAGGTTTTAAACTTCTAGTCTCAAGATTTTTGCGTTTACTATACCACCTACAACAAAAATACCGCACCGCTTATAATAACAAATCATGTAGGTAACTTCTTTTTTTAATCCATTAAATTATTTTTCTGGGCAATTCCATGGCAGAGAGTAACGTAAGTTACCAATTTCTAGCATTCTGCTTGTTTTTTTAGTTATATTTCAAAATGGAAGAGTTCATTTATGTCTATGTACTTGATTAAATTTATATCTAGAAAAAAAAAAGCATTAAAAGTAAAAAAAACACGCATTGAAATGGTAACTTTCGTTACATTATCGTGGAATTACCCTTCTAACTTTTGTTGTTTCACGACTCTCTAATTCCAAGCTTACTAAATTTTAAGTTTTAAATCAATTGTAATTTTTTACTCAACTAATTAAGGCGAGTGAGTTAGTAAAATTTGATAAAATTGTACATAGATCAAAATACATTTTGAAGTCGAGAAAAAGTTCCTAACAACCGTTTTAGTAAATGCGATCACGTTTCATCAATAAGCTTCAGATTTATTGACTTGAGCCGAAACCATTACCGATTGGAACTGAAACTGAAAAATCCGTCTGGTTGAGTAACGAAGTGCATTGCGATGCAAGCCGCATCGGTGGCTGCAACGTATTGCACTTACTACAGTTTCTACAAAAGCAATTCTAAATTGTTTCTTTTTGTCTGGATCGTTTAATGGAAATAATAAATGGACTTTTATTGGGTTTGACGCGATTTCTGAACGCGTATTGTATTTGTGATTGGTAAATAGAGTTTATCGTGATTGATTTATTTGTTCTTTATCACTGCAATTTGTAATAAGACTCAAATTATTATACAGAGTGTCCCAGAGGATGACGTTAACATCACGGCATGGGAAAGTTCATTCTAATACCGGTCCGAAATATAATTTTAAACTTTCCAATATGTAAATTAGTATATAGTTTTTTATGTTCCAATGATACTGGTACTGTATATTGTTAATTAAAGTGTCATAGTTTAAGTAATTAAGTTAAGTACAAAATATCATTTATTTAGATACCTAGCAAAGAATTAGACGCTGTACAGTCAACAGCATAAATAAGTGATCATTTATGTACCTTGTCACTTTAACGTCGTGTTTGAAATGTTATACAAAATTTTCAAACGATTGAAAGCGACAAGGTACATAAATGATCACTTATTTATGCTGTTGACTGTACATACACTACTCATGTTAAAAGTATATTGTTATATAGACGCAACTAAACATTCACTCACATCTAAACATGATGAATAATATCACATTTTTAGACAGAATTTTAGACGGACGCCGTAAATGTCTGACACTTTAGCAAAATGTTAAGACCATGTCCGTCTTTCTGCATCGAGCCCACACATTCCCGGTTTTCCCTGTAACCTTCAGAGTTTTCTATTGTTTTGTATAGGTACATACTTGGAGGTCCTCTGCATGATTCGTTTATGTCTTTCTTTATTTCTTTTAATAAAATACTTAATTGAGGACGCTACTGACTCGTATTGACTTTATGCAAAAAAAATACAAATCATCAATAATTATGGGCACAGTTAATATGCAGGGAGAAGCAAAATACGCCTGAAGAATGACACTTTCCATTAAAACATAAAAAGATTAGCCAAATCTATTTTATATTTAAAAATTCCTCTCCTTTGCACACGCTAGCATAATTATCTTAATACGTAATAAATCTACCATCCACAAAACAATTCTGTAGCTAAAACGTCAAAACTTCCCAATTCTTTATCCAAATGGTTCAAATTCTACTTTATTTTAGGGACAACTTGAATTTGATCCTTTGCATCGCCCAGAGACAATGAATTATCCCTAAAGGGATCTCTTAACTTCTCAACTTCCGATGTTGAAAGCCGTTCAAGTTTCATCAGAATCGGTTCATTGGCTTCGTACTTTGAAACTTCTAATAATTTTTTGCCAATATGTAATATACGATGGAAAGTGACCGATAACTTAGTGACTTATATTATTACTAGCTTTTGCCCGCGACTCCGTCCGCGTAGACGTCGTTTATCGCTACTCCCTCGGGATCTGTCTAATTTTCCGGGATAAAAAGTAGCCTATGTCCTTCCCCGGGACTCAAGCTATCTCCATACTAAATTTCATCTAAATCGGTTCAGCGGTTTAAGCGTGAAGAGGTAACAGACAGACAGACAGACAGACAGACAAACAGACAGACACACTTTCACATTTATAATATTAGTATGGAGTATGGATTATTATTACCGCCTGTTTCACAATCGACAAGTTAAGCATATTTGACAGATAAATTCAGCCCTTTCTCTTTCTTACACTTGAAAATAGACAAGGAGAGAGCCAACTTTAAATGACAGATTTTACTCGTCGATTGTGAAACAGGCCCTTAACCTCGTAAAGCTTATCATTCTACAAACAGGGAGTTTTTTGAAAGTGGGACTTCCAATCTACCATCAAGGCAATAAAGTTTAATTAAATTTGTTCGATAATGCCATTTTCAGTGAAAATTTTCGGCCCAATACAGAACATAATAATTTTTTATTTTTTTTTAAATTATTGTCTGTACTGGACTAAATTTTTTCAGTCAACCTATTCGCCATATATTACTTACCATATTAAATTTGGTATAAAATACTTTTTATCGAATAAACAGCTGGGTGTAGGTCGTCTCCTATTCGGATCTCCTACTATCAGTTATTGCCCATTTATGAGTAACAGGATATAGCTAAATACCTCTTTAAACAGTCGAGCAAAAATACGACATTATATTCCTAAGCTACACATTTCCGATTTGAGTTACACATTCCACATTCACATGCCGGGTAACGCCATAAGATTACCTCCAGTCCCCAAATCCACTTAGCTCTAACTCATAAACAGTTCTGCTAACTAGATCCCACACCTGAGCGGAAAACAGGAACTACCCTGCAACGTTTTCGTCGCTCAGGACGTCCTGTTCTTACTAGTCTATGATGATAGAGACGGACTGAACTATAAGTGGGAAAATACAATCGCTGAAACTTCTGAGGTCGTTTGTTATGATTGTTTACTAGAGGAACTGCACGCGGCAGCTTTGAAATAGGTTGCATTGAAACTATATTGCGATGCAGTGCGATGCAGTGCGATGCGTGTGGTTTAATTATTTTAGAACTGACTATCATAGCGAATGGTTGTTGAGTAATCCTTATTCGATTCCCCGTATGGGCAAATATTTGTGTGATAAACGCAAGTATTTATGCTGAGTCTTGGATGATTTAAAATGTATTTAAGTATTTATTTCTTTATATATTTGTGTACGCAAAGTAAAAGCCTAGACCTTAGTTTGGGACTAGGTCAATTTGTGTAAGGCTGACTCCTGGTTTTTTATTTTTATGCCGCTAACCGTGTCCTAATTCCTAATACTTTGATTTTATTTGTATTTATCTCTATTTAACTTAATTTAACTAGATTTTGGTAAGTATAATGTGCATTGTAGTATGATGAAGACCGTCTTAGATTTGGCATTAAAACATGCTTAAAAAAAATAACAACGAATAGGTAGGCTAAATCTTGCTCCATACATTGAGAACGGAAATCCTAAAAACCCTTATCAAACCCGCTTTCAAAACAACTTCAATCCATACGATATGTCACATACATTACGAAACCAAATCACTTAACCAAACAAAACAGCGTCGCATATGGATATCCCGTAGTTTCTAAACCATTCCACGAAACTAACTGCAGCATAAATACTGAAATAAATGTTCTGAAACCGGAGATGATTTACGCCTCGCTTTGAGATTGCCAGTTTTTGCAAATATGTGTCACGTTTTAGTTACATTGTGCTTAGAATTACATGTACATGTACAATTTAGTTACATGGTGATACATGGACGGTCGGCAAATGCAAATTTTAAGCTAGCTAACAACACTGTCTTTGAAAGATTTAGTTAAGAGCCTCTAGCCTTCTGGGTCAAAATTATAACACCTCCGACGGTATTGTTTTCAACTCGGCCGCTATTATGTCAAGTAAATAAGACAGAAAAGCGTTGACAATACTATACTATAACACATTGTGAGGTCTTGACAGAAGCGCGTGGATGTGTGGCCCATGTGCTTTTGTTTAGTCCGTTTCAAAAAATACTCTTTAACCGAACAAATTTCTTCGCGTGTGATATCCATGGACTTATTATCTATAAGTAAGTCAACATTGCCAAAATACACCTTAACAGGATTCAAAGCCATTAATTAAAATTCGGCCCTTCAGTCTAGAATTATGACATATTATTCCGGCCCCTATCAAGTGTTTTGATAATTCGCCAATATGTAAATATTTCAAAGGTACTAAACAGCGCTATGAAGGTTTGTCTATGTATTTTAAGCCAGTCAGGTATCATTGCAGTACCACTCTGAGATTACAGGCGTAAAGGTATATAAAAAAAACAAGGGACAATGTCCCCCCATTTCTTACTGTTGGGGGTCGATTTTCGGAAAATCCTTTCTTAGTGCTCACTTACATCATGAAAGGAACCCCTGTACTAAATTTCAAGTTTCTAGGTACAGTAGTTTCGGCTGTGCGTTGATATATAAGTCAGTCAGGTTTGCCTTTTATATATATAAAGATGTGTAAGAAGAAGAACTACTTATAAGGCCAAGGATAATACCAGTGCCCTAGAGATAATTTGCTTAAGCTTGACATAAGTAGCTATCGGCAAATGATGTTTACACAGCGGTTAAGATACATGCGTGAGTGAATAACCTATAATTGATAGCATGACTGTAAATATAAGTTGGTTCATAAATAAAAAGGTAAGTAAAATATTTTTTTATCGATAACCTTGGTTGTTGTTGAAAAAGGTACGTCGCTGTAACCGATCGATGAATGGAGTTAAAACAAAGAGGTTGTTCATTTTTAATTATTTTGGTATAGATACAGTCACCAGCAATAATATATTATTATTATCCAACATTGGACGCAAAAATATCTGACACGTCTTTATTACTAGAGGTATAAGAGCCTGTCAGATATTTATGCGTCCAATTTTGGATAATATATTATTGCTGGTGACAGTACCTACGGTAGCTGTGGCTTTGCATAATTTTGAAAGAATAATGTTTACACTTTTCTGTTCAAAATTCATTAAACAATATTGTAAAACTTATTTTGGCCACTAAAAAGTTGCTATGTTGTAAATACAGCCTAAAGAAAAATATCTTGAAGCTGTATTTACAACATGGCAGCTTTTTTGGTGTCCAAAATAAGTTTTACAATAGTCCATTAACAAATACCAATCAAGCATACGGATGGGTGCTATAATTAAAAAAAAACTTGACAATATTTATGATTAGTACTTATTCAGAAATCAGGATACTCATATTGATATATTTTGTTTTACTTTGAGTATAAATTTAACACAATTTGTAAGTGAAAAGTGTCAATTAGTTGCACTTCGAAAAAAAACCTGCAAAATGATAAAAATAAACTTCACAAAATAATGATAATTCATGTGGTTGACCTGAATAATATCCTAAGTTATTAGCATGTTTTGTTTAGAATTTATATTCAATTTAATTTGATTTAAACTTTTCAACCAATTAGTGTCTTTAGTACCAATTTCACCAAACGATGTTAAATTTAATCAATGTTAATTGACTGTAGTTCGTACATTTTGACACCTGTTAACGCTCTAATCGCCTGTTAAGTGGTTAACATCGTATGCAGAAATTAGTACTTAAATTTTAAATATCATAATTTACAAGCCTGTCTATAACAGGTAGTTTCAAAACTGCAGTTATTTTCGTCAGTTAACTTGACATTGCACGTATGTCCAGTTTGAACGGTTCGTTAGGGCTTCCCAACGATGTCAAATGTCCACTTGAACGATGCTACTCGATAGGGTTACCACGTTATATATATTTTTTAAATACATTTCAAAAAGTTTGAGACAATGTTATTTTTATTAAAAGGCTAAGGCCATTATTACTTGAAACTGGTAGTTTAATGTAGACAAGTTTAAATCACTTATATGTACTTACACTATATTTATATCTTTCAATAATTCGATATAGACAAATTACTTACGCGGCAGATTTGGTTAAATTGGGTTAAATTTTGACTTTTTCCGCATACAAAATATGTCATAACTAAATCCAATTAATAATTGTTTAATTCAGGTTCATCTATTTTTGTGCAATTAAGAAATTTCTTACAAACAATAATTTTTTGGTACCAAAATACTCCTAATCAATCTCTCTCAATAATAAGAGCATAGTTTTGATGCCAATAAAAATAGATTTAAATCGTTATGATTATAATTTGAAAGATTACGTTGCCGTCGATAATGAAACAATTTTAATCAACAGCTACGCGTTCCTTTTTTGCATTTCTGATTTGTCTCACAAAAAAATAATTGCAAAATTATCGACATAAATTGCGGTCACCCTACCCAAGTGGCTTTTGTCCGATATTTTTGGTCTGGATCCGGAAAATACAATCCCGCTGCAGAAAATCTAGCAACAAAAGGTTACTGGGAATCTTGCTGCGCTTTCTTGGATTTATTTTTAAATTTTTGATGTGAAGTGTCCCCTCAGCTATTGCAAAAAAATTGCCTTTGCTTGGCGTTTCGATTTAAGAATAGCAGCCAGTGCAATAGAGCGG
Organism: Acleris cristana; assembly: GCA_948252455.1. Lineage (NCBI taxonomy): Eukaryota > Metazoa > Arthropoda > Insecta > Lepidoptera > Tortricidae > Acleris > Acleris cristana. Next base: position 15,632,574 of record OX411778.1, read on the forward strand.
TTGAAGAATGTTTTATTCGACTGAAATAAATCGGTAACACAGGGTTAACTGACTGACTGGTCCTACGCTTGTTTAATCGCATATTATTTCGTAGATAGTCGCTATATTGGCTGCTAAAAGCAATCTGTGTGAGATGGATCGAACTCGAGCATAAATAAAACTTAATAACTGTAACATTGCAGCTTTAGGAGAGCTCAGCTCGAAGATAAACAGTTTACCCATGAGCGAATAATTTGAAAGGAAAACACAGCTTGCTTTTATCAGACACTCGTGACTTTCAGCAGAGTGTCTTTATTATGAAGCCTCAATAGTTAATACAAAGCACTTAATTTGGAACTTCACTTCAGCTTTTTCACTCGTCATTCAAGACTTAATTGGGAAAAAGAGATAGAGATTTGATCTACGATTCCTAATACGCGGATACCAAACTGACTCTTGAGTCACATTCGGGTGTTACCAGACCAATCGATCGATCGCCTATCGATGGCATCGATTGACGTTGATCGAAGTATATCGTTCGACTAACCAATCGATCGATTGTCGATCGACGTTGATCGACTGGTCTGATAGCTTAAATGATGAAGGAACTATCGATCGACTAATCCATTCTGCCATCGATCGACGATCGATCGATTGGTCTGGTAGGAACTATCGATCGACGTCGACTAATCAATTCTACTATAGATCGATGCCGTCGATCGACGATCGATCGATTGGTCTAGTAACACCCTTAAATCATCAAATGTTTAAATAGTGTTCTAAAAAAAACTAGAAGATTCTGTTAGCCAAGTTGGTAATAAAGCAAGTGATTCTGGTACAATATTTGTATAAGTAAATATTTGGGCAACGGCCAATATTTGTATAAAATTGTTTCTCCTGATATTTATTTAACTTTTAACTTCAAAACTATTTCTAATCACAACTAAAAACTATCAACAACAAAACAAATTAAATTTACGCAAAACATTTATCAATAACCCTAAACCGAACCCGTACTAACCAAAAACCGCACCAGCCGAGAGACATAGCTTTGTTCGAACCAATTAAAAGTTGTATTGAACACACGATTAGCAAAAACTGCACACGCACCAATCGACAGGAGATAAATGGGGGGCAAGTTTTAATTACTTCGGCCACAGGGTATGATTTAGATGCAAAACACAGGCGACAGCGGGTTTCCTTAATCCTTAGGTGGAGTAGGTAAATCGCTTGACGCTAGCGATGACTGCGCGGCAGCGCGAGGTGGCAAGCGCAGTGTGCTGCGAGCCGGAAACAAATTAGATATTGAAATGTCCCCATATTGTCGCCACAGTCGCTTCATGTATCTTATCTTATCTAATAGGTGGGCCATTATGGATATAATTCGACCTATGATCGTTTGTGCAATTGCCTTCTTACACACAGCTGTTCAAATGTTTTTCCTTTACCGTAAGAGCATTAGGTAAGTTAAGTTATAAAGACTTATTGGTACATGCTGACCGCGGGAGTTTGAACTTTGAGGCCAGGGACGCTCTCTGTTTGCTACATATAATTCTATGCATTTGGTTTTTGCCACTCATCATTCGTCGTTGCCGCTTCCCATGAATGTTAACCTTAAATTTATTTTGACGTCTCTTTTATGAGATACTAAGTGTCTCCCCAAACCTATCGACGCGGAATCGGCTTGAGCTGTTAAGAAAAAGTTTTATGTCTATGCAATAAGAGCGAAAACGACGTCGTTCCGTTCGCAACGCGCTGAAGCGAGCCGAGCCGAGCCGATTGACGTTTGTTTCGCTCTTATTGCGTAGACATAAAGAGTTTTTTGATCAGCTAACGCCGATTCCGCGTCGATAGGTGTGGGGAGACCTTTACACATACTCTCAAGTTCAGTCAATGAAAACGGCCCTTCAATCTGTCGTCTTATTACTGGAACGATTTAACACCTACAATGAAAATCGCCACTCACTCAAGATTTGCACTACAAAATCACACCAGTTCAAACCGGTTTAAACCAATCGGGAACAAGAAATCTGCATGAAACTTCCTTCTCCCGGCATCGCAATATGCGATATGGGACGAGCAAACAACCAGGATCCGATTTGATTGGTTGCGTTGATATCGGATTTGCTCCGTTTATCAGCAACGGTGTTTCAAAAGTATTTATTTTTGTAATTTATACGGATTATCAGTTTATGTACAGAAGGGGACTGAGGGTAATTGGGACGATCCATACTTTTATAACGTTCACAATGTCCGGTCGTTCATAATCTGGGGTCCTAGTGAAAAAGGGTAAAAGTCGACTTACCTCGTAATGAAAAAGGGTACATACATAAACGGAGTATATACGGAGAAATATATACTTAAATACGTAGACAAAATCCATGACTCAGGAACAAATATTTGCGCTCATCACACAATTATATGTATATGTAAATAAGACGGTATTACTTGCTAAATTTCATAGTTCTAGGTCAACGGAAAATACCCTATAAATTTTGATTCCCTTGAGAGTGTCGAAATATACGTTTGTTGCGGCATAAACGGTCGTATCTTTTTTTACGTTAACTTAGAAGTTAGACTTTTTCAGTTTCAAGGGACTGTAGAACTGAGTAAGTATTAATTTCAACTCGATTCCTCCATGCATTCCCGAGATAAAGGGTCTTCACAGACAGACGAACGGACAACAAAGTGACCCTATAAGAGTTCCGTTTTTCCTTTTGAGGTACGAAACCCTAAAAACATAATTATTAAACATTAACTTAAGCTACTGTACGTTAAATAAATAACAGGAATCGTCTCGGTCACGTACTTTGACCGCTTAGTCGTCCTGTTGATGTTACTCAAGTAATTTTCGCTTTCAATATTCGCCCGTCGCTTGGCCTGTCAAATTAAATTATAAATTACGAACCATCAGTTTGGTTAATTAAGTAAACACAAACAAAACAATAACATTGAAGACAAATAGTTGCGGTTTACATACAAATATTTGATGAGGTTTCCGCTTTACATTGTTTCGCCTAAACTGGCTAAATTTTGAATTCCAGTTTTGTAAGGTTTTGTTTTAAGACATTACAATATTAACGTCACGAATAGCCAAGTTGATAGTATAAATAGAAAATTAGTTCGCTTTCAGCGCTTTAGGAGTTTCTGTTACCTATTATTGCTCGGGCGGGTTGGCATCCAACAAATCGCGGCGACGGCGTGGCCCCGACTAAACCGTCTTGTGGTGCGTCCTGTTGAGTTTGCTTGTGGTAGCTCGCGGCACGTCCGGTTGAACCTAAAGCTTGTTCGAAGATGAACTACTGTTTACAATGTGCCCCAAACAAGATGTATTCAGCAAACGTTACAGTTATAGAGATTGTAATGGATTGACGTAAACTGCCGGAAGTTCGCACAAGAGCTTTTTTTTATTATGGCTTTCACATCTATTGAAGGTAGATGTATTTCGCCAACAACAACTTGACATTAGACATGCTTGGAAAATGTTTGGTTTAGAAATTTTTACTATTCATGGAAGGATTCGGACTTCAGGAAACCTAAAACAAATGACACGTGTTAAAGACGACACAGACATAAATAAGCCACGCGTCAAGCGCTTAATGTCAATTTCCAAACATTTTGACAGTTTTTGAAACTCGTTTACTTAAGCGTTATAAGTCTTCTCTAATTGCCGCACTCAGTGTCAGTTAATGACGATTAAGTCGTTAATTAGTGACAATTTCTTAATAATATACAAGTTTGAAAAAGGAAAAGGTTAATTTTGTCTTTTAAAGGCACATAACAGAAAAAACAGTACAAGTGTCAAGTGGGCGTGTAACGTGTGGCACGGTTATGCGGAGTTCCGCATAACCTACCATACTTTTGCCGCGATCGCTTATCTCGATATTTCGATATTTCGATATTTCTAAAATAGGAAATAAAACCCGAAACATGCCTTATTGTGCTATTTTGGAATGTAAAAACGATAGCCGCACCAAAAACACTTTCCATGGTGGCGTGTTGTTTTTATGATACTTTGAGAATTGGCGACAACAGGTCTGATACTAAGCGAAGCTCGTGCCACTTCCACTGTTTTTTCTATTCCGTGTTTAAAGGTATCCTGAATACGGCGGTAATCCCTCAGTCTACGAAGCCAGCGATTCTGGATATGAGCTAATATTTGTAAAGTGAGTTAAGGATTCCATTAAATCCCACTAAAGCTTCTCAAACCACTCGTATGAAACTTCCTCTCGCTTAAGTATCAATGGTATAAAACTATCTACACTTTTAACGGTGTCTAACCCTGCTAAGAGTTCATCGTTCCAACAGACCAAGTAATTAACTAGAGCTCGGAAGCAAATCCTCCAGCTCCAGGCAAAAGTTTAAAATTCAATCAATTCCCCACCCCGCAGTCTATTCGGAAATTCAAACCTTCCTTTCACCTTTTTGTTGGCTGCAAATGAAAGCCGTTCATGAACCTTTTTGCGTTTAAAGGTACAAATAGGACCTGTACCTTTTATGTTAACATACATGTTAATAGGTTTTGAATGAATTTCGATTGAGCTATTTGATGTGTTTCGGTGTTCTTAGTAGAATCAAATGGTTTAGCAAAGAGAATGTAACACGTCGTGTACAGTTGACTACCACATAGATGATTCTACTTTTCCTAGTTATTGTATTGTAAGAAGCATCAAAAGAGGATAGGTCCCTTTGTAATCGACTGTACACGGCGGCGATTTGTATTTAAGGACCCTGTGCAGAATCCATCTGGATCCCACCATCTTATCCTGCATGCCAAGCAGCAATGTTCGTATTGTTGTATTCCGGTGTGGGGGTAAGACAAGCAAAATTACTAGCATTGAGGAATTCTTAGTCCTCAGGGTTGGTAACACATTTGGTGTCACAGATTTCAGTCTTGCGAATTAAAAATGTCTGTAGGTCAAAGATTTTACTTAACATGCTTGGGTGCCTTCACCATTGTGGCAAATTCACTGGTCAATGTGTTATGTAAGTTATTTCTATTATAATTTATCCTTACTTGTACCGTTTGTGCCCAAATAAACATTAAACATTAAACATTAAACATTACCATAAAAAAAACTACTTTGAATACCATTCAACAACAAAACGCAACAATTATTATATCGGTTATTTTGTTGCTTATACATGTCGCTACAATTAATGCAGTTGTCACTGACATTTTTTGAACGGTTTGGATTTGATGTATGCCCTTCCCTTTGTTCAGAATAGTTTTAAACATTTGCAATGGTCTAATGACGAGACAAAAGTAAACTTTGAAATTGCAACCGTTATCTTTTGTCATTCGACTGTAACCGATTTATATAATATTTTTCACTTCTCATGCTCTTAAAATGTTACTTTAGTCTCTGCACATCGGGACTAAAGTTCCTTTTTTAATCTCTAGGGATTAAATTAAAATTGTTTTAATTTACTTTGGAATCCCCTAAACATCCAATCATGGTGTTTGTGAATGGAGGATTTATTGCTATTTTCAGTCTTTTTGTACAGACCACAGAATAAAGACTAAAGGCATAGAAGCCGTGCAATAAGATGAACGTTGCACTAGCTACTTGTCTCTACTTTATAGATTACATTTTGATAAGAGGAAAAGAAACAAAACCTAAGTGTCTTTTCTTCTTTAATCTGTCATGATCAGAAGGTGAAGAAACGTCAAATCAATGACCGGTCTTCTTTGGCGTTACTTTCTTCCACACTGGTGCTTAAAGGTCCAAATCACGCCTTATGACGATCTCTTTCCAACTCACTATGAAAACCATAAGTAAAAAGAAGTCAACCATAATGTATTTTGTGTCTATTTAGTACGGTTTCTATGCCTCTAGTTTTTATTCTGTGTTGTAGACAATTTTTAGCGCGTGGAAATAACCTCAAAATGACAACTGTGAAAAAATATAAAATAAAAATGATTTAATTTCGTGAAACACGATTAATGATTACGAATATGAATATATTTAATTATATTAAGGATGAATTCATTTTATTATGCTTGGTCCAATTAGTTTTAAAATAGTTTTCAAGTTTGAACCTGTTGGCTAAATATGCAAGCATTTAAAGCGGCACTTCACAAAAAAAATACAAAAGAAAAGAAAAAAACCGCGGAACAAATTTGTAAGAAACTTTCTTATAATCAATTTTATAAAAATGTGTATAGAACTTCGTCAGTGCTGGATTGAGCAAGCACGGGGTCCGTAGCAAATTCTATAAAGAGACCCCTGGGTTTGTTTTAGGTTACAGGTTGTGGCGGGCTTTTTTCCGCAACTGAGCGACTTACTGCCGCACTCAGAGACGTCAATTAAATTTAATGCATTATTAAAGTGGCTGCTGTCACTTTCTTTGCTATAGCAATATAATAAGACAACACGTCACTAAACAAGCGTTAAATTTAATGGACGTCTCTAAGTACGGCAGTTAGATATGCTATTTTGCGTGGGTGTTTGTTTTAGGTTATTCTGGTGGAGAATATCGACTGGATTATTCATCTTATCGTCAACTCTGATGCATAATAATATGAGTACACGCATACGCATACTGATGTAAGTACTAGCATTTTAGAGTTTAGACGTAGATGCGTGGGGCCCGTAGCATTTGCTACTCTTGCTAGGTACGTGGCTAATCCCGCACTGAACGTTGTTTTTTTTCCTCGCATTCAAAGTGAAAAGTAGAGTGTTTAACGCGAGACTAAACAACCATAATGACACTCGAACTATAGCCACTCTCGCTCGCTGGCTCGCTCGCGTGGCTAAACATCTCGTGTCATTATGGCTTGTTTTAGTCCCTTGTTGAACAATCTACTATTAATGCACAATAAAACAGTCCACTTTTATTCAAGGCCACTTGTATCCTGAAGAGCTTTGCCAGTAGGGGATTTTTATAGATCTATTGCTCAAATGTCAATTTCATCAAAATGTCGTTTATATCACATGCTGCCACTTTCACCATTGGCAAATTAGATAGTGATAGAAGGTACTTATGGGTGTTTATAAAATACCAACTAATTCATCTCCATTATAACCATTACAAGCTCTTTTAGCATTTCTAAATTTATTTGTAAAACCATTTTTACCGAACCAAATAAACGTCCATGAGGCAACACCAAATGATCGCTATAATCACGCCGGCGTGACGTTCGTTATCGTCACGTAGAATATAGGAGTTGTGTTAGCGAGTCCGTTTCTCTCTTAATGGCTTCCTAACTGAGCTGTTTGCTTAATAAAGCGTACTTAGTATATTTAAATTCGTATTTCGTTTGTCCAAATGGCGGCGTTGGGTAATGCATTATCATTGTTGTTCTTGAGATCTGTTTCTTAAGATTTGGCGTTATTTTTGAGTGTTATAAGTTTAACGTGTGTAGCAGTGTTTCTGTGAATCTGTCTGTCTGTCTGAGGCATCATAACTCCCAAATGAGTGAAACGTTTTTGTATAAGAGAGCTAGTTTAATTAGGATGGTTCTTACAAACAACATCCCTACACATGACACCATGTCCCTACCAAGGTTGTCTGGAAGAAGCTAATCAGCGATAAGGCCGCCTGTTATTTACCTGTATTATTTTAAACTAGAGGACGACCGCGACTTCGTACGCATAGAATTAGTTTCCCGGTACTCCCCCAATTTCATCCCGTTTGGGGGTCGATTTTCGGCAAATACTTTCTAAGTGCACCCCTAGGGTACCCAAGGAATACTCCCTCCAAATTTCAAGCCCCTAAGTCCAGTGGCGTGGGCTGTGCGTCGATAATGTCAGTCAGTTTCTTCTTTTATATACTTAGATAGATTATGCTATTTCTTTGTAATATTTTTGTTTGGTGTACAATAAAGTGTTTTGTATTATGTTCTTAGCTAGGTTTCATGAATGGTTGGTTGAGCCGTTTAAGATATTTATCAGCTTCAAAAGTAAGAGTACCTATTAAAAATCTTTTACACATTTCTCATATTACTAGAGGACGCCCGCGACTTCGTACGCGTAGAATTAGTATCCCGCTATTCCCCCCATTTCTTTCCGTTGGGGGTCGATTTTCGGAAAATCCTTTCTTAGTGCTCACTTACATTATGAAAGGAACCCCAGTACCAAATTTCAAGTTTCTAGGTACATTTGTTTCGGCTGTGCGTTGATATATAAGTCAGTCAGGTTTGCCTTTTATATAATATGGATAATTGAAAGTTTTGATAAATTTTTCTTTTAGTACAAAAGGTATTTTACCTAGAAAAACTTAATCTAAAGTACGAGTATATGCCTCTGTTTTTTACAAAGTTTTATTCAACTCTACTTTTTTATTTGTCAAAAATTGCTTGTTTACCTCATCCTATTTTTGTAGTCCACATAGTCTGAAACTAAGTTGTTTGTTAACAATAGTGACCCTGCCTCCGAAGCAGCAGTCTAAGGTTAAAATTTCCGGTTAGGTCAAAAACAAAAACCAAACCAAACTTCATTTCATTTAGGAAATAATTACTTAATTAAAATTATCAAGAACTTTTGCGCTAAACTATCATAAAGCGAAATATTCATTGGTTCGGTTGGTCGGTCGTTTTTTCCGAGTAGGTACCTATGAAAAACCAAGCGATCACTAATTTCGTGGATCTTAAATAAGTATTGGTGGCATATTTGGTAATGCGCCTGCATGGGCCCGGATAGCCAGCGGAGATGTAAATTCGAATCCTACCTGAGAACAACGGATTTTTCTCGCTTTAATAAAGTTTAGTATTTCGTAACAGACTTTTCTGTTAAATTAAAAAAAACTTTTGCGCTTATTGAGGATCATCAAATTAGTTCAAAAACTAAAACTAAACAAAAAAAAATTACCAACCACAACTACTTATTTTACCTTTTTCATTTCACATTTTTGCGGCAAATAAACAAAAATATAGCAGGCTTGTTTTGGGAAAACTTTATTTTACGGCTTGCGGCGCGATTCGGGCGCTAACGAACCACGCTGGGGGACTATTTGAACAACATTGTCAACTTCCGTGGCGAAAAATTTAGTTTCTGCTTTTCTTTGTTGAATTAATGAATTGCTGGTAATCAGGAAAATTCTAAATAAGAGTATTTTGTTTAAAGCCAGTTGGAATATTTCGGATCATTATTATCTTTATAATTCTGGTAGAATGTTCAAATGCTGTTCAATAAAAATATAAACTGTTTTTAATCTAGTCTTTCAAAGTATGTTTGTATGTTTTTGAATAATTAAATGTTAGTAGTAGTACTTAGTAGAACATTTTGTGGAACATATTCATATCATACATTTATTTTTGATGAAAAGCTATTGTTAAAACAAATATCTTTTTTTTTTAACATTCGGTAGACAACGAAAACAAAGAGGCCTGTTATGTGAGAAAAAAACAATTTTAGCAGGCTATTTGAAATTCATTAAATAATTATAAAATGAAGTGTTTTTAAATGAATTAAGATGAGAAGTATCACACACGTACTTTAACGAGCTTGAGATTCTATCCGACCATACAAAGAGCTTCGGAGACCGTAGGGTCCCGAGTTCAAACCTCAGCAGTCCCAATATAGTGACTTCCTCGTGGTCCTACTAATTGGTCCTACTAGTCAAAAAGTGAACCTAGCTTTGATCACTAAATACTAACTGTGGTTGTAAAAGTAGTTAGGTTAGGTTTTTTAGGTGTCTTCAGATGCCCGAAGGGCAAAACCACCTAGAAGCAGGAGCCCCGCCCTTGGGTGGGGCTCCGTCGAAAGCCAGTAGGACTACTATAGTAGGACCACCAGGAAACGGCCCAGTAAAAAGTGCAGAGATTTTTTAACCTCAATCTATCTAAGATTACCCAATGTTGTTACATTGAAGGTAAAACATTATTAGGAGACCTGCAGGCCTAGTATGGTTGCATTTATCGCGTGACAAAATGTGGATAAATCATCCGTCACTCTCGTACTTATTATTATTATACATGTCAAAAAGTGACGGATGTTTTATCCACATTTTATCACGCGACAAAACGCAATATGGTTTTAATAAGTAGATTAGAGCCTGGGCATACTCTTAAAGCAAGAGGTAAGTAAACATCTCAACTTTGGTGTTCGAATATAACCATGCGAAAGAAGGTTTTACTCATACAAACGTGCCGTTAAATCTAATAACAAACTACGAAACTTTACTGAATAGCACAGAAGTTCGAAGCCCCCGAAAAGTAGGACATTTTCTACGGAAACAAACTTGTTTAGACCCGGCACAGCTGCCAAAAATATCAGCGGAACTTGCTTCGAATTTTATTGAGCAGGTTGTTCTAGGATTCTTGTTTACACATTTTAAATTGTGGCGCACGTGGTTCTATGCCGTGTTTTAAAATAAAACCATGTGCTGCGTTTGCAGGTTCATGATAAAATTAGCTTTTGCCCGCGGTTTCGCTCGCGTCTAAATTAAAAAAAGCGGGACGTTCCCTGCGCAAAACAATGAGTAAAATTCAAGATCCAGCTGAATTTTAAAGGTATACATTACCCAGACGTAATAAATTGGTAGGTTTTGGAGCAGAACAGAGCAATTTTGCAAAAGTATTAAGTAAAACCTAAAATTATTGTCTGGGATGGAAGTACTATAACCGGAAAAAAGATTACTTTAGAGAGGATGGTCAGTATTAAATATTAGTGATAATTATTGTGATACATTAACAGATGAACAAAAGTCAGTATACACAGAAACACTGATATATAGACACAATAATTATACGTTTAACTCGTAACTTCCCTCTTAGTGTGTAGGGGGTTAAAAAGGAGGCAAACGAGTAAGCAAGTTACCAGGTTACCATAAGTAGTAAGTACCGCAACCCATAAACAGCGAAATCACAACTGCACTGCCGGCCTTTGAGGAAAGAGGAGGCTTGTTTTTTAATGGTACTAAGGAGTCACAGAGGCCAAGAGTTGATTCCACGGAAATCAGGTGCATGGCTAAATGGTAAGCAAGAAACGCACTGTAGTGGATGACCAACTATGTAGATGATAGGCTAGCTTACTTTAGTTATGAAATTAAGACAGGTAAAATAATGACCGGCTCCTTGGATAAGAATTAAATTAATCGTGAAATGTTTTGAAGTCATTGGCAATAATCTTTATTTAACGCCGACTTGGATTTTAGTTCATTAAATATAACACACTTTATACACTAGTACTGAATAAGCTCTTCCAATAAGACTAAACTCTATCTTTATTTATTTCTCTATTTGTCCTTGTGTGTTGTGTGTATTTTCTTCAAATGATTGCATCAAAAATGTTTGCTCGTAAATCGTTAATCAACAAGGAATAAAAAAAACTTAATAAATACCTAATCAAAATATATTTGCGTTTTGGTAACTTTTAGTAACGGTATTTGTTTGGTAAATTATTCAAAAATAAAAAGATTTATTCAGGTTTCATGAATGCTATTAAATAAAAAGCCAAAAGCGGAATAAATATTGGTTTTATCATAAAATATCACCATAAACCTCGGCTCAGACTGTAAGCCGCAAACGGAACTACGATTAAAACCGCAGTTTATTGTTTTTTTTTTCATAATGTTTACGTAAACGTGTGGAAGATAATAAAACAACATCAGATTTTAACGAATAATTTTCAATTATAAGCTGAAACAGAATTGACACAGTAAATAAATTAATTCACACTACACGCTCAGTTTTGAATACTGCGAACATAAAGTTGGTGTCAACTTTTGCGAACATTCACCTGTACAGTGTTCTAGATAATGAATAAGTTGATACATTTAGTGCCTTTGACACGCTTCTTGGTGTGTCAGAATTACATGCTGGAAGAACGAGAAGGTGGCAGGAAACGACTTGATTATTATTACTCGAAACGTTTCACGCTTTAGCTATCTATGAGTTTAACTTTCATGTCATCTGAGTCAAGTCTAATGTGAGAAGAATGAAGGATTAGTTGTACCTACGCTTTGCATCACTAATGTTTTTTTTTTAAAGTAAATGTCAAAAGGAGATTATTGTTACGTAAAGCGTCCTTTATTTTTAAATAGGTACTAAGCGGCGATAATAAAAAAGAATTAAAAGTAAAGAATGCTTCTACTACAACATTTCACTTAGCCTTGGCTTGTTTTTGAGAGGATTTAGTAAAATAACTTCGCTTTCTATGAATGCATCGATCTTTATTTTCTCGAGACCATTGCAAAATTGAGTGAGATAAAGTAGCGTCATCGATCAACATGTCATAATTACCAAGGAGTACCTTCAAACATTAGTACTTGGGACACCGTGGGTACTAAGGACAATGTGGATTATATTTAGAAAATTACACTCAAATTAGTTCCAACGCATTCTGTAACAGATGGACCATAAACTAAAGAGCTGTGCTGCCAGCGAAATTTCTAACATATCATTTATTTGGCCAATTATATTGATGATTTGCCCTACGCGTTTGATAGACGATCTATACAGAATTATTGTCATGTATGAATATGATACTTGGCTTGTGTGTCTATTTCACATCCCGACATAGACCTGGAAGCCATCCAAATGCTATGAAAAACATTGTTTTCGTTAACCATGTTGCCAATGTTAGACGCAATGACTGAGTTAGGTTTGTTTATTGTTTGTACAATCTACTACAAACTTCTCTTTTTCCCCTTATTGCATTGTAGTAAAGGCCAAAATCTACGTTTAGACATTTTTTTGGTAGTCGACTATATTGTACAATCAAAAGCAGTAATATCAATGCGGTCATTGCGCAAAATATGCTCGTATTATTGATTAAAAAACAACAAACTGACTACAAATAAATAAGGAGTTGACTTTCTATTGACACAAAAAAAGTATAGTAAAAATGGGTTGCTAATTGGCGAAGGAATTGAGAAACTCCCCGTTTTTTTTTAGTTCGATTCCAATCAAATGGTGCTAATATTAAAAAAAATCTTTCATGAATTGGAATAGTAAATATCTGCTTAAAAAAAACTAATTTTAATTTTTAAGAAAAAAAGGTTAGGTTAGAAAGTTAATTTTTTTTTGCTGTCAATATATAAAGTAAGTTCAATTTCAAGAAAATTACATTTCAATGAAAATTTCTACTGTTTATCATAATAATGATTGGGGTAAAGAATGGTGCGAAACAAAGTCCGAACCCCGAACAATAAAGAAGGAACGACTGTTTGAGAAATAGGTTTGATTGCTTCTGGCAGTAGCTGAAAGTCAGGGTCCAAGTTACGCGCGATAGCGTTTTTTATTATTAAAAGGAATTGAAATTTCCATGAGATTTAGTCATGCTAAAGAGATAACAATTTGGTTACTTACGTAATTAATGCAATAATGTGTTTAATGAAGAAAACGAGGGTAGTTTCTGGCCTACTACGCCACTCGCACCGAGCAGCCAGGCAAACAGCGCTGGCCCGCAGTGTTCGTCGTGCTGTATCCATGGTTGTACATGATTAGCGGCTCCGAACGAACTCGAAACATGTCGAGCTAGTTTCGACGTTATTTACGTGTAATGTAACCAGTTGTTATTTTTTTTAAAGAAAATATTTCATTGTATTTTACCTAAATTTATCAGGATATAAACAAAACAATAAAGCAAGGCCAATTTGTTATGAAAGAGTCATTCCAAACAAAATCTGTGCGTGCGTGCGTGCGTGTGTGAGTGTGTGTGTATATGTGTGTGTGCGTGCGTAAGTGTGTAAGTGGGTGTTAGTTTGTTACTCCTTCACGCCGCAACGGCTGGACGGATTTAGATGAAATTTGGAATGGAGATAGTTTTTACCCTGGATTAAGTCAAATTTATTAGGATTACGGAGCAGAAGCATCGGTTTTCAATGAACAGTTATTTACAAAAAATGAATTTCCTTCACTGTTTCCTATGTAAAGAAAGAGAAATACTGTCAAGTATACATACTGCTGCCATTAGGCACATAGTACTTTTTACAAACTTTAGTCTTAAATTAACTTTTGCAAAGTATATAAAGAACGCGTTTTCTTACAGCGTTGAAATGGTAACTTATATTAAAATCAAAGGAGTTAATCGCAAACGGAATTCCTGAAGTTTTTACCTACGCTACTCCGAATTCGTATTCTGAAAGAAAATGCCATTTATTATTAAATGGTAATCCTTAAATTCTACGTAGAATTTTTAACGGACGAGTAAGTTACTCATTATTAAATAACGATCTAAGCATCTCATTGAAAACAAAATTGTTCAAGTGCTTGCTTAAATTTAATTATTTTTTTCTCCGAAATAAGATCCAAAAATCAGATTCAAAACAAATTTGAAATTATTACAAGGGTTATTTTACGAATATGATTTAGTAACAGTGCAGAGTTTAAAACTATTTTTAATTAATTCTAACCTTATTAGCTGATGTACTTATAAACTATTTGCTTATGAAAATAACACAAATAAAATCGCACGTTTTTCAGTAAGTAAAGAGTGTTAAATACCCTATTGAAAATAAAATTATTAACTATGATTGCTTTTTCACAATTTAACATTTTATAATTACTTATTTTTTAAGTAAACGCGCTTGTACCTATACAATGGAAAATGAATATCGACGTGGTTTTATCCAGGAGAAGCTTCATGTTTACAATATTCATGTTAAACAGTTTTTGTAAAACATGAAAGAATAATTGTGCATTGTCCTTTACTCTTTTACCACTTTTCGACTGTATTTGTAGGATGTTAAGGTTCAAAAGCAATAAAGGAATTACATAGTCGATTATAAATATTATGTGCACTCAGAAAATAAATTAAGTAACCCATTTTCGTATAAACATTTCTGGAAATGTTTTGTGATTAATTTACTGATCTAATTATTAAATTAAAATACATCTTGTTTCTTTTACCAAAAAGCTCAATCGGCTTAGGTACTTTATTTGCCATTTAAAATAGTCCACAAAATAAACTTGCCTAGAGTACAATTTGGAACTCATGATGGGTAAAATAACAATGTCCGAGTCAAGGTTTATTACCATCTGTATTTTATCTTGCACTTTACTTGTATATATGTGTAGGGGTCTATATCAGAATATATAATATATTTTGTTCTAATCGTCATTTGTCCTAGTTCATCGTTTGTCCTAAAAGCCATTTCCGCCTGATGTTTAAATTTTTTTAGTGTTGTTATAACACAACTCTAACCTAACCTAACTAAGTAGTCTGACTCAGCTGAAATCCAGTTTAGGACAAACGATAAATTAGGACGAATGACGATTAGGACAAATGTTACATTAGGACAAATGACGATTAGGACAAACGATATTATGGGTCGCGACTGACACTCGTATGTGTGGACGTGCAACCGATTTTTTTTGTTATGATGTCTTTTTACATCTTTCTTATCGTCATTAATATAAAAAATCGTACCAAATTACAGCCTTATAGCAAGGGTCTCTGAGTTAACCCACAGATAGATGGACGGATGGACGGATAGCCGGACATAGTGAAACTATAAGGGTTCCTTTTTGATTACGGATTTTTTAATGTGAACACAATGGCAGGTATTTTACGGTGAGGCGGGGCTATTGCACCTGCGGGGCTATTGCATCTGCGGGGCTATTGTAACTTTTTATATAACTTGTTCTACTTTTAAAATTAGTATGAAAAGTTACAATAAGTTGTGTAACAGTTTTCCGATTTTTGTCTTGCACCAAACATCTCTTGGTTCGGTAGCGTCCAACACACCGACTGCTAAGTTGACAATACGCGTTACAAATATGTTGGGACAAGACTCCAACTTTGCCAACTTTGTTCTGTCTCGTTTTGCGGTGACTTTAGTTTTTATTTTCTTGATATTCGAGCAGGCTTCAAGTTTCTAGTGAGGCAGACATGTTGCAAATTTTGTTTGATAATCTTGTTACAAAGGCTTTGTATAAGGTTTTATAAAATATTCAAGTTGTATAATTTAAGACATGCTGATTTTGAAAGGAGATTAATAGAGAACATAATGGTCTAAGATCCGAATACGAGACGACCTTCACCCAACTTAAATAATATAAAAAGTATTTTATATCAAATATAAAGTTAGGTTTAGTGCAAATTTTTAGTACGTACCGACTTACCAGCAGTGATAGTGACTGGATGCAAAGGGCGGGAGATCGCGCGCTGTGGCGCTCCTTGGGGAGGCCTATGTCCAGCGGTGGACTGCAACAGGCTGATATGATGATTATGATGACCGACTTACCTGCATACCCAATAGTTATGATGGAAAAAATAGTCAACCGAACGTTTGCATACTCTATAGGGTTCATACTTTCGACTAGTATGACGTAATTGCTTAGTTAGTTAATTAAACAATCAATAGCAATTTAAAAAAACATTTCTAGTTTTTTTTTTATTATTTGCTGTACTGGACTGAATTTTTTCAGTCAACCTATTCGCCATTATATTATTTACCATATTAAATTTGATATAAAATACTTTTTATCGAATAAACAGCTGGGTGAAGGTCGTCTCCTATTCGGATCTCCTACTATAACTGTTTTCTACTTATTATGACAAATCAGCTTAAAAAATTGTTTCTTTAGAATATTAAGACAATTTATACAGGAACAAATTTACTATAGACCTACGAGTATGGGTAAAGCTATGTGTCAGTAAAGAGCAGTAACTAAATTTAAATTTAAAAATCCCTCTTACATTATGTAAGAATCTTACCTGTCTCCTTGATATTTCATTTAAATACAGTTAACAAAATACCGCTACAAACATCCCCTAAAGATTGTCCCCGGTATTTCGATCATTGAGAAATCTTAATTATGTATTACTCGGTGAACGCAAGTCCCGTCGAAATCCTGACGTTAATTCGCCGAATAATCAAATATTTAACGCTCTAGGGACTCCACGTTTCTACAATCGGCCCGAAAATTATTCAGGTCAGTAAATCTATCCGGGAATGTTTTATTTTCGAACGTCGCAGAGTTCGCCGTATCATTTTTTTTAAGAATGATATTCAAAAATGTTTGAACGAGGAATTGGTTTGCGGGTACGATGGCTGATTTGTTTGATGTGGATTTATATGCTTTGGGGAATTAGAGGTGTTTCTGAAGCGTGTAATTGTGACTATTGGGTTGTTTTTGGGAGTTTTTCTTTATTTTTGATTTTTCTGTGAACCCAACGTTTGCTTACCGAGCTTTTATTTCTATTAATCAATCAACAGATTGACTGCTGACATTGTAAACCTTTTTAATTTTAAAAGAAACCAAATTAAGTATCTAAATCATTTTGTTTTTATTCGAAGTCAACGGAAATTTCTCGCATTATTCTTAGCTAATATAATAACATCATTACCAAATATAACATCAGTAAATTCTTTCACATCAAAGTTAAAAATTAAATGAAGTAGTGGAAGATTGTTTATGTGTATTAAAACACAGTAGTTTATTTTTTATGACAAACTTAAGACTAGCTCGTTATTACATACGCTTTGTTTAAAAGTCGATTGTTTTGTCTAGCATTTCATCACATTTTTCAAAATTTCAACCAAATATAAAACTCAACTCGATATTTCCAGCGCCAACTACGATCGCTATAAAACAGTAAAATTTGAAAGTGAAAAGTCATTTCTCGCGCAGCGTGATCCAAGTCTCAACTAAAACATACATGACATCGACTTGCGATGGAGGAGATAAAATATTCTATGAATAATTCACATGTCATACATCGACAGAGCCGAATAAGATCTCTATTCGTCTCGTTGTTGCTGTAAGTGTGTGAAAAAGTGTGGATGAATATATTTTTAGAGGACGCTTAAGTGCCTGGTTGTGCCGCGGGGGCGGAATTGCATAATAATTTTAACTAGAAATTCTTTCGTGTTTTTTTAGAGAGGGTTGTTGTTTGTATCGAGGTTTTATACATGTTTTTGTTTTTGTAGATTTTGCCTGCTTCTGTCGACGTAAGATCGTTTATTATTAGCTATTTCTTAAGTATTTGCGACGGAAACTCTTCACTGAGCAAAGCCTGATACTCTTGTCCGTTATCGTCTACAGCAAAATCACAATTCGGAGATTTTCCGTTTTTGATTTATCGGCAAAATATCTAGGCTAAGTAGATACTCATAAAATATTTAGGCTTGATTCGACCAAATTGGAATTGGAGCTTTATCCAAGATTTAATGGCAAAATAAGGACTAATCTTGGATTAAATACGCCTTGGTTGAATCGCGCCTTTGTTGTTTCTTTGATTGGATCCTTGTTAAAATCAACAGTCACTTTTGGAATAAATTGGGTAAGATAATTTCACGGAATTACGTATAAACGGACATTAGATTTATGCTATTGAAGTATGCGTGTGTATTAATCGGGCCATTACTTTTCGTTGTACAAAAGTTTTTAGCCACTTTCTCTCTAAACTATTGTTATTTCAAAAAACGGTAAAGTGCAGCGTTTTCTAACTTGAAACTCGGAAAGAGACGTAAATAAGCTTATATTTAGAATTATCCTAATCCATTAAAAGTTATTAGTAATAACTATAAAGAGAGTAACGCAGTGGATGTTGATGTCCCCGCCTTTTCTATGGAAATGGTGCAATTTACCACTGAGTTACCATGATTCTTTAACGATAATTGAGTAATTTGTGAGTTTTTTTTGGAGACCATTAAACTTAATCACTCTAAGTTTATGTTATTAAATTTATTTAGAAGCGGATTCATAATTTGGTACACTTTTTATCGGACAATAACAAAATATGTACACTGAAAAATAGAATGGCCCAATCCCCTTACATCCCGTGTGCCATATGTGGCACAGAGAAGAAAAACGAGCACCCAAGCACTTGATGGCATTATCCAGTTTTAGGGTTCCGTAAAAAAAATGAAAAAAACGAAACCCTTATAGGATCACTCGTGCGTCTTTCTGTCCGTCCGTCTGTCACAGCCAATTTGCTACTGGATCGTTATTATTGTAAAGTAAATAGAAAAATGACCATTCGCCACCCCCGTTCTCCGAAACTAAAGAGCCTAAAAATTAAAAAAAATACAAAATATAGTTTTGCTTGTAGATTACAGGAAAACCTATAAGAATTCTATCAAAAAAATACGTATGTACGGAACCCTCTCCACGCGAGTTCAACTCGCACTTGGCCGGTTTTGTAATTGTTATCAGTTTTGTATGTAGTGTTTTCATACATACAAAATAACTATGTTCTGTGTGTAGCCAAGTGAAACGCCTAATACAAAGCTTGTTAAACTCTACGTATGTTACAATCAAACTCGGAACCTATGTGAACTCATGTGGAGATTGTTACTAACTCTGGCAGGTCAAGATTGTTTTGTTGGTCAGTGAACTGAGTACACATGAAGACTCAAGAATTAAACCACTAGAACCACCAGAACACTAAAGCAGGGTCACTATTGTACTGGTTAATACCCTAAAAAAAATTAATTAGTCCGTCATTTACATTATGAAAACATATTGAACACATATTTTTTCTTCTGTCAATTGAACAAAAAATGACTAAGATAAAGTACGTCGAAGTTTCGCGTGACGTCACGCCGTAGCACACTTTATACCATGTTGTGACGTCACGAGCCCCCACTCCCGAACTTTGATGCGCGATAGTTTTTTTTCCCAGATTTTTTTACTCGTATTATCGTCCATCTATTATCGATACTGCAAAATCGCGTAACAAACAAATGAAATAAGGTGCGAAATATACCAAAGCAAGTAAGTCAGTAAGGTACATTTTGCAACATATTGAATTTGTTAGTTAATGACATTGAGAGATATTTTGAAGACTTACAGACTACTACACAAGAACAGTAAAAGGGCCTCTATTCTACTTGGTAAAATGATCTCGCCTTAGACAATGTCATATTGTCAACGTAACAATTAGCTCTTATTTACTTGACAGTAACTAGTGTATAAGTGAACTAGTACATTACTCGTTACTACTTCAGAAAAGAAAACATCGTGACATATCGAAATGGCACCTTCTTCCTTCCCTTTTTTGTGAAGTCAGAAAAAGTAAGAAAGTTTTATTCGACTTTAAGGTAAGAGAAGAGATCATTACAAAACAAATAATTATTATTTAACCAATGTGGTGTAATTGTTATGCCCAAGTGTCAGTCTATAGACATTTTCAATCCACGAAGTTCCACCCCCTTTTTTAATTGTACGTACGTACGCTGACACAACTGTTTGACATCAATTTGAGAGACGGGGTGCGTCTTCATGTAATGAAAACACTATACCTACTAATCATAGTATGAGTGATCTAATATCATTATTAATCACTGGGTTTTAATGGTTTTAAAATTTCACCAAAGCATTTCATAAAAGACAATGCCTATTTTAGTTATTTAAATATCTCAGTTTATTGCTAGGCATTTGAAGAAAAGCTGTTGACTATTCATTTTATCTTCTCCATTATAAATTTTAATATAAAATCTGAGTCAATATTGCTAAATAGAAAGCGATTATTTCGTCCGTCCCAATTGAATTTAAAAAAAAATACAAATGTATCACGGTATTAATTTTATTCCAATAGCAACGAGAATAATAAATCTGAGCCGAGGCGGGTTTTTATTAAATTTCTGATTATTTAAATCGTTTAATTTACTCGCAATTTTGTTTGGCAATTAGAATAAAAAACTGTTCCTTCCTTCTAACCGCCGGAGAAGTAATTTTGATGAAAACCGGAGTGAAGCATTCGAGTCACGACTGCCTGGAATTTCCCTGAAGATAATAAACGTTTCTGGCCAAATTAAACGGTTGTCTCAATTTACATTTTTTTCTGAGGCGTGGCAAATTTCCGTGTATCATTCCGTCACGTGTCATTTAGTCGGCACGCTTTAATGATCGTATATAAAACCTATAAAAGTCAGTGTCACGTAGCGATTATTATTTTTACGAACGTATTTCGTTGATAAAAATATTTTGTACTGACGAGCGTGACATTTGAAGTGACACGTGCGGGTACAGATTATTTTTTCCTCGGGTTTTTTTACAATAGCTAACGGCGGCTGCGTAAGCGCGGAGCGACAAGCGGCGAGCGTTAACAAAACAAATACATAGGGATGTATGAACCATGTCACGAGTCGCTGCGGCAGCGACAGGGCGTTATGCATTTGTTTCACGTCACCAGTCACTGCCGCCACAGTTGCTGCCATGCAAGGTCTTTGTTGTCTATATACAAATAATAAAGGTCAGGTTACGAACAGAAAACATATTTTCAATAAAAAAAAAACACTTATAAACTACAATTTCAATAGTGTTGAAAACTAGAAAACAGATACTCAAACAATAGCATTTTTAGTTATAGTTGTATTAGTTCAAGTAGCATTAATAGTTGGTATTCTTAGGGCTGATTTTTCAATCCCCAGGTAAAGCTATCCGGAAGGTAAATTTTAGCTCTGTCCTTTTCTTTCATATGACTTCAGAAAAGGATAGTAATACATTTAACTGACGGATAGTTTTATCTGGGGATTGAAAAATCAGCCCTTAGAGTAAAACCACTAACACTTCAACTAACACCATTGTTGCAGAATATGACTTAACTAGAGGATGCCCGCGACTTCGTACGCGTAGAATTAGTTTCCCGCTACTCCCCCATTTCTTCCCGTTGGGGGTCGATTTTCGGAAAATCCTTTCTTAGTGCTCACTTACATCATGAAAGGAACCCCTGTACCAAATTTTAAGTTTCTAAGTACAGTAGTTTCGGCTGTGCGTTTATATATAAGTCATTCAGGTTTGCCTTTTATATATATAGATAAAGTGTGTCTGGTTTTAATTCTGATTTCACACTGTGGCAGAACAGTGAGGCAGAACAGTGGATAAAATAGTACTGCTATTGTGTGAACGCACACGCTGAGATAGTACAGTACTGTTTTGTGCGTTAGCACAGTATCAGTACTCTACTGTCCACTGTTCTGCCTCCATGTGAAACCAGCATAACATCTGTTGCGGTACTTTACTTTTTCTATTAATTACAAGAAACCCTCCTTTGCTACTATTAAAACTAAAAAAAACTAGCCTATACAAGTCAGGAATAACGTAGCCTCATATAAATGAAAAAAAAAAACTGAAATCGGTGCAGAAGTTCTAGAGATTATCTCCAACATACCTACAAACAAACAGACAACTTAACTAAAAATTTCAAATTTAAAAACGATCCTTATGTATTTTTAACTAAAATTGAACCTGAAATCCAATGCAAATAGCTGACGTAATATAACTGAAATAATTCATGTCACTACCGAACACCGTCAGAATAATGCATTGGACGATAAAATCTTAACCACAAAATATAGTACAAAACGAGCAGTCGATAAAATTCGAACACTAGTTTATTTATTACTTGATATTTGAATTGCAATGCCATAACTTGGGCCACGCGAAATATTGCATCCACTATACGTTTTCCGGTAAGGAAGTAAAGTTTATCTAAAAGAGACAGTTCAAATGTAATTAAATTCATACAATTTGGAATTTGGTTATTAAAACCAATAAACTTGATCGTTTTTTGAACTTTATTTGATCAGCCTTTCCTTTGCTGGTATCGTTAGCGTGATAGATTTTTTATTAAGCACTCTACAGTTGTACAGAAACAGCTTATATTTTTATATATTTTTGTCAGTAAACAGACTAGGTATAATACTTTATTGCTGTGTCCAACCCCCATTTTAGTACTGTTATTTAGCTATTTGGATCAATTATAAAATCATTTTCATGTCTTGACTTTCCTGACAGACTATAAAAACGTACCGTTTGTTTGTGACATCTGCTTCTTTGGGTTTTTTATCAAGCAATAATTTTGTGATAAATTAAAATTGACACCTTGCGAAAAAAATAACTACTCAGCCACGAAACAAAGCCATTGCACTACTGGTAAGTTTTGCTGCAGAGGATAATGTAAAATTGCTTAAAATAACTAGAATAGTGTTGGTAAAATAAAACAAAAACTTACTAAATATCAACTTTTAAATTACTCACTTACAAGTCCTATTTCCACAGGATATTGACAGCGATTACCAAATTTAATGAGGAACATTCACACGTTGATCTCAGGTTTATGCATAGGTTCGCAAACTTTTTTAGATGATCACATTGATCACCCTCTGAGTAGGTCAGCTAAAGTTTTTCACCACTCATCGACAAAAAAAACAATCGACATTTTTAGGTACGCAAATGCATCTTTCTATGACCCATACTTGATTATATAAGAAGTCAAAAAATACATATAGTGTGGTGTGTAAGTACTACAATACAATTAATTGCAAAATCAGTTGTACCTATCTCAGTTGTCATTGTCTCATTTTTGTCTCAATAAAAAATATCAATACGGGCAACGTCTCCCAATTAGCTTTAGTACCCCTTATTTTTTTTCTGATGGCCTTACCACCCCCCCGAATACCTTCAGCATGCTCTGGGGGGGTGGTAGGAACCACTTTGGAAACCTATGGTTTAATAAAAGAAATTAGGTGTAGGTATAAGAAAACGCTCCGTCTATCCTTATTTACTCACATTAAATCTAATGAAAATAAAACTGAAAACCATATTTTATGCGTACCTTGCCATATCATAATCCTATTTGACACAATTTGGCATTTTATTATTATTTACCTGCTATAAAATTGTCCAAATGCTACTCAAAACGTTAAAGTATTTTGTCACTTCCAGCTCTCTAAACTCTCGTGATCATTTTTTGTAAACGCCCCACGTAGATGCACTAGCAGTAGCTGAGGGCAAATAAATTTCACGATTTGTGGCTGGAAGGCTTCCAGCGTGTTGTCCGTGGTCGGCCGGCATGTTCCGTGAGATACCCATTATTAGTGTTGCGACTTATCGTTAGTGTTTAGTGTTAATGCACAACGTGTTTAAAGGACAAAGTTGGGGAGTCTTATTGAAAACAAGAGTATAACATTAAATTTGAGGAAAGTCGCAGTTTCAATTGTAAGTCTATAAATCGCGAAGGTAAATAATAAGTAATAATTTGACGTATTGAGATTTATCAATAGTAGTTGAGAGTTGTTATCATAAGAACGCCAGGCTGTATCCTATTCTACTTCATTTTTATCCATCTTGTTTTTGTAGGACTAAACCTAAATGAAATCAAAATCAACTCCAAATAATCCCAGGACAACTTAGCACTAATAATAGCCCTAAATTGATTTCGAGTCTTAACCAATACATCAAATTGTAGTATCGGGGTAAAAAGGTCACTTTTATACTATAGAGAAAAAAAAAACAATTAGGCCAGGCAGTGTAGTCAGCTTATAGTTGATTTTGGATACGTAGGATTGAAATTGGAGGAAGATAAGAGACCTTTTGGAAATAAAACTTATTCGACAAAGAAAATGAGCCTTAAAACCAGGTCTAGGGTTTGTACAAAAGAAAGTGCACAGTAGTTCTTTGGAGGAACCATTGTATTATGATCTTTAGAACTGCCATTTTAAATCTATATACATAAAAGAAGAAATTGACTGACATAACAATGCACAGCCCAAACCTCTGAGTCAAGAGATTCCAAATATGGCACCAAAGTTGACCCCCAACGGACAGAAATAGGGGGAGTAACGGGAAACTAATCCTACGCGTACAATGTCGCGGGCGTCCTCTAGTTAGATACATGGCATCAGCACTCATTAGTTCCTGTAGTCATTTAATGCAACGATCCTCTTTTCAATGATTCCACCTACTATTTGGATACTGTCCGTACCATCAATTCCTTTTACAAATTTCAGCCCAGACTTATTTACCGGCCAGCCAGCAATAGTTGTGCAAACAGTCGCGGATAGCGGTTCGTTAGCGCCAGAGGCGCAATCACAATTCCACCGCGGGGCGAATACATACCGAAAATGGTGGAATTCTCTGTCGTGAACACATAGATTTGCAGCATGGTAGACTCCACATAAGGTAGACTCAGGACTTGGTGAAGACTGGTCTACAAGTCGCACCAGAGATCTATCTAAGGGTGCTTTTTTAAACCCAAGGTGCCGGAGTTGTAGGCGTCGAAGTGCCACAGCAGAAATTCGGGTCAGAACCCTGATCCGAAATTATTCCGGACGTGTCCGAACTTTGAGACTCTAGCCCGGACTTTGTCCGGTTTTGTTTATTTAGATGGAAGATGAGTAATAAAACTACATATTAAGTAATATCAAATAAGTCTTTAATGTTTACCCCCCTCGCAATGCGAGCGTCTGCTACCATGCCTACCATAACACTGTAACTAAGTGAGTAATGTTTCCACCTTGTGACTAAAAAGTCCGGACTTATATCGAAATGTTAGGCTTTTTGTTAGGACTTTTTAAATTTCTAAATGGTAACCCTAATCGCGTGACACCTTCTTGAAAGACGCAAAGGGTTTACTATCGGGTTTTTAGTTTGTATTCCGGTCGATTGGCAAGTGGTATGCGAAACATGTGTAAATGCGTTTTCCAGCGGCAAATAAAGCGAGAGTGGGTCTATTCAGAATGCTACTCTACTACCAATCTTATTATTTTACTCACCACCCTACAGCAATTTTTGCATTGTTGTGATCTATTGTTGGAATAAGTCAAGCAGTGAAATGACTATGAAAGAGGTACTCCGTATTGTATTAGTTCTTAGGGTTGGCAACGCATTTTGCAGTCTTGACTTAACAAATATCTTTTTGTTTAAGATCCCATTTACCGACAGGTTACCTATGTTCTCCTAGTCTTCTCTATGCCATGAAGGAAGATGCGTTGCCTTTGTAAAATGAGTTAAAGCTGGTAGAATAACTCTAAAGGAGTTGAAAAATGTTTGTCTATTGTTAAACATCCCGTCGAGCTCTCTCTGCAGCGTTAAAGAATACCATGTTTCCTAATATTTCAGTATTTGAAACGTTCACCGCATTGCGTGGTTCTTTGCGACAAATGGTAATTGGGTGCAGGGTGCAATTTTTACTCCATGTTTCTTCTATTGTAATTTGTTCGCTGCCTTCAAATTATCTGCTGGGACTAAAAATTTAATTTAAATTTAACAATTTTTTATTTTACCTGTACTCTGGTCAACATGATTAACAGAACTGTGGTAAAATTAAGACATAATTGTGTTTTAATACAGGGTTGATAAATAATACAAGAGGTCATGTTAATGACATCACGTCACGGGAAAAAAATAACTGGTCGATAATAAAATGGTTGAATGAGCATTTTATGAACTTTAATTCTGGGAATAAAAAACCTACTAATCCCTTTAATTCATTTATAAATAAATCTGGTAAGTATTCTTTGCTGGGCACATTTACAACGAAGGTGTCTTCCGGATTGTTATCGTAGTTTTGGCTTAAATTTGAACAAGTAATTAAATCCTTGTTATAACACCTTTTAATATCGCTGAGTTTTCCCTCATAAAGTAAATTCTTGTAGCTTAATTTTTTCTTCCCGGCGTAATTCCGTAATCAAAAGTAAGGATCTGAATTTGGGTCGTTCGTTGGAGCACTTAAATGTAAAACGCATTAACAGATAATGAGAAGCGATGAGTTAAGACCTCTTATTGTTAATGGCTTCTTTTTAAACCGTTCTTTAATATAATCATGGTTATATAATGACGAAAGTTTTTATATAAAACTGGTTGTAAAAAAACCTCCTATAATAGAGTTTAATGATGTTCGATCTCCTTGGATTTCATATATTTGGTGTATGCAACAAATATTTCGAATAGTTCATAAAATGTATCAAAGTGGGTCTAAAATTATAATTATAACCTAATTCTTACCACTATCATTGGGACCAAATATGAAATACGTATGATGTTTTCGTCAAATAAATGTTGTGACTTTGAGTTTTAAATTAATATGCATTTCTAACGACAAAAAAAATCATTGAAATCGGTTCACAAGAAAATATATTACGCGTAAACATACATAGAAGTCAAAAGAACCTACGAATAAAACTTAGAATCATAGCCAATAAGTCACCAGTCAGTTTTAAATCACCATCAAACTCTTTTCTAACGACAGCGTCAAAATAAAGTTTTTACTATTTCCATTTCAATTAACATAATGTTAGACCGTAAGGCCAGCCGGTTCGGAGCAGACCCTTACAGGTTCTGAACTCCTGGTAATAACATGACTAAACACCCTCATCTGAATGATTGTCAAATTAGGACAGCTTGATCTGGATTCCTTGAAGGAGACTTGACTCTAACCGTTATTGTCAAGTCTCTGTTAGAGTCTAACGTGACGATTTAGTGGTGGTAAGACCTTGTGCATGATCCATCCGGATCCTTACCACCATCCTACACTTGAACTTGCCACCAAGCAGCATTGTTCGCATTCTTTCTTCATTCTTGTATTCCGGCGTCAAAGACAACCCGTAAAGTAACTGGCGAGGCATTCCATCTTTTGGGTTAGCAACGCATTTGTGGTTTTGAAATTGCAAACGTCTGTGGACCTCAGATCCCTGTATGTTTGTTTGCCTTTTTCATGCTGTAAAAAAACAATGATTTTTTAAAAGTCTGATTAGTTTGACAATTTAACTTTATACGACAGATTGTGATAATTAGTCCCAATAACACAGAAAGTCCCAATTTAGGACGACCAGCTTTGGCCTGTGACTCTGTCCGAAGTCTTTATGGCTATTCCTTCGGGAACTGTCTTATTTACTGGAATCAAATGTGCCCTTTGCCTGTCTCTGGGTTTTAAACTAAAATAGTACCTAGTAAGAATAGTATAGTGACTGAATATGTCAGTCAACCTAAACGATTTGTTTTGTATTTTTTAATTCACACATATTTTTTTCAAACTCTAACGTAAAGTCAAAAAATTACTGACGAGTAGGTACAAATCCACAATCTTAAACTACTGTAAAACCGTAATAGGCAAAGTCAACAACTCCCGCGTATATAAAAATTAAAACCCCTAATTTAACAGACTTCGTACCGCGTGCCGTTTAAAAATACACCGCAAAACCTTTTACTTTTACTTACCTAGGTTAAAACAAGTCACTATTTTCATTATGCAGTAGACAGGCTTTGTCCTAGGTGCGCTCGCGGCTATAAATTCATGCAGCTAGTTGGGTGTAAAGTGCCGGGGCCGTCACCTGGTCTACAAGTGTGGACAGGCACGTGCCGGAATGGAGCGGAGAAGGTTTTTAGATTAGTTTGCTAGTAAAATTTGCTATTCAATGTTTACAGGTCCCTAGGTGTCTTGTTTAACCGTGATCTTGATGTGTTAATTTGCCTTCGCGTGGTGGTTCATCCGTAGACTAAGAGCCAGTGTCGGTGGATTTGAATCGTTATTGGTAATAATCGGCGACTAGTAGCAATTTTTTGACGAAAGTATAACATGGATTATCTATTTAAATTTCGTGCACTATTAAAAATAAATGCAGTTTTATTATCGAGGTTTTAACATGTCTTAAAAGATGAAATATCGGTTTACAAAGTACGTACCTCTCGCATCTGTTGATGTAGGAAGGTCAATCTCTTTATATACTCGTATGACCTATAAATGCTGGTAGATGTTAAACAGCATTTTTTGTTTAATTTATTATCTTTTGACAATAAGTACCTACTACAATAAGTTTGTACGCTACCACTTTGATGACTTTTTCATTCCTTTCATTCACTAATTTTATTGGCTAAAAACTAAAACCGAGCGTGTATTAATGTTTATTTTGTATTGTTTAGTCTAGAGAAATATCATCAGACATCAATATAAAATAAAAGTTTAAAAAAACAAAAACCGCCTTCAAAAAGCAAAAAATAACTTCTTTTAAAATGGTAGGTAATAGGTCAGTCCAACTGAAGTCTGCTTTTGGTTAAAATATTGTTGGACGCCGACTTCAGTTGGACTGACCTATTACCTACCATTTTAAAAGAAGATATTTTTTGCTTTTTGAAGGCGGTTTTTTGTTTTTTTAAACTTTTATTTTATTTTATACTTTTAAGTGATTATAATTATGCTGTTATGTAGTCCCACTTTAATTAATAATAATTAATAAGAAACTATATAACATTGAAATTCAATCTCGCCGCAAGCAACGCCGTGGGAAAGTCATAGTCATATATTTAAACGTACATATGCTTCGTCATAGTCGCTCAACTATCTTAATCGAAATATCTTGTCGCCACCCTTGAAATAGATACCGTTTAGGAGTTCCGTTGGCCATCTGTAGTCTTCATCATCAGTTCCACTTCACCATATAGTACTTTTCATAAGCAAATGCACGAGTTACAGAGAAAAATAACAAAATCGCTATAAGCGTGCCTACAATATTCGAGGAGTTCCCTTGATTTCTCCAAGATCCCATCATCAGATCGTGACGTGCTGACAATGGGACCAACTAGAAAGTATACCCATTCGAACACCGAAAAAAAATTTCAAATCGGTCTAGTAGTCTTCGAGTAATCGGGGAACATACATAAAAAAAAAAAAAAACCGACGAATTGAGAACCTCCTCCTTTTTTTGAAGTCGGTTAAAAATAGGAACTAATGTGTTGCGATTAATTGTATCACTTTACACAAATCTACAAACTAAAGAGATGACAATTATTTAATAGTTTTTTTTTATTATAGCAGGGATGTACACAGGCGAACTTATCCCTATAAGGGATCTCGTCCAGTAACCACACCAGCCAGTGCCCTTAAGTAATTGAGAAATAATTAATGACAACGAATATACAAATATTTAAGTAAAACACTAAGTAAAAGAAATCGCTATAAATATCAATAAACATAAATATTGTTTATACATATATAAATGTCAAGAAAAATTAAACATCGTGTTTCATGTCGAGTGTTAAAGTTATAATATTCAGCAATTAGAGGTCTAAAACATAAAGTGCTATAGCTTGGCTTTTATTACTTTGTCACAGAGAGGCTTTTCTTTAAAAAGTTCTCAAACTTAGTCATCTCCAAGACTTCTCATCTCCATAGCCACGCAGTTACACGTTGCTTTCAGAAATTATGTCGGAATTAAATTACTTCCGTGGGAACAGAATGATTGTATTAAATAATTTTACAGCGCCGCTAGTGTTAGCCGGTAATTCCTCGGACGGAGTGGTAATGAGATTTCTTTATGCGGCTTAATTTATTGCTCGAGTTTTAAAATATTTAGTTTTGGACTTTGGTGCATTTTTATCACGATAGCTGAATCACGAATATTATTTGTTGGTTATGGCGTATCGTTAATATCCCTTTCGCAAAATTACCCTTATTCAAAATGTCCCCTTCGCAAAAAAAACCCTTTATAAAAACTACGCTTCTGTTTACAAATTAAACGTCTTTTTTATGAATAAGTTTATTCTTTTCAAAACCATTAGCTAGCCTAGGTGTTGCCTGAGTTTCGGGGTATTTCGCAGACGGGACCTTTAGCGAACTGGGCATTTTTCAGATAGGACTTTTTGCGAAAGGGACATTTTGCAGATGGAACCTTCTACGAAAGGGATGGGATGGGATTAATTTTCTATCATTTAACATGCTAAGTTCAATAAATTAAGTAACAATAAATCTTTCAACTTTTAAACTCATGATATCATTAGTTTCACTTAAAAACGTATTCTTAGCATCGTTAAATAATCGATGCTTATATTAACAACGTTAAAGTAATAGCCAGTGATAACAATTAAATTTAACTTCACCTAAAGTTTGCCTCAAACCGTTCTTACTCGCTAACATAAACCATAGTTAGTTTAACAACGCAATTTGAACGCAATTATAGTGGCCCGCGTTGATAAAGTGTGCGCATCGGGTGTATCGGTTGGTTACGGCCAAAATATAATGCATTTGCAGTGTTAATATATTTGGAGCCAAGTTATGAAGGGTAGGTTAAAGCTGTTAAGCTTAAAGGGACAAGTTCGCCTTTGTACATACCTTTTGTGTTTCTGTCTTTTCTGTTGATTTTTATTTTCCCGTTTGTACATTAAAGTATTTACATACATAAAATATTTTGACGAAGATATTTTAACCTTTTGGTCTCGTCGTTACGATTTTTGTATGATACTTACCGATATAACTTTAAAATCATATTAAGGAGCGTCTTCACTGAGAGCATTCGCGTGTAATAGCGCGCGAACATCGAGTGGTGTGTAAGCTTTATAACGCTCGGCTCAACGTCCACACCACTCGAATATTGACGCGAATGCTCTCAGTGGCGACGCTCCTTTTCGTAAATTTCACATTACAGGAAAACACTCAAACTTTAACACCAGTATTTTTCCTTTTCTCTTTTTAAAACCAATGCCTAAGATAGTTTAACAATTATTAAGGCAACGTCAAATGTATTTCCCGACTTATCGACATAATAAGTTCATAAATTATTTACAACTAATAAGATTATATTCAATTACCGCGTTCCCAACCCTCAATTTGTATGGCTGCCGCGTACCAAAGTACTAACCACACACTAATGTAATAATTTGTTAACACAATACAGAAAATTAAATTCGTATTCTGCTCAATGGTGGGCTCAGTAAATTAATTTTAGTAAGCAAAGTTAGTTTTCGAGATGGACTAATTTGGCCTCCGGGTTGACGGTTCGAAGTGACTTGGAATGATTTGAGGGAGAACTTGGCAAGTGTATCAACGTAAGTTAGAAGAGGTTGTCGTGTTCAAAGTTGTCGCATTTTTATAAGGTCTATACACATTTTTTTAAACTATGATAGTAATGTACCAATTGCTTAACAATCTAACTGCATTAGTAAGAAAAGGAGATTTGCAATGAAGTTTACTTTAAAGTATGAGGATGTAAAAGTTTTTGAAAACATACATACATACATACATACATACCTTCACGCCTGTCTCCCAATGGGGTAGGCAGGGACTATGGAACGCCAGGTGCACCGGTCTAAAGATACAACTTTCGCTTCCTCTACATTCATCAATCTCTTCATGCACATACGTCGGTTTCGGCTGCTTTTGATTTGGCCCTTATTCAGTACATCGCAAATCTGATCACCGTACGTCCTTCTAGGACCGTCTCCTACCAACATCTGCACTCACTCTCGCTCGCCATATTTCTTTCGTAACTCTTCTTTCATCCATCCTTTCTAAGTGTCCAAACAATCTTATCAAACCCTTTTCGATTTTAGTCACTACATCTTCTTTCAATCTTGCTATTTCTTAAATATCTTCTTTAATCCGCTTCAACGACTAAATTGGACCAGTTGGTGAGCCTTGGAAGATTTGTTATAATGTTGTAGCTTTGACATTGTTCTGTTTGTGTTTCTACATAGTTGTTTAAGATTTGCGATTCCTCTCTTGTTGTTGCAGAGGTATTATACTTTTTAAGGGGCCCCATATACGGTACAATCCGTCGTTACGAGCCATCGGTTCAGACTATATTGTACGTGTGTGGCAATATCGCATCCTAATTTCAATCGAAATATGAATCGTCACGATATCAATTCAGATTGATCGTAACGACGGATCGTTCCGTATATGGGGCCCTTAACACGGCGTCTTGTCAACTCTTGTCTATCGGCCGATCAAGCGAGCAAGCTCACATGAGTGACGTTTCACTGTTCGCAGATATTCGCTACATTGCAGAAAAATCGTGCTACAGGCTACAGCGTAGCACTCGTAGCATTGCTGGCACAGGATGTGTTAAGTTACCTTATCGAGAATGCACGCCTTAAAATGTTATTTGTACGCCCTGACGGGTCAACTTAAACTCACCGAGTAATAATTCATCTTTCAAGTTGAAAAGTAAGTTCCCTAAAAGAATAACATTATTTTGGTTTTTTGTTTCCGGTAGCATAATAAAAACTTTATTTAAAATTATATTTACTAGGATGAGCATTTTTTTGCTTTATTATTAATTTTCATACCACGATGAGTATACATAATTATTAAATGCTACTTGAAACAAAGTACATTCAAAAGAATTGATTTCTACATTATGGCTACCGCGTCAAATATATATAAAATAGACCTTATCGTCGGTGGCATAAGGTAATATAAATATTTTTCACGTCTTGGGAACGTTATTATATTTAGGACTTTGACTGTACCTAAGTAGGTAATTTTTTTACAGTCGTATAAGGCAAACAAGCAGATGGGTCACCGTCACCGTCGCCTATAATTTTCGTAAAAAATAGCACGTTTTTTATATTTTGAAAACGAAGCTCTTTACTAACTGTTGCGGCTTAAAAATAAACAACAAACGTTTCTAAAATTCATTAATTCATTTGAATGAAAATAATTTGCAATAAGTAACCTGTTATCAGTAAATTCAAATTAATTATAATATCAAAATAAACAGTTTCATTATAACAATATTGTTTAATGTCACAGTAAACCACAACGTTAATCATGGTGAGTTATGTGCATTTAAATGTTTGCCACAGTTAATTGGTTCAGGTAATATGGAACATCGATTAAATCAGTGATTAATAGCCTATCGAACTTGCTCGCACCGCATTAGCATGACCTTTAACTACCATCCATGCTAGGGTTATGTTATGACAAGCATAGACACAGTATAACCAAACCAGTAGAACAACTTTCAACTCGGATACATACTGCAGCTTGTATTTGTGCACGCATGTATGCGTTATGTTATGTATGTATTTATGTAAAACTTTATCATAAAAAAAAGAGATAACAATTATAAAATAGACAAAAATGTAACAGGGATGTCCAAAGGCGAATTTATCCCTTTAAGGGGTTTCGTTACGTTATAACATGCATAGAGGCACAGTGTAATAAAAGCAGTAGAACATCTTCGAATAAAAGTCAAAGTCAGTGATTTATTTGTATAAACATAGGTAAAACTAGTTAAAGTGGTAGAGAAAAATACTAGTATAA
Source organism: Acleris cristana (assembly GCA_948252455.1). Taxonomy (NCBI): domain Eukaryota; kingdom Metazoa; phylum Arthropoda; class Insecta; order Lepidoptera; family Tortricidae; genus Acleris; species Acleris cristana. The sequence goes on from OX411778.1 coordinate 15,666,212, forward strand.
ATTATGTTTTGCCAGTTGGCGTACGAGAATCAGTAAAATAAATGCATGAATCACACAAACGAAACGTTAAAATTAATTAATAACATTTTATAACGTCTTGTGTAGGTTAATATCAGCACCCTGTAGTATGTATGTAGTCGGTACTTAAAATTTGATAGCAAGTTGACATTGACGAATATAAACTATTGAATTTGAATTGAATTGAATTGAATACTATCATATCGTCATAAAGTAGTAAAGTTGAAGTGATTTAAAAAAAGTTCATGCTCAAGTTATCGGAGTTAAAATACTTTTCTGTATATTTCAGCAACAGTGTGATAGGTTCTATTACAACAACTTTTGGGTTTGTGCATGTCTCTCGTTCTTTTTAATCTTGCTCTTTCGCGAATTTATCTGACTTTATCCGAATCCGAAGATCTATCGTATTGTACTGTATCGTACTGTACTCTAAAATATACTTGATACTTACCTGTCCCACTAAACAAAAGCTTAATCTTAACTCTGTTTTAGTAAAATATACGATAATTATGTCTAAGGTCCTTCTAGTATAATATATGACCTTCTTAATAGTTGTTAATAACCGTATAGCACTCTGGAGACCTAAATATTACATTCAGGATATGAACATGAGCTGTATAATCTCCATTCTCTAAGAACCCTTCGAACAAACCATTGTAATTTGAACGATCATCTCCTCCGACCTTAGGCTAAACGAGGATGTACGAGGGGATGTTTTTGACGAAGAGAGAGGTCTTGATTATTTGGTGCAGTTAGTTTCCACAGAACTAGATAATTCAATTTAAATGAACGATAACTCGACTATCAGTGTGACCTGATGTAATTGAATCATAAATAATCTTAACAATGACTATTTATTATCCAGTTGACAATGGTAGCGCGTTGTGGGATAAAATATAGTGATGTTCGTTTACTTATGCATTATATTAATTTGGTTTAGATACACCGTTTGATTTTATTTTGTGATCTTGAAAGGTTTAACTCTACTTTGAAAGGCCGCAAGTTTTAAGGCTGTTTTTTTTTCACCGTGATTTTGTCCACGTGGAACTCATTTATCATTTCATTGTGAACTTTGACATCTTTCGTGACAATTATGCAGAGAATATGCTAAAGCCGTATCCAGGATACGAATGTCTTAAATTCCCATGGATAATAATTTTAAAATTTTGCAACTTATAATGACTGTTAATTCTACATTATTAAGAAAACCTGTTGTCTTTCAACATTCATGAAATTGAATTTGCGAGGAATATTACGTTGATTACCCATGTCCACACGATATTAGTTGTACTAAAAAGTAACTAAAGTAACTAATATCTAAAAAAAGACAAATATTAGCGAGATATAATAGAAAACAAGCGAGCATTATGTTTTGTATGGCGACACTTGAGCAACACATCTAAGGCGCTAGACAAGATGCATTACGTTACGTTTGTTTCGTGTTTAAACCAATCGCGTCACTGGTAGGTCACGACGTCGTGACTTTTCGTATGACGTCATCTACCAGTGACGCAATTAGTTTAAAAACGAAACGAATAGAAACGCTAGTAAGCGTAATGCACCTTGGCAAGGGCCTCTGATTCCTGTTAGATCGATGCAAGTTACACCTAGAGGCACTATTCTCTTTTGCAATAATTACTTTGTTGACAAATCAGCCGTCATTATTGGCGAGGTAATAAGAGATATATAGTAAAAATACCTTCAATATACAATAAAGACCCAAGGCTTCTTTTCTACTGGGTAAAAATGTAATGCCTGTAACATGTTTTTATATTGTTTTTAACTCGGCCGCGATTACTGTCAAATAAATAATATCTATAGAAACGTTGATCATTACAAAAACATGTAAAAGGCAATAGTTTTTAGGTTTACCTAGTAGAAAAGAGGCCCAAAAGTAACAATATGGTGCTAAAATAACGAGTTTGAAATTACTTTTACGATAATAATTATGTTAATTAACGCTTACGAACTCGATGTGGCGATATTGCACAAAAAATAACTAAACTAAACGTTAAATTTAAAAATTAACCTCCTTTGTCATAAACGCAATATAAACCTATTTTAGTTAAAGTATTAATTTCAATTGTTTCATAATGCGTAGGTCACTTGAAACAAATGGATGCCATCCCTATTATAGTACTCTCAATAAATTCGAATGCTGCTTTTACCACATCGGTAGAGTTGCACCGATTTGACAGAGCGTTATTTTAACCAAATTAAACGATTGGAATTGTGCAAACATTTTGAGCGTTATTTTAACAATTCGTTAATTCTCGAAGGATTTATTTCCACTGGAACATGAGTACAAATAAATTTAATTTATTGCATAATAACCCCTATGTTGCGGTCAGGGAATTTTATTTATTGTTGTCATAAACGTTGTTTTGATAGGTGTATGGATTTGTTTTGTTTTGCATTGTTTTGTTCACAATCGTAATTTTAACCGTTAATCGTTATAATCGTTATTATTATTGTGAGCTTGTTCAATGAATAAATAAAAACAACAAAAGTTTGCTATTTAAAAAAAATGTTTGGTACTTTCAATCACTGAAGTAATAGTAAGAATATAATCAATAACGTAAAAACTAATAAGTCTTAGTATAAAGGTGACTCCTTCTTCCTGGACCGATTTTGATTAAACCAAACCAATAATTTTCGATTAAAATTAGCTCTGTTTAAAAACAAACCGCGTCTGAATCGATCTATCCGTTTAGAAGCTACGATGCCACAGGTAGATACACACAGATACAAATAATACACGATAAACTTACAACAACCGTCTTTTTTATCGGGAGTTAAAAATACATAATATAGAACAGTTTAAGTAATTATAGGTTCCTCTATGGAATCCCTAATCGTCATTTGTCCTAATGCATTTTTGTTTATCCTAAAGCCATTTTCGCTTAAATTTCAACACTTTTTAGTGTTGTTATAATACAACCCTAACCTAACCGAACAGCATGTAAAATAATTAAAAAACTTAAAAAGTTGCCTCACCCATCAGAAAACTAGTTTAGGCCAAATGAAAATTCGGACAAACTATGTGCTAGGACAAACGTTGTTAGGGATTCCGAGGGACACCCGGTACTTAATTATACTATTGAAAATAGCAAATTATACACCCTCAGTTATTATTTTTTAATTAATTATTAATCTGGTTATGGCTTTTGACGTGATGTTCTCCTAGTCATTATACTATTTATTCTAGTTTTAATTACGAACGCTAATAGATTCACTTAACATTACCGAGACGTGTAAAAGAGCCTGTGGCTGATTAAATGAATAATTATTTTAAATTTTGAATTTGAATTCAGTTCATTCAGCAACCAACCAACCGGAAATTGATTGTCAAAATCACTTCCAAAACCAGACAACGGAAGCGCGTAGAATTATAACGAAAACGGATATCTTGGCTCGAAAATGAGTAGCGTTAAAAAAGCCGAAAGACCGGAGGAATAACTTGCACTCCGATTTTAATATCTACCTCCAATCTCCGTAGCGATTACCCGGCAATGGAATTACTCTTCCTACGACGAAATATAAAAAGAAACTCACTTCATTTCCATGGAAAGCGATCTGAGGCTGAGTCGATCGCGTTTATTGAATTCAAATCACGACAGGGCTTGGGACAAAAGGTCGGCGTTCGTTGTTGGCCGGTTTGTAAGAACTATAGTTCCAATAGGATGAGTTAGCGTCGTAAATGTAATGGAATGTCAGGGGAGTGAAAGTGAAAAATATTAAGGGCCCGTTTCCTACTTTATAAGTTGTATTATGGTCTAAGATCCGAGTAAGAGGCGACCCAGCTGTTTATTCGATAAAAAGTATTTTATATCAATTTTAACATGGTAAGTATCTAATAGTTATCGATTATGGTGTTGACAGCTGCTTTTGGCGTAGCATGTAAACATTTCAGCCTACTTTAAATATTATGGGTTTTTCCTCATATATTGCATTTTTTGTTAATCATGGTAAGTACAGTCGACGTCAAAGATAATGTTTATTACTCTTTTGCATCTTATTTTAATGAAATTATTATTATTATTATTGTTTATTTATTAACCAAAAAAATTACATATTTTTCTTAAAAAATAGTCTGCAAAACTGTCACAACAGTTTGACTGCAGCTGAGTCCTTTTAAACTTAATAGTAACAATTTGGTTCCTTAATACTAGCTTTATTTATATTTATTTTATAATTTATTTTATAATAAATGAAGTAGATGTTTTTTAAGCAGCCTTTTAAATTTGTGTAAATTAGGTTCTGATCGGATGTCTTCGGGTAGACTATTTAAAGTGTAGGGTATTCGTTTTTTAAGTGTTCTGTCTCCGTAATAGTTGTTGATCCTTGGTACCTTAAATTTACCCTCCGACACCGATCTTGTGCCATAGTTATGACTAACCCGAAATAGGTGATGCTCCTGACTGCTATGGTTATTAACGGCAAGAAGGTATTTATGTTTTATACTAACGGGAAGAATACTACATATTTTAAATAATTTTCGGTAATCATTTTTATATTTTTCTTTAATTTTATTATTTACAAGTAATTTTATAAATTTTAATTGTAATGTCTCTAATTTGTTAATATATGTTTTAAACGTTAGACCATAGCTATCAAGAGCATATCCCAAAATCGGGTCAACTAATGCGTGATACAGACACTTTAAGGTCCCAAATGACAGTGACGTTATGATTCAAGTCGTAAGAAGTATCAAAAAAAATGTTCTATAATGTCACTGTGACACCTTTCTATGCTAGGTCGTGTGCAGGGTTCGATTGCGCTGATAGAACCTTTATTTTTCGAATTGGTTCCGTGGTTCCAGACATTACCTATCGGATAGATACATACATACATACATTAAATCACGCCTGTTTCCCAGAGGCGTAGGCAGAGACCACTCTTTCCACCTGCTACGATCTTGACAAATCTCTTTCGCTTCTTCCACGTTCATACATCGAGTCGTGCACGCACGTCGGTTTCGGGTACTTAAAATTCGGCCCTTTTCCAGTATTTCTCCGATTGGATAGATCGGATAGATACCTACAAACTCACAAAATTCGCATTTTCTTTACAATATTAGTATCTCAAATTATTATGTAAATAAAGATTCGGTTCATGCAAAAAAGAAACAATACCTCTGTGCTGGTGGTACAAGTGTTCATGGGCAGCGGTGATCACTTTCACATCAGGTGACCCAAGAGCTCGTTTACCCCATCAAGCACAAAAAAAAAGCATTTCACCAAACTTGCTAGCCGTGTCAAATTGCAGCACTAAGTGTCCTAAATCTCGTTACAACTACGATCAGTTTCAAGTTCTACTAAAGTTGCATAACTGCGGACTAACAGTTTCCAGTTGCTAACTCGCTTCAACATTGTCCCCGGTTGCTGTCTAGCCTTAACAATCAAAACTTCTGAATTTATTGTTTATCAAGACATGAAGTTCTACATGCTTAACGGTATTGTTTCAGTCGTATTTAGCTTTCTGAACGTTATTGTTGTGTTTTGCAGAATTGTCTTCATTTTTACCTTCGAGGTTATCAATTCGACACGTAGATATGTAGGTAATATTATTGGAACTGCAATATATTCGGGTTACCTTTGTTTCGGCGAAATATCTTCGCCAAATATATCGTTTCCCAACTTTTCATTTGCCAACCCGCTTTGTTTTCTGTGACCGTAAATATTTCAGGATTTTATAAAAACTAACCTTACCTAACCTATAGGGTTCTACACGATGGTACTGAAATAAATTCTGAAAAATTTATATAACATTGGGTTGGTAAATGAAAAGTTGGGAAATGATATATTTGGCAAACAAATTTTTGCCAACGCCAGGCTCCCAATATGGGTTGAACACGTATGATAATCTATTAGACCAATATCCAAAATTGTATACCTAATTGTAAATTGACCTAGTCCCAAACTAAGCTCTAGGCTAGTAAATTTGGTACGGTCAAACTCATGTCATAAGTAGCTATACATTTTAGTACCGTAAAACTACACAACTATGGTCCTAGCCTGCAACAATAGTCCAATTTTCCTCGTTACATTATTCTTAAATATAATACCTTACTGCTATTATTGCTGGGTATATGTATTGTTTGACCTAAAATCGATTGCTCTAAACTCTAGTTATGGCTAAAGCTATCATATTTTTAAAATAATGTGATAAGTAAAATTGGACTATTGTTGTAGGCCAGGACCACAGTTGTGTAGTTTTACGGTACCTACTTTGTCGTAGCTATACTAAATTCAGATCACTACTTTCTAGGTACTCAAATGAATAGCTACTTACTAGTTCGACTGGTACTAGACAACGATAAATATACTGATATAGAGATATACATATTTAGTTTAGTTTAATTTAGTTTATTTATTCATAAATGTAATAATAATATTACAATATGAATTGCATTGCATGTCAAAAAATACGAGATTACAAACACAAACAAACTACAAAACACATAACGTCATGGAAAACATCCAAGGTTCATGGACAATATTTCGCACTCATCACACAAAATGTAAAATTTTGCCCAAATCGGCGAATCCGGGACCGCAAGTTTCGTAACACGGTCACTACCAATTAGGCTATACGAGTATTCTCGTATCTTTTATTTTTATAGAGTATGTTTATTTGTATGTGTAATAATTTATGTTTGTTTGTCCTTGCATTTCTCCGAGGGTGCGTCTCACTATATATAACTACAAAATCAATATTTTCATGTTAATAACGTTTACGTTATAATAAACGTTAACTATAATAACCAAATCAATTTTCTTCCGTATCGTTTACCTTTTACCTAGCAACCGTGCTGTCATCTACATTGAAGTGTCCCTTTTTATAATATCGATATCATGCGCTAGAGTACTTACTACCCATTATATTATTTTCTTGATAAAAAAACACATATTTGTAATAAGCAAATAATTATATTGTACAAATACAATCGTTATAATACTCTTTAAACGTACAATTTCCGTTTCATACCCATCAATACTTTTAGTCTATTCATTTGACTTCGTTATTATTAATTTTTATCGCCTTCTGGCAAACGTTAATTCAGTTTTTCAATCATTTCAGAAAAAACTATATACTTACGCTAAGTTACGTTCTATAAACTGTAACTGGTTCCTAATAAAGCTTAGCTGTGTAGTCCTAACAAGGATTGACCTAATAAGATACTACGGACGTGTAACAGTCGTGTAACAGGAGGATTATAACGCTGTCAGCTCTTAAGCTGTATAGTGGTGTATCGGTATCACAGTGTATCACTTACCAGTAACATAGGCTTAGGATTATAAGCCTCGTATGGAACAGCGACATTGAGTTTGAGTCGTCTTTGTCAAAGTAATTTGAGGTAATTGCAGCGCTGTTGTTGATTTGTTTTGGAAACTTTCCAAAATAATGATGACAATTAATGCAATAGGAAATATGTATAGATTTTTTAAATCGCATTTCATCGGTGAAACTGCAAAACCGCGTAAGTAACATTTTTAATAAGGAGCAAAATGCAATAAGATAGTAAGGTTTATTTTTCTCTATCATTTTGATAGTTATGCGGTTTTGCAGTTTCACCGACGATTTCTCAACAAAATATGATAATACTGTAATAGAGATCATCAAAAGTGAAATTAAAATGAAAATCGGCCACGAAATTCAAAAGATACAAGCATTTTAAACTGCTAATTAGACAGCGATTAGATAGACAGAGAGATCCGATATGCACTATTATGACATGTTAAATTATGGTTTGCTAGAAAGAGATAGGAACATTTTTTGTTGGTTTATATCGTGGTTATTTTTATAGCTATTCAAACAATAGTTTTTCTCGACGGTTAGTTACATGAATCGGCTTTTATTGAAACTGTGAAAAAAAGTCATAAATATTCATTTCCTATTGCAAAGCTCCAATTAAGATCTTTAAATTTAGGTTATAAATAAATTGGAGAATAAGATAAATATAATAATATCTATTCGCATGCGGCGGTCACGCTATTAAAATAATTTATGCCCTTATAGACAAAGCGCATTTAAATCAGTAAGTTAGGTCAAACACTTTGCAGGTTTTATTTTATCGATTGAACTAGTACAATAGTTTTGTATTCACTTAATTTAAATTTTCTCAATTAAAAAAGCTGACTGTTTGCTCTTTTTTCTTTGACTTAGTCACACATCCACATTAAAAACATAGATCTTCCTGAATTTGAACATCCCAGCCTAAAAGTCACACATTAATCAATTGCCTCATTTCAGCGGGTAAATTTGACATCCCACTATAAATCCGTTTTAGGGTGGAACGTCAGGATTCGAGCTCTTAATTAAAGGTTGGGACCATGTCGGGGCCCTTCTGTCGAACAGCTTTTAATCTTGATAGTGTGCTAATAAACTCCTCTAGTTAAACAGGGTAAGGGTATTTGGAAGGTTATTTACCGTTACATAACACCTTTCAGTGACGTGTGATGTTTTTGCGTCGTTAGTTGAATTTTTAATTGGGTTTGATTATAAACAAGTTTTGAAAGTAAAATTTTTGTTTTTCTAAATGTTAACCTTCTTACTAATAAAGGTTGAGTAACGGTGGTGTAGCTAAACCATGCTTTGTCCTTATCTGTCAAATTCGAATGTCAGAATGACAGATAAGGACAAATCATGGTTTAACTACACCACGGTTACTCAACGTTTATTAGTAAGGGGGTAAGTAAATAAGAATTATGATAGCTTATGTCAATAATTATGATAACTTTATAAAATAGGTACAAGATGTAATGAAAAAAAAGGGAATGGGAGCCCTGGGTTTCTAACCTACTGTGCTAAACCATATTGGATTGTTTTGACGTTATCGTTTTGTCAACATTACTAAGCTCGTATTTCCTTGACAGTAATGGCGGCAGAGTTAAAAACAACACGATAACACGTGAAAGGCAAGATGGTTTGAACCAGTAGAGTAAAGAGCCTGGTCGCTAAAGTTTAGTAATACTGCGTGATAAAATGCATGTAAGCAAGTCAAATCGTCATGTATTTTTTTTTCTATATTATCAAAAGTTAGCTAAAAAGATCCTTTATTTATAAGAGCACCGTTTTACTATATCTTTATATTTTGTTTTGTGTCAATTTTAATACAATTAAGTATTAAAGTGTTTAAATACTACAGATAAAATTCGCGGTGCGATTATATAAATAATTTGGAAATAGCTTACGTTTCCTCCCGCGCATTGTAAAAGAAGGACAAAAAAGTACCGAAAAAAAACCTACCGAAATTGATACTTCAACATTAAATGAACAGAATCCCAATGTCGTGGAAACGTTAAAATGACAATGGGAATAATTTTATTTCAAAAGCCTCACGCTCATTATGAAAAACGAAGCGACGCATGAAAATTTTAAACACCGCGCTGTGAATGCTTCCTTCCGTTTTCATTTTTTGTGTTCTCCGAAAACGTTTTTGGGCACAATAAATTAACTTCTTTTTCGCGTATGGGTGTATGCGTGCGTCACATATTTCATTTTTTCTACGAAATGGGGTTCGACAAAAGGGCAAACAAATCCCCAAAATTATGGAGCAGCCTTTGATGTCCAGCGTTATTGGCTAAATCCAATTCTTGTTACTACCTTTTCTTGCTTTGATGAGATTTGATTGGTCAAAATGAGTACAGATATTTTATTATCTACCTTTTGTAATGAAAGGTAAGTTCCGTTATTTTGTGTCAGCAGAATTAAGATTTTTTGTTCTTTTTTCAATCCTTCTAACCTGCACGTTATATCAAACCGATCACTTTACACACATTCTACATCAATATAAATAAATTGGTGAACATTTGATTACGTCTGCATTTCATAATATCTTCAATATTAGTCTTAATCACAAAATTGACTAAGTCCTTTAATGCCTCAGATACCCTCATCAAAATACCTAAATAATAGCGATGGCAAAAGTTAATATCATAACCAGAGGCCATTGCCAAGATGCATTACGCTTACTAGCGTCCCTATTCGTTTCGTTTTTAAACCAATCGCGTCACTGGTAGATGACGTGATACGAAAAGTCATGTAATCTACCAGTGACGCGATTGTTTTAAAAACGAAACGAATAGAAACGCCGGTTAGCGTAATGCATCTTGTCTAGTGCCTCAGTACAATGATAGTAAAGCAATCGTGGAAATGGCAGATCGAATGTTACGGTTTTTGCGATACAACAAAAATAAATATACGTTAAAAGAAAAACGTTTTTTGTTATGTCTGTCTTTATATTTTTATTTATTACCGCGGAATCTGGCGGTTGTAACACAAATTCTGGACAAAAAAACCTGATATCTTTTACGGTTTAGAAGATACAGCTCTTTATAGGTATTATTAGGGTCCTTTTGGGTTCTTTCGGGCACGTAACCCTAAAAACTAGAACTAAATCTGCATTTCGATATTCAGACATTTTGATACCGTCATTAGCGGCCTGCACACGTAAAGTTTGGACCACGATCTTCGTTCCGAACCGTATTTTTTTCACTTTTTTACTATTACAGTTGCATTTACACGTTACGGTTCGGAATGAAGATTGGAACGGAACGTGGCGTTTCCCGCGGTCCGTACTTTACGCGTAAAGGCCGCTAATAAGTCGTATTGAAACCTACTCAAAAAAATTGCTTACCTTTGCGTAGCGGTTAATAATAGAAAACATCTCCCTTTAGTTCACAGCCTCTAGAAAAAACCGATTCAATTCTTCAAGCAGAATTCTAATAAGTTTTGATCCCACAAGTCCTCTAAAGTATCTAACATCTGCCCGACTATCGAGGTTACAGCGGAGTTCGCATCCACTCTGCAGCTATTTAGTTTTCTTTAGCGTTCTAGTTCGAGAAACTCGTTTGAAAAGTTTGCCTTGAATCCTACTGTTGGCAATTTTACACATTTCACAGAGGCTCAATACGGTCCAATAAAGGCGAAAAAGAGCGCAGTGACTGCATTGGGCATGGAGTCAGTGAAAGCGGATAGGCGTTAAACCGCGCGATAAATGGGATCAGTTCGACTTTGTACATTCCTATTCTGTAAAATTATTGTATGTATTTGAATTTCTGGGTTTTGTGCAAAAAAGTCTTTACATGCCTACATACTTACTAAGTAGGATGTTTAATTTTTGACGCATTGGAGTTTTTAATGAATTCGTTCGAAGTCTTGGTTTTACTTATCTAAAAGACCAGTATTCAAAATCATTATACGATTAGTTTATAGAGTGGTCAATTCGTGCTACCTACAAATTGTGAAACAATACATTTTCTTATTCTACAATAGAAAGAGTTAGGGTGTAAGCGAAGAGAAGCGGCTGGGCTGGTATACTAGGCGCTAAAAACCGTATCGTCTTCAATCTGTTATCGTATTGTCAACGTTTTGATAGCTCTTATTTAGATGGCAGTAATGGCAGCTGACGCCAAAACAATACGGTAACAAGTCAAATACGATATGGTTTTTACCGCCGGGAATAGAGGCCAATAGAGGGCATCTATGACTGCGTGAAATGGTCAATGATGCAGAATACCTATGCCTAAAAACGGGATATCTTAGGCACATGGTGTTGATGACGATGATGACGGTGATAAAAATTAAAACACGTAAACACGTGCATTCAATTATCGACTTTATCAGCTTAAACAGCTTGATAAACTAAATACACAAAATGATTGTGACTCAAATAACAATCACCGTTTAATTCCACGCTACAAAAGTGACCAAACAATTGTTTCGAGTGGGGAAGGCAGGGGAAAAGAGGAACATTCCGAGAACGCTGGAACTTTGTACTAAAGGTGACATATGCACCTTAATAGTACTGAAAAGTTTATTGTGGTTGCCATTTCCAGATTGGTTTTCAAGAGCAAATTGTAAGAAATGACTGGCGGTGCAGCATTCTTGTCTGTGTTGGTTTTGAAGGAGCCAAGAGTCAATGCTATTATATTTTTAGTGGTTGAGTGTCGCTTTATACGTTTAAGAGGCACTTTTATGTTTGTGGCGGGATAGAGTTATTTTTAAATAGATATTTAGCAGAAGTACTAAGATAATTAGGATGTTTCATTGAATTAGAGTTCATTATTCATTATAATCACAGAACCAAAAAAACAGTAGTGTGAAGTGGGCGTGCAACGTGTGGCATGGTTAGGCGGAGTTCCGCGCAACCTAGTTCAGTTTGCCACGATCGCGATCGCATGCACGTGAAAATTGTGCAAATAATATTTCGAAAATAGGAAATAAATCTAGAATTGCCTTATTGTGGAATGTAAAAACGATAGCCGCACCAAAAACATTTTCCATACTGAAAAAAAAAATGGTTGCTTCTAACAAGATTGTGATTGTTGTGCATAGGCGTCTTGAATCCATACGAGCCTAACAAGACGTTAGACGCATCAACTAAGATGTTAGTTGAATCGCTAAAGAACTTGCTGTTTTTACTATAAGTTTTGTTTGATATAACTAATATTATGAATAGTGTATTCATTTTATGTCAACTAAGAGAAAATTGAGTGCATGGTGGCGTGTTGTTTTTATGATAGTGTAAGTATTGGCGACAACAGGTCTGATACTAAGCGAAGCACCAAAGAGGGAAAAAATTAATAGTACCCAATCTAAACTTTTCATTTCGATTTTCCTAAAAATCTAAGTGAATATCTGAAATATTTTGTCTACATTTCATAAAGTGCATCGAACATTCTTTTTAAATTCCTTTGTATTTTCATTCGTACATTATTTTCCGCCGATTTTGCCATATACGAGTCTTTTTCATTGTGTGTTGTCCTTTATCCGGACAGTGGCACCCTTTTACTTTCCACTATGTCTGCTCGAATTTTATGTGTTCTTTTGTACTCAGTCAGACTTTTGTGAGTGCACAAAATATATGTTCAAAGATTTTCAAATACTGTGCATTGGGGGGTCTTGGGTTACAGGTTATAATTTGTGTCAATAAATAGAGTTCAATTAGCCATACTGTTTCATGTCTTTAGACATACTACTGAAATTGTTATGTGATGTATAAAATTATTAACGAGTACTGTGTATCTAGCTTTTTTTTTGCAAAACAGTGTACATTTACGTTACTAAAAAACCAATCGATTTTTTTGTAGTTTTAAGTATTTTATTGTTTGTTTTTTTTTACCCGACTGCGTCAGAAGGAGTGCTTTGATATTTTATTAGTGTATGTATGTGCGTCTATACATTTTTCACGCTCTGCGGCCTCAACGGCTTGATGAATTTTAACATAAATATGATATTATGTCGTGAGATTCGTCTTAGTTGTGGAACATAATAATATGGTTTTTTATTTAAATCATTTTTTTTTCTTATATGTCCTCGACAAATACCACAAAGTGCTGTCGAGTTTTTAAAGCTGCCTACTATTTATAAAATTATATTACCCAAAACAACCATAACAATATATTTTCCACTTACGTACATTCAAAATTATCAACCAATTCACTTAATCAAATGCAAAAAACATTTCGCATTCACAATAACTACTGTAAAACCACTTTTTCCGAACAATAAACTGCAACCGCTGGAACATATTCATACTCCATTGTTCCGTTACAAACGAACAGTTCGGTTAGTGTAAAAAACAACTTAAGTGAAACATGAACAGACAAAAGCCTGTTATTTATTGCCCGCATTTATTTTTTCTCGGCAGAGAACAGACTGAATTTATTTTATATTTCAACTAAGGACGGAGCGAGCCAGATTAAAATAATTACGACCTGCTAATGTTTTAGGACATGAAGAAGGTACCTTCTATTATTTTTTTAGGGAAAATTATGATAGCGTACCAAAAGTTTTTACTAATTGCAAAAATACTTTAAGATCTAGTCATTACTTGTATTTGTTATCGTACTACTATTATTCATATACTAGAGGACGCCCGCGACTTCGTGCGCGTAGAATTAGTTTCCCGCTACTCCCCCCATTTTTTCCCGTTGGGGGTTGATTTTCGGAAAATTCTTTCTTAGTGCTCACTTACATCATGAAAGGAACCTCTGTACGAAATTTCAAGTTTCTAGGTACAGTAGTTTCGGCTGTGCGTTGATACATCAGTCAGTCAGTTTAGCCTTTTATATATATAGATGGGTAAGTCATAATCACGCCAGAACGATGAATGAATCGACCCTAAATCACATTTGGTAAATATATTGCAATATAATATGAAATTACATGCCTTATTTTTCCACCATCCGACATTCTTTCACCAAAGTTATTGAAGGACTATTAAAAAAAAACATTCAAATCAGTTGATAATTGACGGAGAAAACGATTAACTCTTACCTTAGAAAAAATAAAAGATGTAATGGAATCAAGCCTCTTCGGATTTTAAACCAGCAAAAAAATAAAATAACAAAACAGAGGGCTTATTGTCTAACGCACTCGCAATCACGATCGTTTTAATTTTGAAAATCAAAGGCTTTCTGCATACAAAATGAAAACAATTGCTCGACTTTGAGACCGGTTGCCATTGCGAGTGCGTTCGACAAAAGCCCCTCAGGTCTAAAAAGTGAATGTTATGGTAGGTATGTCTCATCATAATATACATCATCAAATAAAGGGTAACATACACAAAAAACAGACCCCCCTCTATTTTTGAAGTCAGATAAAAATAGTCAATATAATTGTAATGTTTCATTAGACCTAGACTATAGGTACGTAAAATACGACTTTATTTCAAAACCTATCCAAGTAGGCCTTCAAGTACTCTCTGATCACTTAAGTAATAGCTCTCCTGATCACCAATCAGTAACCACAGATTTCCAGGAAGGAACAAACGGTCGGTTGGCACCCGCATCTGCCGCGTTTGAAATATTGATGACAGCCTCGGCCCTCGGGAGCGATTATTCGTACCAAATCTCGTCCCGATGGTTACCAAAGGTATTGATCAAAAAACCGATGCTCATACAATCCGGGATTAGGGATAAGGGGATTCGGAATTGGTTGGATTTGAATTTGGTTTATGATTTAATTGGGTTTGTTTATAATGGCAATTTGGATCAGTGTTTAATTTTAAATATCAGATCTTTTCGTTAAACTTGATGTTTATAAAAAAAGTTTTACAGATACACTTATTTAAAATTAAAAAGCATTAGGGGCTGTTTCACAATCGTCAAGTAAATTAATGTGCCAGTTAAAGTTAGCTCTCTCCTTGTCTATGTTCAAGTGTAAGAAAAGGGAAGGGCTAAATTTATGTTTCAGATATGCTTTACTTGAAGATTGTGAAACAGGCCCTTAGACAATATGCTTATCGCTGACGTAAACGATTGTCAAAAACTGTCAAAATGTATGGAATTGACATAGCGCTCAACACGACTGTCCGGCAGCTTACGTCAACCGATAATTATAATATAAATATGTTCTCGCAATACATAAATGTTCTAAAACAGCTCAACGGTCTTAATAGCACCAATAAAGAAAATTATAACTTACATTTTTGTATACTTTAAATTTCAATATCTTGCAGAAATCAGAAGATACTACGCGACCGAAATAAAGCAAGGCGGGTCAATAGTGTAGCAATAGTTATTACAGCCTAAACAGCTGAACCTAGGGAATAGACATTTAGAGGGAATGTTTTTTGAGTATCCTACTGGTGCCCGAAGATTACTACCGGGTACGTTCATTGCGGTTAATATACTAGAGTGGACTGGAAGTTTTGTTACTAGTCTTGGAAGAGCATGATGTGTTGTAATTAGATATTCTTATACTTATGTAGAGTGACTATCACGTCAGGGTCACCAATTTAGGAAGAGAAAGATGTTCAAGAATGATCTTTCCGCAGAGTAAACAGTGAGTCGCATATCTTGCTCGTGAAGTTCTAGTAAGTAGGACGCAGTGAGTCACGTAGTTAAATGATAGTATTGTGCACACTGTAGACACCGCATATCAGAATGCTTGCAGGTCGTCTGGTTGCGTAATTGCCCATAGTCGTTGGTCACCAATGTAGAATGACAATCACGTCGCGGTCACCAAAGTTGGAAGAGATGACATTAGTGAAATCTTTCTGCAGGTCGGGACCGAAGTCCATTGGAATGAAAATGGAAGTGGTAATATAGGAGACCCGACCTTACTTTTTTAAACTTATAAGCATCTAATTAAAACAAACTTTTAACAGCAACGTAGCAACTAGTGTTTCTAGTTTAACTAGGTCACAGTTTGAAATTCGACATCGCTCGAAGCTTTACGAATGAACGTAATTGGCTACAGATTACGTCGCTTTGGCCGGCTATTTTAGGTTACTTGCTTATTAAGTACACTTAAATGTTAATCTGTTGCTTTTGGAGCTTTTAGAGTAACGGTTTATATTCGGAATGAGTGGAGGACTTCTACGGCAATTTGTAGCTGGGAACTATAGGTATCTTGCACTATCATGTGAAGTCATAGTCAGAACAATATTTGGCCGCAAAAATGATTACGTATTATTTTTGTTAATGGTGGCATTACGACGTAAACGAAAATTCGGTGACAATTAGGCGTGCATTGCTAAGTCTACTAGTTATTTTTCCATTGGGTTTTATATAAGCTACGCAATGTATTTCAGGCGGTCAAGTGTTTAGAAAAGGGTTCAATTAAATTTTTAGTTTGTAGCTCCATAGATACTATCGATGATTCCGCCAATGTCAGGGTTTAAAGAGACACTAGAAAAGGGTTAGTTTAAAAAAATAAATTAGGCATTGAATTTCCTTTTAACTATCCATTACCATTAGTAGTTTCTGGACAGAGGGTGTTATTAGATATTAATTAATTTTGAACCTTATGGATAATGACAATAAAACACTGTCATCGTTTTACCAATTGCATTACTTCGGTTTGGTTGGTTTATGGTATCCCAGGGCTGTCAAGTAGTTAGCTTCTAACGTTACATTATTTCAAACGTCTAGCTCAACATCAAATTGTGTTTTATTTTTCAGTTTTAACATTCAAAACATAGCGTACGTACGTGTTTATGTGGACTTTGCAATATACAGCATGTTCCAATACAACTAAAATTGCACGGGCATGCAATCGTTCACTAACCTTTGAGCTTTGAACTAGCGGATCGTCAGTTCGTGTCGATCACGCCCGGTATTTACTATTTACTGAACGATGTGAGTTGCAATTGTTTTTGACTTTGGCAGTACAGAATAGTTAGTATACCTACAGGGGGAGTAACTAGATAGTTTGACGATTTACACACGCATTGTAAAGATTAATTATGATTTTATTAATGTAGCAACAAGAGTTAGTTTACTCTAAAAAGTCCATTTTAATTCTATACGTTATTGCGATTCATAATAAATGTAAACAAGATGAGTTTATGATCATTACAAAGCTTGTTGTATTCATCTTACTAATATGTCTATAATTTTACAGTCTTAATAAGGTTATTTGTGATGCTTACTAGATTTTACGGTGTTTTTTTGTGAAGTAAAACAGGATGAGGATTTCAATGTCAATGATGTTAGTTAATAATATACAATCATTCATTTCATTCGTATTTTATAAAACTTTGCGTTTTTTTTGACCACTCTCTTCGTGCTTTCTGGAATGGTAAGATTTAGGGATCTTTAAGAGACTATCTTTGTTTTCTCTCTATTGTTGCAATAGTATTGCGGGTGTCCCAAAAAACATAAGAAAACTATTTTATTTAGTGATAATTATAAAATGTTTTAATAATATGTTAAATAATGGATTCTCATTTTTAAAATAGCCTGTTTTACTTATCACCAAATTATCAATAATTGATAGCGAGGGCAATTGTTTATTGGTAAACGTTTAAAACTAAACTTTGCCAACCGCCCACTAAATAATAAAGGCAACGGTCAGTGGCAAAATTATCTACCGCTTCAACAGCCCCCCCTACTCCTCCCAGGGGGGTTTCACAATAAATTGTGCCCGTACAACCAGGGTAATTGGCAGGTGACCGGTGCGATTATTCAATCTAGGCATTGATGAATTTAACATGGACGCACGCGTTCGCGTTACGTGATTTTATTGTGAAACGCGTTTTGGTGTGGTTTAGGATTTTTGGAAAGTTAGTTATACGGGTGGTTTGAAATGGTTTACATAAATTTGCTAAAAAAGTTTCACAAACTGATTCATTTCACAAATGTATCATTTTGCATAACGCTTTTTTTTCCGAAACTGTAAATATGAAAGGATTTTTATAAAACTAACCTTACCTAACCCTCAAAGGTGGAAGAGATCCCTTAAAGGGATAAGTTCACCTTTGTACAAACCTTTTGTGTTCCAGTCAATTTTTTTTTCCCCTTTGTACAATAAAATATTTACATACTAACATACCTAACCTATAGGGTTCTACAATCCACCATCCACCCTCTGGTCCTGAAATAAATCCTAAAATATTTTCAGTTTTGGAAAAGCATTTTGCATAATGATATTTTTGTGAAATTAATCAGTTTGTGAAATGATGAGCAAGTGATTGAATACTGTTTAAAATTTATTAAGGTTTTAAATTTATGAAACATCCTGTTTACAGTTAAGTACAGTGCTTTAAAAATGGCCTTCGGTTTGTACTTCTCTTTTATTTGCTGTTATGGTAGTTTTATCTACTTTATTTTAACCCAAAATACTTTTTAACACATACAGTGCCAATGACTTGCGTAGCTATTGTCTAACGAACTCTCAATCGCAATCGACTTCAAAGTGGAACAATTGTTTTCATTTTATATGCAGACAAGCCTCCGATTTTTAAAATCAAAACGATTGCGATTGCGAGTGCGTTAGGCAATAGGCCCCCCGGTATCAAAACCACTGTTCGTCGCACATTTTCGCTACATAGCGGAAAAATGTTGCTACAGGCTTCAGTGTAGCACTCGTAGCAGTGTAGCATTCGGTGAATCTGTTAAGAGCTACTGCACTCACTGTGGATTCGTAAATTATCTGCTGGCTGCAGAGGGAGTTATTTTTCAAAACGTGTCAAGTGCAAGTTGTAGTAGTGCAGTAGTAATGAATGGTTCCGTACTACGCTGAAAAAAAACGCGTTTCTTGTATAAGGACCCCATTTAAATTAATTTTTATTAATGTGTGCTCTAGAAATAAATACTTATACCTATGTATACTAACCCTTGAAGTCAACTGACCCTTAAAGTAAGAAAATGTCAAGTGTATAGCTATTACAAATCAGGACATAGGTACAATCCGCTCACAGACGGACGGACGGACAACGGAAGTTTAACCTAACCCATATGACTTCTTCATGTCATAAAAAATGGGGCTGGCACCCTAATAAAGTTAGGTTTTTGCAAAATGGGTGTCACTATAAACTTTAAAAAAAAAAAATTACACTTCTTACGACTAGAATCTTCTAATTCTGTATATTCTACGTTTTCTTTTGTCAGTATACAAACTCCTCCGCCGTCGCGTTCCTTTCTACTAAAAAAAGTGTTATGAAGTGGTAAGGACCTAAAAACGTCTTAAGTTATTAATAAACAAAATGTACAACTCATTCCAGAATCCTTTACATTTTTATCGTAGCCCATACAAAAAGCAAAAAGAACAGTTGAGTAAAAATCATTCCGATCGTCTCATAAACAAAAGATAAAAGTTCTTAGGCACTTCTTAAAAACTTAAAGATCGCGCAAAAGATTCATTTAAATGAAAAAGGAAGTTTCGAAACTATTGATTGCGTTTCCCAGACGGCGGGTGAATGAAAACTTTCTTCTATTTAAATAAGATTGAATAATTTCATTTATGGACGATCTCTTTGAGAGCAGTTATTGGAAATCTGACGATGGGATCACTTCACTATTATTCCTCTTAGATAAATTATTACTGTCAGGCTATGACCGCTTCTTGGAAATGTTGAATAATATTATTTATTGAAATAATGTCGTAACACAATTATAATCAAAAACATGACAAAGATTTCTTATATTAAAATAGAAATAATTTTATGTAGCATGTTTAAGTATGCTTAACGTATATAAATGTACTTGTATTTTTCGTACAAATCTTTGCAGGATTGGTCGAGTGGGAAAATATAAAGAAAATTAATTGAACCGAATTGCGATGAACTAGAGAGATTGGCCGTTAGAGATAACGGAGTATCCACACACACAAGTATGGCCCATCCGCTTTCGTAAAATAAAACAAGTGTAAGGTATTCATTTTCAAATCAATTACATAAGAAAATTGATAAATTAAAATAAATTATGTATGTGCTACAAATCTAAAACCTCATTCATTCAGAAACAAGGTACTTATACAGGGTTCCAAACATCCGCTAGTAACCCAAACAAACTTTATCACACAAAAACACGTAACTCGAGTTGACTGCGTAAAATTTACGTTATCGATATTTGCGAGTTCTGGAGGTACGCCCGCAAAAAATATCACCCCTTAGTTACTTGCTGCAAAAACCGATACATGCTATACGCTATGTTTTGTTCCTGCCTAAAGTTTTAATGTATAGACAAAGGCACCAATGTTAGGATAAGTACAAGAAATCAGAACATGACGTATTGATATTTCTAGAATAGTTACATGTATTTGGAAGATGAGCACTTGCGTTGTATTTGTTTCTGAGTGTTCTATGTATTTATTTTGGTTATCGTTGCCTCGTACCCATAGTACAAGCCTGGATCTTAATTTGGGACTAGGGCAATTTGTATCAGATTGTCCCCTGTTATTTAATTAAAAAACTTATATATGAAACGTAATCTACAAATCTAAAACCTTATTAATTCACAAAGGGACTTTTGCACACTAAACACTAGTTACCCGCGACTCCGTCCGCTTAGAAGTCGTTTATCGCTGTTCCCTCGGGATTTATTCGTTTTTCCGGGATAAAAAGTAGCCTATCCAGGACCTAACCTATTTATTATACATGTGCTAAGTTTCATTTCGATCCATTCAGTGGATGAAGCGTGATTGAGTAAAAAACATCCAAACATCGAAAATCCAAACTTTCTCATTTATAAATATTAGTAAGACTAACTTCCGTCTGCGTAGATTTCGATTATTGTTATTCCCTCGGCAACTTTAAAAAAATCCAGGATAAAAACTATCTTATTACCTACTCCAGGACCTAACCTGTCTGTCCTGTATGTGTGCCAAGTTTCATCTCGATCCGTTCAGTTATTGAAGCGTGATTTAGAAACAATAACAAACATCCTATACTTTTAAGCTAAAATTTGTAGATTTTAACCTATAGTTTTTTTTAATTCTAAATTTGTTGTAATTGAAGATATAATTTAAATTTTAATAGTGAGTATTATAGGAAGCTAAACTGCCTGTTACTTGTTGTGCTCACCTGTAATTAGTGGTACAATTGTTAATTTACTATTTTTCTATAATTTAACGAGCTTAAAGAAAGTTGTATCTGCTGTTGGTGATCCTATTAAATAAATAACTAAATCTAAACGTCCAAATTTTTCTCATTTATAATATTAGTACTTAAGAAGATGCGTTAAAAAAACCAAAACATTTACAAACTTGATTTTTGAACTGCTAATGATTCTAGGAATGAATATAGTTACACCCTCTTTTATCTTAAATCAGGAAAATGATAGCAGGTAACTTTGCTCCTGAAAGTTTTACTTCGCTCAAGTTTTCTTTTGATACTCAACCCTTTGAGAGTGAAGCCGAGGGTTTATCAAGCATTTTATTGTATGGACTATCCAGATAAAGTTGTAAAAGTTAGCGCATTTAGTTAACGTATTCAGATTTATAAATTCGTTAAAAGTAATTTTGTTATCAAGATTGTTATAGAGGTGATTGCGTTTGCTTTTTCTTTTTTTATGTTTGATTTATTCTGGCATAACTATTAAATTATCAATACTTTCTACGATTTGTTCACTAGTAAACGATTATTTAAAAACCAGTCAAGTGCGAGTCGGAATCGTGAACCGAGGGTTCCATAGGTATCGCCGAACAGTACTGTAGGTATTGTTATATCCCAATTTTAATTCAATATCGAATAGAATCAGCTCGAGCCCAACTTATATACCTGGCCATTGTTTAGTATTTGTTAATTTTCTTTAGGATTTTTTATAACAGTCAAACCGAATTTTACTCTTGTTTGTTTTACAGTTTTTATGATACAACAAAAATAAAAATATGTTGAAAAAACGTTTCATGTATAGGAACCCACTTTATTAATGAAATTTATTTGAAAAATAAAATTGTTAGTTAATCCGCCGTATTAACACAAATTCTGAAAAACATCAACCAGCTTACTATTATGGTTCAAAAGATAGAGAGCCTGTTTCACAATCGTCTAGTAAACCATATCTGACACATAAATTTAGCCCTTTCCTTTTCTTACACTTGAACATATACAAGGAGAGAGCTAACTTTAACGGGCACATAAATTTACTTGTCGATTGTGAATCAGGCCCAGAGTGTTTTAAATTAAGGACGAACGGACGGACGGACCCTTTAGGTACAAAAGCCAAAAAAACAGCAATTGTAAATTATTATTTATCTATTTCAGTTATTTATTAAACACCTAAATTGGCCACATAGGGGCTTTTTACACGTCAATTATAGAGTGAACCTACAAGCGCTTCGGACCAGACCATCATTGCGGAGAAGAAGCGTCGGAAGAAAATCCAGCAGAAAATCATTTATTTTTTAAACATAAAAATACAATAATAGTTAAAAGTAAGGTAATAAAGTACATCTGGTAATAAAGTATATCCTGCCAAATCAAATAAAAAGAAAGATAAAACAAAGCAAAATAGAAATGGTTAATTGCAATAACATTTGTATTATGTGGAATAATAAGATGTAGCGATGCCTCAGGCGAGATCCCAAAGTTTATTAATATTCTTTTTTTCCAAAGAAGTTTCATGTAAAGGACTCAAATTAATAAATGTTTCCATTATCCATAATAATATAATTATAATTATGAATGTGAAAGTAATTTTGTCTGGTTGCTATGGTTACACTTTCACAGTTAACCCTGTTAACCGAGTTTAAAAAAAAAACCCGGTCAAGTGCGTGTCGGACTCGCGCACCGAAGGTTCCGTACTTAAGATAATATGATTGGAAAACGATTTTTTTTACGAACTTTATCTTCTATGGTAATAAGGTCCATTTTGACTAGCATAAATTTTAATACAGATTTTCAAAGTTTTTTGATCGCTCTTCCTAAACTGTAAAATTTAACAACTTTATTTTATATTTAAATCAGGAGTTTTTCAGATTTTTTCATCCATTTACTTACTCGGAGATAATCGTTTTTGATTCATCATTTTCAGGAGATAATTCATTAGTGGTAATAGTTCTTTTTATAAGCATGTCAACGGCATGTTAAACGTGGGCTGACCAATATTCTGCTATGCGAACGTTTTACCATTCAATATTTTTAAATATTGATCCAACATAGAACCTTGTCATAATAACAGCGTCAAGTGACGAGCTAGAAATTACAAAGGAATTAATCGTTGGTTGTATGCGACAAGGTTCTATAGTGGTTCATAAATTAAAGTTCGCGACCGTACCAATAATGTACTCGTTATTAAAGTACCTGTCACAATACGTGAAACAAAGTCTACAGGGGGATTCTTATTTTACTATCCGACATAACCCTGAGGCTGCATTAAGCGTAAAAACATCACTCGGCCGCAGTTGGCCTGGTTCCGGAGTAGGGTTGCCACTGAATAAAAAAAAACCGCGAGATACAAAAATAGGGGAGCGTTGTTTGAAGTGGTTCAGTAGTGTATCGCCAAATCATCACGTGGCAATTTTTTTTTTTTTTTTTTTTCTTTTTTTTTACCGTTCCTTTATTTAGGTCATAACCTAACGTAATCTATTGACACTTGCCATTGTTACTGTCATGACGATAAATAATTCTGGATCTGGTGAGAAGAATTGAGCGGAAGTAACCTGTTTAACTATTAAAGCCCATTTTTTTTGCAATATTTAAGTATTAGTAAGGTTGTAATGAAAATAGTTTAATCAAGAGTTGTAAGGTCTGAAAAGAGCTTGTAAGGACATCTTATTTTCTTGCTTTTATACTATATCAATATTTAACTTTTGAAGCCATAAGCATGCATACATGAATTAGAAAAGTTACTATTCTGTTTTCTTTTTATTCAGTCGCTGAAGAACACAATATTTTATCACGCTAACTAATATTATTTGCTTGCAATTGCTCAAATAGTTTCAGCTATAAGTTCGATCACTAACAAATAGTTGCAAAAATATAACAAGATAAACGTTTATGAAAACATCGATCAAAAACATCTACACGGGCTAGACTTTTATCAAACATTAACAAAATACTACACAATAATTAAACAAATTAAAAAAATACTACACACTGCAAAAATGTCTTCAATAAAATCCTTAAAATATTTTGGTATTTTGCAATGTACTGAGTTATGTATGATACAATGCAAAACATTAAAATAACAAAAAGTAGGCTTTAAAAAACCCGTCTCTCTTACCAACTTTACATAGTTATAAATCCTAAATAATCATTCAAAATTAAAAATGATGAATGAAAACTCAAGATGATTTTTAAATACCTATTCAATGATACCCCACTTGTCATAGTTCGTCGATTTTTTTCTTTTAATTACAATATGGCGTCTGATGGCCGCCATATTGAATTTTGATTACTATCATATCCACTAAGTGAGTGTCACTACACTCACAAGATTAAAACAAATCGATTGACATAAGAATCATTATAATCGGTTCACGCGTTTAGTTCTTAGAGCGACACAAAGGAACAAATATACATACATACAAATATATATATAGGCTGATAAACACATTACCCTCCTTCTTCGGCACTTGGATAGACGATAGTAAGGTAAGACGCAAAAATACTCGTCTACCAACCCTACGGTGTAATCCTAAAAGGGGTAATATTTTAACAGAGGATAGCCTCCCTCCTCTAGTGCACTCAAGTATTTACCACGCCCATTAGCAAGTAGTGCCTTGACCATAACGACGGAGCTGAGGTCAAATAAACGGTGCAATTGGGGAATTTATGTTGATATTTGAGCAACAAAAACATTCACTGTGCCCTTGGCATTGTTGATGTTTATGGACGATGGTGACTGCTCACCATCAGGCCCGGTATTCTAGGCGCTAAAAACCATATCGTATTTCGAGGGTTGAGCGGTCAAACCCGATAAATCGAAATAATTGTTTGTTCGAATTTCAATTGTCTTGATGTATTCAAAAAAAAATCTTTTTGACACAACAATATATGTCGACTTATCGGTTTTGACCGCTCAACCCTCGATTTGATCTATTATCGTATTGTCAACGTTTTGATCGCTCTTATTTCCTTGACAGTAATGGCGGCTGACGTCAAAACAATACCGTAATAGGTCAAATACGATATGGTTTTTACCGCCGGGAATAGATGCCCGTATGTTCGTTAGCCATTTACGACTTTTTTTTTTAACGGAAATATACAGTATGTGTCTTCTATTGAGAATTTATTTCAAGGGACGAAAGTATAAGCTAAAATTATAAACCATTCGTTTAAAAAAAAAAATGTTTCATGTTAATCAATTTAGCACGCAATTTATAGCTAAAAAGGTACAAGATGACCACTAAAGGTAAACAAGAAGTGTCAAATAAAACTTTGCATTACATTGCTGCTCGAGAAAACTTAAAAAAAAAATGTTTTGCTAATTAAGAGTAATTGATAATTTTTTTGTATAAAATTTTAAGCAGTATAGTTCGTTCGTTCAAATAGTTTGCATGCTTTGATGTGCCGCCACAATTTTATTGGTACAAAGAAGCCGCCGCGGTGCGCACAAAGCGGTGCCGTTGACTTCAAAGGGTTGCAATGCACACTATTTAAACGGACGAACAGCTATACTTTAAATATCGTTAGTTAAAATTTATGATTGTATTAAAGACATAAAGTGTATAAACAAAATACACCCCCTTGCAAAAGAACCACAGTTATCGTTTTTTTAGTTGTATAATATTAAAATAGTATTAAGTAGTGGTGTTAAGTAACAATTTGACACACAACGTCTGAAATACATATCTCCTTCAACCACGCGTGCCTTGTATTACTACCTTGAAACTTATCTTGCCAATTAAACACCGTGGTAGAACAATAACATCTCTATTCATACATTATTAATATTAATGTGGCCAAGAATCCGGTCTAGACTGCAAATTTACCGGCAAAATATCTAGTTTAATAGTTAATAATCTCACATAAACAGGCTTAACTTTACACAAAATCATCTAATTTTAGAATCAAATTGGCTAGTTATAAGGCTGCATTTTGTTGAAGTTTACGATGGTACTTAGGTCATTATAGTTCTGATGAAGCGTTATGGTAATAAGTCAACGCGTGCGTTACTAACGTCTTCTAGCGGTACGTTAATTTGTTAAAAATACTTGCTTTTGCACGCATCCTGGTTCACACCGCCAAAAAGTAAGTTATAGACTTTATGATTAACTATTTTCTATTTGTTTGGGTACTTATTTAACTATATGCAAATAAGAAAACCACGTAACATTGTTCGTCAGTCAATAGAAACAATACACTGATACGTCAAACTTCGACAAAACAGTTTTGATTGGATATTGGACAGAGTCACCTGGTTTTGTACCTAAACCAATGGAGTAATAGCTAGTTTTTTTCGCTTCGCTTTGGGGTATGTAAGTTTTATGTAACTTTTTTTCGCTTCGCTTTGGTTTATGTAAGTTTTATGTAACACTTATTCATAGTCCAGAATTTGTTATACATAAAATCCTTCCCCCTGAATCAATATCTACTTATTAGGGCCGTTTTCAAATAAAATATACATAGTCAAGAACAGTTAAAGCCTCAATTAAAACCCTTAACTTTTTTCCATTTCGTAACGAAAGTTAACCATAATCGAAGCTAAAATTCCAATGGCGTAAACACAGAACAGCTAAAACAGTAGAAGTGTCAAGTGGGCGTGTAACGTGTGGCATAGTTATGCGAAGTTCCGCATAACCTACCATACTTTTGCCGCGATCGCTTATTTCGATATTTCGATATTCCAAAAATATGAAACAAATCCAGAAGCATGCCTTATTGTGCTATTTTGGAGTGTAAAAACGATAGCCGCATCAAACACATTTTCCATGGTGGCGTGTTGTTTTATGATAGTTTAAGTATTGGCGAAAACAGGTTTGATACTAAGCGAAGCTCATGCCACTTCCACTGTTTTTTTCTATTCCGTGGGCGAAAAGGACAACTAAATTGTACTGTAAAATTGTCCTATACGCCAATTGCCATTTTAACCATCGAATGATTTAAGTATAGTAATTTTCGTTACGAAATGGAAAAAGTTAAGGATTTTAATTGAGGCTTTAATTAAGAGGCTTTAGGTCGTTAACTATGTACAATGTTTTTGAAAACGGCCCATTAATGAAAAACGCATTAATATATCTGTTGCGTAATTTGAAAGGTCTAAGCCTACATGCAGAGAGACAGACGGCGGAAAGCGACTTTGTTTTATACTATGGTTAGATAATCTATATTTATGTACATTGATACATTATTGTTTGATTTTTGTATAATTTTCCCGGTAAATACAATTACATAAACACACCAAAAATAAAAAAATTGATTAGTTTCAATTTTTTTCTCGAAGCCGTTAAACAAAAAAACATTTTTACTAGAAAGATAAATGATGACTAGCGACTTAACTAACAGTTCCACTACCATCATTATTTAAATGGCAAACCTCCCAAGATTAATAAAACCAACTTTATCACCACTCCTGTAATTCCTAGGAGCACACCATCACTCCATCTCGTACATTATGATGATTAAACAAGCAATAGATTTTTTTTAATAATACTTTATTCATAGACCAGTAAGTAATACAGGGGCGCGTGAGTAGGTAAATAAAGCATCTATTTTTTTACTAGTATCCAGTTTTTACTCTCCACTTACTGGACAAGTAATACTGTTAGTATTACGAACTATTTTATGATTTTTCCGGTCAATATAACCACTTCAAAAAGTGAAACCACTAAATAAACTTCCAGATTTTTTCTCCATGCCAAATTCAGGGTTAAAAAAAACTAGTTGATTAAACAACTTAGCCAACAGTTTCACTATGGTTAAATTTAAATGACACACCTCCCAAGATTAATAAGACCAACTTTATCGCCGCACCTGTAATTCCTCGGAGCATACCATCGCTCCATCTTGTACATTATGCCGCCCCAGAAGTGCCAACCTGCAGAAACCGTCCAGGGCAATCGTCACGTATCCAAGATACGTGAGCAGCAAGCCTCGACGAAATTATATGATACCGCATGAGATGTATATTTTATAATCCATCCATGTTAACAGGGTCTGGTTATTAGAATATGGTGGGAATATGTCAATGGAATATGTATGATTCCGATACAGAATTACGCAAGGGTTAAAATTACTAGGCGATTCACTTTGTGCAAAATTAAGTAGAAATTGTTTCTTGTTTTCGTATTTTTTTTTGTATTGTTTTTATATTCATGCAAAAATAACATAATTTACTAAGCATCTTATGCTATTTTCACACATGTCTCATGATATTTTGATTTATTTTTCATCTTAGTAATAAAACATACACAAACACACACACACACTTCTTTTACCAATAATAAGTTTTAATTTATTTTATCATACCTCTATTA
The DNA here is from genome assembly GCA_948252455.1 of Acleris cristana. NCBI lineage: Eukaryota > Metazoa > Arthropoda > Insecta > Lepidoptera > Tortricidae > Acleris > Acleris cristana. Next base: position 15,694,826 of record OX411778.1, read on the forward strand.
TTTTGTGGCGAATAGAGTGAGAAGAAATGTCTTCATTGTAAACACTGTTACTAATAGGAAGACTTTTTTTAAATAAAAAATAACTGTTTTAATCTATTTTGTAACACATACGGAAGAGCGGTGTTTTTTATCACAAGTATCTTTTAAGACGGAAGAAGAAAGAAGAAAGGTAAAAAAAAAAAACCTGTATTCCTTAGTAGTCTGTGATGACACGCAGCTTATAACCACTGTCATTTAATTTTTTTATGTTCAAAATATTTTAATTAAATTAACATCTTAAGACAGTCATTTTACTTTTTTTTTTTCGAAACCCATGATTGGTTCATTGAAATCAGCGTAGGATAAGGATTGATATTCAATTGTATGTTATCACGGAGAATTGTTTTGTTTACCTGATTGTCAAATTCTATTTAGGAACTTTACATCAAGTATTTTTTTAGTCTTTTATACACTAGACTTGTTGTATTTTTAACCTAAGTATACTTATAATGTCAAGTTTTATTTTTGTGTTTTTAGAAATAATTTACTCATAAACACCTAAAATAAGTTATTTTCTCTTTACTTTATTAGGCAGTCCATTCATACATTAACATTTTAATCTAAAACATTAACTAAAGATGTTAAAAGGACTTTTCCTCCCGTTACCGGAGAAGAAAAATGTTCCTTCTTAAAGACTCTATTTGCATAATGTAACAAAATGATAATATAAAGCAAGTTGTAAGCAGAAAATAGCGTAAGAAATTTAAATTAATTCACTTAGTTGACTAAACTTAATGCTTTCACCACTACTACCGAACTAAACCATTTCTGCAAGGCATCGTGAACTTATTTGCTTAAAGAAACTTCCATATTCATATTCATACAGCTTGAATTACTTCATTCATTTGCACTCTCTTTAAATATGTATGAGCGTACGTCAAAACTTCAGTAAGAGAGCTGAACTAAGGAAACTTAAGTATTACTCAGGAGTTGGCAAAACTCAAGTGGGTTGGAGTTAGGAGCCCCGCTATTAACGGAAGGAGACAATGTACAGTCAAATACAATATTCAGGAAAAGCTATTGTGGAGGAAAATGTTTCATTGTTCCACGGACTATTGTTGGCGTTCGGTACTTACTAATGGAGACTGCATTGTCTTAAGACCGAGTCAGCTAAACCGGTTTGATCTAGTTCGCCGTTTAATTGTATTGCAGTCGTAGCGATATCGATATTGGTCTTAAACAATGGTTTAAGAAGGTCGCTCGGTTTGGCAACTTTGTTGATGACAGACGTTGCAATTTGAATTTAGAGTTACTATTTTACGACGTAGAAATAGATCACATTTCTCAAGTATGTTTTGTTGAAACTAGTTGTATAATACATTTTTTTGTTAAGTTATCGTAAGATCAGACGGGTTAAAGTATTAAGTTTAGACAAGGCATCCGTCACTTTTTGACACGTAAATAAGTACGACAGTGACGGATGCTTTATCCACATATGACACGCGACATAGACGCAACCATACTAGGCCCACAGAACATGTTAACTCAACTAACTTAACTTTTAATTGTATTATATTATATTAAATATGAATTTGTATTAACTTGAATAAAGGTTTGTAAGTATTTATATTTTACTAACTTTAATTATTCAATAATAACGTGATGTTATTCTAACCCCTGCTTTTAGAACTGCTTTTTTAATGATTCATTCGGATTTATCTAGTAATTAATTTTAAAAAAACCTATCAAAGTTAGTCCTACCATTTAAAAACTACATGACCATTGAAAAATCAAACGCCAAACAAAATAGTATGACGTAGGTAAGATGCAATAAAAATAAAAAACAAAATGCACTTAAATAAAAGCAACCTAAAAAACGAATAACTAAATGTTTATTTTAAATCAATGTTCTTTACATAATTTTCATACTGAACAAGGCTACCAAACCAAGCTAAGGAAATGCGAATGGAAGAACCAAAATTTATTCCAAACAAAAATGTTGTAACCCAGTCTCGTACATCTAATTCCTTCCCCTAAATCCTCCCAAGTCATCATCATCACAGCAACTAACGAACCTTCTGATATTTTGTTTTATCACGGCCATAAAGCAAAGACGGTGGACGTGAACCTTTTTCCTCCGGCTAGGTTGGCTAACCTGAGTACAAAGCTATATTGTCTGTGACGAGATCATGGCGCGGCGAGTTGGAATCCAAACTGCTTAATCAAACCGCGGGTGCTATTGTCATGTCGTTCTAGAAAAAGTCGCATGTTATAAATAAATAACAAAATAATAATAGGGAATATTATACAAATTGACTCAGATCCAAACAAAGCTATGCTACTATAGATATTAGATAACGATAGTTATAACATATACACACGATATTAAAAATTTCTAAGGATCAAAAAAATGTAAGGATATTTTTGATCTTGGGACCTTTTTGATGTGTGTAAGTACAAAACTTAACAAATCTTCATAAACATATTTGCTCGTACTGTTACTATTAAAAAAAATTGAGTCATAGGGATATAATAGAGAAAGTTATTTAGTGCAGTTTTTTAAACAAACAATGAAGTTGAATTAATCTAAAGGTTACTGATTCGACTGTAGTCGTCAAGCTTATATAATGTAGGCCAGAACATTGAACAAAAAAAAAACATCAAATCTTAAACTCATGTGTCTATGTACAAAAATACGGTTTACTCTTGTTTTATTGCAATCATTTCATAGAACTAATCACTTCGTAGTATTCAGTTCATCGACAGTCTTATTTTAGGCATAGGAGTGAATATTGTGATAGTCACAAGTATAATCAAACCTAATCTACCTACGAAAAAGGGAATATAAATTACTTTTTCACAGTTTCCATAAAAGCTAATTCACGAAATAAACAAACGTAATAAAAAAAAAAAATGTCTGAAAAATAAACATGAAATAAATTAAAATTCAAATAAAATACAAACGCTTTTTTAAATTATCTAACTATACGTGACCCGTTAACCATGTAAACGTTAAATTACTATTAAAACTTAAACCACCTAAAAAGAAACGCCAATTTATCATCCAAATCGCGTCAGAATACGCCCCCAGTATCGAAGTCACGCGTCCGTTTAAGGAGACCACGTCTGAAATTAAAGGGCAAACGAGCTCTGCGCGGCTTTTTGTGTGTTTTGTCAGAGAATCATTTGAAAAAAACTCCTAAACGACGACATTGAAACTTGGCCCACAAACTTATCCCCTTATGGGCCACGCGGACGTGATGGGCATCTCATTTAAGTAACCTTTTAGGTCGAAGGGCGGTCCTTTACAGCTCAATCTGCAATGTAGATAAGCGGGCACCTCTTTTATCCTTTGTTGTGCTAAATTAAAAGAATAACGAGTCCTATCTGTTACGTAGATAGCAATCCGGCGACAGTTTAAAATAACTGAATTTAAAATGTAGCTGTTGTTTTTTCAAACAGGGTTTTGTTTTGTCAAAGAAAATCGGGTAACAAAGGTTTTATCTTGGTACAGTACGTGTTCAAGTGTTAAGTAACTGGAGTTTAGATACTAGCGTAGTGTCACTGTCGGTGAGCAACTTGCAACATAGTTACTGTAACATTGTATGAGTCGCCACGAACTTAGTCGTAAGTCTCAGTTAGCTGCTTTTGAAACGTGTCATGATCGCTACTCGTTATTTTGTGACCTAGAATGTTATGTAATGTTAAAAAACGAACACAATAATACTAAGGCTAGGATGTGTTTCGTTTTCTCGATTTAAAGGTGAAAATTTGTGAACAAAACCATTTTTACTCTTGCTTAATATTGTTAATGCAAAAGCATGTTTGTGTGTTTGTTCCTTTATCTCGCCTTAATAGAAAGACGTGAAATTTGGTGGAGTAAGCGTTTTGTAGACTGGAGATGAATGAAGGGATTCAAAGGAAAGACGTGCATGGATGAGGTCACAGGCTATACCTTTATATTGGGTCCTTACCTATGAAATTGGCGTTATTTTTACGTGTTTTATTTCGTACGGAATTTATTCATTTCAATATTGACTTCCAAATTATTTTTAAATTTCATTAATACAGTATGTTACAAAGGTTTTAGATACAAAGTGTTTAAAATTAAAGTGTGAACTCAACTCTTTTCATGTGCTGTGAGTTCAAGTGTTTCAATTACGCAGAGTTTTATGAAGCTAACTATTTTTAAGTAATTGAGATATTATATAGTATAGCTTAGAAGTGTCCAATATTCCTGACAGAATTTTGGTTGGTTTGCATTTGACGTTACTAAATAATCCGCAAAATTAAATGTATGAAAACCACCGTTTTCATTAAATTCTCCATATAAAACGCCAATTTCATAGGTAAGGACCTAATATACAATTTTACTTATAAATGTTTGTACATTAATATAATTGAGGATAATCTCTACAGCTACAAAATAGCACACTAATATAAACTTAAATTATTTTTGAATTAAATGATTTTTAAACTAAAATTAAACGAGTACGGGTTGCTAGTATTTTATAAATATGAAATTTATCGTGAGTTAATGAGCAAGTTGTAAAAACTGGTATATCCCAATCCCAATACATTTTTCGTTTCAGCGAAATCATATCAATATCGGAAATTGAACTGGATTATGTGTAATGATTTAAGTCAAGAGGAAAATTAAATCCGGTGCGTTTATCAACGAACGTATGAATTATTGTGAGCACTTCGTTTAATTATCATGACAGTAGTAATGGCTTCCTGATTAAAATGTCCTCGGAAAACCATTTCGCATCATCCGGCTCAGGTCAGGCAGTTATTTTGTACATTGTTTGTTTTCTGTATTTTTGTTGGATTTTTAAATGATGATCTTTAATTACAAGTGCATTTTTTTTATAAAGGTTTTGAAATTTTTTTGATTAAAAAAAACAGTTTGCACTCTTTCCATACGCATATGATTTAAATACAAAAAAGTTAAAATCGGTAATAAAAGCTGGTTCCAAAACTGATTTTTGACGGAATCTTATTTAGATTTTGCTTTGACTTAGATGCTTAATTTTTGTACATCAGCAGCTCTAAGGGACCTTAGAGACCGTGGTGGCTAGTTGAAATAAAAGTGTCTTGACAGACAAAAAGACAAACAAACAGACACACACACAGACAGACAAACAGATAGACAGATAGTAAGACAAGCGACTCGATCTTTAAAATGACCACCTATACAAAACATTATTGCCATCTATTGCCCATAGCGATATTTGCGTTATGTTACAGTTTGGAATTTTAACTAGAATTTTGCCTTAATGATTAAAAATAACCCCTTTTATTATTATCGACTACGATTTAAAGAACCAATAGAAAAGGTATCAGACTTACTAGTCGACTGCATCGTATTAAAAGTATTTTTTTACAAATAACAAATCTTATCTTATCTTATTTTAAGTAGCGCATAAGATGCTTTTCAATGAGACAGAATTTTTGTATTGAGTAATCTACATTATTAAGCTTTTAAAAAAGCTTTAGAAATGACGAAAAATTATCACAAAAGTCAGCATTTTTCTCTTTTCAGAACATTCAATTTTTATAAGTACGACACGATTAAACTCATTACTCTTTACTCTGGTTTATTAAGCGAATTCGAATATAAAATGCAGCGCAATTTCTCGTTTAACAAAACGGCTGAAAATTCATCGGCAAAAATTACAACCTATCGGACGGACGATATACTATTACTTGTATTCTACCATGATTAACTCGCAGCTGAGCAAATCAAAACTAGTGAGATCAACTACCTCTAAAATTAAACAATTTATTGACATTCACAATATCATTTTCCTTATTATGCCTTTCTCCTCGGTCTTACATTTTAAACACATCAATTATGGGCGGATTCGACCAAACTGGAATAAGCCTTTTACCTAGATTAAACGCCGAATTTGTATGGACTAATCTCGGAGTAAGTCTTTTTCCAGTTTGGTCGAATCGGCCCTAAGAAGAAGAAGAAGAAGAAAAAAGAAGAAGAAGAAAGAAGAAGAAGAAAGAAGACGGAGAAATAAAAGAAGTTGTGGCTAAATCAGAAAGATGAGCCTGAGTGTTGATCCTTAGCTATGTAATAGGTTTTAATTGATGTCTTACCTAGTATATTGTTAGTACTTAAATTTACACTGGAATAGATCTTATATGGGACTAGAGGACGCCCACGACTTCGTACGCATAGAATTCGTTTCCCGCTATTTCCCCCATTTCTTCCCGTTAGGGGTCGATTTTCGGAAAATAATGCTCACTTACAACATGAAAGGAACCCCTGTACCAAATTTCAAGTTTCTAGGTACAGTAGTTTCAGCTGTGCGTTGATGTATAAGTCAGTCAGGTTTGCCTTTTATATATAAAATTCGCCCATGTACATTATCTATATTGAAATAATGTACAGAGGCGATTAAGAGTTTACTACATACATTATCTCTATCGTTTTATTGATATCATCCACTCATCGGGTAGTTGAATTACCCACGGATCGTTTTGAATTCCTCGGTCACCATTCAGCAACCAACTTCGTCTATCAAAAGCATTCCACTGCATCTCTACTAAATGGTGAATCTTGCTATGACTGTGACTTGTCATACTGCATCTATTTCATTCAGTGGGTATTTCAAATCTAAGAGAGTAATACTGCAAGTGGAGGTCTGCCACAAGGTTCGTTATTCGGCCCCTACATTAACAACCTTCGTTCATTGAATCTCGGTATTTAATACACGGGTTTCACAATACATAGCACGTTACTGATCCGCAACGTTACTGAGCCTAATAAATCAAGCTCAGTTGCTTCATTAAACAGACAGTTGACCATCAAACTCGTTTAAATTAGCTGCCGGCCAATATTGTCGTTTCAATTACGATCGGAATCCGGCGCGGAATTAATATTTGTTACGACGGTCGCGCGGAAATCGGTTTCAAATTAGTGTTGTGACGTGGAACACGTTTCGTTAACATACCTCTAGAATGTAAAAATATTGTGTTCACGTTTTTTTGTTAATCATTATTATCATCATTCATAGAGCTATGCTTTTGTTGATAGTGGAGTGATTTCCATTCGATCTTAATCCTAGACACACACAGATTTATTTAAATTAGGTCTAGATTTGATCTTTTTGGTTTTTCTTATTTAAGAGCAACAATATGTCACTATCAGATTGGCGATAATCTTCGAAAGTACCTGACTAAGTTATTTTTAAGCAAAACCAGTTATATTATTTTACACCGTGGCATGGAAAGTAGAGCATCGGATAGATTAACAATTCAAATAACAAGACATTACTAGACACTTTAGTCATTTTTCTAAAAAGACTTTATTCAAAAACAGAAAAATTTACTGACATATCCACTGAGCCCTAGAAAAAAGTTAACAAAATCCATTATAAGTACTCAATAAAAATAGAAATGTTGTATAGCTTGTTTCACGAGAGTTGAGGTCACGCACACAACAACACTGTCATGTCTGTAATGACGGCGGGATTTTGAAATTACTGTTCTAATATTGTACCGATAGCAAGTTCAACACTGAACTGCAAGAAAGACCAAAAAGTTTCTTTAAACTATTTTGTTAAGTATTATGTAGAACAATTCATCGACTTCAAATAAAACAGAAAATAAAATGTTTTGACCGATTTCAAATAAAATACCATATCCTGAAAAGAACACGAAGCCCGTTTTATGATATTACTTATACAGCTTCAGAAGCCACGACATAAGAAGTTCGTTCTAGATAAAATGCTGGAAGAACATGGGCACTCAGTAATTTACGTCTGCCACCATTACCATCCTGAACTCAACCCTATAGAACTTTGTTGGGGAATCATAAAAGGACGAGTAGCAGCCAGGAATACTGAATCCTCATTTAATAGCGTCATGAGAAAATTAAACGAAGCAATTGAAGCACTTGACAAAGAGACGTTTCACAATATTTTCAGAAAAACCCAAGAAAAAGAAGAAAGATACAGGATAATGGAACCTAGGATTGATTATTTAACTGAAAACCTTGTAATCAATCTTAACGAATCAGATTAAGATATGCCAAGTGATGATGGTTTATAAAAGCATTTTTTTATATTTTTTCACTGCTTTTGATACTTATTAAAAATATAATTAAGCGTTTTTATTTACATTTACATTCACTCACTCATTTCATTCATTCACTTTTTTTGCAATCAGTACTTCATGTAGCTGTGTGTGTAATCATTCACCTCAACTCTCGTGGAACTATCTATACGTGGGAGTAAACTGTATAAAGAAAGTCAATTATAAAAAAAAACCAACGCAAACTTTATCTGACTTAAATAGCTATACAACCTTATTTAGACGAGCTTGGAAAAGTTATGCACATCCTAGTGGGCTGTAAACATTACAGTTTTGTTGAACAGAATGTTTTCTTATTTTTGACGACACGGTTAGACTAGTTAGTACTGTGACTCTGCCTACAAAGCTAGCGACACCGGGTTAAATATTGGGATGATTTCTATGGTATAAACTCTCGGTGTTTATGTATACAACATAATTGAGAAAAAAAATACACTATACTACAGCAGAAAAGGTTAAACAGCTCAGCTTGTAGTTTTTTGTCAGTTTATCGTTGACTTTGGGTAAATTTTAAATGAGGGATTCTTTGTTCCATGGATATTTCTATTTGTCTCCTTACTCTAAGCATTCTGCACTGTCGGTAATATCAACCTTCCATCCAATACCTACCCGCCTTCTACCCACGTGCTACATCCCTATCCGGTATAATCCGGACAATACCGGCCGCAAGCGGATTTGTCCGATCATGTTTGCGAGTGTTTATACGCGTTCTACAATTAGTACTGTTGTTGTCTTTGGACCGTTTAATGAGCATCGATAAATCCCCAGATTTGGTTAATTTTGGATCACATCACTATTTTATTTTATTATCTTGTTGGTGATAATTTAAAAACATAAAGAGGTTAGTTCCACGTTCTGTAGAACGTGTAGAAGACCAATAGAGGTTTTACAACTATAAAGTGAAAATAACATGTTGCTAAAGTCGCGAAATTCTAACAGGCCCGTTTGACAACCAAAGCAGTACAAAAAATAATCATACCAATTTTTGACGCTTCTATGTTTTACCGTTTTTACGATAAAACACAAAAAAAAACTTTAAAAATAGTCTTTCCTTGTATTTCTTAGTAAATCCATCGTAATAAAATATATTGTTGAAAAAAAAAACGACCCGCTATTTATTACGGTTCAAAAGATAGGTACAGCATTTTTTTTTTCTTACTAGTAAATTGGCGAATAGTGTTTTGTTCCACACAGCCCAACCCTATCGCGACCGGCCAGTAGTAGCCCAGTGTACAATAATATACAATCATTAGCTTTCGTACGATGTAACACAGCTAATAATATAGACTGTACGACTGCGTTAAATCTGTTTTAAACTAATTGTTGTGTAAGCCTAACCAATATTAGAATGTTCTCATTATACTTTCAATTTAGTCATTATAATCTTGATATTTTCTATTTTTATAGTTGCAAAAACTCCTGCGTCACGTCTTTTTTATCGTCTTAAATAAAACAAGCCCATAGCCATAATTTTTAATCAATAAATAAACATTTTCAAAACTTAACATATTCATTGCCGGCAACGTATTATACTTAAGCGTTTTCCTATTTTCACCCAACTGCCTTTTATGCGTATTTTGCATTGTATGGGTTTCGCATATAAAAAACACATGCACATGGAACTCTCGGTGCGCGAGTAAGACTTGCGCTTGACCGTTTCTTGTAAATTAGTAAAAATACTTTCAGTAATTTAAAACTGGGTGACAATAATTGTGGCAGATGACTCTTTTTAAGTGAAAATTGCACTTTATGTTAAGGGAACACCGGAGGTCCTAGCCAAGATGCAAACGCTACTAACGTTTTTCTTTTCTGTCTCAAAATGTATGGGATGACATTCTCGTGCGTAGCGATAAACCACGTCGTCAACTGTCATTCCATACGTTTTAAGTGATGAATAGAAACGCTAGTTAGCGTAATGCATCTTGGCAAGGGCCTCAGGTTTTTAACACCAAAGAGTAACGTCAATTAATTTATTAAGGAGATCTCACCGGGTTACTCACGTAAATAGGTATTGTCGAAAAACGCTCAATATATTTGTGTATAATATATGTGTGTGAGTGTTCGTCGTGCTGTGGCCGCGTCTGCCCATGACTAGGGACTCCGGACGAGCCCGAAACATGTCGAACGTTTTTCGACAATATTTACGTGAGTAACCCGGTGTGATCTCCTTAATACGTCTGAGTCTCACGGAAGTTTTATGTTTTAAGTCAATGAATAAATATTATATTGAACGCGGGATAAGATTAATTATATACCGGTGCACCCTAAGGGTAGACCATACGTTGTATTTGAATATGATTTACCAATAAACACCATGAATAGCGTATGAAGCTAGCAAAGTGGCTTATGCCGGGAAGCAAATGGAGTCTGGCTCAGCCTGACATGACTTGTATATAAGATATTCACAGCACCATTGTTTCCGAGTTGCATATTAACGGTTTAACTGCTGAATGGATGAATAGGAATAAATCAGGATAGGAGTAGATGATGGTGGCACGCAACTATAATTACTCATTCTAATGGCATGAAACCAAAATTATTGTAGTTTTTTATTTTATTAATTTTCTTTTATAAACAAATTAAGCCATGCTTGTTAATTGATTTGTAAAAACGCAGTTGCTAAAATATGGGTTAGGAGTGAAATTCGGAAAAAAATGTGGCCAAAACAGCCAGGAGCTCAGTTTAACTTTAGGTCGTTTGAATTTGTAATAAATAATGATATTATACCAAGTTTAGTCAGCTCAACAGGACCTGAAGCATCCGGACATTATAGTGTCTATTCTAAAGTGCAATAAAATCAAGAATAAAATAAGTGGCTTAAAGAAATCGCTGTTGATGCGACGCTTCTCTTTAACCGTATATTATTAAGATTTTCAAGTTGATGGGTGCCTCTTTAAAGCGTGCATACACTAGGTTACCTGTCCCCGTACCATGATTTACAATTACCGTATTCGCTAGCGAGTTGAATGCTCTGTCCTTCGTACTCTATAAGAATACTGTGAAGTCTGCAAGGGACAGAGCATTCGACACGCTAGTGAGTACGGTAATTTCAACTCATGGTAAGTGTTTAATTACTTCGATATTAAGCTAAGTGGACTGTAAAACGAATATTTGCGATATAATAAAAATACTTTAAAACTACGACACAATAATTTACCAGCGTGGAATCGCGAGGCTTTGATCGGTTGTTTGAAGCACTTACCTCGAGGGTCTGCAGAAGGTGGTGCAGATCCGGCTGATTAGCTGGAGCTGGCTCCCTAGACCATTGGCTCGTTCGAACTCACCTCCAATCAAGGTTACCGTTAACCAGCAAACTGCCGAAATACAACCAGGGCAGCACTTCCTCCAACAGATCGGCCTTTCTTCAACGTTCACACGCGATTTACGCGACAATAAGTAAAATAAAGCAATAACGACACGACAATTTGCCTTTAAACGATATTATTTTGCGCATCAACGCGCCGATAGACGAAACGACCATTTTTTTCTACAAACGTGAAATGACCTTCTTTTTGATAATAATTTTACTTTTAGAAGATAATGTTGCTAGACGAAAATATTTAAGCTACAATCCTTAACATTTCCGCCCACCAAAATACAACGTATTTTCATAAGTTGATAGCTTTTCATAACCGAAGATAAGAGAAGAACTCACTTGGCTAGGGGTTATCTCCTATTTTTACTTAAATCTACGATAATCTTATAACTAAATATACGACGAGAGGTGTTAGTTACTACGTTAATTTTGCAAGGGTAGAGGACACAGCTTGACAACTGGTCTTCTAAGTTCGCCAGATTCTGTACGAAGGGTAGCAACCCGACAAATCCCGTCACTCCCTGGATGAAGTTGTACCACCCGGCCAATTTTCCATTTCATGGGACTACATTGCTCATTGACAATGAGCACGAGCGTCCCGACGACAATATTTTTCTGGCGATCATACCATTTGTGGCGCTGCTGCAGCGTGTGTAAGTACTCCAGGTGCCACTTACGCCAAAAATCTTGATGGATCTTTTGAACCAGCTTCCATCTCTGGAGAGGACCTAAATTTGCATCGACCATATTACTTTCTGGTAACATGGTGAGCGGTTCCAGGGTAAGGAAGTGACCGGGGGTTAATACCGACAAATCGTTTGGGTCTGAACTGACAGGAGACAGAGGCCTCGAATTTAACATCGCCTCTATCTGTGTCAGCACAGTGTAAAGTTCTTCGAAAGTGAGACGTTGTGAGCCTACTGCACGTGAGAGATGAGTCTTTACAGACTTAACGCCGGCCTCAGCTAACCCCGAGAAATGCGGGCTGCCGGGCGGGTTGAAAACGAAATCAATTTGCTCTGCACGTGAAGCCTTAGCAGTCAAGTCCTGCAAAATCTTAGCTGCACCGATAAAGTTCCGGCCTTGATCTGAGATCAGCCTGGAGCAACGACCGCGACGCGAGATGAAGCGGCGTAGAGCTGCCAGATAAGCCTCTGACGTCAACTCAGACGCAAGCTCAAAGTGCACTGCCTTGGTGGCAGTACACACGAAAACGCAGATATAAGATTTGAATGTGCGTAAGCCACGACCGCGAGCCATACTAGTGTCGAAAGGACCCGCGTAGTCTACCGCTGCAGACGAGAACGGTTTAATTTGATTTAAGCGAAACTGCGGCAAGTTACCCATAAGGGGAGGCGAAGCCACCTTGGGGCGAGCACGGAAACATTTCATGCAAGACGAAATAACTGAATTTATAGCCCTTTTCGACGACAGTATCCAAAATTCTTGGGCTAGTAAATTTTGCAACGTTTGCCCTCCAGGATGCATGAACCGATTATGATAATCCTCGATGATCAGCGTTGTTAACCTATGATCACGAGGCAATAATAGTGGATGTTTAACATCAAACGATAAGTTTCCCTTGGAGAGGCGACCGCCCACCCTTAGCATACCATGCTCATCCAAAAACGGCGACAATTTTCGCATGGGTTTTGGTAGAGAGTGAGGTGGTTTCTCTTTCGACAAACAACGAAGCTCCGAAGCGAAGACTCTCTCCTGGACATGTTTCACAAGAAACTGAAGAACCTTGCTGATTTCTTCAGACGACAAATTAGGGGTTTTAATTTTCGAAGAGGGGTTCTGCAAATTGTGCATGTACCGAAAACAATAAGCAAGAATACGCAATATGCGTTGCAGAGACGAGAATCGAGTTAGAATATTATCGACAAAAGAAACATTAGAAGCTGTAAAAAGGCTATAGATTTTCTGCTCGTTGGAAGCATCTCTATCTGGAAAGATCTCAGATTGCGGCCAAGACTCTTGAGGATTGGACAGCCAGGTTGGCCCCGCCCACCATAGCTGATTCTGGATTAAGTCGGCGGGTAACAAACCGCGGGAGCCGCAATCCGCTGGATTATCCGAACCAGGAACGTGAAGCCAATTTTCAGGGGGGATATTTTCCTGTATGTGCGCAACCCTGTTAGCCACGAAGGTTTTCCACTTCGATGGACATGAGCGGATCCAAGTCAGAGCTACGCTGGAGTCTGACCAAGCGTGGATATCGTCAAATGTGTAAAAATCCTTTAAAGCTTCCGTAAACGACACGACCAAGTCCGACAATAAAACGGCAGCCAATAATTCCAACCTCGGAACTGAACACTTACGAAGAGGGGCCACCTTAGATTTAGCGCAACAAAGACGCACGACAACAGAACCATCATTTTGAACGACACAACAATAAATGACGGCACAGTAACCCTTTTCCGAAGCATCGCAGTACCCGTGCAGCTGTAGCGACGAAAAAGACACAATCATTCTACGGGGAATGGACAATAAACTCAGCTCCGACAGTTGTGCTTTGAATTTATGCCATTCTTGAGCGATGGTGGCGTGAACTTCACCATCCCAGCCGACACCAGATACCCATAGAAGTTGGATTAAATATTTTGCAAAAAATACGACAGGCGACAATAGACCCAGAGGGTCAAAAATACGAGCGATGTCCGAGAGGATTGACCGCTTCGTACAACGACAGTCATTCAACGATGTTTTGAATGTGAAATTGTCTTCCGTTGGAAGCCACGACAGACCGAGAATTTTTAGCGACAATTCATGAACGTCTTCGAAGTTACGAAGTTGCTCTGAATAAAGCTCCGAGTCAGGTAAGCCCTCTAGAAATTCGGGGCTATTAGACGTCCATTTGCGCAAGTGGAGTTGAGCAGACGTCAAAACTTCAACCAACTGCTTGCGCAAAACCAAGGCATCTTCCACAGAGTCTGCCCCCGACACAACGTCATCGACATACGCGTCTCTAGCCAACACTGCGGCACCTTGAGAAGCACGAGATGAGAATTCCTTCGCCAGTTTGGATACGCACCAGAGCGCTTGATAGGGAGCGCAAGAAACACCATAAGTCACTGTGAGCAAACGATAATCTTTCACAGGATCGTCAGGTGACGGGCGCCACAGGATGCGCTGATAATCGCAGTCCTGCAGGTCGACAAGGAATTGACGGTACATCTGCTTAATGTCTCCGGTGAACACTACTGCATGCCAACGAAACCGAACTAACAAGTCAAATATACTTTTTTGTAATTTAGGGCCAGGCAGCAGTGTATCGTTCAAGGACTTCCCTGCAAGATCCTTGGCGCTTGCGTCAAAAACAGTACGCAGAGGAGTGGTGACAGAGTCAGGACGCAAAACTCCGTGGTGAGGAATGTAGTAGAAGTGACCTTCAGACGACAAGGGGGGATCAACTTCTACCATATGACCACAATTAAGATAGTCATCCATGAATTTGACATAAGCTGTCCGAAACTGAGGATTCTGTTTGAATTTCCTCTCTAAGTTTAAGAGACGCTTGAGAGCAATCTCGCGAGAATTCGAAAACCTGGGTTTTTCCTGAGGGTCAGCGAAAGTGAATGGTACTACCATCCTACCCTCGGGATTACGACGATATGAAGTTTCCATTTGGTTTTCACATGACAGTTCAGACTTCGATAAAACAATATTTTTAGGAGGATCTACGCTTTCCAGCTCCCAGAAGCGCTTAATATTATTGTCCAATGAAAGACTCGACACGAGAAGGCACTCCTTGGTTTCAACACTAGAACCATTACGACACCGAGAACGAGAGATAGCCACGTCAACAGAGCACTCACCCATGACGACCCAGCCGAATACAGTGCGGATAGCAATAGGCTGACCAGCGCTGCCCTTGACAACGCCAGGCTGAAGTGCTGAAGCGAGAATATTGACGTTAACCAACATATCAATTGGTCCAGGTTTGTAGAAAGATGGATCAGCGAGATCTAAATCCTGAATATGTCTCCACGAAGAGACATTGATCGGTTCTGATGGCATATCAGAACAGATCTTGTGAAGCACTAGCGCTTCAAACGAAAATTTACATTGAGAGTCACTATTCGAAGGGACTATCTCACAATCAACAACTCCGAGAGTACCAGTCGACGTTTGGCCAATGCCATTCACCGATTGTGAACTATTTTTTATTGATAGTCCAAGCCGTTGTGCACATTTCAGAGTTACAAAATTACAAGCAGAAGCACTATCTAGCAGCATTCGAATTGGTACCAATTTATTAAACTTATTTCTGATCAACACAATAGCTGTTGCAAACAAAACTTGCATATTTGTATTTTGAACAGCCAAGGTAACCTGAGGTGTTTGAGTGTAAGGCTCCGTCCTCTCCTTCCTTTCGAAATGCAATAATGTGTGGTGTCTGTAGTTACAAATCTTACAGGTCACAAATGATCTACAGTTTTTTACTGAATGAGATGGACGACAGCAGAGTATACAAAGTTTCTTCTCTTTCACCCAAGTAAACCTCTCAGAAGGAGACAATTCTAAAAATTGAGCACAATTTTCCACATTATGCCCTGGAACTGCAAAAATGGCACAGTTTACAGGCGGTACAATCAATGATGGTTTAGGTTTAGTCACAGGCTTGCTATTGCCTATATTTGACCTAACTGCTGAGTTTTCCAACGCTTGACCTCGCTTTTCAATAAACAAAATTAAATCATCATAGTTGGGTATCTCAGTGTTCGACTCTAATTGCAATTCGAAGGCTTCTTTTGTAGCTACATCCAACTTGGACCACAACGAGTGGAACAACATAAAGTTCCTATCAGGCAACTGATATTTTGTCAAAATTTCTAAATTTTCTTTATATGTTCGACAAAGTCTATTTAATTCCGAAGCACTTTTTGATTTCACCGATTCACAGTTCAACAATTTTTCATAAAAGATGGTAGCGATAACTCTTTTTTTGTCATAATGTGCTCTCAGTGTATTATAAACTGTTAAGTAACTTTCATCACACAATGGATAATTTTTAATCAAGTCAAACGCTTGTCCACTAACACTCGACAAAAGATAATGCAACTTTTCCACTGCCGGGATATTTTTGCTGTGAATCAGCGAATCAAATATATGTATGAACGACACCCAATGCTCAATTTTAGAATCAAAGGGAACGATATTTATTTTGGGTAGCTTAACACTTGCACCAAAAGTATGGTTAGCACTACTATTCAACACTGCGGGCTTTTGCTCTGCTGCTTTCTCTGCTAAACGTAACTTAATTGATTTAACCATTTTTTCAAATTGTGTAGAAATGCTTAATTCACTTGCCCTATCCCCACTTGACAACGTAGAGAGCAATTCAATCTGGAAAGCATGAAAGTCATTTTCGATCTTGTTTACATCCAGCAAACAATAACCTTGTAGGTCGGAACCCTGCATAAATTCCATTCTAACAAATGCATAATCCCGACCGACACGGTTTTTGTCACCACTTTCGGAAGAATTATTACCGCCTCCCATGTTTGTTCAATAAAAAAGGAGTATTAAAACCGACAACAATATTCGTATCGAACAAACGTGAGGTTATAATTTATATTTGACAAGTGACAACTATGACAGATTAAAACAGCAGCAACAATTACGTTCAGAAACCAAACCACTTCAACACGAAATCTTAAGTCTATGACATAAACGCAGGTTTAACTAACGGTAAAACGCCCCAGCCAAGTGTGCTATATTCTTACCCTCAATTTATTTTAATGATTTTATAACGAACAAATTATGCCGAAAATTAAATTTAAATACGAAAATAACCAAGATCACCTTACAAATGATCCGAGTCGAATGACCAAAATGTTTAATTACTTCGATATTAAGCTAAGTGGACTGTAAAACGAATATTTGCGATATAATAAAAATACTTTAAAACTACGACACAATAATTTACCAGCGTGGAATCGCGAGGCTTTGATCGGTTGTTTGAAGCACTTACCTCGAGGGTCTGCAGAAGGTGGTGCAGATCCGGCTGATTAGCTGGAGCTGGCTCCCTAGACCATTGGCTCGTTCGAACTCACCTCCAATCAAGGTTACCGTTAACCAGCAAACTGCCGAAATACAACCAGGGCAGCACTTCCTCCAACAGATCGGCCTTTCTTCAACGTTCACACGCGATTTACGCGACAATAAGTAAAATAAAGCAATAACGACACGACAATTTGCCTTTAAACGATATTATTTTGCGCATCAACGCGCCGATAGACGAAACGACCATTTTTTTCTACAAACGTGAAATGACCTTCTTTTTGATAATAATTTTACTTTTAGAAGATAATGTTGCTAGACGAAAATATTTAAGCTACAATCCTTAACAGTAAGGGTATTGGATGTTTCCAAACTGTATGCACTTCGGATTAGAAACGTCGAGGCTTGTTCTTGAGTCTCTGACGCAAAGAAACTTTAGTTGAATTGTAACCACTAATAATCCTACTAAACTTTAAATGCGAAAGTTTGTGTGTTAGTTTGTTCCTCCTTTACGGTGCTAGGGTTCGGCGGATTTGGATGAAATTTTAAATGGAGATAGCTTATAGCACATTTTTACGGCCATTTTTTATCCCGGGGAATAATAATCAAAATTTACGCGGACGAAGTCGCGGTCACCTAACCTTCTCCAATTTTTGTTTAACCGTAAGACACAGCCCCAACTCGACGTAACTATCAACGGCTCCCATGTCGCACCCGTTCATTGTGCTCGCTATGTGGGTTTCACCTTCGATGGCTCTTTACAGTGGAGTGAACACATCAACACAATATGTGGCAAACTAAACTCTGCTTACTACGCCCTATCCCGCCTTAAAAAAACGTTATCTCAGGGCAATCTACTCACCGCGTATTATGCATATTTCCACACCCATATAACATGTGGAATTGACCTCTGGGGCTTAGCAGCTGATAGGGACAGGCCTTTTTTACTCCAAAAAAAAGTAATCCGCCTCATATGCCGTGTTCCGCCGGATGAGCCTGCGAAACAACTGTTTATAGACCTAAAGATAATGACAGTTCCTTCTTTATACATATTTGAGGTAGGCAAATATGTGAGGAGGAACTTAAATGAGTTCCCAGTAGGTCACAGCTACTCTGCAAGAAGGCAGCCGGGACTGGCAGTCCCTGTGCACAGATTGCGGAAGACGGGAAAGTCCCTGGGAGTGATGGGTGCGCGCATATATAATAAAATACCTGAAACGATTCGCACTGCACAGACTGAGCGCTCCTTCACTTACAAACTAAAATCTTTCTGCACTGAGAAGGCATTCTACTCCGTTAAGGACTTTCTAGAGGGATGAGTACACGTGCCGAAAGCCCATAAGATACGTTTACCTAATAATTTATAATCACCAGGCTTAGATCATGTAAGCTATATTAATAATCTAATTTAATTTAAATATTGTAATATAACTATAGTAATAATTTTTATATGAAATAAAATTAAATGATAGTTAATATTGGAATGTATAAAATTAGGTTAATACTTACCGCATAATTTAAAAAAATGTATAAATTGACGATGTATATTTCTTACAAATAAACGTTCTATCTATCTATCTATCAGAAGCTAGTCAGTAATATAAATATCAGGGTATAATGTCACTCAAGGTGACGACGACGACGACGCGCTGGCCTAGTTGGTAGTGACCCTGCCTACGAAGCTAGCGGTCCTGGGTTCAAATCCCGGTAAGGGCAGATATTTGTGTGATGAGCGCGAATATTTGTTTCTGAGTCATGGATGTTTTCTATGTATTTAAGTATATATTTATCTATATAAGTATGTTTATCGTTGTCTAGTACCCATAGTACAAGCCTAGAGCTTAGTTTGGGACTAGGTCAATTGGTGTGACATTGTCCCTAGATATTTATTAATTAATTTATTTAAGGTTTGAACAGCCAACTGCAAATTAATGTATATTTTTGACCGTATTTCAATGAATTTAGCTTCAAACGCGTATACATGACACACTATCTATGTCTCTCACGTCAAGGTGGGGTCCTAGAAAACAGTAATCTATTTATATACTTAATGAATACATAGAAAACATCCAAATCTTAGGAACAAAATACTCGTGGATGTCACAAAAATAACCCGGAACCAACAACTAAATAGGCCAGTTGCGTCGTCATAAACTAATTAAAGAGTGGCGTCGTAAGTATTTGTGTAGTAACTGTATGTATATTATTGAATATAGTTAATAAAAACTGAGATTTATTTGATACAATAACGATTTATAACTAAGCCGCACCAATATTTCCGACACTATTATTAAACACGACTATTTAACAAAGGATAACATCAAAAAGATTAATGATTCAATTTATCAACCCGGCAATCAAATAATCATTAGTCACATTTTCATTATTATCCAAGACACGCCAGTTTATCATGACATGGAATATCACGGACAAAAACGCCTCTAATACCTTATGTAGTCTACATTCTCAGTCTAATAATGTCGCATTTCCTCTATCTAAAGACTACACACACGGTGCACGGCTTAGCAGCGTCCGCCCCTTTCATGTTAGCGTTCGTAGGTAAGTATGAAAGCGCCTTAATAGTCTGGATTGTTTAGCTGTAATGCTGCTAGTAATAGGGTTATTCGGGTGGTAGTATAAAGCGATGTTAGTGGGTAATCAGCGTGGCTTAGACAAATAGACCGTTTGGGGTTTGTGAATTTAGGTCAATGGAAGGGTCGAGAGAACAACGGTGTCAAATAATTGAAAAAATAATCGCAACCCGCAATGAAGCGCAAAAAGGGTTTCGTAAGCTCCTCGTCTAAAGATAAGTAAAACAATGCAATGGTATTTGAGTTTGGAGATGTAGATCTTTATTGGAAATGAAAATGAAAATGTATAAATTCAGTATCATTATAAAACTTTTTTATAGCAGGTTCAGTCGGTTCATAAGTGTACACTTTAGTACCTTGTCACTTTAATCGCGGTGATAATTCATATATGGCAGCTTAAACATGACATTAAATAGACAAGGTCAAACTGTTGTGACAGTTTTGCAGACTATTTTTAAGAAAAATATGTAATTTTTTGGTTAATAAATAAAATATAATAAATAAAAAATAAATGTATATACATATTTATCAGCTGTACTTGGCATGTGTTTTTAAAATCCTTAAATACTTGTAGTAATAGTTACCACTCTTCCTTATTACACATGATATTGGACAAAGTACAATTAGAAATCTGTTTTTATTATTCTTACTGTATTTAATTTTGCAATTTTGTATGCACCTCACAACCATGCCTTTAAAAAACATTTCTGTACTTATATTTATGGTGTTGTGTGTATTTTTGGGCATCTAAAACTATTTAATTTTCAATCGGTTTTATTTTTTATTGTCACATTGAACGCCGCTAATAAAAATCATCAAAATTAGCGGCGTTCATAAATATGTGTACACTTTAGTACCTTGTCACTTTAATCGCGGTGATAATTCATATATTGCAGCTGAAGCATGACATTAAATAGACAAGGTACAAACATGTACAAACAGGTAGGTACAGACTTTTACATCTTATCCCATTGAATAAACATCTTTGTCCTCAACTCTACTTATGTAAATTAGGTAGTAACTGGTTTAGACTTACAGAAGAAACGATGGTTCCAACGGAAGACCAGCGCCGACTTTACTGCCAGCATTCTGCTGAGTTAAGCCATTCCGAGTTATTTTTTCTTGTGCGATTTCTGTTCTTTCTTGCAACAGTTGCAACCTAATAAACTACCTATATGATAAAACAGTATAAACCAACCTAAAACCATTTCCTTCGTCACCGGAATGCAGTCAGTACCTGAAAAGTGTCTGCATTTCCGACCAGTTCGATACAAATAGAAAAATCTAGTTGGCCCACGTCCAAAAATCGGCCTATGCATTGGCCTGCAAACCGCGATGCCACGCCGCTCATGTGGAAAGATACTCTTCAAGCTTAATAAGACCTGCAGGCCTATTATGGTCGTGTTAATCGATGTGGATAAAACATCTGTCACTTTCTGGCCAGTACATACGTGCGAGAGTGACGGATGCTTTATCCGCCGCGATAAAAGTGACCATAATACGGGCCCTGAAATTATCAGGGATAGTTAAAGCTAGGTGTTTAAAGTGCAGTGATAATCTTAAATTTGAAGTACGAGCATAGCACAGCTCTCACAGGTTTCAGAAACGTGTCTTAATGTAAGAAATTATTAATTGCTGTTTATAGTAAATAAATTAAAAAATAATATGTCAGCAGTATAAAATAATTCGTAATGAATAATGATAAAATATCGGGGTGCATTAAAAACCTTACCTAATCCTAAAATAAGTTCAAGGCTGACCCTCTTATTCATAAACGCGTAATAGCAAAAGTGTGCTTAAAATATGCTTTGTCCATATCTTTCATTTTGACTAGAATTAGACAGAAAGTGATACAGAATATTTAAACTTAAATAGTTTTATTGTGCGTTTATGAATAGGTACTTTACGTACTAGTAAACAATAAACAACAATAAATATTATTTTCTGTTTTTATATAATTATAGACCCCCTTACTAATAAACGTTGAGTAACGGTGGTATAGCTATACAATGTTTTGTCCTTATCTGTCAAATCCAAGTGTCACAATGACAGATAAGGACAAAACATTGTATAGCTATACCACCGTTACTCAACGTTTATTAGTAAGGGGGAGAGAATATAAACATAGAAACAAATTCTTGACCTGATTTATTTCCACTTACCGAAAATCGAACCTGCAACCTCTACCTTTGTAGGAAGGGTCTGTACCAACTTAAGCTAATCGCGTCGTCGTGTTGATTGATTATTGATTTCTTGATGCCGTAATAAGATAGGCGAGACGGAGCTATAGGATAGTGCGAGCAGTGTGTTGCTATCTTACCTTAATTACTTGTTACCGAGGCTTTATATTACAATATCGTATTAAATAATATGAAAACCATGTTTTTGTATGTAAACACTTGATTGTATAAAAAACAGAAATTCAAATACAATATTTACAGAATTGGAATGTACAAAGGCGAACTTATCCCTTTAAGGGATCTCTTCCAGCTAACCTTTGGGTGGTTGAGGAAAATAGGAAAACTAGAATGTGGTAGACATTGGTACGAAACAAAGTTTACAGAAATAATTTCCTTTCAATTTCCAATTCAATTTCCATCCCTTCATTAAACACCTTGGTGAAGCTGATCGTTGGGATCTTTAAACATACCTATAAATAGAATTTGCTAAGATCACGCATTATTAATTATTATTAATACGTGCCACTAGCATGTGCATTCATAGTCAATCAATCAATAGCCTTTTTATTCAGAATTAAGAATCTTTACATTATGTTTTAATTTGATAACTTTGTATTAAATTATATCTCTTAATTCAGCGTGCCTCATGGCAAAGGCCTCCTCTAACGATTTCCATTGCTGTCTATCCTTAGCGACTCTCCTCCAGTTGGGGCCAGCCGTCAGTTTGATTTCATCCTCCCATCTTTTGTTTTGTCTTCCCCTGCTCCTTTTTCCTTTCCTCGGGTACCATTCATAGTACATGACACTAATTCAGATCACTAGCCAAATTATTTGGCTTCGATGATCCCGCCTTGCAACGCTGAGTTTTTGATGTGTTTGTATCTTCTTTTGTTTCTTATATTATATCGATGCATGTTTAACTAAGTTTATTACTTTTTTATTAAAATATTATTTCGATAATAATGTCTACAAAATGAAAACTGTTTTTGGTGAAATTAGTTTATTTTTCTTCCTTTTCTGGGGTAAAAAGGCCATGTTTTAAAAAGACTAAGAATAGTATGCAATATTTATAAAGATAGTTACTTATTGTATTTTTATAATGGAATTGGAAATTATTACCTGCATTTAGTGTGTTAAGCTTTCAAAACATTTGAAGACTAGCTTACAATTTCTAATAAAGCAAAACACTATTCAGTCAAACGGTTCTAAAGTTCTAAAATAGAGCTCACTAAAGTTCCAAAACGCTTCTTTAAGAATTCCTACAGACACTCAATATCGAGTCAAACACACCGAAGGCTTCCGAAATAGCTGTGTTTTCATCAAAATCCTAAAGTTGACTTCAAAGGACCTGAAGATAGTCTAAGGCTGGAGTGTTAATTGCTGATTCCTATCATGGTTTTCGTGGAACTGGCTCTTTTGTTAAAACAAAAGAGCTGGCTGGTGTTGGCTGTTTTGTGAGAACAAAAACTAAAGACGTAAAGGCTGAAGCTTCAGACACGATCGAAATGAGGAACTGAGGCCCAAAAATGCGAGTTTTGTTGGGATTTACTGGAGCGAGATATTTTGTATTAAATTAAATTTCTGGAAACAAGATAAAGTTTTCAAGAAACAGCTTTATTTTTTGTAAGTTTTTATGTGTTATATTATAAGTTATAATGGGCGCCTTTTAAGAACGGTACGTTTACATCTTTAACGTAAGATCTTAAAAATAAATAGCGCTCGAAGTTAACAGAACTATCGTGCTCAAAATCTACTGCCCTCAAAATGAAAAGTATAAACAATTCAACATACTTACTTAAAATTTTTACATGTCCAAAATAACCTTATGTTACACGAGTAAAATTATGGTCATATTTCTCAAATTTAACTCAAAAATTACTTGTATTCATTTCTGCGTATGAAAGGTTTCAAAACTGCAGCAAACGCAGTACTGGTAAACGAAATAAATTCTGTTTATAAATCCATCATGCGGCTCTTTTTAATAAAACTGGTTCGGACTTGATTTATACGTGTTTTGTCTGGTCGGAACAGGATGGCGCTTGTAATATCTGGCTGAAACCGGTTCACGCCAGTTTCAACCGCATTTTTTCGCTTTTCTTTCCATCTTGCAAATTGCTCTAAAGAAAATATTAAAATGTTTCTTGTTTTGTAAGTTTTTGAATTGACATTGCTATTTAATCAAGACCATCAAATACTTTTTACATTAATTTTAATTAATGACACATTTTAATAGGTACTTAATTGTTATGAACTCTATAAAGTCATTAGTAGACTGTTTCATCAAAGAAGTCGATAATAGTCCCAAAAAAATATTTCAAATACAAATCTCAAGATTAAAAAAGGTGGACTTTAAAACGCTAACCTACTTTTACTACCCTTTTTTAATTGACTATCTCAGTTTTTTGTGATTTACTTTTACCAAGAAAGTAAAGAAAAGGCAAAATACTCACTAAAAAGTTACTTTTGGTGAAGTCTATTTATATCCGACACTAAAACTGCGGACAAGATGTTAGTGAAAATATTTTTCGTTTCGAGAATTGCTAGTAATCTTGCGATAACTACAATGGTTGTTTAATTTTTAACGGTTTCTTGGGTTTAATTAAAACTTTGCAAACATAAAAAACGAACTAAATATATTTAGGTTAGGAACTGAGTTTCATACAATAACTTTTACCAACAAAAACTACAGCTCTTTATAAAGGTTAAGGTTTATAAAGCGAAACTTTATGTTTGGGACTAGGTCTATTTGTGTAAAAAAAATCCCAATATTTATTTCTTTGTTTATTCCTTCAATGTTGTGACTCTAAGCTAAGACTTAGATAATACGATGCTAAGATACAAAAAAAAACTTGATGGCAAAACTTACCTTGACAACTTAACGGTTAGCAAATACACTTACGCTCATTCCAGCCTACGCAAACTCTCATCAACCCCTTAAATGGCTCCCAAAAAGACTGAACAGCCATTTCCAACTACTTTTCTCTAATGAACAAAAGTCCAAATGTTTCCCGCGGCCATAAGACTCGTCCGACAAAGAAGAACTTTTCAATATCGTGTCGCTACATATTTTAGTGGAAGACGGCGAGATGTCGAACTTATCTCGACTAAGATGCAGTGATGAGAAGAGATGGAGTTATCGATAGTTCTATTGTTGACGTGTTAAATAAAATAGTTTCTTCTCATTAGAATTTATTATCTACATTATTGTTTGTTAATCCCTATTAATACATCAAATACGAAAGTATAACGTGTGTTTATCTAGTTGGTACCTAATATGTATGTAATGAATTGTTCCCTAGATTTAGATTAAATCAACGTGCCCAACTTAAAAGGGGTTGCTTTTAAAAAGATTATAATTCTTGTGAATACGCATTATTATTCTTATACGAGCCTTACAAAAACTTACAAACATTTACAGAGATTTAAGTTGAATCTAAAATTGAGAGACTAACTTAACTGCTGTTACTACTAGCTAAGTTTACTTCCTGTACGTTTTTATCTGTTCTTGGATATATTTGTCACGAATAAATGAATTTCTTCCTTTCTTTCTAAGTAATTATACAACTAAGAGAAAGTTCTCTAATTTGGTTTTAAATTTTTGGGTGTCTGTACCTTTTTTTCCTATTTTGTTTAATGAAATATTTCCAACTGTCAAAAAAATTACCCGATAATAAGTTATTAATCTTATAATAATAGCATTCACTTTGAAAATAGCATTTTTTGTGGATAATGTGTAGCAATTCTTACACGACAAAAATATATACTTTATCACTGTCGTAAAATTTGGGTCATAACTGCAATTATTGTAGTATTTCAGCAATATTTTTGTTATTTTTATTTGTATCGATAAGACAAACCACAAAAATATTCAAATCTATCGACACTGAAACGGTCGCTTCACTAGTAAGCTATCTCCTCCGCTGTCTGAACCAAACTTGGGAGGGCGCTGCCCAAAATCTTAGGAAATAAACCCCACTTATCCAACGTGTACTCGTGAACAAAATTTATTAGATGGACCTTTTTCTTGGGCTTTTATATGGAATCTCATCCATTCATATTGACCTTCTTGGACCTTCGGGTAACGGTAGGCGATGTGTCAAAATTTGTTTCTGTTGAAAAATTCATTGCACTGACGATGTTGGAATTTTTCGCTTTCGCATGTTTTGAGTTTAAAATCGTAAAAAACTTTAAGAATACTTTGGTTTGGCTTGTACGTATCATAGTATCATAGAAATGAAAGGATGATGAATTAAGCCTAAGAAAATTATCGGCCGCACTCTGAGAAAATGACGATTAAGTCGTTCCTTACTGCCGCACTCAGAGACGTCAATTAAATTTATTGCTTGTTTAGTGACGTGTTGTCTTATTCTATTGCTATAACAAAGAAAGTGACAGCAGCAACTTTAATCTAGCAATAAATTTAATTGACGTCTTTTGCGGCAGTTAGTCATTTTGAGAGCTAAACAGCTGAAATGTGTGGAACAGCTGTTTTTTTTTCGCGATTTGGATGTTGGTCCCATAATAAAAGTTGATGAGTATGACCCACAGAGTTAGTCTCTGAAGTTTGTCCAACCTTCTGCCGAACACCCTGTACATATAAAAGAAAAAACTGACTAATCTACCAACGCACAGCCCAAACCGATGCGTCTAGAGATTCCAAATTTGAAACGTAGGTTTCTTATGAGGTCTATGGGTGTACTAAGAAAGGATTTTCCGAAAATCGTCCCCCAACCGGAAAAAATAGGGGGAGCAGCGAGATATTAAGTCTTCTAGTATTGGATAAAAAACCGTAGAGCCTTTGATGCGTTAGTATCGTACTATCAAGGTCACGATGGCTCTTATTTAATTGACAGTAATGGCAGCCGAGTTAAATACTATCTACCCAGGTATACTATAAGTGGCATGTCAAAGGCAATACAGCTTTACCCAGTAGAACAGAAGATCATTTGAAATTCAACTCCCGTATCAGTTTTTTTTAAAATAAGCCTCGTAATAAACTTGGTATTCTAGAACTTTTCATAATTGCATTCCGCAATTCTTTATTACATTTAATGAGATGGAAGCTGAAAATTTTCATCTTGCGTTGAAGCCAGTTTAATATTGCAATAGGAGGCAAGTTTGACATAGCTACGTCGTCTCGGGTCGGGAATGCGCTTTGGAATGGACTGCAATCGATTTTAATAAGTATTACTTAAGGTACAGTGCTCTTTTTTATGTTATAGGAATGTTTTATGTTAAAAACATACAAATTTAAAACTAGAATGGTGATTTTGATTAGGCACCTTTTTAAAATGAATATGGTCATTTCGTCGTCAGGTGTCTAGCCACTAGGTACTAACAAACTAGCTTAGGACTTGAAACTGGAAAATAAAATGTAACTTCCATGGACTAAGAGATACAGGAAAACTTATACTTAGGGGAAGATTACAAAAAAACGTGTTTTTCTTGCCGTTTTTTGCTCGATAATGGTACGGAACCCTTCTTCCGCGAATCCGACTCGCACTTGGCAGGTTTTTTTATTACGCGATTAAATCTTAGATAATTTAGTTATGTTTTTAATTGGTAACCTTAGTTGGTAACATAAAATGTGTACCTACCTAAGTTTTTATGTAGTTTTAACCCCCTAAAAAAGGGTAGGTGCTATTAGTTTAACGTGTGAATCTGTGTATGTGTGTGTCTTTGCATCTGTGTGTCTTTCTGTGCCATTGTAGCTCCCAAACGGATAAACCGAATCTTTTTTCAAATAAATCTTGTGTTTGGGATGATTCTTAGCTAGATTATATAAAAATCAATGATGCTTGTATACGGTGAATATGGATAGAATATTTATAATACATGTATACAAATTACTTATTCAAAATATTCTATCTCGGCTTATTGGATAACAACTACCTACTACACACACTAAGCAAAAAAAAAGAAACTTACGTTAAAATAGTAGGTAGCATAGAGTATTTTTAAATAAAAACAACATAATAGAAACGGACAATAATAACGTTAATTAGGTAAAACGATTTCAAATAAAAATAACTACTTTTATTTTGCTTGGATTTCAATTTTCAATTTTAATGCCATCTACCGACAACAAACTCAACTAACACTAACGAAGAAAGTGGAAGGCAATTGTTTTCCACGACACTTGTCTTTACAGCGGCATCTCGTAGCCTATGTCAAAACCTAGTAGTAAAAGCAACAACGTTAACACATTGACTATAGCGCCCTCTATTGAAGGGAGGAATAATTTCTTCCTTAAGCACGGCACTGAGCTCCATAAGAATGCATCAGTCACTTAGTTCCGAGTTTGATGTATAGATGGCGCTCAAAAAAGTTTCTAAACATCATGAATTTAATGCCATTGTGTAAATAAAATTTTAATTAGTTTATGCTGTTAACCAAAATACTTTTGGAGTTTTTATTTCATAACGATGTCGTTTTACAAGTTCACTCTATTGAATGTTGCATATTAAAGGCTCTCTTATTCATAACTCTTTTCATTAGCACCTCGTAATACGGAGCATGCTAAATGAAAAATGCTCTACAAAAAAGGACTGTCGGCGGCCATATTTATTTTAACCGCTGAGCCGTGAACTGAACGATAACTTGCGGCTTGTTCCAGTTGGACCGGGACGCCGGAAATTTACTTTTTTCCAGCAAAAATTGACTTTTCCCCAGCGATTTTTACTTTTTACAGCAACATTTTACTTTTGTTGTGAGGCTTTTCGGAAAAAGTTGCAGATGTGAGCTCTGCTTTGTCAGTGCACGTGCGCTGTGTATATTTTAATGAAAAATGCTCATGGCGATGATGTACGACTGTAACAAGTCGTTTGAGTTTTAACAAATATTTTTTTTGTAAATGAATATTTTACAAAATAATGCTGAGAGGACTTTTTCCGGGTGCCGATGTTTTATTGATCTTAACTATTAACGGTAAATCGATGTACTTTTTCAGCAATATTTATAAGAATTATAAGAATATGAGTTATTTATTGCACATCAAATTATTTAGTAAATATGTAATTTCTTACACTGAAGAGGAAAAATAACGCATGAATTTTTAAAGAATTTAACTATGCGTTACGTTACGCCTCGTGATTCCAGTAATTTTTGAACAATTTATCAAATATTCGGTCCAGAAGCAAAAGTTAAAAAAAAAAGACTTTTGCTTACATAAATGCGAGTAATATAGTGTTATTTTTGCTTCATGCTGTTAAAAAATAACTCCGAGAGGAATAAAAGTATTTTGCCTCATGTTTCATAAATCATAATGTTAACTATTTCGTAGAAGTGTGTTTTTTTTTGTTTATTCAACATGAAACAAGGCCACACAGACTTTATTTAAGAAAGCTTAACAAATTGTTACAGTTGAAGTTTATAGCGTCAATAACGAGATGTTTAAATAGATATACGAATAGAAATAGGTTACTAATGTTAAAGGTTAAGTTCAGAATACAAATCAAACGTCGCAACCATGTGGAAATGCACGATATAGACCAACTACCAAAAACGTTCCACTAGACCAAGCGAGAGTACTTCAAACGGGTCCATACTTACCTAGAACCAACGCTGTATGTACAACATAAGCTGTATGAAATTTGGATATGATGCAATGGGAACAGGATTACATTTTGAGTAACTCACGACTTGCACTTAGGATGTTTTCGATTTTTAGCATGGGTTTTAGTTTGTACCTACATATTGGTTGTTCAAGTGGTGTATAGTTAACTAGATGTATAAAAATCGGTCAAGTGCGAGTCGGGCTCGCGCACAAAAGGGTTCTTTACCGCCGCACAGGTAGTTATTATTACATTCCAATTTTAAATTCGTTTTCGAATAAAATCAGCGCGAGCCCAACTCACCCTTGACAACGTTTTTGCGATATAACAAAAAAAAAGGCCGATTCGTTACGTAACGCGTTATGGCGCCAGTTTGTCTGGCTTCCCTTTCTCTTACGCATACGGCAACGGTAGGCAGGCTCCTCCTCTCCCACTCTTACCCACATTTGTATTTTATTTATTTTTATGTCAGTTCATGGTAATCCCCCAGTTTGTGTTAATGTAATGGCCTAAAATTTGGACCACATTTGTTAAGTTTCATTTTCACGAGAGTTGCATTCGCCTTTGTAGGTATAATTTAACTATTTTATAATTGCAATTTTTCTTTTTACAATAAAGTACTTATTTGTAAACTTAGGTATATACAATAATATTTATAACATATCACGTACATTCAACCACTAAGCCCTTCTCAAACGTATTCTCGAGTCCAATTTGTTTGGAAGCCTGTTTATTCCGTAAAGTGCGTCGCAATCCATGCCAATGCGACAATCCTCTATTTTATGCCTCGACAAAAATGATCCAAACTTATTGCTTTCTTGCCTAAATTCTTGTCTATCATTTGTATTTATTTGATGTCTAACATTTTCAACAATATTTTGTCTCAGAATATAATTGTACTAAAATATAATTCTGTTTATCTTATTTACACTTACCTTTATTCCATTTTGTATTGCCTATCTAACTAACTATATTGTTTTCATAATCGTCTTGATGTTATGAAAGTGCTGTTACTATCAAGTGAATATAGCTACGTACTGCGTTACGATACATTTGTAATGTGTGAAGACGTACTCGTAGAGGTCAAATAAGGGAACATCCAAGACATTGACAAAGCATCACTTGTAAGTGAAACTGCATCCATTGGTGAACGTCATCCTGCTTGCTAGCAGGCTATTCAAAAAAAATATCGTTATCAAAGGCCAGGCGGGTTATTACAACATGGAAATGCAGGTCATTTTACGGCGAGCGAAAAGGACAGATCTATAACAGTTATATAGCTCTGTCCCTTTCTCATAGTGTAATCTGAACTGCATAGCTATGTCATAATAACCCACAGGACTATTATAGCAACATGCATCGCAGTTTGGCCTTCGACTATCAAGAATATTTTGAACAGCTCTAGCAAGCAGTATGACGATCACAATGGATGCTTCAACTTCACTCAACTCATCATCGTTCAATGGGAAATTTACTACAGATATCATAATACATCATAGAAGGAAATTTAGAGGGAAAGAGAGGCAGAGGAAGACCAAGAAGAAATTACTTTGAGCAGATAAAAGAGAAGGTTAAGGTTGGGTCGTTCCAGAAAGTCAAGCAGTTGACAGAGGACCGGAGCGGTTGGCGATTGCTCCACCGACAAGAGCATGGCTCTTAAATAAAGAGACAGAGAGATCATAATACTTACACAATTGGGATAGACCAAAAAAAATAACTCTCTGTTTTTACATTCTAATTCGAAAGAATGGGTAATTTTAAGAGACCAAGTTCAAGGGTTTTCAAGCCAAAAACGAAAGTCAAATAAAGGTTAAATATATTTTTGTCGAAATATCCGAAATAGATAAATATTTCAACAACTTAATAATGCAGACCGGCTTTAAAACCCCATTCCTCG